>OW152826.1:12905045-14380175 GCA_933534255.1 Iphiclides podalirius
ATACGCCCAATCGATATTCAGTAAGTCGGAAAGCGATCGCAGCTTGAATTCAAATTCCATATTAACATTAACAACCAATACGAATGCCCTGTTCCTGCAGAGACCGAAACGGTGGATACTCGTACAGCGTCTGTCAGAAGTAACTCTTTTATAGGACAATGTTTACAATTTTACAACAAAATTCCAGTAAGCGTTCAATATGAATCAGTTGCTAGATCAGTTGCGAGACAAATTGTAATGGAACCTAAAAACACACATGTTTATTAAAATATTAGTGACTAGCTTTTCACCTGCGCCTGTACTACATTTTATATCGTGCTTAAGAGATAGCCTTCCTCAATAAATGGACTATCTAACAGTGCAAGAACTTTTCAAATCGGATCAATTGATCACTATAAAAAATATTTAAATGGGGCTCCCATACAATAGATATGATTTTTTTGCCATTTTCATAGATAATGCTACGGAACCCTTCGTGCGCGAGTTCGACTCGCACTCGTATTGGTAAAAAAATTTCAATAGTTCAAAGTTCAAACATTCCTAGAATGTAACCATAAAAACATTCAATCTGCTGTTATTTACACTATATTAGTCACTAGTAGCGAATGCTTAGTTTAACCTAATGTCCACGGTTGCTTTTGTGAATACAAGCGCGATTACGATGTGTCACAGATTACACATGAACGGAATGTTTCTGTTATAACATAAATTGATCGATCACCTGATTCTGAATTTCAGCAACGTTCACAGCACGAAGTTTTGCTGACCAAACAATGTTGGACTCTAGTTACTTCAGATTATTGGGAAATGAAAAGTATAATTAATCAATAGAATGCGCAGCACAGTATTCAATAAACAGAATTAATGATCCTACTGTATCCAATACATAAATAATTTATACTTCTAATTTCTTCTGGAACATGCTGTTGGCTGCCATAGTCACTTTATGACAAAAAACTAAGTATCGACACTATCTAAATGATATTACACCTCTATGCACCTTTGTAGCTAGTTTCTACCTCGCGAGAATTCGTTGTGGATTGAATTATCTACCATGTTTCGTATCCGTATGGAACTTTAAATAGAGCTTTTTTTTTGTTTTTTTGGTATCGGGGGGGGGGGGGGGGAAATCTTCACAAGATCACTACATAACCCTGTCACCTTACATGACAGGGTTATGTGGGGTTGTTACCCACTAAAACACCCTCGGTGGCCACCCCCTGTAGGTTTGGGGTGGAGGGTGGGGGGGGGATCTCACCAGATCACTACATAACACCCCACCTTTTGACAGGTTTGGTATCGGGGGGGTCCGGGACTCACAAGAAACATACCACCCTGTCCCTTACACTGACAGGTTATGTCGGGGGACTCCGTTACCACAGTACCTACACCCTCGGTGGCCACCCCCTGTAGGTTTGGAGGGACTCCGGGATCTCCCATAGAACGCACCGGTGTCCCTTAGTACTGCTCGTGAGCAAGCCTCGGAGAAGGATAGACCTTCCCCGATTCCCTCACCATCTTGCAGCAGCTCGAGACCACTTCGTGCTGCTGCCAATCCGTGTCCCCTTTTAGTCGCCTTCTACGACAGGCAGGGAATACCTTAGTCCTATTCTATAAGCCCGCGACTACAGCCTTAAAGAGAGCCTATTCCCACCTTAAACGCTGGCAAAGCTTCAACAGCTCCCCGAATATTCTGAGAACCCATGGGCGGCGGTTATCTCGTACGGTCAAGAGACGCTTGCTCGTGTACCTGGCCACAATAATATTAAGGATGATACTTTCATAATTATTCGCGATCAATTGAAATAATGAAATTTTCGAATAGATCGAAATTGACGTCAACCCTCCTTCGGAACAAACACCCAGAACTAAAACAGTTATCTATGGGTCATACAAACACTTGTCCCGTGTGGGAATCGAACCCACGAACCCCGTCTAAACCAGTACTTTAGAAACTGCGGCACCGAGAGTTAATATATATTATCTTTCCTTAATGTCTTTTATTATCCTTTCCGTCCGCTTCCAATGTTACTTTAACAAATGCCCCACAGTGTTGCCACCCTACGCTGCGGCGTGCAGTTTTCGTTTGTATATTTGCGGGGGATAACACCGTTAAAGTAATCGGGTTACTCCAGAGATTAGATTCAGCACTATTATCTCTTTGTACGTCCGTATGTGTGTATGTTCGGAGTTATTACGCGCGATGCAGCGATAACTGAATTGGCATCGTTAGTAGCCGGATAGCTTTTGTGCGCTGGCTTTTTGAATGTTTTCCCTGAATACAACTCGATACCGTACCGTTATATAAAGTTTATTTTTATGGTGTTTTCAATACAAATCCTCGTTATTATGATTAGGCTGGTGTAGTGGTTCAGTGTCCGGGCGCTTGCCTTTAATTTAAAATGTTTAATTAAATATTCAATGATGATATCAAATGATAACTCCGTGGCGCAGTTGCCAAGTTGCCACGGCTTCGGCGTCGGGGGTCGTGGGTTCGATTCCCACACGGGATGAGTATTTGTGAGGCCCACAAAGTCAAAGTCAAAGTCATATTATATCGATAGTTGTTTCGCATCTGGGTGTTTGTCCTCTTGCAATTTATGTTTGTAAAATGTCCGATGAATGCATGGTCGAACCTTTACCCTGAATAACACGTAAAACAACACAATCTTCTTCGTCTCTGACCTTGAGATACAAAGCCCTTTAAGTCAATTTCCAATCATTTAAATTCCAAACGTGACAGATGACGGGATTGTCGTCGCAAATTGTCCGTGTATTTTGCAAGAATAATCGTAGCTGGTACTAGAAATTGAGGTACCTACGAATTCAACTATCGTGCTACGGGCATTTTATGTCCGTGATTCAAAATGAAAGCTTGACACACAATAAGACTCACAAATAAATACATATGCTCTACAGATATTATGCTCCATTGGCGCTTCGGGTACTTTTACGTGAGAACGTGACAAACGTGCTGGCGGTTCACCTGATGTTATAAGTGATAACCGCCGCCCATTGACACTTGTAACTTACAAAGAGTCGCAGACGCGTTGCCAACTCTTAATAAATCGCGCCCCGGCTATCTACTCACCAGACGAAACGCAGTATATAACTTCCACTTCACGCTTCAGTCTTCTGTGAGGTCGTGGTACTTCCCCGGAAAGTCCCATTAAAATTCTTTTCATGGTAGAGGGAGAGACATTTAGTTTTATCTCCTTTTCAGTTCATTGTGTGGTTGACACTTGACAGGTGCTATGCAAGCCTCTCGCTAATTTGAGCGGATTTTGCGAAAACGCCTAAATAGTAAGTCATTATAATCCCACTCGCCAAACCCCTCGTTAGAACGCGCCAGGCCCGACCGAATCGTCAGAGTCAATTATAACCCGACATAATTCAATTTCATTCGCGAGTCGAAACTAAGTTCGTCCAAATTGCTCGAGTAACAGGCAAATTACCGTAACATCGAGGAGTAAGCATCCCTCTAGACTAACATTACCGAGTATTAAGTATTAGCATAACGCCTTACGTAATAGCTGCTCTCTCTCCGAACGAGCGTTCTTGTGGTACAGAATTTTTATTTGTGGTATTTTTTATGAAGATTCGTTTAGTAATATTAGTTAAACGATTCCATCGCGTATAATTTCTATGTATTGTTTCTCATACATGTTGTTTGGTACGTCATAACTTCATGAAATTTGATAATTGAAAAATCATTTTGAAGCTGACAAATAGAAGCGTTGTAATAAAAAAAGAAATCGTTTCAAAACTTCTTACAAGTTGGTAATGTAGATAATGCCATCTATTGGATTTGTTTGAATGATTAAAGTTAAAGAAGAGCCGCTGATAGCTCACTGTCCGGTTGTTTAATTTAATATACTCGAGCAATCTGAGTTCGATCGCCGGTGCCGGCACCAGCGGTGTAGGAAATATCGTGAGGAGACCTGCATATTTTCGAAGTATCCGTGATAATCAACATGATTGAAGACGGTATTGTGCTAAAATTGTATTAGTGTTATTAGTCTTAATAGTCAATTACGGTGGTAGGGCCACGCAGCTGCCTTGGTTGTTGCACGAATGGGCAGGCTCGTCCGGGTAAGTACCACGACCTCACAGAAGACCGGCGTAAAGTGGAAGTATGACAAATACTTTCGCGTTTCGTCTGGTGAGTGAGGTGGCCGGAGCCCAATTTTCAAAAGGTTGTCAACGCATCTGGAACCCTCGGATGTAGCAGATGTTCATGGGCGGCGGTATTCACTTAACATCGGGTGAACAGTCTCCTCGCTTGGCAACTTTTCAAATAAAACAAAATAGTCCTAGCTTTGATGGTACTCGTGGTAATTAGTATACTTTGCAGCATTGTCTCACGGATGGCCGTGATAGCTCAATGTCCGGGCGCTCGCTTTAATTCAAAATACTCGGGCAGTCTGAGTTCGATCCACGGAACCAATGAAATTGATAATTTTAGGTGCAGAATTATCACGTGCTCAGCGGTGAAGGAACACATCGTGAGAAAACCTGCATATTTAAGAAAAAACGTTGCGAAGTTATATTATGCCAATTCGCAGTGGGGCCGCGTGGTGGACTATGCCCTAATAACCTCAGTACAGAGGAGGCCTTTGCCCAGCGGTGGGACATATACTTTACTTTTTATAATAAGTATTGCAGGACACAGCTTTACATAACGTTATCTAGTTCTAAACTAAGCAAAACTTGTACTATGGGTACTAGATAACTGATAAGCATACTTAAACATACTTTTCTTTTGTAAATATATACATATCACAGATACAGAAACACCCAGCCACTAGAAAAACATCACGTTTATCAAACAACAGTAGCGAGGATCGAACCCTCACCCTCTGGCGCAAGTCACTATCCGTTACGCTAATTGGAACTACATGTACACGGCCCACTCTGATTATACAACGGTATCACGCCGATTTACAAACATAAACATACATACATACGTACATACCTGTTATCATTAACACAAACAACCCGCGCGGGTATATAAGGGCTGACATATCAATTACGGCCGGCATTTACGTAAATTACGAGCCATTACCGGTGTAATTGAAGCCCTGCGGATTATTATACGTTTCATGTGGCTAATGACGTTAATATCGAAGATACTGATATTGTGAAAACAAGTCATACGTTACTATAGCATATCACGCGTGAGTTCAAGCTAATTATGAGAATTTGTATTTAGATTTTTATTGTTCTGTAATGTTTTTTATTCATGTGAAATCATAACCATAATATTTTTTACATGTATCATTTAATTTAGTGTTCGATTTCTACTTTGTCACTTTTTAGGGTTCCGAACCCAAAGGGTAAAACGGGACTCTACTGCTAAGACTCCTGTACGACTGAATTACATTAACCATGTTAACCATGTTAGTTAGACAGTTGAAATTTTCACAGATGTATTTCTGTTGCCGGTATTAGAGAAAAAAAAACAGAATAAAAAATAGAATAAAGTGGGGCTCCCATACAACAGGCATGATTTTTTTTGCCGTTTTCGCGCGCAAGTCCGACTCGCACTTGGCCGGTTTTTTACTATCCGACAGCCCAGGGAGGCTATTTTTGTATATATATGACTCATTCTTTGGCATGCTATACAAGTATACAGCCTAATATTCTTGATTTTTAACTTTTGAAATGTTATTAGGATCTCCTCAGATGTCGGTGTTGTGACATAAGGCATATTATTTTAAGAGGAAAAAAGAAAAGAGGAAAAATCAGGCAACATTTTAATGAAGTACGGTTTTCTTAATTTATTTAATACCTGTTTTGTTTAATTATCTGTTCTTGGTCAGTTTTAACAACCGATATATTTTGAAACAGTCGAGCGATCCAAATTGCCTTTGAGCGTGTTCTGACATCAGATGTCATTTTAACATGGAGTCTGGGGAGATCAAAGGGAGATAGATCAATCGCCTTTTGATTTCCCAATTTCTGTATCTATAAGCTGTTAGATGCTCAAAACAGCAAATTGAATAACAATAAACCGTCGAGTTATTTAAACGATAAAAGTGAACCATCAAAAATAAAAGCTCCTATTTTACAAGCTGTTTAAGTTGACTCTAATGAGATTTTTGTATTAAACATCGTCAGTTTTCATCGTCAACAAATTGTAATAAAGAAGTACGTGCTATTTTCGTGCGGTCTGACTCCAGTGTGGTTAGGAGGTGCGAGGCGCCTCTTTATTGTACGAATGAAGATATACGCCGACTTGGATTGTAAAGTTCAGTTTTTATATCAGCCCACGGAGACCGGTAATGTTTTTATATTTGAGACTGAAAATGATCTACGAAGTCCTTGAAGACTGGTACGCCAGCATTGGTAAACGTACCAGTGGGATTTTATTATTGGATATTGTACGAAAACTTGCTCTTATGCCATGATGTTTTAATGAAGACTAGCGACCCGCCCCGGCTTCGCACGGGTGCAATGTATTATACATAGAAACCTTCCTCTTGTATCGCTCTATCTAGTAAAAAAAACCGCATCAAGATCCGTTGCGTAGTTTTAAAGATTTAAGCATACATAGGGACAGACAGGCAGCGGGACGACTTTGTTGTTTTATGCTATGTAGTGATGACGCATGTCCATACTGTGCGACGTTTAAAAATCCGCTTTACATTATATGATATATATAATGAAAGTGACAGATGCTATAGAAGTATAATAAGGAAAGATAAGGCATTCGACAAGGTTGCAATCTAATTACACCAATTGGAGTAATTTGAGTGTCTCAGTTTCGATTCGCTAGTGTCATATCTGTTTCGTATCATCATCATTCATGAATAATATAGTAGAAAAACGTTGATAATTTTGGAGTTTTCTAATGCAATGTCGAAAACAAACATTCAGCATTGCACCCGTGCGAATCCGGGGCCGGTCGCTAGTTTGTATATAATATCATACAGATATGCTGTTCTAAAACAGCAATGTCTACGTAAACGCTTGAGTTGCACGAATCGTAGCTCGAACAGAGTATTACAGCTTTACCGGCTGGTGTGATTTGTAAGTGTTTATACCTTTGCGTTTCGTTAGGTTGATTTGACTTAAGCCCACAGTATAAGTGTTTCGCAGACCTGACATCTATGGTGCTGTGGGTTTCGATTAGTGGCTTCGATTAGTTCGATTGCTGCCATACCTTCGAATCCACGAATAGCCCCAGTAAGTTATCTCTTAAACTTAACAAGTAAGGCTGGTGGTATTGTGGAGATGAGAGGAAGTGGGCCTATTCCTACTAAAAATGGCTATGCTTTTGTAATTCTGCTGTCACGGATAACCATGGACCACGGTGATCCCTTACAACAGCTTAAGTGACATTTTAGTGACTCATCACTTATTTTTCTCCTATCACTTCATCAGTAGTGCTTCCATAACGCAGTAAATAGAACCCGACCGGAAATTCTTTCCAGAAATTTCCACGCACGTACACAGAGTAACTAACATGCTCCGCGATAGCGTTAGGGCCGCTCTTATTTGTATGATAATCATTCACTTAACAATTCCCGCGGTCCGGATCCCAAATCCGTGACGTGGCGGACGCTTTGCCGGCCTCGAGGAAAGAAATCGGGCCTAAATTAAACTGGAACACGATCCCCCCACAATCTCCCCCCACCAGAGCCGAATGTGTTATCAATTATATACTAATGCCTCAATTTGGATTCAGTGTGGAGCCACCCTGATAATAAAATTCATCACGGTACGCTTCCAAAGGGAAAAATTAATATTCCATTGATGTAACTGAAAGCTCTATTAAGGTGGCGTAAGTCAAAAGCGCGGAGCGATAGCGTGAAAAGAATTAGCGGTTTTTAGCGATAATAGATGCAATCCTTTGAGGATGGAATGTATATATAAATTCGATGATAACTAATTTGAGAAACTGATAGCACGCTCTGTACAACTATTTACTGATGTCATATATTATGTTATATCAGAGAGCGACATAGTGACGAAATCTACTATTTTAAAGTGTCTGACCGGGCAAATACAGTTCTTCCCTTTTAGTTACGTGAGCTGGTATATGATTACAGCTGATGAAACTCCTAAACATGATACAACCGCTATATGGCAACGTTCTTGTAGGAGGCCTCATCCCTCTAATAAAATGTCTACAAAGCCGAACCAGACCAACATCCAAACTGGTGGTAAATGACGTTAGAACCGTAGGTCACAAACGCACATGCTATTACTATGTGTATTATAAAAGCGCTTTCTTCTTGCTACAATGTGGCATGCCCTTTACCACGCTGTGACGCAATAGAGGGCGACCTGGACGCTAACAGCTTGCAAATTGCCTAATCTCTGGCAAATCAGAGATATATCCAATGTAAATACGAATGAACACACTGCGTATGTCATGAGAGCTTATATAAGGTAGAGCTCCTTAAGTGTTGTTTCGATGACGTTGCAGTTATGCCCTCGTCTGAATTAATTGCGTGGCCGTTACATGAGATTGGAGAAGGGGAATTGGCAAAAGAAATACACGTAAACAGTATGAAATCACGATGTTATTTATTAAGGATTACCAACTAAATACACTGTTTAAGTTAATAGTAAAGTTGTAACAATATATGTACATTTTTAAATTAAAGGTTAACACAACACTTATAAAACTAACTTGAACACGCAGGCACGCTTGGCAGGGCTACGGAACAGTTTACGCTTTTGCAAGAATGTGCAGGTTCGTCTGTAGAAGTACATGCCTCACCAAGTGGAAGTGTTACTTCTGCGTTTCATCTGGTGAATGTGATAACTGTGGCTCACTTCTATGTAGGCTGGCGACGCATCCGCAACTACTCTAAAGTTGTAAATGTCCACGGGAACATCAGATGAACCCGCTTGCTCTCTTCACAACGTTTCACACAAAAAAGACATTGTTTACGTGTATATACTAAAAATATCAATAACATGTATAATAAGAGAAAAACGGCTGCAGAACTGAGCCGGTGATTAACCAGTCGTACCTTTGAAACGCCACCCTAAACCCGCCCGATGGTTCACGATAATTTATGGGGGGCGCGGAGGCGCGCTGGAGGATGAATTACTGCAAATTAAAATCGCCTAATGAATCAACTTTATTGCCTCGGAGATTTGTTTTTCGGCTAATTAAGACACTGCAGCTTACCTGAGATATTAATGAGCAGGAAGCTCGCGCACATCTTAGCTCAGTGCAGCTGTCGATCTTACAGAATATAGCTAAACGGGGAAGTTATACATTTACTTTTTTTAAGGTGAGAATATGGCCAGCGAGCGGTTCACCTGATGTTAGGTGATAACTACCGCCCATAGACACCTGCAACTCCCATAGGGTTGCAGATGCGTTGCGATATTGTGGGCCCCGATTACCTCACTCACCAGACGAATTGCAGAGTATGACACTTCTACTTTACGCTGGTCTTCTGTGAGGTACTTCCCCGGGCGAGCCTGCCCATTCGTGCAACAGAAAATACTGCTGCGTGGCATTGCCACAGTCAAAAATTTATTACACACTCAAAAGTTAGGGTTTTGCTGTTAAAAATGCGTTGCCGGCCTTTTGAGGAAGGAGTTGGCTCTCTACTCGAAGGTCCCAAAGTCGTATCGGTCGGAAATACCAACGGCAATGAATCAGCAAGCCCACAGCTGTTTTAGATGTCTTTGGACGGCGGTATTCACAGAGCATGAACCAACTACTATAAAATACATTAGGAAGGAAGTTAAGGAACACGTAGCCGATTTGATGTATCGCCGGGTTTTTTATGTGAAAAGTTGTCCAGCGAGCGGGCGGTTCACCTGATATAAAGTGATTGCCGCCGCCTTTGCGGCGTTTGCCACATATCTACATGGGTTGCAAATGTGTTGCCAACATTGTGCAAAGTGGGCCCAACATTAAAAATTGGACCACACTCACCAAACGAAACTCCAAATAATACTATTTTGAAAGTAAAATATCTTAGTCTCTCCGTGACCATTGACTGTGCAAAGGATACGAAATGTCGGGAATTGATATCGAAACTAAATGCGAAAAATATCGTAAATTAGTTTTATTTAACAATCTGAGGTATGCTTAAAGAAGCATTTACAAGTCCCAGGTACCACCGAAAAATATAACCGCTAGCTCTTTTATAAGCAGTGACAGTAACTCACTGTGCGGACGCTCGCTTTTAATTCAATATACTCGAACTACCTGAGTTCGCTCCCCGGTGCCGGCACCAATGAAATTGTTAACTGTTCACTTAATACGAGCTAAGCGGTGATGGAAACATCGCGAGGAAACCTGCATATTTTCGAAATAATAAAAAAAAATTCAAAGATAAGTGAAGTCCGCCAATTCGTAGTGGGGTCGCGTGGTTGCTTCCGTCGGTGGCTTCCATTGGAGCACCAATTGGTACACGTACCCCCGACCTTGGCTCGAAGTCTTACTCAAAAGGCCTGCCATCATCACTGCCTTATTTAGAACGCGTGAAAAGTTATCCGAGGATTTTAAGGCCGTGTAGCTTATTGAGCTGACACTAAGCCGTGTCTCCGCATTAATCAGGAGCGGGGGGTAGTGTCAGCTTTATGATTCATAATTAAATCGCCGGCTCGGCTCTTAATCCCGTTCAAATGCGACGCTAATTCAGCGAGGTTTAATTAAAATGTATCGCGAAATGTGCTGCGCGTTTAATACGCGCTGTGGAATGATCTCGCGGTTCCATCCTTGTTTAAATACAACCACTTAGTACTTCTTTGTCGTTTTTTTTTACGTTTTTTTATATACTATATACATTCCCATGTAACAGTCACGTAGCACGTAAACAAAGTTAATCATATTATGATTAACTGTGTTCGTGAGTCACTCTAAGGCATAATGGGCGGTATGTTCAAAATTCACTCAAGTCTCTGTTTATGTATCAAGTATATTATTGCTACTAGATGACGCTACGACCGAATTAAAACACACTATATTATGTACATAAGACATAGTACATAAGGCAAAGTAAAATTATACTTTTTAATTTTATATCATATACCAAGTAAAATACATTGGTAGATCGAATCGTTAAGTCAGTACACAGATATTTCATTTAGCATCCCTTTAGTGTGCACACCAGCTCAAATTAATACCAAGAGTCGGTATTAAACAACTGTATATTTGTACCGTGTTAGCGAAACCACGAACCACGAAAGACACCGAATTCCGTCAAAGCGGTAACGGAGCCTACTATGTCATCAGATGCATTGTGACGTACTTCTAAAAAAGAAAACAAAAGTTATGTCCATACGCAGTTTCTTACCGGATCTTTTCCTCAGCTCGTTTGAAAGGCCATGGTAGAAATAAACGTACAAAGATATTTGAAAAATTGCTTTTGAACGTAAATTGAACGAAACATTTTTGATTTTTCAACTGGCAACAGCAAAGCCGCAAGTCTAAAGAAACTGCTTCTAATTCAGCTTGTAAAATTAAATTTAAAAAACATTTGTAAGTTAAATTAAAGCTTGTAAAAACTGAAACCAAACATTGCATTCTACTCGTTCTTATTTCTTTCTTTCATTTTTTAAAAACATTGCTCTTGCAGAATAACATTATCATCTGTTGTAAGGACTTTTTTACAAACATACATTTCACGTGAACAAACGCCCAGGTCTGAAACAATTATCTGCGGGTCGCACAAATAGTTGTCCCGCGTAGGAATCAAACCCACAGCCTACAGCGTTGGAGCCAGTGCTGTAAACTGGGCCACTGAGTCATCGTTATCGTATTAATGAAAATGTATGAAACGGTTGCACGGCGCGTTGCGTTTTTGCTTCTTCGCACGAAACGATGCATATTTCATTGCGCGAACGCGCGGCGGAACGGGGCGAAAACAGCGGCCGCCGTAAATCAAATTTCCCCATAGTTACCGAATTTCTTCGGGCAAGTTATTCAGATTTGATCTTAGATTATGGCTCGGACAGCGTTAGTTATCGTCGTATTATACGTTCGGGGAGAGTGTAATGTATGTCCACGGCGTACCGCGAAATATGGCAAATATATGCGAGACTGTCGCGGGCACAAGTCACTATCTGGATATTTTTTTTATTTTTTTTCATGGGAGAAGATGGCAAGCGACATATTTTTTATTTTTTTCATGTAAGAAGATTTCAAGCGACACCCGTAGGGTTGCAGATGGGTTGCCATATTTGACAGCGGGGACGGACTACCTCAATCAGACGAAATGCAGAAGTATACACGCAATAAGGATGTATTTAAGTTTTTATAGAGAAAACGTGTAAGCCTGTTCACTTGATGTTATGCGGTTCCCTTTTATACATATGTGTATATAAGATAAAAACCGGGGGCCCCCGGTTTCCTTGGTGGCGCGAAAACGATATTTATACTTCACGCCGGCCTTTGCATCACATCTCAGACAGTTGTTGTAGGTCAATTGAACATTTTAAAAGCGAGCGTATATTATTAACCAGACGAAAAGAAACATTTTGTAAAAGCCACCTTAATGGAAATGGCCTATTATAACATCGAAGAATACATTGAGGACAAGAATGTGTGGAAATTTCTCTTGCTCCACGATTACAAGTCTTGGCTACTCCTTATGTTATACCTAACTAATTTTGTATATTAAATCGTTAAAAAAAAAGACCGTAGAGTTTCTAGTCGGTGGTTCTTCTCTGGAAGGGTTTTTAGTGAACAGGTGGTCGTTTTTTGTTGGTAAAACAAGTCTATATTGAATACAGAAATTATGACTTTTTAAGCTTTGTGAGCTCGATTGTACACCAGTCTACATAATGCGCAAAGAAATAAAAATGTTAGAACTAGGTGCTAACACTAGTTAAATCATCTGGGGCCCAATTTATGGCTTCGTACAGTTTATTCCCCTGAATATCGTGGTGAGACGGCTCCGGGGGAAACAATAATAGTAATGTAATATTTATGTTCGCAAACTGTTGGACATAAAAATATGTTGTATGAAAAACTTCATCCGTGCTACATTAATTAGTCATTGAAAATAAAAATAGTTCTGTTATGTTGGCTAGTAGCGCTTATAAAGGTCTTTTTTACATTACTAAGCACCGTCTTTACGTTTTTCGAGGGTCCGAGTGGCCTAGTGGATAGTGGATTTATCTCTTACGTTGGAGGGTGTGGATTTGATCCCCGCTATTGGAAAAATATTGTGCTAAGATTATAATGTTTTTCTAGTGTCTGGGTTTATACATCTACAATGTGTACTTATTTATGAGAGAAAAGTAAGTTTAAACATATTTATCTGTTACTTACCCATAGTACAAGCTGTGCTTAGTTTGAGACTACATAGCTTTGCTTAAAAACATGTTCTGAAATTATTATTTAAATTTATATTTTTGTACTATAAGAGCCGTGATAGCTCAGTGTCCGGGCGCTCGCCTTTAATTCAATATACTCAAGCAACCTTAGTTCGATCCCCGGTGCCGGCACCAAAGAAGTTTTTAATTTCAAGTGCTGACTTATCACGTCCTCAGCGATGAAGGAAAACACCGTGAGGAGACCTGCATATTTTCGAAATAATAACAAAAAAATATTTCGAAGATATGTGAAGTCCGCCAATCCGCCGTGGGGCCGCGTGGTGGACTATGCCCTGATACCCTCTGTATAGAAGGCCTTTGCCCAGCAGTGGGACATGTACAGGCTGTTACTTTACTTTTCTTTTTATATTTTTGTACATACTTGCTACTACTTATTCCTGTAATAGTAAAAACTGTTATTGTATGGCCATTAGAATATGTAATAAATTACCAAATAGATTAAAAAGTTTGAATTTAAAATTGTTTAAGCGAAATCTGTTTAACTTTTTGATAAGTAAATGTTACTATTCCACAGGGGATTATTTAAATCATAAAATTTTATAAAAACAGTTTTCCTAGATTATATTTACTTTGTTTTGTTTTTTTTTGTATGTTTATAATGTAAAATGAAATATTTGTACACCAGAAATGGTAGAACATCAAGGATCCACAGCTTTTAAGACCTATATTGTACTATGTTCTAACAAATAAACGTATCTTTCTATCTTTCCTTCTAGATTAAATAAATTCTTCCATTCTAGATCTTCTTCCATTTTAGATTAAATAAAAACGTACGACTGATGAACGACGAGAGAATCCGAACGGACTCTTTTGTTCCCACCCGTGGGATTCGAACTTGTGACTTTATGTCACCAGCCTAGATAAACTACAACTGAGTTTACGTTAAGTAATAAGGGCTAAGTACGGTTAAATTTTACGTTGGCAGGGCCATGCAACAGTGTACGCTGTTGCACGAATGGGCAGGTCCGTCCGGGGAAGTACCACGACCTCACAGAAGACCGGCGTAAAGTAGAAGTGTTGCTTCTGTGTTTCATCTAGTGAGTGAGGTAGCCGGGGCCCACATTGTTAAGAGGTGGCATCGCATCTGCAACCCTAAGGGTGTTGTAAATGTCCATGGGCAGGCGATTATCAATTAACTTCAGGTGGACCGCCAGCTCGTTTGCGACTTTCTCACATAAGAAGGTAAGTAAAAGTACAGTAAAACAAAATCTCATCGCTGAGCAAAGGCCTCTTTCCAAAGGGCATAGTCAACTATGCGACCAAATAAATTTGTTTTGGTTGAAAAACTTCATATATCTATAAAACTATTATTTTTTTTTCTTGTTTCATTATATCGATTTTTTTTCATTATACCTCGTTTCATCACGACTTTCCCTTTCACCGCGGAGCAAGTGGTGATGGCGAGTCAGCACTAAAAATTAAAAATTTTATTGGTTGGGCTGGCAACTGGATTTGAACTGTTGCACGAATATGTTGAAATAAAAGCGAATGCGCGTTCACTGAACTACGACGGCTTTAAGTTTAGGGTTACGGTTATCGACATAAAGATATTAAACAGATTTTAAGTTGTAAATAAATGAATAAAATAGATGTTTATTCGGGCTTTTTTCGCTAAGGAATCATCCATTTCGAAACATGAGGTATTCATGTATAGTAACATTCTCGAACAAGTATCCATGCGCTTCCCAGACATATAAGCTCCGACTGGAGCATTGTGCGGTCGGAGTGGTAGATGCTAAAATTGCGGGGAATAAAATAGTGCAATAGCCATCTTGAATTATCGTCACTGCCACGCCTGCTCTCTTCTCTTTTCTTTCTTTTCTGTTTTCATTATGGCGTTTCCCTTTTTGCTTATTTTGCATAGCGCTGTGGACGGCCGAGCTTTTCGCGGATACTTATAAAAAAATTATCGTTGATTTCACGCAAAAATATTAAGGCAGTACAAAGAGAACTAAACTAGCACATGACAAAGTTCCTTTAATTCAGCTTAAACGATATGGAAAATATTAAAATTGTAAGATTCTCGCACGTTAAGGCGGAAGACACAGGTTGGAATCCCGCAGTATCGAAAGTTTTTAACCATTTATCTACAAAAAGTCACGTTTTAATTCCATCTTCTACGGTGGTAGGGCCACACAGCAGCTTCGGCTGTTGCACGAATGGGCAGGCTCGTCCGGGTAAGTACCACGACCTCACAGAAGACCAGCGTAAAGTGGAAGTATGACAAATACTTTCGCGTTTCGTCTGGTGAGTGAGGTGGCCGGAGCCCAATTATCAAAAGGTTGTCAACGCATCTGGAACCCTCGGGTCTAGCAGATGTCCATGGGTGGCGGTATTCACTTTACACCAGGTGAACCGTCTGCTCGCTTGGCAACTGTTCACATAAAAATAAAAAAAAGTGCAGAAAAGTGACCGGGGCCCACTTTATTAAAAGGTGTTGCGAATGTCCATGGGTGGCGGATATCGCTCAGCATCAGTTGAACTGTCTGCTCGTTTGCCACATTCTCAAATTAAAAAAGAAAATATATGATTTGAAAATTTAAATTCGTACGAATAATAATGCGTATTTGGAGGTGAACGAAAAATACATTTCGATCAACGGCTATAAAAAAGCTAGGATAAAAGAAATTCAAGTCCCGTGCTTTGTTCAAATTAGCTACGTACGAGATTTTGCAATATCTGTTAAATTATTCACACGGACCTCGCGTTACGTGCAATATTATGGGGCCAATCTTGCTTCTCTAATGTTGCCGCACTAATAAATTCCTTTATCAACACCGTGGATTGGGCCGATTTTAATCTCCGGGTTGTGTTCACGGAGGGCTTTCAGGAAACGTGTCTGTTTATGCGTTTGTCAATCACGTGGCTGTGGTAGTAGTTAAGCGCAGTTTCTGGCTTTCTGGATTCCGTAAGTAAGTTGTAGGTACTAGTTTCCTGTGCAAATCCATTATATTATTATTAAATCGTAAGCAAACAGAGCTATCACTGACAAGCGAATGAAAGTAATTGTAAAAGTCATACAAAATCTTGTTACGGGCGGGGTTGGGGTTGAATCCGACACTGCTATCAACTACCACAGCTGCTATCAAGAAGCGTTACCTTAGCGTTTTGCATTCGAATTTCGAAACCGGAGGCGAATTCGAACGCGTAACTCCGCTCCTCTGTGACGTCAATCCGTGCATTCGATTCGGCGCACGCCCGCGGGCTACGGAAACACGGAGGCACCGTAAAGTATCAAAGCAGATGCGATTAAATTGGAAAACATTCACTCAATTTCCTGGCCGAAAGGGGATCTCCCCGGCTCCCGCTGTTAGGGTACGGTCAGACGGACAGTTAGAGCGAAATTAAAGAGTTGAATGCTACGGCCACAAGAATTAAGTGCTACAACCGTTTAAGCTTTTCGCTGATTTGCTAAAATTGTTATAGTCTATTAAGATAGACATAATTAAGATTATTGGTCAGCGATTAGTTATCACATACAGAAGTGGTGCAAATTTAAGTTAACATTAGACTGTAAATAAAGTTTGACTAGAATCACTTGAATCACATTTTGAGCCACTTACACTCTCTCAGGCTTCAGGGGGCTCGTATATTGACTGTGGTCTGTGATTTCAAGAAAAATGCCGAAATTTAAGTGAAAAGCTTTAGTATTTGAATTATTGGCACTCGAAATCCGTCTGAAAGTTTTTCCCGAAAATGCTTTCAGAAGGCCCAATACATTTCTATAAAATTCTACAGATGTCTGAGAATTTTGCTACTCAAAGATGCTTGTTTTGGCAGCGGTACCGTGTGGCACGTCGAAAGCTCTCCAGCCGACTCGCCGTCTGACAAATCCAACTCGAAGACTAGCTGCAGACGCTCCCCAATCGATGGCTCCATTAGATGGCAACATTTTTTAAATTGCCGCAGCCCCGTTCGTTGGCGATCCGCTGACTTATTTCATTTTAATGAAGGCGGCGAGCGCTTACCACCAGTCGAGATGCAGCCCCTAATGCAATTTGCGCTGTGAAGAAGATCGCGGATCGCGACGTTTTCTCGTCGCAATCGTTATGGTATCTCTATCGTGAACTGGGCTGAATACACCATCAAATATTATATCAGTCCGTGTCTGGGCGCTAGCTTTTAATTCAATATACTCCAGCAACGCTAGTTCATGTCATCCTGGTGTTAGCATCGATGAAACTGTGAACGAATTATCGTAACATTTTTTTCATTATTATTCTGAGGTGTGGTTAGTAGACTGTGCCTTTCTATAGAAAGCTCTTCGGCCATCAGTGGTACATATATATTACACAACATATAAGCGATTTTATATACCTATAACCTTATGGCAGATACAATAAAACGTTAGTTACTTTTTTTTGTTATAGTTTTTCGAAACGGTATTAAATGTTAACTTTCAATTGTATTTTTTTTATAGATAAATGAAACAAAATCTTTCGCCGCTGCGGGATTTGAACTCTGTCGCGCCCAGACGCTTTACCAACTAAGCTAAGCGGCCGGTGAAATCACGGCGCAAAATTCTTGACATTATCGACGTTCTTTCTATTGCATTTTAGCAATGCTTGGCGCGATCCTTTACATTTTACAGCATACAACACCTTACAAATAACATTCAACGACGAATATTTGTGACGAAAGATGTCGCTCTTAAATTTTTTTAACATTAATTTTTATCTTTAGTGCTGGTATCATATTTCTGTATAATCACGTAAGTATAAATAAAAAAATTCTATTTAAACTAACTGTAGATTTCAAATAGCAAACAATTCTGTATCAAGCATGCAACGTGTTCGTAGTATGTGGTAAAAATTCTGTTATTTCGTTTTAAACGAATGACAACAGCGTAGAATGAAACGAAAATAAAAATTGTTTGTGAATGTTTAAACGTCCAACCGTTCACAATGCATGTTTATTCGTGATTTCAGAAATCGATGCAATATGCATGCAACGTACAAAATAGCAACAAGTAAGTAAGCACACAACGCTATTGCTATTTTATTTGTACAGGCGCAACTATTAAAATAATAAATATCGTTTTGGTTTGCTTTAATGAATTGCTTTGTGAATTTCAGATTTTATAGGAATAAATAAATTGCCATATCGTCAGTTGTTGTAACAAAAGTGGTACAATTTGGTAACAAAGGTATGTGTCAGTCTCCGTTTCTTTATTATTATCTAGTAAAAGTAGTAATAGGTCTTTCCTAATATAGGAAATATCATCCAAGAGAGACAGTTTAAATTTCAACAGGAGAACATCAAAAGTTATTAGTCGTAGTTTAAAAGTATTTAAAACCAGTTTCAATATTTACTTCGACATAGCGTTCGTTCCGATATTGGCTACCGAAATAATGTTCAAGGTTTTAAGTTAAATTATTTTACACAAAAAACCGCCGTTGCCATGTTTGTGAAACAAAGCCCGTGGTATTTACTCAAAGGCCGCGTGCATACGGGCGTATTTTTAACCAATTTATGTGTTTACCTATCGGAGGTAGGGTTGGCTTTCCATCGAAATGTTCTGTGAGGGCTTCTTCCTTTAGTTCGCGTGTGCATTTTTGCGTATGACGCTTTTGTTCTGTGGAATCAAATGATCAATCTCTGGTTGGATTTTTTCACAATAAAATTATCTTTTTTAATATTAAACTAGTGAAAAATGACTTAAAGTAGTGAATATTTGTTTAAGGCGTACCTGAGAGATAATTCGACGGACGAGATGATGAAGGAATATATGAGAAAATCGCCAAACTCTTCAATTTATAACAGAACGAGATCTGATTACGGTAAAAGGTACGTACAATGGATTGACTTAATTTATTTTTCATCTATTGCAATTTTTTTATTTATTTAACATATAATACAATGGATTTATTTCATTTATTTATTCTATTTTAATTGTTATATTTATTTAAGTCGATTTATAAAGTTACTTCATTTCTTTCAAAGCCTCAGTTATGTCCAGGGAACAAAAGATAGTAACTAAATTATATTATTTTGGGTAGTAAGGAGTTCTGCTAATAATGAAACTCAATAAATGACGGGTTGTAAGCTTGTAATCAATTTAACGACTGAATGTTTAGAAATTTAGACTAGTAATTCTTTTATATACTCAAAACGAGGAACGAACAGAATATTGAGGGGCCTTCAAGCAATATTGTCCATCCCATGTTTGTATTGAACTCACGACAGCGCCGTGTCGAAGACTGTTGCTATAGCAATGGCATTGGTTATCATATATTTTTTTTAGTAATAGTTATCTTATAATACAATTACATGGATATATTCAAACAAGATCTGTTTTCATACGAGTAATAAACAATGTTTAAGGGACTTTTTAAGAATTGATCGCATCATGACTTATCAATCTGTTTAATTTGTCATTAATATCTTTACTTAATAATATAAACGTGAAAGTTTGTATGTATGGATGGATGTTTGTTACTCTTTCATGCAAATATTATTGAATGGATTTTAATGAAACTTTACAATAATATAGCTTATACATCAGAATAACACCTAGGCTATAATTTATATACATATTTTTATGTATATCTGTCTTTCTGTCTGAATGTTACGCCTTCAGCCTATTCTACGCAGACGTAGTCGTGGGCAGCAGCTAGTTTTTTATACATATAAAGAACATAAAATTTAATGAGGATTTCGCAAGTCTTCTGACTGTACATCGGACTATATACATTTGCATGTTTGTGTGTTTGTATATGCGAATGTATAAAACGCCATTTAACCGGGGAAGTACCACGACCTCACAGAAGAATATCTATCTATATGTCATCAGGTGAGTAGCCACGTCGCTTACAGATTCTTACATAAAAAAAAATTAAAGAACTATTGTAATTCATTAAAGCCATGATTAGCGGATTTTTAAATCGAACAATACATTGCTTTCATTGCAACACATTCCAGCAGTATATCCGACGCTACTGAGCGATAGAATCTTACAAATTTCCTCATCGCAAGTCTTTGGAAATATAAGAAAACGTTAATGATCGGATTAACGTCCTAGCGAGTTCATTTTCGCGAAAGGCATTGTTTATTAAATTGTTAATATTAAAACTTGGCCCTTGACGGAAAAACACATTTATCTACAGCACCGGCTCAACTCTGCTTGAATAGATTTCTGCAGACATCTCGCCATTTTTAGTGAGTACTTGCTTGCACACTTTGGCATTTTGATAACAGAAGTAGTGCATATTATAATCCGAGGCATCTACTGATGGCATACTGTATAAACTTATAAAGTACGAACAGATATTATCGGAATACCGCTATTAAATCTTGCCGTGTCGTCGTAAAACTTGACAATAAAATTTAAGAGGTATTTTCGTTTTCACCACCGCTTAACGCCCGGTTTCTGGTCATCGTAGAGGTCAACCAATCTTTCTGATCATTCTGATCGATTCAGAGAGTTTAACAATCCTTTTGGCAACTCAAATGAAATTTGAAAAGCCATTTGACAGTTGATTAGTTAACCTCTACGATGATCAGTGTTTCAGAAACCGGGCGTAAGTGTCACGCTTAAGACTTTAGGGATCGATGGTGAAAACGGGCATTACTCTCACTGCGCATTTAGAAATTGCGGTTTGCCGAACCACTGTGTGATGGCGTTTATATTTATTAAGTTATAATTACAAAAATAGAGTACAATGTGAGTGGTGCAAAAGACAATAAAAAATATGCAGAGCAATAAATCGTCGAAGTTGACAGCCCTGAGTTCGTGCCGCCCGCCGAAGTGGCAGGGTTGGCGACCGCGCTTATTTATTATTTATCGCGGAGAGCCGGTCACGCTAGCACTTTTTGCACCAACTATTTACGTGTTAACCGTATGGATAACCTTTTGGCTTGGGCGAGCCTCCGCGTTTTCTTTAAACTTCGCCGACTGAAATTCGGGAAGTTCATGTTTGGACGCTTTTCTTTGAATTGAAAAATAGGAAATTCTCGACTAGATCTTTATAAGGTTATAGTATTTATAAGGGGGAAGCAAAATGAAAAAGTGGTCCCTGCGGCCCATGCATACAAACAGTGCAAGTATTGTGTAAGGTGTTTTATCAGCCTTTCAGAGAAGAAACTTTACGTGAAGGGCTCAAAGGTGTATTAATAGGCAAATTCCACCGCCGACATACTTTGTGAAAAGTCTATTAACTTTCTAGTGGTTCGTTTAGGTTATATTTAATTTGTAAGATAGTAAGTATTATGTTTTAAGTCAGCCATTTTTTGTTATGTGACAAATTGCCAAGCGCGGAGACGGTTCACCTGATGTTAAGTGAATACCCCGCGCCCATGGACATCTGCTATTGCATTATCATTCATTACACCCAATTAGTATTGCGTATTGAAGGGTAAACAAATATAATTTGTGAATTAATAATATTAGCTCTTGTGATAGATATTTCGTTGTTGCGGTTTCACGATTCACCAGAACTTTATGCTGATTTATTATCATTTTGGCATCGCCAATTGTACCTACAATTGTCAATTGATATTTAAACTGAAATGCTGAGCTAATACATACGTTTTACCTAATTTTGATTGTGTCTGTTGTATATTAGTATTGAGTACGTATGTTGCGCACTTTAGTAGTAAAGGATAACAGAGAGATAAAAACACAAGTATTGCCTTAAGATTTAGATTAGGAAGTTCGTAGCGACACGTAGTTGTGATTTTATTGAATTTTCCAACACGTCTTTTATTATCGTAGTTATTAAAACTTATCAAGAATTTATATCATTAGATACAGTTGTTGAAAAATTTAAATCGATAATTCAGTAGCGAAACACCAAATAGTATGGAAAAACAAGACAGATGTTTAATCCTGCAACTATTTTACGTTTATGTATGTTGACACAGCAAAGACCCGGTGGCATAGTTGCCAAGTTATTGTCTACAGTGCCGAGATCGTGGGTACTAATCCGGACGGACCTGCCCATTTGTGCAACAGCAAATACTGTTGCGTGGCCCTACCACCTACGTTTGCCTACCCGTCACTATCAAAATCGCTTCAACGCGCCAGCCAAATCGGCTACGCAGCTATGTTGTTCCGCACCAAAATACTAGGCGCCCATAAGCAGCGCGATGAGTCGCGAATTTGCATGCGCGTATGCAAATGGTTGGCCCAACAACGGATAATGACTACTATTAAGTTTTTTTATCAGGGTTCCGTATGCAAAGGGTAAAACGGGACCCTATTACTGAGACACCGCCGTCTGTCTGATTGTGTGTCTGTCCGTTTGTCAGTCCAGGCTGTATCTCATGTCACCGTGATAATTAGACAGTTGAAATTTTCATAGATGTTTTTTGTGTTGCCGCTATAACAACAGAAAAAAAAATTAAAATATGCAACAAACATTGCTTTTTATAAATTTTAAAGTTTTTTATAGTGCTAATCTCTGCACCTAAGATTGAAAATTAAAACATGTAGAAAAAGTACGAAAAGATTGTCGCCGCTGTGGGAATCGAACCCTTCGGCATTCGCGGCCTGACGCTCTAGCCACTGAGCTAAACGGCTGATAGCCACAGCGACCAAAATCTTAACGCCTTTTCTCTACATTGTTATTTAGCATTTGAAGTAACGCTTGGCGAATCCATTGTTGTATCCTTTCCAGCATACAAACATGTTTTTTCTACAGGTTTTAACAACCATGATCTTTTTGTCGTTTTTATACATAAAGGTACGGAACGCTTCGCGCGCGATTCCGACTCGCACTTGGCCGGTTTCGTTTAAAAAACACGCGTTCCGAACGAGCGATCCGCATCGCACAAGGCATAATTGCGTTTAACCGTACACAATACGGGCCGACGATGCATGTACGACAAATATTTGCGTTAAATGGGTTCCACGGCGGGCGCTGTAAAAACGCTAGCAGCCGAAGCACGTCCCATCAAATGAGTAATGCTGTACGTGGCTTAGGTTTCCAATTGTCCGGGCGGTTTCACACTGCGCGGAAACGGTGGGTAATACCCTCGGCGATGTTTAATCCGATTGAGAATAGATGCTCATCTGACTGTATGGATGTTTCGGATTGTTTAATCCTATCAAGCAATAAAGACAGAACGTAATTATAGTTAATTGTGCTTTAATTATAGTAAAAGTCACGCCGCTGAATCTCCGGAAGTATTGGGACACGCTCACCGCTCGAAAACAGATGAAAGCTAACCTCAAACGAGATTTTACTTAACGTATTTAATAACGTAAAATGAACCTTTATCTTATCCATTCTTCTTTTCCAGGTGGAGTCGGCAAAATGTGAATCATGCTTTTAATGGTGTTGGCTAGAATGACGTCGACCCTCCTTGGGAACCAATAGCCGGATCCGAAACAATTATCTGTCTTGTTAAATGTTATCAAGCGAGCCACTTCATTTTAAGTGACTTCCGCTGCCCATGGACATCTGTAATACCTGACGCGTTCAAATGCGTTGTCAACAAAAAAAGTCACTAAAAGCCTGTGTTTCCTGACAAAATTCAGAATTTCACTTAAGTCTTCTATGAGACAGAACACACAGAACATCAGCAGCTTCGCGGCCCTACTACAGACGAAATAATATAGACGGTATATAAACAGAATGTAATGTACCAAATAGATTCATTGACGTTTCACACCGGACAAATAATAACACGATCGAAGTACATAGAAAGTACAGTCGGGGTACTTCGTGGTCTTTTGGATCCCTTAAACAAATGGTCCGATGACATTAAAGAGAAAGCAGGCACAGTCTGAACAAGGGAAACCACCAGCCGTACTAATGGAATAAAATTGGAGAGGCGTATGCCCAACGCACATAAAGAAGAAGAAGTGGATGAATATGTTCTTCTTTTCTTGTTTTTTTATTGTCTCTACCTTAGGATAACATTATCCTGTGTTGTAAGGACGTTTTGCATACAAAAACTTCACGTGGACAAACACCCAGATGCCGAAACAATTATCTGTGGGTCACACAAATAGTTTTCCGGTATGGGAATCGAACCCACGACCCCCGACGACGAAGCCAATGCCTTGGCAACTGCGCTACGGAGATACAGTCGAGGAAGTATTATGTGGTCTTTTATTTATTCTTATTCTTTTGATATGGGAGAGAGACCTGTTTTTTCCACGACCTTTCTATTCATGTTATCCATTCTTTCAATTCTTTTTACGTTCTGTTTTCTCATGTATATTACAATGTTTCCTTGACTACTTTACTTATGTATTCTTTTAGATTGCTTGGCGGATAAATGTGTTAGGCTTCCGTGCAGTGTGCGGAGTCCCCGTCGGCTACATTAGGAGCATGTGTCGCGGGCTAGCGGGCCGGGCACGCGACGCCCCTGATTGATTCCAGACGACGTCGACGCCTCGGCACTGTGGCCGACCAGCGCTTTTTGCTTTAATTGGCGAGCACACTTTCTGGCTTTGCACATACCAACCAGCCAGCGGGGGTGGGGTGGCGTGGCTTTATCCCCAGCGATTACCAATGCCTGCTAAGTCTGTAAGCACCATCAAAATAGTTACAACCAATTCCGCCCGCGACCTTCGTCCGCGTGGAATTTAAAATAAATAAAATTTCTAAAATAAAAGTAGCCTAAGTGACTCTTTATTACATCAGCTTTCCGGCAGTGAGAGTAGCGCCAAAATCGGGAAAGCCGTTTCAGAGATTTGCCGCAACTAACAGAGAGACATACAAAAATTGTAAAAAAATATTTTGTATATGTATCGTGTATACTACATACATATGCATATCGTAAAAAGCAGTTATTTATATATTACAAACAAATACTCTAATTTTAATTATCTGTATAGATCATTGGATGCGGTTTGTGTTTGACGCATGCAGATGGTTCGTCGTCAGCTTTCATTTTCTTCATTCTTTTAGGTGGTATATTTATTTATTTATTTATTTTTCTTTTATTCGGAAACTTCACAGCGTACAATAATCACATTAAAAAATACAATTCACAAAAATATTTAGCCATTTAAGAAGTTACAACAATTTACATTTTTTTTAAGTTTATACAACGGGAGGAATAATTACTGTTTATGTGTTGTGCACAATATAAAAAGTTTTGCACAAAACCTTATTAGGCCATTGCGGACTGGCTGACTTTACTTCTTTGGAATTTTCTTTTACTGTTTCGAAAATATGCTGCCCTACTAGTGATGTTTTTATTCGCACATTCATGTTGATAATCAGCATTTAATATTACAATTAACGGAAGCTCGTTCGTAGCCACCCTCGATTATGTGTCTTTATATGTCGACATAACGATTTAAGGTTGCCTGGAAATACAAAGGTTGCCTGGAAGAAATTACTTTTAGTAATAAGCCGCCAATTCTACCCATCACATCTTTATTAAGTTTTTGATTTTTGTTTATTTTATTTTTGGTGTACAATAAATATGCATATAATTCATACATTTAAAGATGCGTCGCGATAACCTAGTAGTTTCGCCGTCAGACTTACAGTATTATTGCCGCGAGCTCAAATCCAATGACTTTTGAGTTTTTGTTCCTCAGAATTCATTCAAAAATACTAATTGATTCGTGCTAAATGGGCGGCTCTTAGGCTAGTCACTTGTTAAATTTTGGACATAAAAGTTGTGAGATTTTATTACAGTATTTATTATCTATGTATAAATACTCAGCTGTCGCCCACACATGAGAAGACGTGCTACATTTCCAGTTAATAAATAAAAGAGTAAACACGTTTAAAATTTTTCGTCATTCTCATTTGTGGCCATAAAACATTTATATTTCCCGTTGCATTAAATAAAACAGAAGTGTCCATTAATACTTTGTCTGCTCTTTTCCAGGGATAAAACAAAAGAGAACATACGAGTGACGCACGGATAAACTTCATATTTTTACTCCGCCGGCTCCAGTTCTTAGCGTCATTACGAAACAGACATGAAAAACCGCATGGAGAGCCAAAGAGGATTCCATTAAGCACCTACCAGCCGCCCTGAGTGGGCTTACGGGCATACATAGTTCTATCAAATGCACCCATCACATCCAACTTTCAATACTGGCACACCCCGCCGCGATGAGGGCATCGCATTGGGGAAGATGCACCCGCTATTCTAGCCCCTATAGCTACGTCATAAAGCACGCAATGGCGTACACGAATCGATACGGGTACAGCAGCTTTAGTGGCACACCGTGCACTATATCGTAGACATAAGAGGATTATAATATTGAGCCTGGCTGCCAACTAAGTTTGCGCTAAAGCAAAATTGTAAGGCGAGATTGTCTAATAAACATTTCGCTAAGACCGAATTTGCAGTCTAGTTGTTTTTCGTCGCGTATTTATTTGGGTGATATTTTACTAAGGAAATAATGAAATTTTTGCAAGTTTTTGCATGTGTAATCTCGGGAGCCGCTGCAAATATTTGCAAAATACTCTTACTATTTGAGAGGTAAGACTTTGGCTATATATTTTTTTTTTACGAAAATATATATTATGACGTGTGCTGCGTCAATAGTTGTAAGTAGAAATTGCACCAAAATATATGTAGGTTATTATTTGAATAGTTTATGCTTCTGAAAAATTCTATAAAAAATCCTTGAGGGCATAATATTATATAATTCCATCTTCTAAGGATGAGTCACGATAACTATTCTTAGTTCCAAATTTTGATCGAAATAATGAGTTACCTATTTATTGGCAGATCTCATTTAATCGGTATCGGCATTAAAAAATGTGCATACGCGTCAGTCACCAAATCTACTTATACGATTGACAGTACGTTGCTAATAATTAAATAAAGACATAATTTTTAAAATTGTTTGTTATTTACAAGAATAAAAATATTTAAACAGCAAACGCGTAACAGAACATGCTTTAGCGCTATATCGACAAGTTAGGTTGGGAATGCTTGCGAAATAAGGTTTTATGTATCAATAATTCAAGTTTTTGTTACAAAGTGCTGATCCAAGAAGTACTAATTGTTGCTTATGAAGTAAAAAAATACTTATTCATAGAGTTCAAGACGATGTCATTAGTATATGTCACGCTGGTAGGGCCACGCAGCAGCCTCGGCTGTTGCACGAATGGGCAGGCTCGTCCGGGTAAGTACCACGACCCCACAAGAAGACCGGCGTGAAGTGGAAGTATGACAAATACTTTCGCGTTTCGTCTGATGAGTGAGGTAGCCGGAACCCAATTTTCAATAGGTTGTCAACGCATCTGCAAACCGTCGGGTGTAGCAGATGTCCATGGGCAGTGGTATTCACTTAACATCAGCTGAACCTGCTCGCTTGGAAACATTTCACAAAAAAAAATATAGGGTCACATGCCTATTGAGCGAATGGACTCGCCCGTGGAATCTCGAATTAATGTAGGATTCTGTGCAAAGTAAAAAAAAACAACCAAGTGCGAGTTGGACTCGAGCACAAAGGGTTCCGTACCATTATCTATGAAAAGGCAAAAAATCATGTCTGTCGCATGAGAGCCGAACTTAAATATTTTTTATTCTGTTTTTTAGTATTTGTTGCTATAGCGGCAACAGAAATACATCATATATGAAAATTTCAACTGTATGAGTGTCACGATTCATGACACAGCCTGGTGACAGACGGCAGACAGACAGACAGCGGAGTCTTAGTAATAGGTTTTACCCTTTGGGTAACCCTAAAAACTAGTGTTTTATTACACCAGTTAAGCGTGTGAATTTATGCGGTTTATTATTTAGCGCAGATCTCAGACTGTGTTGTAAGCCTCTTAGGCTTTAACGGAGTACTGAGAAGTGACGGGTAACCCATAACGAGATGCATTATAATGCGACCTCTATATGAGACAAGATAGCAAGAGAGATTCGACGGTGGTAGGGCCACGCAACAGTGTTCGCTGTTGCACGAATGGGCAGGTCCATCCGGGTTATCACGACCCCACAGAAAACCGGCGTGAAGTAGAAGTGTTGCACTACTGCGTTTCGTCTGGTGAGTGAGGTAGCCGGGGCCCACTTTATTTAAAGGTGGCAACGTATCTGCAATCCTACGCGTGTTGCAAATGTCCATGGGCAGGCAGTTATCACTTAACACCAGGTGAACCGCTAGCTCGTTTGCCACTTTCTCACATAAAAAAAAAACCTGATATTGACCGAGCATGGCCGTGCATACCGGTGTCCGAAGTTAGTGGAGTTTTGATACCTTGTGTGGGGGTTACCGTGTATTATATTGCTATGCTACCTCGAGTGGCCACATGTGAACTTGAATTGTATTTGTATTTCATGTGGCAGCGGTTGGGTAGTCACTACTACAACCTAGAAAGATCGATCGTAGTCTTGCCTTCGAAAAATTGCCTTCTCACTGCAGGATAACATTATCCTGTGTTGTTAGGCAGTTTTGCATACATAAATTTCAAAACAATTAGTTAATTAGTCATAAAAATAGTTGTCTCGAGTGGGAATCGAACCCATGACCCTCGCTGCCAAAGCCAATACTTCTTTGCAGAGCTTCGGTGAGGCCTAAGTTTGGCTCCCGGGAAATCATTGCACATAAGATAAAGAAAAGAAAGCCCATGAGGTAACCGATTGGAGTAGTAGGTAGTAAACCTGCCTCTAGCTCCAAACGGTGTGGGTTCGATCCCCACTACTAAAATTGTGTGTTGAAGTGTCATAGTATTTTTCCAGTGTCTGTGTGTTTATATATTTATAATATGTATTCATTTACAAAAGAAAAGTATTTTTATCAGTTAACTAGTACACATAGTACAAGCGTTTCGTAGTTTCGGACTAGAGAATGGTGTGTAAAAGTGTTCTAAATATTTATTCATTTATTTAAAAAAATAATCTAATAGAAAAATTCGAATATATTAGAAACAGCAAAAGGACGAGTCTGTGTGAGCCACATTTAAAAATAACACAAAACAAATCCAGGTACGAAGCGATATTGTGGATCAACATTAATACTTTTAAATTCTTATCTTTACTCGAATTCTAATCGTTGTTAAATAGTTTCGCGTTTAAACACAATAAAATGCGTTAAATAGTTTTGTTTAAGTAATATTTTCAGAAATACAAACCTTATTGTATACACGCACGTAAACCCACCAATACCATAGAGAATGCTAGGCCAAGACATAAAGTTTGCCGTAGTCATAACACTCTCAGGTGACCAGTCCAATAACCACAAGGGCAATCGGGTCGTCGTAAAGAGAGACTAGATTCTTTGCATGTAAGAAGTGCGGATTAATTAAAATGTACCAAGCACACGGTAATGTGCCTTAAAGTTTATAGCATAAACGCGTTTACAGTTTCAAACCTAAATAATCCAGACCTAAGTCCCTCATTCACTTTACACTTGGCAACTAAGTCCAAAAGCGTTGTGTAAGATTTAATTTGAATATTTCCACGACACAATTTAATTTGTGAACATTTGTGACGTAAATTTAATTTAGTACACGTTTGCGACAGTAATAAATTTATAGATTCGTGTAAAAAATACGAGTAATTTCGTGTCCA
Organism: Iphiclides podalirius; assembly: GCA_933534255.1. Classification (NCBI taxonomy): domain Eukaryota; kingdom Metazoa; phylum Arthropoda; class Insecta; order Lepidoptera; family Papilionidae; genus Iphiclides; species Iphiclides podalirius. The sequence continues at coordinate 12,934,812 of OW152826.1, forward strand.
TGGAATAGCACCAGCGTGCAAAATAAAATGGCTCTCACCGGTTGGATATGGTGTTGTTTAGCGTCCTTTAGTGCTTACATAAACGCGTATTCGTTAAATTTAACTAATTGCTACAATTTAGTAAATGAACAGCAAACGTATATATGTGTAAGGATTAATATTTAAACGAAAATAAAAATAAACATATTTTAATTTTAATTTGGTCATAATTATTTAATATTGTAAATCTTTTGTTTTCTATAAATTTATTTTGTTCATGTTATAATAAAAAAGGCCCCCTTTAAAACCTTCACACTGGGTTTGAATCACACGTTTTATGGTACAGACAATTTCAAATATTGATGTACACGGTGCTTTTAATTGTGCTATATTGAGAAAAACTTTATTTTTGTCTGTTTCAATATGTATTTTTAATGGAGCGTATGCTTTTTGGCATTTTTCGTGGGGTCTAAATTCACAGAGGGGATAGCGATGAACTGTATTTATTTAAATAGATGGGAACTTCGGAAGGTGCACCATTTTCTTTGGCCGCCGTTGCGTCGCTTTCCCGTTCCGCGGCCGACGTGCGTGTGATAAATATACTTATTTCATGCTCCGCATTACGTTTTGTGTTAGAAAAGGCGGACCATTTACACAACGTCGTGTGGAATGGAGGCGAATTTTTAATGGCCTCCTAATTTCGTGTTTAATATGCGCTGTCAACTGGGTTTTGTTATTAATGAATACCTAATCGAAATAGTCGTCGAGTATTGGTCGAAAATCGAGCGTAATACGTTACATTTGAATGTTAATTTTCTTGTAAGCCGTTCTGTGTCTGATTTGAACAATTCTAAGGTGACTATCTTATGCACATTTCGTATATAATTACATATGTACTGTTTACATTTGTGTACTTCTTTTTTATACAAAGTCGAAGTATGCCAAATCTCACACTGCTACGTGCGCGAATTGTGCTTAAAAAAGTGATTCAAAGTTTTTTCTTTTTGTATTGTTTTTTAAATACTAGTCAAATCTTAATTATACGGTGAAAATAATATTTTATAACTAAAATTACCCAAATAATTTGAGATTCCAAGCCTAGTTAAGAAAAAACATTGTCGCTTGAAATTCTTTGTCATTCAATGAACGGATTCCTTTTCCAAAAAAAAAATCCATCTTTTGTTTTATAACACACAATATTGGAGTTTTTTTTAAACGAACAAATAAACCAGCAATATTCTTTATTCGGAGCTTTGATGAACGCTTTTATTAAGCTCGATTTAATATGAAGCGGAAGTAATCAAAATTATTTCAGGATCGATTAAAAGTTTTCTTTATGATTGCTTGGTTCCATTTCGAAGCTTTTCTCAATGACTCATTGGTTCATATCCGTATTTTCAAAATCAAAAATATATTTATTCACATAGACGCTTGCGCGTTCTTATGAAACGTCAACATTTTACATAAAAATTAATACGTTCGTAAGTAAGCTACCACCGGTTCGGAAAGCAGTTTCTGTTGAGAAGAAAGCGCCAAGAAACTCCATAGTTGCTCTTTTTTTTAAAAGATTAGTTTACAATATAATAGGATAGGTATAAATCTTACTTTAGCCTACGTGAGTATCAACAGTATTAACCCCACACATTGGCGTCGTCAAGATATTCCGCAATGGTATAATACGCCTTAGCCATAAGTTCCCTTTTAATTTTGTCTGCATCTGTTGTCGATCTGCCTTTAGTGAATCCATATTGCTCATCGTGACAAATTTTGTTCATATTAAAATGTACTAATAGTTGATTTAAAATTAGTTTTTCAAATATTTTACTTAGAGATGGCAATATGGAAATAGGTCTATAGTTGCCTGGATCATTTTTATCCCCACTTTTGAAGACGGGGATTTAAGGATCTCTGAATGAAAAGAGATGATATTTTTATGTACTTCATGAGCACACCATTATCATAACAGGTTATCATTATCATCACCATTTGAGCCTGGTAGAGTCCACTGCTGATCACACACTGCTACTAAGCACGACCCTGAGCCACCTACATCGATCGAATTCCCGTACTTCGAGTACTAACTAGGCTTTAATTAAAACTAGACCTTCTATTAGGTCTATTAGGTAAGAAGTAAGTCGATTGGTAATAGAAACATCAATCTTCTTTAGGGTTCCGTACCCAAGGAGTAAAACGGGACTCTATTACTAACACTCCGTTGCCTGTTTGTCTGTCCGTCTGTCTCCAGGCTCTCATGAACTGATAGTTACACAATTGAAATTTTCACAGATAATGTGTACGCTATAACAACAAAGAACCGCTAAAACAGAATAAAAAATAAGAAGGGCTCCCATACAACAGACATTATTTCTTTGTTGTTTTTATAGATCCTTCGTGCGCGAATCCGACTCGCACTTGGACGATTTTTCTTTATATAGGCAACCCAATTGTCGTTGTGGATAGTGAAACTGATTTTTGCGCCAGAGGGTGAGGTCTCCACTATTTGGTTGTTTATATAACTAAGATATGTATTTATTTACTAAAGAAAAATATATTTAGTTAATAATATATCATAGTTCAAGATTTCTTAGTTTAGAGTAGATAGCGTTGTATATATTTTCAAATATTTTATTTATTTATATGAGTTTCTTTAGTAGAAAATATTCCTTCGGTCTACTAAACCCTATATGCAGGATATCTGCTCAGGAACGAACTGAGTCAACCCTGGATTATTCACTTTCATAACCTAAAAACGTTCCACGCGAACAGTTATGTCTCGATCTCAAACGAAATTGTGTTCGACCTTTGATACGAAAATTGCCGTCTGATTCGAAATCACTGTAATTACGCGAGTTGAAAAAAAAATTAAACATTCGCCACGAACGGGAAAAATTAAATGTTTCGTACGGAATTGTTTCTTCGAAAATCGCGTTTTAATTTCACGGTTAGTTGGAACGGTTAAGCGTGGGGCAAAAAGTTTCGGGTCTGAGGTCGGCGTTGGCTTTTGTGATGTTAACAAAAAAGAACACTGATTCAATGAAGTTCTATGTATACTGCTTGCAATGTACTAATATTACGGCCGAGAAGACTGTTGGTTGTACGGGATTTTGTCTTTGAAACTGCCGAACCGACACTCTTCTTCTGTCAAAATAAAAGTTCCATTATTCTCGGAAAATAAAGGTTATACTTAATTCAAATAGATATAATAGAATAAAGTATATGTTGGGTTGTATGAATACTCCAAGAACAAATTATTCATTATATTTTTCTAGAACTAGTCAAAAAAATAGCTGTAAATCCTTTTTAACAAAGAAGATCACAGTAAATGCTTCATAAAATTTTACGATTAATTTTGTTTTTTGTAAGTATTTTTATACGTAGATACCATAAAGTTACCACATCTACAATGATATTTTAGTTATGACTAAATTCATGCGTAAACCAACACTTAATTAGCGTAACGCTCATTTGCGCAGTTCAGTCTAAGGCTAGAAAGTGCTAATTGACAATTTTAAATGTGACCGTTGGATTCTTTACCCGCACGTATCCAGGATGATCTACCAATACAGATATGAGGATACTCTCTAGATTGGGCTAAAAAATCAGAATGTAAATCTGTAATAGAAAAGTTAACGATGTTTTAGTTCTATCCTGTATACAAAGCCAGCTTGACTTAGATTTTCATCACCAGCCTGTAGTAAACTGTTGAATATAAGGTTCCCGACCGGTAATTAAGCCCGCCTGTGCGCATACAGTTCGTCTTTAACTTTCAATAATATAAAAATGCACTTTACCATTTGCATGTTTATCACTTCTAAACGAAAATCGTAACTGTTTTCTACACAGGCAAGAAATAGTTATTCACAATTCTCCATGATCATAGTAAATAATGAGCTCGTCACCAAATCAGGATTTATCCAATGGTAGTTCATACAAGACACAAAATTTGGAAAAGTAATCTGCACACTCCACTTCGATAAAAGTCAATGACTAACGCTAGTCAACATCCCAGTAACTAGGTCAACGCCTTGCGAAAACGACGATAAAATCAACTCGTCAGTTTCAAAACGTTTCAAATCTTCGGAAAAAAATACTTCACGATGTAACAATGCAAAAACTTGCGTGACATCATCGTGTGTTCAGTTCGTCGACAAAAAAGCCGTGTGCCCGATTCCGGTACGCTTTGTTAGCGATTCAAATGCGCCGATGCGAATGCACCGACACCCAGTGACTCATTACACCTGATCTAATAACCCATCGATCATTCTTCACGGCGCGTTGGGTGCGTACGGTCGGCAGATTAGTCGTATTGTTTGTAGTGTAGCCAAGTCAGGGATGGCGAATTTTCCTTGACCAATTAAGTGCATCAATTCCTTTTTCGTTGCCTAGGACTATTCAGACAGTTACTTGATTTTCATATTTCAGGTTTTATCAAGGTTTTGCACGTTATATTCGAGGATTGATACTCGGTCAAACGTTCGCTAAATGTCACTAAGTTGAGATGCTACCGTAGATGGTAATTGGGTACATGCCTTGAATTCTCCCATTTTATATTCGGAGATATGTAGATATTAATATATATATAATAAAGGAGTAGTTTTAGGGTCAAAACAGGAATGTTTATTTGAGACTGCTTAGTGATCCTAGTGAATTTTGTCTTTGAAGAGGTCATGGCTATGATGAACGTTTAGGAACACAGTTCCTGCAAGAAAAGGTTAGAGAATAAAGGTTAAGGTGCAATAGATCAGGGAAGAAAATAAGCATCAAATATCATTCCATAGATTAACATGAGAACGAAACAAAAAAAAGCAAATCAGATAAAAGTAGACATTAGAAGAAATTGATCCAAGAATATCAGCACTTTTTTCAAACGAATACCGAATGCAGACCAAATGTTGGAATTCTCAGTCTAGGCGTCTCCAGAATAAAGTTATTATTACAAATTAATTCTTCAGTATCTAATTGGGTTAGGATCGGATCATTCAAGGATCCGAATCCCAAAAATATAAATTTGTGTTTATTTGTCTTAAGATGATACTTTAATTCATTTGCCAATTAACTTGGGTAAATTGGTGAAATTAAGGAAAAAATTTGTTACAAGATATTAATTTCTCAGCACTTCGTTTGTGTGGACGATATTAATTTGTAATCTGTACTTAGTTAATAATTATAGTGACATTTCAGCGTACGCGTTGATTTATGGGCGGAAGCGATTTGTGTGTGCGCTGTAAAGTCTGTGGTGTGATAAAGCTAAAACATTAGTAACGCAAAATTGCATTTAGTAAAATAATTTATGTTTACAAACGTTGACTCAGAAAATGTTCTGTACCTTGTTTCTTGGAGAAGTGGCTTAAATGTCTGGCTTAAATGATTCTCTTTTAATTGGTCTAATCACGCGATAAGCGTCAAATAAAATTTTTTTTTATATAAAGGCCATTGAATGTTTTCAGCAGGGTGTCATTAAATTTGGACGAATAGAATCAGTGTTACAGCGCCACCTATTATCTAAAGGATGCAACATGTCAATAATTTTCCATAAATACTTTTGCTGCCTACCTGCGATTTTTATACTTTTATTTTCTCTGTTTAACGTCTTTCACTATATTATAATGTTCTGTTCTGTTCCATTTCTTACTTGCTACAATACACAGTTTCTAAACAGTCACGATTTTTCTAAATTATTTCAAAGCCTACAAAATCCATTTCATTAATTCTCTAAAGAATTAAAACACAGTATTGGTCAAATAGGTTTCGCCTTACGCAATATCATGCCTATGTCTGCATTAAACGAAGTGAAATTTGTTCATTTGCTTGTTTTTACTACAGAAAGATTAATTAAATATAATTTTCGTTAAACAAATGTATACATGCATTAAATGTGTTAGTCGAAGTAAGTTTATTTTCCATTAAACTTATTTCTAAAGTAGCGACTAGATATGAGTAATAAAGTTGAAGCAGAAGTGCAACATAGTCTAAAACAGTGTTTTAAATTGTATCAAAACAGTCCTACAGGGTTCTTATTACAAATAAATCAATTAGCAATCATCGCATTACGCTATAAGGACACTTTGAAAAAATCGAAAGGAATCTGACAATGCTGTCAAGGGTGTTTTAGTTTTATATTTGCACCATCGTTCATGACTGTAGCGAGCGTTATCAAAAAGATCTCGAACAATGCACATTGAAATATGTTGCAAACAAAGCGAGTAGCATCCCTGTGTCAATATGTACACACCTGTCACGCCTCCCCACAGCAGGCCAGAGGTTTAACGCAATTCTTTGTCCCACAAGGCACAAGTCTTAAACCTTTGTTCGTAATTGGGCCGTTATCGAAGGTTTGCTGAACCTTCCAAGCCCCTTCGTCAGGCGACCGCATTACTTTTCCAAGAATTGTTGACAAATGGCAATGCACATGATGATGAATTTGACTAGGCCTGCCGTGCAACTGTGTCCACCTCTCAATGGTATTTATTATTTATTATATTTTTATACGCCTTACAATGTCTGTAGTTTCAAAGGTTGTATGAGAAGTGAAAAGTTTTTCATAATTGTAGTAGATTGAAGTTGAAAATAAAAATAACTTTTTGGCACTACGTTGTCAACCAAGTGAAAGGAACAAGGAATTTCTTTCGCTGGAACAAAGTCACACTTTATTATATTATACCGTCGTATATATTATGCGACTTTGACTTTATGACACTGCCGAAATCCTCTTCTATCCTCCAAGCCCATTCAAAAGAATTTGTATAATTTTCTAATTTATTTATAAAACTTCCACACAAGATATATTCTACTGATTGTTTACCTGGCAGGCATTCTCTACGAGGTAACAACTTAAAGGATGGTGTTGAATAAAATGAGAAAGAAATGAGGAAAATAAAAACCTGAACAAGTTATTAAGGTAAGGTTACTTGTCAAAATGACCCAAGTATTTCCTTTACTTCTCATCAAGTAAATCTGGAGTATCGGTTTTCTGACCATAAAGGATCTGGAACCGCAGAGACCATTCTTTATTTTACGGTGGTAGGGCCACGCAGCAGCCTTGGCTGTTGCACGAACGGACAGGCCCGTCCGGGTAAGTACCACGATCTCACAGAAGACCAGCGTAAAGTGGAAGTATGACAAATACTTTCGCGTTTCCTCTGGTGAGTGAGGTAGCCGGAGCTCATATTTCAAAAGGTTGTCAACGCATCTGTAACCCTCGCGTATGGCAGATGTCCATGGGCGGCGGTATTCACTTAACATCAGGTGAACCGTCTGCGCATTTAACAACTTTTCGCAAAAAAAATCATGAAGACTTTTCTGTAATTGGTTCTTCATGACTGCGAATAATTTTTTGAAGATATTGAACTGTCGTTGTCATGGGACCTATTTAAACATGTTTTGATGATAAATCAGACCATCAATAAACTAGAATACGCATTGAAATTCCTCACCCTTTTGTTCTGTGACCTAGTCCCTTAATTTATCTGCTGTTTGCGTTCCATTGTCATCATTGTTTACTTATTTATTTAGTGACCGATTATGTTGCCTGTTCGTCGGTGTTACGTTGCAGCAAGTGTGTCGAAGAAAGACGACCGTTGGTCCGAAGCTACAAGGGTACGTTTAAAATAGACACCGGGCAGTAATTTAACGTTGTTAGTCACAACTCCACCGATGACTCAGTGATGCTTTGGTTAAAATTAATGCGATCACGACCCGACCGTATGATGAGCGGTTCCATGAATAAATAACGTTTGTTAGTAATAGTAGTATCAATGTTTAATATCTTTTTTTTCGGTTTCCGTATGTATGATCTATTTTATTTCCATTGGAACATGCTACAAATTATTAATTTGCCTTTTCATTTTCTGTATGTATTATCTATTTCATTATATAAGCGCGAAGCCGTCTAAAGACTTAAAGCGTTTCTTCTAGATTGATGAGACGTTCTCATTATGAGACACTGACAGACAATCACGTTTCGTTTCGTCAAGTCGTTTTCGGCCAACAACATATGCACAGAACGCAACAATGGAATTTTCAAAGGATTTTCATCAACAATTTGAACTAGGGACCTGCGGCTTGGTGCCACGACAATGTAACCATTCCGTCAACAGTCGCCTAAACATTTCAAGGGAGCGTCAAACACGCGCGAGACGAGTACAATTTTAATCAAAACTTCAAGAAAGTCCACGCGCATAAAACCGGAGGACATTCGCGAAGTTTAGGGTCGGACCAGCTCGGAAATTCCCCGACCACAATTCACGAGCGTATTGGGGAATTTCTGGAGGCGTCCCGTCGTCGAGGGCTCGATTTCATTCCATTAAAAGACGAAGGGAATTTTAGTGCGGCTGTGTGTGGCGGAGCTACGTCTACGGATTTTGGGTCGGTGCGTCATAACGTGTAGCTTAGTTGACGGCGCTCGGCTATCGAGTCTAGGGTTCAGGATTTATTTTCCAGTGGAAAAGCTAATAGGAGTACTTCGCCGATGGAATACGTAAGTGACACTGAATTCTTTTATACATTCCATGTGAAGTTTTGTAATTTATACAAGCATAAGACTTGATTTTTTTTTCTTTTTAAAAAAAAAATGCCCTTAGTGTAGGATAAGACTTTCCGTGTTTTGATAAATTGATAAATTTCACTTAGACAAACACCCAGATCCGCAGCGATTACTGTGGGTCACACAAATCGTTGTACCGTGTGGGTATCGAACCCACGTCCTTCGGCACCGAAGCCAACTTACAGCTTACAGCCAACAGCGCCACGGAGTCATCAATTTACATCAGTCAGTATAGTCATCAAATCATATCAAATCATATCAAATAATTTGTTGGCAACGATTCTCTTCGAACTTCCTGAAGTCTCTCACTAGGCGTTGTGCACGTCGAGTTAAAACAAATTACACTAATTTAAAGGTCTGTGGTAGGGCCTCGCAACAGTCTTCAGTGTTGCAGGAATGGGCAGGTCCATACAGGTGAGTACCACGACGTCACAGAAGACTGGCGTGAAGTGAAGCGTTATACTTCTGCGTTTCGTCTGGTGAGTGAGGGCCCACTTTATTAAAAGGCGGCAACTTCACATCTTTTTTTATGTTAACGCTTTCAGTTGCGAGACTATTAAAGCTTCATTGAACGCAGAACCGGTGGGCTAGCTATCAGGTGGAGCCAGCTAGCTTGCCATCTTCACCACATAAAAAAAGAGTATTGTGATTCTTGTTTATTGTGTATTGTGATGTTGGGGAAGAAAGGTTCTCGAGTGGCAGCCTCGTACTGGCCATCGCAGTGTTGGACTACCCCTCACTAGATGGAGTTTCGACCTCTGCAAATGTGCGGGAAGTTGATGGATGCAGGTGGCTCAGGATTGTACTTCGTGGCAGTCTATGGGCGAGGCCTATGTTCAGCAGTGGACTGTTTGTGTCCACTGCTGAATATAGGCTGAAATGATGATGATGATGATTGTGATTCTGTGAAGATATGACGATAAATTATAATTATCATAAAATTTTCTACATGACTGAGTCACATTCACTCAACCGTGGCCGAGTGTAATTGAGTCGCAATGCCTTCCGTGTTTTGCGTCTCCCTTACTGGCAGTTAGTCATTCCAACTCGCCAGTGTGTAATTATAATAGTTCTGTAAAACGTTTCGTGTCACATCGATTGTCGTCCGTTGTTCTAACTCACACAGGGTGTTTCCTTTTCACCCCAAACGCGAACTTATGTCGTTTGTTTCATGATGTGTGTTTATTTAATTGGCACTTTGTGGTACTTTAAAGTTGTACTTATTTTGGCGCGTTTGGAAAAATTATGAGAGTGGACTTTTTACGATGCGCTCGAAAAGAGACATGACGCTTGGTGACCAATTTAGCCTTGGCAAGCGATAACAACTTTTTGACATTTACCAATAAGTTTAATTCAAAGTTATTTGAATAAACCGTTATCAATAGCTAAATGCATGTCTCTACGCTAAAGAAGTATAGCTTTTTACATTCGTACATAAGTAAACACACACTTTTTTGAATATATGTCTGAATAAACTCTATGTTTGTATGTGTACTTATTTGGCACGATAGCTTAAGCGGCTTGGCTTACATACTCGTCTCACTTATGAACAGGATATAAGCTTAATTTAATAAGGGTTTTTTATATGTTATCCGATACTTCCCGAAGGAAGGTAAACAGTAAAGAGTTTTAATTACGGTCTGTATGTTAGTTTTGGTACGCTCTGTAGCTAAACCGGCATGATGAATTTAGTATGTGAGGTGTTTAACATTCGTCTGGGAAAAGACAATCTTTATTGATCTAATATTTAAAAGATTAAATCTATCTAAAATTACATATTATCTAATAAATTAATTTACATTAATTATTTAATACATTCGTCTTAGTTATCAGAGTGAAATAAATTATAACATTTAATTTAAATGGTCCTAAAGCTGTCGGAATACAACTATTATTTAATGGTAATCCTTCTATGTCTGCCATAATAATATTATTTTTGAAGTTATACTTCTTTTGGCGCGTTTGGAAAAATTAATAGATTAAAATTTTTAAGTTAGCAAGCGAGCAGACATTTGGTGGATGGGAGTGAAGTATGATGGTAATAATATCTCTTTTCACGCGGACGCTAATTCAGTTTGATCAATTCTACTGCGTTTGAGCATTGCGAGACCGGTACCGTTTCCCGCCAAATTCGCACCGCCATTTTCAATTTCGAGACGGGCCCGTGACAGCCGATAGCGATTGGAGAGTGCGCGCTGGAAAAAAATGGCCGCCGAACGTTCGCTCTGCGGCAATAAGCCCCGTGAATCGGCGAAAATTGGCACTCGAAGCGCTTGACAGCGCTTCAGGTGTGCCGTTTTCGACTTGTTCCGCGCCCGATGAGCGCTTGTGCCCCGATTTTTGCCGTTCGCAGTTGAATTGTCCATCCGCGCGTCGCATTATTATTTCGCGTTTCGTCTGGCGAGTGAGGTGGGCGGGACTCACTTTTTTAATCTAGGCATTGCATCTGGAACCCGACATGCGTTGTAGATGTCCATGGGCGAAGGTAACCTTAATATCAGGTGAACATACTGCTTCTTTGCAACCAATATAAGAAAGAAAGAATTTGGTTGGCCTTTGGAAAAATCTTCCGTTTAAGAGTTTAGTCTTCCTGCTTTGGTCGTTCAATTAACATAAACTCACTGATGCTAATTACATTAATACTGGGAATAAATACTTTGCTGTTCAGATCGATTCATCAGATTGTCAAGTTCTGCCAGTTTGAGGTCGATCCTAAGAACCGTTGCGTGAATGATTGGCGATGGAAAATAATGTTAATTATGTTTTAGGTCGATTTTTTAACACAATCCCCTTAACGTAGGATAATAATAAACTGGGTTGTAAGAACGTTTTGCAAACGTAGGTAATTACAAACATAAATTGCACGTGGACTTCGGAAACAATTATCTGCGCGCCACACGAATTTTTATCCCGTGTGGGAATCGAACCCACGACCTACGGCGCCGAAGTCAATACCTCGGCCACTGATTCATCAATCATTTAATTTATTCTTTAAAAATTTATAATTTAATGTTAATACCATCTCAAAGCCGAACAAAATTTGGCTAACCCTCTGATCTCGCAGCTATACGCCCTCAATATAAATTGCATTTCTCACTATTTCCACACAGAGTACTCTATACAGAGGGGGGCACAGTCCAAAACGCGGCCCCACTGCAAAATGACGGACTTCACATATCTTCGAAATATTTGTTTTTGTTATCATTTCGAGAACATGTAAGTTTCCTCGCAATGTTTTCCTTCACCGCTAAGCACGTGATACGTCAGCACTGAAAATTAACAATTTCATGTGTTAGCACCGGGGATTGAAATCAGGTTGCTCGAATATATTAAACTAGCGACCCGCCCCGGCTTCGCACGAGTGCAATGTAATATACAAATAAACCTTCCTCTTGAATCACTCTACCTAGTAAAAAAAAAAACACATCAAGATCCGTTGCGTAGTTTTAAAGATCTAAGCATACATAGGGACAGACAGACAGCGGGACGACTTTGTTTTAAACTATGTAGTGATTAAAAGCTAGCACCCGTAAGTAGTGGCGATTCGCCAAATAACGTCGACGACCAAGCCCGGAGCAATAGCTGCTGTTAAACAAATCCGCAACTGAAAAAGATATGCGTAATTCATTTCGCAACTCGAATTAACATGTTTTCCAAAGCTTCGGCAACCTCTTCTTCGGTTTTGCGCGTTTGGCCGTGTGCCAATTTAATTAAACGCCGCCCGGTCCCATCAAACTGGATTAGTCATACGTCGACAATTATTGAGTATTTTTAAAAATGGACCGGTGTCTTTCACGATGGCGGTTTTCGCGCTCCGATACGCGTAAAGCTCGGATGGTGGAACACTAACGAGTGTTCTCCGAACAACGGATTTATTATGTGAAAAAGTAGGAAACGAACTGGCGGTTCACCTGATGTTAAGTGATAACCGCCATCCATTGACATTTGAAACACCCGTGGGGTTGCAGATGAGTTGCCACCTTTTAATTAAGTGGGCTACGGGTACCTCACTCATTAGACGAAACGTGGGTGAAACACTTCCGTTTCACGCCTTCTGTAGCCGTGGTACTTACACGGACGGACCTGCCCATTCTTGCAACAGCGAGGACTGTTATGGAGTCCTGCCGCGGTTAACAGTATTTCGGGCCGGGTAGGTTGTCTTATCATCATAATCATGATTTCAGGCTGTTAGAGTCCACTGCTGGACCCTCCCCCACAGACTACCACGCAGCACTATCCACCTACGTCCATTGACTTCCCGCACATTTGCTCAGGTCGTCACTCCATTTAGTCAGCAGTCCTACACTGCGATGGCCAGTACGAGGTTGCTTCTCAAGAACCTTTCTTCCCCATCGGTTATCGTTCCTACGAGTTATATGGCTATTTGTCTATATCAGTGTTACGGTTTAAAACACGGACAGGCTTACTTGGTTTGCTGTTAATTTTTCTATAACGTTTCTGGTTACAGATGTTGCATTTGTGATCTCTGGTAACTGGTAACTATATACACTGGACTGTATGTACCATAAAAAAAAAAAGTAAAGTAACACTGGACTGAGGGTATCAGGGCATAGTCCATGTACCATATTTTCGAAATATATATCTTTTTGTAGTCGAAAATAAAGCCTGAGGTTTCCTCAGTTTTCCTTCACCGAACTGAAAATAATTCGGATGTTTCGGAGATTTTAATTGTAACTAATGATTATCACGCGAGCTATATACGTTTTTGTAGTCGACTAAAGCCTGAGGCTTTAGTTTTCAAAGAACTGAAAATAATTCTGTGATGATTTTAATTGTAACTCTATTGAACGCACCCTGTGATGCTCTAGAACGCACCGAGCAGTGTATGTTGAATACTGAAATATATCGTTATCTACCGCATAGAATGGTACAAGTCACAGGTCCGAACTGGACGGCCAACTAAACAATTCCCGAGCGACCACCGCCGTTGGCAAGCGCGCAACGTTGCAACTTAAACGCAAATTGCACATGCCACCGTGCGATGCGTCGATGCAGCGAATTTGCAACGAACTCTGACGCAATAAAGTCCATCATTGCACACTTTAAGGTTTTTTAGCGGCAAACGCATCTTTGCGCGACGGGTTTTACTCGAAAGTGGGTGTGTTAATAGTTATTGTTAGTCCCGGAATTGTTATTGGGCATTTTTTTCGCGTCGAAAACGGCGAGCCGTTGTCGGTTGCGAATGAGTTTCGGCGAATTAAACAGCGCTAGCGAGCATTGCTCGAAATCACCTCGAATAACGTCCAACGGATAATGGTCACCGGTGGCGTATCGTACAAAATAATTTGACAATGTCTACTTCACTATAAAGCGACAAAGCACATTGCAATAATCCATAGCTGTTCATTTTTATGTGCAAATTTGGCAAGCGAGCAGACGGTTCAAAAACGACTATGTCAGTGATCTTTCAGTAAAGGTAACCATCTCCATACTGCGCGGCGTTTAAAAATTGTTGCGCTTTACATTATATGACATGTATAAGTGAATGAAACATATGATATAGAACATATGATACGGAAAGAGATAGCAGTCTACAGAGTTGCAATGTAATTACACTACATGCGCGGCCCTACCCACTGAGGAGGGCCTCAAGCCCGTGGGTTCTGGCTAGCCCACCGGTTCTGAGTTCGATGAAGCTTTAATAGTCTAAGGCCTGAAAGCGTAACATCAGTTATACAAAAAAAAAAATACGAAACAATTACACCAATTGGGGTAATTTGAGTGCCTCAGTTTCGGTGCGCTAATGTCATGTCTACCTCGTATTTGTATATAATATCATTGCCTGACGTTATTTCGTTAGCGCGCACATGGACGTCAGCAGCACCCGAGAGATTGCCGATGCGTTGACAACCTTTAAGACGATGGGCCCCGGCTACCTCATCCGACGAATCATGACCGTGGAGTAAGTTGAGCCTTGATATCTCATTGTCCGAGCGCTCGCTTTTAATTCAATATACTCGAGCAACCTGAGTTCAAATGTCGCAATCAATGAAATTTAAGTGCTGAAATGAAAACATCGTGTGGACACGTACGTATTTACGAAATAAAAACAAAATATGAATGCTTCAAATATATTATGTGAAGTCTGTCCATCCGCAGTGGGGTCGCGTGGTGGACTATGCCCTAAATCCATCTATACAGAGGTGGCCTTTTCCCAGAGTGGGTTGTATGTTACTTGGCTGTTACTTTAATTTTACTTTAAGCGATGCTACCACAGAGAACATTTCTGCATCACACTAAGGATTAGGTTATTATGCTAGAATACAAAAAGTATATAATATATACATACAATATTATTGTAACCTGAATATTTGTAGGGTGTGACTAGAGATAATGAAAACAAAAGCATTATGATTGAAGAGTTCCTTTCGAGCTCTAAGGCGACGTCATTTCTTTGTTTAGAAAATACTGCGCTGTGGAAATTTTTAGTTAAGGAGTTGTTATTTCGCTTCATCCTTTACTTTCTCGGCGGAGCAATGAGGTTACTAAAAGACGTTACCCTCAACTTCGCAACTACACTCTACCTTCGTTTCTTTGCAACGCCGTCTATATATCAACTTAGCTTCCACATCGTAAGCTGTACTAACCCGCCTCCCTTTACGAGTCGACGAAACGGCGACGAGACGACTATCATTTCAAATAATACGGTTGCGAGTTTATTTTTTGTCTCAATGTGATTTACAATTATCTCATTTGAAGAGCAATCTTCTTCGCTATCATTTATTGAAGCAAACTGTCGATATATTAAAAAAGTAAGGAATTAAAAATTCTTAATAATTTACGATTGATTAATTTGTGTATTATGTACATTAATCATTTATTACATATATTTTTTAAAACGAAATGTGTCTTTTTTTTTAAACTTCGTTCGACATAGAGAAGGTGTTGTACGACAAAACCCTTTGAGAAATAATAGATATATAGAGATTTAGCGGACCCAACAGATGC
Organism: Iphiclides podalirius; assembly: GCA_933534255.1. Taxonomy (NCBI): domain Eukaryota; kingdom Metazoa; phylum Arthropoda; class Insecta; order Lepidoptera; family Papilionidae; genus Iphiclides; species Iphiclides podalirius. The sequence goes on from OW152826.1 coordinate 12,950,302, forward strand.
TCTGCACACACGTCTTAAGTCTGACAGCAACTAAATAATAAAAAGAAACTATGTTGCAGTGAAAACACAAAAAATACTCATCAATATCTGTCTAGCAGTTTAACGAGTAGTTCAGACACATACACCTGCATAGAAGAACTTAGGTTTCCTCATCTACATTCATAACCACTCACAACTTCTTTTCTCTTATCTCTTCTTCATATTTACACCCACAAGCTACACATTTACTTACAGGTACTTTTTTTACTATCTTCTTTTACCAGAAGTGTACATTTTATGAAGTGTAAATTATTCTTTCACTTCATTTTATTTCTTTTCTGTTAATACAATGATGTGTCCTATAATTTAAATATATATTAACTCCATATTCTGAAACTAGCAGACCGGGAGCCATTGAATTAAATTTACCAAGATAAAAATGATATCGGTGCCATAACGGCTGGCATCACGGATAGGTGATATAGGGGTAGATACAACAGTTCAATAAACAGGAGGTGGGTCCGCTACTTGGATGCGTATCTGGCACAACGGTTATTGCACATAACTAAACAGAAATACGTGAGACAGACGAATAACACTGATGCCCGGTTTCTGAAACACTGATCATCGTAGAAATTAACTAATCAAATGACTTCTCAAATGTCATTTGAGTTTCCATTAGAATGGTTAAACTCTTTGAATTGATCATTGTGATCATTAAGAAGATAATTTTGACCAATTCAGAGGTATTAATTAATAGCGTAGAATGTTTGTGTCGACTGTTGCTTTTCAGTGTATACTTGAAAATGTTGCGTATGTCCATAAAAATAAGGATAAATTTTCAAGACATGGTAATGTGTATGATATAAATACAAGTAACAAAAATAAATAAGTACATCTTTTATTGGAAAATGTATACGTTTCTACATCAAAATCCCAGATAACTGCCAGAATGTATAATTTGTTAAATATATAAGAACATTTGTGTGTAAACGCTATTACAATATTAATGATTATTTAAACGATAACACACTCTAGAAATTAATTGATAGCTCCAGGCTCTTTCAAGTGGACTATCTTGTGAACATGTTCTCACTGTCAAATATGGTATAGAAAAAAAATGGCCCACTGGGTTTTTCTTTTCCAAACCGGTGGTAGCGTTTTGACTATTAATAAGTGAGTGTAATGCTCCTAGTTTGAATAAAGATATTTGAATTTGAATTTAATTGAATCTCGGCGGTCGTCGACGCTAAACGCCCCGGAGCGTGTGGTAAACCTTCGCCAGCCACGCCCATCAATCTATGCTCAGCACAATGAATGGACAGCCTCCGTGCGCTGCCAACGAGTTTGCCGGCCGTCCACCGCAATTTGGACCTTAGCCGCGAAGTAAGAGAGAGCGAGCCGCGAGCATTCGTATCTCGGCGTAGGCGGTTCGCGAGTCAAAATTGATTGTGCAAGTCTTATTGTGCTTAATGAGGGAATTGAAACGGATAGAAAAGCGAATGGTCTTCGTCGAACTTCGACGATGTCCGATTGTTCTCCTAACGTATGAGCGTCTCGCTGTCTGCGCTGGCAAACTTTTATAAATTTATTATGACGCCAAAGTGGTTCTGATGTTTCGCTGCCGCGGGAAATGTATCGTCCATTTTACCCTCGGACCGTTGTAGTAACGCTCAATCTGTTCGGCTCCCGAGTGGTATTCAAAAATGCATTTGATATTTGAAATCGACATATATGCAGTCGTAATGTTGTGATTTTCATATTAACAAGTGATAATATTAGTGGGCAGATTTGTTAATATTTGAAGAATGAATCTGATGTAACATCGAAAATTTATGTGCCGAGGACGTGCGCAAAAATTACGCCGTATGGATGTTGTTATAAAGAAAGTGAAATAAACTAAATATAAACGTAATTGTTCCATACAAAGCAATTTTATTCGACTATAAGCGATGTTATTAAAGTATATACACTGATCGAGAACACTGATTAATTAGTCAGTCATGCGGTAGAAATCAAAATTATTGCACATTAAAATGTTTCTTAATGCAAGCGTACAAATTGCGTAAAATTTTGCAAATGAAAATAAATTATTATACGAATATATAGGCCGAGGCTGCTGCGTGGCCCTACGGTGGTAGGGCCACGCAGCAGCCTCGGCTGTTGCACGAATGGGCAGGCCCGTCCGGGTAAGTACCACGACCTCACAGAAGACCGGCGTAAAGTGGAAGTATGACAAATACTTTCGCGTTTCGTCTGGTGAGTGAGGTAGCCGGAGCCCAGTTTTCAAAAGGTTGTCAACGCATCTGTAACCCTCGGGAGTGGCAGATGTCCATGGGTGGCGGTATTCACTTATCATCAGGTGAACCGTCTGCTCGTTTGACAACTTTTCGCATAAAAAAAAAAAAAAAACTAGCCATCTCTGCGTTTTCCATTAGTATGCGTTGCAGTTCATTTGTATTACATTTGTGAAATAATGTACGCAAATGATGTCGTCTTAAATTTATCGATACGGTTGGCATAAAAAGAAGCGAAAAGAAAGACAGGCCAGGTAATTGGAAAAGTGAAGCGACTAACAAAAAACCCCTCCCGATTGACGTCGAAAAATGGAAGTTCGCGCCGAGAGCCAATCCAAGCTGATCTTATTAAACTGAACAACCTGTTACATTAGAAGACAAATCGTCCAAATCAACTCGCCGGCTCCTCGTCAGCGAAATCGCGGACGAGCGGTGCATCTCAATACCTCACGCCGCAGAATAAGGAAGGCGGCAAACCTATTGCTTACATTTACTCATTTTTATTATTTACTAGTGACTCGCCCCGGTTTCGCATGGGTGCAATATATTATACATATAAACCTTCCTCTTGAATCACTCTATCTAGTAAAATAACCGCATCAAGATCCGTTGCGTAGTTTTAAAGATCTAAGTATAGGGACAGACAGACAGCGGGACGACTTTGTTTTATGCTATGTATTGATTATACGAATCGGCTATTCTTGACGATAAGTGGAGTAAAACTTTGATGGTATACAGAAAAGTTCGGCATAAGCTTATCTTGTCATCAAGACTGTTATTTTAATTTTATTTATTACACTGCATAAAATTTACAACTTCGTTGTAGGTGTGCAAAAATCCGCACGGTTTTAAAAAGAAAAAAAAAACAACGTATCTCTTTATCCTCTAAACGAGCAATTCTTGTATATATATAATTTTCATGAAATTTAGTATGTGCGTAGATTCGGGGGCGAAAAATCGATCTAGCTAGATTTTATTATTAGAAAATGTCCTTTTATCTCTGTTTTCAGGGAATGAAAAATATCATGCGAATATGACGGTAAATTTCGCCGAAAAAAAAAATATTATAATAGCTCGGTCGGTAATCGGGCTGCCCCGAAACAGAAGGCCGTGGTTCATGTCACGATCACGTGGTTCATGTATGTAAATATACTTATTTTTTACTTGTGCATATTTTCTTTTATTTTATGCATATTTCATTACTCAGTAATTTGTATCTAAATGTAATTTTCAAATTACTTTACGTTAATATTACGGTCCTCCAGGTACTTTACGTTAATACTAGACATTGTTAATTTGACGTATTCTATATATCAAATTGAACATGCTTATTTTCTTGGTACTCAAAGTCAAACATCCTCATAGAACTGGCAAAAGCAGAATTAGAATTGATACTGACTCGTTTCACCCGATGGGTGAGTTAAGAAGGTCCAATCACTTACCATAGATCAGTACACACCTTTTAATCTAGTACCATCAAATGGTCGCTCACTCTTTTGGCATCTCTTTAAAGAAACATTCTGTTGGAGCTGCCTAATTTTCTACGCTGTGACAAAGTCTCTCGTGGGTCTGTATTCAAATCACGCGACCTGCCGCCGAGGTCACAATGACTGGTGTAGTCTCAAAAAATCGAATTGATTCCTGGCAGGGCACGCTTGGCAATCGGCTGGGTGTGCTTTAGGGGTTCCTTTAGAGTCGACGCTTCGATTCTCGTTCCAAATAACAGGTTTTTTTTTTTAATGTGAGAAAGTGGCAAAAGAGCTAGCGGTTCACCTGATGTTAAGTGATAAAAGTAGGGTTGCAAATGCGTTGCCACCTTTAAATAAAGTGGGCCCCGGTTACCTCACTCACTAGACAAAACGCTGAATTGTAACACTTCTACTTTACGCCGGTCTTCTGTAAGGTCGTGGTACTTACCCGGACGGACCTGCCCATTCGTGCAACAGTGTTTCGCGATCCTACAGGCAAAGGAAAGCCAAAAGCTTTTCAATTATACAACCATCAAAATAGAACAGAATATATTTTGGTATATTGGACAATTGCGTCTTTCCATATCACTATAGGAAACATGAGACAAAATGAAATGTTCAAATATTATACATCTAGCACTGTTTTGTGTTATCGTGTAATAACAATAAGCATTTGCATTAAGTTCGTATAATAGTAGCTATTCGCCGATAGAGGTCGCTCTTTGTAATTAAATCGCTCTACAAAATTCCTGTCGTCTTATCTACGCTATTAGCCAAATTAACATTAGTTTTTCGTAGATGTGACGCTATTTCTTTGCATATGTGACGGCTATTTCTTCCGACACCACTTTTGAAATATGGAAGTTTCATAATTTAAAAAAATACTTACATTCCAAGAAAATGTATATAATATGTATAACCTGTACGTAAATATGTTTTGGAGCTTATATAATTATCGTCCCAAGATTATTTAATTATTTTTAATATATTAGATATGTACATCACATTGGAAAATTTTTTTCAGAATTATTTTCTATAACAATAAAAAGAGCCGTGATAGCTCAGTGTCCGGGCGCTCGCCTTTAATTCAATATACTCGAGCAACCTGAGTTCGATCCCCGGTGCCGGCACCAATGAAGTTTTTAACTTTAAGTGCTGACTTATTACGTGCTCCGCGGTGAAGGAAAACATCGTGAGGAAACCTGTATATTTTCGAAATAATAACAAAAAAAAAAATATTTCGAAGATATGTGAAGTCCGCCAATCCGCAGTGGGGCCGCGTGGTGGACTATGCCCTGATACCCTCTGTATAGAGGAGGCCTTTGCCTAGCAGTGGGACATGTATAGGCTGTTACTTTACTTTACTTTACAATAAACAAATGTACTCTTTTTTCTATTAGAAGTTTATTCTTAAATATAATATAAATAAGCTACGCACGCTACTCGCGGAATGCTACGGAAATGTATTATAAATTCTGACCCAATAATGTTATAAAATCTGGCCCACGACAGACTTGATATTTTATAACGCATACGCAAAACAGCCTTGAATATAATCACGCAGCCAATTTTGTAAGGAAAGCGCCAACAAAAAGGTATGCATCTGTGAAGCTTCCCACTGCTTCATTATATCTCGACGTCCGTCTAGTGAAAGGAAATAAAAAGCCATTGCGAGAATGCAAAGCTGTTAATCCTCGCAAACGTCTACGCTGGGAGAGCCAAGCGGCCATTATGCTGGGCCGCAATCTTTTGACATCCCTCCCCTCCAATTGAATTAAAAACAGTAATTAGTGGTTTAAGAAAAGCTCGGACTGTCGCTAGGTGCACTTCTGTGACAACTCCGTCCGCCTTTCAAAAGCTTGTTAAAAGTATATAGATAAAAGTTGGTTTTCAAACGTTACGTTAGCAAAATTAAAGTGTCAAAGGCTAAACGATCTAATGCGTGCACATTGGTTCATATTCATACCAATTTAAGGGCTACGAACATTATGTTATACTTAGTTTTTCGCGCTTGGAAAAAAAATATGAGAGTAAAATTTTTACGATTCTTGCGCACCCCGACAGCTAACTACGACATGATGAAGTTGATAGTTCATCAACTCCACGGTGTTACCATGGCAACCAATAACAACTTTTTGACATGTTGTCGCTATCAACACTAAACCGGATATGACGTTATCTATTCGAGCGAACAGGCACATGGTCGCATGGAGCAGAGGTAACTTGATTTTCGGGTGCGTGTCGTTATAATAGTTGTTAATATTCAATTTCAGAAATAGCTTAAATATTAGAATCAAACTAATGACGTTTGAACTCTTATAGACGACCTATCATTATCACCATCGTCATCATCAGGCGCAAGAAGTCCATTGTTGAACATAGGCCTCCCCCTTAGAACGCCACATCGAACGACACTGCCATTTGCATCCACCGGTCGCCCGCGACTCTTATGATGTCGTCCGTCCACTTAGAGGAAGCCACTCGAGAACCTTTACTCCCCATCGAGAACCAGTTAATATTTACTTGTAATTGCATGTTATTTAATTAAACCTGTACGAATTTCATTTAATGTCTTCTTCACAAACAAAGCGTACCGGCACAGGAGATAACATTTTTAGTTGTTTTCCTTATGTTACTATCAAGAAGTAAAATTTCATACTTGCGTATATAAGTACACACACTTTTTTTTTGTTTAAAAAGTAAAAGGCTCCTAATAGCTATCATGCCCGCCAACACAAAGCTTCGAACAAATTCCGCTAATATCGTATTACGCAAATGTGCTCTTCGCATTGTTTAGAAACAAAGACAATGAATATTATTGCTATATAGAACACGTTTCACTGAAGGTATCATGATAAACGAAACGTGGAATAAATCAACAATTGATGGAAAACAGAAACTATAGATAAACTAAGGCACCAAATAAATATGACTACGTGTTTTATGTTACACAGCGCATTTAAAATTCGGAAACAATATATTTGTACAGTGAACGTAGAACAGAAAATTATAAAAAGTTCTTTTTATAACGAAGAACAAATAACCGACACCGAACAAGAAACCGACTTCAAATCTCGCTCTGTATTCATTTTATAAATGATTTTCAGGACTTCTAAGTATCTACGGAGCCCAAGATCCAATACCAATGAAATTAATATGGAACCACATGGGAAGCACCAACTTTCAAATAAATGAAGAATCATCAAAATCGGTCTACCCGATCAAGTCGAAAGTTATGAGGTAACAAACATTTAAAAAAAATGCCGTTGAATTGAGTACCTCCTTCTTTTGAAGTCGGTTAAAAATACGTTTCATCTCAGGTGTCTGACTGACTATTATATATATGAAATCGACCAAAATGCTGGGCGTAAGAATTAAGTTGTGCTAAATAACTACATTTTTTTATTTTATGGGGAAATTGCCAGCAGTTTCATGACATCAGATATAAATGTATATGTATATGTTTATAATATATATGTTTATTTATATATGTATATTAAAGTACATATGTGTATGTCAAGTTATACTTATTGTATCATTTAAAAGTATTGTATGCTAGAATTATATTTGGTGTTATATTTTTATATTTAATAATTATGTATTTTTTTTTAGTTTATAACTGTGTTTGTGCACCTACCTCAACTTCTCAGTACCACCCTAAGGTTGACTGGTAGAAAATGCTGTCAGCATTAAGTCCGCCTATGTGCTGTTTTGTGCATGAAGTTTAAAAAAAAAATTAAAAAAAAAATATATTTCGATTTCTAAACATTTCAAAGTTACGTGAAAAACGAACGGTAGTGTATTGCCATTCATCGAGGTCTTAGCGATAGTTACTACCTATATAGCCATATGTTATCTTATATGTATCAAGTCGCCAAATATTGCAATTAAGTTTAAAGACCTCACCGTTTCCTCATGCTATAATTAGGATATTCTCGTATTTACTAGCGCCGGCATTTCTCGTTATGAGTGTGTATATCCAGAAATTTATTACCGGAAGCGCCGCCAATCCCCAGATAGGGCACGGTTCAGACGGAAGTTGATATCTGAAGGGGCCAGACGTGAGTCTGCTTATCAATACGAATAATTTGAGAGCCCTTTGATTTATTCACGAGCCCCGTGAATAGTTGTGTATAACGCCGGGTCGGCTTTATTACTCTCGTTGGGTTAGACGCTTTAGGCGTTTATATAATTTTATACGCCATCAGCACTCTTATAAGTGCTATGGCTATCTATACTCTCAGTGCTAGAGATACTTCTGTAATCGAACTCACTGGAAATTTCTGCTTTTGCAGATAAGTAGCTTTGTCTATGCGTGGTATATGAATTATCTCACGCAAATTTAAGTGAATCAGATACTCTGTAGGTGCGGAAAATTAACCAACGCATGCAATTTGTAAGCGGTGTATGTTACACCGCTTTTGAAATCCTAACGGGGATGGATTTTGTTACAGCTATGTAAATATGCCCTGATATCTTTTGTCTTTTTATGCCAGAAGGTAGCAAATGAGTCTTTCGTGTGTGACGTAACTACCCTTCAAACAGTGAGGTGAATGTGTTGCCAACTTTTACCCAAGTTGTGAGGTTGCAGCGAGCTGATCACAATATTTCCATTAAATTTCGATTATGGAGGTACATACGGCTGCGGAGCCCTAATTACTTTTGCCACTATGGCGCTACAAGCTTAAATCTAAAATAAATTTAATCTAAAATATAGGTAAAGTTTAAATTTAAGTTAAAATTTAAAACGCAAAAGTTTAAATCGCCCAGTTGTGTATAGTTATTTAGATACCTATTTGCAATTTGAAGTTTTGAGTATTGTAATATGCCTTACAGTGTTTATTTTCTCAGACTTGTTTAATTTTATTTGTATCATTACGTAGGCGCTGAGTTCAGACTCGGAAAAATGAAATGTATGTAGAGCGCTAGTATGCTTACGACGTAAAGGTTTAGAACGATAACAAATATCATTTTAATGCATGAAATGTTTATTAGTTTAAATTATAGAAATATATTAGTTCGTATAAATTAATATTGAGTATTACACACATTTCTTCAGGGATTTGAGAGCAAAAAGCAAAATTGCCTTTACTAATTTTTCAGGCGTTTTAAATGTCAGCCGTTTCAGTATTAACTATTTATTTAATGAGTTTCTTTTTTATTTGATTCCCTATTTTATAGTATATAATTGTGTATGTTATTAAATTTCCGATGTAATGAAAACTTTACAGTATAGTTGGTAACGGGACAGGTTGAAGTGTTTAACGCCCTAATTTCATAGTTTTCCCTCGCTTTCGTTAACCTTTTGATTACTGATATATATATCAGTAATCAAAATATATATATATATATATATATATATATATATATATATATATATAATTTTTGTTACCGGTTTGGGTGTGGGTTGATGATTCTTTCTCAGACGCTCTGCAGTTTTTATAATACGTATAATACGTTCTACTAAACACGGAAGTAAATTTTTGGCTGCGGTGTTTTCAAGCCGTGATTAAGGTACCTTATAGGAGTGCGTCTATTCCTTTCACAAGCCATTAATACAAAAGCTTCAAACATTCTGATGTTCCGATGGGCGACAATGATCATCGTTCTCGTTTTTTTTGTCCCTGATAAAGAAATTTCTAACATCGTCGTTTTAGGCTTCCCTTCATTTCTCATGACGATTATCAAGCATAGATGTTCACAGTCCTGTCCGTAGCACATCAGCTCGCTTAGACACCCTAGTATTGTTTGACTTTATCTCAACAGAATTGTGACTTTGCTTCCTTAGACACCTTAACACACTCAATTCTTTGATACTTTCCCATCAGAATTGTTGCGCCTTTTCCGATAATGTTTGCAAATCGAAAGTATCTTACACGATTTCAAGCTAAAGGCGTTGCGGCGGAGAGAGTTGATACATAGTCGCACAAGTTCAGGCAATTCACATTTCACAGTGGGGTCGCGTTGTAGACTATGTCCTAATATCCCAATTTTCCAAAGGTTGTCAACGCATCTGCAACCCTCGAGTGTAGCAGATGTCCATGGGCGACGGTATTCACTTAACATCAGGTGAACCGCCTGCTCGCTTGGCAACTTTTTACATAAAAAAATCCTCTGTACGGAGGAGGCCTTTGCCTAACTGTGTAACATGTATAGGATACTGATACTGTTCTTATTATACTTTATCGTAGAGTTTAGTTTATAGATTTGGAGGAAAATATCGGCGCTGAACTCGCTCGCTCCGATCTCACTTAATAGTTTCCACAAACGATTTCTCTTAAACGCAGTTATCACCTCACTATCACGACGACAGTGACCAGCTGCGTATACTGTTCTATATAGGACGTTGTAACGGAGTCCGAGGTTTACTTTCAGCGTCGATTCGTATGGTTATCTCACGATGTGCCCTGTACATTGCGTGGTTTTCTATAAAAGTGCATTAGCTTGCAATCGGCCTCAGTGGCGGCTTACTGGCCGGTGAGGTCGCGATTAATTTTGGTTCGAGTCTCTATGGCCTGGACAATGAGTGCTCAACGCAAGATCAAGATAAAAATATAGTTGACGTCTTTGGTAATTGTAACAAGCAAAAGACACCCAGGGTCGTTATGTTTTATTGATTAGTACCTGGATGACCGATAATCATCTAGACTCCAACGGGGATGTTCTGCTTTCGGGACCTCCCAATTTCCCAACTCAGCTATTATAACCTTGGTGGCGAAATTTACTTTCGTATTCTAACGATATTGTAGCAGTGTTTCATTGCCTTAACATGGATATAACTACGTTTTCTAAAAATGTAACCTAGCTATATCGATTTATCGCCCCCGAACCCTCAGGCATAGTAAATTTCATGAAAAATTTTTTCGCCGAGCCGTTTCCGAGACTCAGATTATACACATTTATATATATATATACATATACAAGAATTGATCGTTTAAAGGTATTGGATAGATAGATCATTTTCCGAGTTAAATTAATAAAGTTCTCAATGTTAAAGACATCATAAAGTTACAGTACAAGAGAGTGCTTCGAATCGTTTCAATCTTACCTTTATGTGTTCTACTATGTAATTTATATATATATAAAGTATATTTATAAAAGTGACTCGTAAATTACTAAGTCTCCATTTTTACGGTACTTTAGAACAAGAATGGCTACGCTCTTCAGACAAAAGCAGTGTTTTTTTTATCCTTAACTAAGTTCCTAACCTATCACACATCTTTAACTCAAGGGTCTGTTCAAAATCATGAAAAATGCTGTCTATTCTCAGGAGTATTGGTGCGGAAGCCGTCAAGAAAAATCGCAGAAAGAATGCAATTTAAAAATTAGAATATTCACAATTTGTCATAAATATTTTTTTTCGTATTGAGATTATTTTTAGTATAAAAATATGTAAAACAAGTACGAGATAGATCAGTCCTGTAGCGGCTAATAGAACTGGGCTATTTTAACCCTGACTCGATAGACTCGTACGATTATGAGTCTACCAAAAGTGGAGTACGGTCTCGTGATTGCCAACTAAAGCACCCAGTATGGCAACAAGCAACGTGGGCTTATGCTGGAATGGAAATTCGTCCACCAAATTGGTCAGGGGCCGACAGGGGCAGTCTGGTGCTGCCTGCTGCGCACCAAGAGACGTGAGGCTTAAGCCTTCCTAGGAATATACTTCTACTAGGTCTAGGGGTAACGGGTGCTTTCTTTAGAAGATGGAACCACTCTTGACAAACCGAGAGTTACTAAAGAGGCAGTTTCAGTTGAAATGACTCCGTGTTACATCTTCACTGTGTTCCCCCCGAGAGAGATCAAACTTCAAAAGACACATTGTTGTTTTTTGAAAATTTCTCTTCCGAAGAGGTAGATAGGGGAACGATTGTTTGTCCATGTAAATACAGTTTATTTATTTATTTGTTTAACAAGGCTTACCAACTAAATACATATAGAAATAATTATTATGAGGTGCACTTAAACATTGTACATATGCATTTAAATTAAAGGTAAACACAACATATAATAAAAGACTTCCTTTAAGGAGAACAGTAACCTATAAAACTATCACTACAATAAAATAATAGTAAAATAAGTTGCGACCTATATAATTTAAAAGAAAGTGATTTGCTTTTCAATGCGATTCAACTGTTGTAAAAGGTTGAAATAATTTGCGTTGCAAATATTTGCGCAGTTGATTTAATTCATTGCCCGATGTATTATCCGATATGCATTTCAATTTATCATAATGTCTACCTCGTATTTGTATATAACTAGCGACCTGCCAAGGCTTCGCACGGGTGCAATGTATATACATATAAACCTTCCTCTTTAATCACTCCATCTAGTAAATACAACCGCACCAAGATCCGTTGCGTAATTTTAAAAATCTAAGCACACATAGGGACAGAAAAACAGCGGGACGACTTTGTTTTATACTATGTAGTGAAGAGGCAAAAGAGCACCGCCACTCATGAATATTTGCAACATCGGAGAATTCACAACAGATTTACCGGCCTTGGAGGTAGAAGTAGGCTCTTTTCTTCCCTAAGTCGCACCAGTGACAACGAGTTTCACAAAGTGAAATCTAAGATCCTTCACAGTATACCTTATCCATCTACAGAACGATTATATCCTAAATACCGTGTTTTTCCTGCGTATTCCAAAGCCATTTTATTTATTTATTTTATTTATTTAAGAGGTTCACCAACGTACGTTCACATATCACGTTGAACATTAAAAAGATGAAACATCAAAATATAGTAAATTACATATGTGACGAACATTTACAGGCGAACACCACAAACACCAAAAACAGAAGAATATTAAATCCGATTAGAATAAACTTATTGTGTAGCAACAAAAAACCAAAAAGAAAAATGACAAAAAGAATAACAACAAAAAAAATAGAGAGTAAGAATTATAACTAAAAACAAAAAATCAATTAATTTAGAAAATAATATGATAAACTCTAAAATAGCAAGAACACAGTATAACAAAGAATAAAAAAAAATGTGATTAACGTAAACGCTAGAGCACAATATTGCGGAGTTTGGTAAGCGTATCTTTATTATGCACATCGATTCGGTCACTAAAACTATTAATTAATTTACACAGTCTGGGGATTGGTGAATTTGCGCCGAGCACAGATCTGTGGGCACAAAGGAGTTATACATGCACGTGGAATTCTAGGGGGAACACGAAAATTGAAATTAGACATTTTATAATTAGACCAGGCCAGGGTTTAAAGAATTGTTGAGCTTAGGAAATGGGGAAAAACAATTCAGAAAGTACTTTGTGTCAGCCACTGGGATTCAGGTGTATATGGTCCGTTTTGTGCTTATTTTACTCATTTAGACAAAAGTCAACCGGGCTCTCGCTTTTAATTCGATGTACCCGAGCAACCTAAATTCACATCCCGGTGATGACATGAATGAAAATTTTATATTTCAATTTTAAGTGCTGACTAATTTCATGTTGAGCGTTGAAGGAAACCATCATTGGAAAACCTGAATATTTTGCGAAATAATAATAGAAAAAAGTATAAAAAACATATTTCGAAGGTATGTGAGGTCCGTCAATGTCGTGGTGGGTTCACGTAGCTAATGTACCAAGGAGCCGTTTGCTCAGCTATGTAGTACATATACAAGCTGCTACTTTAGTACAGACATTTAAAATTTGGTTATACAATAAGCGTAACGTCGCTGCAAGTATGTTCGGATGATATGATGGTAATTAAATCAAACTTGTACAAAATTATAGCCAAAAAACGGAAGATCTTGAATAATTAAACCCTTATATTAATAGCTAGTTCTTTTTTATGATGCCATTCGAATCAAAGCTGTCTTGGCCAACGATAATCTTTGGTATTTTATTCGGCTTAGTTAAAAAAAAAAAAAAAAAAAAAAAAACTAGAACTTCGAAATTCTGCAAACCTTTATTTTTAACTAGCTATGCCCGCGACTTCGTCCGCGTGGAATTTTAAATAAAATAAAAGTAGCCAAAGTTACTCCTTATTACATCAGCCGGTGAAAGTTCCGTCCAAATCGGTCCAGCCGTTTCAGAGATTAGCCGGAACAAACAGACAGACAGATAAAAATTGTAAAAAATGTTATTTTGGTATATGTAGCGTGTATACATCCATATGCATTTAGTAAAAAGCGGTTATTTTAATATTACAAACAGACACTCCAATTGTATTCATCTGTTTAGATAGGGGGGACTGTTTTTAAACGAAACTTTTTTTGCTACTGCAGTTTCAGCTCGCTTATAGCGGTTAATGGAGATGTGACAACGTAAAACTTTCCAGATCGCCCGGTGAAAGTCCTGGGCGCCGGCGCAGACTGCGTAATGACCGCTGGCGCCACCTAGCGGCGTATAACGGAACGTCTTGATTGGATAATATATGTGCGAGCCATTATAGTGTACGAGGCGAGCTGCGGGCAGTGCGAAACGGATTTAAGGCGTTATTAACAATTGAACGGCTGTATTGATAGCGCGGTTGGCGGTAAGCAGTTATTAAAAGCCGGCCAAGTGTGAGTCGGAGTCGCGCACGTTGGGTTCGGTACCATTATCTAAAAATACCGGCAAAACTGTCTCTTTTATGGAGTCGCACTTGAATATTTTTCTATTTTCTTTTTTAGTGTTTGTTGTTAAAGCGGCAACAGAAATAAATCATCTGTAAAAATTTCAACTGTCTAACTATCATGGCTCATGAGATACATGGTGGTAGACGGATAGACAGCCAAACAGCGGATTCTTAGTAATAGGGTCCCGTTTTACCCTTTGGGTACGGAATCCTAAAATGGTGTTCGAACCGGGGAACCTGCACCTATGTGCAGAAATGGCATCATCCAGTTGCAAGCGAGGGGCGGTTAACCAGATGTTAAGTAACTACAGCCAATTGGACATTTAAAACCATTGGGGCTGTAGTTGGGGCGTTGCAAACCTTGAGAACAGCGGTGAACCTTTAGCCATACACCAGGCTACTTGAGCCTCATAATTTTGTCGGCTGTATAATGGACCTGAACGCTAATCTGCTTGTAAGGCATCCGTAGAAAGTCAGAGTCATGGTATTTTCTGCCGCGGCATTTCTAAGCGGAGAGCTTTTTGTAGTATACGTTACTATGATCATGTCGTGCTACTCTTGTTTCTTATTTGTGTAATCTAATGCGCTAAATATTTTCTTCTTCTTTCTTTCTTATTCTAATTCATCGAGGACATTGCGACTAATCTTCTGTACGAAAAGTATTTCTCACTTTGATCTTTTGACTGTCTTAATGCTTACAATTATTACACACTTATGAATACATCCATATGCATAGTTTATATTTGTCTTGAAATATGAGCCATATTTTTATGCAATCCTTTGACTTGTATGCTTTTGAGTCACTGATTTCCTTTGCCACTCATTTCAACGTATTGTTGTTGACCCACATGCTCGTTTGCCTCCTATTCCCATAAAAAAAAAAAAAAAACCCGATGACAAGCCTGTCGCGCCAGAGGGTGTGGGTTCGATCCCCACTACTGGAAAAATATTGTGTGATGAACATCGTGTTTTTCCAGTGTCCGATGTATTTATTTATAAAGTAAAGTATGTTTAAGTATGTTTATCAGTTTTCTAGTACCCATAGTACAGGCGTTGCTTGATTTGGGACTAGAGACCTTTGTGTAAAAATGTCTCCGCAAAATATGTTGTGACAATGTTTCAATAAATATGTCTTTATGCAAGTCAGTTGCTAAATTGCGAAGATTATGAGTAAAATCCGTGGAATGCATTCAGTTACAAAATCTCCGTATACGTTTAGGGCGCACCGAAGGAATAAATCACCCTTTAAGCTCTTTGTTCGGGCCTGTATACGTCGTCGCCTGTACGCCGATCGGAATAAGGGACGCAATCTATTTCGGATTTCAATCCGCGCCCTCCGCGTGTAGCCCCTCAGATGTAACTCATCCGCGCGCGCCTTTCGTCGCGTAATGAGAACTTACGGCCTCGTCGACGGCTTAATCCCCGCCCATTGTTTAGCGTTTAACGCGACGTTCCCCCGCCGTTAGGGCACCACGAACTGTCAAATTTGCCCGTCGGATTCCGCGCTGTGTTTGTATGCCAACGTGTCCGATGTTTGACAAACATTGCTCTCATGGCACTTTTTTGCCAACGTGTCCGATGTTTGACAAACATTGCTCTCATGGCACTTTTTGCCAACGTGTCCGATGTTTGACAAACATTGCTCTCATGGCACTTTTTGCCAACGTGTCCGATGTTTGACAAACATTGCTCTCATGGCACTTTTTGCCAACGTGTCCGATGTTTGACAAACATTGCTCTCATGGCACTTTTTGCCAACGTGTCCGATGTTCGACAAACATTGCTGTAATGGCCTCTTTAAAAGATGCAGCGAACGCAGGACTCTATATTATAAAAACAGGCTAAGTGCGAGTCGGACTCGCGCAAGAAGGGTTCCGTACCATTATCTATAAAAAGTACTAAAAGTCATGGGAGCACCACTTAAATATTTTTTAATCTGTTTTTTAGTATTTGTTGTTATAGCGGCAACAGAAATACATCATCTGTGAAAATTTCAACTGTTTAACTAGCACGGGTCATGAGATACAACCTATTGACGGACAGACAGACAGACAGGCAGTCTGCCATGAAGTACGATCCTGAGCCACCTGATACCGACTGCCAATAATTACCTGAAAAAACTGAATAAAATAATATTTAAGTGGGGCTCCCATACGACGGATATGATGTCTTTAATCGTTTTTTTAGGTAATGGTACGGAACCCGGATTGGTACGGATTCGCACTTGGCCGATTTCTATTATAGAATTACATCACTTCGAATAGCATCTAACATCATCAAAACGCATGTGCCGCCCGTCAGATATGTCAAACACACAAACAAATAACGTGACAAACCCGTACTTTTGCGTCATATGTGTACGTTTCCCGGCCGCCTTACATTTATCGGGGGATTTACGTCGTTAAATGTTGGACACGGGCGAATATCGGTTATGTGCGTTTGCAAGCTTTCCCGCGCGCTCGTTAGCCGACGCGACGTGCGAGCGACGAATTTATTGCGTTTCGTTTCGAATTTCTGTTTCAATGTGCCTTCCTTTGTGGTTGGATTTAATCTTAACGCGGGAATCCGCATCGTTTGTTGGTTTATGTGAGTAGTTGAAGGTACGATGTTAGAATTCGGCTACCTTATATGTACTCAATGAGTGGCGAACATCTCTGGCCGTCAAAATCCTGTGATTTACCAACTGTTACACAATCTCGTCAAGAGAAGAATAAACAAAAAACGGCTAAATGTGAGACGGGCTCGCACACGATCGTTTCCTACCATTAAATACGAAAACGGTAAAAAAAATCATGTCTATTGTTTTTTAACATTTGTTGTTAAGTAAAAAATAAGATGACGTCAGTGCCTGGAGGGGACCCTTTCAAATAATTCAGCTTTCATGTTCATGGAAACACAATCAATACATAAATGAGCATGCAAGTTGGAAAACAAAAAAAAATATCGACTGGATTTTTTTTGCTTTGAAACAAGCAAAAAAATCCACCCAAAAACCGGGGTACAGTCAACCGCGTAAAGGCCGAGCGGATCGGCGGCGGACACCGCTCTTATCTAAATAGTCGAAACGCATCCTTGTAACGCAATACGTCACCGGTGTCGGTGGTACCGTTTGCAAATAAATTCGGCACTCGACACTGACCGCTTCCGCTGCGGTCCATTGCGGTTTTTTTGCGTGCTATTTTTCGGCTACCTTACTGCAGACGCATGCCACTGGAACCTTGCTACGTTGCAATAAGGTCGATGTTTCAGTGCGAGTGCTGGTTATGTGTCGGCGACTGTACTTCACAATTGTACGGCTTGATTTCACAGGGTGGCACTGTGTGGTTTTGGCACGACGGTTTTGTAACACGGTATTATTGAATAAACAGTTATGGGCGCAGCTATTTTACGTTTCTTATAGCTTATTGTTCGTATAACGAGTCGTGATAGCTCAGTGTCAGGAAAACGTAATCTGCATATTTTCGAAATAATAACAAAAAAATATTTTTCGAAGATATGTGAAGTCCGCCAATCCGCAGTGGGCCC
Source organism: Iphiclides podalirius (assembly GCA_933534255.1). NCBI lineage: Eukaryota > Metazoa > Arthropoda > Insecta > Lepidoptera > Papilionidae > Iphiclides > Iphiclides podalirius. The sequence goes on from OW152826.1 coordinate 12,968,145, forward strand.
GCGTGGTGGACTATGCCCTGATACCCTCTGTATAGAGGAGGCCTTTGCCCAACAGTGGGATATGTATGTATATGCTGTTACTATAACTTATTGTTGCATGGTTTTAATTCAATGTACTCAAACAACCGGAGTTCTATCTCGGGTGCCAGCACCAATGAAATTGACAATTTGCTGAATTATCACTCACCTGTAAAAGAATTATCACTCACCTGCACAAAAAATCGTGAAGAAATCGGGATACGCCTGTATCCGTACATATGGCCATATATTACAATGACCGATCTCGAATGAACGCATAATTGTACATGACAGGATTTTGTCAGTAATAGGACAGCACACTGAGATCCTAAATATAACTAATAAAATTGATACTTCAAACGTTGATCTACCGTAACGAGTCACTACGTAGATCAGTGATGTGACGAGTTGGATTTTTTTGACTCGAGTTACTCGAGTTGATTTGGCTACTGACTCGAATCGCAACTCGAGTTGACTCGCATCGAAGTCTCAAGTAGGGACATAGGGAATGGGGAGGGGGATGACTCGGCCAACTCGGAGAGCACGAGTCAGCTCGACTCGAGGCTAATTAGATAGGAAGTGATAATGATGTTGAATCGTGATGTTATGTGGCTACTCGAGTCGATTCGCAACTTCGTTTGTGGTCTGAACTAATCCTCTCCTTTTTCTATACACCTCGACCTCGAACAGTGTCCGACGGTTGGGATTTCAAAGACAAAATTTACAATCAATTGACACTAGTGTGCATTTTATTTCGAAAATCAATCAACAAAGGTGTATATTATTCCAGCGCAGATCTCAACATCGTGTTTAATAAAATACGTCAAAAAATACCGCCGTCTATCGCCTCAAAGTCGTACTTATAAAATGTAATTGTACATAATCGATTGCTTATCGAAAATAAAGTTAAAAAAAGTTTCTGTTTTTATAGCAAAGAATTCGCACGCCACACTTTTGTTATTTGACGTCGTTACAAACAAAACAAATCAGATCACTAACAAATCAAAAATGTCAGTTCGCACGCGGATCGCCAACGGCCAACTAATAAAATCAAATAACAAAATGTCAACCAAAAAACAAAATTAACTTTTAAAGCGGTTTTTCTTTTGCGCTATTCCGTTTCCGATCCTAGCCGAAAGAGCCCGACTCAACCCGAGTTCTATTCGAGTTGATGCGAGTAAGATGCAACACCTTACGAACGGCGCGCGCGCGTGAAACGAAACTTTACATTTCTCTCAACTCGAGTTGATGCGAGTTGCAACGCCTAACGAACCGCGCGCCCGAGCCGCGTGTGTAACTCGGAACAACTCGTGAGGCCGCCGCGTATAACGTCCGGCTTGCGTTCGGACGACCGAGTTGATTCGAGTTGCTTAAAACTGAACTCGAGTTGACTCGTTTAAGGTTTGACTCGAGTTACTCGAGTCAAATAACTCGAGTCGCACATCGCTAACGTAGATAAAGATGTATATATATAATCAGACTGTTTCTAATTCACTGGTGTGTTTTTTCTTTAGAGAAAAGTTTTAAATGGTAAATTTTAACAAAACAAGAAATAGACTGATGCTGCAGTACCGCCAGCTCGCTTGCCACATTCTTAGAAAAAACAAAACAAAGTAGAGAATACCTACGTAAAATCCTTGCCCTTTAGCACGGCATTTTTGAATACCCAATTAGCCCGAATGAGGCCCGGATAGTGTACTGATTGCAAAATAATGAGACCAAATTACCCAAAAAATTACTCCCACGGGGCCTCTGAATATCAATTAGGAATTCTGCCAGGGTTAATTTCGTAAATGCCAATCCAGTAGGTCACACTGAATACGTACGTGCTTTGATTACGGGCTGAGGAAATATTCGTAAAACGTAAAACAAACAAGTCGGATCATCGTACATCAGATATCAGAATCATCACCACCGTCACAATCATCATCCTTAGATGAGGTCGGCACAAGAGGTGATGAATGTGAGTGGCAATTTAAATATTTTACTACCTGCCGTTAGCCCTACTGGGAACAACCATCCAGATCCGGAATAAATTATCTGTGGGAATGAAACCCACGACCCCTGGCTCCTATGCCGATAGCTTTTGCAACTGCTTCATCGACTCGTATTGTAATGTATACATCATATAGTCCCATATTTTGTAAAATAATGTTTACATCATATAGTCCCGTATTTTGTAAAATAATGTATACATCATATAGTCCCATATTTTGTAAAATAATGTATACATCATATAGTCCCATATTTTGTAAAATAATGTATACATCATATAGTCCCGTATTTTGTAAAATAATGTATACATCATATAGTCCCATATTTTGTAAAATAATGTATACATCATATAGTCCCGTATTTTGTAAATACAATAACAAAATAAAGCCTTTTAAGTCCACCCAAAGGTTGCCTGGAAGAAATTAGTTGTAGTAATATGGCCGCCTATTGTACCTATCACTTCTACATTAAGTTTTTGCTTTTTATTTATTTTATTTTTGGTGTGCAGTAAAGTATGTTCATTCATTCAAAGCCTATCCATTTCCACTATTACTTATTATTTATTTTACTGTTATTCCATTTAAGTAAAGACTCGACCATATAATAATCAGCTGGTAATTTGAGTACGCTACGCTCCAGTTTCGGTAGCATTGTTGTATTGTTTCAAAAGGCATTAGTTAGGCGAAGTTTGGGGGCTCAGGGTTAAGATCAAAGGGAAGATTCGCTAGTTATCGAACTCTATCTCACATGTACTGAGTCGCATTTGAATTACATATCATAACAAGTTACCGCAGCCGCTAACATTTCGTACAGTCGTCGGATGAGAAGACATGACAATATTTGGACCACCCAATTGGCCTAGTTGGTACTGAAACTGTCTCTTGCGCCAGAGGGCGTGGGTTCGATTCCCACTACTGTCAAAAAATTGTACGATGAACATAGTGTTTTTCCAGTGTCCAAGTGTTTATATATTTATGATATGTATTCTTTAGATAAAGAAAAGTATGTTTAAGTATGTTTATCACTTATCTAGTTACAAAGTTTGTGACCAAAATAATCACAACGTAGAATAGTTCACCGTAGTATATGTGTGTACAAAATAACACGGAGCCGCCCGAACCAAGCACGGCACGCAATTTCACGGGGCTCTCAAAGATAATTAGAGCGCGATGACTGCACAAACCCATTTCGCAGTGCATGTGACAAGCCGACATCAATATCAAAATTCAAAGCCTTTAAAACGCAACACGGCTGTGAAATTAGTTGGCTATTCAATCTGCGGAGAGGTGTTATGTGGAGATATATTCGTGCTGGAGAGAGGCTTTTACACCACACGACTAGCGATGGATCAAAGGTAGTAAACTGTTGTAGGTTGTAATAGTTTTCGCTGTTGCATGAATGGGCAGGTGCGTGGGAAGACCCACAATATTTAATAATGAAATTTAACTTTTTTTAAACTAACTTTTTGTAAGAAATAAACTTCTTTAAACAGAAGTACCACGATCTCACAGAAGATCGGCGTGAAGTAGACGTGTGCGTTTCGTGTGGTGAGTGAGGTAAGTGGGGTTTATCAGTTTATTAAAACGTTGCAACGCATCTGCAACCTTACGAGTGTTGCAAACGTCCAGATACGGGTGAATTAAAGACCCGTGTGTGTAAAAACATATTTAGCACAACGTGTAGGCACTAAGTCCGCCCTTTGTAACCGCCTTTTTAAAGGTTTCAATAAAGAATAAATAAATAAATAACGTTATCGTAAACTGCAGTCCTTTTTTACAAAATAACGAAAAATAGAAATCTCATCTGATTGCCGACATTAAGTAAATATAAGTTCGATTGATAGAAAAGATTATAAACTAACATTGAACACAGGAGTTACACAGATTAATTTTCAAAATTATTTTGTTCCGTACCCAAGGGGTCAAACGGGACCCTATTACTAAGACACCGCTGTCTATCTCAAGAACCGCGCTAGTTAGACGGTTGAAACTATCACAAATGGTGTATTTCTGTTGCCGCTATAACAGCAAATGTTAAAAAACAGTTTTTTTGCCGTTTTTAAGCATAGATAATGGTACGGACGATCCTTAGTGCACAAGGACGACTCACACTTGGCCGGTTTTTAAACAGAGAAAAGACAAATTTTTAAAAAGTAAAATTGAATTTGAAACAAATACAGCGGTAGCGTGGGGCGTTTCGAATGGACCGAGAGTTGGAATAATGCTATAAAGTTTAGATAGCCTAATCGTGCGAATAAGCAACTTACGGAATCGCATAAAGGTGTGTTATGTCGTTAAATCTAAACGTATTTCCGCGCGTTACGGGCTGTGTTATTCAAATTTCAGTTTAATATGTCCGGATTAGATCGTTTAGGGCGGTAACGAAGTGGGATTTCTTGCGGGAAGCGTATCGCTGCCCGCATGACTGCTAAATAATATCACGGTATTGGCAATGGGTGTTCTTATACCATATCTGAGATGTATACGACGGTGTTTGAATACACGGAACCGAAAGGCATAGGTATTTGCCTTGATCAAGGTGGATAATACACAATCTTGTTAATGAAGGCACTAGTGGTCAATTGGTGTTATGAGCAAATCTCATTCATTGGCATTGGCCTAGTTGATGAGGGCGTGCTGAGGTCTTTAGAAGTTTTTCAATGATATATTGCCTTTTTTTATTTGATTTTTTTTAATTAAAAATATACAGGATACAATTTTTTTTATTTACCGTGTAAGCTCAATGTCTGGCTTTTGATTCAATATGCTCGAGAATTCTGAGTTAGTGGCTGAAAATCCCGGTGCCGGCACCAATGAAATTGTTAATTGCAATTTTAAGTGTTGAATCATCACTTGTTGAACGATGATGGAAAACATCATGAGGTATATTTTCGAAATAGTAATTTAAAAAAGATAATATTTTGAACATATGCGAGGCCTCCCAATCCGCGCTGGGGTTTACCACTACCATTCACACATCCGCTGCCTGTTATGTTTAAGAACCTAAGTAAGCGTCAGAAATTGTAGAAAAGAAGCTATGGGAATCGAATCCACGTCTTCCTGATTGACATGATTCACGCCCAGACACTTTAACCACGATCTAACAATCCTTTATCCTTTTTTTTTCGCATTTCAAGAAATTTCCCTCATTGGCGAAAAACTTATCATCCTATTTTCTACAAACTGAAATGTTTCATATGAGTATAAGTGCAGATATAAGCACTATAAAAATTTAAATTTCATAATTCAGCTGGGATAAACGTAAATGTTTTATATAATTTTGAAATGAAATAAATCTGAATTACATAAAACGTATAACACATTTGCGAGTTTCAATATGACATATATACAAGAGCATATAAAATCGGCTTGTTGAAATACACGGAGTTTCGGAGTTGTATGATGTGTATTAATACTAAGTTATTGCTTTGATATGTTGGTTCAGTACCTTTTGATACGTCTTTGAGCAGCTTTGAATGAGAAACGTAACGGAGGATAATCTACGTCTGTGCTGAGTGCATTCTGGTTATTGGATATTCAATGTTCACTAATATTATTAAGCGAAATTGTTTGTATGTTCATCTATATTATATTAATACGTGAAGCAAAAACTTTGTAACACTTTTTACAAAAATGGCGCGGACGGAGGAGTATGATTTTTTTTTTAATTATGCATAAAAATACAATTAATAAAAAACATTACACACCCTACCATGTATATCAATTATAAAAAAAAGTAAAGTAACAGCCTATACATGTCCCACTGCTGGGCAAAGGCCTCCTCTACACAGAGGGTATCAGGGCATAGTCCACCACGCGGCCCCACTGCGGATTGGCGGACTTATATAATATTTTCGAAAAATATTTTTTTTTGGTATTATTTCGAAAATATGCAGGTTTCCTCACGATGTTTTCCTTTACCGCGGAGCACGTGATAAGTCAGCACTTAAAGTTAAAAACTTCATTGGTTCTGGCACCGGGGATCGAACTCAGGTTGCTCGAGTATATTGAATTAAAGGCGAGCGCCCGGACACTGAGCTATTACGGCTTAGTTATAATATTGAAATATATTAATTATGGTGGAATTTCGACAATTAGTAACTATAACTGCGGTAACGCTGCAATAGATGGTTTGATGGCTGATTAAATATTAACATTGAACACAGAAGTTACACAGATTAATTTTCAAAATTATAGGGTACGTAGCATACCCAGAGGGTAAAAGGGGACCCTATTACTAAGACTCCGCTGTTTGTCTGTCTGTCACTCTGTCACCAGGCTGTATATCACGAACGGTCATAGCTGGGCATTTGAAATTTTCACAGATTATATATTTCTGTTGCCGCTATAACAAACGGAACAAAAATATTTAAGTGGGGCTCCCATACAACAGATGATGAACATGATTTTTTTTCCCATTTTATAGACAATTGTACGGAACCCTTCGTGTGCGAGTCCGACTCGCACTTGGTTATTTATAACTTCCACAACATCGCCACCGAACCGGCTGAGCCGTTTCAAGTCCAATTATCGTTGTCTGGGCTACTTTCAGTTTTTCATTCCTTTATGCTACAAATAGCATTCGCAATAATAGTGATTCAGCTCGTATATTCTTTTTTATTTTATTTGGTACACAGAACAAAACTTAACAATAAACTGAATAATTAAATTCAATTCCTATTTATTTATGTATTATATATAATATTTATATCTATATGCTTATTTTTATTAATAATATTAATGTTATATATGCAATTTATATCTTTATGTTTATTTTTTATTTATAAACCTAACCAGACGAGAAAACAAATGAATATCCCACATAACTGAATAACGGTAACTTTTACATACTGTCCGGAGTTTTTCGATATCATCAAGAAATATCAATTTATAAAATTTAAAAGAAAAGACGAAGCTATTGAGAAAATTTGGAAAACTAACTAAATATGAAAGTTAAATTAATAAGAAAAATTGGAAAAAAAAGGGTTTTAATTTTTTCAAAATTTCGTACTCAATTCATTTTATTTCTTTTAAACATTGCGATTACTTTAGGATAACACTATCCTGCGTTGTAAGGACGTTTTTACAAACACAAATTTCACGTGGACATACACTCAGATGCGAGACAACTATCTGTGGGTCACACAAATAGTTGTCCCGTGTGGGGATCGCACCCACGACCTCCGATGCCGAAGCCAATACCTTGGCAACTGCGCCACGGAGTCATCATTTGAATTGCTTTAAATCAACGTCACCATTCTTTGCTGAACCTGAAAGCGGATAGAACACGTAAATAACTGTATTTTTTTGTTTATTTATCGAATTCTTTTTTGGGAAGTGCAAACAATTGCACACGAAAAGTTTCAGCCTTCACTTCCATTGTGTAATAAAAATGAAACGACGCCTAATTACAAAATCCGCCTCCAAGTGCCGAAATTCGCGAAAAAGAAAAAAGGTCGATCCAACAAGGCAGCACTATCAAAGCGCGCGGGTGCAACAAAGGGGGAAAAAACTCATGTCTCCTTTAGGAAATAACGTCTGAAACTTGAAATTTGGCCGTGCCCATTTCATTTCATCATTGGCGTATCTAGGGCTATTTTTCAGGGTGGGCCTGGGCCCTTACTACTGTTTCAGCAATAGACATTATCCAAGTGGAAGGTTTACATGTAGTATATATGCATATTGTAGTAAAGAAAATTCGAGAAATTCAATATCTACATTGCACCTCGCTCGCCTCGCTCGGCTTTAATCTGCTTTTGGCAATGAAGGATAGGTGTCCAGCCTAGAATTTCGAATCGGTAACCCAAAATCATGGGGTGGGCACGGCCCACCCGGCCCCCCGCTATATACGCCTATGCATTCCATGTAGGTCATTGTTAACGAAATACACTATGAATCAGCGCGGATTTTATTCTGTACTCAGAAAACAATAATAATATAAGAGTTTATAGTTTTTCTAATGTTAAAAGGTGGCAAAGGAGCATACGGTTCACCTGATGTTAAGTGAATACCGCCGCCCATAGACATCTGCTACACCCGAGGGTTTACAGATGCGTTGACAACCTTTTTGGGTTTATTTGGGTAATATAAAATAGAATTTAATTTTCATTTAGATGGAGAGATTATCCGCCATCCGCCATATTGTTAATGCTGATTTCAGCTGTATTCAGTCGAACTGCTGGAAAATGGGAAACCTTTTATTTAATAGTATTTTTCATTCTTCCTCTTTGGTCTACCTGTAACAGTAGCCTTTGCACAAATTCAAATTTAAATTCTAACTATAATGTCTTTATTCAATATAGATAATTACACTTACTTATTGATTGTCAAAATACTAATTGTCACAGTACACGGTATATAATCAAATAGCGTTTATTGCGCATAAGAAATTCAGCGTTTTTTGCGCATAAGAAATTCGGATTAAACCATTCGACTGGGAATGAAACCCGCGGCCGATTTTGACAATTCTTTTTTTGTTGGAAAGGTGATATTCCAAGGGCGATACCATGATATGGAAACCCAGCTCTGATGATGGCATCCCAGAGAAATCGAGGGAAACCCTCAAATGTTATAGGTATTAACAATGTAATTAAGTTTCCGGTTTGAAGTAGGTTTTTTTTAAATGATTAAGACAATATTTTGAATCATATTACGTACACTTTACTCCTTTATATTATCAATACTCGAGCTTCCCCTGAGTAATTTGTTAAACTAATACATAGTCGCCGAAAGTTGTCTCCCATTCGCCGCTCGCACTTGCCGCAGTGGCCGCGTTCAATTTAATTTAATCGTGTTACTGTTAATTTGTTTCGGTTAGATGTTGGTCTGCGGGTATTGGCAATAATTTAACGAGCGCCCCCGTTGCGGTGGGAGTCGCTGGAATCTTGTAATAATGCTATTAGTTGAGCAGAATCACGCACGGGCGGGTGGTTGCGAGGAGCTAAGTTATTGGCTAAGTTCATTCGTCGACTTTGAACCTTATATTCTGACTTTAAAATGCATATTCAGATATACTTGTATATATGATAGAGATGAGTAATAATGCGACTGGATTGAATTGGTAGGTTGGCGTTCAAAGCCACAATAAATACGCAATGGATAAAAAAAACAATGACTCCGTGGCGCAGTTGACAAAGTATTGGGCTTCGGCGCTGGGGGTCGTGGGTTCGATTTCCACACGTGGCAACTGTTTTAGTGACCTACAGATAATCGTTCCGGATCTGGTGAAATTTCACGTGTTGGTCCACGTGAAATTTATGTTTATAAAATATCCTTACAACACAGGATAATGTTATCCTACAGTTAGACATTGTTTTTTTTTTTAAATGGATAAAAGGGTAAAGAAATATTAGTTCATGTCACATGGTTTAAGTTCTTATTGAACGTCTTGTTACCTTTTTATTTTCTTAATTATATGAAAGTAAAGAAACAGCCTATATTTGCCCCCTTACTGGGCACAGACCTCCTATGTACAGAGGGTATTAGAGCATAGCGCGATCGCACTGAGGATTGGCGGACTTTACATATCTTCGAAATATTTTTTTTTGTTATTGTTTCGAAAATATGCAGATTTCCTCACGTTATTTTCATTCGCTGCTGAGCGTGTGATAAGTCAGCATTTAAAATGAACAATTTCATTGGTGCCGGCACCGAGAATTGAACTCTGGTGGTTCAAGTATATTTAATTAAAAGCGAGTACCTAGACAATCAGCTATTACGGCTCATTGAATCAAATAAGTACACAATATAAATGTAAACCTTTCCCTAAATGCTTTTTTGGCGCCAATGTATGTTTTAAAATTATTTTAAATTCCGCGCAGACAGTTAGGTCTCAGTTTTTTATTATTATAATGTAATGTTTACTCAGGCAATCTCGGAATTGAATTAATCAATGTTAAAATTAAAAACTAGTATACAGCGTGTCGTTACAACTGCGACAATAAATGAACACACATCTAACGCTACTTGCCAATAATTATAAAAAAATATAAATAATTCCAAAAATCCATAATTAATAAAATACATTTTTATTTTAAATATAAAAGTGATTAAATAAAAAAGAAACAAAATTTGTAACATCCTATACAACTACAACTGACTGATTCATACATTCAGAGACTTTTTTATTCGTTGCCACAACGTCGCATTACAAGTCTCTCCTTCTAACAGTATGTTTTATCTATTTTAAATTCATTCAACCTTTGTGACCTTTACAAATGAACTTAAATTTACAGATTTAAGCGTAAGGGTGTTCTATCTGTGTGTTCATTTATTGTCGCGGTTGTAACGACACGCTGTATAACGCTACTTTATTCCAGATTTACATAGACTGATGTTCATTAAAGTATGTGTTAGTGTTATGATCTCAACATCAAGCCTGAATAAAATGCGAATAATCTAAAGTTTGTTTGGTTACTGTCGAATAAATTTCAAGTATTTTGTTACTTAATTAAGAAAAATGTTATTCAATAAATTTATTCTTCTAATATTTACATTCTGTTAATTATGATAGGGCATATTTTGCGCAAATCGACGTGTCTCCTCGTGCGGATTGGGGGCTTGCCAGTCGTTGTGAAGCAATGAATCACCGTGGAAAATCACGTCCACACATCAGATATTGCGCCCGTAAGCTCGATGAAAAGCGCAAACTTTCAACGCTCGTCCGCATTTAATAGTCGCCATAAACAATATTTGCTCTACAAACAAATTTCGCTCCACAAACGTCGAACGAATGCTTGCTCACTGCAGGCGCGGTGCGCACCGGTATCGCGTAAATAAACTGCGTTTCGGTTGACTAAACATCCGCAAATACCTCACTTTCCCAACGCGCTGAGGAGAGGGACTGCCGTCGCTGTGTAAACTTTATAACGTATCGTAAGCGTTTAACATTTATTTTTTACTAGCTGTGCCTGCGACTTCGTCCGCGTGGAATTTGAAATTAAAAAAATCTAAAATAACAGCCTAAGTTCCTCCTTATTTCATCAGCTATCCGCCAGTGAAAGTCCCGTCCAAATCGGTCCAGCCGTTTCAGAGATTAGCCGGAACAAACAGACAGACAAAAATTGTAAAAAATGTTATTTTGGTATATGTACCGTGTATACATCCATATGCATTTAGTAAAAAGCGCGGTTATTTTAATATAAGAAACAGACACACCAACTTTATTTATCTGTATGTATGAATGTATAGATTAATTCGCACTGTACGTTCTCCCTGGGATAGGCTAAATTTGACCGCTGATGAAAATGATAATTTATCACCCTTTCGGGTGATAGATTATGATCTTCATCAGTGCTCGCTTGCAGCTTGGTGCTTCTGCTCCCGGCGCCCACCCACGTAGTTCTGATGGTAAATTGGTTAGAACAACGCACTTAACCAGTACATACATCGAACAACTACGGCAATAAATGAGATGCGTGATAAATGAGGACTCCGTGGCGCAATAGCCTAGGCATTGGCTTGGGCGCCAGGAGTCGTGGGTTCGATTCCCACACGGGACAACTGTTTGTGTGACCCACAGATAACTGAGCGAGATCTGGGTTTTTACGGATGTAAAACATCCTTGCGATGCAGGTTAATGTTATCCTACAGTAATGGTCAACGTTTTTGAAGGGAAGACAATAATAGACCTTTCTGGGCCGCAGTGGTCATTGAGACTTACTATCCGAGCAAAAAGATAAAAGAGTCGTGATAGCTCAGTGTCCGGGCACTCGCCTTTAATTCAATATACTCGAGCAACCTGAGTTCGATCCCCGGTGCCGGCACCAATGAAGTTTTTAACTTTAAGTGCTGACTTATCACGTGCTCCGCGGTGAAGGAAAACATCGTGAGGAAACCCGCATATTTTCAAAATAATACCGTAAAAGGTAAGAACAAAAAATATTTCGAAGATATGTCAAGTCCGCCAATCCGCTATACCCTCATACCCTCTGTAAAAAGGAGAACCTTTGCCCAGTAGTGGGACATGTACAGCCTGGACTTTACTTTACTTTTTTAACTAACCATTTCCACACAAAGTAAACCTGTAATAGTCTAATAGAGTGCATTTATTCGCGTGAGCGATGCGTTAAGTTTTCTCACAAAAATCACCGTTCCATAAACGCGAGAGCTTTCGTCCTTAAGTGACGCTTTTACCCGGAAACTGGTGCCCGGTATTACGTGTATCATAAATATAATCGCTCCGGCGACGAGGCCGCCTCGCTCTTTGTAGCCATATTTGATATCCGTTTACTCCGTGATATGAAAATAAGCGCGAATTTATGAGTTCGCCGGCGAATTTGCGTTGCAGTTGCCGAGTGAACAGCGGTGGCGCCCGCGGCGTTTATTTCGTGTGCTTTTAATTAGTTGCCGGTACCGTTTCATCCGCACCCTAGTAATGGAGGTAGGTGAGCGCTGGCGAAAAAAAAAGTAGCGAATGCACACGTTTATGCCGAGTGCTACGAGTATTAGTTGCGGCTCCGGAATGCGGGTGTTCGATATTTCTGCTTCAAACTCGAATGACCCAACTTCGAATCCCGTCGCCGTTGCCTATGAAACGGACGAAATTTATAAACTTGATTATTGGTGCAGTAGAGCATAGGAGGAAACAGAAATAAGAAATAATTGAGAGGGGTGCCGTGTTCACTGCACCGACACGGCACCATTTGGCTGGCTTGGGTGTCCAAACAACAGCGACAGCGCAGCTGCAACGTGGGTTTTTTAGTGGACACCCCGCAACTTCCACATATCCCTTCTGCCTACCCACAAGGCGGCGGATACCCATAAAGGATTTTCCCCACGTAAAAAAAGGATAATAACTAAAGATCAGGTGAACTGACTGCTCGCTTTCCATCATGATCAAAAGGGTATTCGGTTTTTTTGTATAGGAGAGAAAGGGCATGCTACACCAGCAGTGGGACATCTCTAACAGATGCTGTATAGGATAGGACTCAATTCCTCGTGCTTATAAACTTGCCGGGATGCGGTTTTGGCGGTCCGGGATTTTAGTTGGATGGCCAATTAGCAGTTCAAGTGCTCCGAAGCGCTTCATGATAAATGCAAATATTCGAGTGGATTATGCAAGCACGGTGTGCGTTAGGCAAGTTTTATAGGCGCCGGTCGGACGCTTTCAGCGAAACGCGATAAACCGGAACATTTCCAGCGCAAATTAAAACACGGCAAAGATGAACATAATTTTCGGCAAATAAATCGCCGAAGCCAAATTTCCGTCTTCACGAAATCGCGACGTCTATGGCCACGAGTCAGATCTAAAGCGTAATTCGTAAAATAATCGTATCATCCGTTTGTGTTGTGGTGATTTAAATGAAGACAAACATTTTCTCCCGTGAAACCAATAAGTGGAAATATACAAATAAGAAGCAAACGCCTCTTTACTTTAATCTTTTCAACCGATTTCGAAAAAGGAGGAGGTTCTAAATTAGGTTGTATTTGCTAAATGTCTGTTATCCCAGAACTCCGTCAATTATGAACAGATATTAACAATTAAGTCGTGATAGCTAACAATTAGCGCTTGCTTTTAATTAAACATATAAAAGCTCAAACTTGTGTTGAGTTCTAATTCCGTCACACCAATGAAACCAATGAAGTTTTTAATTTAAAGTGCTGACTTATCACGTGCTCAGCGGTGTAGGAAAACACCGTGAGGATACCTGCATATTTTCGAAATAAATTTAAAAAAATATTTCGAAGATATGTGACGTCTGCCAAGCCGCAGCGGGGTCTCGGGGTGGACTATCCCCTAATACTCTATACAGAGGCCTAGGAGTAGGATATGTATAGGCTGTGTAATTTACTTCGGTATGTAGTTTATTTTACTTGATATAACGAAATCTCTTACCTTGTAGACGTGTCTTTATCTACGATAAATAAAGCTCATTTTATCCGAACTCGTCAATAAACTCTCGTATTTCTTTTATATTAAAACGCAACGCCGCAGGCTGCAGCGTGATATTTATTGGTATCAGTGAGTTTTTATTTTGCTTCTGAGTCGGTGTGATATTACAGATGAAAAATAATAAGTTTCGATATCAAATGTCTATTGGAATGATATTATTTTGCGAAAGGTAGAAGATCTTCTTAACACACCATTGGCGCGCTTTCCAAGCGCCGGGCAAGCTTCGGCGCACCGTATCGTAAGTTCGATTCCGGCTAGCTGAACGGATTTTTATGAACTTAATTTGTACACATTTTTTTTTGAACGTTAACTTCTCCATATATTGGTAACACTTATGATAGTCATACCGTATCTTAGTTAACAGTCAGTGTCGGAAAATTCATTATGTTTAAGAAAAATGGAATACAGCGGAACGATTAATTTCATAATATTGTTAAATTTTCATGTTTGAAGATCGGCCTTAGAGCCGTGATAGCTCGGTGTCCGACAGCTCGATTGGAGTTCAATACAAAGCATCCTTGATTCAAATCCCAGTTGCCTGCACTGGGAGATTGTTAATTTAATTTATAACCAAAATGGACAATTAGGTCTATCGGAAGTACCCTATAGGTTTGGAGTCGAACACCTATATGGTAGTTCCCGTTGACCTAGATTCACGAAATTTGACGAAAAGCAAGGGATTACGGCACAAATGAATGAAAAGTCCCGGACAATATGAAAATTTGGTAATTTTTGGTACTTAGAAGTTTTCGCGGAAATCTAATTGTGCCCATATCTTTTTATCGTATTGACTCAATATGAGATATGTCTTGACCTTGATTTTTATAAAACTAACATGGTCTATAGACCTCAGTACCTGATATAAATTTCAACTTGCTAGTTCCGTTCCTGAGAAAATCGGTGGTGATTATTTACCAATTTAATTATGCCGGTATAATTAGGTACGGAACCCTCGGCGTACGAGTCGCACTTGTCCAGTTTTTTTTACCTTTTAAGGTACGAAACCCTAAAAAGCAAAAAAATTTATAAATAAAGCTAAACTGTCTCTCCACTAAATTTACATTACAGTACTCGAAAATGAGTATCAAAATGCAAAATTATCAATGTAATATATTCATGTATACAATTAACGGTTGGTTTCAATATTCTATATACAGATGAATTTGGTTACTTATTTGACATTAGCTTCAAAATACTAACGTCAAAATTTCTTTTCCAGTAACCGAATTTATCTGTAGTTAGAATATTGAAACCGGCCGTTATAAACGATGAACATTTTATATGATATATGAACCGTACGAATAAGATTTTTAAAAATAAAACAAGGTCTATACTCTAACAGATTTTCGTTTGTTTTGGCTGGCAAGTAGAAATTTTACCCATCCCATCCGATAAAAAAGAAATGAAGATATACCTACTCCTCGAAGTGATTTAGACAACCTCTCCGCTTCAATAATATCTAAATCAGTGTACGCACCGTCATATTTATTTCGCAAACAGTTAGCAGCGATTATCGAGACAGTTAAGATAGATTTATCCCGACGATAAAAGTAAACACGGCTGCTCCCAACCACGTCCCATTAGTAAGAGGGATTCGACGCGGCTTACAGTTCAATCGACAAGCGACGAGCGATTATAACAAACATTTAAATTATTACGTCGGTTTAGATAGAAAGACAAATATATGTACAAATATATGTTTGCGTGAAAGTGTAACAAACATCCATCAATACATACATACTTTCGCCATTATAATATTAGTAAGGATTATTTTTTATAACTAAACTTACTTAACTTTATTTAACTTTATTTTACTTAACTTTATTTTTTATAACTTACGAACGTGTTAATTTCTTGTACAATTTTGACGTGTCATAAGAACGCGCAAGCGTCTATGTGAATAAAGATATTTTATTATATTATTATATTATATTATTATAATCATTTTTATTTAAGGGTTGAAACAAAATAATGAAAAAAAAAAAACCTTAATAACATCTTAGTATATAACGATATTTACAGTGCAGTTGATTTCGTATGATAGTTACATATCAAACAAACTATTAATCGTACAATCATCATCATCATCATCATATCAGCCGTAGGACGTCCACTGCTGAACATAGGCCTCCCCCATTGACTTCCACTTCGACCGGTCGTTAGCGGCTTGCATCCAACGCGTCCCTGCGATCTTGGCTAGGTCGTCCGTCCACCTTGTGGGAGGCCTTCCTACGCTGCGTTTGCCGTCACGTGGTCTCCACTCGAGAACCTTTTTGCCCCAACGGCCATCGGTTCTTCGAGCTATGTGCCCTGCCCACTGCCACTTCAGCCTGCTGACTCGCTCTGCTATGTCGTAAACTCTAGTTCTTCTACGGATCTCCTCATTTCATCGTACAATACAGCATCTGTATTATAAATCCACAATGTGGTATCAGAAATGATACAGACTTTGGAATAAACCTATTTTTATGTGCCCATTTGTGGTTAGTACACTGCTCTTATCAAAAATATATTGGCGGTCTTTCCGAACCGTTACGACCTGGAAACCTTCAAGAAGAGAGCAGACTCTTTCTTGAAAGGGAGGCAACGCATTTAGCCCTCGGGTGTTCCTGGTGTTCATGGGCGGCGGTAATCACTTCCCAATAGGTGAGACTTCTGCTCGTTTGCCCCTTTTCTCCATTAAAAATATACGATAGAAAACTATTCGTGAAGTATAGTTAGCTTAGTTTAACTAAAGTTTTGTATCGTCTTTGTGGTAAGAATATAACGAATCGCCATCCGATTTCAACTTGTGCCATACCTGTATTAGTTGATGGGAGGTTCAGAGGGTTTGGCCGAAATGTTTTCAACTTACGCCTTGACAGCTCAAACGGTTTGATTGTCAGAAGAAAATGGAATGAACCGGAAGCTGAGTGGAGAAAGAGAAATTTCGGGCCATTGGGCAAATTATTTCGTACCCTCCGCGTTTATCCGCGGCTTTGATAAAGTGTAATGGGATTTTTTACCTGTACATATTACATAGTTTTGTTTTGAACTTTCCACGCCGAAAGGGGCAAGCTTATTTACTTGCGTAAGGCGTGTAGAGAGGAGCTTGCTATAAGAACGGAGTTACTTTTAACATATTGGTCATTTGTTTAATTACTGGATCTATTAAGAATAGGAGGGTTAAATTATGTGATACTTTCATCAACAAATCAACTTTCTACCCCTAAAACTAGTATTTGAAATCGCTGATTTTAGTTTGTATATCAATTTGGGATCTAATACAGCAACGGCAATCAACAACGCCCCCATTACCAATAATGAGGCAGCTGATATGCTGTATATTAATATATAAGGTACTTTGTTAAAATGTAATCATTAAAGGTGTAGATAATAATATTATGTAATAGGTAAAAACAGGTGTAGATAATGATAATATTCAATAAAATTCTATTATATTTTTTAAACCAATGTTTCCACCGTAAGTTTTTTCTGTACACCGTGGGTTCAGTCTGTTGCAATATCCAACCTGCATATTTAAATCCCTGTTTTGGCACCGCCGTCTGCATTAACACGTATATATGGATATAATCTAGAGGGAGCACGGCATATGATAAGAATAAATTTCGACTCCTCAGTACGTATGAAAGTGAATTCAGCGATCCCCATATAGTGCGGAAAGGTTCATAAAACGGTCGGCTTAGGCGGTACGACGTATATACGAACTTGTTTCGGCATGTGGCCACGAAACATGTCCAAATTGTGACGTAAATGTTTATTTACTTTTGTGTCTAAAGACTTTGGTTTTGATGACGGAACATTTGAAGGTGGTGACTGATGCGACATGAGAGCTTCTGGGAGCCGGGAGACTTGCTGCTTCTTAGTACTGGCGGTCCCGGCACAATATTTTTCACTGTTCGTGAAAAATATTGTGGCCCCAGGGTGGCGGACCCTTCCCTGCCATACAGAGGCTGCCTATCAATGGCGAAGTTTGTCCCGTAGGCCAGTCTTCTGCACTCTGGTCTCCGACGGCGGATATAAAGAGTTACAATAGCCTTTCGAAATTTCTTCGTGGCTTCTTTCAGTGTGTTATCGTCCTGGAAATGTAAGAGGACAGTACCTCACTACCTCTTGCTATTCGTAATAGCGGGTAACTTTACCCCAAACGCACGCATGACGTAACTCCTTTTTAATTTTTCTCACTAAAGACATATTCATAATTCATACGCGGTTTCGTGGCCGCAAATTCTTTAACTTACAACTAGAGCCTCCACCGCGGCCATTGCCGGAACTATAAAACTGTGCCGTAATAAAATGGGTCCCTTTAGGTGCATGCATACATCTCTAATGATGTGTTCGCTTTCCAAGGAAGCGTTGCTACCATCGGCCGATCGGTGCCCTCAAAGCGGACGGCCAATGGAGAGCGCACGCGAAAACGGCTGTATATTAAAGGTTAAGAACTTTTTTATAGTTTCGGCGGCTCGTTACGTAGTAGGTGGGAAATATTTGATGGCGTCATAGAAGTACTTTTATGTGTTCGGACGCAGTAATCCTGCGGCCTATTGTTTTTTCAACGACGCTGTTGGCTTTAATGACATCTAATAAACACCGAACATTTGGAAAATGATATGATTTTATAATAATATATTCATTTTATTATCAAATTTCACGAGAAACAAATGCAGCCTTCCTTAAACAACAGCATGTACATAATTATTGTGATTCCTTGTATTTGCGCGAATACTGGAACTTGTTTAAATGGAACCAGATTTACAGATTCATGTTACGTGACTTCTACATAAGCATAAAACAGTTTGATGTTATTTATGATGGTTTCATAATTAAATTTTTAAGCTGTGACCAAGCAGCTTCTTCTGTTCCACTAATACGCCCGCCCGGGGAAGTACCACGACCTCGTAGATGACCAGCGTTAAGTGGAACTATAATGCTTATGCATTTCGTATGGTAGGTGAGGTAACAATGTTCATTATTTTAAGAGCTTGGCAACACATCGACATAACTACATCGGCAGATTACCTTGAACCATCTGGTAATTTGCAACCTTCTCGCACAAAAAAGACATTAAAGAGATATGAAGATGATCTTCAGCTGATCATCAAGATCGGTAAAGGCTTATTTTAAGCTATTATTGATCACCGGTTTACTAAACTAGAAGAAAGAAAGAAGAAGGCAAGAAAATCTGCGGTTTTGTTATTTTTTTCTTTTTCAATTGTCTAAGTAAACATCATCCGAGATTACAACGCGGAGTCTGTAAAATCATCACAAAGCATCTGCAGTTTAAAAACTCAAAACCTAATAGGGGCGTATTACGTTAAACATTAGTTGACTCAAAGTTAAATCCCTCAAATAGTTTACGCAAGCCGCCGTTGTGGACACACGTAAATTGCGAGCAAACAAACAAATAGGTGCAAAATAAATATGTACCCCGTGCAGTTGTCTCCGAGCCGGCAGAATCCCTTGTTGCTTAACGGATAGAATCGCTAAACAAAAGACAAGCACGCAACACTTCCCCGCACGGAGTGGAAATAAAGAGAGATTAAAAGTAAAGACTGCGAACGTGCATTCCCAGGGCTGGCAGATGGCAGTTTTAAATAAGTTTTAAATCTACCTCGCGAAATATAAAATACTGCCTATCTATTAAATCTATATCATATCTATTTATTGACTTCTTGTTTATAATATATACTAGCTGCTGCCCGCGACTACGTCTGCGTAGAGGGGTGAAAATTTAGGCTTGTATGTATTTTTGTATGCTGTATCATAAAAAAAATAGAAACAATAAGTTTTATATAAAAAATAAAAAAAAAATTAGATAATATATAGATATTAGATATAAAAGAAGATTAGAATTAGAAATATCTCTAACCTTAATTGCACAGTACCACTAACGACATGTTGTCAATAACTTATTTCATCTCACTGAACAGTTTACGTCTTATCGCCTAGATCACGTGTTCTTATTGTTGTTACGTTATAGCCGATGGGCTTGCACATATGAGTAAATTATAAAGTGCTAATGCCCTGGCTCGAAGAAAGCGTATCCGTATTATCACGTGACACAAGTACTTCAGCGACAGCCTGCTTTGGTACTTAGTATTCTCGATGGAATTTCTTTGGTGAAATTTCAGTATTCCCCGTTGAAAACTGTGAAATCTGGAATCCATATTGTTTAAAACTATTACAAGAAAATATTTGTGGTAGCCCTACGCGTGAACTAAACAAGGTAGTGCGCTGTACACATAGCTGTTATTGAGACGTATTTGTTGCCGTTTAAACGTTCCACGGGCCCTCTGAAATTGCTCTAATAATTGGATTTATATTTGCTGCTTACACCCAGTTTTATAAACGTTAAATGCACCGAGGCACTATCTTTAAACTTGCAGTTTGTTTACATTTATGCAAGCGGAGGGTGCATCTATAACTATTTTAACAGGTGAAATCTGTTTGTTTGTATGTAATATTCAATCACGATTGTGAGTTTTACTTTTCACTGTGTTTCTTAAAAACGCATAAAGGCTGTAAATATTTATTTATAGATCATCCCTCTTTCATTCTGTTGCTGTTGAAGGATTACTGCAGTATAACATTGTTGACACTAAAAATATACTAAATTGTCTATCGCCTTTATAACAAAGAATTAATAATGCAGTGTGCAAAGTTTTATTTAAAATAGAACAGTACATAAATCGTGACGCGATAAGTGACTAGGCGGCACAGTTGCTACGTTATTGGCTTCGGCGCCGGTGGTCGTGGGTTCGATTCCAAAACGGGACGAGTGTTTGTATGATCCACAGATAAATGTTCCGGACGTCGAGCAGCCCATAGATAGACATAGACAAGTTAAGGACAGGAGAAAGAAGAAGAGCAGAAGAAATTGTTTGATGACTCCGTGGCGCATTTTGCCAAGTTATTGGCTTCGGCGTCGAGGGTCGTGGGTTCGATTCCCACACGGGACAAATATTTGTGCGACCCACAGATAGTTGTTTCGCATCTGGGTGTTTGTCCTCGTGTAATTATATTATATATATATATAAATTATTCAAATTACAATTACAATTGTGACACGAAAATATACGATATGCAAAGCCCGGGCGAAAAGGCTAGTTCATTTATGAACAAGCTCACGACAAGCTCAATCCTCGTTCGCAAGCGAGAAAGAAAACCCATAGCGCTTCCAATCACCTTAACGGTTGATCTTCTAATAACGCCGAAACATTATTTCCTTTTACATTAACTACAAGTAGTAACATGAAGTAATCGCCATGCTTCCCTATTTTCCTCAGACGTTGAATTTTCAAGGAAACTTTATATTTTTAACGTTTACAGCAAGGACGTGTAAACTTCCTCAGAACTTGGCATTCATAAAACTAGGTGTAATTGAAAAATATTTGTTTTTAACGTTTGACGTGTGAACCAACTTTTACCGTGGCTTCACTTGCGCTTGTCTGATATTCGAATGAAAATTTAAATAGTTATTGAACATAGAAGCATTATACTTTATTTTTTGTCTTTTAAAATACTACTACCGGTTTGAAAAAGCCACAGACCAGAGAAGAACCGCCAATAGAAACAGCGGGACAATTTTTTTTACCTTTATTTGACAAAAAAAAATCCACTTGAACGTGCCTGGAGCTTTATTTTCAGAATGTGTTTCTTAGAGGTAAAAGGGGGAATCCGTCAACATAGTTTCATTTAGAAATGTGTAGTAGCGTAAATACAAGAAATTATTAGGTAAGAGGTTATTCCGGTTTATACCTGCTGGTGAATTTCACCATGGTACAACTACCATCGACACCATCAAACCGCCAATTACCATCGATACCATCAAACCGCCAATTACCATCGACACCACCTTGACGGTTCTTCACCACTGTGCGTTTTTTACGCAATTTTATGCCCCGCAACACTTCTACTTTACACCGGTCTTCTGTGAGGTAGTGGTACTAACCCGGATGGACGGATCTGGTAGGACCACGCAACAGCGAACCGTTGCGTGGTCCTACCACATTTACGACATGAGATACATTGTGACTCAATGATGATGACTCAATGATCGCTTACCATTAGATGACCCGCTTGCTCGTCCTTTTTTGTCTATATATATATATATATATATATATATATATATATATATATATATATATATATATATATTTATATACACGACACGATAATCGACGATATGCCGATCTTATCTTAGATACATTTTCACCATTCAGAACCTTTATTGTTCCTGCGTGAAGCGAAACACATAAAAACAGATTTTCTCACTCACAATCTTAGTGGACGTCTGCATCCATTCCAAAATCGCAGCGACAAGGCCGACGTCGCTCGACGAGAGACGCACGGCTTCTTTAATTCGCGCACGTACAATAAATAAATGGACGTCACCATTCATCAGTGTTACATGTCGCCCCGTTTCCGGGGTAGACTGAGATCCAGGAAGCGTTTAGCGAGTGTTTAATTTATAAAAGGGGATACGCGAAACGCTGGACGTTTTTATGAAGCCATCAGTGCGACGGCTTTTATAATTATGATGCTTCGTGTTTTACGTAAATTGTACGAATGCTTTTAACGTCTACAAAATGGCTCAGTAGATTTCTGCGTATATAATGATGTGGTGGGGTCGATTCCTGATTGTTCGACACTGAAATGTCAGTCCATTTTTGAACTCATATCAGGTTGATCCCAAATTATAAATTTTTACACACACGCACGCACGCACGCACTCACGCACGCACGCACGCACACACACACACACACACACACACACACACACACACACACACCAGTATGAGCACACACTCCATTTCAGTGCCTACCGTGAATTATATTTCCAAGAAGTACCAATATTTCACTAAATTGGGGGAATGGAACTGTGTCTCCTAAACACAGTTCGTAGTTTTTTTTTGTATTCAGTATGTTATTTACCACTAAGGAGCTTATAATTTTGTTTTTTTTTACATATTCAAGACAGCAAGAGCGTTCCGACTTGTAACTGTGTATGCCGCATTGATTTTGATAGTTATGTGAGGTCAGTACCACCACTTAGTCTGCGCTCCGCGTTCTTCGTGATTCACGTATAAAAAGCAAATTAACTCGTTGCCAACGTCCACGGACGATGTTAAAGTGATCGAATGAGTTAACTCATCGCCCACCGTCTCGTACTAATGGGCTGATTTAACTCATATCGCAAGTACGGGTCAACCACCGGTACGTCTGATAGCCCCCCAGTCTGCAAACCAGAAGTTGAGCACGAGTGATTATATAATGAGCTAGTGTCCATTATATTTTTTACCGAAATCACCGAGTTATTGATCTGCAAATTTTTGTTAACGTCTCCAGATTGCTAACTTTGTCTAATTTTTATTAGGTTGAGCAGTTAGCAAGTGGGTCCTTATAGTGTTAGGAGATTCTCACCAGCCTATGGACAACTGCAACAGCTGAGGTGTTGAAGATGAGTTGCCAATCTTTAAAAAAGTGCGCTCTGGCTACGTCGGTCTACCACTTCACGTCTGTCTTCTGTGATGCCGTGATAGTTCACCACACGACCCAGCCCATTTGAGAAAGTAGAAATTGTTAATTTTAAAAGAATTGAATTACCTTCTTGAGCAGAGCAGGTTCTTCCTTAAACCGGAGATGTTCAAAGCCCGTCAATCCATCATTACATTCACAGTTCACATATTGCTTTACAACTTGCTATCCGATTTTTTATGCGCGAAGGTGGTTACCGAGATGGCGTCGCCCATGGACTTTGCATCACCCGTAGCGTTGCAGATGCGTTGCCACCTTTAATATAGTGGGCCACGGCTACCTCACTCATCAGACGTAACGCAGAAGTATAACACTTCAACTTCACGGCGGTTTTCTGTGAGGTCCTGGTACTTACCCGGAAGGACCTGCCCATGCGTGCAACAGCGAAGTGTTTTGCGGACCTACCACCGCTTTAAAGGGCGGCGTGTTAAAGGTCCAAATGCAACAATAAGTATACACGCGTTTGTCACCTTCAAAAATACACCGTGGCGTCGCCCGTCGCTTTTGATAATTTTTATCGTGTCATTTAATAAAGTTACAGCTTTGCATCTTCGAGGCTGACGCGTTGTGTTTTATTTGTGCGGACGCATAAAGAAACAGGCGCACGGATGAAAAAGGACGGCCGGAGATTTATTGTCATTAGTGAAATCTTTTTACGCGCGAAACGCAGATAAAAGGGGGAAGAGCTCACGGAAGCTTACACTAATGGGGTGGTCTGATATTGTGACAGGTTAATTTGTTGACAATTTTCGATGTGGTTTAATTTGAATTGTTACAGAAGTTGGCTATTGAAAAACACGAATAGTTATACATTGTAGTATAAATACCCACGATTTTATTAAAATGGAGTTGTTCGATTACCTTGGAATGTTGGTGGAATGGATTGTGCCTGGTGCTAACAAAGTATCATCGAACTTGTAAGTTAAATCGTCCTTAACGCAAGCTTTTCTTATATTCCGAGTATGAAAGAGAAACTGGTTAAACTTTAGATCTAGCTGTGTGGACTTCAATTATAACATGATTACGAGCCACGGTGACTTAACGTCCCGCCGCTCGCTTCTAAAGACGATTTAGTACCCTTGTATCCCCGAAGTTGGTCCGGGGAAGAAGAGTGTTGGAATTCGTTTGGCCTCTCTCCCTATCCTCTGGAATCGGCAGGGCGGAACTGATAATTCAACAGTGGTGCGTGTCGGTATTATCACCAAACACCATTCTCCAGACCTTTCACACCGACCAGGTTTCGCAACTGAGGATTGGGAGGCTTGCTGATTATTAGCACTGGCTCTTTTGCTCCCATGGCCAGAGTTAATCCCATGGCCTCAGGTTATGGCTCAGAGGAGTTGTCCGTATAAAAGAAGCTGAGTGAGAAGACTCTACCATATCCATCACCGCCTTATCTGAGCGGAGACAGGTGCTCAAAGAAGGTACGCGAACACCTGTCTCCGCGACGGTAGGTAAGGTCGTGGAAGTACGCGAAATTATTCGGGATGCAGAGATGCGTGTCGGTGCGAGTCCAAAGTAATCCGTCCTTACCCCCGTGATGGGTATGAGTAGACATTTCCCTCACGTAGGCACTATAAAAAATAAACCATGAAACTTGGCAAGACTCGCGTTCTTTTTGTATCGGGGGGAAATATTCGTAAGACGCCCTGTCATTATGTAACATGCTTATGTGGGATTCTTACCCACTAAAACCCCCTCGGTGGCCACCTTCTGTACGCTTGGAGGGACTCGGCGATCTTCTACGGAACGCACCGGTGTCCCTCGGTACTGGGCGTGAGCACGCCTCAGACAAGGACAAACCTTCCCCCGATTCCCTCGCCGTCGTGCAGCTTTGCATGTCCCCTTTTAGTCGCCTTTTACGATAGTCCTATTCTAGAGGCCGGGACTACAGGGCAGATGAAAGACTCGCCTACCGACCACCGAAGTTCAACACGAAGATGGCTATTTATATTCCTTCATTTCGTATGTCACACGCGTCGCAGGAGTGATGCAACTGTGAATATTCATCGCGCTATCACCAAGCGTGCCGCTGAGAAATGAATAGTTGAATCCCGAGCCCTTTGTTCGCTAACTCTTCCGCGTATTAACTCGCGCATCCCATAAATTAAAGTGACGCGTAACTACAAAGAAACAAAGGGCCTTCGAAAGCGGGTGACTCAGCGTATTAATTGCGAGGCGCAATTACGACGTTACCGTGTACCAGACAGGCAGACAGACAAATCGGGGATCGGCGAGCGCATCGGAGGTCTCTGTTGAAGTTTTGTTTATTATATAATGGCAAACTGATTCATACTCATTGATGAAGGGATTGGTACCATATATACATCCCGAGCTTCATATATCTCTGTTATTACCTTATAATCCCATTAATATTTATGAAGCTGTTTGTTTGCGTGTGTGTTCGTCACCACGTCAATACGGTTAAGTAGTTCCGAATGAATCTTGAATCGTTTCTCTAATATTTGAAATCCAGTAAAAAATAACTATGCCGTTTAGAATATAATCAAATGGGTGAATGAACCCATTGGTAAAAGAAACAATTTAGAAGACCGCATTGTTAATTATGTTGGTGCAGTTGCTATTTATATTTTTTTAAACGAAATTTGTCTGCTTGTCCGACTATGTGTCATTTTGGTTCCTTTTTTGTTCGTCTGTCTGTGTGACGATGCGACGTCGACGACACTGCGAAAGTTCGTGCGAGAATTGTGCGGAACCCTCGTGAATAAAGTACACTCCATCAGCGCTTGTATCGTTGGCGCGTAAAGTGTGTTTTAATTTCCCTCATTAGACAGCTGCGCGTTGACTCAGTGCTGCCATTGTTTGATGCAAGTCGCAATACGCGTGTTGTGCGTACGTGTTATGTTGTTTATGTGTTTTATTCACTAGCTTATCCCGCGGCTTTCGGTTGTATTTCCTAATCTACTTCGAGAAACCAGAATGGTTGATTTGAAGCAGAATTATGTACTCTGCTTCAAATCTCACATTGGGGCAACCCTGAGCTGTAGAGTTATTATACATTTGGTGACTCCGTGGCGCAGTTGCCAAGGTATTGGCGTCGGCGTCGGAGGTCGTGGGTTTGATTCCCACACGGGAAACCTATTTGTGTGACCCACAGATAGTCGTTTCGCAACTGGATGTTTGTCCACGTGAAATTTATTTATGTAAAATGTCCTTGCAACACAAGATAATGTTATCCTAAAGTGAGGGCAATGTTTTTTTTTTAAAAAGAAGAGAAAAAAATACAATAATTTTTTAAGAAATATATAGTCAAATATTAATATTAAACTATGATGAAAGTAATTATTTAGGATCAGTAAATTAGAAATTAGTACAACCTAATTAAATTCGAATGCAATATGTTGTGTATTGAATTCCCGTTAAACGGAACAAACTTACTGTCACCTTTGGGATTGAATAAGCTCGTGGTAACGAGAACAGCACTATATACTGCTACTACTTCTGACCTGGTGACATTTTAGATAGCGGGGCTTGCATCTCTATCTATTCCAAAAGGGATCAAAGCTAGATAGGAGAGCTTGAAACTTGATATCATAAAAGTGGTGATATGTAGAAATGTAATTGAGCAAAGTATCCATTTGTTAAAGGGTTATTATAATATAATTGAATACATTATAAATTATTATTACAGGGGTTATTATCATTACATTGATATAAGTTGATCGCTGCCAAGATATTTCTAAAAAAAGTATGTTTCATATTTAAATATTTTTAGAATAAAAAAATGACAAAAAGTGGAAAACTATTTACTGTCGCTTGGCTAATGACTTGGCTAAAAGTTTATAGTAAATATGGAAAGAGCCTATTATAACTTCGAAGAATATATTGAGGATGTATGGAAATTACTCTTTCCCTGCTCTTGGAAGTCCACTGACTGCTGCTTATTTTATACCTAACAAATATTTAAAGGAGCGTTCATATATAATTAAAAAATGGACACAAGACCGCAGAGTTTCTTGCCAAGAGTTTCTTGTCTCTAGACATTCTATGGCACTGAACCGGTGGTAGTTTTTTTACCGTGAATCAAAGCTTAAAACAATCCTATATTGAACTAGCGGACCCGATAGACGTTATTCTGTACACACGACATAAGTCCGACAAGAACATATAATTAAAAAAAATATAGTGGGCCGAATTGTGAATCTAAACCATTCTCCAGTCAACCTGAAGACACACAAATTTCATTAAAATCGGTCCAGTCGTTTAGGAGGAGTACATTGACATATACACATGTACAAAAAAATTATAGGTGACACACAAAAAAATTATACATGAACCAAGGCGACATTCCAGTGTTAAATTTTGTTTTCTACGCGTACATAGTATATTACAATCAGCAGAAGCATACATACATGACTATAATAATATGCGTTGATTAAAACTTACGCCACTGCAAGGTCGAAGACGAGGCGGTGCCAGAATTATAATTCCAATTTTACTATCGAGACCTGAAGCCCCTACTCGTATTAGTTAGGTACTAAGGTCCGAATTCCAATGGCGAAATATTTCCCAAGTGAACTGTGGTAGTTGTTATAGCTTGACCTTTGTGTATACGATTTTATTAACGCGTCTGCGTTTATACGTCCAATTATTGTAATTAATCCGCTCTTGGGGCTATTAAATTTTCTATTTACTTCACCCCTTTTCGTGTTGAACACTGGGACTGGTTGAGAATCGCTTCGTACTGTTATTTTATTATATTTCCGTGAATGTTAGTATCCATGTATGTGCAGTTAAATATAATGGAATATCTTGCTTTGATTGAAAATCACGTCCGGAGCGTAATTCTTCACACAGATTAAAAAGTGGCAACAATATATGAATGTCACGGCGTTATCGAGGTCATTAGCTAGGGACAAAACGATTTAAAAAGGCAATATGAATTTCTATATTCTTAAAGAGAATGTAATAATCGCTTGATTGACATTTAATGTCACTTCGTATTATGTTTTTCTGTTTTGAACTGACTGTTTATGTCAGAAGTTTATGGTATTTAATATGAACATCGAAATCATTGTATTCACATCGGTTTTTAATGTGTGCCAATTTCAAAATTATTGGAATGTGAGTATGCATGCATTTTAATCGAAATGTCTTTTACATACAATCGATACATAATCACATAAAGGTTAATTAAAGAGTATCAGAAAACATAATATTATTAATAGTATCAGTCGTTTTTAAACTTGTTATCATTTGTACGTGGAAATAAGATGGAAATATTAATATTAATTTAAATACGTACGAATATACATGAATAGGGGCTGTCGCCATCTATGTTAGACACTGACTTATAAGAGGCGTAGATTAAATAATTGTTACTGAATAAATAAAAAGAAATAGTATTAACGGAGCCATTTACATGTACTGACCATTTACACAATTTTAGAAAGGTAGAGTCAATTTGGAACAGCTGCTCCTGATTTTGTATTAACAGATCGTCTCCAGACAAGTTATACGACCCAACAGAATATCCGCGTAATTTGTGAGTATTAAAAAGTTAAGACTGTCCAGTGAGTCAGGTTTAACCGCTTGGATGTTATCGCAAGACATGCACTGTCAATCTCCAATGATGAAGCGTCAGTTTCTTTTCCACCTTCTCCCGTAAAAGAAGGAAGCATTTATATTAAAAAACTACCCTCAGAAGTATACATTTAATATCCGTCGATTCCAGAATTAAATGCCTCTATTAAGTGCGCTCCTGTCCAAGTCGGAATAATTGTCTCGTGGACACCAAAATGCGCAGCAACAACAACAGCAATTCTCGTGATGAGATACAGCCGTGGTGTACGCTTTGTTTTACCCACACGGGTGTGGCACGAGCCTTATTCTTCCGCCTAAATGGCCACGACATCAATACCTAGGGCTGTTCATAACACTAGCTGGGCACTTAGAGACAGCCATTCATATTATCGGGCTTGGGAAGAGCGTGACGTGCACCAGGGAGTTTAGTGATACGATAATTTTGCCGTTCCTCAATTTCTAATGGTTATAGTCAATGTTACTGTGTACCGGGATTATCAACATTATATTGTAATTATTAATCCAAACGCGTAAATGAAATGAATCATTATATTCATAGAATTTATATTAATTTGTGATGGCTACTGCACGATAGCTCCGTAGTGGCTTATACTTTTCTAGACATAGAGTTTTACCATTATTAATCTACATAAGATTAGATGTAACTTTCGCAATACATACATTTATCAGTAATACACTATTGACTAATGTATATCTTGACCTGTTATATCAGAAATTCAAGAAGCTAATTGTCATTTTAGACAGATCCAGTGTTCAAAACAACTAATCTCATTGGCATGAATGATAGTTTAGTAGTTTTGGATTTGTATTTAGTCATGGAAAAATATATTATTCGGAAAAGTGAAATTATATTACTAATATTTTATTATAATAGTGAAATTATATTACAATGGCAAATTAATCTAAAAATATTTCAACCCCTAAATGGGTTTGCTATTATCAACGAATAGGAGAGAGGAAACCCGAATGATAAAGTTTCATTAACAGGTGCGCAGAATAATTCCAATCTAAGTATATGGACGTAGTTGTTTGGTTGTGATGGGTCTACGCTATCACGTAGTCATATAGCTACGTACGTAGCTACGTGGGGTACGTTGGCCCGACTAAAAATTGATCGTAGACCCGCCGGCGAAACTGCGCGTTTGACACGCCGCGTCACAACTGACAAAAGAGTTTCCCGTCCAAACACAATTTCCACCCGACGAGGCCTGTATAAACACTCATAAGCATCCAATGCGCCAAGTGAACTGTGTAACAGGTCGTCTGGACGCGGCCGGGGTGAATGGCTAGTGTAGAATAGGCCCTGGCGGGTCACTCACTCTAGCGAATCGGACACACGGACACCGCGGATGTGGCACTTTAATAATAAAAATTTCGAGACACAGTTTTACACAAAGTAATCTACTCCTAAACCAAGCCAAGCTTGTACTATGGGCACGAGATAACTGATAAAGATACTTAAACATATTTTTCCTTTGTAAATCAATAGGTACATGTTGTAGATATATAAACACACAGACAGTAGAAAAACACTATTTTCATCTCACAATATTTTTCCAGTAGTGGGGATCGAACCCATACCCATTGGCGCCTGAGACAGGTTCACTATCTACTACGCCATACGTTGACTTTGAGTCAGCCGTAACTTATAAAAAAAAGTAAAATTGCTATAACTACGATATGATGACTTCCATAGAAAAAGACTGACAACACTTGGGTGTAGTTTTCAAATAGGATTAAATTTTTTATATCTTATTACGTACATAGACAGTATGGGAATATTCAAGCTCTCATGCACGTACTCTTGATCTTTCTTAAACATAATGGTACATACAAGCTAATTTAACTTGAATAAACTTTTAATGTGTTACTACTGAAATATTTACGAGTAAGTAAATATATGTTTTCTTCACCTATGATTTCTACATTGTTACTGTTGGCACTGTGACAAATATTTATGTGTTTATGTATTACAATGCGTCAGACTTCACGTCCATAAAGATGAACTCATCCTGAAACACGCGGGAAACAATTTCGATTAACATTACGATAATCTGTACAATATAAAAATTTAGATCTTGCGTTGCAATTAAAATTGTAAAATTTAATTAATATTCAATTCACTTTAATACCAATTAACATTATTACATATTTCGTTGATCATTGAACGTCGGTGTGCTTTTGTCACTTTAGATTGAGGTTAAACTGTTATGCGACGAGAGATATATTTTAACCGACTTCAAAAAAGAAGGTGGTTTTTCAATTCGACCGTATACATTTTTTTATGCGCGGATAACTTCGTTGTTTATGAACCGATTTTGATGATTTTTTTTTGTTGGAAAGAAGATATCCCAACCACCCGTCCACAATAAAGAAACCCAGAGAAATCAAGGACAATCCTCAAAAGCTATAGGCATTAACAATCTTTTTTAGTTTCCGGTTTGAAGTCGGTTTTTTTTGTTAAAAATTATAATTACTACTGGTGCACTAGATAATCGTTATCAATGGGGATAGGATATTGCATCTGCTGAAGCAGATTACGTTTCAATAATTTTCTAGTTTACTGTCCTTGGCGGCCATATTTTCGAGACGTTCGCAGCACACCTACCGAAACTCCTAGACAGCCAAATGAATTCGCAACTTCTCGAAACTTGAATCTCGGTCTGCTTTAGACAGTTCCAGTTGAGAGACTCGAACGTCTTGATTCTCGATCGGCGAGACCGCTGTTGAGGTGAAGCGGGGTCTAATTAAGTTTCACATTGTCTGCTGAATAGCACGGGTTGTGGAGAGGTCTAATTATTGTCTAAATTGGTGATCTCGTGTCTTTCAACTCTTGCGGAAAACTGGGGAAAGTAGCACCGAATTTAATTTATTCGCGAACTAAATAGATTATAAGCAAAGGTCATGTTCAAATGTTAAACTAGACAAATATCGATAAATGGCCTCAATCTGCTGATAGTAGGATGGGTAAAAATATTAAACGAAAAAAAAAAAAATGCGTAACAAAAAGTAAATTAATAGCTTTTGTATGTCCCACTTCTGGGCAAAGGCCTCTGCACAGAGGGTATTACGGAATAATCCACCACATGACCTCACTGTGGATTAGCGGATTTCACATGTCTTTGAAACAATTTTTTTATCATTTAGAAATCATGCAGGTTCCTTCCGATGTTTTCCTTCACCGCTGAGTATGTGATAAATTTGCAATCATTTTCGATGGTTCGGGCACAGATTTGAACTCAGGTTAAAAGAATATAAAGAATTAAAATGGAGCCAGCGGACACAGGGCTATCACGGCAGTATCCTGTTGCATGGCATTTTCAAAAAATATTAATAATATAAATATTAATAAATTTCGCCAAACCACTAAGAGCATAATTAGTAGTAGAACCGAATGAACAATAGAATGATTTGTGTAGTTTTGGAACAAATACAAATCATTTTAGTTCAATTTAGTAACAACATGATATATCCTGCTGGTTAAAGGCCTCATCTGTACAGAGGGCATTACTGAGGGCTTAGGTCACCACACGACCCCACTGTGGATTGGCAGCTGGCAGCATTTACACAGCATAAATTATCGTAGTATAAATCTATATGCCTAATATAATTTCTTAAATTCTAAGTACAGATGAACTCGCGATATTTTTTTCATTAATAACATGTGACCAACAAAAACTCAAAAATATTATTAGGTAAATAATATTTCTGAGTATACTGAATCAAAAGTGAGGCTGAATGTAACTGAATTAAATTTTAACTGTAGAATGTTTCTTAAATACTCGTATCGCCTACGACTCACCAGATTTTACAACAGTATCCGCATTTGATGTTATGTATCATTTGATGTTCCTTATATCCCAGTAAGTTTTTAATTAAAGAAGTTAGTTATAATTAATTCTAAAACAGAGAACATAAATGTTAGAAATTGTAGTGTTAATATACGTTAAATTGATATCCATCCTATGATCGCTCAATCTGGTAGCCTTCCCGCAAGTAATTACATCTACAACAGTTTAATAATAAGCAAACATTTTAATGTGGCGCCATAACGTTAGGTATAAGGCACAATAATATCTTTAATAATATAATAAAATGAAATAGCGTCGGTAAGAGCAATTCAAACGGATCTAGATTAACTAGAAGGGGCTTTAATGTTTTAATCAATTTATCACTGCATAATACACTATTGCGTGTATGCACGTATGAATGGTATATATGGTACTGGTACTAGTAGACTGGAATAGTCTACCGAATTTTTTACTAAATTTTACGCCATAAATATGTTTCGATAAGTCTCTCTTTATTCATCCTTCCCTTTAAATCGATCTTCGAAGCATTCTTATTTAATTCTATCTAACAGAATTTCTTTTCAATCTGTCTTTCTAATCGTGTATTATTATACCAACGTTAGAAAATGGACTGTTACATTTAAGATACTATGAAATCATCATCATCATTTTCGCCTGTTCGAGTCCACCGAAGCACGATCTTGAGCCACCGGCATCCATCGACTTCCCTCACACTTGCACAGGTCAGATGGATCTGGGGGGAGGGGGGGGGGGGGGGGCTGTCATCTCACTCAAGAACCTTTCTTCCCCATCGGTTATAGGTTCTTCAAGCAATAAAGCCAGGCAACATCAGCTCTTCAACCCTCGGAGCTATATCGGCATACTTTTTTCCACTGAAAACTTATCGGCGTAATTTTATGTGTATTAGGTGAGCTAGAAAAAGCAGGTGTTCACCCCCTTCTTTATCCGAATTCTACTTCCCTCTTCTGTCTTCTGTCTCGCCTTTCGAACATGTAATCAGTTAAGCTTGTCGTAATAGTTATGTAGAAAGAGTATTATTGTAGTGTCCGCTTGAATAAAGCTAGTCCATGGTCCATAATGGCTTTT
This sequence comes from Iphiclides podalirius, assembly GCA_933534255.1. NCBI lineage: Eukaryota > Metazoa > Arthropoda > Insecta > Lepidoptera > Papilionidae > Iphiclides > Iphiclides podalirius. The sequence goes on from OW152826.1 coordinate 13,002,050, forward strand.
TCTTTTCAGCTAACCAAAGTATGCCCATTATTATCAGTACGCTGCATGATATTCGAAAAGGAATCTTCGCGCGTAAAAATAACGACATAAACGAAAGTACCCCGATACGCGTACCGATTAAAGTCACTTCGGCTTTGGCGTCGTCGTTAAAACGTCGCCCCCGGTTAAAACACGAGGTGTTCGCAATTAGCTTTATCGGATAGCGATTACTCGGATGCATATTAATGTCCCTTCCATTCTCTTTGTGCGCGCGTTGAGCGTTTAATTTTACGAGAGGAATAAACTTGCGCAGGAGTTTCCGGAATTGCCGCACACGTCTGAAGGCTGAAGTTGCACTCGGTATTGGGATGCCTCGGCGTTATTAATAAACCCCCCTTTATATATAGTTTTGACAATTAAATGCATATTCGCGCGTACGCGTGCGTTATATTAGTGTAGGAAACATTGTTCGATGGCCCACAGGGAAGCGTATGTATATTAATACGCGAAGCAAGAACTTTGTACCTCTTTTTACGAAAATTGCGTGGACGGAGTTGTATGAAATTTCCCACACTTATAGGTTGTATGGAGAAAAAGTGAAGAATAATAATATTTTAATTATGTATCATCATCATCATCATCATCATTTCAGCCTGTTTGAGTCCACTGCTGAACATAGGCCTCCCCCATAGACTGGCATGAAGTACGATCCTGAGCCACCTGCATCCATCGACTTCCCGCACATTTGCACAGGTCGTCACTCCCAAATTATGTATAAAAAATCAAAATTATGCATAGAAATCAATAAAAAAATTACATACACTACCATGAATAACTAACTATGATGAATGTCGAATTACTGACTGAGCGACCAATAGTTCGTATCTAATGGCCGAAGCGGTTTGGCGAGAGTTTTCCGATCGATGTTTATACATGTTCCGTCTTTGGTCCAAAATAACCTACCAAATAATTATAAGCAAAGAGATTTTATATCTTTCAGGAATAAATGAAAATGGTGTTAGCAATTCCAGTGCTCTAAATGATCAAACATCGTAGGGGATGATTTAGACGTACTTTGAAGATATGTATGATCAGTGTTTATACGTCTTGTCTTGTGGTAAAAAATAACCAGCTCAAAATTTAAACAATGATATATTATGAAAGACAAAAAGATTTTATATACCTTTTAAGAATAAATAAATTAAGGGATTTTTAGTAACTTCGGTGCTTTAAAGTCGCAAACGTCGGTGATGATTTAGCCGTAATTTGAAGACATTTACACAACCCTGTGTGTTTCTGTTCAGTTATTTTTGCATATAGAAAGTCACGAAAACAAAAAAGTCATTGTTAAACGCCTGAGGGATTTGAACGTGGTACCCCGAATAGATTCGGATTTCAAAGTAAATAGAATCTCTGCTATCTTATTGTAAGAATTAAATTTAGCTAAAATGGTTTTCTTTAATAAATTTTAATGAAATAGCGAGCACTACACAATTTTAAATGAAACTATTTTTATGCTTCTTTATTAAAGGCCTCGCCCAAGTCCGTCATCACAGTAAGACTTCAAGATATAATAATACGCACTTTCTGCGTTGATTCAAGATTGCACAAATTAAAAAACCGCCGACAGCCCTGATTAGCAGAGACGTGAGCCGTTAGAGTGTTAACGCCTCTGTCCTTTTCGCGACCCCGAATGCAAGAAATAATTAGAATAAGATAAATCAGTTAACATTCAACACGATTCAATCCGTAAAAACGGTCTTCTTTCATTTTCTTTGTTTAAATGAAATATTTTCATATTGAAGATATTTTATATTGATTCGTAATTAAAATGATCAGTAGTACTATATAAAATTAACAGGTTTGTATCTTGCTTTGTGATAAAGGTATTAAACTATTGCGAAGGTTGATTATTGTGCAACTCCTAATCTACACGTTAACCAGTAATTGATAAAAATCAGCTTGGAGTCTGGAGATGATATAGCCAAGAAATCGACAGATGCTGGTCCACTATGGGACAAGTGTTCAGGCCAATGGTATACTATTAATGCACGTTGTGCAGATAGCATTGAGGCCGATGTAGGGACAAGATATCTAGCTGGCCCAAATATGTATGCCTTGTGATTTTGATGATTCTGTGACGTGGTTACCATGGCATTCGTTTCGGCGTCGGAGGTTAAAATTTACGCATCATTATTCAACTTTAATTGTTTACTTTTGGGAAGATAGAGACAAGCTCCGTTGTGCATAGCTCTCTTACAATTCATATTCCGTTCCTCGTACTATTCATAACACTGAGAATGGTAATCGCCTCTACAATACGGCGTGTTTTCGTTGAAGGTTAGCGGGCTATAAAAATAAATGCAATAAAGATTGAAACCGATGTTATTATCACGTAGTACATCAAGGGAAACAATTTCAGCGCAAATAAAAGGTACAAAGAACGCAGACGTTGATGCATGCCCCACCGTTCTCCATAACTCCGTCGACAGCTGATCGCTTTTCCCCGAACGCGTTCAATTTTGATAATAGATTTGTACGAAGGCAGCATAACGAGACGCGAGTAAATAATATTCTGGCAGACTGTACATCGAATCTCGCCGACCAAAGACGGACGTGCGTCGTACCCGTATTGATAAATACGGTGTTTTATATCGCCGCGTGCATCAAATACGCCCACGTGTGCGGTTATGCAGAACCCTCTTGAGTACAGTTAATAAATTAACCTTGCTATCCAAACAAACAGTCATAATGCTAAAGACTGTGCGTAGGACTGCGTCCTGACTCACGCCTTCCGCGTATGACTTGCAACACTGCAGCGGTTTTCGGTCAGTGACACAATGGGCTCAATTGAAAATTTAAATTATATATATCACATTATTATTATTCTTATTTATTCGATTTTAAGAAAGATTCCAGGCAAGGACTAGTTAGCAATACGTATAAGAGATATTCGTAAATTATTAACATCCTACTTTATAGGAGACTAATTTTTATTTAATGGTCAAAGAACTGTAAAGTCACTGTAATATATATTATATATGGATACACATATGAAGCTCTAAATCGCGACGTAAAATTATTCAAATGAGGTCCAAATTTTAAACTCGCAGACACAATAAAAAAAAGAATCTTCTTTTAAGAAGCAATATAAGCAATCCTAACCCAGTGTAGTAGACATCGGTTGTAACCGCCATATTAAAGTTTCACAAAGTGACTGGTTGTGGGTTTTCATAAACAACCTACCGATTTATATAGAACTCACCGCGTACACAACCAAGATTCCTACTCGGCACGTCAGATTGCAAGACCCAATCATTGTAATTAAGCCACAATCACCATTGATTCTTTTAGATCTCGTCAAAATAATTATTTCGACTGTGGTAGGGCCGCGGCGGCTTCGGCTATTGCACGAATGGGCAGGTCCGTCGCGGTAAGTTCCACGACCTCGCAGAAGACCAGCGGAAAGTGGAAGTGTTACACTTCTGCGTTTCCTTCGCGAGTGTGGTAAGCGGAGCCCAGTTGATTAAAAGATGGCAACGCTTACAAACCTACAGGAGCTGCTAACGACTACGGGCGGCGGTTGTCACTTAACATCAGAACCGCCAGCTTGTTTGCCACCTCCTCACATAAAATAGAAGAGCTCATTGCCCTCAGGACTCGGGTTGTCAGATTGCAAGGCGTCATCCCATCGCATTTAAGGCGCGACCACCATGGACTATTTGAAATCTCGTAAAAATAATTACGTTCAAACAACGCTCCGTATGCAACCGCCCTTAGTCCTGTTGTAATGAAACGATAATGCGCTACGCAAAAGGTGCCAAGTTCATCAAAAGCGATTGGCCGTCAAAGAGAAATTCGAAAGCGCGACAAAGGCGACGCGTTCTCATTTGCCAGCGGCAGACGAATAATTTTACCCAGTGTAGCAATATGTAATTTAGAGGTTTCCTCACATATAATAAACATCGTATGTCCGTTAGTTTTTAACCGACTTCAAAAAAGGAGGAGGTTCTCAATTAGACTGTATTTTTTTTATATTTGTTACCTCAGAACTTTCGACCGAGTGAATCCATTTTGATGAATATTTTTTTCATTTGAAAGCTGGTGCCACCCATGTGGTCCCATAATCATTTCGTTGTTGTTGGATCTTGGGCTCCGGAGATCTTTAATGAACTCCTGAAAATCTTCATAAAGTTTTTCGTTAATAAAAATATGGACAGATGTGGATTCCCACAGCGGCTACAATATTTTCGTACTTTTCTACAAGTTTTAAAATATAGACTTGTCAGACAACACGAGTAGGGTTGTATCAATAAATCTTAATAAAAGTTTTCTGCTGACTCCGAAGCGCAGGACGATTTTCGCACACAAATTTCAGGTAGGCAAACACCCAAATCCGACACAATTATCTCTGTGTCACAATCACAAATCCAAAATCACCCAGATCCAAAAGAATTATCTTTAGGTCACACAAATAGTTGTTCCGTGTGGGAATTGAACCCATGACCCCCGAAGCCGAAGCCAACACCTTGGCAACTGCGCCACGGAGTCATCAATATAATAAGATAGGCAAGCGCATAATGTGCTAACTCGGCAAGGTCATTCAAGGTCGTCTTATGTAGGCGTCAACTATTTTACAAGACCTGACTTCTTTGTGCCTTCTTACCTTCTCTTTCTATCACATATCACGTCATAATACCCGTTTAGTCTGTTAACTGGACAATAAAAATAACAATGATGATATTTCCTTTTCTAGTTAAAACTGTTCAAGGTGACGACCTGTAGTTGTCACTCGCGTAAGATATATTGGAACTGCCGCAAAGAATTTGAAATATTTTTAGATCTTTTCGGCAAAAATGCGGGTACAATGTCATATGCAAAATGGGTAATATGGAAATTAATGAGTATCCTTCATTGCACGCCAAAGAGAAGGTAAATATATTTATAAGGTAAACTTTTTAAGAAATATGTAGGTACAATGGCTGGCCTTAACTCTTCCGAAGCCACTTCTGAGTGTGAAGACATTTCGAAATCTTTCCTTTCGGAAATAAATATTGCAATCCCTTGGCAGTCGTAATTTTCGATTTGTTGTTTTAAAATCCTGGTAATTCGTATCAATAACTTTCTATTTTAGGGTCTTCTCGTCGGCAGATACAACTATTCCACAATTGTGTAAGGTACGATGACTGAAGGATAATGATTCGGAATCATTTTCCATCGTTTAACATAAAGATTCAAAGTTAAAGTCAAAATTTTATTTATTCAATATAGGCTTAATTTAAGCTCTTATTGAACGTCAAAAAAATCTACCACTGGTTCACTAAACTGGACCGGACCAGAGAACTGCGGTCTTGTTATTAAACAATATTGTCAGCGGCTGGTGAAATTATTACTCCATCGTCTAAACGTTGCGTGAATTAATTATAACGAAATTATATTATGGTATTAATCGAATTGGAACTTCTTCGAATTCATATTTCGAAGCACATCAATCCCTGCCTAATAGCCAAATTAATTAACTCACGGCCTCAACAATACAAATAAATTAACAAACTAAATTACATTCAATCATTAACAATGCCTGCTTTGATGCCATTGTGTTGTCAAACTAATTATTGTACGGTATGAGCGTTTGATGTAGGAATGTACCCAACGAATAATCGGTCACGTGGATGTCGAAAGTGGTCATTATCTTCCGAAATGCGATGTGCACAGCCCAATCAAAACGCACACAATGGTACCGAATTACTCCAGTCTACAAATCAGTTTTACATCTATTTCCCTTTGTTACAACTCGCGTTAACCGTAGCGCCGCGGGCGAGGCAAAACGTGCTCTATTCACGCGGGATACAGTTGTAGATCCCTTGTGCGCCCCCTAGCACAAAGGGCCGTAAACTCGGCGTAAGGCAGTAAACGACGTGTGAAATGGAAGTCTAATTTCATTATGAACAAAACAATTATAGTGGGAAAGAGTGCGTATTGAGCGACAGATAGGTTGTTATCGAGCTGTTTAACCGTACTGGAATTGCGCTAGTGAGTTCAATAAACTATTAAACTGGCCTCAAAATCGGACCCACTACCAGGCACATTTCGTCTTTAAACGATTGGTCAAGTGGAGCTTGTCTAGTTAGAAAAGAAGTTTTACATATGAGATACTAGTAGGTCATTGTGTATCAAAATTTACACAGTCTAAAGTTAGGATCATCCCTTATACAGCTGGGAGAAGTATATATTAAGCAAGTAATGTTGACTGCGCCATTCAATAGCCTCTACCAATTTCAAAGGATTATATAAAAGACAAGATGACGGCAAAAATTGCCTAGAAAATAATAGATAAAATAATTTGAGATTATCGATGTCGATGTAAAGATAGGCGTTTAGCTCAGTGGCTAGAGTGACGGGCGCTTAACCCGGAGGACATAGGTCCACACCTCCGCGGTGGCGAAATTTTTCAACAAATTTTATCTTCTATCTATAAATAAAACTAATAAAGATGTGTTATTTTCACAGCCCATTTTTATCAAATGCAAAGTAATGAACTTCAATGAGGGTAAATGTTTTCGAACCCACAACTTCCAAGAATCTGATATCTCCAGTATAATCTTGCATTGACAATGTAGTGGACAATGTCACGGCCAGATTATGAATTATGACAATTCGTATAAATGTGCTGATAAAATCGTCTATAAGATTAGAAAACGATTATAGCTGATTTATTTAACACAACACTAAACAAGTCTAAATTGAAGATAACTTTGTTGATGTGGAGATTCGCAAGGTTAAAGCACCCTTCTGCAAGCGAATTATCCGTTTGCAGTAATTATTGTAACGTGTAGAGTTTGTAAACGCTCCCCGCCTTTGGATCTGTTTCCTATCTCCGTTTAGGTCCGTGCCGCTTGGCAACGGTCCAGCGTTCGAAGTAATTTCAGCTTAACTTGTGCGCTCGGTGCAACCTACACCCCGCTTTGGACTTTTATGATGAAATATTTTGGTGCTGCACATACGTTTCCCGCTTGCATTTCTGTTTGAGGAAACACCATGGTGTCGTTTAATTTTTTTTCATAGACCGGTAAGTTCTTTACCATCATCGCTGATATTAACCCAAGAAGCAGCCGTTGGCCGTAATTAATTTAAAACGCATTTACTCTGAATACGCCTGTCTACTCAAATTTGCCTTAAAGTAATATTAAATGAATTAGTTTTGTAGTTTTATAGTAACGTGAATAATTGGAGATTTTTTAGCGTGCTTACACCCTTAGGCCGTGCTCCCACAGTGAGGACATTTAGAACTTGATGATGTTACTTATTTTTATTTACGATGAAATTTAAAATATTGATGAAAAATGGCAACATGGATTTGCATAAAACTATGTGTGCTGCAGCGCCCTCTGGTAAGTTGTCCCCGTAGCACCTATCTAACAACATGCACCAATCACACCCGAATCCATAACTGGAAACTGCATCAAAATCGGACTAACAGTTTTGGAGAAAAATGGCAGCATGGATTTGCACAAACAAACATCCTCTCACACCAAACTCATATACCGTCTCCTTTCTGTCGGAGCTAAATAAATAGCGAAGTTTGACAGATCTGAATCAAAACTAATTTTGTATATTACTTATTTATACAATGACATGGAACTATGTTCCCAGAGCACATAGCTGTTAATTATCTGAACAAGTCTTAGTTACGAAACCACGGATAGATTTCGACTATCGCAAGTTGAGACAGGCCTGAATTGGATGAAACAATTAAGACCTCAATAGACTAGAATATCAATCATATGCCTAACCCTCAATGAAATGGAGGCCGATAAATAAATAATACATAGGTATTAAGCTCATCTCGAATCATCACCGTCTGTATGAATAATTCGCGGCATAATCGCCGTGGAAAGATCAAAGGGAGAGTCGGCGGGCGCGTGTAACGCTCGCGAAGTACACTTGCTGTCAAAAGTTCTTGTTGCAATCTTAATAAATAATAAAAATAGGTGCGCCCATAATATTATTCAAGATAAAAACATTACAATTAAGGTGTCATTATATGAGGGAATATTAATTTGTTATCTTGTCTCGTTGGGTTTATAAATAAAAATAAACAAATAAATAAATATTGTATATAGATAGACAATGTATATCTATACAAATGGCCAGGCTCATTTGGCAAAGTACTTCAGAATAGACTAGCGTGAAGTTGAAGTATTATACTTTCGTATTTGCCTGTTGAGTAACTGGAGCCCACATCCTTACTAATATTATAAAGGCGAAAGTTTCTATGTATGGATGGATGTTTGTTACTCTTTCACGCAAATACTAATGAATGGATTTTAGTGAAACTTTACAATAATATAGCTTATACATCAGAATAAGTCATAGGCTATAATTTATATACATATTTTTATATATATCTGTCTATTTGTCCCAATGTTACGCCTTCAGCCTATTCTACGCAAAAGTAGTCGCGAGCAGCAGATAGTATTTAATAAGGCTGTTAATGCGTCTATAATTCACAAGTACTAACAAACAATGGACAATGTATTTAATTTTGTGTATTGTCTGAAATATTATCTATTATTATTATAGGCCCTCGGGTGTTTTTTTGTGATCTGATGTTAAGTGATTACCGCCGATCCTGGGCATCTACAACACTACAGCACCTAATGCAGATGTGCACAGTTATCGATTTAGATAATTGTGCAGTAAGAAAATACATGTGCAGACTTAGAAGAACATTTTGTTGTATATGTTGAGAATTATCAAATATTTCTAACACCGATTCCGTAACAGCCTTTTGCACGCGACTGTACGCCGAGTTTCCGCGAAATGAACACAACACCCACTTCTACTGTCGGCGATCGGGCACATAAATTAATACGGGGAAAGCTGAGACGCATCCGTTCGGGAAAAATAATGACTGAATGTTACAAAACATAATATTATTGACTACGGCAGCATTTCCTGACATTTACCACCAGATATATGCAGCTTTGTGAAGAAGGTATATATGCCATTTGTTTGATTACTATACATAAGTTGTTACTTATGTAATCACTAAATAACATAAATCAAAATCGTCGCGCTGTCTGTCTTTCCCTATGTATGCTTAGATATTTAAATTACGCAAGGGATCTTGATGCGGTTTTTTTAGTACATAGAGTGATTCAAGAGGAAGTTTTATATGTGTAATGCGAAGCCGGGACGGATCGCTAGTTTATGATAGAGTAATCTCTCTTAAACGCCAAACATAGATTAGTTAAGAAATTACTTCATTGAACTTTCTTCTCACACAATATTGTTCGGAAATCCAAGAGACTTTTGTTTCGTTTCTACACTATTGAGGATATCTCAATCTAATTTTAAACGTGTAGATAGTGGAAACCTTTTTGGTGCACTAATAAGCATTTAAATTTATTTTTTCTCTTTGTAACAAAACTACTGTGTTTATGTGTTTTTACGTTTATGTACCAAATAAATATTTTTCTTTCTTCTTTCTTTCTTTCTAAATCGCGAAAAACCTCATATTTCAAACCGCTCATCAAACTTGACTTTATTGCTATTACGTTAGTTACCCAGTGGCAGTAGTTTCCAATTGTTGTAAGAAAGCATTCCTTTGTATAATTTTATAATATTTCATATTCAACACCAGCCACCGAAATAGTTAGAGAACCGTAATAGCTTAGTGTCCGAGCGCTCGCTTTTAATTCAATATACTCTAGCAACCCGAGTTCGAATCCGCACCAATGAAATTGTTAATAACGACTTTTATTGACTTATTACAAGTTCAGCGGTGAAGGAAATACGTCGCGAGGAAGCCATATTTTTGAATAGTAACAAAAAATATTCCGAAGAGATGTAAAGTCAGTCAATCCGTAATAATCCGATATTAAGGCATATTAATGGGTCCATTAATTTCCCTTAATATCCTGTGTTAGGAGGAGGCCTTTGCCCAGTAGTGGGAGATATATATAGCCTGTTTACCTTTCATTTTTTTACCAACCACCAGCCTCTTAATTCCCTTTTCTATTATTCCATTATTTTTATTATTATTTTGTTTGTGAAAAGGTGGCAAACGAGCTGGTGGTTCACCTGATATTAAGAGATAACCGCCGCCCATGGACATTTGCAACACCTGTAGTGTTGCAGATGCGTTTCTACTTTTTAATTAAGTGGGAAAACTTATGAAAGATCTTGATTATATTTAAGGCCAGATTGTAATCTGACCTAAAATATCATGCCATTAAATAAAAAGATAAAATAGGTTAGGTTCGATCATATTCAGTTGAAGCTTTGAATATAATGGGCTTTGTTTCTAGTTATATTTGTTTAACCGTAATATTCTGACAATCGATGCGCTGTCCACATCAAAAACGCAATTTATGTCTCATAATCAGTTGTTTAATATTCAACGATTGTACAACATAGTAAGTGCACAATAAACATCGATATGGGTCAGTTCCGATCTATTTTCGTCGCAATTATCATTGTTTTGAATGGATATCGAATAAATTATTCATATTGACAATAATATCACACGGTCCAAGTACCTATATGCAAGCGCCGGTTCCTTACGCTTATTAATTCAAGGATACATCCCTGACCCGCTTTACTTTTGTCCAACTTAAAACACAATCAAAACAATCGACCAATAATTTAATGTTTAAGTCACAGGTCACATAACTTGCCCTTTAGGTATACCGTACAGTAAGCTAACATAACATTTTTGCATCTATATTAAATTAACTTTTTCAATTCTAAAGGTTTTTGTAGTGCTAATCTCTGCACTTTAGATTGAACATTAAAAAAATGTAGAAAAAGTACGAAAAGATTGTCGCCGCTGTGGGAATCGAACCCACGTCTTCGGCATTCGCGGCCTGACGCTCTAGCCACTGAGCTAAACGGCTGATAGCCACAGCGACGAAAATCTTAACGCCTTCTTTCTACATTGTTATTTAGCATTTGAACTTTTTCATCTACATAAAATTAAATAATACAACAACACTTGAAGATTAATATCGTAGTTAAAAGTAAACAGAGCAAATAATATAATTATTTAATACTTAAACTTATTTATTCATTTTTCCTTATAATATCCAGTCAATTTGAAAAACACTTTTTAACAATCAATTTATTCAGATATTCTTAAAATAATAAGAGTTGTATAGGTTTGTCGTGCTCAAATATTTTTGGGCCATAAAGAACAGTGCTCTAGATTTTAAGAGTGTCTTTACTTAATTACATGTTGTACTTACGGTGGTAGAGCCACGCAGCAGCCTCGGCTGTTGCATAAATGGGCAGGCTCGTCCGGGTGGTCGCGTATTACGACCTCATAGGAGATCGACGTAAAGTGTTAGTTAGACGTTTCTCACATTAAAAAAGATCGAAGAAACCAATACACATTACTTAAGAAACATGTACGATACCATATACTAAATTTTATATGTATTGTATCAGGCTAAGATTGAAAAAATACTTTTTTTGGGAATCTGATACTCCTTTCAATTGTCATGTTTATACGGTCATTCTTTATATACGAATTTGTTCAACTTGTATTACATGGTGACTTTAACAGTAACAATATGTTGTTGTGGTAAATGGAAAAAGTGCAATGACATTCAGAATTAGAGATTGTTTCTTTATAGAAAACAAGTTATTCAAACCAAATCTATCTTTAGATGGAATATTGAAACCGGCCGGTAGAATACAGTGTCAATCCGAATTCGAATCCCGGTTGGTACCGGCATCAGTAAAGTCGTTAATTTATTATTTAGTTTTGATTTACCACATGCCAAGCAGTGAGGCAAAGGGATATATCTATATTTCATCTGAATTCAATTCGACCTTCCGCTGAGGTAAACACACCGTCTAATGGTAGGTGTTTTAACGGTGATGAAACACGAATGAGTTAATATAGGACCAAAATATTATTATCACATAATATTATCTATATCTCGATAATATTATGTGGTAATAATAGTCCATATAGTATTATGTAAACATATATCGATAACATTATATGCATTTATAATCGAACACCAATATGCAATGTGGTCAACATAACTTTAATTTTTGAAAAAAATTCAATAAGTTTTTCTCCGATTACGGATTAATAAAAAACCGTTCCCTTATTAAATACATAACCTACTTATTTTTTAATTACATTTCGAATTCATCGCCTTTTGTGCACGGCCCAACCGCTCCAGAAACCGCATGTATAAATTTTATGTATGACACCCGACGTCACGATATATTTGGCGTTTCTGTCAAGAACAAAGCTGGGGTAATTATAAAATGTCAACCCGAATATCCTTCGATGCATCGCGGGCGAACGGGGCAAGGGACCTGAGACTTGTCATAAAGCCCGCCGCTCTGTCGGAACAATAAAAATTACGCGAAACAAAACTGAATTGTCGATTTCACAACCCAGTTCCATCGGGCGCATCCCGTTTGGATTCTCGAAAGTGCATTGTCATATTGCGAATGTCGCGTCAGTGGCGCGCGAGAACGTACGGGCGGAGAGTCGTGCACTTTGCATAACTAGATTTTTGATGGTGGCCGATTATCACACTGTTCGCTTTGACGGGGGCATTCAACGACCGTTGATTTGTACTTGGATGGAGGTTACTAATTCAACACACTCATCGGGCGAAATATTTCAAAACAATAGTTACTTTGCCTTTTGCAAGGACGTACCTACCACCGTAAATTCCTGGACGATCCAGTGCATTCATCCAACGGCATAATCTGCTGCGAGGCCCTAATACAGGGAAAAAGAGATATGGAAGGGATGGATAACATATATTTTAGCCTCGGTTCCACCTACATATGAATTTTGTTGAAATAAGAAGATACGTGATATCCAGTGAAATTAACGCCGCTCAAAATTTGGTAACAAATGCACTCAATAATTTTTGCCTCTTTCACATTAGTGACAGAGGTCTTACGAGCCTTTTAGATTAATTTTCTACTTAAACTAATATTTTAAGATGACATTGAGAAGAAACTCTTTAGTACATGTCTGAAAATTATGTTTTAATAACTAGGTAGATGTAGAGACACCAGTTTATTGAGGGAAACCTAATTAACTAGCCTTGAACGTTGTGGTGATTTCAGATCATACCTAAAAATTTTAGCAACGATTATACACAAACAAACGCCTTTATTTGTGTAGATTTAAAAGTCATCCACGAAATAAACAAAAAAAAAAAATAATTTTAGCAGATACGACAATACATCCGTACGTTCGCACTCTAATTAGGCGCGGTCATTTCGATTTTACTTTGTCACTTTGTTCACGGAAAATGCCATCCGAACAACAAAACGAGACTGTGTCAAAGGACATTGTGTGTTGCGTTGTGTTTTTTTTTTTGTGTCCAAGTACCTATATGTACGTAACAATCGAATAAACGGACCGAGAACAAACGGGTGATGATACGTTATCCGCTAATGAGATGAAAGGAACGAACTCGTACATGTTTTCGAAGGGATCCCTGTTTTCTTCGAACGTAATGAGGATCCGATGCGAGATATTCGACATATTTGACGCCGCAACAACTCGCATCTATAGGTGCGAAGGACGCGTGTCCGTGCATCGAACGTGCGAATAATAAATAGCCTCACGACTGCTACTAAAGTGGGTAGGCGGTGAAGAAAATTTGTATTAAATTAGTGGTACGTGAAAATTGCGCGTTCTTTTCAAAAGTAATCTTTGTGTCCGCGGTTAGACATAACATGACGAGATTAGGTTAATCTTTATTTTAAGTGTAGCCTCCGCGCTCAAGACGAAATTTCAAATGTGCTTTGTTGTTGATATATTGAACTACACTGAGGTTGCGCCGAAAACCCGGAGTTTACACATCAGTAAGGTGTTAGATATCCATTGGTGACGGTAATCACACTAGGTTAACCACATGCTCGCTTGCTAAAATTTTACATAGTAAAAGATCAACTATCTGGTTCACTTTTCATTACTACCGCCAATTAAAGCAGCCGCGGGTTGTGCTGCCACCCTAAAAGACGGTGGGCCCAGGTTACCTCACTCAATACACTAAACACGTTTAATGTATTGAGTGAGGTAAACACGAGTAAAACGTGTGTTTATACGTCAATATTCTGTGAGGCTGTAGTCCTTCCTTAAGTTACTTAGATACTGCTACGTGGCTCCACAGTCGAGCACTCAGCGACTTATTTTTTATGTAAAAACTGCCAAACGAGCAGACGGTTCACCTGATGTTAAGTGAATACCGCCGCCCATCGACATCTGCCAGACCCGAGGGTTACAGATGCGTGGACAACCTTTTGAAAATTGGGCTCCGGCTAACTCAAAACCAGACGAAACGCGAAAGTATTTGTCGTACTACCACTTTACGCTGGTCTTCTGTGAGGTCGTGGTACTTGCCCGGACGGGCCTGCCCATTAATGCAACAGCCGAGGCTGCTGCGTGGCCCTACCACCGTGAAACTGATTGTATCCATCTGATTGTATCAATCATCACAAATATCGGTATCAGTATCGAAGTAAAAATATTCGGATTAAATTTAATATACTTTACACGAGAATAAATAATAAATAATAATTTTAATAAAGCATATCTTATCAAGCTTTCGATTGATTGTTTTCATTAAAAAATAGATTTAGGTCTACACATGTAAAGCCGGGGCAGGCAAGCTATACGTGAACGGTTTACGGTGCATTTATTTACGTCAATCATTAGACAGTGTTTATAATTATCACAATTTATAATAAACATTAAATAACAGCCGTGACCGGCTACCGAATATCCAAAATATTAATTTGAAACTGCTTTTCAATATTGCTGTTCAATGACCTATAAACTAATGACTATATCAGTTGTGTCGTTGGTTCGAAATCAGAAGTATGACAAATACTTTCGAGTTTCGTCTGGTGAGTGAGGTAGCCGGAGTCCAATTTCCAAAAGGTTGGACATCTGGAACCCTAGGGTGTTGAACAGTTGCCCATTTGCGGCGGTATCCACTTAACATCAGGTAAACCATCTGCTCGTTTGGCAACTTCTCACATAAAAAAAAGGTGAGCACGTCACTAATAGAACCCTTCGGCCAACTGGAGCCAGTGTGCCCCGAGCAATTGGTGCTTTGTGATTTGTGCTAGTTCAGAGAAGTACCCGAACCTCCAGAAGACCATCGTGAAGTAGAAGCATTATACTTTTGGGTTTCGTGTGGTCAGTGAGGTAACCGGGGCTCGACTGATTTTAAAGGTTGGCAACGCACCTGTAGACCGGAGTGGGTAATCGCTCAACATCAGGAGAAACACCTGCTCGCGTGCCAACGTTTCATTTAAAAAAAGACGACTAACATCCTTGTTCGAGATTTACAAAAGACCCTCAAAAATCTGTAAAGATACGATGCGTTTTTTGAATATTTCTCACACGCATGCACACGTTATTGTTTAGTTTGGATTTTTGCGTTTATGTTTTTCATAAAAGGCCATTACGACCTTTTTTGAAACCGGAAATCGCTTAGTACACATCAGCTATCATTAAAAAGCTACAAAACTTTGTCAACGCTTATTATGGAAACGTTGAGATCAGAAGCCTTATTCAGAAGATAGTTAGTACCTAAATTTAATAATTTCTTTTATATACTTTACCACGAAGTCAAGGGAAAGGCTCCTATCATCTTATTACGTATTTTCCTATTAAGACATGTTTTACCTATTAATTTAATTCGAAAAATTATTCGCACTATACGTCCTAACATTGACGACGAATACAATAATCCTTTAAAAGGTAATCTACCAGGAAATCAATGTATAGACTACCATCCTATTAAGTATTTTCCTATTCAGACGTCTGTCGTTTACCCTACTAATTTAATTCGAAAAATTATTCGCACATTGTCCGAACATTGACGACGAACGAAAATAAGCCCGTAACACGATTTTAACGACCAGCGCTGAAAACACAGTGCTTGATCCCGCGGCGGCTAATCAACAAATCGCCAATTACACATCAAAGGTCTTCAAGTTCAAAAAAGGAATGAAGCGAAGAGGCATCGGTCATTTGTCTCGGTCAAAAACCTGCGGCCAATTAGGAAACGGGTGGTTACGTCGTCAAATCCTGCAACGTATAATAATTTGGTCTTACGTCCACGGCGCGGCGGAGGCAAGGTGACACAGAGCAAATCATTCTCAGCGGACCGCGAGCGATTTTTGCGGCCCGCTTAGAGTGTTGCCCGTTAAAAAATTGCCGTGACGCGTTAGTTATGAGAGTGCATATTTGCAGAGTGCATTCGCTCGGAGGGCATTGTCTGGACGGAAAATTGGGCCGAGCGCCGCAGTGACCGAGGCGGGTGCGATGACATTAGGAGCCTATTCGACGAACTATACTAGCCGATTCCCGCGACATCGTCTGCGTTGCTTATTACTTTAAATAATACTAAATATTTTAGGACACATTTTGGCACAACGTTCTCTAGTCCCAAACTAAGCAACGCTTGTACTGTGGTACTAGATTACTAATGAACATACTTGAGCATATTTCTCTTTTGTAAATAAATACACATTATGCATATATGAACATCCAGACACTAGAAAAACACTATGTTTATCACACAACATTTTTTTGGTACTGGGGATCGAACCCACAACCTCTGGCATAGGAGGTACACTTCCTACGCCATTAGGGTCGTCGATCATTTACAACTGAGGGCGGAATTACAGACGGGTTGTATGGCGTGGTGAATAGTAAACCTTGCGTCATCAGCCACGCAACAGATTTCGCTGTTGCACGAATGGGCAGGTCTGTCCGACTGCCACGATCTCACAGAAGATCGGCGTGAAGTGGGAGCGTTATACTTCTGCGTTTCGTCTGGCGAGTGAGGTAGCCGGGGCCCACTTTATGAAAAGGTGCGAATATAGGATAGGGAAGGTAGGTAGGCTCTACCTACCTCTATATATGATAGTATGTACCGCTCTATATACCTTGAAACCTGCTAAATCAAAAAGTTTCGTATCGATTCATTTCGTTGTAAAATACAAAATTTATAATACATAATAAAGTACATAATAGAAAAAAATATGTCTTAATAATATAAAATATTGAATGACTATTTATTTTTTTTGCTTAAAAACATAGAACGCCCTTGCAGACTCTATTAATTTGTTCTTTTAGAAAAAAATAGTTTAAACGTTCTTGACTTTTGTGAATCGATAAAAACATTTTAGTGTTAAAATATTATGAAATAGCATATGCGAGAAGAACATAAAATAATTTATACAGGCAAAAATCTTGAAATCAACTCTTATTGATCTTGAAGAAAAGTCGTCCTTGACCTGATGAAATATATGTCGGAGGAAAATATCTACAACCTAACCATTTTTTTACTAACGAAAAATAAAACCAACTTCAAATATCCACGCTCTGTATTCATTTTATTATTTATTTTCAGGAGCTACCTACGTATCTCCGCAGCCCAAGATACGAGAACAATGAAATTAATATGGGACCACATGGGAAGCGGCTTTCAAATAGAAAAAGAATCATCAAAATTTGTTCACCCAGACGAATGTTCTGAGATAACAAACATAAGAAAAATACAGTCGAAACGAGAACCTCCCCCGTTTTGTAGCCGGTTGAAAAGACATTAGTCCTAATTCTTACTAACGCCGCTGCGATAGATCGTTTTTGATTTAAGATTTGAATGGCTATATCCCATGAAATCTAAATATTTAGATGTTAAAGACTAGTTCATGCTAGTCTTGAACCGTATATTTTTTTATTAAAATAACGCCTTTTAGATCATTCTTAAAGGCGTTATTTTAATAATGACCGGTTCAAATCCTTGCCTGGAAGGTATTAAGAGTTCAGGAAAAAATATTGATTTTATAGAAAACTAGCTAGAGCTCGAATAAAGTGTGACAAATTAAATTCGAGCCATTGCGCTCATTTGGCGGCAGCACGCGAAATTGACCTCTATTGATGGGTCATTAATAAGGTCGTTACACCGCAAAGTCTATTAACCTCGCAAAGTTAATTTCGCCTTGATAAATATTAATTTTATACGTCTTCATTATGTAGGTACCTATTTAGGATATTTTTTGCACTGCTACTATGAAATTTTTATTTGTTCGTCATGATTTCACTTTGTAATAATTCTTAGAGTAGGCAAATTGTAAAAATATAGCTCTCGGAACTATCATGTTGTGTGCATTTTTATTTTGCTAAAAGATATTTAACGCAAACTATTGTGTTGTCCTTAATGATAATTATCTATAAATATATATTAATCTTATTTATTGGAAATCATCTTCATCGAGATCACCATTTCAGCGGAATTAATTGCGGTCAAATGAATATAAAATATACGACAAATACAACGCTCTTTCAATTGAGTGATATGTAAAAACTAGCGACTCGCCGCTGCTTCGCACGTGTGCAATGTACATATTGAATTTATCGGCTTTTCTCTACTATAACATGCATGTATACTATATGTAAGCCTAACAGTCCACCATTACTTAGTTTAAAAAATCTAAGTGTACAAACATCGGGAGCTACTTTTTTATACTATGTAAAGATATTGTACGCCAATTTTGTTTATTTATTTATCTATCGTTTTATTATCACGTCCACGGGGTTAGTCCCATGAGCACATACATATCTACCCGTTTCGTCGATACCCGTTATACGTTATACGTTTTTAAACGTCTTTCAACTATCGTCATCGTTTAACACGTTAATAATTGTGTAAAGAACGTTCTTCTGTTAAAATTCGAAAGAAAGAAATAATATTCACACAAACATACGTACATAAATGTAGTCACACATATATGTACATAGTTTGATAAAGTAGTAACTGATGAATCCTCGTTATCTGCCGTTCGACAATCGATCAAAAACCGTCTGTTTAACATTGATCCCGCCAAAGGATCGGCCAAGGAGTCCAAATACTTAATGCGAGAGATGATTTACTCCGCGGCACAAAATTGTCGAAAGACATAAGCCAGTGACATCGGCGCCCTGCCAAAGAATATTCACGATAAAAATCAAAATACGAAAAGAACACAAGGCTATTTGTAATTCTGATGGTTGGAAATAATGAGAGACCGACACACGTCAGTTTTAACACGCTTTATGTTGCGTTTGTGTGTGTGAAATTAATGTAATGGAGTCGAGCTCTTGTCAGACGTGGATCTGGAGTTTAAGCATGAAGGGTCAGAGATGAACAGCATCTTTTCAAAGTAGATATTTATCGAACTTTAACAGTAGGATAGGGGTAGGGTCACTCAGCAGTGTTCACTGTTGCACGAATGGGCAGGTCCGGCCGGGTAAGTACCACGATCTCACAGAAGACCGGCGTAAAGTAGATGTGTTACACTTCTGCGTTTCGTCTGGTGAGTGAGGTAACCGGGTCCCAGTTTACGTAAAGGTGACAACGCATATGCAACGGCGGCGGTTGTCACTTAACATCAGGTGAACCGCCAGCTAGTTTGCGACATTTTCACAAAAAAAAAATCAGAAAAAAGAGAACTTCATAGAATTATGCAGAAGTGATGGCAGGGTTTCTTCTTCTTGGAAGATGCATCAACTTTTATAATAAAATAGGTGACATCCATAAACAACTAAGTATAAACAATTTCAAACAATTTGTAAAAGCTACCTTAACGGCAAGGGCCTACTATAATATCCAAGAATACATTCAGGACAAGCATGTTTGGAAATGACTCTTGCTCTGCACTTGCAAGACCCCTGGCTACTGCTGATTTTATACCTAAATAAGTGTGTATCATTGCATAAAAAAATAACAAAAGAACAAGACCGCAGAGTTTCTTGCCGGTTCTTCTCTGTGCAGGTCTAGTTTAGTGAACCGGTGGTAGATTTTTTGTTGATGTTCAATAAGAGCTTAAGTTAGGCCTATATTGAATAAATATACTTTGACTTTGACTTTGAATAATATGAACTAATAAAACTGATAACAGAGGAAAGATATGTTACATGTATGTGATCGGTTTAAACTTTGAATAAAGTGTTTATTGTAATATTAAGACGGCTGAACTCACGTAAACCCGGTGTATGTATCGACTAGTTTCGGATTCATCGGATGTCTTTCATCAGGGTCCTTCAGCCGTTTTATGATTACGTTAATAACGTCTCACGAAATTTTTAATAATTTTATTATAAAAGGTTTGCTTTGGAGAGTAGTTCTCACACGCACCTCGTTCCGATCTAGACCCGTACACGATAGAGTTGAAGGATTGCCAAAGACGCTTGATTGTATTATAGATCAATTTCGTCTATACTGCATCCCTCACACTGCAACATTGCTGTGGAAAACCACAGGGAAAAAGAAGAATAAATAATACTTTTACGATATTACGTGTAAGTCTTGAAGCGATACTACTTTTACGTTGCGTTCGAGTGAGTGAGCTATCAGAGGCAATGTATCCCTTTTTTACTCGATGTCCACGGGCAGTTGCGAGTATTTATAAACAAGTGAGAAACTATCCCTTTGTTTCGCACTCTTTTAAAAAACTGGCCAAGTGCGAGTTGTATCCGCGCACGAAGCGCAGAGGTATAATACTTCCACTTCAGGTCGGTCTTCTATGAGGTCGTGGTACTTATCCGGACCAGACCTTTCAAGAAACAGCGAAGACAACAGTGTTACGCGGCCCTACCACAGTTAAAAGTTATTATGAAAACTATTTTCTCCTAACTTTACTACACTATCACTTTAGCTGTGTATGCAATTAGCCTACTATGCTTTGTAAATAAAAATAAATGGTATAAGGTATATATGTCGCTGATACATGTAACGATAGACCCTTGTTTGCCCTTGGCTATGTAACAGCGTAGTAAGCCGTTCATTTCCACACATGCATTATACGTTTACATGTTGTTGCAGCATAATTAAGCAGTTAATTAGGGGCCATAATTAATTCAGTGAATACAACATTGGCTAGTGACAGTTAAATGGGCCCGTAGGGAGTCTCGATCTGCTAATGGCAAATGCTGCCATGTTTCTTCATATACGAATGAACACAAAGCCTAAGTATAAAAAATAAAGTGACATATCTGCTCCTTAAGGGGACTCTTCCTTAAGGCTCCAACAGGCCGAAACTAATAGACGACTTACAGTTTAAACTGACTGTAACGTTTTCAGACGATGTGTAAGTAATTCTTTATATAATGTAACAATAAAACGAAGACAATTACAGAATTTCTGAAACATAAGTACACATTACGATTTAATGACGTCTTCAAGTTTCAAAAACTGTCTTTCAGTTTTATCAATATTAGCAGAAAAAAACGCAATTTATTCAACAACACAAAAATATTCTGCCAAATCAATTAAATAAAATTTGCAAAGAAAAGTTATAAAATTAAAAGCTATATATTAAATATACTTTAACAAACGATGAGGACATCATTTTAATATAATAGTCACAAATCGCAGTATTTCAAAGAGTTGTGGTTATTACAAGATAAAACCGTTTAAAAACATTTAAGTTAAACGGTTTTATTTTATGTTTTTTTTTTTGCGCATTGAAAACTACAATATTGTATTGTCATCTAAATTAAATGTGTGTACCAAATTTCAGATCAATCTGACAACGGGAAGGTTCTTAAATTTCAATTTATAATTTTGACCCAAATAAATAAACAAATTCCGTACGTGTCGAGCTGAATAAAACCGTTTAAAAATTGTCTTTAACCAATATCTTGGGTATGAATGAATGAATTAATGTATTTATTGCCAAAGTACGGAAGTACACTGTGATCTTAATTATCATAATTTGGTGCAACATATTCAGCTGACTTCAACAAATAGATAAGCGCTAAGAAATGATTTTCTCAATAAATAATTTCACAAGGGGAAGAAAAAATACCGTCGGGAGTACGATGTACGATAATATTATGTTTACTACGTATTTTATGTATATTCTTAATTCCATGTTAGGTTTTACAACTTTAATACGAGTAGCCAGAAATAAGTAAAGCTATATGGACTCTCGAACAGAAAAATTTGTCCAAATTGGTGTTAATACCGTGGTTAACGCTGGGTACATATAGGAGGTAAATTTTTGTACATCAATGAGTTTTATAAGAAAGTTCAACTCAGAAATAACTACGTGTTATTTCACTCAACATACTTGTACTTCTAACTTACTTGCATTTCTCCCCGGCCTTCCACGTCAAGACTTCCCATCTGTGTCATTGTATAAGTTTCAACAAGTTTATTATATGCAATTTATTGCATCAATCGTATATGGAAATACTAGTATGATATGGCGCTGTCTAGTTGGTCAAAACAGTTTCACCGTGAACATAACATATTACATTACTATATAAGATTGAGTACATTTCTGCGTTATGTTACTGTGTATGACATATTAATAACACATAAATGTACTGCTTTATATTTGAACGGGCTCGTCTTGCGGCGTGAGTTCGTCAAATAAACAATGTTATTTGATATGCTACTATTTTTCCCTTAGCCCTTTCTCCTTTTAACATTCGCTAATTCAACAGTGGGACAGAACCGTGGAACGGAACGGATGTCACATAAGTTTTTTTTTCTGTAGTAGACAGTTTCTTCTGTAGCACCGAAAGATCTGATCGGCTTGCAAGCATCTAGACCTCACTGACGACTGGCGATAAGTCAAAGTATTTAAACATTTGTATTACATCTGCTGAGTGAGCGTACTGGAAGTTCACCTCTTTAAGATTGGATAAGGTCAACATTATTGATGTTGCGGATATCATATGTGTGACGGCGATCACTTGCTATCAGGTTAATCACTTACGAAATCAGCTCTTGCACTATAACCTTTCAAAGAAAAAAATACCATACAGTTTAGAAAAAGCATGTTAATTACTGAACAAGAAAGAAATTGACTCAAGCGTTGACCGAAATTAGAATCCAATAGTAGGGACTAAAAAGTCCGTTATTTATTATATTATTATAGTAAACGTCAAATGCTTAACTTTATTCTTATAATTAATGGACTATAAAAGTTAATCGAATTGTTAAGAATCGTAATCGATCAAGCTTTAAATGATAAAAGTTTTAAAAACATTAATGTCATGTTTGCTCAAGAAATGCATTAATAACTCCGCGACATCTGTCCGTCGTTATCGGGAATATAAAACGTGTATTATTCCGTCGTATTAGTAAATTGCATTCGAAGTATCAGGCCCCACTTCGAAGCCTGACTTATGTAATAATAATTTATGTAAAAGGGGGTTACTGCATTCGATCTAGTAGAATCATGACACAATTATTCATATCTGATATCCAATTGCATGACAAATTTGAGAAAATGGCGTTATACATGTATACTGAATACATTGTAATAAAGAATCAACGATATCTATTGCAGTTGAAGGAAATATAGGGGCGTTTATATTACCTAGTATCAATGATGGTCTTGTCCCATCCGCGAGCATCTTTCTTTCATTTATAACGACAAATGAATCAATTAATTCAACTTAAATGTCAGCGATGAATTAAACTGTTGCAATAAGCCTGCAGTAAATTAAAACTAATCGTTGTTTAAGTCAATCACGTCTTAGCAGTATTCATTTGGTATTCTAGTGTAGGGGTCAAAGCAAATTCAACAATGAAGCTGAACAAATTATAATTCCAAAGGCGTTTGTTTTATCACCCATCAACTTGGTCCAACTGTCATGCTAATCTGACTATAATATCGTGATAAATTTGTGTACAGGTTAATTTCTACCTATACATTTGACAACAGGTAAATGGATTTCAATGAAATTTACAAAGTAGAAAAGTAGAAGTAAAGAATAAATGCTGTTGGAAAAATAATCCGCTTGCAGTGTTCCTTTCACCATCAAATATTCTTAGAAGTGTGTATTAATTGTTTATGTCTTTGAATGAGTTTTCTCTTCTTCGTTCGTAACGTGTACGGCAAAGGATTGGATCAATTATCCAGCGTCAGTCTTTCCGTCCAATTCAAATGTGTCTTCAAGACACTACGACAATTACGAATCTTATCTGCTATCACTGTTTATATTCAAGAAGATGTCAACATGGAAAGGATATCGTTGTGTCTCATGATGAATATCGTAGTCGCTTTCAGTCTGTAGATTTTGAAAGGCCTATAGTTAAGACTAGCTGTGCCCGCGACTTCGTTTGCGTGGAATTTTGATAAAAAAATCTAAAATAAAAGTAGCCTAAGTTACTTCTTATTACATTAGCTATCTGCCAGTGAAAGTTCCATCCAAATCGGTCCAGCCGTTTCAGAGATTAGCCGGAACAACAGACAAAAATGATAAAATATGTTATTTTGGTATATGTACCGTGTATACATCCATATGCATTAAGTAAAAAGCGGCTATATGTATTTAATATTACAAACAGACACTCCAATTTTATTTATCTGTATGTATAGATGGATTATGAGAAGGACGTTCTCTGAATAGATGAATGATGATGAGAATGATAGTTTTATTTATCTGTATAGGATAAATAAAACTGGATTTATTTTAAATTCGGCTAGTTTCAGCAGTAGTCACAGCTAGTTGACAATAAAGATTTTTGAAAATTTGATGAACGTGTGTGAGCAGAGGTGAGTCCAGAAATCAATTTGATGAATGGTTTTGTTAATAAAAAAAAGTTTCGGATTATTGACCACAGACTAACAATAACAAAAAGGTTTTACATGGGGACTTGCAACCACAACACAGCTATATGTGACGCCAGTGATTCAGGTCTTACGATATCTCGTTATTCTATGGGAACAAAGCTTTAGGTTTGTATGTACGTACTCGTATCTATCACGCGATTGTGTATAATGGATTTTACGTAACGAACAGCCAGCCAATTTGTTATTCGAATTTAGAACTCGCCGAAAAGAACTCCCACCATGGGAACGAGGCGATTTCATAACGATTCAATCGGAGCTATAATTTTCCAATTTCCCCCCCGATGGCGAGCGCATAAATTATTACCGGCTTTGAAAAAGCTTTAATGGCAGATATAGCGCCGCCGACGTTACCAATTATCGAAACGAACAGTGTTTGTGAAGCGACGCCGTGAATACGTTAACATCAAAGGGATTATAATGTTAGCGATACTGTACGTTATATGTATATCGTTATTTGCTTTGCGAGCTACAGTTGGGTGCTGCCCAATTTTGGCTGGATCGACCCTGATTCCTTTTTATCGTGATCATACATTACGAAATTCTGGGTCTAAATTATATTTATAACATTAATACAACAGTGATGGTATATATTTAATACTCGGTGGCACATTTCCTACGACATTGGCTTCGGAGGTCATGGGTCGGATCCCACACAGGACGAGTATTTGTGTGACTCACAGATAATTGATCTGGGACTGGGTGGTGTTCCCCAGGATTGACGTCACTACTTGACTAGCCAAAACCACTTACAACATGATTTTCATATTGTACCGACCTCATCTAGGTGGAATAAGGGCAGGAAGACGTTGTTGATGATGGAATAAATTTCTTCTCATGTCAATAGATGTGCTGTGAATTTAATGAAATCCATATAAAATTGTCTATCGTGGTTCTGGAGCTAATGTTAGATTTAATTATGTAATAATGAATAATTGGATTGTCGTCGGCTCTAATTATGAATAAATAAATATTACACAGCATTATCTAGTCCCAGATTAAGCAAAGCTTGCACTATGGATATATATATATTTATACTTATCTTTTGTGATAAATACATATTATAAATATATAAACACCCAGACACTGGAAAAACACTATGTTCATCACACAATATTTTTCGTAGACAATTCATTAATACGTACACATGCATACCTGTCTACGTCTACTGGGTATACGTCCGCTCTGTTTAAAGTGTATTAGAAGTTAAGTCGGGTAAAATTAAGGCAATAGCTGAAATGATAAGCACACACATACATACACAATCATTCACGTTTGCGCCTTAAGTAGATATTTTCCAATAAATTATATTAATCCTTAATTTTTCAGTGACGAGCATAAGGTTGCTGACAGCTGCGTTTGCCATTTAGGTTAAAAGAGCCTGAATAATTTATATATTAAATCGGCATTCATATTAAATTTCATATCGGTGTAAGCTGTAATTAGTGCCATAGTTATAATTAAAATAAAGGTAGTAGCGATGTTAAAAATATTGCACTAGCGTGAGGGGATTTTAAATAATAAATTAGTTTTACGTATACCGCTAGATCGTTAACGTCCGTCCAAACGCAGGGTTGGTGAGTTGGAATAAAGGACCTTTCCGACGTTCCCGTATACTAGTGTCTATGCGGTGCGCATTTTTAGTTTGTCGATTTTAAGCCCCACCCAGGTTTTCTGAACATCGTTGGGTGTTACCATTGAATCCTAAAATCTTGTAAAGTGCAAAATATTGTTGTATGTTCTTACAAGCGCGCCATCAAGCAGGTCTTTTAATTTTAGTATTAGATTAACGATGTATTGCAACTATTCTGGTCTTCTCGAATGCTAATCAGGAATGGCGATAACTTACAAAAACTTAATGGCTTCGTTACCATATTTTAGAAAGATTTAATCACCACTTGATCATCATTGAATTTGCCCTCTTCTTCTGTGTTCACATTTATCTGCTGACTTATTGCTGGAATATCTACAATAGCCAAAAAATGAACCCTTCACATGCACGATTAATGGCGTGACACAAAAAATTAAGAAAAAAAAAAGCGACAGATTTTGCAGTTAAAATATGCACGTTCCTCGCGCAAAAAAACTAATGATTCAATGTCGGTCGTGATCAATTTGTCATGTAAGTTATATAGGTTAATCGATCTTGTTTTTAATGCATCCGTGAGATAACAATTTTAAATGTCACACGAATCTTATGATTTCTTTTTTTACTGGGAACCGGCTTTTACTTGCTATTCTAGCTGATAGCTGACAGCCTTTTATGATAACTGTGAGCAATGTACGCTTACCTTACGTCAGAGGGAAATGTGGATAGCATTTTTTTCCAGTCCAGTGTGGTATAAACCAGAACTCATAGTTACGAGAACCGACAATTAAGATAGAAACCGATTGAGCTTTGACTAGTGTATGTTAGGAAGGCGAGGAAGAAATTAATCTATTTTCTATAGACATATTTCTCTGCTTTTATGATATATACCATATCACTCTTATTTCAGAATAACGTAACGTTAGAGATATCCTGAGTTGTAATGACGTTTTACATACATTCTCTCGAAGAAACATTTGAAGCTGATAATCATAAAATAATGAAATGTTTATTTTCGGCTGAACCCATGACGTCAAAGAGTACAACTTTGCACTAATTGAGCCACAATAGAATATCAAAGGTTGGATGAGGCTACTCTACAGTTGTATTCCAGGTCAGTCCGTGGTCAGCCACACTGCACAACTCTGCCACGTTAGTTTTACCATCAATATTTCACCCGTTTTTTGTGGTGAACGTAAACAGAGAAACATTATTTACGTATTCAATAATGACAATCGTGACAGAACCGCCGATTTATTCGATATATCCCGCATTCGCGTCGTCCTTCCCGCATTTGTTATAGGAAATTATAGTGCGTCGAAATTGGCGCATATTTATTCGACCGCACCGTCGGAATATGACGGCGCGTGATAGATTATCCGAACGGGAAATAAACCTGGCCGATAATTAAAATTGAAAAGCGTAAAAACGTTTATTTATTCAAAAAAAGCACGAAGGGTTCGTATCATTATCTATAAAAACGGTAAAAAATATCAGAAAATCAGATCTGCCTGCTCCCTTAACACTTCCTCATAAAAGACTGGCGAGAAGTGGAAGTGATGGCAATTAGTCTGGTGAATGAGGTTTATCTGTGAACTTTAGTTCAGAGAAACAATTCTTCTTTCTCCAGTACTAGGCGGAGAATGAAGAATTGAAGAAGAATTTTTTAAGTATTTTACGTCCCACCGCCTGACTGACGTCAACCCTCCACGGAACAAACACCTAGGTCCGGAATAATTATCTGTCGGTCACACAAATACTTGTCCCATGTTGGAATCGACTCCACTTTGAAGTCAATATCTTAGAAACTGCACCTACAAGTCCATCGTTCATATAATATTGTAATCTCAAAAAAGCTCCTGTTACCGAGAGTACAGCTTTTGTTACTAAGTTAAAATACATTTTGGTTCTTTTAGTTTCGAGATCACCCATTATAAAAACTTTCCTCTTTAAGTATGTAGTAACTCTTTCTAGAGACACAGACGAAACATCCTGCACAATTACTTGAAAAATAACAGTTGCGTAAATAAGGGAATAAAACTTGAAGCTAAATAACAGTTGGGCCTAGCAACGCATAGGCCACTCATATTTAACCCAGTTCCCCTGCGTAGGAAATTATTTTACAGCCCTTTATAATTTACGAAAGGAGTTTATGGGCGCAGTAAAGTTTTATGACATTAATTGGATGGGATTTAATAGGGCTAATCCTTTATAGTGCTGTTACTAGTCCACATCTACACGTTTCTAATTTCTAATGCGGTACATAGAGCCCCAAGGGTGCCAGCAAACGTTTTTTATTCGATTTAAGTTTTGACGATAGCATAATTAGAAAGAGTGCTTAATTAATTTACTTTTATTCTTTTTAATAAAAAAACTTGTTCATAATACGAGTTGCTAGACTACCATGATAGCGATTGAACCTAGTTTGGAGGGTATGACGCTTTTAAGAACCTTTTAATATCTTTAAATGTGTGAATAATTTTTTTTCAAATGCAAAAAGTTTGAAGCAATTTGTCGGTTCATCTGATGTGGTGACTACCGGATATCACCTGAGAGGTTGCAAATGCTGGCAACGCAACAATAGCCTATCAAAGAGTTCGCCTTGGTTACCTCAAGCAGCTAACGAAATGCAAAAGTACAAAAATTCTACATCAGGTTGGTCTATGCAAGGACGCGGTACTTCTCCGGATGAGTTAGAGCGCAATAATTTGAAACCGAGATTCAAATTTTTATGTTTATTTATTTATATTCATCATCATCATTTCAGCCTGATTGAGTCCACTGCTGAACATAGGCCTCCCCCACAGACTGCTACGAAGCATGATCCTGAGCCACCTGCATCCATCGACTTCCCGCACACTTTTTTATATTATATTTTAATATATTATATAATATAATAAATTATAATATAATTTATTAAAACAACGCAGTGATTCCAGTTTGTAAGTTGTCGGCATTGCGATGTTAAGTTTAAGTTCATCTACTGGTGGGCTACGCCATAAGTTTAGTTACATGCAAGATCAGAGTTGAAAATGAATTCCAAATGTAGATAAACAAGCCCCATTATCTTTTGATTTACAGGCTAAGTTTGGAGAAGCATAGATGGCGTTACTTTCTCTTCGACATTAGTCAAAAGGCGTCAAATTCACAACAAATTAATGCCAACAGAGTTCTTTCCAAGGGTGGCAGCTCAAAGTAAGAACTTACCAGCTTTACGTTTATTTGTACTATTTTACATTTACTACGTATTTTAAATTGAAATATCTGATTAAACATTAGAATTAAGGACTATTCGGCGCTACAAAAGGAAGTGTTAGATTAAAGCGCCGTTTGTATCTCCTAAGGAACAATCACGCGATGGTTCATTTAAGCGCCTGATGGCGTAAACGAAAGAATACGCCATTTGCGCCCGAACGAAACGGACCGGCAACTGCAACGTAACGACGACGGCACGATAATGGAACGAGGAGTTAAAAACAATAGAGCTTTATGTGCGCAATTAAACTTTATGCCGAGGAAATTAGGTCTGTCTTGGATCCGGGCGCACCCGCCATTTTCTTTTTCGCCCGCGCAATCATTTCCCCCGCGCTTTTTCTTTTTTTTCTATTATCAACGTCAATTGGCTTTCCGAATTCAAAGAGGTCGCGTTTAATTTTTTTTATCCCCACATAAAAACTAAAATCCGAGGCGTTTGTAAATGCTGGAATGATATTGTGCCCGCGAATACGAGGAGAAGGGACACGAAGTATTTATTTGTCTTTTTTTTTCTTTATTTGAAGGAGGGGGACAGTTCACAATTGAAGACGTAAGGTGCCTAATGTTTACCGGATTTTGATTAAATATTCTTTCACCGTGATAGCTCAGTGTCCGGGCGCTCGCCTTTAATTCAATTTACTCGAACAACCTGAGTTCGATCCCCGGTGCCAGCACCAATGAAATTGTTAACTTTAAGTGCTGACTATTCACTATCGGCGGTGAAGGGAAACCTGCATACTTTCGAAATAATAACAAAAAAATATATATTTCGAAACTACGTGAAGTCCGCCAATCCGCAGTGGGGTCGCGTGGTGGACTATGACCCTGATACCGTCTGTACAGAGGAGGCCTTTGCCCAGCAGTGGGATATTTATAGGCTATTACTTTTATACTTATATATATTTATTTAAAAGGACACCAGCATCGCATACGTTCCACGTTCAAATAAAAGGATATACATAAAAATTCTGATGCATGTACCTTATTTGGTGACACAGCATTGTAACAGGTAAGTAGGTGAATGAGCAAGAATATCAGATACAAAAATATTTAACAGCAAATTATTTCATTGAGTTAAGAAAAAATTAAACAATAAAAACCTATAATATGAATAAGAACATACAAAATGAATACAATAATCTTAATTATTGCAAATAATATTTTTTCGTTTTTCGCACCGACTCTCAAAATTATTTATAAAGAAGTTTTTAAATACATAAAACAGTCTAATTTTTTTATTTCAAATACCCAATTGTAGTGATCTGTCATGAAAAATCGAGATACGTATTATTTATTTAGTAAACATGCATGTAAAGATACTAAGTATACACATTACAACACACATAAATATGTTTGAGCTGCGCTTTTTAATTGCAACGTGCCTTAACTGCGCAAATAGCGCATAAATTGTTAATTTACTCCACAGCGGTGCAACAATTGCGTTGTACCTACATCTTAGCGCAAAGTTCAAAAGTTGGAAATTTATAAACAGATCGCTGTATATTTTGAAATAGTCGTCAGAGTGGAGTATTATTCGTATCCTTCTGATAAACATAGAAGCATTTTAATAGAATATTATACAAGCATCGATTTTTAGTCACTCTAAAAAAATTAGTATTTTCTTTCTAAATTCTTAAATTAATACTAACGATATGCGAGTTTACAGTTTTAACTGTATCAATATTTGAATATAATTAAGCTCGAATCCGCTTTCGATGTATTTTATTACGCCTGTACTTGTAGCATTTTGGCGCCATTTCTGGTTGTCAAACGCGCGAGTGTTCCGCGTAAAGAATGGCCGACGAGGGGGCGCTGGCGTCGCGCATTTGTCGAACACCGATTTAACCGCGCTCCCCCGATCTCTCTCGGCCGGCGCTGGATTTGCGACAGTGCGCTCGTTTAATGTATTTCCGAGAATATCGCGTAGGTATTAAGCGTAAACACATGCCAATTTTCCGACGATTCCCTTCCAGGGGACCTTGGGCGCGGCGTCCGTAAATAATAAACACGGCCGGTGGTGTGCGTGCGCGCGCGCATGTGTGGCCGCCGTCAAGGGCAAGCCTTGCACTTTTGCCGCGAGCCGCGATAATGAATGTTAATTAGACGATAACGCTTCACCCTTGTCAGTTTACCGCGTATTTCGCTCGGTTAACGATTGTTTCCTTTTCTTTTTTTATTTTGCTACTCGCTGTGACTTCGTATTGAGCACTGGCCGCTTCGCGGGTGACAGCTCCGAACCCTCCAAAGTATGAGTAACTAATATCTCCACAGATAATAATTATCTGATGTTGAAAAAAAAAAAAAGAGATTTTTATACCGGTCAGGTGCGCGCTTAGCACAGGGAATAATTTTACTTGGTTTTGTTTTATTAATTGAACACGGGCAACTGTCCTGAAGAGAAATTTATTAAGATATTTTTTTACTATCTGGAAATTTTTAAATAATCTAGCGACACCCCTTCTAATTATGTTTTGTCTCTTTTATTCAAGAGGTAAGACTAATTAACTGGATATTGTTCAATAAGTACAAAAGAACAGTATGTGTACATACTGTATACGTAACAGCATAATGTAAACACTGATTAAAAATAATTTTGACGTGAATAGCGTATGGGAAATAGATAATTTATTTTATCTTTTTTTAAATAAGAAGTAACCTTAGTGAAGATTTGATAGCAAGCTGTCGTCAAAATATTACCACTTACCACTATACTTGTAATAATGCATTTTTTGTACAAAATAAATGAGAATGTCGTACGATTTTGAACTATATTCTCATGTTCATAATGCTTTGTATACATTGCAATAAAACTCCAGGTAAGTGTCGGGTTTATGTAACTCTTTTAGACTTTTAAAGACGATAATGAAATATGTACCAACGTGATAAAAAACCCGTTTGCGTTTTTGCATACGAGTCGCTAATTTTATGACTAAGTGTTCACCCTAAGGCGATTGGCCTTAGCCCAGTCAGGGCCACGCAACGCAGTATATTGCACTCTAAGGCTGGTCCAATTCATGAGCGGTAGCGGTGAAAATTTTTTATGCACATTTTTTTTAATTATTTCAGTAACACTAGAATAGAAAAGTTGTTCGCGTTTTTAATCACATATAATACGAATATAAATGCTAAAACTGAAAGCATTGGCAAATTGATCAATTTCAGCCCAAACTTTTACTGTTTCTGAGTCGGTCATAACATTTTGTAGCAAAATATTTACCTTTAAATAACACAATAATAAATGAACCAATTTCCAGTTGACAAATTAGTATTATTATCTCATTTCCATCAAAAAACCGCTTTTAAAAATTAAGCTACATAAAAAAGTGGAGGTGGCGGAACTTATCATGTTGTTTGTTTTTAAGGCCTACAATGCCTTATCTTTGTATCGTTAAAAATGTGTGAACAACATGCCACATCCGAGTATATAGAATAATAATTGTGAGATGTGAGTATGATATGCGATGTGGTAGGGCCACACAGCTGTTTTGGCTGTTGCACGAATGGGCAGAGACTCATCTGGGGAAGTACCGCGGCCTCACAGAAGACCGATCTGTAAGGGGAATTCCATCTGGTGAGCAAGGTGCTGGATCTGCACCCCCTCAGGTGTTGAAGATATCGATGGGCAGTAATAATTTAACATCAAGTGCATCGGCTGCAAACTTGTCAACTTTTCACATTAAAAAATACTGGATTTTTGTTATGTTGTAACTTATTTTATCCTTCATAGGTGCCTGGTAAAGAGTTAACCGCTTATCGCTTGCTAAACGGACCGCCGCCGTCGACGTGATAATTTTGGACAACAAGCGAAGGTGAGAGTGCGGTATTTATAAACACGTCGCTCCGAACTCGCGTAGCTCTTGTTGCACTTCCTGCATGCGTGTGTGTTTGTCCTGTTCACATTATCGCCTATATTGGCGCGTACAACCGCGTATAAACCGGCGCGTGTCACTGTTAGCCGGCTTTATGATTTCATTACGGGCCCGATGTTTTTATCGCCTCGCACATTAACCGATGCGCGCGTAAGTCCTTGGTTCTAAAACAAACACGCGCTGGAAAATGTGTTTTGTATGCACGCCTGAAGTAACACATACACACGTGTGCGGACGCCTCATTAAAACTGGTAAAACTAAGTGGCTTTAGTTTTACCAGTTTGGATAATCACCCAGATGAGAGATGACAGCCGATCGAGTTTTATAAAAACTCAATTCGTCATTGGGTCTTTGCGCTCATATTATAATTCTACTAACTTTTCTATCGTATTAGATCCGAGGTCAATACAGGTTAGTCTGAACATGATAAGTCAAAGCCGTGATAACAGAAAAACGTAAATTTCAGTGTGTATTAGTCAAAGTATTCTGAAATACATGACTGTCTATAGCAGCCCTTTTTGGTGTACTATGTAAAGTGATTTGAATTGACTGTATACATTATATTTTTTATCCTTTTATGAATAATATGAATATTATAAATAATATACAGTCATCATCATCGTCATTTCAGCCTGTTTGAGTCCACTGCTGAACATAGGCCTCCCCCACAGACTGCGACGAAGCACGATCCTGAGCCACCTGCATCCATCGACTTCCCACACATACAAATATACATTAGTTTGTATATAATTAGGGATGCATACATGCAGAATTCGTTGTCGAAGTAATTTTAATTATTTTATTTCATTTAGCAAGTCTCCTCATTTTCCCCAATTGGGGATTAAATAATTATTTGACATAACTTGTACCTTTATGCGTCTATAAGATAACGAACAGCAAACATTAAACTAACAAATATGCTAGGAAACAGATCAAGTTACTTTTTAGCGTTCACTTGAAGCGTTTCAATATATCGAGTTCATTAAAATTAAACTTAATGTCATTACTTAAGAATAAACAAAAAAAATGAGTGAAGGGAATTATTGGAGAATATTGAGAAGCTTCAAATGGAGATTATCCAGCTTTTCAGATATTATAAGATGACACTTTTTCTATATTTCGTAATACTCGTATTTAAGAAGTTTTATTAATTTAGTAGAATTTTATATTGTATTGTAATTTATATTGAGTAGAAACATCACTAACACCCACCGTGTAGGAAATTAGTAAAATAATTATTACTATTTCTTGTTCTTATTCTATTACTAATCCGTAAGCTTAGTACCCTAACAATTTCTCTGTATTAACAATTTATCATTATGCATATGGATTTTATTATGTCAATAGACGAAATAAGTGCGAAGAAAATATCTACTTCCACATTAAATTGAGCATGAAATACATTTCTCCAAACAACTATAGTAGCATTCTCAGCGACTGACATCAAATTCTAGATCACGATTCTTTTCTCCTTCGCAAGTTATCTCGTGGTGGATGTATAGCACAATTTGATCATATAATCCATACTCTTCCAATGCGCGATTTAGAACCTTTAAAACGTAAGACTAAAGGCGATTGTACCAACAGGATCATCGAACAGGTGTTTGGTCTCTTGTCCCATTGGTAGTCCTAAAATTACCAACGTAATTTTTTCTTCTTTCTCCATTGTTATTCTTGTGTTTTTGTATAAGATACATACTTGCAATACAGCAGGCATGTCTAAAATTATATTTCATTGCCATGTAGTTTTAGACATCGCTGCCGTATTGCAGAAATGTGCTTCTTTTTCTGTAGGACTGTGTTTTTTATCTTACTAACCCTGCAGCGTCAAAGTTGATGAATAAGCAACGCTAACAGAACCATGTGTTTTTTGTTCAACCCTACTTTTTACCGCAATGATGAAATCAGAATAAAAGGGAAGGGCCACGAATGGGGAGGTTCGTCCGGGTGAGTATCACGAACTCACAGAAGACTGGCGTGAAGTGGATGTGTCATACTTCTGCGTTTCGTTTCGTGAGCGAGGCCCAATTTATTATAAGGTGGCAACGCATCTGCAACCCTAGGAGTGATGCAAATGGCCGTGGGTAGCGATTGTCACTTACCATCAGGTGAACCACCAGCTGGCTTGTCATCTTCTTACATAAAAAAAACTATTGATCCTAATAACGTGAAAACGGCGCTTTCAGCTAAATAGATATTCCTAACTAGGTCTTTATTCATATCTCGTCGATGATCCACGAGTACCGAATCCATGTTTTACGAAGGGGCCGGCAACAACAATTCGTATACAATCTGCGGCTGTGTCGCTCCGCAGGGCACGTTGAAATTCAAAGTGGCGCGTTTTTACGAGGCGCACACTTGCGGCCCGCCATTATCGCCGCCTCGGCTTTGATGGCGCATAAACTGGACGCAGCTGCGACGGCCGCGCGGGGCCCGAGAGGTGGCGGAGGCGTCTTCGATGAGAGCGAAAAGAAAGAGTGAGGAAAGCGACCGTCTAGAAGGAACGAGAAGAACGGCCAACTGTAACTAATTGTCGTACTGTACGCCATGTAACTCAACTTTTTATTTAAGAGGGTGGCATGAAGGGCTTCACAATTAGAAAGGTATTGTTTGAAACAACAATTAAGGAGACGTTGCTCCGGTTATTCTATTCGAAATGCAGAAGTATACATAGTACTCTTCCACATTGTTCTTATGTGTAGTGACACGAACTGCCGTGGGGCTGCTATCACTACTACAGAAGTAAATTGGTGTCATAATTATTATTCCTGGGCTTATACCTCATTTTTGGTATATGAGAACTACAGACATGAACTAAATACTTTCAGAACCGACATTGCGTTTTGAAATACGTATCATATGGTATTCAACCCTGTTTGCACACATATTATTTTTTTTTTTTTTTTTTTTTTATGCGAAAAGTTGTCAAACGAGCAGACGGTTCACCTGATGATAAGTGAATACCGCCACCCATGGACATCTGCCACTCCCGAGGGTTACAGATGCGTTGACAACCTTTTGAAAATTGGGCTCCGGCTACGTCACTCACCAGACGAAACACGAAAGTATTTCTCATACTTCCACTTTACGCTGGTCTTCTGTGAGGTCGTGGTACTTACCCGGACGGGCCTGCCCATTCGTGCAACAGCCGAGGTTGCTGCGTGGCCCTACCACCGTACAAGAATGCCTCTAATACTCAATAATAAATTGTAATTAGTTACGAGACTTACCGTTGCCTTACAGATGTTCCCGTTAATAATTATGTTCTTGTAATTTTATTATGGTTAAGTTCAACAATTGGTAATGTATCTGCAACTCTATAGGTACGGATGTAATCACTTAGCATCAGGTGAACCGATCGCTTGCTAGCTTGTCAATACTCTTATCGTATTATTTTTGTTACATAGTCGAGAATATTTAGGCGGTTGTTAAACGTGCATTCACCACATTCACAGTTCAGTAAAAAAACATGAATGCTATGGGGCAGTCTAATGATGATCAGATATCGAAAGCATAACACTTAACGTTCATCAATAGTATTTGTGTCTACATCATAAAAAAATTGGCTCTTCGTGTAACTTCTTGATTAATATTTAAAATGAAATTTAATAAAAAATAATGTACTCAGTATGATTTCGCCAGTTCGCTGAGCAAACAGCGCTCGCCGCCGCCACCGCCTAATACCGGGGACCCACATTATGCCAGTCACGACAAGACGTATTGGTAAATGAATAAAGCACTGAAAATATTTTAAGACGCCCCACCCCGCACTGTACGCTCCCTCGTAAATAACAAATAAATAAATACGGAGTCCCGCAAAAATCGCTTTTCCTTAACCAATGTTTCACCTAAAACTGTCGCGGCTGATATACTGGCTCGGAGCATTGGTGTTAAGCGGGCGATGTATTGTATATTTGCCGCTCGGTGACGTTGCGCCTTTTTAAGTGCTCTCACGTCAAGACGTACCCTTACGAGGTTGGCAGAGGTATCCACGGCAATTGAGTTTCATTCAGATTCCTCTTTGTTACCATCGTCAAAGCCCCTCTAATCCATATATGATCACAGATGACAACAAATCTCCAATTAAATGTAGTTAGGAATATTCTGATCTGTTTCTCATTTGGCGAAAAGACTCATGGAGATTTTTTAAACATTGTAGTCAAGGTTCAATTCCACGTAAAACTCTTATGCCTTAGCCATCTTCTCCATCATTAAAAGTTACACGAGGCTGTGTCATATCTAGCACATATCCGCAAGCAACCTTTTCAAATCTGTTGCATTGAGCAAGCCACCGAAATTATTCCGAGTGGTCGCTGGATATATTTTTGAGCCGAAAGCTGTACATTTCTAAATAAATCTGTTTCTATAGATTTTGTAATGTTTAATATTCCAGACGTACTAGTGTAAAATCAACAGCTTTTGTCACGGGTTGGATGTTTGGAATAAAATGTCAAAGTTTATCGGGATACCGTTAGTCTTTCGACACTTCGAATATTATATTGGTCCAATCTAAGCAGAAGGTGCTTGCAAAACTTTGACTCCTTGCAATGGATGTGTGCAAAATGTTGAGACAAGTTTGTTCTGTGTGCGTGAGCAGCTCGTAAATCATTTAGTCTCCGTCTGGCACCCACGGAGCCGGTTTAAGTTTCGAATTAAGACGTGTCCGTATTTTATTACCTTTTTCCAAAACAATGCATAATAATCAAGTGAAAGTTTTTGTCAGACTATCGTATAATTTATCACGCTGTTGTATAAGCGCTGATGTTATACAATGAATTCGCGGAAAAATGCGTATATTATGAACTCATTGGCATAATACAAAGGTTGACATTTTTATATATGTGATAGAAAACCAAGTGTCGTATATGATATATAGGAATGGTACATATGCTTATACAATCAGGTAGATCCGGAACAATTATTTAACTTACGGCCTACGGCGTTGAGAGTTATATATTTGCCCGTTTGATAGAGTTTAGCTACTGTATCAAACGGGCTATTAATTCGTCAGAGGTATTGTGAATATGCATTACACAAAGACACCATACGTTTATTTTTAGTTAGAAGATTTGGTATTTGTTTTTCGGGAATAGATTCGAAATTTTTTTTCTGACCTTCAACAAAAACGTTAATGTTGCTCGTAGACGGTTCATCAGATATTAAGTGAGATTCGCTGCCAATCAAGTGCATGCATTTACTACATGCCTGTTTTCGGAACCATGGTACTTTTACTTTTTTAGAGAGGTATAGGATAGGGCTATAAAAAGGGAAGCATGGAGAGTGTTACACAGCTGAACTACTGGGATGCTGCACCGACAAAAGCCTAGCTCTTAAATTAAAGAAGAAGGTACTTTTACTTCGACCAGGTCTATTTGTGTATCTGTTAATCTGTAGCTGTACTTTGTCTCCGTTCCACATCACGGAACGCGTAGGTAAACAACAGATGTACTCAAGCTTTGTTTTGAGCGCTCCGAGCAACAGTAAAATCAGAATAACGCTCAATAATTTAACTCAGGTGTTTGAGACTGATGTTTATAATATCGTCGTCGGGGAAATATTGCGACAGCCGCGCGTGCTCCGCCGTCGTGGCTCGCGTTAATTGTATGCATACAAATTGCCTATGGGCTGGCGAATGTTTTTTTTCCCTCGTCTGGCTCCGTGCCACGCTATTGACGAGCGTCTGTGGGCGCATCATATGCGCATCAACCTTAGTACACACAGATGAAGGAAGCACATACGTTAATTTCGTATCCTTAATGTTTACTGCATCCTAAAATCTTTTTCACTTTCAATCCTAGGTATAATACAAAGCTGGGTTTTGAATTGTTGATCAAATATAAATGGTCAGTTAAAGTTGTATCCTAGAATTATACCCCGTATTGAATTAACCTCCAAAAACCATCAATTTTCTAAAAATACGTTCTAGGGCAGCCGGGGACTGCAGTGTGGAACGTGAAGAAATCAGCAAACGCACTTTAATAAATATAAAACTGTTAAAAACCTTATATAAAATAATGATGACAAGTGGAGAATGCTGGGCATGCGTCGAATTAAGACACGTTTAAACATAAATAAAAAAAAAAGAAGACAATGATATAATTTGTCAGAGTCGGCGAGCAACATAAATGGTAAACGGCCAGGAAAACGGTATCAGACCGGTCCACGGGCTTAAAGATAATTCGACCGTCGTTGACATTTTCGAAAACGAGACCATTAAGAAATCCAAGTGTTTTTAACCATTTCTGATATAAAAAATATTACAAATGCCAGAAATTTCAGCAGAATATGTTTCACATTAGGTCGGACCCAGATGGTATTTAAGTGTCCATCGTTATATGGAAATGTTACCAGTCTATTAAAACGGTACAAATTCTGTTTGAAATCTGTGGTAGGGCTACGCACAAGGGCGTCGGTTATCACTTAACATCAGGTGAACCGCCAGTTCGCTTGCCACCGTCTCACATAAAAAACATATAGGACTCAAGACATATAAGACTTTAAGCAATTAAGTTATACCAGATGGGGATACGTGGTAGATCATTAGAGCATACCTCTAGCAATCTACCTCGTGTCACATCACACTCGCCTATTTAGTGGGATAGTTTGGGAGCTTGTGAACTTATCGAGTATCGATAATAGTTAACAACAAAAACTTTTAATATGAGAGAAGACATCTACAAAACTAGAGTTTAGGTAGTCAATGCCACCTTTTAATAGGCCTCGGTTATCACTCACGGTAGAAAAAAATCGAAAGTAAGACGCTTACACTATGTTGTATGCCGGTCTTCTGTGAGGTCGTGGTGCGATTTGGATGGGCCCACCTGTTCAAACAGCAGAAGCCATTGGTTCAATTGATGGGAAGTAACTACCACCCCCCATATACGAACCCCAGACGATGTGATACATTTTGAACACGACTTTCAACCTGCAACCCTAATTCGAAGGAGCCAATATACTATCATATATTAAAGTGTTTCTTTATGAAAACG
Organism: Iphiclides podalirius; assembly: GCA_933534255.1. Taxonomy (NCBI): domain Eukaryota; kingdom Metazoa; phylum Arthropoda; class Insecta; order Lepidoptera; family Papilionidae; genus Iphiclides; species Iphiclides podalirius. Next base: position 13,042,372 of record OW152826.1, read on the forward strand.
AATGTGTTTTTTATTTCTCCTTAAGCACTTACCGTAACGTTCCAACGGTATGTGAAACGCAATTAGGAGTATTGCCAATGAGATTCGAAGCGATTTGCGAAAATATAATTTAGCAAATGATTTCATTTCACTTTCATCGCTTTCGAATCCCTAAAAGTGGGATTCACGGGATGGTTTACGTAAACGGCCCATTTGCCTGCGAGTGAATTTCGTAACTCGATAATTTATTCTCCTGTGAATAGACTTTATTTGGGTAAGCATGAACTTTTGAGTTATGCGAAAAGTTTTGCCATTCACCTAATATCATATCATGTCATATATCATTATCATTTATGCTAATATTATAAAGAAGAAAAAATTATTTGTTTGTGTGTAATAGATCTCGGAAACCACTGAACCGATTTTATTTTTACCAATAAAAATAGATATAATCACAGTAAAATGTTTTTGCAGTAAAAATAAATGTTTGAGAAGAATTTGAATTGGGCATAGATAACGATAGAGATCACCGTGATCTGATCGTAGGCCTTTTTTTTGATATCGGTGGGGAAATCTTCGAAAGATACCTTGCCACCTAACATGGCAGGGTTACGTGGGGTTATTACCCACTAAAACCCCCTCGGTGCTTCGGTACTACGCCTGAGCACGCCTCGGAGAAGGATAAACCTTCGCCGATTCCCTCACCCTTGCAGTAGCACGAGACCACCTCGAGCTGCTGCCCATCCGTGTCCCCTTTTAGTCGCCTTTTATGACAGGCAGGGGATAGATTAGCGCTATTCTATGGGCCCGGGACTACAGGGCTGGAACGTACGCCTACCGTGTGTTTTTGATTGAATAATGACTGCATTACGATGCGATCGTGTTGCCAGTCAGTCAGCATCACGCTAAGGATCGTTATCTTTTACATTTTAAACTCATACGTATATTGACTTGCAAAGTTTCTTTGGGGTTCTACTCTGGTTTATTTTGTTAAGATCTTGCACCTTACTTTAAAAATATGTTTGACATTCTCTTTGCACTGTTATTTTTTGTTGACTTTGGTAAGAACCACATAATGATTTCTGCCACGACACAGATGACCAGCCTAAAATTAAATTAACAATTGACCTGTGAGACCATGAAGACACGCTTTTAAATCTGTGTGTGTCTGTTGTTGGACGTCATCATTTTCATTTGATTGGACGGCATTGATCGCTTGCTTCTTCTCTTTTTTTATTTGTACCACAGCCTGGAGGATTACAACCATCCCACCCGAGGCGAGTGGTTATTCAAACGTTTATGGTAAGCGCTCATTTGCAAAACTCAGAACCACCTTCGAACATTTGTGGCTCCAAGTCACCGCTGTGCGTGCCTTGCATGCAAACGCAGCTGGTTTCCCCGTCTGCGCGTCTGACCGCAGACTTCCCTTATCGCCCATTGTACTCCCGTGTCACATACAAGGTCCGACGCTGTGAGGTCCAAGAGATCCGGCTGCCTTTATCATAATATATTAAATTGACAGTGGGATAGAGAGGGGAGGGTGTCCGTCATTTTTATACGTTTATCCATGATTTTGATAGAGATGTTAATCAAGCTAGCGTGTACAAACGAATATAATTCGAATATTGCAGATAGTGTCTGCTATTAGAATGGTATGGTGAAAAGTGGTAAGCTCTGTCTGTTCTTCCACCAACGAAGTAAGAGAGTACATCTAGATGTTAACATTATATTATATTATTATATATATTAAGGATCACGCAACGCCAGTTGAATGTCAGCCTTTAGATATATTTATATATATATGTCATTGTCCGACAATTGATTCTTTAATTCAGAAGATATCAAGCTCTAGTCTTTTACGCACCAAATTCACTCACTCTGAAGACTAATATAGCAAATAGACAGCTTTCCTCAAGATCCCTCACTGCAGTGAGTATCGTCCGCAGGTATATAATATGTAACATTAATATCTAGTACCCGGAGGACCGAGCTTTGCTCGGTTTGTTTTTTTTCGTAAATCGTGTATTTTGGAAATTACATTTAGATATAAATTACTGCGTAATGAAATATGCATAATATTTTTCGATCTTACCGACGTAATAATAAGAAAATATGAACTGATGTTTTTCCACAAAAGAAAGAACTTTAAAAAAAAAGGGAAAAAAATAACAAAATAACAAATCGACAAAAAATTAAAAATAAAGAAAGCAATGATCTGGAATCGAAAAAAAAGTTAAAAAAAAATATGTTAATGATCGTGACGCGAACCACGGCCGTCTGTTTTGGGGCCGCCCGATTACCGACCGAGCTATTATGACATTTTCTCTTGCGGCGAAATTTACCGTTATATTCGAATTATATTTTTCATTCCCTGAAAACAGGGATAAAAGGACATTTTCTAAAAATGAAACCTAGCTAAATCGATTTTTCGCCCCCGAATCTATGCACATACTAAATTTCATGAAAATCGCTGGAGCCGTTTCCGAGATTCCGATTATATATACAAGAATTGCTCGTTTAAAGGATAAGATATCTATGTACTAATATATAGGAAGACCTGACGTTACTGCGTTGGGAACAGTTGCAAAGAAAAGACATCGTAATGGGTAACTTCAAAAATGTGCATATATCGTTGAAATTTATGTGGCTTGAGGAATTTGTGTCTGAAGTCGTATATAATATAATTAACATCGGAATTATCATCTATCAGAAGCAAAAGCTGCCAAGTTCAAAAGCCGTCAGATTCAAGTGATGGAACATGAAAATTATACTTAACTACAACTTTTTTAAACATTTATGTTTATAAAAGTTTATTATTTTTTTATCGTTAATTATTTATATATCGATACTAAATTCTATAATAACACAATGTAAAAGTTTACCACTCATCGATATACCATGAAAGTTGTCAACGTTTACTTTTAGTGAAACTACTTTTAAGAAAAGAATCATTTATCGAAATTACGATCGATTACACGACGCAAAAATTGTATACCCACGAAAGGAACGACAACACCTATTCGTAATTATCGAAGTAAATTATTACACGGCGGCCGTGTACGAGTCGGGTTGTTGGAAAAAAAAGGAAACCTAACGTACGAATTAAATCCAGATCCGACGCCCGTAAACATCCTTAATCGTTTTTTAATTGACATCGACATTAATCAAAAGCGTGATGCTTAATTCTAAGAAAATAAGGTTCGCGATACGCTGTTGTTTTTGTATTTCCACTTTTTATGATTCTTGCAGCCGGCCCTGTGTAATTTACACGAAGGGCCGGACTGCGGTTCACGGTCCGTGTCACTGATTGTTTGCCGCGTTTATTTTTTATTCCGACCAGATGTGCTTTTTCGTGTTTCGTGTTTTTTTTTATTGCAACGCTTGCATTGTTCTGCCGGAATCGTGTAAGGGCATTTTCACACAGTTCGTTAGGAGGCTGCTAGCCGTTTATGTTTGATGCGTTTTCGTCTTTTGCACATTGTGTAACTGCGACATAATTTAGTTAGCTTAAACCGTGACTTTGCGAATTGATACTAGGGTATGACTAAAGTCAAATTAACGTTAACATTTTTTTTAAACATAAAATATTTTGATAGGACTATAAAGTAAAAAACAGCGAAGCGAAAAAATTGATAAGCTATTGTATGACAGCGTTTATATCTTGTTGCGCGTAACAAATATTATATTATTATTGCGATAAATCGAGTATAATTTTCGGAATATTCTAATACAATTTCCAGGCATTCTCAATTAAGGCTTAATATTATAACTAGAAAGCACTTTCAAGTACTAGGGGGATATATTATGTTTTTAAGGATCGAATACTGCAACATAGTACTTAATAATTTATGGTCTGACCGTTACATCACATTGGAGGGTTGGGCCGGACAAATAAATGTTCACACGTTCTGTAATGGAACTTTTGGCATTTTCTAGTATGTTGTAATAAAGGTTTCTTCATCTTCATTTTTGGAATGAAACATAACCAAAATTTACAATGGACTGTAGTGTGTGTGACTATAAAAATTACTATATTAATCTGAGAAGTTATTTATTTCAATTTGAGTTCTGTTTCTAAATCTAACCAATAGCCATCACAGTACCTACTATTCTATTATTAGAATATATGACAACGATTTTATTGGTATATATTTTTATTGTCTGTTTCTAAGTGTTATTAAATGATCCTTGAATTTAATGAGAGATTTTGTCAAATTTTAATTGATTCATAAAATACTTATTATAAAACTTATCAAATATACAGCGAAAAATTCATCATTAGATAGACAGGTGGTATCTTAAAAGCTTTCAGTAGAGTTATTATTTAGACATGTTAGTGTATTTGTTTTATTACGAATTAAAAAAAACCTCCCCTCTATACCATTTAACAAAAAAATGGTCTCGGCAGAGTCAGATTATAAATGAAGCAGACAATAGACAAGTAGGAATAGAAATTTTCCGTTTATATACTTAGTTGCAGGTGAACGGAACTTTTTATTAGCAAATGAACGAAATGAATGCAAAAATGCCTTATTTATTCTTTTCCCCTTTATCATACGATAAAATGCCATGATGATGGACGCGTCTGTATTCAAAACGAAAGATTCACAAAAATTTGCACGCTCCAAGGCGTGTTCACCGCGCATAACGGTCGCATTTTACTCGACGCAACTTTTGATAGTATTGTGGTGGTACAATCGAGAAAACGAGTGCATTTACCTAATAATTCATTTAATAACTACTAACTAATGATAAATTTAGGTAGTAATTGTGTGTATATACAATTATTAACGAAAACCAAAATCGAGTTCAAAGATCTTGCTCTGTGTTCATTATATAATTGATTTTCAGGAGTTCCCCGAAATATCTCTGTGATCAACTAAATGAATTATCTCTATATATCTATGAAGAAATTAATATGGGACGACATGGAAGATAACCAAACATAATACAAAAAGAAATTTTAAAATCGGTTCATAAATGATGTAGTTCTGAGGTAACAAACACAAAAAAACAGTCGAATTTAGAACCTCCCTTTTTGAGGTCGGTTAAAAATAGCATAAATCTGCAGTATATATGCGTAAGCTCTCTTAGTTCTTTAGTCTGTTAACGCTATAAAGAAAGTACAAACAATCGTAAGTTGATACATCTTATCTCACTTTATAGCTTGCTCAAATAAACACTCTAATGTATTACATTGAATAGATACAATATAGTTATATCGATAAGATTATAATATAAATTTTGCCTATTATTTAGTCGTCTTTGCGGATAACAGGCGCTCACTTTTAATTCAAAATACTCGAGCAACCACATTTTAAATGCTGAACTGTCACGTGCTCGAAGTTATGGGTAAACATCGTAAGAAAACCTGGATATTTTCAAAATATTGACAAAAAAAGATATGTGAAGTCCGCCAATCCGCAGTGGGGACACGTGGTGGACTTTGCCGTGATACCCTTTGAACAGGGGAGACCTTTGCTAGCAGTGTGGCCTGTATAGGCAGTTACTTTATTTTACTTTACTTTTAAATCTACCATTACCACTTTCCCGTTTGATTGTATCAAAAATATTCGGGTAACAATCACGGTGGCATATCTAAATGGATCCCATTTAAATAGGTCCGGAATGTCTGCCTATACGGCGTCGTGTGTTTTCGCTTGCTTAATTAAAGGCGAAAACATCGCGACCCCCCTTTCGTCGTAAAGATTATCAAGTTGCATTTCGAGCAGTAAAAAGTTTTATTCAACACCCGTTCGCTTATAACAGCGATCGCACGCCGTAGCGGGTAATGTTGGCGTAATTTGCGTTACCATTCGTGGTTTTATAACATTTTTATGTTTCCAAGTGTTGGAGCGGGCGTGCAAAGTTCTTTGCGTACGGCTGAACGTCGCGGTTCATGATTGATCCTGATCCTGAAATTTAGTTTGAGTTCGTGCCGATTTTTTTGAGAAATGGCTCAATCGATCGGGCGGATTACCCGATGAGCTACCTGAATTGTCTCCACGCCCTGGGTTTACTGTTAGAGAATGTCAAATGGGGGTAAGACCGTTATTTTGTAATTTCCTCTTTCAATTGTTGTATTAAAGGATAAATTCAAGCAAATTTTTATGTTTATACATTTTGAAATATTCATGATTATCTCTGTGCAAGCAACATCAGTTCAATCCATTCAATTGATGCAAACTCGATCAACTATCACGACATTCATATTTATTATTTTAGCAACCAGCAACAGTGGCAACTGATATAAAGACCTCCTTTGTCCCTCCAGCACTTTTATTGTAAGGAAAATTTTATCTTTTAAGATAATAAATACTTTCCTTTATAAGTATGACATTGTTCACGAGTATGATTTCTGTATGCATTAATCACGTTCCTGTAATAAACCTTTTTGAATAAAGAATTTTTATTATTTTTTATCTTTAACATTTTCATGCTCACGGAAATTTGAATTGAAAAATAAATGCAAACTGACATTGTTTAAGTAGCCGTTTACGGAAAAACAGACACCCATAAAATCTTTGATGAATACTTCCGTTAACAGCTTATACGTTGAAACACCTTATTTCATCGTCATTGTTTACGTCAGTAGAGTTTGTCAGCTAAGAAATTTAAATTTAAAGCTTGAAGCCGAACTAAACTTTATTTTTAAAATTAATATAAATCAAGTTTTGTGCGTTCATTTCAAGATATGTAGAAGTAAAATGACAACGGGTTTACATTTATATTTATCCTCTATGCGATAAGAAACTCGCTAGTGCGGCTTATAATGATATTTATTCTTATCTTTGACATCAAGCGTTGCTAAAAACGCAATAAAACATAAAAGTAGGTAAGACGTCGAGTTTATCGTTTGGTGAGGACATCCACCGATTAACTTAGGAGCTACATCATTTGGACGCGTAATCCGGAATGTGGACCTAGATCCAGTCAGTGGTGAAGGAGAGACAATTCATCTACCTATTAAATCGTAAGTCCAAAGTCTTGAAACTACATAAAAAAGTTTAAAATTCAGTTTATTACTTATACAAAACAACTAGGCATGAGATATACCTGCAACATTCTATACCCGGCCTCAAAGGTACGGGTATCGCCGTATACCCGGTGCTAAAACCCAGTATCAAAATACCTATAGGTATTAGTTATGTTCAGGCCTCCTTTTGGAGACCCGGTATGGAATTGAACCTTTCTTTGGTTGGAATTGGAACATTTAGATGTTTTTTTAGCAATCAATTTTTGAAGTGAAACTTCTTTATCGGGGTTCGAAAAAAATTTAGTGTAACATTTTTCCGTTACGCGCCATCTTTTTTTAATCTTAAAATGTTCCTCTAACGCCATCTAGTGTTGAATAGGGGGTTTTATGTAGTCTTTATTCTTTAGTGGTTTTAATAGTTGACGCTAGATGGCGTTAGTTCCTTTGTGTGTTCATATATATATATATATATATACATATATATATATGTTATATTAAAGTGATCAGCAAAATCAAAGGGTTTATTTTAATTCTAATTCTAAAATGTAAACAATATATTTCGTATTTCAGTTACCATAAGCCATTAATAACACAAATATATAATAACGACATCAATGATAGTAATAATTCTATTACAATTAATGAAATTCAATAATAATCTTTGTAGTAATAATAAAATCAGTGCTAGCTTTAATACTTCAGAGCACGACACTGTGTCGACTTCCTCTTCTCCAAAGGCAGGCACCGCCCACCGTGACCTGACTGCGCCTTCCAGCGAAGACACAATCTGAAGCTGACCGATGATGTTCTTCGAAGCTTGCGACGTCGATCCAACGTCCGCAAGTTCGGTTTTCCAAAAAAAAACTTCACTCACAACACTCGCGCGCGAGTCGAATGTCTGCCTTCTACTCACTGGCTGACTATTCGGCAACGAAGGACCATGTACAAATTAAAAGCGGTTGTATTTCGGGTCCTTGAGGTTAATTGAAATAAACAAGGTTCATGTTGCAAGTATTATAATCAACAATGTTTGCGGACCCTCATACTAATTACAACGGTCAAACCATAGTGTGTTTTAATTTATTACTAACGCCACCTATGTATTACAAATAAGAAACTAAATATTATACAAAGCTAAAATGAAATAATTGTAGAATTTGTATTTATGTCTATGATAATAAAAGCCTTTTATTAAATTTTATCTTTATTTAACCAATTTCTGTAAAGTTGCATATAGTAAATTATTTTTTGAAAAATAACGTCATAAAAAAGTTTCCCTTCTTACGAGTGTACGCTAGTACACGCACACATTTTTTTTAAATTGAGATTTAATCAGTCTAAAATAAGCTCCATCTTTACTAACGTAAAGAACCCTATTATCAAAAAAAGTAATTCAAAATAAATATTACTGTTTAACCTTATTACGCAATTATTTATTTAACTTATGGTCATAGAAATAAAGAATAAATTTATCTCAAGGAATTATTTGGTATAAAATGCCTAAATCATACGTTTCAATTCGGGCATGATCGGGAAGAGCCGCCGTAAGCGTTCGGGGAACTTCGTACCTATTCGGCAGGCGAGTTGTCGCGAGCGTTATATACCGCCACCGTCGGACGAGGCGGCCATACCTATCGGGTATGGAACGGGCCTCTGCCGTACATACCCGGTGTGCGTACTGGTATGTTCATACTGGGTATTTATACCTGTTCCAGTATATACGCCTCATCCCTAAAAACAACGCAGAGATGAAGCAAAAGACCATTTTTTTTTCTTTTTTTTAAAACATTGCCCTTACTTTATGATTACATTATCCTGTGTTGAAGGGACATTTTACAAACGTAAATTTTACGTGGACAAATTTCCCCATTCTATGATCACTGGCCACGTTAGCTCTGTGTCAGGGCGCTTTTAATTTAATCTACTCAAGCAACTTGAATTCAACTCCCGGTGCCGGTACCAATGAAATTGTTAATTGCAACTGTAAGTGATTACCCATCAAATGCTAAGCGGTGCAGGAACCCCTACCATGTATATAAACATATATACATACATACATATATACATACATACACATATATATACCTTCGCAGTTCGACTTGGAATTTGATTCGCTTCAACGTAAACACATGAAGCAATGTGTCTGATTGAGACCGGCACAATCTTGTCTGAAAACGGACGCATTAGGCAGATTGCTGCTCGTAGTTCTGATTCGTCCCGTACCAATTAATTCGACAGAATGATTTGACTACACCAGTTCACTATGCACTTCCTCGTCCAAGAATCCGTCTCAAACCCGGCCGCAATCTTCCAGTCCTTTGATGGACCTCCCTGAGTAGTTTGCGAACTCGCTTCGTCGAAATTGAAACGGCACTTGCATATTGGAACGTATCACAAGTCGACTTATTTTACCCATTCGGCCACCCCTGCATTTGCTTTGAAACTAACTTGTCCGCATGTAAATGTCTCGTTTATAATTGTAATAGTTTTAGAAACATTGTCAATTTCTTTGGTTTTTTACAATTTATCAAATGAATAAGATGATAAATAAATGTAAATTATATCGATTTAGAGCCGTTTAAAGATTCCTTAAATGTCAAAATGAGGGCGGGAAAACTACTGGCGAATCAGTTTTTTTTTCTTGATATAGCTTAGACTAGTGTGAAAGGGCAGGTTGGACAGGACATCAGGTGAGCCATGGACTGCACCACACACACAGTCCAGGTCTGGGTTTTCTGAGAGTCCCCAGATTGAACATATTTTCTTTGAAAAAAAAAAAAACTCATACAAAAACAACAAAAACACCGCTAGCCGCCAACTAGGTCGTCGATTAATAAATATATCTTGTATTGAAATTAAGAAAGGCTAAAATTTGATAAACGGTTTGACACTCACAACGAAAATAAGTTGAATCGCAAATCCACCTTACTCGCTTAGCAACGATTGTTCCACTTCTAATTGAGTCCCTGCAAAAATTCGCGCTCGTAACCCGATACACCAGAAAGATCCTATCGGTGTATTTTTTTTATTATCTGCGCACACACGCCAACGGGCCGGCATTAAGCTGCGAGCAAATTGAAGCGCTTAAGCGTAATTCGATTCGAGCGCGGATGGATACCTTATGCGATTTCTTACACCGCCCGTGCAGCGATCCTGTCTGCGACCACCTTTCCCGTTCTATTGTATGGAAATTAGATACGCGATAGCGGTGAAATTAGTGTTGTATGCTAGAAAAAGTTCTATCGCTGCATCTATTAATGAGGCTTCAAAGCTCGAAATAATTAGATTCCTTTGAATCCACTCATTGTGTTATCTACGATGGTTCAACTGGCGCATTTTCCAGTCGAAAGGCTTCAATGCTGCAAGCTAGGTAACAATTAGATACTCTTATGTCAGTTGGTAAGATAATTGTTTCGAATTTTATTGTTCGTTCGTCCATATTCCTGCGTGTAACATTTGATGATTATTCACGTTCGTTCACCGTTCACCAGCTCATGAACTTTGTTTGTTACGTCTTTATTTTTTAAGTATTTTGGATGTCAAATGATATTTGTGTAGTCAGATTGTAGCTCTTCGCTTGATTCCCTAAGTTTTCCTCGCGTTTTATAACGTCTTCTTCGAATGAATTCACATGAAATCATAAACTTTTCTGTAAATGATCAAGGCGCTACATAGCCTCTTCCGAATGGATAGAATAAAAGAAACGGCGTACAATTTGTTCTTTTCATTTAAAAATTAATTTATTTTTAGGCTTTTTAACCGACTTCAAAAAGAAGGAAGTTATGAATTCGGAGGTTTGCATGTTTTTTTATGTAAGTTCGGGCATAACTCCGTCATATATGGACGGCTTTGCAAAATTCTTTGTTCTTTTTGTTCGAAAGGGGTTTGGTTGTTAAGAACTCAAAAGAAGGTTATTTAGGTTAGGTTATATTGGTTACATTTTCAAGATTTGATTATATTATACTAGCGACCCGCCTCGGCTTCGCGGGACGACCTTGTCTTATACTATTTTCGAGCTTTTTGAAATTTTGTACTATAAAATGAGGGAAACGCTACGGGAAATTTTAATAAGCCTTAATGTAGGGGGATCAAAAGCCAACGCGTAACAAGTAATTATAAGTTATTTTACTTAAAGCAAAGCGAGATCCTTACAAATTTAAAGTTAATTGCAGCCCGCATAAAGAGATCGGAGAATTCCCGAAGAAAAATTATTTATTCATTCCCGTTGCATAGCTTCGGCAAACGCTTAAATATAATTTTATTCGCGATGCGATCTCCTTAATTATTATGTATTTTTAATTATATCTGGCAAAGAAACACATTTTTTTAAATGTGAAAAGTTGCTAAACGAGCAGACGGTTCACCTGATGTTAAGTGAATACCGTCGCCCATAGACATCTGCTGCACCCTAGGGTTTGCATATGCGTTGGCAACCTTTTTGGAAATTGGGCTCCGGCTAGTATTACACGAAAGTATTTGTCATACTTCCACTTTACGCCGGTCTTCTGTGAGGTCGTGGTACTTACCCGGACGAGCCAGCCCATTCGTGCAACAGCCGAGGCTGCTGCGTGGCTCTACCACCGTTAAACATTTTTTCTAATTAATCAAAAATTATATAAATAGATAAAAATAATAAATCTAATAATATCTGGCAAAGAAACACATTTTACATTCCTGATGGAAAATAATAGTGGCTCTCATAGCTATCCAGCTCAAAATTTGAGTCCACTTCCTTATCACACTGGTATTCTAGGAGACAGTAGGTACAGTCACACTATGCTTGATCCTAATAAAGGTCAGAATTTATTGTTGTGTACCTACTCTTTGATAGGATATTTTTCATTGTGAGAGCAGAGAAACTTTTGTGCTTTCTGCATTGTTGGGAAATACCCTAGGAATATCCGGTATCTAACTAATGATTTATGAATAGATTTACCACCGGCATAAAATAGGCATAGATGACGTGACATTTTTCTTTATTCTGTAACTGTTGCAGTGATTTACTTAGATTTGTTTATATCGTTTATTCGCTGTTGCCAGCACTTTGCCCATTTATTATCAATCAAATAATTCCTCCTTAGTGATGTGGCCACATAAATTTATTTCTTAAATGAACCAGATACAGTGCCAGAACTCGACAAAACCGTATCTTCGGTTGATCTTCACTACAGAATACTTGTCACAAAGTTAATTACGTTACTTTGTGACATGTATTACTGCAGTACTCATAGTGGCATTTTTATCAAATTCTAATAATGAAATTTATAGCTTTCTCTGTCCCGTCTTTTCATCTTTGCGAAGTTTTTCGAAATTAAGACGTTGTGCATAAATTGCTGGGCGGTTACCACTCAGCATCGAGGGAACCGTTTGCTTCTTCCCCGCCTGCTCATTAAGTAACGCCTCGCGCAAAGAAGCAACACCACAAATTATTCGTAATTTTCAGGTAATTAGTCCATTTGACCAAGTTGATAATTAAATATCCATTAGACGGCCGCGCAAAATTGTTGTTCGTTTGTTGATAAAGAACCATAATGTTATCTGATTTCGCAGTCCAGTGGCGGGCTGGCGGAACAACACTGCTCGGTGCGTTTTCAAAGTTTCTTCAATGTAGCGTTTTTATAATTTGTACATTTACTATTTTAAATCACACGATATAAAGTTAAGAATACTCATAAATTTACTATTCAGCGTTTTTATTTATAAATTAATTTGTTTGCTCATGTTTCACACGAATAAATAAGTTTTAGTAACCTTTAATTATTAGTTAGTAAAAATTTATTAATATTAATTAATAATTTATTAATTAATTATTTATTAGTATCAAAAACTAACAAGTATAAAATGTTCTGTTTATTTCTGTTTTGTTTTTTAATATTGCCCTTACTGTTGGATAACACATTGTATGTTGTAAGGACGTTTTACATACATAAATTTCACGCGGACACAGAGCAGAGTCTCGTGTGGGGATCGAACCCACGACCCCTTGCACCGAAGTCATATCTTGGCACCTGCGCCACGGAGTCAAAAACTCAAATGTATTTAAATACTAACTATTTCTTAACCTCGAGTGTGCCCCAGTTTACCTTAATCACCAGACGAGACACTTTTTTATAACATTTTTTAACACTTTTTTTTTCAAACATTGCCCTTACTTTAGGATAACATTATCGTATGTTGTAGGGACGTTTTACAAACATAAATTTCACGCGGACAAACACCCAGATGCGAAACAACAGTCACACAAATAGGTGTTCCGTGTGAGGATCAAACCCACGACCCCCGACGCCGAAGCCAATGCCTTGGCAACTGCGCCACGGAGTCATCGACACTGAAACACTTTACTTAAACACTTCCACTTCATACGGTCTCCTACGAGGTCGTGGTATTTCCCCTGACAACAAAGACCGCTGCGTGGCCCTACCAGAGGTTAAAAATCATAACTGTTTTAATATCAGTAAGAGATAAAAAATGGTAATATTATGTAGAATGCAAATTTTTTATTCAGAAAACAGAGGAACGGAACAACTTGCCAGAGCGTGTAATAAAATGATAACAGGGGATTTCATTGTGTCTTAAAAGCAAGATTGAACGAAATTTTTACTAAATAAGCTAAGTAAACGCAATACTTAGCTTTAACATAGTTAGCTTTAACGATAATACATATTCGATAACTGTTACCAAGAAAAGCTTATGAATAAAACAAGTGTTATTAACTGTAAATAAACAATAACTTCGACAGTCAGTGTGACTTCGACCATGAGAAATGTTATATTATTAATAGTTTTCAACACGTAAGCGACACAAAATATAGAATGTGTAAAACCTTTTTTCGTAATGAACTAAAGTATGCGATGCTTTTATCTTCGATACACAATCTGTGAAATTGCCTGTGCATGACACCTCGTAATAAAAAAAAAATACATTCTAATCCATTGTAGGCACTTCGAATGGTATTGATAAGTTGGCCGCTTGTACGTATACTTTTGATTTTTAGTGCTCCCTTTTAAATGGGCCCTCGGCATTTTTACCACCTAAACTCTACGCAATTTCGTATCCTGACCATATATTTTTTCGCGGACCGCAACCAACAGCGTAATATAAAAGCCTAATCTCAGCAGTCTTCCTCAGAATTTCTGCTTGTTATACTGGTCGTAAGTTGAAATTCATCATAGCCATTTGAAATAAATAAATAATAAAATAAAAATGTTTATTGCCTTATATATAACTTATATCTGAACATAATTATTATTTAACAATAAAACATTATATTTCTAAAAAGCAATGGCGACATCTCTGGTTTGAATTATCGCTGTAAAACGATGTTCGACATTGTTTGTATGCTGGAAAGTATACAGCGTGTCGTTACCACCGCGACAATAAATGAACACACATATAGAGGATAACTTTTTAAAATTGTATTAAACATTTACATTCTTTAAACATCAATATTTATCGAGTTATTAAATTTTCCAAAACAAACAATTTTAGAACACCCTTACGTATAGAAACTATAACGTAAAGTTCATTTGTAAAGGTCACAAAGCATATGAATGGGTTGAATGAATTTAAAAGAGACAAAACTTGTAATGCGACGCTGTGGCGCGAGTTGTATAGGTTGTTACAAATTTTGTTTCTTTTTTACTTAATTAGTTGGTTTGAAAAATATTTTTTTTTAATTATGGATTTTGTTTAACGTTAATATTTTTTTATGATTATTGGCAAGTAGCGTTAGACGTGCGTTCATTTATTGTCGCGATGGTAACGACACGCTGTATAACAATAGATACCCCAAGCATTGCTTCAAATGCTAAGAAACAATGTAGATAAAAGACGTTAAGATTTTCGTCGGTGTGGCAACCAGCCGTTTAGCTTAGTGGTTGTAGAGTCGGGCCACGAATGCCGAAGACGTGGGTTCGATTCCCACAGCGGTGACAATCTTTTCGTACTTTCTCCACATATTTTAATAATTATGTATTCTTAACTTAAATTATATATAATACAATAAAAGCAAAAGGAGGTGGATCAGCTTGTGCTGATTGGGCAGTTCCAAGCAGCGTTGGTTTTCAGCCTCTACCCACTGCCTGAACTATTTTTCAGAAGTATTAGTGGTGGCCTGCCTTACTTTAACAAAGTAAAAAAAATGCTTATGTACTCGTCTATTATTTTATTTCATTTCGTAGTTCTATATTATAAAGTGGTGGAAAAAGTTACGTCGTAAGGGAGCACAAACCTTCATAAAACTGCTTAGAGTTGTTCTTGGGAAGTTGGTAAATGAAACGGGCATGTAGCCCGTTTTATAAGTGATTGCGGCCAAACAGAAAGACAGACGGCGGAGTCTTAGTGATAGGGTTCTACGGAACTTTAAATTAAGTGAGTATTATGTAGCTGGAGAGAGTGTGGTAGCAGTGTTAGCTTCTCTTACATGGCCGTGCTCTACTTGCAATTTATTGATGACATTACAATTACTAATCATGCTTCTGCCTTTATTTCACCTTAGTGACGAAGACACGAAATGTAAATAATGTTGTCAGTGGCTCTGGCTTGGTTTTTGTGAACAAACGATTCTCTGTAGGCTCTGGGTCTGTGGTTCCTTGAATCAGACTCGCGATCCTCGAAGCACCAAGAAATTAAGGTATCAAATTCAATATTTGATGATTATGACACTTATATATCTAACAAAAAAGGTAATCGAGGACGAATACAATAAAGGCACGCGTAATTATAGATGGAAAACCACTCGCAACGTAACAAGTATCACGGAAGACTGGAAAATATTAATGCCAATCTCATAATCTTGGCACATCTCTTCCTCGTAGCACGGAATAGTTTAACTGCCACAAGTTGCCGCCTATGCTGTCCATTTGTATTTTGACTTCTATTACTGTCGGCATAAGGGAAAATTGTATGCATGGAGCGTTTTCAAGTGCTTAAAAGATCTGTAAGGGACGCGACGTGAGCAATGCCAGTTTGTGCGGGGAAACATATTTTATTAAAATTTTCCATCTCTCCGTTCGTGTTCAAGCGTTGTCATAGATGAGTATTCACTTGATTTGTTTATTTAACAAGGCTTACCGACTAAATACATATAGAAACAATTATTATTCTGATGAGAAGCACTTAAAAATTAAGGTAAACATTGTATATATGCATTTAAATTAAAGGTAAAAACAAAATCAAATAAAAGACTTCCTTTAATGAGAACAGTAACCTACAAAACTAGTATTGATATTATAAGTATCTTATGGGGTGATATTCATTTGTCTTCTCGTCTGGTTGGGTTTATAAATAAAAATAAAAAAATAGATACATATTTATAAGTATCTTTATTATTATTATTTCTGGTATCTTGACTTATAAGCTTAGGGTTTTCGGATTTGGATCCATAGTAGTCTTTATAAATTATCATTAGTAGTAAATTTTCCCTCTGATCATTGTGAATTTGGTTAAAAAAATTTTTTGTAAGTACATATAACATACATACATTTTATTGTACACGTCGTGTATATCTGTGCATAAAGTGATCCAGTATTTGTTATGGAAATGTTAAGAAAGTCGCTTTGTGCCTTTATGTTTAAATAACCTGTCTGTGTTCCATTATCTATGGTTAATCCAGAAACTCGGCGGTAGTTGGGGAGTTAATGAATACGCCCTCTTACATTTCGGCATCTCGAAGTGGTTACCCACCAATCGTATACAAGTTAGTTTTTGACGCAACTCATTTCGACAATTAGAGTTAACGACGACAAATAATTGACTTTATTTCGAAATTTATTTGCAAAGGAATAAACTTATAATTTCTGTACATGCATGAATATTTTAATGAATTCTTACTTTTAAGCCTTTTTATATGGGATCAGGATGAAAACAGATGTATTTCTGTGGCTGCTATAACAAGAAATACTAAAAAACAGAATAAAAAAATATATAAGTTGGGCTCCCATACAACAGGCATGATTTTTTTGCCGTTTATAAAATTTGCCGGTTATACATAATGGTACGGAGCCCTTCGCGTGCGAATCAAACTCGCATTTGGCCGGTTTTCGACGTTGAATAAGAGCTTAACAGTCTGTATTGAATAACGAAATTTTGACTTTGACTTTGAATTTACAGCGGTCGTCTGTGCGGTCATGCCACGTCCTACAATGATTTGTATTCAATAAATCATAATAATCTATAATATATCATGACGTGAGCCACTCCGTCTTGCCGGATTCAGCCGAGAGGCAACGTGTCTGGCGGCAGTAGCGTTTGTAGCGCATTACCTCCATTACGGCATATTAGATTGCGATGCAGTAGGATGTGCATGTTTTATTTAGCGAGAGCGCCGGCGGTTCGGAGTGTTTGTTGTATATACGATCCATTTCGCAGAGGATGATTTAAAGTCTCTATCTCCCTACGCACACAGACGCCACCACACGTTTTGACTTTAAAAAGAAGTAAAGTAACAGCCTATACATATCCCACTGCTGGGCAAAGGCCTCCTCTATACAGAGGGTATCAGGGCATAGTCCACCACGCGGCCCCACTGCGGATTGGTGGACTTCACATATATTCGAAATTTATTTTTTTTGTTATTATTTCGAAAATATGCAGGTTTCCTCACGATGTTTTCCTTCACCGCGGAGCACGTGATAAGTCAGCACTTAAAGTTAAAAACTTCATTGGTGCCGGCACCGGGGATCGAACTCAGGTTGCTCGAGTATATTGAAATAAAGGCGAGCGCCAGGACACTGAGCTATCACGGCTCGTAATGGTCTTAATGGTACAAGTTTTTATGTTAGAGAAGGTGTTAGGCGAGTTGGCAGTTCACCTGATGTAAAATTATAACCGTCGCCCATAGGTCATTTGCAACACCCATAGGGTTGCAGATGCGTTGCCACTTTGTAATAGAGTGGGCCCCGGTTATGTCACTCATCAGACGAAACGCAGAAGTGTAACACTTCAACTTAATTTAATTTATTTATTTATTTAAAGAACGCCAACATTATGTACACTATTTAAGACTTAGGAAAATAAATATACATCAACTGATCGTTAGTGTCATTACAATTAAAGGCGCTGACAGCATGCAATATAATGGGTGAGAAAAATACAGTTAAAGATATTTTTTTTGTTACAAAATCCAAAATTAAAACAAGAATTAATAAATTAAAAACAAAACGTCGTGCTACTTACCCGGACGGACATGCACATTCGTGCAACAGCGAAGACTGTTGCGTGGCTCTGTCACATATAGCATGATTTAGTTAATTTTCTAATAAAAGCAACAAAAAGCTAACCTATATCATGTTATTCTAGTTATCATATTACCGTATTGAAGTCTAAGTACACAAAAGTAGAAGTCTCAAAAACAGCTAGATCTTTATTTTTCACTCTGTCTCTCCTATAAAATTCGCTCGCAATCAAAATGTTTTTCTCATTTCCGCTGACGTCATATACTGGTATTTAACATATTTCGCTACTGCGCGTTAACTCGACCTTTAGAAGGAAAATCGAGTGAAACGGAACGGTTCACTAAGCGATTTTGTTTTCCATTTAAAACGTTTTCCTTCTAATGGTCGAAGCAAACGCTTCCGGATATTTTGAGTGTGTCAAAACATTACACTCATGATAACGGATACATTAGTGATATGCAGAGCTTGTATAGAGTAAACGAGACATAGACGTACATATGATTTAAATTTTTTAAAAAGATATACTTCTTTTGGCGCGTTTGGAAGAAACGACGAGTCGTACGGGACTCATTATCTATAACAACAATAACATTATCTATAAAAACGGCAAAAAATAATGTCTGTTTTTTGGGAGCCCCACTTAAACATTTTAAGTTATTTAATTAATTCGTTCTCGATTCCTTTTAATTTCTTTTTCAGAAACCAAGAGTACTGACAGAAATATTTTTAGTTATTTTTCTTTTGTTACCCTTAAGAAGCATAACTTGTCTTCACGTGCGTACATAACGCACACACACTTTTTAAATTATGAGCTGGCAAAACGTATATCCGTTATGCACATTAAATATACATTCCATGGCGATATTTGATAACGATTAGCATTGTCAAATTCATCTGCACGTAAATATTCAATTTGACACATTCAGCCTTTAGTAAGTAAAACCGTCACTATGAAAATATGAAGAATGTTTGAAAATATGTAGAATATTATTTAAATTTCTGAAGAATGTTTTACAACTCAAATATTTTACTCTGTAAAATTTGAATACAATTGGCCACTGTTTAATATCAAAAAAAAAATAATAATCGTTACAAAAAGAAATACATGAAGTCGAACATAGAACCTCACCCTTTTTTGAAATCGGTTGTCAAACAACTGTCATCTCAGATTATAGATTAATATTAAATATATTAATGTATGTCTAGTCATCTTGCGAGAAAACTAATGGCTGTGACAAACGTAACGGACCTGTATAGAGCTGTGTTTCAAATTTAATGGCCGATTTAGAAAATTGATGAATCATTAATTACTCGGTTAATGGCTTATCAGTATGTTAATATATTTAATAGACATTTAGCAAACAGAGTATAGCGCGACTAATCCTTAATTAAAATCATGTTTTATATAGAGGTCAATAAGCTCAATTATCTTCTAGAAGTTTAGCAAAAATAAGAAAATTTCTAAAAGATCTAATAATAATTATAATAAATATTTTAGGACACATTTTTACACAACATTCTCTAGTCCCAAACTAAGCAAAGCTTGTGCTATGGGTACTGAAAGCTGATAAATATACTTAATCATACTTTTCTTTTGTAAATAAATATAATAATCATATTATACATGTATAAACACCCAGACACTAGAAAAATAGTATGTTCATCACACAATATTTTTCCAGTAGTGGGGACCCACACCCTCTGGCACAGGAGGCAGGTACACTACCCACTACGCCATTCGGATCGTAATCATTGAGAACTTCTATTACACTATAACGTTTAGTTTCATTTATTTTAAGATCATCAACATCAAGCACGTTGTAACGCAAAAATGTGTGTTATTTGATTTTTTTAAACATAGTCCTTAGGATAGCATTGTCCCGTGTTGTAAGAACGCTTTAAAAACATAAATTTCACGTAGACAAACACACAGATGCGAAACAACTATCTGTGGGTTCGCAAATAGTTGTCTCGTGTGGGAATCGAACCCACGACCCCCGACGCCGAAGCCACTACCTCGGCAACTGCGCCACGGAGTCATCCTTATTTTGCTTTATGCGAGGACCAACTTAACCAGCTTGAGCGAATTCAAAACTTAGAGCTATCAGATTTATTTTCGGTCTGCGCAAGTATGACCATGTCTCCGAATATCGTACAAAGCTCTAGTGGTTACCCATTCGCCTTCGCCGGAATCTGCATGTTGTTGCTCTTCTGCACTGTGTTTTGTTTAATCCTATGGCTCAGAGTTATTTGAAGGAACATTTTAAATTTATTGATCATGACAGATCAGAAAGAGTTCTGCGATCAGCCAAAGAACATATTATCACCCTACTTTCCGGACCAACTATTTTAAGAACTCTTTTACGGTCAAAGCCATTTGCCTATGGAACGCGCTTCCACCACAAATCCAGCGCTCAAAAACGTTAGGTAAGTTTAAAACTGACGTTAAAAATTATTATCTGTCACTGTGTTGAAACTGAGTATCACCGACGACATTTGTATATTTTTTTTCCTTCCTATATATATTTTTGTAAGTTATTGTATAGTATATGTTCAGATTTATGTATATATAGTATATATAGTACATTATTATTATAAAAAATACAACATGCTAGTTTAGTTTATTTAAATGTTAGTATGTAAGTTTATGATTTGCACCACCTGCCGTTGTCCAAATTAAAATATTTTTAGCCTTAGCGATAAGACCGCCTTATTGTTTCTATCTCTTAAGTTTATACTTCTGTAACATTTACTTTTATGTTTTATGGTGTTCAATAAATATAATATATATATATATATATATATATATATATATATATATATATATATATATATCGTCGATGTGTCAAATTCTATGTCTATTCGCAATGCATGTAATCCGAAAAATAACGAAAATAGACACCCTGTTTCATCCGTTTATATGAACAGATTTATTCGTAATTATGTGAGGAGCACTTTCCCTCTGCCGTCAAATTGCCCTGCGCTCACCGCTGATGGAACACATTTAATTTACATGTTAAATAATTGATTACTCGCGTATCTTGGCACATGAATTATGTATGGCGTTTAATGTACGGCCCCGCGTGCACCCCGTGCTATTGATTACGCAACCAGTGAGTTCTGTAGTTTCGAACCTTAAATTAATATTATAAATAATCAATCGGCGGAACTCGCTTCTGGGTTTTTGAACATGAACCGCAGGACACAAAACATGAGAAGACTCAACATTCATTTAATGCAAGGATGACGACTTTCTCTTTATTACATAGAATCTATTTAATCTGCTATTTAATACATACAGGGACTTCAGACCAGTTGGCTACGAATCTTTGCCAATAATAGTTGACGTGACATTTTCATAACAACTTTTAATTTCTTTATAATATTTTTTTTATTCGCCGAAATGTATAATATACTAAACAAACATTCTTTATCAAAAAGGTGAATTTGTTGATAGTAATTTTTAACAGCAAAGGGGATGAATGGTGACGCCTTTAAGTAGAATTTTAAGTGAATACAAAACCAATTTATGCTTTTGATATAAAACTATACACTAACATCCATAACCACATTGCGAATAAAACTATTTCAAACTATCTTTACAGAAGATGGTTGGGTGTAACAACGATCTTTGGATTCTACTATCTAAAATAAAATTAGGCCGAGAAAAGATCAAGCTACTGAAAACAGGATCAAAATAATAGTGAAAAAGTTGACGGTAGCTTAGGTAACAACTCAGACTGAGTTTTTTCCTAACATAGCTTTGTCTCACAGTGAGTCTTTGGACCATGGATGCTGTAAAGTTTACTAAGCTCAAATAAAGCGCGAGATGAAATCCGTGAAATACTTTCATTTGCCATCCATATATGTCTGTGTGTTAGTCAATATTTTTATTACTTGCAACAAGACACTCTTTTAATATAAAAATGCGTTCAAAACGTGTCCAGTTTTAGAATACATCATTTTGAATAGCATTTTATTTTGTAAAAGCAACGAAGTTAATTACTAGTGATAAAGCATTAATCTATAAAATCTCATAAGCAATCAAATGCTATTCAAAAATTACACTAAGTTAATTAAAAATATAGCCACGCATTATTAACACCATCGCCTTTAATTTAACATTCGCCTCAAAGATTAAAAAAACACTTTCGGAGTCAATTAAATCCGCTGTAAATTAGAGCTATCAAGACGCATTCAGGGAGCGAGTTTTAATAATTCCCCGGCAGTCCGCATCCGACTTAAAACGTATAAATTAAAAATTAATCAACTGTAGACGAATGCAGACGGTAACGGCTCCTAGCTAATTTCCATAGACTATGAACAGTGGTCACTACAGATGTAAGCGATACTTAAATATATTAGCGGTCACATAAATAATATTTACGATGCTGCGATGAGTTAGTGAAAGGCGTTTATATTCTAATAGCTGTACCCGCGTCTCCGCCCGTGGATAATATACATATTAACAGACTTTAGACTAAATGTATACTCAAAGTACCCTTATAACAACGTCTCCTATAAACTTATTTCCATATTAATAATATTACTTTAGTACATAAATGTATTATAATCTCAAAGTAGTATTACGTTTTTATATACTATATATTTGTTATAATAAATAATACTAACACAGTATAAACTTCTTTCTCCATTTACATACTATAAATAGAAGCAGTTTGTTTATGTGCATAAGAAATAATTATGTACATATTAATTTTATTTATATTTACCAGTTGTGTTATTATAATCTCATTATAGTATACAAGTATTACGTTCGTTATATACTATATATTTGTTTTATCGAGTGGCAGCCTCGTACTGGCCATCGTGTAGGACGACCCCCCACCAGATGGTGTGACGACTTGAGCAAGTGTGCGGGAATCCAATGGATACAGTTGGTGCGGGATCGTGCTTCGTGGCAGTTTGTGGGGACGCCTATGTTCAGCAGTGGACTCAAACAGGCTAAAATGATGATGATGGTTACAAGGAGACACAAAGGGAGAATTGTTGATAGTGAAATGGGTTTGGGGGCATAACGTTATTTCCTTACGTGACGATTCCTAGCTCGCACCATCCGCATGCCGCTTTCGTTCCATAAAACTGCTCCATCACTGCTGGTTCACTAACGCCAGGCAAAATTTCAATATTATTCCGTGCACCCGTAACTTAGTGTACTCGCTGCCGACGCTGGGACGGTGCCAAGCCGCGCCGTGCCCCCGCATCTACGGCTGCCATTTTTACACGAAAGTAACTGCTCGGGCCACTATTATTTACGGAGCGCGACAACTGCGGCTCTACGGGAATACCGCTGAAACAATTTTTTATCAAGTCCCCGTGATGTACCGCTGGCTATAGCCGGCTGACGCTTTGCTTTACCTGAACACAACCGCGTCCCGTTTGGCTAAAGAAAGAAAGAAAGAAAATAAATTTATTTACCAAAAAAGGACGCACACAACAAAAATTTAACAAAAGTAAAAGAAATAAAAAAAATTACAATAATAAACACGAGTAAAGAAAATAAAGCAAAATCTGTACATAAAAAACTATGGCGATATAAAAACAAAAGAAAAATAAGCTAAATAAATCAAGGACAAATCAGGCTAAAAAGTGATACTAGGCTGTTGTATTAAATATGTATACGGTACAGCCATTTTGACATTATACAGCGCGCATGACGATTATTTTAAGCGACTGGTTAAAGCTACAGTAGAATCCGTATATTATGACTCGGCCTATATTGACCAACCCAATACCAATTTAATATGACGTAATTACACTACGAAGTTTGGTTTTCATATAAAATTCTTCATATAAAAGTCGGATATAATGACTTCTCTTACAGTGACATGTCGCTTATTATGACCCATTTTTATTAAACTATGTCCGGTTATAATGACCGACATAGTTCTTACACCTTCGCTAATGTTCGTTGATTCCCGACGACGTTCGGCACGTGGCTAGTTTTTGTTTTGGTCACGCATTGTTTTTCGTTTGTCGTTTGTGTTTTTCATTGTATATATGTACTGTGAAAAACACAAATATCATCTAAACGCCGTAGCATTTACGATTCAGGAGAAAGGTGCAATAATTACAGATTAGAAAATGGAGAATCAAACTCATCTCTCGCTGCAGACCTATTATCTCGATTTGTTCATAGCAA
This sequence comes from Iphiclides podalirius, assembly GCA_933534255.1. NCBI lineage: Eukaryota > Metazoa > Arthropoda > Insecta > Lepidoptera > Papilionidae > Iphiclides > Iphiclides podalirius. The sequence continues at coordinate 13,066,664 of OW152826.1, forward strand.
TATTGAAAATGATAATTTGACCATGGCGATGTCTTCTATACACAATAGTATTAGGGACTGTTTTTACAATAAAATGAAAAAACAAAAGCAGTCAAAAATTACAGATTACCTACATTAAAAACACGTATGTACTGCGTTACGTGCAATTGTTATATTGATTTAATATGTATTTATACATACTGTGTGTTCTCTATTAAAATACTTAAGTGCATATTTACATAAAAAAGGTATTTTTTTCACAAAACGGTTTGTATGACGTCCGCTTATTATGATGTGTTTTTCAATTCCTTTCGACGTCATAATAAACGGAATCTACTGTATTTTGCTAACATTTCGATGATTGGGTCGCAATTGGAAGTACGGTTAATGTTCATACCGATAATATTATTGGCTTTAACGAATGGTTGAAGTCAAAGTAGTCATGATAAAAGTGAACTAGTAACGTAACGGCCAATGCATGTCCACTGCTGAGCAAAGGCCTGTACAGTGGGTATTTAGGGCACTGTCCGACATGCGATCCCATTGCGGATTGACAGACATCACATATTTTTAAATACTTTTTATTATTATTGTTTCGAAAATATATAATTAAATTCAATTTCAAGCTTAAGAACAACAGTTTCACTAATTTAGACCTATCCAGAAGCGAAACATCTATACGTATTTGAATTATAAATATAAATATTTTTTTTTTTTTTCATAAAGTCATCGCTTCCAATCTCAGTTACTACCGACCATTAATACGGAACAGGAAAAATTTAAGCATTACAAATGCACATAAGCACGCATAAAGTCAACGCGCGCGTATGTTCATTTTGACTTAGTATGGTCTATGACACTGAAGTTTAACGTCGGCAGTCGGCAGCTGTGCGATAATCTAGAAATGTCTCGAGCCGTTTACGCAATAGTAAAGATCTCGGCCTAAAGCGACATCTAAGCACCGCGTGCGTCATAAAGCAACTAGCCGCAGATGTCTCGCGTTCGTACTCCACTCATTAGTACATTCCGGCGAGTTTAGTACGGCGCCCTTTGATCTTGGCGGTCCGGGTTTGATTCCGCATCGACATCGACATTAATTTTGTTTGTTTATTTAGACTTTCCAGCCAGTGGACGGAATACGTCGCATTTCTCGAATAGAATTTTTAATGTACGTGGTTCATAATAATCATCTGATGATAGATAGGTGTTGCACCAATGGGCAGGTCCGTCCGGGGCGGTACTACGACCGCACAGAAGACTGGCGAAGTGGGAGGTATACTTCTGAGGTAATCGGAGCCCACTTTATTAAAAGGTTGATCATCTGCAACACCACATTTGAAACTTGACCTCAGGTATACCGCCATGGTTGTATTAGCAAGAAGTATCGTAAACTCAAACCTTGCAAGGAATCCAAAAGAAATACATAAAAGTATTATTTCATTGCAGAACATAGGCCTCCCCCACAGACTGCCGCAAAGCACGTACCCGAGCCACCTGCATCCATCGACTTCCTGCACATTTGCACACGTTTCAGCAGTGGACTCAGGCTGAAATGATGATGATGATGGTTATTTCATTATATTTAAGTAACAGTAACAAATAATTTTACGAAGATACTTCTTGTATCTTGTATTAAATGATGTTTGTGCTCTCAGTCCCGAGACCATTAAAGCTTCATCTGACGCAGAACCGGTGGACTAGTCAGAGCCCACGGGCTTGGGACGAAGATACTACAATATTTACAACTACCATATTACACATACCAGCAACTATAAACATAGATACATATAAGAAATATTGCCACTATCAACCATCAATCCGCCAAACAGCTGCAGAAAAAAGATAGGTAGATTTTAAGAAATACAAATATTATAAATTTAATTAATGCGCGAACGAATGTGCAAAGAAATCAATATATTTTTTAGGGGACAGATATAACTAGATGGACTGCGCTAAATTAAGCATACAGGGAAACAAAGAGACAGACATACACAAGTCTTAGGGCTACTTTAGTTGTGGTAATCGTTGTAGCTGTTACGTGTTGGTGTCAAAAATATGTTTTATATAAATGACACGGATAAAAAAGCGAAGCGAAGTAAGATTTAGTTGTTACAATTTAGTTACTCAATATTTATATATACTCTCACTAATTTAGTTATATAAACATTATGTTTTATTGTGTTGTATATACAAACAAATTTGTCATTTTTACCTATTTATTCCTTTATACCTGATGTTTCACTATGCATGCTGTGTTTGCTATGCATATGAGTAGAACGCAATATTTTTTCCTGTATATTTCGCATGCTAGATTGTATTCAGTTAAGCAGACCTAATAAACTTTAAAAAAAGACACAGATAACGAAATAGTGCGATTGATGGAACCCTTTTGACAAACTTTATTGTCATAAATCGTGTGTAAAGGCCAATGAAACTTGTAGAACAGTCGCGTGACTTATTCGCAATTAGCTCTATTTGATGCAACTACTATCATCGCACTTTAGGTATTAATTAAATACTGTTGAAATAGTCTAGAAAACGTATAGTGTTGCGTGCACCGATAAAGTGTTGTAATTAATTAAACAAATGAGACAATTAGGTTAGTATATAATGTGTACAGTAAGTTATCCTAACGTTAGTCACCGACTCACTCAGTTTATGGGCGCCATTTTAATTTTCTATTTGCGTTTGTACTGACAGCTTGTTTGGAAGCCAACGTTTTGTATTTAGGCCAGTACTTATAGGTACCCTTAAATATGTAGTCCTTTATTTATAGTGGTAGCGTTGATGAAGTATATGATTGTTTTAAGTAGTTTACAATCGTTACAATTTTATATAACTAACGATTTAAAATTTGTTTAATGCAATCTTCAATCTAATTCTATATTAAAAATCAAAAACAAATAATAATTTTCAATATGATCTGTTATATTTCCAAAATATATAATATGAAAGTGTTATAATTCCAGCAGTTCAAGCAGGCGAAAACATTGCATTTTTGTTTGATGCACTGAACAAATTTTAAACTTAGGCGTTTAAACAAAAAACATTAACATGAAGAAAGACTACTTGCTCTCTTATATCTGGAAGATCAGAACCATATGTTTTAGTGTAGCAAAACATGTTCCAACTGTACGTAAATTACGTCCTGTCCAGACTTCTTGGCTATAGTGACATAGTAATGCAAAAATGGCTAGTAAATACTAAGGACTAGTTTATAAATAGCGACGGGATAACGTAGGTACCCGACATTTTTTGTGTCACGCCTGGTTTGGGACGTCGGCAAAAAGCTGTCCATTATTATTGGCGATAAAACATTTACAATCTCTGACATCTTTACATTTTAGCTGTCGTGTTTTCACCGTACTTATTCAGTCCAATAGACATGCGGTAAGCAGGCATTGATAATTATCAGTAGTAATCGTATATACATACATCCGCTTTGGCTCTTCTTTAAAGCGCTTGCAACGGTGCTCCATTGTGGATTCCGATACATCTTCCAAATATTTATGTTCGTGTCATTTCGAAGACATAAACATGTCGTCGATTACGATAACTTAACAGTAATTAGTAACTCAATTGATATTTTTGTAACGGTGAGGAGAGAACACCGTGACTTAACGAGTCACATGATCGGAATCGTTTGGCCCCTCCAAACAGCAACTGTTACATTTTAAATATGAGAGAGCGGTGATCCTGGGCTCAGTATTACGGAGTAACTCAGTTCATTAGAGAGAGCGATACAGTTCGGACCTTGCAAACGGGCCTCTTTGTGGTTTAATTTCCTGAGACCTACGGCATGAACCCTCCACCAAAAGCTCCTACCGAAGACATTCGTATCGCTAAGCTATCGCTGTCGCCGACAAACATACGGTGAATTAGTGTTTAACTGAGGTTACTCAATAATTTGCAGGTGAACGCCAGGACTTGTAATATCCAAAACCAATACCTTCTCTTTACTTCTCCTACCCTTATTCCATACTAGGTGGGGTCGGCACAACATGTACTTTACTTCCGCTTTCCTCTATCACTCGCCATCCATCATCTTAATATTGACCCCTCTCACAGACATATCATTCTTCACACAGTCCATCCAGATTTTCTTCGGTCTTCCTCTAACTTCACACCCTCCAACCACATCATATTCATCACTCTTAAATCTAGTCAAAAAACCAATAAAATTTAATGAAAATAACATAATTGTGCTACCGCCAAGTCAGCAGTAGTAGAAAATAGCATTGGAAAAATGAATAAAGACGTCTGTGTCATTGACAAAAGCAATGTTCTCAAGTTCTCGTCCAACGATGGCTCTTTCGCAATGCTTACTGCTGTCAGCCATTTCGAGTTGAGCGTCCGCGCTTCTAATTAAGGATCGACAGACGTACCGACGGTTTTAATCTACCGAATTCCGCGTAATTCTATCGGCCGTGTAAAATGACGTGACTGCCGGGAATCCGGAATTAAATGTGCAGAAGCGTAAACAATGCTTTGTCGGATGTTCAGTTCAGTTTGATATTGACACGGGGCTGTCGGTTGCTGTTGGTTGCTGGGGCGAGGGGGAGGGGGACGGGGGGGGGGATCGGGTGAATGGGCCCTTAATTTGAAATGTTTTACAAATGGGCGCTATCTAGTTTTATCCGGTTACAAACGCCCGGCAAGTTTAATTAGAATCGGTCGGTATTCCAATCCCCACCTATTTCGTTGCGTCCGTTACGAGCGATTTTTAAAACAACGCTCTGGTTAATTGTCAATATTAACGAAGTAAATATTAGCAGAAACTGCTAACATAACAGTGCACCAGCTGTTCTAATTCTTTACCTTTTAGCTGATTGGCTTGCGGCTTGATAATACAGATGAAAAATACTCATAGTTTTGCGTTACATCCGATGAGGTTCAATATCTCAGACTGACCCATGAGGATGTCGAAGATCGGGCAAAGTGGAGGAGTTTAAGTAGGAAAGCAGACCCTGGCAATTGCTGGGACAAATGCTAGGTAGAAGAAGAGGTTCAATATCTCAATTTTTTATGTCTGTGTTGAATCATCATGATTAGCATCATCATAGTCGGAACTAATAGTGACAATCAGGAACCATAGACCACAACCATGAACCACGGGCCATAACCATAACCATTTGACCATCTCTTACAATATAATATTACATATACAGTATTCGTACCACTAGATTTATACTGACACAAATACGACTATTAATTACTGCGAAGAGTGTTGCAAGTTGTCAGTACCTGCTTTGAATTAAGAGACATCAGAATTTATGAATGTTCTACAGCAGCACTTTCTAGAAATTAACAAGTACAGAGCATTTCTCCTCGCCTCATCCCATGTCATGTTTACTATCAACGATCATTTAGATGCTTCGCTCGGATGGAAATTCTCAAAGTTATTGGTACAGCATGTTAAGTGGTTCTTAGCACCCTCGGATTCTCGCTCGGCGCTGACTAAATAACCGGTTCAGGTGAAATAATCACTTAGCGGCTTGAGGCCGCTTTAGAAGCTTTTGTGGCGATTGAGATGTGAAATGCATTTTGGTATACGGGTTCGAAGTCCGTTATTTCATATAGAAACAAAAAGTTTTTCTTTATGGAGAAAAGGGGCAAATTAGCAGGTGTCTCACCTGATGGTAAGTGATTACCGCCGCTCAATAACACCTGCAACACCCGAGGGCTTAGAAATGCGTTGCAGCCTTTTGTTCTCTCTTCTTGAAGGTTCCCAGGTCGTAACGATTTGGTAAGACCGCCGACGACAGCTGGTTCCACAGAGTGGTTCTGCGAGGCAGGAAATGCCTTGAAAATCGCGTTATTGTGGAACGGACCTTGAGTTAACGCTTTTTTAAAAAAGGAAAAAAAATAAAGTAACACCCTATAAATATCATTGTACAGCTGGGAAAAGGTCTCCTCCGTGCAGAGGGTAATGAGAGAGCATAGTCCACTTTACCTTATTGGCGGTCTTCACATACATTTGATATATATTTTTGTTATTATTCCGAAATAATGCAGGTTTTCTCACGATGTTGTCCTTCGCCGCTGACCAAGTCATAAATTAGTACTTAAAATTAACAATTTCATTAGTGCCAGCACCGGGGATGCGACCGAACTCAGGTTACTCGAGTATATCGAATTTAAAGTCAAAGTCAAAATTTCTTTATTTAACATAGCCTTATTTTAAGCTCTTATTGAACGTCAAAAACTACCACTGGTTCACTAAACTAGAACTATCAGAGAAGAACCGGCAAGAAAGGTTATATATAATTTTTTTTATAAATTGGTTAAGTATATACACAAAAGTATTTAAGTACAAAATTAGCCGGAGCCAGGGGACTTGCAAGTGCAGAGCAAGAGTCATTTCCACACACCCTTTTCCTCAATGTATTCCTCAACATCATAATAGGCCCTTTCCATTAAGGTAGCTTTTATTATTTAAAAATAAAAGTCCGGCGAGGGTCCGGACACTGAGCTCTCACATCACATTTCATTAGCTAAAACATAAACTTACAGTGATTCGAGAGAGATGATTTAAAACTTAAAGTGAATGAAAGAATAAAAATGGTTTTATCAATATTGTTTACCACTTTCCACTTTCCAATGATTTAGCGACGTAAACTGTTGATAGACGAGCTACAATACCCATAGTCATATACAGTTCTGAAAAGTCTTGTATTTGATGCACAGAAAAAGCATTAGATGCTTGCTAAATGAAATAAACACAAGAAATTATTATTAGTTGCTTAATCCATGGCCGGCCTGGGAGCTGACACGGCTGCAATCCCAACGTCAGCTAGGAAGTGCAGCCTGGATATTGTATTAAATCGAACTTAGACTCCGGGACGTGCGACGGGTCGGTTCGAACATCCCTTGTGTGGTTTATCGCGGACGAGTGTTCCGCCTAGATTAGGCGTTTGGCTCCGCCATGGAATACTCCTAGGGTGCTCGGATTTGTTAGAAGTATGCAGGTGGGTTTTCACATACAGTGCCTTTGCGAGGTTTCGATGAGCAGATTAAAGGTAGGTCTAGTGAGGTGAACATTTAAAACTCTTAAGTCTTAATGTAAGTCACGCAAGTTGTTTTAATACGGTGCTAGAAGGGTATCAATAGTATAATTCGCATTTAAGATGTTTGTTTTGGGTCCAGAATTTGGTCGGAATGAACTTTTGGATGTTATTTACGTAACACCGTTCCAGCGATTCGGTATATACCTACACAGCTCTGGAGTAACGTCAAGTAAATATTAAAAAAAAAAAAAATACTTAACTTCCCACTGCTAGGTAAAAAATTGGGCGTATATTAGGATCTTTGCATATATCTAAGAATTCAAGGCATTTCTAACGAAACATCAATTCTAACTATATACTGATCCGATTGGAAATTTAAACACATTCACCCCGAACTTAATACTGTTATTATTCAAATAAAGTTTCATCGCAACTTCCCAATAAACCAGGATAAGTAATTGACACGCAAACTACGTGTTTCTTTTGGTTCAAAACTTTTAAGGAAAACCATCACTATCTAACAGAACTTGCAAGAGACATCGAGATTGCTATCATTAGTGCCTCTATTATCCATTTTATTGCTTCGCCATTAAGGAAAATGGTGAAACAATTTAGCCTTGCCATTGCCAAAGCGGATATACAGATAAAACCGGAAACTGGGATACGATTTGAATTAAAAATAGCGTTGGGACCGAAGCTTCTAAGTCTAACCGAAAATACAAATGTTTACGAGATATTATTTAGAATTATAAAAAAAACAAAACACCATTTTTTATAACAAATAATTTTAATAGATTTTATTGGTCATTAATTTGAAATAAGTTAAATTTAATTTAGACACGTCCCTGTTACAAGGCATCGATTGATATACAAGACGCTTTACCTGCATGAATCCTAATAAAATAGTAATAAAGAGAGTCCCATATGCACACGTGGTAACTTTTTACACACAATTCTAACTGTGGTAGGGCCACGCAGCAGCCTCGGCTGTTGCACGAATGGGCAGGCTTCTCCTGGTAACTACTACGACCTCACAGAAGACCGGCGTCAAGTGGAAGTGTCAAACTTCTGCGTTTCTTCTGGTGAGTGAGGTACCCGGAGCCCAGGTTTTCAAAACCCTCGGGTGTAGCAGATGTCCATGGGCGGCGGTATTCACTTAAAAACCAGTGAACCGCCTGCTCGCTTAGCAATATTTCATATAAAAAAAATGTCCCATAGTCCCACCAGACTCAAACCCTTCTAAATGTCAGTTGCAGAGGTACTCGAGCACTGGGCATTCAGTTATTCAATACATAAGTTATTACTATCACAAATTTAAATTCGAATCCGACCAGTGATGACTATGATGGTACACTTACATTAACAGTTTAAAAAACATTAATGACGTGATAACCCTATAGGGCCACACAAGAGCTACCTTGCGGACAACCTAGAACAGCAATGTAAGCCATCGCGCGAACACATCGACACAGCCCACTTAACGGAGGTGGACCGCGTTATCGAAACTAGGGCTGCGCTTCCACCGGAAGGCGATCCATTAAACTCAGTGACCCCCGAAGAGGTCCAAGATATTATCAAAAATTTAAAACCCAAATCCGCCCCGGGCCCAGACAATATTAGTAATAAAATCCTTAAAGCTCTCCCTGGCCCATTTATCTGTTTACTGGCGACCATTTACAACACTTTACTCTCCAGTTGTTCCTTTCCGGACGACTGGAAAGAAGCCACGGTTATCGGCATTCGCAAGCCGAATAAACCAGCCAATCAGCCCTCTAGTTATCGTCCCATCAGCCTCCTTAGTTGCCTGGGGAAGCTTTACGAGCGGCTTCTATTAAACAGGCTCAAAGACCACGTGTTTTCCAACGGCCTTCTACCGGCGGAACAATTCGGCTTTCGAGCAAGACATTCCTGTCCCGATCAATTATACCGCCTAACGGAACATATCCTAAAAGGCCTAAATCACCTTAAACATATTAGCACGGGGGCTCTTTTCTTCCATGTCGCAAAGGCATTCGACAAAGTCTGGCACAACGGCTTGCTTTACAAGCTGTTCTCACTCAAAGTGCCAGACAGGCTTGTACACACCATTCAGGCCTTCTTGTCGAACCGTTCCTTTCGATATCGAGTTGAAGGCGCCCTCTCCACTAGCCGCCGCCTCACGGCTGGCGTTCCACAAGGCTCCTGCCTCTCACCCTTACTTTTTACGCTCTACACGAGCGATATACCAAAAGACCCCCACGTCAATCTCGCGCTTTTCGCGGATGATACGGCGCTCTTTTATTCAGACCGCAACCTTAATCAACTAACCACTCGACTCCAAAGCGCCGCCAACCGCCTCGGCGATTGGTTCCGCAAATGGAGAATTGAAGTAAATCCCGAAAAGAGTGTGGCGATTCACTTCACACGAAGTACTTACCCGTCACATCTTTATAAAGGTCGTCGCCAATGCAGAAAGCTAGGGCAAATATCTCTTTATGGCCAACCGCTCCCCTGGGAGAAAAAGGTAAAATATTTAGGAGTCACTTTCGACTCGCGTATGTCATTCACAGCGCATATTAATAACGTCCGTAACAGAGCCGCGTTCGTCTCCGGCCGGCTAAGCACTTTAACTAACCAGTCAAGTAAAATGTCCTTAAGACACAAATTACTTTTATACAAAGCTTGCGTACGCCCAATCATGTCCTACGCATGCATGATTTTCGCCCACACGCACCCTACTCGCTTGCACAAGTTGCAAGTAGTGCAAAATAAGTTCATCCGCCGCGCAACCGGTGCGCAGTGGTATCAACGCAACGTCGACCTGCACAGTGATTGCAGACTCCCGATGATTCGCGAATTTTTTCAAAGACCTGACCAAACGGTTCTTCGATAGAGCCGAACATCATCCCAACCCTCTGGTGGTAAGCCCAGCAAATTACCAACCCGATCTAAACGCGAGCGTCAACAAGCGTCGCCCGCGAAACGTCCTCATCGACCTGGTCGAGGAAGGGGACTTAGGTACGTCGGACCCACCGTCGGGGGTCCCGCCGGATAACACTACACACACAGTGTAGCAACAAATACATTAGTTCGCCATCGCCTCCGAGCACGGCGAGACCAACACAACGCGTACACAAGGTACACCCGCGTTCCAGGGCGGTTCTCACCGCCCCCAGCCACCGATTAGCTAAAAACACAGTCGACGGCCATCGGGGTCTCGGTCCGCACCTTCGCTTCCGCACCGCTACTTCGATGGTCCTTAGATGACATGCCGTAGTTAAACGCACGCATGAGCACATGCGCGGCCCTACCCACAGCGGAGGGCCCAAACCCGTGGGTTCTGGCTAGCCCACCGGTTCTGCGTCAGATGAAGCTTTAATAGTCTCTGGACTGAAAGCACAAACATCAGTTAATACAAGATACAAGATACAAGAGCACTTTTCGTTTCACCAATGGTTAGGGTTGTCAGAAGTATACATGCTCACGGAAGACCAGCATGGATTATAAGTATTATACTTTTCCGTTTCGCCTGAGTAGGGTAACCGGGGCCTGTTCCTAAAGGTCGGAAACAAATCAGCAACCCAACAGGTTTTGTGTATGTTCACCGGCGGCGGTAATCAGGTAACATCAGATGCTCGCTTGCTAACTTTTCTTATTAACAGATAATTAATAGCACAAACAATAGCTGCTAAACCACTATTCTGTCAAATTGCCCCGCGTAGGAAATTGGTCGAAGGATAAGTACGAATTACTGCGAGCACACCCTCATCAAGGTGGTTCCCGCCGAAAAAGCGCACCGTTAAATTGAGCGCGCATAATACCGCAGGAGTTTGAACGATTTCATGTATAATTAAACGCCCTCGTAAAATGTTGAACGTGACGCTAAATTCCGCTTTCTTGAACGCTTCCATTATCTAATTCGAATGCTTTCTACGGCCATACAGCCATTAATCCAAAGCTCATGCTAGCTCTGTTTGATGTGACGTTGGGCCACGAGATAAGCGCGATGAATTTTTCTTTTGTTACGGTATTTTATTCTATTTCATTTTTTTATTTTTTTATTTGTTACAAAAGAGGATAACTCTGATTTACCCATTTTCCCTATTGGACATTATTTATCGTAGATTCTGGTTGGTTCCTTTTTTATCACGGGATATACTGAAATTAATGTTCATTTTTAATACTGTGTCCTTTAAATCTCTTAAAAGAAAGTAAGCAAGTGAAATGTTATGCTTTCTTAATTCATCCGGGCTTTTCCAATATCTTTTTCTCGATTCGTCGCTTCCCCAGGATTGTGTAGAGTAATGAACGAATACAAATAATTAAAAACTACTACTTACAACGAAGTTCGAAACGTGATCTGTCACTTAGTGTATTATTAGCTTATCACCGTTCATGTGATACAAATGTTATGCTCCTGTATTCAATTTTCCCTTAAAAAATTATGCAAATTAAAACTACGCGTATACGCTTTAATCATTGGATTTCGAATTCCATAATGACGTACAGCCATTGAGATATAAATACGAAAATGTGTTAAACTAAGTTATATAGACGTTAAAAGTAAAATGTACACGTTGATTTCGTGGCCCGATTATACATGGCGGCTATAAAATAAATCAAAGGAGTTTATGGTCCAACTATACCGCCATTAAAATATGGTGAAACGCTTAGCCTTTGTCGAGAAAAAAAAATATATATTCCTGGCAAATTTATTACAAACAATAAGTTGCTTAACCTTTACTGATTGTATTATTCAAGCCTAGTCTTATGAAATGTTCGCTCGTTTAGGCGGAGTTTTTTTATGGTTTCTATTAACAAATTGGGTCGTAAAGACCGTTATTAAGCTCTGTGTTATAACGAAATTTAATATGTTGAATTAGTAACGAACTGGATACGTTGTTTCGCTAACGACCGACTATTTCTTACGAAAAGTTTATTTGCAGTAGTGTTTAAAAAGCGGCTTTTAAATTAAACACGATAGATGTTCAATGTGATCTATCAAACCTAAATAACAAATCTGAGAAGGGGTGTGAAAATATAACCATTTTTTTACTAACGGAAAACAAAAGCGACTTCAAATATCTCGCTCTGTATTCATTTTATAATTGATTTTCAGGAGTTCCCTAACTATCTTCGGAACTCAAGATCCAATACCAATGAAATTATTATGGGACCACGTGGGAAGCGCCAGCTTTCAAATAAAAAAGAGAATCATCAAAATCGGTTCGCTCCATTAAAAGTTCTGAGGTAACAAACAAAAAAAAAATACAGTCGAATTGAGAACCTTCTCCTTTTGAAATCGGTTAAAAATGACACATCGTTTCACCGATGCAAGGCGAAAGGATTTTAAACTGTCCGCCTTGAAAGTTGTTGATAGCCGTGACATAATGTGTTCTATTCACTCTAAGTGTAAGAAATGAGACAAAGTCATTTTCGAAATGATCGCAGATTTTGTTGGCGGCATTATGGAATGATCATTGGACCATCAAGTGATTAAAAAACCAATAAAGCAGCAGTAAGGAGAGTAAAAGTTTGACAACAAACGTAGTATCGCCCAAAACATTTTTCGAGATAGACTCCATCTATCGTGTGATTGAAGTGCTTTCCTATTTCGCTTTGACTAGTGGGATTTCGAAATATTGAATGAACCATTTCACTAGAAACCACCTCATTGACTAATGCTCGGAACTAGACAGACTTCAAGACGCTAGTGCCGCAAGGAGTATTTTTTGCCTTTAATACCAAAGATTGTAAGGTTTTAGTACACGTCAAGCTAGTCATTAATTAAAAGACAAAACAAAACGTTAATATTCACTACGTTCATGATGAACACTTGATAACATCCGAATTATCCAGAATCTGTCAGGAAGATGTACACGACAGTTCGTATAATACGAGGTGTGCGATTAAGCATTAATAATTTTATCGTCTGCCCAGAGCGGAGGGAACGTGAAAGCGTTAAAAAGGCACAAATATGATATATCTGGGCTTAATGGGCTATTACACTCGACAGTTTGGGAATCAACAGGCGAATAAAAACTTCGCATCACGACTTAATAACGACCGTATAAATGCCAAATCGGCCTACCCCGGTACCGTGGAAATCTTTTATTACCTACTTGTAGGCAAATTGAAATGTTTTAAAGCGAGCAAACGCCTTTAATGCCAAACGATGTGACAGCGCGATTTTTCTTGGAAACCCAAAATGCGGAGACAGTTCGCGTCGCCCATAAACAAATGACATGCTGCTATTAATATCTGCCGAACAAATTCAGGATTAAGATGTCATATACATTACTCGGTGGCATCGTTGCTAAGTTAATGGCTTCAGCGGGGGTCGGGGCTTCGATTTCTACACGGGATAAGTTATTGTGTGAGTTCCAGATGATTTTTCGAATCTGGGTGTTGGTTTCCAAAGGAGGGTTGGTAGACGGACGGTCTTAAAAAATGTAGCCAAAACCACTTATAACGTGATTCACATGAACCGACCCTACGATGATGATGTCCCATATATGTAATCGTGTACATAAATCTTACATTTCTTATTTCGTGTCGATATTGTCATGCCTTAAACCTAAGTTTAAGAAAAGAATGGTTTCAAAGTCAAACCATTATACTTTTGAAGTTTTCTTTTTACTTTTACCTTTTTGCCATATTTGTGTATATACTAATATTAACGTATTTACCTAATTAATTAATATTATATGTTCAATACGTGGACTTAATCTAGTAAGCTGCAATATTTTTACCACCTCAACGCGGCAAATTTTATGTTTATATCATATATTGTAGCTGTTAAAGTATCAGCTTATAAATGTCCCACTGCTGGGCAAAGGCCTCCTCTGTACAGAGGCTATCAGTGCATAGTCCACCACACTTGCTCGAGTATATTGAATTTATGGCGAGCACCCGCATGAGCTATCACTATTGTAGCTCTCTCTATTGTAGGTGTTAACTGTTTTTTTACCTCTAATAAATCAGACATCGCAAGAACAATTTAATTCCTTCGCATCGAAGCATACCTCGTTATGTAACCGTCTGGAATACTTAATTCGCATATGAAACGGCAGACGCATAACAAAGTGACTAAATGTCCGACGCAGCTGATTGGAGAACGGCACAGTGCCGTTATCTGATAACAGCTAACGTGTGATGCGTAGTTTTAGCCCCGTAAAGCATAGTAAGGTCACGCAGCTGCCGGGGTCAATGGATGTTAGCGAGTCTAATTGCAATAAATGAATATATCCCGACGCGAAATCAATCAATCATGTTCCGCCGATAACCCGCGTGTCAATCGTTTACACGCGTATCCGAAGATGCCAGTAATAACAAGCCCTTTCGGCTCTGATAAGGGGGCAACGGGGCGTTTCAGTTTGACTTATAGCGTTTATGCTCTCCTAGTACCTACATTTGGTTTGGCGTAATTATTTTACACTGGGTACTGTATGTTTACGGACAAACAATATCTAACGTTTGAATACACCGTACACGCTTGTGCATTATGTACACATTTATTGAACAGTGTATTTATTTGTAATATTTTGGTTTTCCTCACTATCACTAATAAATATAATTTGCTCATTTCTTACATTTTCATATCATGCGGTTAATAATATTACTCGGATACTTTGAAATAAAATAAATAATGTAGCATTTATGCCCATTATATTATTTGACGTTCCGAATGCTTTTCAGCGTTTCGGTCACGTGTCAGACTGAGGCGTGGGACGTCTTAATGTCATTGATGACTCCGTGGCGCAGTTGCTACGGAATCGGCTTCGGCGTCGGGGGTCGTGGGTTCGATTCCCACACGGGACAGCTATTTGTGTGACCCACAGGTAGTTGTTTCGTATCTGGGTGTTTATCCACGTGAAATTTATGTATGTAAAATGTCCTTACAACACAGGATAATGTTCCTAAAGTTTGGCAATGTTTAAAAAAATAATAATAATTTTTAGTCCGGGCTACCGCGAGTTTTTCTATTATTAATTCTATGTTGATTTACGCATTTTGTTTGTCAGATCTGTCTTCTTTTTACTTCATACAAGCAGAGTTATCTATTTCACTTGTCTACCAAGTTTATAACTATAAGAGCCTAGCCCATTTTCCAGGTACAAACGTTGGAAAGTCAACATTGCACCTCAGAACTCATAAGTTCTATACCACTTGGCCACGAGCCTGCAACAGTAGCTCGATGACTGTCATTTAAACTATTAGACTTCCGCTTAAGCTATTACGGTATAGGTGTGGTTTGCTTTAACCATTAACATATAAAAGCGGGGTGTTTAACCTTAATCCGTTCACCAGTTAGTCCCGTGGGTGTCATACGCTCAGGCTTTGGAAAAACCCAATAACGGCTTCCGGTACTGACCAGGTAGAAAGTCGAATAGCTGGTCATAAAGGACTCACATCAGTGATTATACCTCTTTACTTTTACTCCGGACCAAATTTTGTAGAGAAGTGGATGTATCAATGAAAAATAGGTCGCTCGTAATCATCTACGAATAACTAATACTAATATCTGACAATTTTTGATGTTGCACTTGAGCCGTAGAAGTTGTAAGTGACGAGGCAGAAATTGGGTGTCTCTGGGGGCCCCGATCTAAACGGATGTGGCGTTTGGTGTTGCCGTAACATTCACTTTATATCACATTTTATTTCATCGCTTTATTGAAAGCAAGTGTTTCACTTATGGTAAGCATTTCGCTTATGGTAAGTGAAATACTTGCTCTACCACGTGAAATGTGTGCATGCAAAACGTCCTTAAAACACAGGATAATGTTATCCTATAGTGAGGGGGCAAGTTTTCGAAGGGAAGACTACAAGATCTTCTGGGTCGCAGCTGTCTTCGGGACTTTCAACCGAAACTCTTATACACAAAAGTAAAATACTAATACAAGCGATAACCACAGCCCATGGACCCTCACAGCAGGAAAGGTACCGCAAATTAATCACCAACATTTATGACGTGATATATATATACAATCACTATTATCCTCCCACCCTTATTCTACATAAGTGAGGTTGCACCATATGCAAATCACACTGTTAGTGACAATCGATATATTTTTTACCAGCCAGCTGTCTGAAGTCAATCCTCTTTAGGAACGAGGAATGTGTTGGAATCGAATCCACACCAAGGACTGATTTCTTGGCATTTGCTTTCGCCACTTACTTTCGGTTATTTCGAGCAACGAAACATGTGTGTTGCTGTTTCTCAAACATTACTGTATATCCATTTAGCAGAATGCAATGGTGATGATAACTACAAAACTAACTACAAAATTACAAAATTACATTCGAAAATATTAAATAAAAACGTGAACTGTATTGACGGCATATGTCCAGAACACACGACGTTGAAAACATATCGTGTCAAGTCTGTTCCAGTTATTACGAGGAAGCATAGCAAAATTCTTCTTGTCAAACCACTTTATAAACCTCAGATTATCAAGATTGATGCTCTGACCGTCCCATGTAATGAGAACTCGTGAATATAAACTACATAAAAACCCACACATATGTAATACTTACAGACGATTGCATCACACCGATGCCCTTACTTAGTTGCAAATTGCAATTAATCGCAAGTTTCGCTTTTACGGTCTCGGCATCATTAAACTTCACGAGAACGCTTGCGGACGTATCGATAACAATTAATAAAGTAAGAAAAATAAGTGTTTACTACGAAACAAAACGATATTGTAATAATTAATAAGTTTTTAATAGTAATTAAAAGTGAAACCGCGATAAGGCGTGCTTGCGGAGTTGGCGGGACGGTTGCATGCAACAGAGAGCAATCATTATTATTATTAGCTTTTTAAAAGCTTTACGCCATGTATAATGATATCTGAGGAGCGTCCCTCACTATCCGTAGTCGCAAATCCCAATGACGTTCACTGTTTACTTTTCATTACTTCTGATTTGCAAAGACAGTCTCACTATGTCACATTTGAGACTATTTTAGTTCGTTAAGTTGTGGGCAGAACTACCTCAGGAGATATGTGGAAGTAAGAACTCCTACAGCTAATACTGTATATCCGATTTGGGTTAAAGTTCTGAGAGCTTATTGTCTTTTAGGTGCCTAATAAATACTAGTTGCGATTGATTTTTCAATAACTTTCTGTCTTGGGATTTTTCAAAGACACCATTTTGAGCCGAGGCATGTTGTTGACAGTCTGGCAAAATAATATAAACCTTGTCCGTATAAAGTACATACAAGTACTGTGTAACGTGTTTACATAAAGAAAATTCCGTTTTGATATTAACACAAAGTCTGTGGGGATGCCTATGTTCAGCAGTGGACCAGTGTGGACCAGCAGTGGTGTTTAATACAATGATGATTAATTTCCTAATTAACTAAAGCTAAAGAACATATGGCTCCGTGGTGCATTTGCCAAGGTTTTGGCGCTGGGGGTCGTGAATTCGGTTCCCAAACGCGACAACTATTTGTGTGATAATTGTTTCCGGTCTGGGTTTTCGTTCATGTGAAATTTATGTATGAAAAAGCGTCCTTACAGCACAGGACAATATTATCCTACTGTAAGGACAATATTTGTTTTTAAAAGAGGCAAATAATTGGATTATTTCTTGTAAAATATTCTGAGCACGTGTTGCATACCAGCGTTCATGTTATCTGTCAACGCTAGGAGTGCGAGAGCGATAAACACTGCGCTGCGTAGTTACCGATAAATGTGACTTAACCCATTTAGAGTCAATATTATTAAAACACTGTTTACCTACAGGTCCGCGATGCCACAAATGGTACGCTGTGCACGGAAAGGCGAAACAGCTACACATGCCACGAAGGGTATCACAAAGAACGCATTCGGCATTGATAACTAACTATTAACGGTCGGTTTCAATATTCAATCTACAAACAGATTTGTTTACTAGCGATAGGTATTTGACATTAGCTCCGTAATACTTACGTCAAAATTCTATCTCCAGTAATCAAATGTACAATGAAAGCGGCTGTAAGACATACGGGGCGTATTTTGTGCGCGGGGTCAGGAAATTATGCCTCGCCTCGGTGACGCCGATCCAGACTAACTGCATATGGAGATCGCTCCAAATGAAATGTAATATAATTCGCGGGCATCGTCGTAACTTTTAAAACGTAACCGTAAATTTGGTTTTGAGCCTATCAGTTTAATCTTGTTATATACTACACGCTTGCCATGCCGACGCTGGATTTGATAACGGTTTATTTAAAGTTTTCTTTAGATTAAATGCAATTGATAACGGTTTATTTAAAGTTTGATTATGGAATTATTATAAATATTAATAAATATTAAATAAATATTAATTATTTTTTTATGTGATAAGTAGCCAAGTGAGCAGGTGGTTCATCTGATGTAAGTGGGCTCACTCACCAGACGAAACGTAGTATTATAACGTAGTATTATACTTCTTGTAATTAACTGATGTTTCTGCTTTCAGTTCAGAGACTATTAAAGCTTCCTCTAGCGCAGGTTCTGTGAGGTCTTTGTACTTACGAGTACAAAGCGAGTACCGGTACGAGTACCGGTCGAGCCTGCCCATTAGTGCAACAGCCGAGGCTGCTGCGTTGCCCTACCAAAATTATTTATATATTAATTATTGGATAATGGAATTATTGGTCAATGTCAAAAAGTTGTTATTGGTTGCCAAGATTAATTTGGTTACGAAGCATCATGTCGCTTTTTGGGGTCGGTGTGCGCGCGCATCGTAAAAACTTTTACTCCCATAATATTTTCCAAACGAGCCAAAAGAGGTATAACTAAAAAATCGCAAAATCTAAGTAAACAAATGAAAAATACAGGCGTGTTTGTTTCAGTTATAATAGCTAATTCATTAATGTAAAGGGCAAAATAATTCTTGCAAGAGTACATTAAAATTTCCTAATCAACACTAGTCTGGAACGAAGTTTTCTGCCTCTTTTCTGTAATGGTTTCATAAGTAGTCGTATTTTGTTGAAAATATAAACAATGTCCCCAGTTTCCGCAGTGTTGCGTGCGCTTTTGAAACCTAGGCGAAGGCTGGGCTTGGTTTTATCTTGATCAAAGGCTGGAATTTTAATCGGCTTTCGGTATGTACCGGCGCAGGTCATCAATTAGACTCGGTAAGTTGTTTCAGCCACGCATATTTTGAGTGTTTTAATAAAGTTCTCCGCTCATTTGTTTTTATTTTTTCCGTAGTACGAAATTGTTATGTTAAATCCTGAGTTATGAGATGTCGCTGACCTTTTACAGTGATTATAGCATGCAGATTAAAATTCAGAAAATGTTTACTTTGAGTTTGGCAAAATGGTGCTTATTTACCTTAACCAATGATTTAACCTAATCGTCTATATTTGTTTTGTTAAGAGCAACAGCTCATGAGAAAAATCCTTTTTTTAAATTCATAATTTTTTTCCAACTCATCGGATCGAAATGTAAGAGTTAAATTTTCTTCATTCATATTTCAGCAACAGTCACGGACTTGATTTAACGCGTAAATAGTTTTTGTCGTCATCAAGTGGTCATGTATTTTTGCAAAAAGTGCATTTTGTTTTTATCCCATTTAGTATTATTACCATAATCACAGAACAGAAATAAGCAAACAGAACGCGCACTATTAGAATAGCTTTCTATATATAGAATTATAATACCACATAAAAAGTCTAATACGGTTTCATTCCACGCGATCACATTCACGAGTGACAGAAATGGCGATGACCACTTAGGATACCGTAAAGGATCTATTGTCAAGTTATTTTCCGCGTGTACAAACCAAGCGAATGCCTCAAATTACTGCTGCATACCTTGAAACTTGGACGTATAACACAAAAATAAAACTAATTAGTAACGCGCCATAAGACAATTCAAAGGAGCGTACGAAAAATAAGAAAAAAACACAAAAATAAACAGTGAACAAATCAGACGAAAAACGAAAGTTATAGATAACAGAAATAGCCGAGGGTAAGACGTATAGGAAGATGTACAGATAAAAGATGGACACTTGAAGCAACTACGTGGGAAGCACCAACGGGAAAAAGGAGAAAGGGAGTCCCAGAAGAAGATTGACAGAAGGTATAAAAGCTATAGAAGGAAGCGAATTGAGAAAGCAATAGATATAGAGGTCTGGAAAAAGCTGGAGGAAACCAATACCCTAGAAGGGGTTCGAACAATTATAATAAAAACATCAAAGATAGTGTTTAAATAAAAAAAAAATTCTAAACTCTGTGTGAAACCAGAAGACGCAGGCTCGAATCTCGCAGCGCCGTAAGTTTTTTTCATTCATCTACAAAAATGTATAATTTAAAACAAATTTTATTTTATTAATTTTATTCATTACTTTATAGAACTCAACAGCCCAGCAAAGTTCTATGGTGTCATGATTTAACCGTATATTTTCCGCGATGCCTTGCGCAATTCGCTCCAGCACGCGGAACTGGTACAGTCACGTGTAATTGGCTGCTCGGCGGATTTTTTATGAGCATATGTCGCGTTACGAATATGGCGAGGGCCGAGCAGTTAGACCGCACGGCGGCCGTGAACTGCCCGCCATATACGGCCACCCAATGGATCGGGAAACGCTACTGTGAGAAAATTGTTTATCGCTGACAAGTTGACGGTTTTCACGACAGTGCAGTTTTGAATTTATCTGATACTGATGCGCACAAAAATTCTTCAACAGGAAAGAATCTGAAATTTTATGCAGAAATTCATTCGCTTCGTTTTATCAAGTGTTCCATATCCAGATCCTTCTATTATAAAACATTTTTGGTTATTTGTCTAGAAAACAAGTTAAGGTTATCCATTAAGCAATGCTGGAATGGTCGTGCATGATTTTCTGAAATATTTCGCATTTCCTTATTTGAATTCAATGTTCAAGCACTCCACAAGCTTCCTAGCTAAGGCACCATAAAACTTTTTTATTTACCAAATTCTGTATTTTAAGGACGTTTTTACACACATAAACGTGAAAAAGGCAGATCTGTACAATTATTTGTGGTCCAAGCAACTACTTGTCCCAGGTTGGACCTGTAACACGTGGTGCCGATGCCTACAGCTTATCAACTACGTCACGAGCTACGAGCCACTTTCAGACAAAAATAAAGTTATCCCTGTAGCACACTGTCTGTCTCACTGTTAGTGCTTCGTGAGAAAGGAATAACGCGTACGAGTACTATACATCATACATCCTCGTACTATTTATCATTCAGTCATTTAAACTTTGTGTTTCAACTGAGATAGGTCATAGGACACGCACAACCAAGTTGCGGAATCAGTTATCACCAGCGGTATTTCCAGACCGATACAACATAGGGAACTTCAAGATGAGAGCACATTCCTTCTTCAAAGGCCGGCAACGCGTTTGTAGCTCCTCTGGTATTTGGAGTGTCCATGGGCGGTGGACACTTATCACCTGGTGGTCCCGCCTGCTCTTGGCTTCTTTTCCATTAAAAAAACAATAAGGTGAACCAACGAAAGGGAATGAATGAACAGTGAACGAATATAACATCATTAGCTCGCCGCGGACGCGTTGCCGGCAACGGGTCGGGCTGACTTCGCGGGAAGCGCAATTTGCGCGGTAACTGTTCGCCTCGCATGACGCTCATGCGCCCAGGACGCGGGTTCATCGCAGTGCGTCACAGCGATTACGCCCCGGAATCGATTCCAAGTTATGGACGGCCGCGTAATGCTCCGTAATCACTCGGCAATTACGCAGATTATTATACTCCTTCACTCGATGATTCAGGATGACAACGCACGCTATGTGGCTGCGAACAATATTTAAAAACGTTACAATTTTGATTTATCTCAAACGTCTCACGCATTTAAACTCTAACGTGGTTTATATTATATATATGTCAATTTTTTACGTATGATGATAGGTATGAGCTCGATGGAGCTTGTGAGCTGAAAAAATCAACAACATTTTTAGGGATGTCAACATCTTTAGGGATCATCTCGTCACCTGTCACGATTACTACTTCTGCGTAGTCTGTCAAACTCATTCAGGCCCAGGAAATTTGACAGCTTGTGTGGCAAAAAGAATCGCAATGTCCAAATAACCTGGCAATAAACAAGCCAAATAATTTTACAACATGTTATTGTTGGTAATAGACTGTAATTTGGACAAGAAAACGAACGGGAAAACTGTACTTCACCCATAAAAAGGCACAGTTACAGTCAAACTAGAAATGCGAAAGTTTGTTCCTTAACGCGCCATAATATCAGGGAGGCTCTAAACGGAATAAAATTGCAACCATGCCACGGGCCACGCGACTGTCTTCGCAGTTGCAAGAACGGGCAGGTCCGTCCGGGTAGGTACCACGACCTCGCAAAAGTCCGTCAAGAGTCTGTAAAGAGAAGACCGCCGAACTTTGTAGGATACTTGGCATTGCAATTTTACAGAAACCTGAGCAAAGGTCCAGATGTAGGCCCGGAAAAAGATGGAAAGGTGTAGTGCTAAGGGCATGATAGAGTGTCAAGTATCCGATGACTGTATCGACGATAGAGAAGTGGAGAATAATAGTATGGAATGCTGACCCCACCACCACATGGGATATATAGCTTGGAAGAGTGAGTCGTCATGGTGAGTGAGGTTGCCGGGGCCGAATTTATTAAAAGGTAACAACACGCAACAACTCATCTGCAAGCGTACCGATGTTGCAAATGTCAATGAGCGGCAGTTATCAGTTAGCATCAGTTGAACTACAAGCTCACTTGCCACCTCCTCACAAAAATACATGGGAATGGCTTACGCGCTGAATTAACATATATCTCGTAGAATGTATTTAGTTCGATGACGTTATTACGCGAGCAACGCCGCGGTTCGAGGTATTCCGTCGAAATCCCCAAAGCGCGGTTGGCTGCCAAAGCCGTACACGAAGCACAAATCATAAATTCCGGGTAAGCCGTCGTTAGCGCTCGCCGCGATGCTTATCGCTCGGTTCACGGGCCTGTAACGCGATAATTTCTTTAACATTAGCCCCGCGGCGGAAAGGACACAAGTGTGACTTTACGATTTTCTGTGGTGAAACTCCATACACCGTAAAGACATTGCCTGCTCGTTAGATATGCAGATATATTATATTATTTTATTGATTTGTTTGTTTGCACATGATATAGTATTTGTATATTATAACAACCGAATAAAATCGAGAAACGACGCAATTAAAATAAAAGTTAATTAAAAAAACATATTCTATGAACCGAAGTGATATGGTTGCTAAATCTATATTCCGCGGTGTAACAGATTAATAATATTACTAAAAGCCTACTGATATTGCCACAGCCATTTGTTTCTTTAATTTAAAACTCCTTCACGGATTTTGTTGCGGTTTTTATTCTATTTTAGCTCCTGCCTTAGAGCATAGCGTTTGGAATATATTACCACATTTAATTGATTTATTTATTTAGATACACATTCCGAAATTTCAATCGTACGAATTTAGAGGATTAAATTTAAAGACTCAAAACTTGCCTCTATATACCTACTCTTACCATGTAAACAGAGGCAATTAAAATATTAATAAATATTATTAGTTAACAAAATACACCTACTACAAGAAGTAAGTTAACACAATTACTTTCTTGTAAGTACGATTTTATAAATAGAAATACAATCATACCTACCGAGTAGACTGAAAACATTGATTAGCGGGTTAGATTTGAACCATTTAGTGCATAACAGAAAATGCAACTATATAATCTGATATGATAGGTAGACTAATACTGTCCAGCAGATCTCAAGTAGATATTTATAAGAGAAGGTGGCAAAAAAATATGCAGTTGTCTCGAAATAAGTGATCTGCAATACTCTTCCATCCGGAACATCCACTGGGTTGTAGTTACCTTGAGAGGTTTTAAGCTGACCATCTTTAAGGTGAACCTGTCGTATGCCAGGCTATGCGCGTATAGTTCTCATCCGAAGAACAGTCCCTGCTTAAATATGCAACAGCAAAAGCTGCTGCGTTGTTTTACCTTAAAAGAATTAAAATATCATATTTAATAAAATAATTACTTATAAATTTAATTGAAAATTACATTATCTGATAAAGATATTCCACGTGCTGAGAACGGTTCCAGCATGTTTTCGCTGAATGGTCATGCCCTTGAGCGAAAAATAGACATGCTCTGCTGTAACCAGCTGCAACGGCTAGTCTGAGGCATTACTTTAAAAAAAAAGCGGACATTTTGCGGGGACCCCACGGACCCGAGGTTCCAACTGCAAACGGTACATATATAAATCAGGGCAAATTGACTCATACTTGCGCAGTTACTTCAGCAGTCTGCACCACCTATACCACCTATATCCCAACCCTAGCCGAAATGCCCCTTACATTACTTTTATAATATATCGAGTACGAAACTCGAAAAAATCGGGTTACACTGTTTTCCGTCAACCGCGCATCAGATCACATATCTAAATCGAGCACTTGTCCCTCCCGTGATGCGATATTAATTGTCGCTCTCGGCCGTTCAACGGCAGGCGGCAACGCATTGGCGGCTATCGAGTCGCGCGATTAACCCCAGCGATGCCGGCTGATTGCATAATGTGGATATCTTTTAATGCCATTACTGCGTTGCCATTCTTTGTTGACTCTCCTCCTGTTTCTCCCGCCTGAGATCAGACACTCCCAGCTGAACTCCAGTTGCCTGGTGCTTTGACATGTTTGAATGCATTAACTGCAAGTTCCTGAGGAGTATAGAATAGCAGCAACTTCCAGTGACAGCCAGTATGATTTCGTCATTACTAAATGATCTTCCGTTAAGTAGACTGATCAAATGGAATAGATAGTTGAGTGTAAGACAAATTCCTTGGTGGTCGGAGTGAGGCTCTCATTAGAACATCAAATTTTCATTCATTCATTCAAAAATAAACATGTGTCTAATCGGTGTTTTGTTAAAGGACGAGTTTAGTAACCGGGGATCACTATTAAACGGTAGCAATAAAGTGGTAGAGATTTTTTTCTTTTAGTATCGTAATCGTTTCATGAACTCAGCGTGGTACAGATGCTTTCGAAACGAACTGATATTCAACTGTAATAAGGCATACACAGCAACGCATGTATAGAAACATTTTAAAACCCGTAAGTGTGTAAAACTAAATGTGATTGCAAGGGTAGATAAAATTCTACTTTTTACGTTAAAATAATTAACGTAAAAAGCAGATTTTTAAAATAATTAATATTTTAACGGTGGTAGGGCCACGCCACAGCCTCAGCTGTTGCACGAATGGGCAGGCTCGTCTGGGTAAGTACCACGACCTCACAGAAGACCGGCGTTAAATGGAAGTAAGACAAATACTTTCGCGGTTCGTCTGGTGAGTGAGGTAGCCGTAGCCCAAACTTCAAAAAGGTTGTCAACGCATCTGCAAACCCTTGGGTGTAGCAGATGTCCATGGGCGGTGGTATTCACTTAACATCAGGTGAACCACCTACTCGCTTGGCAACTTTTCACATGAAAAACAAAAAAATATGTCAACATCAGTTGACATCAATAGGTTTTCAACAGTTTAACTATCTATACTTTATATAAGACATATTTAATTTTGTTACTGTTTATTTTAAGCCACATTTTTAATTATTCTACTATTTCGTTATTTATAGTTTTAATTTGTAGAATAATTGTTAAGATGTTTAACTGTAGGTACTTGCTGTGCTTATCTTTAAGTTGATTGTTACACTTATACATGTGCCTTTGTTTCTTTTTTATTCATAAGGTAGGTAAACAATAATAAAAATAGCAGTCAAGTTTGACTAGGGATATGGAAGTCGTCAATGTATTTTTACTCAATATAGGTAAATTCCCGAGCTTTATGTAAATACATAGCCAAATACCTGTTCAGACATACTATCAGGTCTTAAACACCGTCATCGATTAGTTTCCTCAGTTCTTAAGTAAGAGCATAGTGAAAGATCGATTGGAATTGACTTTGCAACAGCCGGTGTGGCACAGCCAGCGTTGACTACCCTGTTGTAACGCACTGTGGCAAAAATATGGCAAAGTTATGCTGCTTCAAACTCAAAGACCGACAATTTCCCACTCGTCCCAAAGCCAACCGTTACGCGGGACGTTGAGCGAGACGTAAAACTTTTTTATGTAACGCGTAAATACCGTAATTATACACGTCGGGTGTAACGTTACGGCGTAACTTTCAGTACGTAGGTGAATGCAGCCGGGTAATGCGTTAAGTTTGAAGATCGCTCGTTGATTCGTTACGAGTGATGTCCTCCTACGAACTATCGATTATAACGGTACATTATTTTTATATTAAAATAAGTTAAGTCAAGTTCAAGTTGGACTCAAGCACAGAGACTTCCGTAACATTAACTATAAAAATCATGTATGTTTTATGGCGGCTTCACTTGAATAGTTTTTTATTTGTTTTTTTGTATTCGATGTTATAGCGGCCACGGAAATACATCATTTGTGAATATTTCAACTATCACGGTTCAAAATCAAGTCATCTTAACGGGTACTTCACAATTAAATAGTTATAGAAGTAGATCCGTGGATAAGTAAACAACATTTATTTTTATGTCCATCGATACTTTGTTGTTATTGGCGTGGGCACATCACTAGTACTTAATAGTAACTTGTCGTCAGCGGGTAACGTCTTTGCGCTCTTAAGACAACTTCCCGGGTATACGCCATTGCATCCAGTTAGCGAGAACGTCGGGAAACTAATTTCGCCAATTGCGGTCGATACGGTAACCATTTTACTGTGACGCCCCGTATAATTTTTACTATAGTGCCCCAACATAAAAGCTAATGATAGCGAACTAGATTTCTTGCATGCGATTGATTACCCTTTGTCTCCAAGCAGGGATAAAAGCACAGTCGCTTTTAGTAATATAACGCTTTACCTAATATAACACTTTACCTAATATAACGCTTTACCTAATATAACGCTTTACCTAATATAACGCTTTACCTAATATAACGCACCAGTTACATTATCCGACGTTCAATCAGTTTCAGCGATATGAAGGCTTGTTATAGCTTGTATAAAACTTTATTTGCTCCCTTTTGTGAATAGATGGCTAACGCGAAGGCGGTTCACGTGATGCTAAGTGGTTACCCTCGCTCATGGACGTTAACATTAGTTTTATTCTGCGTTTCATCTAGTGAGTGAGGTAGCCGGGGTCCACATTACTAAAAGGTGGCAACACAAATGTCAATGGGCGACGGTTATCACTTAACATCAGGTGAACCACCAGCTCGTTTGCTTCTCACAAATAAAAAAAAAAAACACCAAAAGCAGGTGGTGCAGAAGCTTCTATTGCTGTTCGAATGGGCAGGTTCGTCTGGGGAAGAACACGTTACGACATGATTCGTTTCATTTCATCCCTATGTGTCATCTTCCGTACGTGCTAGTGTAAGAGAGAATGCATAAACTGTGTCAGTGTACAATTGAAAAATATCACGTTCCGAAATTAGAATTGTAAAATTTCGCACGCTAACGTCTTATCCCTGGGGGAGGGAAATGAACGAACCCATCGGAGACTTACACCGTTGTTTTCGAGAACTAGTTTCCCCGAGTCGAATGGCGTCTATGGTTTTATCTTTATTGCCACTAATACAGCACCGTTCCCGACAGTCGTTGCAAAGTCAAAATTGCTCATTGATTCCACTCTTACGTCGAACGAAAAACACTTCGCTATTCCCTTTGCCTGTTCTATCGTGAATTTTCGTATATTTGAAAAAAGATATGTTCAGATTTATGCCGTGCGTGATTGAGAGTCGAAGTATTATTATCTTAAATACGTAATCCAAGAAATTGATCAAGATGTGGGTATACCAATGATATTGTAAATTGCAACTTCAAATATTAAACATTGAAATTTGTAGAAAAATGAAAAATCTTAAGTGCAGATATTAGCAGTGTAAATTCAAATTTCAAATTTTAACTTATCACATGCTCTGCGGTGAAGGATCCTTTGTTAGGTTGTGTATTTTTAACAAAGTAAAAACATATTTCGATGATATGTGAAGTCTGCTAGACACCGCAGTGGGAAGGGCCTGGTTTTTTTATGTGAAAATTTGCCAAATGAGCAGACGGATCACCTGATGTTAAGTGAATACCGCCGCCCATGAACATCTGCTACACCCGAGGGTTGCAGGTGCGTCGACAACCTTTTGAAAATTGGGCTCCGGCCACCTCACTCACCAGACGAAACGCGAAAGTATTATAATGGTCACCAACGTAATTCACAAAACCCTTTTGTCATTTTTATTTAAATTTCTTAGTGAACATTTTTGGACCACTACGTGCAGTCTTGCTTGTTTGCACTCAAGAATGACCCCAAGATTTATCGCCAAGAACAATTTCACCTTTTATTAATCTAGTTATAAGTAGATAAGTAGATAGGAACGTTCTTTGCACTGTTGTATTTTTCAACTACCTTAGCATTGTCCGCACTGATCTTGTGATTAGAATTTAAACATGATCGTATCAGATACTCCAACCATTTTTCTTAGATGTTTTGTTTTTACTGTAGTATCTTTTAATATAAAGTTTTCGATTTTCCCGACTTTCTGAAGTGGTCACTTCAATGGGCTGGGAGGAACGTTTTCAGATAATTGCTTTACCGTACCTTAATTAATGAGAAAGTGTTACTAATAAGCCGTCCGCCTTATTCCTAAATCTGGTTTTACATACTCCTTGTTTAGTAATGAACTGAATAACAGGGCATTACGCGAATTTTACTCATATTTCACACTTCATTCCCGATTGAGTTGTTTTGTCAACGAATTATTTTAGAAAAGACACAATTATGATTAAACATTGCGTATGAGCCACACATGTTAAGGCCTAAAAGATATCCTCACCAATCCTCCAAAGTTAACATTATTTTTAAACAGAATCCTCATCTGTATATGGTAAGACTAATAAAAGCTCGACTTTAGCCTGATTGCTTCATCAGCTCTCATAATCAGTGACTTGACGACAACCAATCGATCTATCAAATCGTCATTCCGACTAATTTATGGACGTCATTCATCGATTATCCGCCGTTCAATGCTAATAATTTAGTCGGAGCGACGAAAAAAGTGCCGACGACTAACGTGATAGGCGAATATACGAGCCAGCGCTCCGCTGGCAGATGCATACGATTTGTCAGCAAAACTGCGCTGGGGCGCAGCGCTGCCCCATTAGACGGATAGTTGCGGCGTTCGCAGTTTGGAACGGCGCCGCGTCAGTTAATTTCAGCTTTAAACCCACGAAACACGGGGGCGCGTTTTCCGCTGAAAGGGCGACCGGCAAACAAACTGTTAACAGCAAACGCGCCCGGCGCAAATAAAAGAGCTTTGAATTCGTATCGCGTTAAATATTTGCGTCGATGTTACCTATTATTTGGGTGTACGCATTAAAACTGTCGATGGCCGGATTTGATGGAGCGTTGAATTAAATCGGGCAGTGTTCACGATTGGAATAATTTCAACGAATCAATTTGAATAATCAGAAATAGGTGTTTTTACTGCGGTAGAAGTGTTTTTTTTTACAATTAATAAGTAAGTGTAATGCTTCTATATTGAATATTTTTCAATATAGAAGCATTACAATTGAAGTATATAGTATAAATACAATTGAAGTATAAGTAAGTATACTTCTATAAGAATATACTGTCATAGCCCCCGCGAAGGACATAGAGATAGCAAGAAGTGCGGAAATGTAAGAGTTTATCATCATTATTTTAGCCTGTTAACTGCCGCTTTTAAGTATCCGCTAACTAAAAATAACTGTTTATATTTGTCTCCCACGCTTTGCAATCTTAGGAAAGTGATGAATCAATAGGGAAATTGATAATACACGTTCGGCCTGAAAGCATTTATTTAAAAATTCTACTGGCTTACGTCCATTTCATAAATTCGAATGTTCATGATAATCATCATTGCAGATTTTCCGTGTCACAGCAAGTGGCCGTAGGTATGATCCTGAACCACCTGAATCCATCGACTTTCCACACATTTGCACAGGTCACTGGCCTGTGCACTGTACTGCGAACTTCGTACTGGCGAGGCTGCTACTCGAGCCCCAACGGTTATCGGTGTTACGAGCTATTTGGCCGACCCATTGCCATTTCAATTTACCGATATTCTGAGATATATCGGTAACTAAATAACATACGATAAAATAATATGTCATATTAGTTTTACGGTGGTAGGGCGACGCAGCAGCCTCGGCTGTTGCACGAATGGGCAGGCTCGTCCGGGTAAGTACCACGACCTCACAGAAGACCGGCGTAAAGTGGAAGTATAATACTTTCGCGTTTCGTCTGGTGAGTGAGGTGGCCGGAGCCCAATTTCCAAAAAGGTTGTCAACGCATCTGCACCCCTCGAGTGTAGCCGATGTCCATGGGCGACGGTATTCACTTAACATCAGGTGAACCATCTGTTCGTTTTGCAACTTTTCACTTAAAAAATATATATAATAGTACGTGAATCGATAGTTCTTTAAAATAATGAGTGAATCTACATGACTTTTAGATTTAAAAAGTTCACTTTGTAAGCCAGAATTAATAAAATTCTACTGTGCGTTTTCCACCAAGAAATGGCAGTGAATCAATAAACATATGCGATTAAAATCCTATTAGCAAGTGGAACCTCTGCTATGATTTCCCTAACAAGAACGTGTATCGACACTTTGAATTACATCAAACAGTTTCAACGGTGCCAACTTCTACGTTTGAGCGCTTGGTGTCGGAAGATTTAACTGTGGTAGCGCCGTTCAACAGTCTACGCTGTAGTACCAATGGGCAGGTCCATCCGGCAAGTAACACGACCGCACACAAGGCCGGCGTGAGGCAGAAGTATAATACTTCGGCATTTCGTCTGGTGAGTGAGGTAGCCGGTGTCTTCCGGGCCGGCCGAGGTTTAAGGCACACAACGCATCTGCAATCCGACGGGTGTTGCAATTTTCTATGGGTGGTGGTTATCACTTACCATCAGGTGAACTGTCAGCTCGCTTGCCACCATCTCACATAAAAGAAGGTTATTAGGCAATCCAAATGTCGAATCGAGGCCACCCGCGTCGCCGCCGACTGTACCGCCAACAACCTTACGCTAACGGTCTCGCGATCTTCGCCGTCGCTTCTTTGTTCGGGAAACTTTAACGATTAATACCCGGCGATTCCGCTAATCGCCATTGTCTGATCGCAATCTTAACTTGTACTGTTAGGTTTAATTGCGCCCCGCGTGTTACACTTGACGCACAATCGCATCGAAATTAGTCTTTATGATTTTGACAAAGAAACAAGCTTGTTATTCCGCGAATGCTTAGTAACCGTAAAGTGTGTCACAGTCTGTATTAGCATTAATTATGTGCATGATGTAAAATTTTTGTTTGCATGTCATGAGTTTTTTGAACGTGACAAGCAAGGAAGTGATCAACCCGATGTCAATTGATTACTGTCGTACATGTACTGTGGAAGAGATGATGGTACGCTGTGGTAGGGCCGGTAACTATGGTGTGTCATCGTACGGCCATCGCGGTCGCGGTTCGGACCGAAACCCCGATGGCCGTCGACCGTTCAATTAGCTAATCGGTGGCTGGGAGCGATGAGGACCGCTCTAGAACGCGGGTGTACCTTGTGTTTACAGTTCGTGTAATATCAGAAGCTCTAATTGGCTCTACCATAGAAATAGAGAGTAACTTCTTTGCTACGAAATCGATTGTTTTTTTTCTATAATGGAAAGCTACAGCTACACCACCTTCGGAACTACTAAAACAGGTATATTTTAAAAATATAGAAGAAGGTTGTATTGTACTTTATAAGCATTTCTTCAAGGTATTTATATCTGTGCACAGCAACAATATCAATAACAACTGTTTATGCATAAATTTAAATAAAATAGTAAATATTCCAGTTGAACTCAAGACAGAAGCCATGCCTGAAAATCTTTCATATTTCACAGTGGACATGCAACTGTTAACTGGTATTATTTCAATGAAAAATGTGCGTTGTTAAAGAATTTAGTAATAGGTCGTAACAACTGTATTTCCGTACGTTGTCTGTATGGAGTTCTGGTAAAATCTCATTGGTCTTACTGTTGGTGACTGGCCGGTTTTAATATCGTTAAATATATGAATTATTAACTAGAAAAATAATAAAAGTAAACTTTCCCCGCCCTGATTTTATATTCTCTTAAATAAATCGCTCTTAACCTTATACAAACAGAACAATACATTTATCACTACACAGTATAAAACAAAGTCGTCCCGCTGTATGTCTGTCCCTATGTTTGCGCACGCAACGGATCTTGATGCGGTTTTATAATAGATAGGAGTGTTTCAAGAGGAAGGTTTATATGAATAATACATTGCACCCGTACGAAGCCGGGGCGGTACTACATACATAATTATATTTCTAATGTACGCATGTTAGAAAACTTCAAGCTGTCAGCATATTCGCTCGCATAGTCACGCGGCTGTTAATGTGCTGTGCGTTTCTCTCCCCTGTCCCGTCCGTCTACTTGACCCTAGGGTACGGAGGGGTGCCACCGCCGTTCTCTAAGGCAAGTTATGTAGGGGATTCCCGGTCAAGTGTAGGGTGACATGTCACTCCTGTTCGCCGCGGTTAAGGAACTAGGGGGTGAGCAAAAGCGGTCGACGCTAGGACTAATTAAAACATCGAGTAATTACTATACATATGAAATCAGTTTTGATGGGCCCTTAATTTGCGAAGTAGGAGTATTCTCGTCACCTTCAAAACATCGTATTTTTTTTAAATAAATATTGGCCACTGTTCCGTGCTTCAACTATATATGTATAGATCGGCCGTTTGAATTCAATCTTTGGCTTTACAAAACTAGAGATAAAAAATAATAATGACCGAACAGTTAATAATGCTTAGTTATATAATAAATTAACACCCGGTTTCAGAAACAGTGATCATCGTGGAAGTTAAATTTTTTGTTAAACTGTTTGAATTGATAATTGTAATCATTCTGATCAATTCAAAGAGTTTAACAATCCTTTCGTCAGCTCAAATTACATTTGAAAAGCCATTTGACAGCCGATTAGTTGACTTCTGCGATGATCAGTGTTTCAGGAACCGGGCGTAAATAAAAAGAAAAGCAAACCACCGCAAAATGTAATAACCGCAGCGTGCCCCTCAATTATAGGTACCGTCATATTTTTTCCCGATACCGCCCACCCCTAATACGGAAATTTAATTAATTGCTCATTAAAACCTCGGAGGGTGGTCGTTACGGAGACGGTCGGGATTTAAAAAAAAGGGGTGAAAGGGAGAACCGACGAAGGGCTGCGGATCGCGATATCAATATTTTTCCGTGTTCGAATCATTACTCTTATTTACAGAAAGGCCGTAGGGTGAGCCGAAATTAATTAATGACGATATATCAACTTTTGAGCACCTGCCTTCGAAAAGATTTTTAGGGTTAAATCTAAACCAATCATAAATGTCAACAAATATATTGATTATCGCGCAATGCAGTGCAGTTTCTAACCATTAGACTTCGCCTACGCGGGTCGTAAGTTCAATTCCCCTTCGGACAAAATAGTTGTATATCCTACAGATAATTGTTCAATATTTGGGTGCTTATATGAATTATTATATCCAAGAGAAAGGATTATGAAAACAAAAGAACTGGATTATGAAACAAAAGAACTGTGCTAGGGTTACGCAACAGCTTCGTCTGTTGCACGAATGGGCAGGGTCGTCCGGGTAGGTACCACGACCTCACAGATGACACAGGCGTCAAGTGGAAGTATAATACTTTCGCGTTTCGTCTGGTGAGTGAGTAGCCGAAGCCCAATTTTCTAAAGGTGGTCAACGCATCCGCAACCCTCGGGAATAGCAGATGTCCATGGGCAGCAGTATTCACTTAACGTCAGGTGAACGCCTGCTCGCTTGGCAACTTTTCACAGAGAAAAAAAGTTCTTAACCGAACTAAACATTTGCTTATAAATAAACCATCTAAATTTTATTTATTTACTTTAAGTTAGTTTAACTAGAGGCTTCAACGTGCCGTAATTAAATAGTTTATTACTCGAATTTGAAGTCAATCGCCTTTTCACTAGTCTACAAAGGCCCTCCACGCTCCCAGCATCCCCTAGTATCGGCTAGCGGGTCAAATAACTGTAAGCCAATCCGATCAATTGATCTCATCGGCTCAGTTTCTGGGCGCTCGCTTTAATTTGATTATGCCTGAACAATTCCGAATTTGAAACCAATGCCGTCTCCACAAATTTATTGTTATCCTCTGTCGGCACCGAACTAGATCATTTTAGAGAGCTTCTAAGAAAAACCGTCAACGAAAAACGCCAGTCACGTATTACTGTTCATTCACGTACTATACAGTTCTTTTCTAAATTAAACCCTACCGAAGTGTTTGTAGACTATACTTAGACTTTATTTTCGGAAAATAACAAACAGTAATCGCAGTCAAAATTAACTAAATATACCTAACGAAATGAAAAATAAAAACAACACGCTATTAACTTTTAAAAAGTATAAAAAAATGTGCCACAATACAATGTTATAAGTACTAAAAAAAGAAACGTGTAATAAAATTTTGAACAGTAAAAAAAAAAATTACACTTTTAGTCAGAGAATTGATAGCTTGCTGAGTCCTGGACACAGATTTGCTACAGCATAGCCACTTAGCATCTTCAACTGCTAAAAAGAATATACATATTAGCTGACTCTACCTCGGCGTTCCCAACTTGCGTCTGCAATTATTTAACATTGTGAACGTCCACGAGTTGGGTTAATATCCATAAGGAGAACCGTTCGTTGAAGTCTAAAAAATCGCCAAAGTCTCCCCGCTAAAAGTACTGCTCCGCTGCTCCACATATGCCAGTGATTTATTGGATAGCCCCCACACCACCCAACTGCATCAGTCTATTTCGGATACGGTTCAACCCAATAAAAAGGCGGCGTACGGAGCAGCTTCTCGCAAATAAAAACTAAACAGGGAAGTGGGTATCGCAACGCCAAATGGCCTGTGAAAAACAATCGCGAGACTAGGGTTCCACGGCGCAATAGGTAAACCCTCTTAGAAGACGTCCTGTTTCGCATAACTTTAATAAGCTAGCACCCGAGTGGAGTCTATAAACAACTAGCGACCCGCCCCGGCTTCGCACGGATGCAATGTATTATACATTTTTTTTATGTGAAAAGTTACCAAACGAGCAGACGGTTCACCTGATGGTAAGTGAATACCGCCGCCCATGGACATCTGCTACACCCGAGGGTTGTAGATGCGTTGACAACCATTTGAAAATTGGGATCCGGCTACCTCACACACCAGACGAAACGCGAAAGAAATTGTCATACTTCCACTTTACGCTGGTCTTCTGTGAGGTCGTGGTACTTACCCGGACGGGCCTGCCCATTCGTGCAACAGCCTAGGCTGCTGCGTGGCCCTACCACCATAAAATACAATACATACAATACATATGAACCTTCCTCTTGAATCACTCTATCTAGTTAAAGGAAACAGCATCAAGATCCGTTGCGTAGTTTTAAAGATCTAAGCATACAGAGGGACAGACAGACGGCGGGACGACTTTGTTATATACTATGTAGTGCTGATTACACAGAAGGGAAGTACGGAAGCTTCATTAATGAAAATTTTATGATCAGGCATACGTTTTGATCAGTGACAGAGTTACTGGAAATTATTTTTATTCAATGCACAATGCCCGCCGAATGTTATTTTAGTTAAGACTATAAAAAACTCGTTTATAGTTTTGACTAAAAAGATTTCAGTTACAAATTACTTACATACTAGTCGGAGAGAGAATTTAAATTGTTACACAGAAAAAAAAAAAAAAAACTTTCTTGTTGTTCTCTTTTCTCTTCGTTGTTGCTTTTAGTTCTCAGCCGATTTCGCTAAATTGAATCCGGTGTGTCGTTCGAAAGTTATTTCGTTCCAATAAATAAAGTAATTTCCGTAAGTTTTTGCGTTTGTCAGTTTTTCACCCACATTGACCACACTTTGATTTTTTCAGAACATTCGTTTCCGCCGTATGAGGTGCTTTGTATGTAACGTGGCAAGCGAGCGGGCGGTTCACCTGATGTTGAGTGATATCCGCCGCCCATTGCAACACCCGTAATGCGTTGCCATCTTTTAATAAAGTGGGCCCCGGCTACCTCAATCACCAGACGAAACGCAGAAGTGTACCACTTCCATTTCACGCTGGTCTTCTGTGAGGTGGTGGTACTTCCCCGGACGAAACTGCCCATTCGTGCAACATTAAACTGTTACGTGGAGCTACCACTGTTAAACTGTGTAAGTAAATCTAGTGAATAGTTGTTTATTTATTTATTTATTTGTTTGAATATGGTATAAAAATTTTGACAGTCATATTATACGGTTCAATCATATTCAACCATTTCTGGTATACAAAATGTTAGTGGTTTCGATTTCAAATTTGATTCGAATCTGTTAAGCCGTTGCGGTGTGAAGAGGGCATTAACTGCAACTCATATGCAACAAATACACGAACACAAATTTTCATGATTTTTACTACTCTTAAATTTAATGTTAAAAGCTTTGACTCCATTTCATCGATAATTTGAAGAGTTATTAATATTTGTATCGGCAAATGATTATTTATGCTATCACAACTATGGAAATTAATAAACTATTGCTATTCATTTAAATATAAACTATTAAGTTATGAAATCATTGAAAATTTAAAGTAGCCAGTGCCTACACGTAACATACATATAAGCACACACGTCCTTTAACCGAAACGAGATGGACAGACACCGAGCAACATATTCCACTCGGTTAATTTAAGTCCCGAAGCAGACTAACATGCGAAGATATTGGCTTCAGTGCCGGGGGTATTGGGTTCGATTCCCACACTGGATAACTATTTGTGTGACCCACAGTGTGGGTGTTTGTCAAAGTGAAATTTATGTTTGTAAAATGTCTCTACAACGCAGAATAATGTTGCCCTAAAATAAAAGCAATGTTTTTCCTAAAAAAAAAAAAAGATATATATGAACTTACTACTACAATTACTATAACCAAAAACATACGGAACCTCTAGTTCCTAGCAACGTTTCTCTAACGTTGCATTCCCCAACCACCCAATGCCGGCCTCGCCCGTTGACTCAAACAATACATCGGCGACTTCATTTGTATGTAAATGCGCGTTCAGCACTTTTATATCTATGTTTGCGTTCACTTATTGCGCAGTTTTTTCTTTGTGTATTCAAAATAGCCTTTTAAGCGCCCATTAGCTGCTTAGTCTATTGACGTAGCTTCGCGTGATCTCGCTTAAGTGGTACATGTGTTCGAGGTTCGAATCGTAAATAAACATTTCAGGATATATTTTTACCAATGGAACTAATACAAAACTAAAGAAAAGTTTGCACTGGTACTGGGTAACTGATAAACATATTTACATAAACTTTTCTATATACTTAAAAAAAAAAAAAACATTTGCCCTTGCTTTAGGATAACATTATCCTGTGTTGTAAGGACGTTTTATAAACATAAATTTCACGTGAACAAACACCCAGATGCGGAACAACTGTCTGTGGGTCACACAAATAGCTGTCCCGAGTGGGGCTCGAACCCACGACCCCCGACGCCAAAGTCAATACGTTAACAACTGCGCCACGAAGAAATAAAACTCAACTCTACTTTCATTTCTAAAATGCAACTATGCATTTTTTTATATTTTTTTCCTCAAAATATATGTAGGAAGATATGTTAGTTTAATAATAATAATAACAAAGAATACTAACGATTCCATAGGGCATCATATCGTCACCACTGTGTACCTTAACTACTGTGTACCTAAATATGTTTTATATATATCGGTCAATTAGTGGAATCTTCTCAGCAATAGCACTAACCCACTGAATTCTATAAAAGCCAATGTTCAATAACTTTTATTTTTACTTCATGACGGACAATATTCCAGATAACAGAACTCTAGGAGAGTTAAGGGCCCATTCCTAGGAGGTACCACGACCTTACAGAAGACCGGCGTGAAGTGGATGTGTCATACTTCTAGATTTTTCCGGTGAGTGAGGTAATCGGGATCCACTTTATTAAATGGTGCCAACTCATCTGCAGCCCCACGGGTGTAGCAAATGACCATCGGCGGCTGAACACTTAACATCAGGTGAAACGCCAGCTCGCTTGGCACCTTCTCACAGAAAATGATGTTAATTCAGAAATAAGAACCAAAAAAGACATTTCAACTGCATATAATACAAAGACATACGGATATTAATAAAGACAGATGCATTATACAAAATAATGAATAGTCTATAATACATATATCCCTTAATGTCATTGTGATTACATTGCCTATTAATTATTCGCTAAGACATTAATGGCTAATTGCTTACTCAAATGCAATATGATACGTGTAAATTCATGCGACCCATTATAAACTGGACCGTAAGGAATTATCAGTCCATCGATTGATTCGATTACGAAATTAATCGAATATTTTATTAATTTTTAGAATTCCTACAAATTTTTAAACAAAACCTAACACCGATATATGGTTTCTAGTTTCACCAGACTCAATAATGACGGTCGAAAGTGTCTCTGGTAAAATTTACTTCCTTTTTAGGATTCCGCACCTAAAGGGTAAAGCCGGACTCTATTACTAAGTCTCTGCTGTCTCTATATCTGTCTGATGATGTAATTCCATTGCCGCTATAACAACAAATACTAAAAAATATTTAAGTGGGGCTTCCCTACAACAGACATGATTTTTTTGCCGTTTCTATAGATAATGGTTCGCAACCCATCTTGCGTTAGTCCTAAATAAGTAGCAATAAGTTCCTAAAATAAGTACATGTACGGTAGAGCAAAACGATTTTTTGAACCACCGCTTTTGGTGTTACATATCTTAATACATTCAATTGGTTAAAGACACAAAGACACACATCCATAGATTCATACACAACTCAGAATCGATATAATTATACATCTACAAACCAACATTTACATCCGAGAGCCAAAGCCTTCAAAAAGCAAATTTATACTGCTATATTATTTATTTAATAGGCGTGGAACTCGCAGCGGGAATCTTTGAAGGAATAAGGCAATTCGCTTAAACCTCTCATCACTTATTTCGTCTGTACGCCCACGTAATTTTCAAGAGTTCTAGTATGAACTCAATTGGAATCATTAGTATGGAAATATTACTTTGTAACCTTCATTATATTCACGATTCAAACGATATAAATCTGATACCTTCGTTACAAAGCTAATATAATTGTTCGTTCCAAACATGTTGAAATAACTGTCATTATTGCCTGAATTAAAGTCAAAGTCGAAATATCTTTATTCAATAGCCCATATTGTTCGAAACTCTTACTGAACGTGAAACTACCGCCGGTTCACTAAACTAGATCTGTTCAGAGAAGAACCGGCAAGAAACTCTGCGGTCTTGTTATCTTCTTTTAGGGTTCTGTACCCAAAGGGTAAAACGGGGCCCTATTACTAAGATTTCGCTGTCTGCCTGTCTGTCCGTCTGTCACCAGGCTGTATCTCCTTAACCGTGATAATAAGACATTTGAAATTTTCACACATGATGTATTTCTGTTGCCGCTATAGCAACAAATACTAAAAACAGAATAGAAAAATATTTAAGTGTAGTACAACGGGCATGATTATATCGCCGTTTTTATAAATTTTGATACGGGACTATCGTGCGCGACTCCGACTCGCACTTGGCCGGGTTTTATTTATTTATTTTATTTTATTTATTTTATATATGTAACATATAAAATTGTTTAGATATAAATTCGGCGGCAGCGGATATAAAATCGGACTTGCAAGTGCAGAGCAAGAGAATTACGTATAATGTAAAAGAAAAAGGTACTTATGTTTAAGATCAAACAATATATTATTATTATTCGTTCTTAGCCTGCTCTTGCTATGACGATAGCACGAACTAATAAAGAACGAAATTAACGGCGATGAGACGTTTCTTGTCGTAGTTGTCAACTGATTCTCTGTTGCAAAATATAATAATGTTGTATTTTTATGTAGGTGAGTATTAATTCTCATGAGAAATCCCTTAAGGCGTGTCGTGATAATTGTATACATACATAATATATGTGCATAAATAAGTAGAGACAAACAGTCTAGTATCTTTTTCCTCTCTTATTGTAAAGGATTTTCTTTGCATATTTTTTTTAGTTTAGTATTTATAGACGAATTTAGTTTAAAAGTTAATAAAATAAAAAAATAATAAATTTTCGATAACGAACACTATTGCACCAGCATAAAATTTTTAAGTGATAAATCAGTGAAAATGAGGTTTATATAATATGATGAAGATGAGCCATATAATTAGTTAAAGCATTAGTGCCTTGCACATTATTAGGGCTCCAGTCATAGTGAATGGCTTAAACTTAGCTGGTAATTAATGTCAAATATTTATTTTACATTAATTAATTTATTTATTTTATATATTTTTTGAGTAATTAATGTTATACAATCATCAATTAATACAAGTCATGTTGTCCAACTGCTAAGCAAAGGCCTCCTCTATACTTAGGGTATTAGGACATAGTCCACGCGACACCACTGCGGTTCGACAGACTTCATACGTTTTCGAAATATTGTTTTTTATTACGAAAATTTGCAGGTTTCCTCACGATGTTTTCCTTCACCACTGAGCACGTGATAAGTCAGCGTTTAAAATTACAATTAACAATTTCACTAGCGCCGGTATCGGGAATTTAACGCAGGCAGCTCGAGTATATTGAATTAATAGCGAGCGCCCGGACACCGAGTAATATAATAATAAAAAATATTTCAGACCGTATTTTTACGAAACTAGGCAAAGTTTTTAGTACTTGTACCAGGTAACAAATAGACATACATTTCTTAAATATTTATCTAATATTTACAAGATTAAATCTATCAAAAATTAAATATTACCCAATAAACCTAATCCACTCAGCTTAACCTTTGAGCGAGAAAAGAACCAGCTCTCTTGTCACAAGCACCAGCCGCGGCGTTAAGCCTAGGACATAATCCTTTAAAAAAAACTGATGTACGGGGACCCCATGGACCCAAAGTTTCAACAGCAAATGGCACAAAACATAATCTAAACATAGAGACTGATATTTACGCCACTTATTTACTTTCCCTCGATGCCGCCCCGACCATGGCCAAAGTACCCCTTAGATGAGAGGCAGCCTGCTTGTCTACACAAGTAGCATCCCAAAAAAGAGCTTTGCCTCTCTCCCAAGGGATCAAAGTCATTTCTTTTAAGAATAAACACACATTATAAACATTTACAGCTAGATACTAGAAAAACACCTTCCTTCTTCCTTTCTTCACATAATATTTTTCTGGTACATGAGGCACGAAGCCAAACGAAGCCAATCGGTGTTTACTCACCAATATATGGGCTTTGATAAATTGATCGTTCATGGTATGAACGCGTTTGTTCACACCCAGCTTGTATCAATTGTAATGGCAATAAATTGTTAACATTAGATAACAGATTAGCTATTTTCTGATGCACGACAATTTGAATTAAACCCGCAATTGCCAACCAACGGACATCCTATTCATCCTTCGGTTGCCGAGATATTCCTTAATTAAATAGAAGTACGAGAAGATAAGCTACGCTCAAGTTTCGGAATACCTTTACAACTAAATGCGAAAGCCGCTATATCTAAACTTCGAGTTCAACCGCAACCGTTACGCTCGAGAGATGAGACAAAGTGATTAAAATTTAATAAAGCCATTAATAATATCAATTACATTATAAATGCTGAAGTTTGTCTATACTTCCGTTCGTTCACCTTACACGCCGCAGCAACTATCCTTTGTTTTAACGGTTAACTGGGATTTTTATACAACTTGGGTTATATACCGTAAAAATGAACTATATACAGTGCGGACGATTTCGATTGAAAATAAGACATATTCCCTTTGACACGTATATTTAACAAAAGCATTATTGTAAAAACACTTTCATATTAAATGTTAAAAACAAAATAAATTTCATATCTCTTTATAATAAAAATAATATTTTTATCATAGAGAGAAGTTTACATTAATTTCACAAATATAAATTAACAAAGTTTGATTACACTCATTTACCTGGAATGACCAGGTATGAAAATGATTTTTTATAAAAAATACTTTGTTTGAAATATTTTTACTGCACGTCTTATGATTCCTAGTTAAGTGTACTATATGAATCGTATATAAGAATGAATGAATGAATACTTTTATTGTCCACCACACATAAAATGATACACAAAATATATAGAAAAACAGATTAATAGTATGCACTTATCGCTTCATAGCGATCTCTTCCAGGCAACCAATGGCGTAAAGGAACGTTTACTACGTAGGTGGTGCAATAGTAACATACATAATATATAACTAAATCAAATACATAAAAAATACATACACATACACATATAAACATGTATATTTATATATCGGAATAAAATAATTCATACAAGTCACCTATCACTGGCAAGGTATTGGCTTCTGCGCCCGAAGTGATGGGTTCGATTCCCATACGGGCTTTTTGTCCACCTAAAATTTATATTTGTGAAACGTCCTTACAACACAGGACAATATTATACTACAGTAAGGGCGATGTTTATTAAAAAAAATACATTAATAACTAGAATTTGTTAAGACACCCATGTTAACATGCGTGTCTGTTGCGGTTGTAGACTGAAAGGGCAAATATCAATAAATAAATTAGGAACAGTCTCGGAAGTTGATTATAATTTTTCTATACTAGACTGTTTAATGTTCATATTTATTATGAAGTAACAAAATGTCTGCAACCATAATAACCTAATGGCTTGGTTCATTTCGCCAGTTTTCTTTTAAATTTATTAAGCTCACCTGCAGACGTTACAATAAAACTTTCTTAGGTCATTTACAAAAATTTAAATGCCTAAAACTAATTGCACTTCCAAATTACGGGCAAACACAACCAAGTCCAACACAAGTATAGTATAATAAGAAAAACCTTATAATCAGAATTTCGAATTTGCGTCTCACGGGTTCGAATTTTTCTGCAAAAATTCAATCTTTTACGTTTCATCTCGAGTCCATTACAATAAAATTAACCATATAAGGTTAAGGGTCAAAGCGAAACCTACGTACACTCATAAATTCCTGTCGTCTACAAATACGTTTCCAAAGCAAAGGCAATAACTCAAAACACGTTCAAAGTAAACAGAAAGACATAATTGACGTGGAAAATTGCGGTTTACAATGAAATGCGACAAATTGCGCGACCTCTATCGATATCGCCCGATTAATCTATGACAAAGCGCGAGGCATAAAGGGAGTTTTATAACAGAGCCGTATCGTGGATTCTTTCGAGGTCCTTGCTTACATTAAATGTCGATTCGAGGTGATCTCGTCGTAAGAAACCACTTGAGATGTCAGAGGGTCTTCAATTCCCAGTTGTGTTCAGTGAGTTGTTCGACTTAATTTCTCCCCAATGGAAAACTGTGTATATGCACCGTTAAAGTTTTTTTTTAGTTGTTAATAAATCGACAGTAATAGCATTGATGAGTCAGTGATGCTGTTTCTACGCTATTAGCTTCAGTGGCCAGGCTGGGTTCGATTCCCACATCATCATTATACTACCCTTAAGCCACCTTGGGGTCGGCACAATATGTGAATGAATGAATTAATGTGCATCATGTTTTAAGCGGTTTCGGCTAACGACGCATTGAATTTTTTCACGATCTGGGTATTTGTTTGTTGTATGTAAAAGTCATAGCCAATACCACTAACACAGTGACTAACAGCTTGTGCCCACCTCCGAATGAAATTTCTATTGTGTCGATGGTCACCTATGGTGCACTGTAATTTTTTATGTTCCGTACCCAAAGGGTAAAAATGGACCCTATTACTAAGAATCCGCTGTCTGTCTGTCTGTCTGTCCGTCTGTCTCCAGGCTGTTTTTCATGAAACGTGATAGTTAGACAGTTCAAATTTTCACAGATGATGTATTCCTGTTACCGCTATAACAACAAATACTAAAAACAGAATAATACATATTTAAGAAGAGCTCCCATGTAACTGACATATTTTTTTGCCGT
The DNA here is from genome assembly GCA_933534255.1 of Iphiclides podalirius. Lineage (NCBI taxonomy): Eukaryota > Metazoa > Arthropoda > Insecta > Lepidoptera > Papilionidae > Iphiclides > Iphiclides podalirius. The sequence continues at coordinate 13,110,671 of OW152826.1, forward strand.
TTTTATAAATAATGGTACGGAACCCTTTGCGCACGAGTCCAACTCGCACTTGGCCTATTTTTTCCTTTTCATTTGTCATCGTGTTGATAATAATCGATAATACACCTAGTCAAAGAGCAACACGGGAAACTAAGCAAAATCGATATCACTTCACTTGTGTTTATTTATTGCATGCGACTTCGTTGTTTTGTTCAAACAAAATAATCTAATCACAACGGCATGAAAGCATGCTGCTACAACGCTAAAATTGTTAACATGAATCGATTTTTTTTAACCGAGACATCGGAAATTGCAATATTAACCCAACAGTAACTTGAATTAGAAAATAATTGCAATAGTAAATAGAATTGAATCCACTTGAAATTCATTCTGTAATTTAATAGGTTAAATTGCTTACCTAGCTTGTTAATATTTTGTCGAAGGCAATGCGGTGTCACGTCTGTAAATGCCGGTGACTTGTTCTGTGAGAACTTAACGATCAAAGCTCTCCCTCCAGATGTGTGGCCAGCAAATGGATTAAGCGATGATGGGGCGCTCTGAAAGAAGCGACCGCCGGACCGAATCTATTTCTATGCTAATTCTATTAGGTTTTTAGTCTAACGCCCAAGAGCTCCGGTTGACTGCAGACGGGTGTAATCTCAGCTGAGTTAGGTAGGTCCTCGACCCCCCTTACACCGGATAGAAGTTAAAGCGGAGTATTTGATTTCGGAAACTGGCTGTGTTAGGGTCATTGAGTTCGCGTGTGCAGTTTTTGGATTAACTAGCTTACAGCCGCGGCTTTGCTTGCTTATTTTTTCAGAAATAACAAGGGGATTTTTTACATCGTAAAAATCGAAATGCTTTTGAGGCCATTGTGTATGGCTCCATTTCGAATTTAATTTTGTAAACCTTATTTGTATAAAATCAATCTCAATCTCTCATGTTGTGTGGAACACATACAAGAACCCTTTGCATTTGTAATAATTCGAAGTGCGGCGTCAATTTGTCTAATTGCTAAAATTCGATATAGATTTGGGTTTACGATTTCCATGCGGTCATCACCTTAACTAAGGTTTACTTTGCTTTTGCATAGGTTTAATGTGTTAGAATATTCTGTAAATGACTGCATATACTTAGCAGATAGTAGTGGATGTTTTAGAATATAGGCCAAACCTATTTCTTTCATGTAATTAGATGGCTATCGTGCTCGTGGTTCAGCTGATGTTAAGCGATAACCGCTGCCCATGGACATTAGCAACAGCCGTAGGGTTGCAGATGGACTGCCACCCTTCAATAAAGTTGGCCCTGGTTACCTCACTCATCAGACGACACGAAGAAGTATCACACTTCCACGCCAGTCTTACTTTACTATACTTTAGTTTTTCATAGTTTTTACCAAGTCAGATGAATTCTTGTTAAGTTGCACTTGACATGATTCGTGTAGAAGGGGTTGGTTAGTAAGCCCCAACCACCACTGCGATCTAAAAGATCTATTGTAGTCTGAAAGACGCACCATGGTAGTCGGTTGAAATCTAGGGACTTAACTAACTAATCATGGCTAACATCAATGCACACTGTATCGATTGATACTACTCACATTCATCACAAGAATAATTGTTTCGATTTATCCAGCGGAAAATAAATAAGTATATAATGATCAAATCAATCCCAATCTATACTTATTATAGTTATATGTCTAAAACTAATTCATACAAGAAGAAGAGAATGACATTAAGCCCACTGACTATATTTTCTAAAAACGGCAACATGGCGTCACACGGCATCACAGTTCTAGAGCAGCAAAGGCTGACACGGAAGATTTCTCTCTACCTAGAGTCGCATAGAGGAATAGAAAGAGCATCAGCCTAGAATCGCCGAAGTCTAAAGTAACCGGCGTGTATTGCCAGCACGCGACACGTCACCTAAATCAGCTGTACACAACGCGTCCGTAAACCAATACGCGTGGCTAACGGGTGAGGTGGGCGCCGGAATTAGCATACGCAAATTGCTCTACGCACCTGTGCGTGGCAGCGACGCCGGGTGTGCAGCCTAGTCGCACAGTGGGTGGAGCTGCTAAACATTACAATTCCAGCTGGGAAAAACTCCATGAATGTGTTCTTCATTTTTTAGGGTACGTACCCAAAAGGTAAGTTAGGACCCTATTACTAAGACTCCGTTGTCTGTCTGTCTGTCCGTCGGTGACAAAGCTGTATCTCATGAACCGTGACAGTTATTTGAAATTTTCACAGATGATGTATTTCTGTTGCAGCTATAACAACAAATAAAAAAAATTAAACAGAATAAAGTATGGATTATAGAAGATGGTACGGAACCCTTCATGGGTGAGTCCGACTCGCACTTGGGTGGTTTTTGTAATGCAAAAGGAGGCAAACAAGCAGGCGGGCCACATGATGGTAGATGTTAACCGCCCGTGGACACAAATAGGGGTCATAGATGCTTTGCCGTCTTTAAGGAAGGAATAGGCCCTCTTCTTGAAGGTTTCGAAGTCGTATCGGTCCGGAAATACCGCTTTTCTATTTGTTGTTATATCGGCAACAGAAATACATCGTCTGTGAAAATTTCAGCTGCCTAACTATCACGGTTCATGAGATAGACAGACTGCAGTCTTAGTAATAGGGTCCCGTTTTACCCTTTGGGCACGGAACCCTAAAAAGTACATGTTTACATAGTAAACAAATGAGCAATCCAAGTTTCTGGATTAACAATAAGATATAACAAACCATCATATTATTTGTCGAAGCCTTAGATTGCCCGTCCGTAATAAAAACGTACGTCTCAATAGCGAAGTGTGACCGCCGCCTTACGGGGGGAAACGGGAACGAAGTCATATCTCCTGGAATATGAAGCCCAGTCGGTAGCACCAACAATAGCCGTTCCCTAGACTGCTCCTCTCCCGACTTTTTCCTACGCTCCTATTTTTATAGTTGTTTGTAATTGGTCGAGTGCTTTTGTCGGCGACTGTACACCCGCGCTAGGGTTCCGTCGCATGAAATCGAATCGGCAAACAAGACGGTGGTGTGCACTGTTATAAGCGATGTAAGTCTTCTTGGTTACCATCTTTTGGTTTTTTATTTTTTTTTCCTATTCTGTGTAGCTGTAAATCAATCAAGGCCTCTTACGATGTCGTCGGTCTATCTAGTGGGAGACTAGATAGACCGACGACATCGTAAGAGGCAACCAGTGCATGCAAATTGCAGGGTAGTATGTTGTGAATAGGGAGGCCTTTCTTCAAAAGTGGACGTCTTCCGGACGATGATGATTATATCTAAATGTTAATGTGATCAATTCGTAAAAACTTATTTTAGAAAATAAAACATTTATAATTTCATAACATTGTGTCATCAGCATTAGTTAAAATATCTTATAACATTTCATAACGTTATTTTTTTACCGTGACTTTGCTTTGAATTATAACTATTTTATCAATAATTTATTTTCTATGGAGAGTCTTATAAACAAGGAGGCTATTTCATTATCCTTTAGTATTCCAGGCCTATTATATCAAATAAGTAGCACTAGTTGTTCTATTTTCACTAGATTGAAAGGCAACTAAGCTTGTTATTATTTCGAAATAACTTTTTCAATTACCCTAGATCAAATAGAGCGATAATTAATACTACAGAACCCTTCCAGTCCAGATGGAACTTTCCCGCCTTTATAGCAGTGTTCGCTGTTAAGTGCTGATGTTTGAAATTGCATTTAAATATTATGTAGTTTTAGTGCCGTTTTTATTGCTCCCTTTTAATTCAGATGCGACTTAATAAAAACACTGATTTTATATGCAATGGCAGTGACCGTTAAGCTACTGGAATCAGCGAAACAGACGCACACACAGTCTAATAATTTTTATTGAGAAAGTATCTGATAGTGATTTCCATCAATGGTAATCCTTATCTATGTTGGAATATGTTGGTTTTATGGTCTGTTTGTTTGTATAATGTTGCTGAGCGCAAATAGAAGGTATGGTAAGGTAAAGTAAGGGTATATCTTTATAAGATACGGTTTTCTCTTTTCAATATCACTGAGCGAGGAGAGAAGTCGTTCGCAATGTGGCATTATTTCGAACTGATAATTATAATGGTAAAGGAAGTGGTGAAAGCCAGGTTAGTACCAAAATAACCACTTTTCACTGTCCCTATTATAGGGTTATCGTGATGACACATAGTGGTAAATGGAAAATTCACCGCTACAAGTGATAGGCCACATAAAAAAATCTCAATTCTCTGTCTCAATTTCAGTCGCAAAATACGTGCTATAAGAAATCGCTTTTCAAGACAAGATTTGTCTTAATTTAAATTAACTTATACGTGAATAAACCAGTTTTTTCAGTTGTATAGGTTGTCAGAAAATCTTACAAAAATAACGTTAATAATTGTTTGTTCAAAAAAATTGAGTTTACTACTACTGTACTACTCGAGATTTGCAAGTAACAGTATTGTCATTTAAGCAAATTCATCATTTTATTATCTAATGTAAACGACCCGATTTGTTTGTACTCTTAACGGCACAAATATTTAAATGTTCCCAAATTTTTTGCTCACTTTTCGTTTTTTACTCCACGGTAAAAACACAATCTGAAACTATAACTATTAATCAAGACGTACAAAAGTTCGCATGAAAGGAGAAAGTTCTTGGTATTGTAATAGGTAAAAAGCTATTACTTAGACGAAGTTTTGAGCCATAAAATGGAGAAAAAAAAAAGCGCGGTATAAACAGCGAAAAGCCGACTTAAAATCAGGCACTAAGTTATCAATTTCAGCGGAACTTCATGAGATCCAGCGGCGAACTCTTACCAACTTTATGCTAATGGCAGATATCTGAGCAATTCCAACTTAACCCCGGTTTAAGTAAAACAATGTGGCTTTGACTCCAACTTGTGAGAAGTCTGAAAAGTGAACAAAAAAAAAGTCTCCCAATATATTTGCTAATGGTCCAGATTATTCTTTAAATTGTTCTCATTAGCATTTATATAGTGTTCCTCTGAATTTGAAATTGTTTCTGAAGCATTCTAGCGCTTTCGTTTCCTTGAAAAGGTTTCTCATTTTTTAACCGTGAGTTGCATCATGGAGAATCTGCAAAGAATCTTCTTTCCGTTCCTTGTAGGTTTAATATATGGACTTGTAAAATTATGTATATGGATATGTCTTTACTAAACGCTTTGCATGTATCTACCCATTTTGAATACGATTGTAAAATCATATCGTATGAGTTAAGTGCCAAATAACTATCGATAGATTTTTAAGTCCTGAAAGCCCTATGGACAATGCAAAGTTAGGTACACACTTACGTTAGCCGCGCTCTTAATTAATTTCATTATTCTTGAAGATTAGATATAGAGTTCGTCGAAAAGCAACAATAATTACTAAGATACTCGAGTAATAATTTCCTTTGAAATTCATAATTTAAAAATTGTCACTTGTTATTTTATCGCAAACTCAATACGAATTGGGTCATAGCAGCGAACCGTGACGCGATTTTTCGACACAACACTCCATGTATTTCGGACGCATCGTATCCGTTGACAAAGCGATGTACAGATTTCATTGCTCGATCATTCGCCGTGGGGATAATCAAAATGGCGGACGAATGAGTCAACATGGCGTCTCGACAAATTGCACGCGCCGTGTCATATATATGTTAACTTAACGTTTTGACTCTTTGTCTTTAACGAGCGCATTACCACTCGTGTAGCAATCAAGGATTATTAATGCGCTTTTGTTAAAGCGAAACACGTTGAAAACAAGGGAATTAGTTTTTAATTATACGCCGGAAATCCACTGCGCGGGCGGCGAAGATCGCTTATGCAGCAGAGTGTTCAGGTAATTCGTATGCCTTTGCGTATAAAAATTTACTGGCCAAGTGCGAGTCGGACTCGCGCACGAAGGGTTCCGTGCCATTATATATAAAAACGGCAAAAAAATCACGTCTGTGGTGTGGGAGCCCCACTGAAATATTTTTTTATTCTGGTTTTTATTACTTTTTGTTATAGCGGCAACAGAAATACATGGCCTGGTGACAAACGGACAGACAGACAGACAGACAGCGGAGCCTTATTATTAGGGTCCCGTTTTACCCTTTGTGTACGGAACCCTAAAGATTCACGTATCCTCATACAAACGGAGTAACTGCAAGAGGCAATTTGTCCTTTATTTATGGAACTAAGAAAACTATATTGATGTTAGTGAGTACAAAAGAAAACTTTAACAACTATTTTAGTTTTGTCACAAAACAGGATAGGATTTGAAGGAACGATCTCAGATTTTATATTAAAGCAGTATATTATTGTATATTAAAGCAATTCTGCTCGTATCGCTAAAAATATTACGAATATAAAAGGAACGTTCCATTATAATTCAGAGGGCTTCGTTTATAGCCGTCGTGTATACGTCAGAACAAGTAGACAGGTGATAGACGGCAACATCTTACGCTTAAGGCATCGAAACACTGGAAAAATACAAAGCACGAGCTCTCTCTCACATCTTTGACTCTGTAATAGTATATTAGTTGCTGAGATGACTAGTGCAATCCCCTTTTTAAACTAGCACTGAGTAGTTTACTACAACTGCAAAAGCATGATAAATTAAATGAGTTTTTAATGTGAAAAATTGCAAGCGAGCAGGCAGTGCATCTATTGTTAAGAGATAACCACCGACTATAGAGGTCTATGACATTGGATTTCACCGACGATTAAAAAAGTGGGCTCCGGATACCTCACTCACTAGACGAAATATGAAACTATAAGTATAATACAGTGAGGCCGTGGTACTTACTCGTACGCCTTTCCTCGCTCCTACCGGTTCCTGCAACAGCGGAAGATGCTGCAAAACTTTTCTGTTAGACGGTACCAAGTCAGTTAGAGTGAGTTTCTACCCTTTACCTGATATTAAAATTGGTTTCCGGGGCATGGACAGTAGGGTAATCGGAAGAATCTTTGTAGTCTCGGCCTCATAGAATAGGGCTAAGGTATCACCTGCCTGTCGTAAAAGGCGACTGGACGGGGACACGGAATGGCGGCAGTACGAAGTGTCCAGCTGTCGCAAGGTGGTGAGGGAATCAGGGAAGGTTTACCCTGCTCACCTGCTCATACGCAGTACCGAGGGAGGGAGAGATACCGGATTCCCTCTAAGCGTACAGGTAGCAGATGGGTACGAAACCCCATATAACCCTGTTATGTGAAAAATTATGACATAGAATATTTTGAAGAATCCGATTTAAAAAAAAAGGTTAATCCGAACGGAAAGTTATGAAAATGTAACGCATCTGCAACTAAGGTGTTTTAGATGTCTTGCACAGCCGCCCGTTCTTTGCTGTTCGTTTTCACATTAAAATGTACAAAATGTGCAGGATTTTATGTGTTGCCAAACATTAAAAGAATAAGCCTCAGCTGCCGAGCGTTCCGTGTGAGCGCACCAGTTTAAACGTAAAAGTATAATGCTTTTCCCACAAACCTGTCGTCTTTTTGCCTCGGCATATTCCCGAACTAACCTACCACTTAGGGCAATACCAGTCTCTCCAAAGTCCAATCACTTAAAGACGACAGCATATTATTAAAAATTCGGAGGCTAAAAATAAATTCGTTTTCATTTAACGACTTCATTAATGATGAACTTTACGCTCCCTCTGCGGATAATGTACTCTGTGCGATTGTATTCCGAACAAAGATGTTCGCCCCTATATTTCTTTGACTGCATCTAATGTATGCGTTGATTTCACGACATGACTGCATTCCAGATAACAACTCTTAATTAGCTTTGCGTTGGATGTTAAAAAAGTGCACTTAATTAACAGCGATCGGCAAAATTTTCCCGGTGGTACATTCGCTGGAAATTAATGACTAAGGTTTCGATAAAGTTAATTGAAAAACTTTTAAGACGCTCGCGTCTTGTGGCATGATTCCGTTTAAATATAATATTTAGAAATGACTTAACATCAATTGAACCAGAAGCTCGCTTACCACCTTCTTACAAAAAAAACCTTTGGAAGGAGACTATCGGCTAATTTAGGTTTCTTATATTTGTCACATAGTACCCAACGGACAGTTAGTAATTCCTACTACAAAGATTAAGAATAATCGATTCAGTCCCGTGTCCACCCGTGATTTTACAGTATATGTTGTTGTACTCAGCGGCATCTGCTATTCCTAGAATTGGACATCTTATTCCGACATGAAGTGTGAGCATTATACTTCTAGTTTTTTTCTGGTAAGTGAAGTAACTGGGGGTAATTATTTTAAAAAATCAAAATCTTTTATTCATCGACATAAAAACATACATTTCGTCTATCGATAGTAATTTTTTTTAAATCTGAAACCGTTTCGTAATGAGATTATTCCAACGAAGAAGAAACAGCTTCGGTATGCTCTTTTTAGTATTTTTTTTTCTTCAAAAAAAATTAAAATATTATACAACTGTTTTTTTCTTTCTTTTAGAAATAGCTTGGGAGCGATCAACTCATTCCCAGGGGTTACTGTGATTAATGTATTCATTTGTATTATAATATTAAAGGTTGGCAACGCATCTAAAACCCCATATGTGTCGATGACGTCTGAATTTCTACAGGTGGTGGTAATTACTTCACACTAGGAGATTTGCTTGCTGACATTATCCCCACCTTTTTACATAAAATATCACGCCTCCTAAGTTTACCCGTGTTGCATGATAATTTGAGCATTTTGATACAATACTAATACGTCTTTAAACAGTACGGATTACCGACTACGCCCCCGATTGTGGCGTTTTGTCCGTTATCGCGCAACGGGATCTGATTGTACCCAGCGTACCTGCTAATTATTGTAACACCCGCTAAAAATGTGCCTCCATACCTTCAGCGCTTTATCTAGAGCGCGATCTCTACACTGAACAGGCGTGTTAAAAAACTCAACTCTTTGGTTATCTTTAATCTCTTTTCCTTTCCTTCTTCTTTTTTCATGTGAGATGTCAAGTGAACTGGCGGCTTTACGCAAGTTTGCTACTTTTATACAGTCCTAGAGCTGAAAACATAACATCATTAATGACAACATAGATAAGTCTATATCCTCAAAAAGAAAGCTGACCTCACGGAAGACCGGCGTGAAGTGGAAGTATTAAACTTCTGCGTTTCGTCTGGTGAGTGTGGTAGCCGGGGCCCATTTTTTAAAAGGTGGCCGATATGCAACACTGGTATACACCACCATAACAACACATACAACAGCATAACAACACGGGTGTTGATGTCCATGGGCGGCGGTATTCACTTAACATCAGGTGAACCGGCTGCTCGCTTGGCAACTCTTCCCATAAAAAAAATTGCTGCTGTCTCAGAGAAAACTCTACTAAAAGAGAAGATTATTATTTTCGATAATGTTCGCGCGTTATGTGTACTTTAAATTATTGTGTACTTCATAAATAAATTTCACAAAAATCTTTGAAGGTGGAGTTAGATGAAAAATTAGAGTATTTATTCGGTTCTACTCCAATGCTGCACATAGATCTCCCCCACAGTATCATGAAACACGACCTTGAGCCACCTGCATCCATCGACTTTCCTCATATTAGCATAGGTCGACATTCTATCTAGTGGGGGATCGTCCTAGTGTAGGGCGGCAGATACAAGGCTACATCTAAAAGTAGTGAAAATTAAAGTATTTAGTGGAAATCAAGTATAACTTGAGTGCACGCTCGCTTATATTCTATAGTGAGCCTGATTATTGCAAATGTAAGCTAGTGAAATGTAAAATTCTTAAGTGTTCGTAATCAAGTCTAAGTAGAGACAATAAATCACTGGGCTTCTATCTAAATCTAAAGCAGGGCTTTCATTTCAATCTATATTCACACGACTTAAATCCGATAACTTAAAAAAAATTGTGAATCTAAACCATTCTCGAATCGACCTGAAGACACACGAAAAATTTCATTAAAATCGGTCCAGCCGTTTAGGGGGAGTTCCGTGACATACACACGTACTGAAATAGAATTATGTAATAATATATAAATAATTATATATATATATATATATATATATATATATATATATATATATATATGTATAAAGATATACTTACAAATGGAGAGCCGGCTTTTTGTTCGGTTATGCTGCGAAAACCATTGAACTGATGAAAATGATACATATACCATAAGACGTAGCGTCTTTCGGAGAAGTTTTTAGTACTTATGTCATATGTTGGTGTTACTATGAACGTATTAATTTCTTTGTAAGATTTAGACGTTTCATAAGAACGCGCAAGTTTCTATGTGAATAAAGATATTTTTAATTTGAATTACTAATCCTGAACCTACATTTTTTTGACCCAAAGGTTGTATGACAAAGCGAAACAAGCGGGGGACAGTATATATCTGTTGCGTATGGAATTTTGAAATAGCTGGACAAATTTTGATGAAATCTCAATATGAAGATTCATATCAGCCCAGCCGGTGATCGTGTGAAGTTTGATAGCGAACGGATCAATTAAATTTTGTGTTTGTTAATTATTGCTACCCACGCGAAGCTGGAGCGAGGTACTAGTACCAGATGTTTCTCGAAACATCGCAGCGCCTGTATACTTAGTAACGAGTCAAACTCTACCACGGCTAAAAGTATGTAGCGCCATCTATTACTTTCGAAAAGTAATTAAAATTTTTATTAACACACGAAAAGCCTATTGAAATAAGTTTAGACCACATTTAATATTGAGCCAGGTATATATAATATAGCCGTGTACTGAAATTTCGTCCACTTCACTCACCCCCCTCATTAGGATTCAAATCTGAAGTTGCTCCGGGGCGCTCGCCCACGTGGTCTTGGGAGTGCCCCTCAATTAAATCTGTTTAAAACAAATAAAGAGATGCGACGCGATGCTTTTTATTGGGCGTCGGAGGGCCGACGCATCGGGGGAGCCCCGTTGCAGGAACGTTTCCGCTGAACTGGCAATATTACAATGTTCGTTGCAGTATCGTTCCCGCACAGAGTAGTCTACTGCCAGAGCTCGCTGACTCGGTCATCGAAGAAACGTTGCTTCTATTCCAGTGCCAACGAGAAATCGTTTTAGCAAAGCAATACTAATGTTTTTGAAAACCTAACTACAGTAGCTAGCCCTTAGGAATGTTTAAAAAAATCAAGCCAGAGTCGTCGTTTAGTGAAATGTACAGGTTAATTTTTTCTGCACCATCATTCTGAGTATATCTCATAGATTAATACTGCAGACTAATAAGGTTTTTAGACTGAACGAAGTGACAATTTCTTAAAGTAAAACACAATTATATAATAGTACATATGTGTCCCACTGCTGGGAAAAGGCCTCCTCTGTAAAGAGGGTATTAGGGCATCCACCACGTGACCGCATCGCGAATTGGTCAATTCCACATATCTTTCGAAAATATGTGGGTTTCCTCACGATGTTTTTCTTTGCCGGCGTTTTAAGCCCCTGTGGTGTTTTAGGTGTCCATGGGCGGAGGTTATCATTTACCATTAGGTGAACCGCTTGCACGTTTGCCAACTTTTTTTAATTAAAAAGGTGACAGCCAGGGGACTTGCAAGTGCAGAGCAAGAGTCATTTCAATCCTTGTCCGTTAATATACATAAAAGTATTGGTCGACATTATTAACATATATTCAAAACGTTTGAAATTGTTAACATTTAGTGGCTCTCGGAACACTCTGTCGCGGTGGTTCTCTGTACTTCGGCTAGTCTGTCTGAATATAATGTCTGCCGCAGCAGAAGCGGGGAGCACGGACGTCTCTTGTCAAATTAGCGTCGGCGCGCGACGCGACCGTACCCGCCTCCGCTTGCATATTGTGCCATTCGGCGCGGCGTGTTTTGTGCAGCCCTGTTCGTTAGCGGGTCCGGTTTGATGCCGATCTCTGTACAGCCCTGGATTCAAATCAATCCTGTTTGTAGCTACAAGCCGTGTGATTCCGTTTAAATACGCAAAGTAGCAAATGTTAAACGTTTGAACGCACAAACCGCTTGGTTACTTAAAAGGTTTTGCACAACTCTGTTCGTACACATTATTTCATCGCCGGATATATTATTGTCCACTCTTTATAAATTGTCTGTATTACATCTTAAGATTTTAGTACACGACGTCATGTTAATATAGACTAGTCCAGGTCGGTGAAAAAATTTAATCGAAAGTAATAAGTATGGTTTATTTTGAACAAACACTTTCAGCACTGCGGGATTCAAACCTGAGTCTTATGCCTGCGCTAAGCGGCCTGAGCCAAGCTAACCTCACTGAGCATGGGTTCGAATCCCGCAGCCCAGAAAGATATTGTTCATTTATGTACAAAAAAATTACAATTTGTCATCTGAATTTTTGCTTTGGTGGCGATGAGATATTGCTTGTAAGCATAATACACACGTCTAAGAATCACTCTTACATTTTTCCCGGTATAAAGTAAGAAGTGAAGCACCGTAATGGTCTTCCCTTCGAAGATATTGCCGCTTACTGCAGGATAAATGATGCTGTGTTGTAAGGACGTTTTACATACATACATTTCAGGTAGACAAACACTCAGATCCGAAAAAAATATCTGTGGGCTACAAAAATACTTGTAGCAATAGTACGTGTGGCAATCAAGCCCACGGCCCCGGAGCCGAAGCCATGAGCTGATGATGAGTAAAAGGGATAGCAATCCCTCTATCAATTTACATTCATTTAAGTGATTTTTATACTCAGTTAAGAAAACTAATTTGACTAAATGAAACTATCTACTAAATCATAAAATGTACTGCAATCGTCCTCTAATCAACAGCGTGCTTTTTAGTTAAACGAAACTACTATGAAGGACATTACAGTGAAATTGGCAACTTGGATAGATTTGGTATGTCACTGTATGTATTATATTACTTGTACATATCAAACAAATTATTCACCCTAAGCGCTGTGAATACAATTCAACTATTTTTGAGATTCCGTTGCGTTATTTTATTTTTATTTTTTCCATAATATACCAATTTAGGCCAATGAAGGTATGAAAGTAAACAATGTAAAACCATTGCATTGTTAAAAAGACGCGTTTTGAGCATGTTAACTATTTAGTACATTATCAGCCTATACATGTCCAACTATTGGGCAAAGGCCTCTTCTGTACAGAGGGTATCAGGGCATAGTCCACCATGAGGCCCCACTGTGGATTGGCGGACTTCACATAATTTTAGAAATATTTAGACAAGGCGAGCGGCTGGACACTGAGCTATCACGGCTCTTAACCATTTATTAAGCTGTAAAAATTCTGCGTATCAAAGCGAAAATATATGAAGTCTGCCAATCCGTAGGGGATATAATAAATTATATAACATAAATTAAATATTTATTTAATCTGGTTTTTAGTATTTGTTGCTATAGCGGCGACAGAAATAAATCATTCTGTGAAAATTTCAATTGTCGAACTATCACGGTCCATGAGATACAGCCTGTTGCCAGACGGACGTACAGACAGACAGACACACAAATGACGGAGTCTTAGTGATAGGTTGCCGTTTTACCCTTTGGTGACCGAACCCAAAAAATGGATAAATCATCACAACCCTAATGGCACAGACCCGTGACTACTCGACGTTTCGAAACTATGCTATCGCTGACTGTATGGCTTTATTGCTATCAACAATAAGTATAGAGTTTATATTAATTAGTATTGTTTTGTTTCACACCCATTTATCATTATTTATGTGCAATACTAGAACAAAACGCTTACGTGTATACGTGCGTGTTATCGCCCATAGTCAATACCCGTCAATTTTCCGAGAAATATAATTATAAGGGTAATAAATCGTGTAGAAACGAAACAAAGCTTTAGTCGGAAACACAACAAATGAATCGAGATTATAGCCCGGTCATGTTCTAGTGAGCGACGTCATCTTGTAGTTGACGGTTACGTTAGTTTTGTAAAACTATGCCAGTGAGTTCTAATCCAATACGACACAATTATTGTTATTGTTACCTACGTGCAATTTGTCGTAAGTCCTCGTATACGTAAACTGCTTTTCACCCAGAATAATTTTAATGAAACTCTGTTCGGAATATTTTTCGCATTAATAAGCATATAAATCCGAATAATTTTAATGAAACTCTGTTCGGAATATTTTTCGCATTAATAAGCATATAAATCCGTAGGGTTGATTTCTTTTTTCTACATATTAGATATTCGCTGCCCATGGACATTTGCAACACCTGTAGGATAGCAAATGCGATGCACCTTTTAATAAAGTGCGCCCCGGCTACCTCACTCACCAGACGAAACGGATAAATATGACAGTTCAACTTCACGCCGGTCTTTTTTGATGTCGGATATCTTGGATAGACTGTCACCCAACAAATACAAACACAACAACGCCGTTAGCAACGGGACGGTAAGTCATGTACGCAGTTAATAACTAAACGACTCTCTCCAGATTTCTCCTGGGAGCCCGAATGGGCGGTTATCCGTTATTCGGCAGAAGAAATGTTGCGTAGCGCGTTCCGCACTGAAATACGCGAACGCGCTGCGTGTAGTTTCTAAACATCAAACGTATTGTGATGGCTCGGAAGAACGATTTATACTGCTATTGCTTTTTGCGGTAATGCTAAATTTTTATTTAATAACAATTTATAATTTTTAATAAAAAATAAACCGACTTCAAACCGGAAACTAAAATAAAACAAGTATAAATATAAAACCTATAACATTTGAGGATTGCCCTCGATTGCTCTGGGATGCTATCATCAGATCTGGGTTTCTTTATCATGGTACCACCCTTGTGATATCTCCTTTCCAACAAAAAAAGAATCATTAAAATCGTTTCATAAACGATGAAGTTATTCGCGAACACACACAAAAAATATATATACGGTCGAATTAAGGAACCTCCTCTTTTTTGAAGTCGGTTAAAAATGTTGACGGCTTCTGCATTGCAGGATACATGCTTGTACTTCTTGTGGGATCCTATTAATAAGTCCTCATCGATGTTCAGAACAAGTGTTCAGTTTTAAATGCGGATTTTATCCGATGATTAAATACAGTGATCATAGGTTATAATTACATATTAATTCGAAAAGAGTTTTCTCCGATAAATTGACGGTGAAAATCTTGTAAACTTATATAATATGACACAATTATGCTGTTTGTAAAAATGTAACATACTCGTATAATGATATTATAGACCTACAAAATACGTAATAATAAAAACTAAACAAGTATAAATTCCATATAACTAAAAAAATTACTTTTAAAAACAAAAAGAGATTGCATCGGCCGGGAATCGAACCCGGGCCGCCCGCGTGGCAGGCGAGCATTCTACCACTGAACCACCGATGCTTACAATGATACATTCTAAATTTGTAGTCCTATTTAAATTCTTAATTGTGTTTGTAAGTGATACAATCTCAGAGCCTTTAGTAATGAAAAAGTTTCTTATATTTAGAAACAATAAAAAGAACATTACACACTCTATCATGTATAATTAATGTCGGACTTCAACCATTGGGCGACTATTTAACTATTCAATATCAGAATTGTTATGTCGGTTATATAAATAGCCCGTGACCTATCACATGCACACTTATTACTTACATGTTTGGAGCTCTTTCTTGAACTGTTGTAAGGGATATGAAAGAAGGCATTTAGATTAATTTAAAACTAATCTCGTCAGACGTGAAGGGTGGGTGTTAATGACGGCACACGAATCCTGTATCGAATTGCCTCTCACAGAAAGTAATGAAACGTGTAATTAAATTAATGAATATTAATTAAACTAGCGCCAGTGTAAGTCTGTGCACGCGCGTCGAGTCACGTGAGCGCCCGGTTTAGAAATAGGGTATTTACTTTTTTTATGCAGGCAGTGATGGGTTCAAGCCCCCTGTGATGCCCCCCACTGAGATTGTGGAAGAAACGCTGTTTTAAGCAACATTTTAGCATTAATTCGACTTTAGTTTCCGTGCTCAGCGGTGAAGGAAAACATCGCGAGGAAACCAGAATGTTTTAAATAATAACAAAAAAAATTAAAACCAGCCAAGTGCGAGTTGGACTCGCGCATAAAGGTATCCGTAGCATAATCTATGAATACGGCAAAAATGACGTCATGTCTGTT
This sequence comes from Iphiclides podalirius, assembly GCA_933534255.1. Taxonomy (NCBI): domain Eukaryota; kingdom Metazoa; phylum Arthropoda; class Insecta; order Lepidoptera; family Papilionidae; genus Iphiclides; species Iphiclides podalirius. The sequence continues at coordinate 13,126,712 of OW152826.1, forward strand.
GTATTTGAGCCCCCCAATTATATATTTTTATTCTGTTTTTTAGTATTTGTTATTATACAACAGAGAGTGGCAACAGAAATACATCATCTGTGAAAATTTCAACTGTCTATCACGGTTCATGAGATACAGCCTGGTAACGGACAGACAGACCGAGAGCGGAGTCTCAGTAATAGGGTCCCCTTACGGCCTTACCCTTTGGGTACGGAACCCTAAAAATATTTTTAATATACGCGAAGTCAGTCAATACACAACATACAATGGTGTCTCGTGGTGAAATTGCTCGGACTTTGTCTATTAACTCATTTATGTTATCTGTCTCAATAATACGGACACTGTATTCTTTTTCTGCGGGCTATATATATACATATAAGTACGTTTAAGTATGTTTATCAGTTATCTTGTAACCATAGTACAAGCTTTGCTTAGTTTGGGACTAGAGAACGTTGTGTAAAAATGTGTCCTAAATATTCATTTATTTATTTATATTATCTTCAATTCTATTTATCCTTACAGAAAGTATTTTCAAAATGCATAGTTTTAAATGTTGCTACAACCCTAGCCCTGTTTCATTTTGAATGCTTGGAAGCATCTGATGTTTACGGAATCATCTCTCTGTAGATTTAACATTTCTGGTTTATCGTCTTTCTTTACCAATGCGGTTATTTCGTCTTTTTGTTTTATTCAATATATTTGTTCTACTTGCACATTTATTGCTTTTTATATTTTTCGACTCTTTTTACCAATCAATAATTTTCAAAATCTGGCATTCTACAGACAAATCGGAAAAGAGAGACATACTGTGCTATATGCAGTAGTCCGCTTGAATCTTATTCAAAAACTGTTATACAGTTAAATACGAAAACGTTTTCATATAATAGAAGCTGGCGTATATTTGCATGTCACGTAGGGATATTTTTTTTACTTCTGCACTGTTCCGTTTGTGCAATGTTTTAAATATTAATGTCATAATGTAAATAATAATAATAATAATTTCTATAGTATTTATTAATCAGGAGATCGTTACTATTAACTAAACTTTTTAAATTAATAAAAACATACTCAAAATGACCATAATTATGTTTCTTTTCATTATTATTTTTAAGTTAATACAAGAAGAGACTCTACTTACAGAGAAATAGTTATGTGGTTCGCACTTTTTGCCTTGATTGTCAAACATCTGTCTAAATATGTAATAACGACCTTGTTATGACCTTGAATAGGTTGCGCGTGGAATTCGCTTACGAGAAACTGACAATCGTTAGCCGAGGTTACTCACAAGACAACAGGCAAGCGAAAACAATAAACTCCGACAGGTAATTAATCTTGCCTCTTAAATGGCAAAATCAATATTTACCACCGGCCAAGGCGTCCCTCGCAATACCTACGTCGCGCCACAGTCTACGCAGAGCTTAAATTGACGTTGCGCCCGAGCGTCAGAGTTAATAATATAATGAGGGGTCGCGGTTAAACTGTGACGGCGATTGTTGAGATTTGCGGCGCTGGTTCGCTGACCTCAGGGCCGCTTTGCGAGAATATTAATATTGTCACTGCGATAAGTCTATATAAAGGCTGTCCAGACCTTTTGGTGTAAGGCCCTGCGCACATGAGACTTGATTGATAACATTTTTTTCAAGTTAGACTTCAAACATATAAATCTGTAATTTCTTATTCCGATAAATATCAAAAGCCTACGTTAAAATAAAGCTTGATTTCACATCTAAGATCACGAAGTTTAAGAAAGTTTTAAACGTTTAAGAAATTTAATTTGTATTTTCATCCAATTATAGCATTGGTGTCTTCAACAGTGATTTTAAGAAAGTTTTAAACGTTTAAGAAATTTAATTTGTATTTTCATCCAATTATAGCATTGGTGTCTTCAACAGTGATTGTTTTAACGTTTATCTATTATTTAACGATTAAAGTGTTTAATTATCTGTTACTGGGATGGTATATATATGGTATCTATACGTGAAGCAAAAACTTTAACACTGTTTACGAAAATTGCGCGCACGGAGGAGCATGAAATTTCCCACACTTATAGTTTATACAGAGAAGGAGAGCAGAATGCTAATATTTTAATGATGCACAAAAAATACATTAAATCAATAAAAAAACATTACACACTACCATGTATAATTAATTATGGTCGAATTTCGACCACCGGGCGACCACTAGTCCAAGCTTAAAAAGCGAAGTAAGAAATCGCTTCGCTTTTCACATTACTAAGACACAACACTAGCATCTGGCAATGCCTACTTACCATATTTTCTTTTATTAACCCTCTCTCCATCTCACCCTGAAGACAATATTTTCTTCAAATATCTCTCGCCGTGAAGAAAAATCTGAACGCCGCCCGTGTGAACTGAGCCTTAATACGGCCGATGAGCAATCTCGCATATCGGATTCACACTCATTTCCAAACGTCACAAGGTTCCGTACAATGTAGAAGGACGTACTTCTTTAAATCTCAAAGAGTCTTGCAATTTCATGCGATTTCTTTTCCGCGTTTGTACGACGCATTTTCGTCTTTCGACATTGGCGTTGGCAAAATATACACAATCTTGCAGTCGTGTTTATGTTTTACAATTTATGATATTTTTTGTTTCATAATCGAAAACACGTTATTGTACATCAATTTCCGAATTATTTATTAGTACCCGGAGGTGTTTTTTTTTTTTTTTTGGTAAATCGTGTATTTTGGAAAGTACAATTAGATAGAAATTACTGAGTAATGAAATATGCATAATATTTTTGGATCTTACCGACCTAATAATAAGAAAATATGAAGTAGTGTTTTTCACAAAAGAAACAACTTTAAAAAGCTCTAAAAAAATAACAAAATAACAAATCGACAAAAAATTAAAAATAAAGAAAGCAATGATCTGGAATCGAAAAAAAAGTAAAAAAATAAATGTGATCGTGACGCGAACCACGACCGTCTGTTTTGGGGCCGCCCGATTACCGACCGAGCTATTATGACATTTTCTCTTGCGGCGAAATTTACCGTCATATTCGAATTATATTTTTCATTCCCTGAAAACAGGGATAAAAGGACATTTTCTAAAAATGAAACCTAGCTAGATCGATTTTTCGCCCCGGAATCTATGCACATACAAAATTTCATGAAAATCGCTGGAGCCGTTTCCGAGATTCCGATTATATATATATATATATATATATATATATATATATATATATATATACAAGAATTGCTCGTTTAAAGGATAAGATGTAAAAAACCTTTTTTTGAACTTATACATTTTCAATATTGAAGAATCCTATCTCGAATAACTTTGGTACATACAATTTTTTTTGGAAACGACGCCTGTTAATTGATAATATTATCCGTGTATTATGAGATGCTTGACAAATGTATACATCTATCATCTTTACATTCAAATATTCCAAACAAATGTTATGTCTTTGACTCTCACCGACTATAATCCCTACGTTGTTTCACCTAGTCAACAGCGGTACGGTATAATAACTCTGTTAATATTGATGTTTAAAGAATTTAAATGTTTAATACAACTTTAAAAAGTTATCCCCTACATGTGTGTTCATTTATTGTCGCGATGATATTAAATTTTCCAAAACAAATAATTTTAGAACACCCTTACGTATAGAAACTATAGCGTAAAGTTCATTTGTAAAGGTCACAAAGCATATGAATGGGTTGAATGAATTTAAAAGAGACAAAACATACTGTTAGAAGGAGAGGCTTGTAATGCGACGCTGTGGCGCGAGTTGTATAGGATGTTCCAAATTTTGTTTCTTTTTTACTTAATTAGTTTGTTTGAAAAATATTTTTTTTTAATTATGGATTTTGTTTAACGTTAATATTTTTTTATGATTATTGGCAAGTAGCTTTAGACGTGTATTCATTTATTGTCGCGATGGTAACGACACGCTGTATATGATGAAGGTATGCCCCAAAATACCTACATAAAAAATTTAAACATCCGAATTGATAACCTCCTTCTTTTTGAAGTCGGTTAAAAATAAGTACCTACTTTTTACTTGTATCTATGAATATAAAAATTAGATTATAACTTCTTATCACTTCACTACGACTACGTGACCCCCCCCTGGCCCCAAAGCTGGATCCGCCCTTGGCTGTGGGTGTAATCCTTCGGCGAAAGTAATCACGCACCATCAGAGAAACTTCTTCCTCGTTTGTCATCTCTTCGTAGAACACCTACTCCATTAGTGTCCTACACATCCCCCGTTACATCAGGTAAAACGTGTCGATGGCGAATTAACTCGGCGACTTACTGAACCGGAAAAACACGACATCTTCGGACTTAGCGTTAACAATGGAAAACAATGGACTGCGCTCACAGTACACCATTAAAAGTGAGATTAATTCCACGGTTTGCATGTAAACAGTATTCTGGATGAAACTAGCAGTCCGTACATAATTTGTCACCTGGCTAAATACTCTTATGTGTAAATTCACCTAAAGTAAAAAGTAACAGCCTATACGTGACCCATTGTTGTGCAAAGGCCTCTGTATTGGTCGGTGTATCGGTGTAATCTACAATAGGTCCACGCGAACCTATTGTAGATTGGCGGACTTCAAATATCTTCGAAATATTTTTTGTTATTATTTAGAAAATTTGCGGGTTTCCTCACGATGTTTTCCTTCAGTGAGCACTTGAAATTAACAAATTTATTGGTGCCGACACCGGGGATTGAACTCAGGATGCTCGAGTATGTTTTTTAAAAGCGAACGCCCGGACAATGAGATGTCACGGTCAAGCGAGTGCTAGAGCACCTAAAGTTACAATTTCATGCACAGAAACAAAAGCATTTGCCAGGACATTGAGATACCTTGTCTGATCGTCATTCTGTCGGTTGGAAGGACGGGGCATATTTTGTTATTGCTTTTCTAGATCGAATCAGAATTGGGGAGATCCGTAGAAGAACTAGAATTACCGACATAGCAGAGCGAGTCAGCAAGCGGAAGTGGCAGTGGGCAGGGCACATAGCTCGAAGAACCGATGGCGTTTGGGGCAGAAAGGTTCTCCAGTGGAGACCACGTGACGGCGAGTGCAGCGTAGGAAGGCCTCCCACAAGGTGGACGGACGACCTAGTGAAGATCGCAGGGACATGTTTGATACAGGCAACTATGGACCGGTCGAAGTGGAAGTCAATGGGGGAGGCCTATGTTCAGCAGTGGACATCCTACGGCCAATATGATGATGATGATGACGACACATAAAACTTACAATGGCGGACTTGACATCATTAGGTGTTCTCTACCAGTTAACCGACAAATAATTAGAGAAAATAAGGAGGTGCGAAAGAGCCACATGAGAAGTAGTGAAAAATATGATTTTATGTATAATATTACATACATATAATTATATACATGTGCTTAATGTAATTAAGTAAAAGGGCTTACGATATACATTTTTATTTAAATATTGAGTGCCTTTCACGGAAGACCTATAATAGAAGCTTCGTGAAACAGTAGGTATACTGCAAAATTGTAAAGACAGCAATTTATTAACGAAGAGATAAAAAAAAAAACATTTCATGCAACATTACAGATAAATAATGGGGATTTCTATTGCTAGCGTCGATTCTTTGCAAGAAAAAAAATAGAAATAATTATTCCATAAAAAATTACTTCGTGGAATCTCTCGTTCTTATGTAGAGGCTCATCGTAAAAAGTTTCCTTTTGTTTTAAGACGGTACGGGTAAACGAATTTCAACTGATGATTTACAGCATTTTCAAGAAATTTACCTCTGAGATAAAAAAGACTCACTAACTCTTCCGCTCACCGTAAAACTCCAGTAAGATTTATGTAAGTAATTTCAAAATGTAAATAACGGCGCACAGAAATTTCTGTCGGGTCATTGCGTTCGTACCGCGAATGTCTAATCAATATGGACTCTTCGAGTTTTTATTATCGTCTATGTATCTTTACGTGTGACCTCGCGTACATAAGACGTGAGTCACATATAATGTCTTTCCTTAATAGTGGGATTTTAACTCAGGGCTAATGTAAGATAAAGAAGCATTAACTCCATGAATCAGTCTAAAAAAATGGAAATCAGAATGTAAATTATGTAAATAAACACTATGTTACTTTTCTTTGACAAAACTTGGCAATGGAACTGGCTTTACACCTCATGGTAAGTTATTATTACTATTAACCATATTTTTTTTAATGGAGGATAGGGGCAAGCGAGCAGGAGGCTCACCTGACGGTAAGTGTTAACCGCCGCCCATGAATACCGAGGGCTTACAAGCCCATAGACGGCCTTTTAGGAAAGAGTATGCTCTGGTATTGAAGGTTTCCAGGATAGTATTATGGTCCATGGAAATTAACAACACCCGATGATACTTACATAGCTACCTTGCGGGCCTTAAATTGGCCCTCCGGTTGTTTCACTTGATAGAAGACAGCGCAAAATTTATACACTTTTTATTTATTCGGCTCTTCTTGAGTTCTCTCGTGGTGCTACTCGGAAAAGTTGGCCCACTCTAGCATCAGCTGCTGCACGGCTATACATCAGTTGATAACACACTTTCATTTTCATATTTACGTTTACGGATCTACAAAATCAATTCAATCTTCAATCAAATCTTCAGCGTATAATTCTTCAATTTTACTACCATCCGCTTTCCGTGGCTTGACAAGCTCAATGCTTGACAAGCGAACTCTTAATTTGGCTTTTCTATTAATATTCGTCTATAATTGTGTCTATTTGGGTTGAAAACTTTTGGGCTTGTAATACAGAAGCAGAACAAGACATCGAATCGTGATACACGACACTTGGCAGTTCATTAATACTCGGGGTCATATCAAGTTTCATGTTCATCATATAATCGACAAACCATAGCTCACGTCTTTTCACCCAAACGCGATGGGATGAATCTGTCACGGCTGCCTTTAACGCGGCAGTGATTTTTTTCTATTTGAGAAGGTGGCAAACGAGCTGGCGGTTCACACGATGTTAACTTACAACCGCCGCCCATGGGCATTTGCAACACCCTCAGCATTGCAAAAGTGTTGCCACCTTTCAAAAAACGGGACCCTATTACTAAGACTACTACTGTCTGTCTGTCTGTCCGACTGTCACCAGGCTGTGTCCCATGAACCGTGTTTGTTAGACAGTTGCTTTCACAAATGATGTATTTATGTTGCCGCCATAACAACAAATATTAGAAAACAGATTTTTACAGATAAGGGTACGGAACCCTTCGAGCGCGAGTCCGACTCTCACTTGGCCGGTTTTTTATTGGAACAAATACCATAAATTGGGCTTCGAAAGCGCTTATACCGTCATGCCTGTCATGCCAGGCATGACACAAAGCTGTCCGGCTGTGCCCAAACATTTGCATATCCATCACTGGGGCTAAGTACACTAATGGAGCATCGCGACATTGGTCCGTGCGCTCAGATTAAGCAAACGCGGCTCTGGCCTCGGCGATTGTTTCCTTATGTGCGAATTTCAACTCGCAAGGTCTTCCGCGTTAGTACGGAGCGGAGTTCTAATTCAAAGGATTACTGCGACGTTATTAGACGATGAATATCGTTTTACAGACGCGACGAGGGTCACACAATGAATTTTTTTTTTTAACTGTTGGCAAAGAAATGGAACTAATGAACGGTTCAGTAAGCAAGTGATCGCCATCGATCAAAGATATTTGCAACACTAAACTTTTCCGAAAAGATTCCTCCCCTTTTTTACGTATAGTCTATCAGTTTGGACATATTTCGAGACACCAGTACCAGCTTTAATACAACTGGCTCCACTGTTATAACTGGTGGTAAGTAATACTACTATTCACGACGGCTTAGGGTGTTCGGTGTATAGTAATATTTTATTACTTAGTACCCTAGTGCGTTTGCCTATTCACCCCAATCCATTAACTGGACAGTAAGACAATAGAACTGCTTCATTCTTGATTTATTCTCTCTTTATTTCTAATTTACTTGTGTTACAAAAGAAATTTTCTTGATAGTCTGATTCAATTCAATCTGTGTTCATTATTGTATTTTAGCAATGTAAAAACCAGATCATTTATTTACATATAATTTATTGTACACCATAAAGAATTTAATACAATTAATAACATAAATATATGTTCATTATTGTTTCTCGCGTTGTAAAATCGTTTGTCGTTTCCTTGTAATTTTGTTAAAAGGGCTGGTTTAGTCAGTCCGCAGAGATGCCACGTAACACTAAATGTGAATTGCAATGATTTTAAAGCAAATAAAAAAGCCGGCCAAGTGCGAGTCAGACTCACGAATGGTTCAATATCATTATCTATAAAGACAGCAAAAAAAATTTAATTTGTTGTTATAGCAACGGAAATACATCATCTGTGAAAATTGTAACTATCTAACTAGGACGGTTCATGAAATACATGCCTGGTGACAGACGGACGCACAGACAGACAGAGAGCGAAGTCTTAGTAATACGGTCCCGTTTTACTCTTCGAGTATGGAGCTCTGATAAACGTTATGTACGGCATTATTCTATTCTTGTACGCTTATTTCGAATCGGGAAAGAAAAATATTGGATATGACGCACGTGTTCCCTGCGCTGTTTTTCATTTTACACGCGCGGCAAGGTGGATGGACTACCGCATGGAAGGTCCTTGCCGAGATGATCAATGGATTCGTGGGAAAGGTTTTTTTTGATATCTCAAAAGTTGTCAAGCGAGCAGACGGTTCACCCGATGTCAAGTGATCACAGTTGCCCATAGATGTCTGCAGCACCTGTGGGGCTGTATGCGTGACCTTCCGAAAAGTGCCCAGCTACCTTACTTACCAGAAGAAATGCGAAAGTGCAATGCTTCCACTTCACGCCGCTCTTCTGAGGCCCTGGTGTCCCCGGATGAGCCTGCCGATTCCTGCAACAATAGAAGCTGCTGCATGGTCCCACCACAGTAATGTGGTTCGCTCTTTACGCTAAACAATCGTAGACCAGACGAATCTTCGTCACTTGACTGTGATAGAGCTACTCAGCAGATTCTACTGTTTAAATGAGTCAGCTCGAAGGGATACCTCGATCTCATAGAAGACCAGCGTTAATGTAAGTATTTTTAACTTTTCCTTATTCCTGGTGGCCAAGTCCTGGTCGCACGGCACAACTAAGTGTTTACAAGTAGCTATACATAGTCCTACAGATTTGGTATGTGCAAATGAGGTATGTTAAGATCATGCTTAATGAATACCCTTAATTTGTGCCTATTTAACTGCGACCGTATAACTTTATGAAAGTCGACATGTCACTCACTATCAAGTAACTGAATATATCATTAAGCCCCGTTTTGGGACAATTTTTATGTGAATAATTAAGCACGGCGTCTGAAAGAGTTCGTATGCGATGGCAATATCAGTGTGATTTGTATTGCCTGATATATCACAGGCTCATTCCTTATTTCCAGTTGTCCTCGGTACCTTCACCCATGATGCAGTCATCAGAACAAACTTGAAACTGGGCATTGACCTTACTAAACCACAGCAGCTAACAATCGAAGAAAACATTTATATGCCTAATGCTAATTTAAAATCCTTGTTATGAAATTTCTATCAATTTCAACACACAGTCATTGCGTATCTCTCGCATGTTCATTATAGGATGATTCAACATGAAACTGATAAAAAAGTTATGAAGACAAAAAATAAAAAAAACCAGGAAGTCGTGATACGTAAAAATAAAATATAAATAAAAAAAGAAGACATCGATAATGCGTAATTTATCTTAGCGAGGTAAACATTTGAATCGCACTCCGTTAACCAATATTCGAGCTTAATACTGTTTGCCAATTTCACAGCGGGCCGCTAAAGAAACGCCTACTTATCTGTACGGGTCGAACACAAACGCGGCGTGTGCACAAGTGTACGTGTGTACATGTGTACTCGTGTACGTCTGTACGCCCGTGCACAGCGTCGCACGCGCCGAGTGCCATGACCTCTCTCAATGATACGCTCCCGATGTGAATAACACCGAACGCAACGTACGCACACACGCAAGGTTGTTTACATCAACACACGCGAAAACGTAGCGGGACGGATCGGATTTGACACTTAGTGGGGTTTGTACCCCGATATTTTAGATTCGACGCGACCTTGATGTTATAACGCGCGTTTAACTAACGTTTTTTTAACGTTGATGTAATATGAAGAAAAACAAGTTCCACTATTTATTATATTGTAATAATTTTAAATTTTAATACTACCCAAAATAATTTTAACATTATTTAAAAATGCATATGCTAGAAGTGTAATCACAATATTTGATAATGAAATTTAAATTCTAATATTACTTTAAACAAATTGCTATAGTTTTTATAAGAAATAAACTTCTTTAAGCCGATGTCTTAGTAGTTGACTTGAGGAATTTAGGACGTCTCATATTGTACATATTCCGGAAGAGATAGATAAGTTTAGTTATTTTAGTTTGTTTGATAGATGCCAAGTGATGCCTGAGCTTTGATTTTTATACCTTATTAGAGGTTTTATACCTTATTATCGCTGTAGGTATGAAAAAAATAACAAAATAAAACCTCGAATGTTTTCTTAAATGTGGTCAGACAAGTGATAAAGTCGTAAAAAGTGTACGTAAATATGTTTGTTTATTGTTAAGAATCACACATTATTGAATCATTGAACATAAAAAAGTTGTTGTGAGTTTACTTACATTGATTAACTTTAAACATTGCAACTTTAGACGGTATATGTGTCAATATGACGCAAGGAAGGTAGATTTCGATCTTATTCATAACCAAACTTACAATCAATATAATATGTAAAAAACCGGCCAAGTGCGAGTCGGACTCGCGCACGAAGGGTTCCGTACCATTATCTATAAAAACGGGAAAAATCATATCAGTTGTATGGAAGCCCCACTTAAATATTTTTTATTCTGTATTTTAGTGGTTGTTGTTATAGCGACAACAGCAACAGAAATACATCATATATGAAAATTTCAACTGTCTAACTATCACAATTCATGAGATACAGTCTGGTGACAGACGGACAGACATACAGTAGAGTTTTAGTAATAGGGTCCCGTTACCTTACCCTTTGGGTACGGAACCCTAAAAACGTCAATACCTTGGTCCCACATTATATATAGTTTAATTATACAGGTTATATAGAGAATCACACAGATTATATACAAAGTAATACAGATTTACTTTCAACTCTTGCCCGGTTAACAAATATAGTAAAACAGTCCGTGCTTTTCACATTTCTCACAAACAAAGCACAAGCAAAATATGACTGCCATCGAGATTATCGTTTTCGATTGTTAAAAATATTAGGTAGCGATTTTCTTCAATTAAACTTAATGGTTTCAATCTCTACTGTAGGATAACTATGTACAGTAAATATACACTAGCTTTAAACACATAAATAATTTGATCTGAAACAGTTATTTGAGGTTCACCGACCACCCGTGTAACGCGTCTTTCGGGACCTTCAAGCAATCATACTAACAAACACCAAAACATTTCGTTCGCCATCTTCATACGGCCGTGCGATCTTTCATGTGTGTAATACCGCTTGGTATTATGCGTGTATATGTGTGCGTTTACAGACAATAAAACACGGCCGAGAGCTCAACTCGCACACTATATTTGTATGCCGGCGTCGCCCGCGTCCGTATCTCGTTGTAATTCGGTCGCACGCTTTTATTATCGCGCAAAAATTTCACGTGGCTTTTGCTCATCAATAACAGCGGATGGATGAAATGCAGCAATGAGCTTTGCGAATAACCTCAAAACAAACCCTGACATTTGGCTGATTATCAAAAATGTCACAGTCGTTTTTTTAGTTCACTTGACAAAAAGTTTAATCATATCACAGTTTATATCAGCATTTCTTATAATAAAGTCAAAGTATATTTATTCAATATAGGCCCAACTTAAGCTCTTATTGAACGTCAACAAAAATCTACCACCGGTTCACTAAACTAGACCTGCACAGAGAAGAACCGGCAAGAAACTCTGCGGTCTTGTTCTTTTTGTTATATATATATATATATATATATATATATATATATATTAGCAGGATATATATATATAATATATATATATATATATATATATATATATATATATATATATATATATATATTTTTCCCTAATGCAATTATACACACTTATTTGGGTATAAAATCAGCAGCAGCCAGGGGTCTTGCAAGTGCAGAGCAAGAGTCATTTCCAAACATCCTTGTCCTCTATGTATTCTTGGATATTATAGTAGGCCCTTGCCATTAAGGTAGCTTTTACAAATTGTTTGAAATTGTTTATACTTAGTTGTTTGTGGATGTCACCTATTTTATTGTAAAAGTTGATAAAAAAGTAACAGCCTATACATGTCCCACTGCTGGGCAAAGGCCTCTTCTATAGAGAGGGTATCAGGGCATAGTCCACCACGCGGCCCAACTGCGGGTTGGCGGACTTCACATATCTTCGAAATGTATATTTTTTTGTTATTATTTCAAAAATATGCAGGTTTCCTCACGATGTTTTCCTTCACCGCGGAGCACGTGATAAGTCAGCACTTAAAGTTAAAAACTTCATTGGTGCCGGCACCGGGGATCGAACTCAGGTTGCTCGAGTATATTGAATTAAAGTTGATACATCTTCCAAGAAACGACTTTCTGGTTTTAGCCAATCTAAAATAGCCAATCTAAAATCTTAGTTTCTAATGTTAAAAAAAGTGTCGCCATTTTGTATTCCAAGAGTGATAACGTTAGTGTTACACCAAATAGAATTATTTTTTCATGTGAAAACGTGGCAAGCGAGCTGGTTCACGGCACATTGATATCGCAACACCTTTAGCATTGCAGATGCGTTGCCATCTTTTAACAAAGTGGGCCCAGGCTACCTTAATCATCAGGCGAAAGGCAGAAATATAACACTTCCACTTCGCGTTGGTCTTCTGTGAGATCGTGGTACTTACCCGGACGGACGTTCCTGCCCATTCGGTGAAAGCTGTTGTCTGGCCCTACCACTGTAACATATAAATGGTATAATTAAAATAGAACCTATTCTCTACACTATGAACAGTTAGGATTTTGGCATCTACAACCCTACGGGTACGTGCCAGTACTCCTTGTTTGTGAAGAAGAGATTAAATGCAATTGACGCATAACGGTTTAATTAAATAACTTGGACTTAAAGATAAGTTTTAAAAAGTTGTTATTAGTGGCCATGATAACGCCGTGAAATTGGTCGCTTTGCAACCAACGTCGGTCTCTGTGTGCGGGTGCGTCGTAAAAATGTTACTCTCATTTTATCCAAACGCGAAGGGCAGCATAACTTCGAAAACTGAAAAATATGAGCAGGTCACTGAAATAAGAACGGTGACCGCAGTTATCAATATCATCCCCTCCATCCACGGGGTCTGGTACAACACTAAAAATCACAAATCATCATCATGAGAAAAACACTGTACGAATATACGGACACGAGATAAATGCACTATGTGGCCAGTCTTTAATCACAACAAATGCTCTCCTTTTGCCCTATTTGTCGCAAACATCTTGTAAACTGGATAAGCAGCTTCGACGAGGTCTAAATTGCTTGATTGATATAAAGTTGGATCTATGACTCTAGTAGACGCGATCTGTCACGATGGCGGGTAGTAAACCATATATTCGACAATATCAAGCACCATTTTGAGTGTGAAGAGATGGCATTAATAAATTATGTATTTTCTAAGTATTAGGGTTTTTTCTCTAGTATTAAGCCAAATAGTAATTCTTCGTACTTTCATTAAAACATATTATTTACAATTTCTGGCCTTTCATATTATAGCTATATCAATTTTAATAATGACTTCATTCCGCCGGTCGCGGCTCACAAAATAAACACAAAATGTCACATTCAAAATATTAGTACGACGTGTTATAAGGATCGATAAACAAATGACGAAATAACATCGACCTTTTAATGGTGAAAAGGTTAGGAACGACAGGGCAAGCAGCTTGTTTATCCAACTCTGCGTAACCTCGAGTGTTGCATTCATTTATTAGTTTCCCTATAATTATCGGTGGCATTATACCCGCGTTTACTTGGAACGGTCTAGCAGCTGTTTTAGTTATAGCATGTTAGAAAATTAACACTTGCTAGTTGATATAATATTAAATGTAAACATGGTTAATGTTTAGCTCAATTTTCAATTAAATTGCACAATACATAAAAAAGAGCTGAATCTTAATCATAGGTGATTTGTTTAAAAATGCAGTTATGCCCTTTCCTATCGTCTATTGCATCAATCGTCGTCTTTGTACTTAACTCAGAACTAATGAATAAACTGTTTACAAGGAGTTTATTATATATATAAACGATACTACACTGATTTACTATTTACTATTTACTTTCGACGCATCTATTTCTTTATTACGATATACTTAATACTAATCACCCTGAATAAAGAATATCCTTAGGTTATGAAAACAATAGCTCAAAAAAGTCCGTTCACTAACTAAAAAAACACTAACTTTGTTATCAACAAGTTTTCCATTTCTTTGCTATAGGGATGTCTATCATACCCATGATCTTGATTCGTGAAATTTAAGTGTATTAGTGAAAGGATATTTTAATTCTAACTTCAAATAATATACTCATATCGGTAAAAAAAAAAAAGTGATTTATTTTTCAAATTAGTGCAATTACCATGTTATCCTTTGTCTAATATGACTAGAAGACGAACATTATAGTCGGCAAATTTTTCTATTCCCATTCTGTGCTTATTCTTTCCTAAATTTCTCCTTATTACTATTCTAATGCATCATTCTAGGAATTCATGTAATCGTTTGTCGTAACTATATAGGCAATAAACAATGTTACGAAACCATGATTATGAACAAAACAATATGACTCAAAATTGAATAATTTATCAGCAGCAACGCACTGCGAGACACAGCTGTGTTTCGATGATTCAGCCTAACTAACGACCCTTATACAGACCGAGCGAGATGCCATTTCTATTACGGGATTCTATGAGTTCCACTACCGGGATGATTTAAAGGGCTCATGTTATTTGCTAGTGTTTCAGCCCTCAGTTTCGTCCGCGACATTTTAGATTTAGATCCTAGACTTGATAAGAGCAGCCAATTTGACAGTCAAGTAAGCTTGCATGTGATGCTGCTATATCGAATAAAGATATTTGAATTTGTATTTAGTGTTCCAATTTCTACTGAAATCTGAATCGTGTTTCGTCTAGTTAATGAGGTAATCACATTTATTTATTTATTTACACCTTAAGCTGAGGGCTACAATGGGTGAACTTAATGCCTAATGGCATTTTCTACCAGTCAACCCTTGTCATGGTGAAAAGTAGATGGCAGGTGCTAAATGAAGACTATAAAAATGGAAAGTTAATAAATGTGCTCTAAAATATGACATATATATATGTAAATAAATCAATGCGTAAATAAATACATGTACGGATAATAAAAACACAAATGGAAAAATAAGCGAAATAAAATCAATGATTTAACAAGAATTCTCGAATAAATTTTTTAAACATCTACTTATTTGGAGCTATTTTGATCTCACCCAGGAGTTCCAGAGGAGTGTAGCTTGAACAGTAAAAGAAGAGCTAAAGTATCCTCTATTATGTTGCGGAATGCGAATCTTAAGATGGTTGATGGAACGAGATACTCTGTCTGGACCAAAGTAAAGGTATTGTAAGGTATCCTTAAGGTATAAAGGAGAATTAGGGTTACATAGTAAAGAATACAATATTAACAGAATTCTGGAGCTACGCCTCTGTCGAATAGAAAGCCAGGTAAGATTGCCACGTGGCCATATTTCCGAAAATAAATCTAATGCAGTTATTCTTCGAACGAAAGTTCAAAACTCAAAAGTATTATGTTTCTACTTCACTATTCTGTACTTTCCAGGAGGAGTCTGCCCACGCAGTAACGAAAGATGCTGCGTGGCTCTATCACACCCTCACTGCGGAGATCAAACATACCAACAAACATAATTTCAAATATGTTTGTTATTGTGTATTTTTATAACTTTATTGAATATTCCCTCATAATCGTCTTAATTCCGTAAACCTAAAAATCTAGACATGTATGTACTTTGAAATATCATTAATGTTATATGAGTCAGTACATCATCCATACCCATTAATCAAACGATCTGGTTCGACCAATAAGTCCCCATTCCGATGATTTTCTTAATGTTGATGAATGTTTTTCATTATTATCATCTTGATTTTGTTTTTGACGATGTTTAATCTAATTTGAAGTTCAGGATATGATTCTATGAAGCATTCGAAATAACAAGCGACTGAGACATTAGGCGTCCTTATTTCACTACATTAAAACGCCGTAATATCCGTAATGATAGTTTCGCGCAACAATGTGTAGATATTGAAACATTGACACGTTTATACCTATTTAATGGCGTGATAAATGAGCAAAATACGGCGGAGATAATTAGCTTGATATTGTTTACAATCGCAATTTTGAAACCAATCAGCCCCCATTATCTACAGTAATTAAATGTCAGTTCCTCAAGTTGTAAATCATATATTTTACTGCTCTGTGACGACCGAACTGGAACTTGCCGATCAGTTAACGTATCAGTACCGAGAACTGTTAGCCGCAGACCGATAAGAAAGAATGTGGAATATTTATTGACAATATAGCATGAGGCACTGATAGCCTAGTGTCTAGGGCCTAGCAGTTTAAGGTCATGGGTTGGAAGATCCGGTTATTAGATTTATACGCGAAAAAATTATCTTAACTAAAGCACTGAAACCGCCATAATAAAAATTATGATGCTGATGATGTCTTCACGCGGAAGTGTATGGCATTTCGGATAGAGTATTGGAGGAGTCAAAGGGACATCTTCAGTTATGGGAAAGTGGGAAATTATAAGCTAATCATAATTTAAATGCAGTAACAAAGTCGTGTTAGCTCATTGTCCGAGCGCTCGCCTTTAATTTCATATACTCGAGCAACTTGAGTGCGATCCCCGGCACCAATGTAGTTGTTAATTTTAAGTGCTGAGTTATCACGCGCTCAGTGGTGAAGGAAAACATCGTTAGAAAAGCTCAAAAACATATTTCATCATCACAAAAAGCATATTTTCAAGATAATACCAAACTCGCAATACTCTCTATTTTGAGTGTGGAAAATGTATAGGTTGTTACTTAACTTTTTACAAACTCGCATCATTTGAGACCAAGTATGTCCAGTTAAGCATAGATTTCTATCTACTCTTTCCTAACTGAGCTAGTGCTAGCTAAATAGTATTAAATATAGCTAATAGTACTCAGCCCAATTCTTATCCATTTCTGATTCCTATCCAATTCACAAAAAAAGTTACTTATCCGGTCTTTAACTATTTTTGTGTCTAACGTTTTAATAAAAAAAGTGTTTAAATCTTACACTCATGGCAAACAGCATGATTTTCTGATACTATAGTCAACCCATTAAATATCAAGGTGGGCTCAGGCAGTCTGAAGAGCCTCAAGGGAAACAGTTTCAATGACACTATTCGCACAAATACACATATGTTAGAAACATATAAATATTAAACAACCTAAAAGACTACGGAAATTGTATAACAAAAAAAAATCCCCCGCAGCTATTATGTTTTTTGTGCTAATAATTTTTAATAATAAAGACACGTATCTCATTGAAGTTATTAAGGTAACCTCCAATTGGAATAAAATAAAGATTAAGGAGCAGATGAATAATTGTAAATACAATAATAGGTTGTCTTATCTTCCATCTGTTTTATCAAATTCGATTTTGGGATTTTTAGGAAAAATCAGTTGTTTGTACTATGTTGCCGCTTTTATTACTTCTCGAATATTCTCAGATCACAAATCTCATAGTAGATAACTAGTCTACTATGAGATTTGTGGTCTGAGAATTTAATTTGAATTCCATTTTACACTTCAATTATTTTTTTAAATAAGACCAGACAAACATAAAACATCGGTGATGCCAAGGAAATCACAATAAATTATCAAATATATGTTACCTATGTAAATGAGTTAAGAATTTATATTACTTAGTTTTTTTTTTAAATATTTAATTGGATATGGCTTAGAGGACAAGGGATATAGCGTAGATGTTTTTGTGAATGTGTTATAATGCAATTTACATTTAGAAATGACCATGAATTAGCAAATATACTTTACCTATGTAAATGTGTTAAGAATTTGTATTAAGTACTTCGTTTTTTTTTTAATATTTAACTGGTTATGACTTAGAGAACAAGGGATATAGCATAGCTGTTTTTGTAAATGTATTATAATGCATTTTACATTTAGAAATCAGAGATCTTTCTTCTATCTTTTTAACCGTAGTAGTCACACAATAACATAACAGTCTTCTATGTTAAAACATGTAGAAAAAGTACGAAAAGATTGTCGCCGCTGTGGGAATCGAAGCCATGTCTTCGGCATTCGCGGCCTGACACTCTAGCCACTGAGCTAAACGGCTGATAGTCACAGCGACGAAAATCTTAACGCCTTCCTTGTACATTGTTATTTAGAATTTGAAGCAATGCTTGGCGCATCTATTGTTATATCCTTTCCAGCATACAAACAGAGGACCGGCGTGAAGTGGAAGTTTAATACTTCTGCGTTTCGACTTGTGAGTGAGTTAACTGGGGCTTCACTAATGCTGGCAATGCATCTACAATTCTACGGGTGTTGAAAGTGTCCATAGGCAGCGGTTATTACTTAACATCATGTGAATCGTCAGATCGCTTGCCACCTCGTAACATAACAAAAAAGACATAACATTCAAAACCGCAGGTACTTTCTTCACCCGTTATAGAGTTAATTATGGAATGTCAGTCTCACACTGTTTTTATTGATCAAAGTTGAGAGTTATACTGTGAGTATCTTTACAGATGATCTTATGCTCTTTGATTTGCATAATATAGACCCTTTGCAAATATCCTTCCAATAAAGGGGAGAATAGACTCCTGTAGATTTGATACAGCAACTCGCCAGCTTCTGTAGCATAAAATATGGATCGTCAACCGAGGAAGTATTGAGGTGTTTTAGAAGATTGTGTACTCGAGACCAGATGAACTAACTTCAATGACTGGAAGAGTAACACATTTATGTGTAAACGTTGTCAAAGATAAATAAAATAAGTACCTACAAAACTTACACAGATGCCTGAGAGGGCTTTATTGCGTAATCATTGTGAAAGTTCGTCGAGAAGTTGCGGCGTGTAGAGGAAACAAATACATTGATATAAAATGTTTTGCATTTATGATATTTGCTTGAATTTGATTCCGAACGCCGTCGAAGACAAACCTGCGTCCGTAGTTATTGTTATTATCATTACCAGGGGGCATCAAGCCCTCGAGACGTGACTTCGTACCTCTTCCAGAGAGGGTACACCACAAACGTTATTTGAAAAATAGAAAATTTCAATAAAATAAAATAGAATATAGAATTGAAATAGAATAAAAGAACAGAAAATAGAAATTAAAATTTGAATTACAAAAAAATTGTAAGTATGCAATGAAAGTTTCGTGGTCGTTTAGAAATTTGTTTGCAACGAAAAAAAATTTACTGAACTCAAGTAAAATGCCAACCCGAAAAAAATACGTAATTTTTAAATTATCTACGTTATAATATTTAGTTTTCATAAAAAAACCGGAACATGATGAAAATATAAACCTTCGATAAAATAACTGTAAAACCCATCTTACGTCTACTGGCAAAATTGTGAAATAGATCGCGTAAACAAGTTGACTTCGTTCTAAGAAAGTTTAAGCCGTTTTTCCACTGAGATTCTTTGAAAAAAAAACTAAGAAAAAATACGGGAAATCCGAGCTCTGACTCACACTGACTGAGTTAAGTAAACTGTTCATTGACGAGTTACAATAGTAATAGTGGCGTCACGATGACAATAGACTCTGATGATTTTTTTTTATTTTATTAATAGATAGTATTTTACAGATCCACGAATTCCACTCATTTATTTAACATGCCCAAAGATTCGCACGCGGCAATCTAACACATTGTAAGTATAATAATAAACGTAATTTTTAAATTATCTACGATATAATATTTAGTTGTCATAAAAAAACCGGAACATGATGAAAATATAAACCTTCGATAAAATAACTGTAAAACCCATCTTACGTCTACTGGCAAAATTGTGAAATAAATCGCGTAAACAAGTTGACTTCGTTCTAAGAAAGTTTAAGCCGTTTTTCCACTGAGATTCTCTGAAAAAAAAAACTAAGAAAAAATACGGGAAATCCCAGCTCTGACTCACACTGACTGAGTTAAGTAAACTGTTCATCATTGACGAGTTACAATAGTAATAGTGGCGTCACGATGACAATAGACTCTGATGATTTTTTTTTATTTTATTAATAGATAGTATTTTACAGATCCACGAATTCCACTCATTTATTTAACATGCCCAAAGATTCGCACGCGGCAATCTAACAAAATTGTAAATAAATTTAAAAACACGATTTTTTTATTGCGTTGTCAAGGATAATACAATCTCACTCAAGGGGGGTCTATAAGCGATTAAAGTTTATACTCGTGGTTAATAAATATCTATACATAAAAATGAATGTGTTGCTAAGCGCAAATCTCGAGAACAGCTGAACAGATTTCGCTAATTCTTTTTTTATAATATTCCTTGTAGTACGAGGATGGTTCTTACGTAGAGAAAAATTAAAAAAATTGCCTGAAAAAGTCTAAAAACAACACTATATTCCCATACAAAGGATTCGTAATAATACTTTGAAGTCAATTTGAACTTTAATGCTATACTATAAAATTTAAGTGTTAGTGGAGGGTTTCCGGGAAGGCAACACTATTGCGTGACGTTAGTATCGTAGAAGTATTAATGTCAGTATTTGTCATTTTATAATAATTTTTTACTAGATAGAGTGATTCAAGAGGAAGGTTTATATGGATATTATATGTATTACATGCATTCCACCCGTGCGAAGCCAGGGCGGGTCGCTAGTATACATATACAAATTGGTGTTTCCTCAAATTGTTTTTAAAGGGAAAATTAAGGAGCATTTGGTTTTCCTGATGTTAACTGCTATACTGTTCAATACGTGACACTCATGATGATACACTTTACTTACCTATTTTTTAAAAATGTTCCTTTTACCGTAGTATGTAAAGGAAAAACATCGTGGGGAAATCTGGATATTTTCGAAATAACAAAAAAATGTTTGCCAAGCTTTGTGAAGTCCGCCAGTTCGCGGTGGGCTCGCGTGGTGGACTATATCTAAAACCCTCTTTACAGAGGAGGCCCAGCTGTGTGATATATATTGGCTGTTAATTTACTTCATCGTAGCATGACATTATCCCGTTTTGTAAGGGCGTTTAACATTCACAAACTTCATGGATAAATACCCACATTCGCAGTAATTGTCCAGGTCGCACAAATCAAGTATTTGTACTACAATGTAGGTATCTAATTAAAAACCTCGATCTTACCGTACTATGACATTATCTCCATTTTATTTACATGCACAACTGTGAAAAACTGAACTGGACATGTCTAGATTTCTTCACCCGTGTAGAAATCGAACGCACTGCGAGCGGCGCCAAACCAGTAGCTAACTACGCAAGCCACGAGTTACTTTGCATTCGCAGGCATTAAATATTGACCCCAGCTACTATTGATAATTGGAAAAGTACGAATATCTCTCTCTGTTTTGCACTGCTCTCCTGAGAGGCGGTGACTCGTATTTTCCTGTCCGAGCCAGCCAGTTCACGCAACAGCAGAAACTGCCTCGGCTTCACAAAAGGTAAAGTAACAGCCTATACATGTCCCACTGCTGGGCCAAGGCCTCCTCTATACAGAGGGTATCGGGGCATAGTCCACCACGCGGCCCCACTGCGGATTGGCGGACTTCACATATTTTCGAAATATATATTTTTTTTGTTATTATTTCGAAAATATGCAGGTTTCCTCACGATGTTTTCCTTCACCGCGGAGCACGTGATAAGTCAGCACTTAAAGTTAAAAACTTCATTGGTTCTGGCACCGGGGATCGAACTCAGTGCTGCAACTGCTCGAGTATATTGAATTAAAGGCGAGCGCCCGGACACTGAGCTATCACGGCTCATTTGACTATCATCGCATACTAAATTATGAAGTAGTCGATACTGTGTCAACACAATCGAATCTCTGAATTACGAACTCTGGTCACTTCTTTAAAATTGCCGATTGTTTACAATCATCAACATCATCTTCGTCCTCCATAAGTGGTGTGGCTAGTGTCTATTACGACCGCCTGCTTGACGTCAATCCTCCTGGACAACGACCTAGATCCGGAAGTTGTTTAGTTAATTATCCGGAGGTCACAAATACCTGTCCCGTGTGGTAATCGAACCCACGACCCGCGGCACCGCAGCCAGCAGCTCAGCCACTGCGCCACCGACTCAACAATCCTGACTCCTTACAATAATTGTATAAATTATGGAAGCAATGCCAGTCCAGGTTTATACTGCTTAATTACGCCAAGTAACGACCACACTCGCAACGCTCGGCCGACACGCGTCCACTAATGACGCGATGTTAAGAGCAACATCAAAAACGTTATTGCCCAAAAGCGACTACTGAGGAAGCTCGCAGCTTTCGTTTATTATTCATCAAATAAACCCCGTTATCGAACTGAATTACATCGGCCGCTGCGTTTACGGGCAATAAAACAAAACAATTTCTGCCGGAAAGATCAAAGGTGCCGACGTAGGTGAGTCCGCTGTACCCTTTGAAGATGCCGCGGTGCGTCGTTTGCGGAATTTTTATGTTGCCGACAAAAATTTCGATACATGCGCCCGCCGCTGAGGACTATTTGTTGTCTAGTGGGTTGGCTTTGATCACGCGCGACAAGCTCATATATACCACGTAGACCGTGGGATAAGTTACAGGCATAGAAACAACTCGATAAGAGACATCTGTATGAAATAATGTTATCGCTTGTAGCTTTGCTTTTGTAACTTACTTTCGCGGTTACCAATAAACTTTAATGTAAGTATGTGGCGATAGAATTTCTCATTAAAAATTGTATTCATAGATAAAAAGAAAGGATGTAGTGAAAACAAAAGAAGTATTGTAGTACAATATGACGCAAATTCTATTTCTCGTGAAATTTACAAACAGGAAGAATTAAGTTAGACAAATTTCAGGGTAAGCTGTATTTTTGACGCCACCATAAGCGCTTAATTGCGGTCGACGGCGAGACCCAACCGCCGCTGGTATTATCTCACGCGTAGCGCTAATTCGTAAAAAAATAATTGCCCACCGCCGAATACGAATGGAGACCGAACAAAATTCCGGGAAAGTGATTTGATAATTGGCTTTAGACGAATCATGTTTGGATTCATCACAGATTGTTAAGATTCGGTCGGGGGCGTTGTCAAGGTCAAAGTCAAGGTCGGGCAGTTCTTTTATCCTGATCGTAACATGTGTTAAAACAAGAGCAGATAAATGACTGAGCTAGTGTGTTTAACATCATCGAAAACAGCATTTACCACCAGTCGGGACGGCGTTTGTCCACAAACAGAGCAGCTGGATAAAAGACGCAACAGTCCTCTGTTGCACGAATGAGCAGGTCCGTCCGACCAACCAACCGACCAACGACCTCACAGAAGACCGCCGTGATGTGGAAGCGTTATACTTCTGCGTTTGGTCTAGTGAGTCAGGTAGACCGTGCAATCTGCAATGTGTTGCAAATTCCAATGGGCGGAGGTTATCATTTAACGTCAGGGGAACCGCCGGCTCGTTTGTTACTCATTCTTACTTCACCCTTCTACAATACGGAACATACCGGAGTGCTCCTCTCGGGTCAGCCTTATGCCACAGGCCAGCCCAGTGTGGGTTCCTCTTGGCTTCGCCGTGGGTGACCAAGCCACGGCTACTAAGCACCTCCGCCACGTCAAGGCGGGAACCCATTTTCAGGTCACCGATTCTTTCTAGCTTTAATTATTTCTCTGAGAGTTTCAACTGAAAATCACAACAACATTTTGTTTTATACGTATCCCAGCCTGTAGTCTATATAAACTATCGCATGCGTAGAACAACACGTATTGCAGACGAGATTATCTATTTGCAAAAAGTCTGACACATTCTTTTGGATTACACAGAATAGAAATGCGATGCAGCAATTTTACGACGTTGCTGTACCACCATTGATACAAACCTGCAACTTTGGCGTCACTGAAAATGGTGTGTAAGTCAAGTTTTCAAACGTTTTAAATATTATTAATTCCTTTATTTTAGAAAGCCATGGATATTATTAAATAAAACTATTTTACGGCGTTACGCTACAAGAGTTAATGGTAGCCCGGAATAACTACAACACTGGAACGTAAGGTTTTAATTAGTGTGTCCCGGGATACTGAAAAGTGTAAAACTTGTTAAGCGCGATGAAATGCGTAAATAGTCTTATTTATCAATGTCTGAAACAACTATTAAATTTACATATAAACGGAGCGATAATAAATTAATCATTGTTGAAGCTGAACGCCCGTTGGAATAAAAAAAGAAACAAAACAAAACACTAGCTGGTGTTAGTACACGTGTAGATTATCTCAGTTCGGACTAAATATAGCCGGGTGTCTGCTAATTGGTTGCAATTCCGAGAATTTATTCCATACACGATCCAGACGGGGCTGTTAGCGTTGTATGTCATAAAAATAATTGAAAACACACTACCTACTTTGTTCAGTGGCACACTTTGTATTTGTCACAATTGAGCCGTTCGCAAACAAAGATTTATTGAAAAAAATCAAATAAGAAACAAGTGTAAGTAAAAGTATTTGTGCCACTTGCTATTGAAACTTTGGGTCCGTCGGGTCCCAGCACATCATTTTTTTAAAGGTTTACCTTAGGTCCTAGACTTAACGCCGTGGCTGGTGACAAAAGAGCTGGTCCTTATCTCGCTCAAAGGTTAAGCATAACTATTCAGCGAGGAAATGCAGCTAGCGTTCTTGGCACCATGCCGCGTGGATTGGGTTTATTAGATAATATGTAATTTTAGATAGTTTTAATCTTGTAAATATTAGATAAATAAACTTAATAAAATAAATTATAAATAGTATTAAATCTTTCAGGAGTGTCACCTTTTATAACGTCTTATTTTGGCAACTATCCATACTATCCATACTTATATTATAAACGCGAAAGTTACTCTGTGTGTCTGTCTGTCTCGCTTTCACGCCAAAACTACTGGACCAATTTCAATAAAATTTGGCACACAGATAGTCTAGAGCCTGAGAAAGGACAATTGCTATTTTTTAATTGGAAACAACTGTTGTAAACTGCTGTAAAAAATATATTTCTTTAAAACATATTTTTTAAAGAAAGATATTTATTTAAGGGCTTCAACGCGAGCGAAGCTGCGGGCGAAAAGCTAGTATCTATAGAATTTGGCAATTATATCTATTATAGTAAAAAAGAGCTTTCGTGAATTGGAATTCGGACCTCTTTACGGGGTTATAGACAGTTGAATTCAATTAGCATGTTTGTATTCTATTCTTGCTCCTGTACCAAACTATCATTTGCTTCGTTTAAGACTAAAAATGCTCGAAGGAAATCGCAAGGCTCTATCACAACCCACTTCTACCGATTACAGTCGTAGGACCAGTCTGATATACACGAATAGGTGAGAAATATTCCACATATAAATCTGAATATAAAAGTTGCCCTTAAACGTTCACAGGCAATATTCCAAACGGGCGAGGAATCTGCCAGTGCGACGATTGCGAATAC
Organism: Iphiclides podalirius; assembly: GCA_933534255.1. Taxonomy (NCBI): domain Eukaryota; kingdom Metazoa; phylum Arthropoda; class Insecta; order Lepidoptera; family Papilionidae; genus Iphiclides; species Iphiclides podalirius. Next base: position 13,152,449 of record OW152826.1, read on the forward strand.
ATCTTGTAACGTTACTCACTTATTCAGCCACAGCGAGTGGTCCATTCCAAATGCGACCTAAACGCCGCTGTGTTATAACATGATTTTCCGTGCAGATCGCCGCTCGAACAGCGATGACGCCGTATGAGAGAACAAATCTTAAAATAAGAGGATCATTACGAGCGATTCGGCATTCGGAGTTGCGTTTCTCACAACGCGACACCTAAATATCGTCCCTTTGACGAGAGAGCGACGTTTATTACCCGTACAACTCGAGTTTTACACGCTCACGTCAAATAATTCCTCGCGATTGAGTGCCGCGTTTGCGCCTGTTGCAGTCACACAGTTGCACCGGATTCATCGAGTTCTTTGGGATTATAAAGCTTTGTTGATACGTAGATGGAGCATTCGTCTCTGTCAGCCCAGTTGGGCTTTAAGGTTCTATCATTCGAAAGCAAATAACGTATCCTGTTCCTCGCTTCGTTTTCTTATTGAACATCCCACAACACTGTGTACAGCATGCCTTGCCTTGCATTCTTGACGAAAAGATTGTGGTCTTAGAGCTATAAGACACTCTCACATATATGTATTTATGTTAAGACGACAAGACTCATTTGCCATTTCTATTAGACTAAACATATTGGATTGAAAGCCTCTTTATCATAATAAGAGGCTCATGAATATTGATGATAGTACCAACATTAATTGTACGACTAATTGCAATTTTGACGGTATCTAACATACGTGAACAGTTGTGACATGTTAGTATGTCTCTTAGTGAATGAAAACATACATAACGTTGCGTGCGTATAAAATTTATCAATACACTAGTGACCCGCCCCGGCTTCGTACGGGTACAATGTATTATACATATAAACCTTCCTCCTGAATCATTCTATCTAGTAAGCTAGCTCTATTTAGCATCAAGATCCGTTGCGAAGTTTTAAAGATGTTAGTATACATAGGGATAGACAGACAGCGGGACGACTTCGTGATATAAGCATACACACATGAGATACAGACACAGTCATCTCAATAAAAGTGTACATTTCATTTGGACAATAACCCCTCGAAACCAATGTCAGGGGACCGGGAGATTTTCTTGCACACAGACAATGTAAAACGACAATTCCTGTGATTCCAGAGTGATAGCGCGAATTCTAACGGCGGAACTTTCGGTAGCGCCACGTGCGAGCTCGTCGTAAATTTGTCCGACTCCTCGTTTTCCACCGGCTTCGTGATGTTGTTCGTTTTCAACTACGCGAGCGACCATTTCGACGGAGCGTGTGAAAATTCACTGAGGTTTACCTTTTTCACTGGCTTACTTTTTTATGTCAAAAGTTGGCCAGCCAGCACGGTTCCCTGATTAAAGTGATGTGAAACTCTTCGACGTCTACAACAGCTACGTCTACAGGGCCGCAGATGTGTTGCCACTGTCAAAATAGAAAAGTAGATCTCAATTAACTCACTTACTAGACAGCGAAAGGATAATACATATATCCACTTCATGCCAGTCTTCTGTGAGGCCTTGGAATTTCCCTGGACGAGATAAAGCTCTGATATGATAATTGTTTCTTATCGGTGGTTGTATTTCGTATTTTGATTGATGATTTATTTTTAGCGAAGTGAATTGTTAAAAAGTTTAAATAAAAATTCAAATTAAGTGATAAGGTAACAGTACAATAATGTATTAGATGTGTTAATTGCATAATTTTATTTCGTAATTGTAGTATATTATGTGTCAATAGTTTCCAGAAACACATGTTACTTCGGAAAATTTACGGAGTAAAGTTCTGAGATCTCTCTTTTACATCTTTCCCATATACGAGTTATTAATATAATGAAAATATGTAATATAAAAACTAGGCTAGCAATCAAAAGTTTAAATTAAACGCATCCTCGTAAACAGAAAGTTCCCGAAACAACCCATTCGATTAACCAATAAAAATAGTAAAGTTATAGCGGAGGCAAACACAAGTGCAAACTTTTTCCTTACACGCCGACCAATTTAGAAAGTTTGATGAGAGTTTATTGGGAATTCATCGAAAAAAGTTTACATACGGGCTCGGGGCAGTGGGCAGCCCTACGGCGAGGGCGCGGGATTTGCTTCGTGCGAATCCCGGCGTGGTCCGCAAACAAAACGCTACGGAACCCACCCGTGCGCGGGAAATAAAAGCGAAACTTTTGCGCCATCGAAATCATAGGAACGGCCGTCAAAGGAGCAATCCCGGGGAATACGGACCTCGTGCAATTTGGTCGGGAAATCGAACAGGGTTGCCGCACGATGGACTAGTAGCAGTTCTAACATAGCATGGCCCTGAGTACAGGTACTTAGGGTACAGTCATGGCCATGGCGACTAAAAAGGGGATTTCGTGTCTAAGTGGTAGCCCTAATTGTGCACTGATTAGAACCTTAACAGGACGGCTCCTTTTTTTGTGGCGCCAGAAACCAGTACATTCTACGTAGGGTAAGTTATGCCGCGTTTCCTACAGGAGACAACTTTTTTTTAGATAATCCCCCGACATAAAAAAGCGGCCAATTGCCTTGACTCGCGTACGAAATTTTGCGTACCGTTATCTATAAAAATGACAAAAAAAAATCATATCTGTTGGGATCATTAATTATATGGGATCACTTAAATATTTTTTATTCTGTTTTTTTAGTATTTGTTGTTATAGTGGCAACGGAAATACATCATCTGTGAAAATTTCAACTGTCTAACTATCACGGTTTATGAAATACCGCCTCATGCCCGATGATAGACAGACAGTCAGGCAGACAAACAGACGGACCGACAGCCAGAGAAGCATGTTTTGCTTTGTCTGTTGTCTGTTGTATAAAATTTAGGATTATTGCAACACATGTTGCTTGACTGCATCAATTGATTCTAGAGAGTTGCAATAATAGTTTTTTGTATTTAAAACATAAATAAAATAGTTAGCAATTTTAAGATTCCTTTTAATGGTTTTAAAGGTGATCGGCAGCCCTGGATTGTGCAGTGGCTACGAATCCACGCCGCGAGCCGTCGAAATTAAATTCCAGCGAGCGCTACTGCATACGATGCAGCCGAAAATAACTAAGTAAACAAATGCAGTTACAGCGGCGAAGGCGGCTTGAAGCGATTCCTGTAGCAATTTTAATCATTTTCAGATTGAAAAACGGAAATAAACTTTACTAAATATACTAAATAAATATACATTTTTTCGATCCTTTTTATTTTTGCAATGAGACGACACGTCCAATCTCGCCATTTTTCAATTAAGTGAATGATTCGTTTAAATGTCCTATGATAATGTCCTAATCAAATATAAGCTAGATAATGGATGCATGCGCGGCCGTACCCAACGCGGAGGGTCGTAACAAACTTGTCTAACCTGGCTATTCCATCGCCTTAACGTTCGATGAAGTATTAATACAGATATAGATTTTAATATAAGCAGTAGAATATAACCCTATGAGCTATATCCATTTCAAATTAATTTAAATTCCTGAACGCAAAGTAGAATGAAGTTGTAATGTTTTGTTTGTAAATATATACAAACAAAACATTTCTCTTATTCCTGCTATCTCAAACATCTTTTATATGTCAGTTCAATCCGATGGTCAGATACTGACCCGTTTGTGAAATAAAGAATGGATATTATTACAACGACTGTTCTCGTTTTACAACCGTCATCATTGTCTTTTTTATCTTTAAGTATTCACACGTTCTGTTTGATCAGTTGGATTTAAGTTAAATGAACTCTGAGAATCTAAATGAGTTTTGAATAGAGTATCTAATCAAAGCTAACAGTTTGAATCCCAACGGCAAGCACACTTTTCGCTATTTCCATTGTTCCACGTTTGCACACGACATGTGGTGACGGGCTTAAATTTCTTTTGGGCTAAATGGGCTTTGCCAAAAGACTGTAGTATTAATTTCTTTGTTCAAAGGTGACAAGCGAACGAACGGTTCTACTGATGCTAAGAAATTACTGCCGCCATGAAACATCTACAATGAATTGACCCTAGTCACACAACCTCCTTCCAAGGCCCGGATACCCCTAGGAATTTTCTTCCTAAATTTAGGTAGAAAAACTTTATAATGGAAGTTTTGTCGTAAGTTCAAACGTCTCTATATGAGAAACATTCAGGAAGTTATGGTTTTATTTTAGTGGATTTTGGTGGGTTTTTGAATTGCTTAGTGAACATTTTTTAAACCTTTGGTAACCCTGGTCCAGGGTCGTTCTCATCACCACCAGTTAACGCCCATAGACGCCCAGTAGAAAGCAAGGGTCGCTGCCTCTTCACTTCGGTATTTTTGATATTTTCGAGACCGTTGCCTTTGCCAGAACGGGTCTGCTCATTCGGCCCCAAGAAACCCCTAAGAGTAAATGAGAGCTTATGTTTCATTTCTAAGTAAACACGTAATGCTTAAAGTGCCTCGCCGCTATACTAACCACGATCTTAACCGCATTGGGCGAGTCTAGACGCGCGGTCCGAGTTTACGTTTAACCGGCGTTTAAATCCGCACACACTGCAAACTGTTTACGCAGCGCATCGCGCCGGGGTTTGTTATCGTCGCTGTTGCGATTATTTATTGCGGACTCAAATGAGCCCGTTTTCGGTCGGAATTTATTGCTGCTTACCGCATATTTAGGTCGACGTCGCAGTTTTAGCTGGACAGCTTACTCCGCACATTCGAACCGACAAACGCTCTCTGTATATAGGAGAGCTGGCCATTCTTGATTTTAATTTATAATCAAAATATCTAATTATTTCAGCGAACATACATTTCAGTGGGAAAATAGTACATTCGAAAGCATCGAATTCTAAAGGCTGAAAATAAATCTCTAAAGGATGGTGTGCCCTGAAACTCCAATATCATAATAATAACTTAAGGGATAAGTCGCTTTTCTCCTACATTGGGTACTTTAAAAGCAGACGCGATTTGGGTTATAGAGATAAAGACTGTAAAGTGACAGTTCTTACTGTTACATTAGGCTACGCAACTGCTTCTACTGTTGAATGGGCAAACTGGTCCAGAGAAAAATCACGACCCCACTAAAGACCGGCGTGAAGTGGAAGTATTATACTTTCGCTTTTTATGTGGTGAGTGAGGTTACCGGAGCTAACTTTTTATAAAGGATGTCAACGCAACTGCAAACCAGGCATTGTAGATATCCGTGGATGGCAGCATTCACTTAACATCACCGTGAACCGCTTGCTCGCTTGACAAACTTTCATATGATAAAAACCGGCCAAGTGCGAGTCGGACACATGCACGAAGGTTTCCGCACCTTCGTCTATAAAAACGGCAAAAAAAAAATCAATTCTGTTTAAAGCCTCACTCAAAAAAAAATCGGTCTTTTCGTATTTGTCGTTATAGCGGCAGCAGAAACACATCATCATCACGGTTCATGAGATACAGCCTGGTGACAGACGGACAGACATACAGACAGCGGAGTCTTAGGAGTCTCAGTAGTTGGGACCCATTTAGCCTTTAAATACGGAACCCTAAAAACGAGAAATAATAAAACAATTAGGTCAGGCGGTCATGGTTGCCGATCCACGAGGCTCGGGCGGACCTTACGTCGACGTTCAGAGCAATTGCTATCAATTTATTAACGGTTCAGCGACCTCTAACACCTAGTTAAGCGGCGCGCGCGCAGATTAAGTCAAATTATCTAATAACGGCAACGAGCCGCCAACGCGGCACTACGCAGTTGCTGTCGCGTTTACAATGAGGTCCCTTATGATTACTACGACTCGCAGAGCTTGAACTGTTCCGCTGCGTTTTCTATCGATGTCGATGTTTCATTTATGACAGCCAACATAACTTAATAGTACCAAACATTTGACTGCGTAGTTGGGTCTTGGGTACATATCGATACGTCCGCTGCGACTTTTCTATCGATGTCGATGTTTTTTTTTTTTTTTTGAAAGCCTAGTAATCGAAATTATCAAACTAGTGACTGCGTAGTTGGGTCTTGGGTATATCTAAGATATAGTCTTAGGAGTTTCATTACGAATTAACTTGCGATCACTGTTTATTAACAATTTTTTAAAATCAATGTTGATTATAGTCTCAGCTTATGAAAAGCGGTTATGGGTTGTGGTCACGTTCTCCCTGTACTGAAAAGCGGACTCTGCCAAATTTGCCACTCATTTTATTTGTGCAGATTGTATCAATAATCACGAACGTTAATTCCACTACTGCATCACCCAAGGTTAGAGTTAACACAAACTAAGCAGAACTGACGTTTTAGGTACTTTTTTATGTTCCGGTTTTGCAATTATCTTTAATAATATAGATGACGCATATCCATACTGTGCGCCGTTTGAAATTGTTCCGTTTCTCATTATATAACATATATAAGTGAATGTGACAGATGATATAGAACGTATGATACGGAAAGAGATAGCAGTCTACAGAATTACACCTATTGGTGTAATTTGAGCGCCTCAGTTCCGGTGAGCTATTATCATATCTATATTTGCATATAACATCATTGACGGTCTCGTACATTATGATGTGTCAACTCCGGCACTTAAATCAACTCTAAATACAATTTTATAATAGGCGTAATTGAGACGATCCGTCAAGGTTTTCACGAAGTGTATTTGCCGAAGCTAAGGGTGATATTGAAGTCCTTTAGGTTCGTTTACGTTTCTGAACGTAAGTGGAGAATATTCTCATGTATGTTTTCGTGTTTTGTAATCAAACACAATGTTTATTTCACCTTTTTTTCATGTGGCAACAAAACCAGATGGGACCGATATAATTTTTTTAAAGACAAAAAAAAAGACATGACGAATTTTATCCCAGAAATAATTCACTGTTACCTTGTGGATTTAGAAGGTAATCCTGGGCTTTGACTTTTAACACGCATTATGATTCACGATGTCGTACTCTACGAACCGAGCGAAGCTATCGCATTTTCCGGAAATATTTTTTATACTATACTGCCCCCGCACTTAACTGCCTAAAAAGTGCAATGTATACAGTAATATTTAAATCTAAAATAGGAAGGTAAGCGTAAACACTTATCTATAAGTAACTTTATCGATATTGTCCATTACTTTCCCAACCCTACTGACGGTTGTAATTAGATATATAGGTTAAATAAGGAGAAATTGCTACAGCCATAACGGCCCGTCGGCAGCGACCTTGCCGTAATAAAGTCATTTTTTCTCTCTTTTATTATTTATGTTACGTTAATTTATAATACGGCGTTACTCGTATTGCGTTATTTTTCTCTATTACAATTAGCACTTGTAAAAAGTAATGTGTTCCCGTTTCGTAGACGAGTCATATATATGTTCTGCGGTTGTTGGTTAAAATACTTGTATGTAAAAATTACTGTTGCTTCTTCTTAATCCCGTAGATTGAGTGACAAACGGTCAAGCTGACCGCTTGTCACCTTTGACCTGAGCAAGCTCGAAGAAATGGATTGTATTTGATATTTTTTTATGTGAAAAGTTGGCAAACGAGCAGGCGTCTCACCTGATAGTAAGTGATTAGTATCAGGTACGTCTTCTGTTGCACGGATGGGCAGGTCCGTCCGGGGAAGTACCGCGGCCTCGCAGAAGACCGGCGTGAAGTGGAAGTGTTATACTTTCGCGTTTCGTCTGGTGAGTGAGGTAAGCAGAGCCCACTTTTTTAATGGCAACTCTATGGATGTGGCAAATGTCAATGGGTGGTGGTTATCACTTAACATCAGTTGAACCGCCAGCTCGTTTGCCACTTCATCACATAAAAAAAAGAGCAAAAGAACGTAGATGAAACACAATTGCTTTCCCTACTACATACCGCAATAAACGTCACATTAGCTATTCAAAGACAGCCTATTAAAGAACTATAAAAACAAAGTGGCCGGTATAAGCTTGTACAGAAGTTTATTACAGTAAGCGTATAACTGTGTACATTCGTAATTGTTATTTATGTTGTGCCTTATTTATGTGCTGCGACTTTATGTATTTACTATTTCATATGCTGTGCGAAGATTCAAGTTTATTTCTCGATTTACGAATCTTATTGGTATCCAAATAAATAAATAAACAAGTATTTCTGGACACATTTTTACGCAACGTTCTCTCGCCCTACACCAACGCTTTTACTGTGGGTACCGTTATTATTTACTATTTATTTATTCATAAACACCCTGAGACTAGAAAAACAATATGTTCATCCAACAATTTTTTTTAGTAGAGGATCGAGCCCACACCTGCTGGCGCAAGAGGAAGGAACACTACCCACTAGGCCAATCTGTAGAGATATTTAAACCAGTATTTAAAAAAGTAATTTTGTACTCTAGTAATCTCTTGTCTCTTCAAATGTCTGTGTAATCAGAAAAGCAAAGTGTTGGGTAATCTCTGGAACATTAGAACGGACGCTACTATTATATTAAATTAATAAAGATCATAATATTTTATTATGATTAAAGTTACATTTGAGTTAAGAAAGCGCTTAAGTCGGCAGGAAATTGCGCACATGCAACCGTTAAGTATATAAGCGCGTTGACACTGCATTAAGTATTCAATACTAAAGATAATTAACAAGAATGCAATGGAATTTGCTATATCTCATTATTATCCGGTGTATAGAGATAGGATCGACTCTCGTAACTTAAGAAATGCCTAATAAGGTAGACGACACTGTCGTTTCGGGTTTGATTCCCAGTGTCCAGTATTCAGTTTTTTTTCCGATATGTAAAATTTTATAACTTTAGACGACAGGCTCACAACTCTAGTGGCACAGAACTGATATTGGTGGAACTCAATCCGGCCAAGTGCGATTCGGTCTTGTGCACGAATGGTTCCGTACCATTATTAAAAGAAACGGCAAAAAAATCATGTCGAGCCGAACTTAAATATTTTTGTCATAGTTTTTTAATATTTATTATAGTTAGCATCATTCTGTGGAATTTGCAACTGCCCGACTATCACGGGTCTTGAGACATTTGTTGTTATAGCGACCACATACATACATCTGTGAAAATTTCAACTGTCTAACTATGCTATGGCAGACGGACAGACACACAAGCGGCGGCGTCTTGGTAACAGGGTTTTTTACCCTTTGGGTACGGAACCCTTTAAAACTGGCAAACACCAGCGCGGATTCAAGGAGGGCAACACAATTTTCCGCTCATCCCAATCGGTGCAACGCACTCTGAAACCGCTGGGCGGAGAGCGAGGCGTCGAGCGAGCGAGAAAAAAGATCAGTGCCATTTTCAATACCGTTGGTCGGGTTCGAATGTAAATGCATAATTATTTAGCATCCTGCGTTATAACGGAGCTAACGGTTGCCCATTGTTGCTTGATGGACAAATGATTGCGGGCGTTTTTTGTTTCCCTGAACCGCGCCGTTTTTTGTGTCGCCCGGACAACGGGGATCCCTACGGGCCTGGAAAGTTTGGCCGGGTTAAACGACATCGCCTCTATAGTAAGTCCTTTTAAAGAAAGAGCAACTGTTCAAATTCTTGCCGATCTCTTCTCAACAGAAACTGTCTTACGCACCGGTGTGGTAACTTCGTAACAAACTTATTTACTAATTATTCTTGTGATATTCGACGTTTCTTATTATTATTATTATTAAATATACTTTATTGAACACCATAAAACTTAAAAGGAAATGTTACAGAACTATAAACTTAAGAGGTATAAACAATAAGGTGGAAGAGATCGCTAAGGAGCGATCTCTTCCAGACAACCTTGTGGCTAAAAATATTTTAGTTTGGACAACGGTAGGTGTAAATGATAACTAAATGATAATTTCTTAACAACGCGCAAGCGTCTATTTGAATATATATATTTTTATTTTGAATTTAATTTACTTAGAAGACATTTTAAAAGCGCCTACCAACACGAGCTGGGAACTATCGTGACGTCACGGAGGACCGGCGTAAAGTAGCATACGTAATGCTTTTAAAAAGGTAGCATACGTATTTTTTTATCAAGGCACCTGGGTGCCAGTAGCATACATATTCTTACCGTGGTCAAAGCCCCTGGGTGCCTACTCGCTTGAAGGATAACACACCTGCTGCAACTTTAGATAGACACATATGTGCGTTAGTTATTATTCGCCGTCATTAATTGGAAATACGTAAATTTGGTATTCGAGCCCGCGTCCCTAACAAACTAAACAATGACGAAAAATACATGTCAATAGATACACAACATTTTCCAGTGGGACGTAGGTATTTCACACGGTAAAACATTATTTTAGACTATCATACCGAAGACAACTCAACATTTGGAGTAATGTGTAAACAGCATAGAAACTAATGAGAAGGTCTAATCATCTGTCTATTATAAAAATCTAATTTAAACGCAGAATTCTTTGGAACATAGTCTCGCCTAATTATTCGGATTCATATTTTTGACACATGCACAAACATGACTTTAACCGTCAGACATTAAAAAAAAACGATCTCTCGCATATCGTCACGATTTGTCGCGTAAGCAATTAATTTTTTAACGAATAGATTTACTTTCAAAGTGCCAACCCATTTTATTTCATTAGGGTTGTAGTGAAATGTGTCAGGAAGTATTTCTACCAAATATTTGGTTTGATTGTTGCATTTACTGGCTATCACGATTCACCTATCACGATTCGTGGATGTATAATATCCCGCGACACTATAATCAGCTCTTAGAACGTCAATTAAAAACAATCACATCATTTTCTGACACTTGAAATTATAACAGCACCATGTCTTCATGTCAAGTTAGAAAATACAGGGCCAAAAAGACCATATCCCGAGAATACTGGATTTCGAGTCCCACTTCAAAGAATAGTAGATGTTTGGTGATACGATATAAATGCTAATATCTTGTAATTAAACACACATACTTTATGTGTGTTTATAAACTGTAGCCTATCTTTACTTATATTATAACCGCGAATGTTTGTATGTATGGATGGATGTTTAATACTCTTTCACCCAAATACTACTGAATGGATTTTAATGAAACTTTACAATAATATAGCTTATACATCAGAATAAGATATAGGCTATAATTTATATACATATTTTATGTTTATCTGTCTTTCTGTCTGAATGTTACGCCTTCAGCCTATTCTACGCAGACGTAGTCGCGGGCAGCAGCTAGTATATTATATACCTGAATGATCACCAAAGGTGAAAGTTTAAGACTGTACAAAGAGTATCAGGGCACCGCACTAAGGATTTGCAGACTTCAGATATCCTCGAAATTATTGATAATTATTACGAAGATTTAAAGGTTTCTCGTGATGTTCCCACTTTCAAGCTCGTGATAAAACAGCACTTAAAATTGAAACAATTTCACTGCCGACACTAGTGTAAGTTTAAAGCTGAAACCGGGCAATCAGCTGTCACGGCTGTTATAAATAAATAATAAAATGTAAATAAAAATAGCTGTATAAGTGAAATTGTTCTCAAAGTATGAATAATTTTAAACAATAATATAATAATAATAATTTTAAGCAATTTTATTTCTCTAGAATATTAGAAAAGGAAATATTATAAAGTGTCCATCCAAACTCCTAATAAATCCTTTTTCCGAAAGGCTTGGTGTCTTACTATCAGCCACGTTTCTGCACTCGAAGTAGTAGTTGTTTCTAGTAGTCCAATCTATGAGCCGTAAAAGAAAGATTTTTGTCCTCAACCGTTACTGGTGTGATGAAGGCTAAATTTTTCAGGTTTTGAACGGTCGCCTAGTTTATCTGGGTAATGTCATCTATATGATCGTAGGTCTAAGCACACGCAAGCATTATCTGCGTATTATAAACAGAAACATAACAACTGGACATTTAAAAAGATTATAGTGAATGTTATATTCTATGATTATATGTTATGTGAAATCTCTAATTTGTATAATCGATTTTTCCTTCCTTTTTTTTGTTTTATATATGCTATGTATGTATGTATATATGGTTATATATTTTTATTTGAAAATATGTATATTACAATATTTATATTTATAAGTAGTTTATTTTATATAAATTGTTTAAATAAGTTTTGTTACTCTTTTTGCTGATTATTTTCTAATTTCATTTAAGTTAGTTTTATTATTGCATGTGCATAAAGATCTTACCACATCATAGGTTGACTGGCAGAGAATGCTTAAAGGCAAATCAGTCCGCCTATTGTGGTGCGTATTAAAGGAAATGCAATAAAGATTAAATAAACAAGTAGATACATAAATGTTACCTACAGGAATAAATAAATACTATAGAAAATGCAGAAAGTTCATCCCAAGCTTTCGTAATAACCGTCTTTGAAATTCAGGTTTATACACGGTTAGACAGGAGATTCGCTTCGGAAATTCGTAACCGCCTCAACGGTTGACGCAGCGATTTACCGGCTACGTTCCGGGCAAGATTCGATTCTGCAAACGCCTGTTCGACTAAAACTAAGCTCAATATAATTACAAGGCCACGTTGACGGATGTCTCTGGGTGCTCCAAGATATGTGCGTTATAAAACAAGCCCGACTTAACAAGATTGCGCGCGTTGTGCATTCGTATCGAGATGTGGAATGCAAACAGATACGCAATAGGAAATTAAAACTTCACCGTGTGTTCGTTTAGTAGTTTAGTTTGTTACTAACTGAAAATTTGGCACGGGATTTATAGTCTTCAAAATTGTAGACGAAAAACATTTACCAACCTATAAATTTTTCGTTGGGTTGTCAATTAATAATCACTGCCGTCTATAGGCATTAATTATACTAGTTTTTAAACAGAAAACCCATATAAAAGTTTATAGAGACGAACTAACTGTAATACCAAGTTTAAAAACCTGTAATATTTGATACGATAAAGCAGTTAGCTTGTATGAACCACGGTAATCAAATCACTTATGGCCGGTATCAATATTCCATCTAAAGATAGATTTAGTCTGGAGATAAAATTTATGATATAAGTTTTAAGGAGCGTATTATTAACGTCAAATACGCCAGTAACCAAATCTATATGTAGATAGAATTTTTAAACCAGCCGTTAGAGCAATATATTATAAACACTATTCATTCTCATCTCAGGCTCTCACAGTGCTATGTGATGAAACTTCATTAGAGTGTTACCGTATAGAGATCGGACTGAGTGTCATTATTCGGTGTTGCCATCATCTGGTATCAATCAGCCGATGTGAGACCAAGGCTGTTACTAATGGCCGACATGTTGCACAATTTTATCAGCCCATAAACAACTCGCCAGAGCACTAACAGACTCGCACGAAATGATTTGCCTTAATGATATATCCACATTGAAGTACTTTAATAGTTATTTATACATAAAGTTCTGCATAATTTACAAAAATGTAGGTACAATGACGGTGACATGCTTGATTGAGCCAATCTAATTTACTCCATCATGTAATAAAAGTTGGATGTGTTTTATAAATAACGACATAAAAGTAGCATGTTCCAAGTTGTTACACACATTACATTTGTATTTTTGACAGCAAGTTGGACTTATTTAAAGTTATCATCCATCGTATAAAACGTTCCAATTACAATTGTAATTGGAACATTAACATTTGACTGTATGGCATAATGTAAGTTTAAATTACTATTCATAATTTCAGCAGAGCAGGCGGTTCACCTGATTTTAAGTGAAAACCGGCGCCAATTGACATCTACAACGCCTGAGAGTTTGCAGGTTTGTTGTCAAATAAAAAAAATGAGCACTGGTTACCTCTCTCACCATACGAAACACGAAGGTATAATACTTTAACTTCACGCTACTGTGAGGTTGTGGTACTTCCCCGGATGGACCTGCCCATTCCTCCAACGGCAGAAGCTGTTGCGTGGCAGTCTGCCTCGGTGGTCATCTTTTAAGAAGATCTAGTGATGTAATATTAGATAAACACTTTAACAAAAATCTAATCTACAGTTTATTGTATGTTTTACCACCCACGGTTACAATTATTAATCAGAACTGGATCCTAATACATCTTACTAATAATCAAATTCAAATCCATCCACCCAATGAGCCATTACTACTGGAACAACTGTATGTTTATTCAAATGCTCCATTTCACTTACTGAAAAAGTTATATCAGCAAATTTGCTCGGAGCTAATCTGATTTATCCGCCTTGGGCACGAGCCAACATGGGACGCGCTCCCTGCTACATGCCGGCTTAGATGTTTTTATTCTATAACAAACTGACCATTCCAAACAGTTATTCCTTTGCCGGGGGTAATATATAGCGCCAAGCAACGATTTTAGAATGAAACACAAAATATAAATTGAAACGGACAAAAAATGCAACGGAAAAATATTAAATGTTTTGATCAATTAATTTTGAAGATTCATTCACCGTTTGAAGAAAAGTGAAAAATGGCCACCTCTTTAGCTATTAAAAAAATCGCCGAGTTTCTTTCGCCGGTTCTTCTCAGTAAAATGGCTTTCTTTTCCGAACCGGTGGTAGTATTTTGACTAGTATGATACACTTATGTTGAAAAAAGATATTTGATTTGATTTGATTTATTCTAATAAAATTTTTAATAAATTGAGTTTATAGTTACTAACAACTGGGAACAGAAGTAATCTAAGTCTATGAGGATCAATGAATGCAGAAGGTTTTGTTACGTATTTGTAAGGCCGTCTCGTGGCAGACTATGAAGGTAGGCACCACAGGTAATATACACCATTGGATTGATGGGTTATGGTGACGACAATTTTGAGGTTAGCACAACCATAGAAACTAAACTAATCCTATCCTATGTTTAAGTAAACATCGTACATAAGTATGATGTATGCAAAAGTCATTTGGCTTGCTAAAATAATTGTATCTAAGTGCATATGATGCAGTATTCAAGTCATTTGCAGTGGAGGCCTTTACCCAGTGTTTGGCGATAGCTCGTTCGATGTAATATATTATTCGTTCGCTCTGAATCTTGCCCAGGCCGTGTTCAATTTTTCATAGTAAAGTCGTTTGCGTCGCATGGAAAACTTTTACGGTACATTTAGTGCGATTAAAACTTTGCTAGATTCCAGCTCGTACGTTTCTACTTGCGGTGGTAGGGCCACGCAGCAGCCTCGGCTGTTGCACGAATGGGCCGGCCCGTCCGGGTAAGTACCACGACCTCAGAGAAGACCGGCGTAAAGTGGAAGTATGACAAATACTTTCGCGTTTCGTCTGGTGAGTGAGGTAGCCGGAGACCAATTTTCAAAAGGTTGTCAACGCATCTGTAACCCTCGGATGTAGCAGATGTTCATGGGCGGCGGTATTCACTTAACATCAGATGAACCATCTGCTCGTTTGACAACTTTTCACATAAAAGAAAAAACTTGGATAATGTCTTTAACCCTAATGGTTTAATAGATACATTTGATATTTCTTTCACCTATAAAACGTAGTAAGAGGAACATTAAATCATTTTAAGATATGGCCAACCACCAAATGATTTACTTTACGGTATGTGTTAGATGGCGCGACACCACACCGTGGTGTGTCTATTTCAGGGGATTGATCTATTCTCCTTACTATATACTGATGAAAGATAAATAAATATATTAAAAAAAAAAACATTAAACATTTTGCTGTAAATAAGATGAGGATAAGGTCTAATGATGTGCAAGTTCAAAACATTTCAACGAAACGATTAACTGCGGTAGCGTTGCAGTTGCGAGCGGTTCACGGTCACGAACGACCCCGTCCAAGAAGAGCCGCATCGCAGGCGGCTATTGCGTTCGGAAACGCGGGAGATCCATCACTCTCGAGACGTAGCCGCGGAAGGAAATCGCGAGACGGAATCACGGCGTGACGTATTAATTAAAAGAGAGGAATGCCAACTATTAAACGCAACGCTGAGCAGCCACGGCGAGGCCGGGTGGAAACGTGAAAGAGATTAAAGACCCGCTGCGAATGCGAATTCCTTTGCGACGCGGTTAAGGGGCGGCGTCCAGTGCGCTGGCGTTGATATGGGATGCGATGGACTGCATTTGAGTTGGCAGCTATGGCATCGCAACTCGTTAGGCCATAGCTTCGGTTTGAGGTTGTAGCCCTCGAGCTGCTGTTAGGCCCTAGCTTCGGTTTGAGGTCGTGAGTTTGTATGTCAGCGAGGGTTGTACAAAAATACACCCTTTACTGTTTTTGGAACACGTAAAGCGCGTATACCACTTAAGCGTCAAAGAACACCATCGATTAATGTAAAAAATGTGATTAGAGCTTTAATTGAATACTTAGAAATAGTGTATATACGAAATTTATTTATAATTGAGTGTATATACGAAATTAAACATTGCGAATATGTGAAGGAGAAGACCGTTTATCCAAAATAAAATGAAGTAGAAGCTTTTGGAGAAATATTCTACCAAACAGAGTGAATATAAAAGTGATCTCTTGTTGCTTATGGATTTTAATTATTTTCTGTTTGTTACCTTTACTTTTTAAACAATCATAAATTTTTATTGTGCTAAACTCAGCTTTTTCTACAAATTTTAATGTTCTCTGTCTCAGCTATGTTGCTCCTTCTTTATCGCCTACGTTTACAATCATAATTGAAGTGCCCATAACTTTCAAGTCAAACCCCTTAATGCAGACTTCGCCACCTTAAAATTTTCGTTGTCTACTCTTCATCATCATCATTTCAGCCTGTTTGAGTCCACTGCTGAACATAGGCCTTCCCCACAGACTGTCATGAAGTACGATCCTGAGCCATTTGCATCCATCGACTTCCCGCACATTTGCACAGGTCGTCTAGTGGGTCCATCCCCAGAGTCCAGTGGGGGGAGGGGGGAGGGGGAGGGGAGGGGGAACTCTACTACTCTTCATGCATTATAATAAATTAAAATAATTATCCTAATATCTATTCTGTTGAGCAATGAAGTACATAACAATACCACTATACTCAAATTCCATCGTGCCAAGCTATCGGAGCTAGTGAACTATCAAACAGCGAACGGTGGCTTGCCGGCATTACCCCCACTCGGGGGCACGGTGCGTGCGACAGTTGAGAGTTTGCCAAAAACGTTAGCGGGCGAGCGAGTTGACGCCGCATTAGCACACAGCGGGCTGGATTCCGTCGGACCAAATAGCCCAGCCGAGGCTGCCATGCAGCCCCCATAAACTTGCCCGGTCATTTGGAACGTCCTACAACGCCGGACATGCATACCACGGTCCAAGCTGCACGCTGCTGTTTTGCACTAATTTCTTTACGATCAAAGTATTCGTTGGAAATGCATTAATTTAATCTTGAAGAAAATTCGCATGGTCCAATAGTGTTAGTAATTTCAATAGTATTGAATGAAATTTCGAATTTATTAAATATTTGTCTATTCGAAATTTGAATCGAAATATTACTGTACTATAGTATTTATTTACTTTCTTTTTAAATATTTTAATATACTATAAATTATTGTGAGGCTGCAATTTATGTATTTCACACGATTACTAAGTAGAATAAGATATTCAAAGGAATTAACTGTGTTAGCGGATGTCCATTCTGTTAATGTTTTTTGTCCATAATTTTTATAAAAAGTTAGAATAATAAAATCTGACGCTAATCATGTTGGGTAAGCCCTGGAGTTTCCGGTGATTAATAATTAATTCTTAAAGATTATATCATTTAGTTGAATTTTCTAATTGAATCCCTTGATTAACGTTAAATATATACATTTATATAGATAATGACAAAAATTCACGTTCATTTTTTTGATAATGTTCATTGGGATTTTAAAATTATTGTCATACTTTTATTGTATGAAAATGGAATTGGTAAGTTCTGAGACTTTCCATATTAAATTCTTTTACGGACAGGTATAAAGATCTACCTGGTGAAACTAATTGCTGGGATGTGGTACTTAGATCCCACGGCTCGAAACTAGATTATTGCTTATGACTAAGAGAATAAAGTTGGAGATTAAATAACTGTAAAAAGTGACCTCCACCGGGTGCCGTCTACGTCACATGGGCCATTATCATCAGGTCGTTCGTTATTCTGGAATCTTCTTGAGACAGTATTCAAAAGAATCGGCTGTCGAAAAAACATTGCTATCGTACCAGTTTAGCCACATTAATGTTGACCACAAATCATTCCAACTTTCTCTTTGGAGGGCAGTATGTGCAAAAATAAATAAGCATCGCATTCAGTAGAAATAAATATTAAATATATTCAAATGAATTTTTTATTTTTTATATTTTTTTTCGACTATTTTATATTTTTTGGCAACACTATCGCATTGGGTCAGCCTGTAATGATAGCTGTGTGCGTAAGTGTAATAAATAAATAAATAAAATAAATAAATTAATTAATTAAATGTATTCAAATATCTTCATTCGATAATAAAGTATTACACTTACTTATTGATTGTCAAAATACTACTAAAGGTTTGGAAAGGAAAGCTACTGACCTAAGAAGTATCGGCGAAAGAAACTCAGCGGGACATTTTTACCATTATTTAACAAGATACATGTTTACAATGTATTAAAGCCCGCTTGAAAGGGCCTGGAGCGATCAATTCGTTCCCAGAATGTGTTATCATTTAAATACTCACTAATATTTTAATTAACTTTGAAACACAAACGATTCTAGTCAATGTTTGTTTTTAAGTAGTGTCTGATACATTTTGAATGCTTTCTGGGATTTTATTGTAAAAAAAGTATTCGTTGTGACATAAAGGATTCACTTATTCTAGTTTTCTGGTATGTTTATTTGTTGACAGGCGTTTAATTATCAGCGAGCGCGGCGCGTTTTGTCGCCTCGAGATATTTCAACGCAAGGACTCATATGCAACCCTGGGCGGGTCAGGCACCCTGCTCGGTGCATTTGTCTGTCTGTCCGCTTGTCTCAAGGCCGTATCACTTACTGCAATTTACGCAGTCGACGATAATAATGCGGAATCTCATTTTTTTCGCGTCCGTCTGCGCAATTTCCTGTGCGCTATCGATGACTGTATTCAATCTACATAGATATGCTACATGTTCGTTTGTCTGCGGTTTTGACCTTATTTATGCGACGCTATCTTTTGCGCTACGTCGTTAATATATGCATTGCTGTCCATAATGATGCGTGCACTTAATAATGTATTTTCTCGTATCGACTCATTAGGATTCTCAATTAGCAGTAGCAGTTAGTACGCAGTGATTTGATGTTTTCGGTCCAATTATGATCGTCAATTATGATATTACTTTTGTATAACTCCCTTTATTATTATTTCGTTGTTGTAGTAGGGAATGGCACGCAGTTAAGATGTTATATGACGTTGTTAAATTTTAATGAACGTAGATACGTAACTTATCGTAATTTTAAAAGATTAATTAGCCCGAGTGGCAGTGGGACGTTTGGTCTATTTTGTTCATTCAAATGATTCGCGTTTGTTTCTTTAAATATCGCTGCTTACTGCAATAAAATAATAATATTTTTTGTCTGTATAAATATTTAAATATTTATAACTGGTGTTATTTATACTTTTATATTGAAATATAGATTTAAATCGTAATTACTGTGACCATTAGATCTCTCCATTTAAGATCGTCTGACGTCGCGTCGTACACAGACATATCGTAAAGGAAAATTTAAATTAAGTCATAAACGGTCTTTTTTTAAATTTTCCTTGAATCATAAACTGTATGTAACATCTATATAGTTTAACAAAATGAATGTCTAACGGTTATAAATTAACTGTCAACATTATAAATGTGTAATATTGAACATTGTTTTGATTTCTAATACTTGAAGAATGAGTACACTTTGGCTGTGTTAAGCCCATGAAGAATTTGTAAATACATCTGTTTCTACATAAACGAATGTCCTAGTAGTATAATGGTTAATGAGCGATGTAGAATGTCAACATCGAAATCGAAATGCGACAATATAATTCTGATGGTTGGCAGTTTTAAGTCACGCCTTTCTAGAAAGCTACTGAAGAAAACTGCCGGGAGAAATAAATTGACACCAACGATACTCCCTGAACAGTTCAGTTCAGAAATCTCTCAGTATTAAGCCGATTAATTTGTCAAAGGGCATCAACACACTTTCCGATAGCAGGGGTACCGATGACCATCCATTGAAACATTTGCTTGGTAGCGATCTGCTATATGGAAGCAACAGTGCTGTTGTTAAAGGATTCGCTTAGTCAGTTTTATTGTGTTTTGCGCAAAACAATCGTTCCTTAATGATGCAGCTGAGATCAGAGCGTGAGACTTGATCTAAATTCAGAAATAAGTACTGGCTGTTAAGGTAGAGATAGGGTAGACGGATGTGAATCATAAAAATTTCAAAGCTCCCGTACTCGTAAATGTTTATTCTTCTTGGGTCTATAATTGAACATACGCACATGTGAAATTTCGCACTACAAATTTCTGCCCTGGGCACAGGTCCAGAGGTCGGCTTAAAAACTATGGAAAGAATTAGTGCTAAAAGACATGGCGACGATGACTGTGTCGACGATAGAGCTAAGTGGACAAGAAAAATAAGGAAAGCTAATCATAATGTGGGATAATACTACATACATATGTTTATAAAGAGAGAGAGATCTATAATTGAAATTATCTAACAAAAAAATCCATTTATTAACACAAATAGCACCCGGCTCAATTCGGTGAACTCTTATTAATCATGTACAACTCGAAACTCATTTTAATAAATAACTTCTTGCAGCGCTTAGAGCGCCGAGATGAAGTCCCCTATCATTTGATGTCATCGCTTCTATTTCTAAGAATCTTCGTTCAGCACAGAGCCTGAGAAAATGCTAACACTTCCGCAGGCATGATATAGAAAGAAAGATAAATTTATTCACGGTCTGACCACGATAGATATATAGCAAAGCTAAAAGCTAACGAAATCACACAAAACATAAAATAATGTTGCACAAATTAAAATAAATGAAAGCATACCAAAGCCGTGTGGCAGCATAAAACCGTGGAATGGACGTGACTCAATAAAAATCGAGATACAGAAACTAATACTACTCTGATCCCGACACTGGTTTTCTCGATGTACATGCGATTTTGACTTTAAGACTTCGTCCGATGGCTATTCGTTAGATATTTACTTTTTGATGTTCTCCTATGAACGTTATTTCATTTTGGCGATTATTCGAACTCTCTGAGAGCTTTAATAAAGTATACTTAATAATTTAGATTGTTTGATGAATCAAAATGTCTCGAACAGTTCGCGAAACGATGTCACGGAGGTTATTATTTAACTTCTGCGAAGTCAGATGGGTCAGTTGGGGCTAATTAAGCGACTATTATAAATTGGCCGAGCGGTTCAAACTTACACGGACGACTCAACAAAGGCTATGTGCGCTGGTACAAAGAAATGCTTTCTGTCCCACCTATTCAATTACCATAAAACACGCTCGTCGGAATTCTTCCGGATTGTTTTTTTTTTCTTTTAGCGCTATAACGCACGCGGAATTCCAGCCCGTATGACATTGAAGGCTCATTGCCGACGCGAGTAATAGACAAGTCACCTCGTCTGTCTGTCTCCGTGCTTCTATCGAGTTACGTACGTGATGGCATGGGTCGCATCACGAGTTGTGGGTCCGATTACTAGGTTCTAGGCTGTCAATAAGATTCGTAACTAGAACTTTTGATAATCTTGCATGAGGTATTATATATTTTAGTATTTTTTTCTTATAACTGATATATATATATATATATATATATATATATATATATATATATATATATATATATATATATATATATATTTATATATTTATATATGTTATATAATATATATATATATATATACATATATGTATATATATATATATAAAGCTTTCAATCCTTGGACTATTAAAGCTTCATCGAACGCAGAACCGGTGGGCTAATCAAAACCCACGGGTTACTATATCTTTATTAATAAAAGAGGTTTGGCTTACCAATAGAAGCTATAAATAAAGATAGTGATCGCTATTTGTAACTTCTTTATGAAAGCCAAACTTTTCTGGAGCGTGTCTTCCTGTATAACTATCTTTTGAATAGTGTTTTCGATTCATTAAACATATAGCAAATTTATTTTCTAATAAGCTTTTTTGAACGCACGGTGAGACAGGCCCATTTTATTACAAGGTAGCAACGCATCTGCAACCCTACAGGAGTTGCAAATATCCATGGACGGCGGTTGTCACTTGCTATTAGGTACCACCAGCTCGCTTACCAACTTCTCACATGAAAAAGTCGTCAACAGTTGTTTCGTTTCGTATTTTACCAATTCTCGCGTTGGAGTTTAATAGGGAACCTTCGACGGGCATCGCCGCGGGCGTAGCGCAGCGAGATTCAGGTTAAATGGACAACTGTGTTAGTCGCATACAAATTATGCACATAATTATCATGGCTCAAGCGACGTCATGAAGCAGAACAAGCGCGGGAGTCGGGTTTTTTTCGCCATTGCCAAGTTTCTGTTTCAGCTAATGGATATGGAAATAGGGCACCGATACGATAATTAATTCTTGAAGCAATTGCTCAATATATACACTTCATAAAACACGGACAACTCAACTTGTCGTCGACTTCACGGAACAAATAATTCTGCTGCGCTTAATTGCTTTCAGAGCTAACATAACATTATTTCAATTTTAAACTTTCAAATCAACACAGATTTGTTGTAGATATTGTAGAATTAATAAAATTAAACCATTGAAAAAAGTCCCACTTGTTATTTAAATCTTATTAATGCAACTACTATGTCAAAAAATGCAGATTGATTCTAAAATGCCACGAAACTTTAAATTCGACTTTACTATTAGAGTAAAAGAAGATAAATTGAAGAAAGGATCGCAACATATAGCAATGAAAGCATAGCTATAGAAATTGCCGAATTTCCCGCCTTTTTTTGTCACAATGGGGAAGTCCATTGGCGACCGCCCAAAGCTATTTCCGGTGTACGCAAACATGGGATGGGACCTTAGCCATCAGATTTGGGAGCGGAGTACAAATTGAGGTGGGACGATCGTTATAAGTTCACGATGCCACAGACAGACGGAAGCCAATGTTATATTTATACAATATACACACGGCTGATCCGTGAGCGTCTAATTGCTAATACGCGTGTCTGGATGTGTTAATATAGTATCAACAATTTAAACGTAACCAGTCTGGTTTAGCATTAAATAATTTTACTCATTCTTCCCACAGCAACATCACCACAGAAGACTCACTTAGATACTTTACAAAAACAATTATAAGACATCTAAAGTCCACCGTTATAGTAACAACTTACATTTATTTGCCATTTCTTAATAGAAATGTAATGTTTTTTATAGTGCTAATCTCTGCACTTAAGATATAAGATAACATTAAAACTTGTAGAAAAAGTACGAAAAGATTGTCGCCGCTGTGGGAATCGAACCCACGTCTTCGGCATCCGCGGCCTGACGCTTTAACCACTAAGCTAAACGGCTGATTGCCACACCGACGAAAACCTTAACGTCTTTTATCTACATTGTTATTTATCATTTGAAGCAATGCTTTGGCGCATCTTGTTATATCCCTTCCCTTCGAAAAACGCTATTTTTAATACAAGCTTCGTCTAACATTCAAGCAAAGGTTTAATTATAAAATATGCTATTTTATTAATTTTACCATAGCAATACCATGTTTTAATAACGATAAAATAAAATAAAAAGCGTTTATATTTCTTGCAAAAAATAATACATGAACAAAAATCTCAAAATCTACTATGCTAAATCTACTTACTATGTAATAAATATATTTTAATTTGTTTTACTATCGTATTGTTTATGATTATTTGGTAAAAGCTCACCTCGGGTGAAGGCCTCCTCAAAAGAACGACAATGTACGAATGATACGATGTTACGTGAACATAATTAAAACGACATGAATTTACGATATAATAGTGTTATAAAGATTTGTAGAATAGTAAGTAACAACAGACACATTAGCTAAGTCAACTATCCCAGTCTTTCCGTTCACGCACTATCTGTCGAACACACCTTTTTCCCCGGCTCTTTATCGGCACTTCCTAACAAATACCCTTATTTGCCGCTGGGCCGTTTTCCCGCCAACGTTGACAGTTATTTTAACGAAGCAACGACGCGGGCCAAGCCGTAGCCATCCCGGGCTTTGCTCACCTCTCGCGTTGCTATTTTAGAACGACGTGCTTCGCTTTTTTCTTTTTTTGCTATCGCCGAAAGGAGGTTTTATTTGTGGCCAATTTATATTTAGGAAATGCAAATCTCAATGACAGTAAAGTTGACAGTACCGTACACCAAGCAGTTTTGAGTCACTGCAGTAACGAATTTATTTTGAATTTTATTCTGAAACTTGTTATATAATTATGTTCAGTGAAAATTTAATACTGCTCTATATCTCTGTCTAATTCACTGATCGTTGATGTAAGAATGTTACTAAATAAATTCTATTAGTTAGACCTTATAAAATTATGAAACGTAATATTATTCATCTAACAATGTATATTGATCATAAAATACGATGTCACAATAGTACTCAGCTTGGCAAATTGACAAAATATATATATAAAGGTTTC
The DNA here is from genome assembly GCA_933534255.1 of Iphiclides podalirius. Classification (NCBI taxonomy): domain Eukaryota; kingdom Metazoa; phylum Arthropoda; class Insecta; order Lepidoptera; family Papilionidae; genus Iphiclides; species Iphiclides podalirius. The sequence goes on from OW152826.1 coordinate 13,176,861, forward strand.
AATTTCTCGCCTTCATAGACAAACTATGTTTATGTCATCAAAGTTCCTATTGAACACGTTCATTGGCGTAGTGTAAAGAAGAAAATAGGCATTTTCTAATTTAAGCGTAGACAGTGATGGTGTTAAAATTCACCAAACGCTATATGCGTTCGTGACCGTCATAACTTAAAAATGTAAACTACAAAATAATGGCCCTATAAACTTATATGGCGTCGTACTTGCGGAAAAAGTCCCCGAATGCCTTTCCAACGTTACCATACGAAAGGCTATCTCATCAGCTATTAAAACCGGACTCGATCGGTTCGCGCGGATCCCGGGCCGAGCCTTAAAGAAAACAATGGGCAGATAAATAGACCAGCAATAGTGCGTGCGGAGCCTTATTGTTGCTATAAAAGCTTTAGGCTTTTAGCCCGCCCGTGTTATTGCCGCTAAAGCTATCTGAATTCACAATGGGCGGCGATAGGAAACTGGTTGTGCTACTGGACATTTGCATTGTTCGGTATGTTAGCTACAACATATAGATGTAACTCCCCATTTTTACAATTCGTTATGTCGGCTGCAACCTCTGTAAGGCCCATTAATGAACAAAGTGTCTCCCCCTCCTACCTTTCCAGACGGATCTAGAATACCACTAGGTCCATCCTATCTCCCATATAATTTTCTTCATAAATTTACAGAGAAAATAGAGAAAGAACTCTTTTGTGTTAATTTTGGTTGCTGTTTAGATAGGCAACGAAAAATTTTTCCAACACAAATATAAACCTTCACTGACTTTGCAACGTGTCAAACTTGCTGGTGGTTCTACTGATCAAACATCTAAAGCATGCGTGGGGATGTAAACGCGTTGCCAACTATTAAAACGGTGCACATCGGATACCTCACTCACTGTAATGCAGAAGTATAATACTTTCACGTCACGCGGTCCTACTTTGAGCCCATGGTACTTCCCCGGACGAGCCTAGCAATTCGTGCGACGGCAAAGGCTTGAGGACCTGCCACAGTAAAAATGTTCGCTGTTAAACATTGTAAATATCTTTTAAAAGACGATAACATTATAATACAATAACGTATATATGTAGAACGGAAACGGAGAAATTGTTCCAATAATGAAACGGAACCAACAATCGAAAATAAAATCTCTTAGTGGATTATAGCAAGCGCACGAGCAATTTCGCATTTATTTGCAAAAGTAAAACGTATCCTTGAGAGTGAATCGGAAATTAGCTGAATACGTGAAAGGAATGGCGGCCGGTTCATCAATTAGTCGAGGCTGAATAGGCCTATAATCGGCCTATGGGAGACAGACGATAAATAAATAAGCGCCGTCCACATGCCTGAAGCAAAGACTTCTCATTAAGCGCTCCACTTATACACTGATCCAAATCACAGGAGGTAGCGATTCGTTGATTTGAATATTTCATTCATCCACATTTTTTTCTTAAATGTAACTTTTCCCTATAGAGCCTTGATAACTCAGTGAGCGGGCGTTCACTTTTAATTCAGTATACTCAAGCCACCTGAGTTCAAATCCCGGGTAAGCACCAAAGACATTTTAAAATTTGCAGAAAAAAAATGTATTTGTCAATTTTAAGTGCTGATGGGAAACATCGCGAGGAAACCTGAGTTTTTTAGAAATATTAACAAAATAAAAATGTTTCGAAGATATGTGAAGTCTACCACTAAACTATGGAGTTGCGTGATGGACAATAGTACCGCTATAGTATGCTAGTACCCTTTGTATAGAGGAAGCCTCCGCCCAGCAGTGGGATTTGTGTAGGCTGTTATTTATTTATTTGTAACTTTTCGCATATCGTGTATATGACACGTTAGATTTTACATCAGATACGAAGCAACTTATTTTAAGTGACTCCTCAGCCAGAGCTGTTTAGGAGAAGAATTAATACATGAAATATATTTAGAACCAAATTCAGCCTGAGTTGAAAGGCTCAAAGCGATTTTACACATTAGGAATAACATAAAGGCACAACCGCATTCGCTTATTACTTCAACCATATGAGAGGGCTATATTAAGTAGTTGCGCTCATCAAAAATACTAGTCTGTAATAGAAACACACTCGACAGTGCTCATTTAATATTGAGAAACTTAGCGAAGGTTGGACAGTTATATGTATGTTAGGCTGCTTCGAAGAAAGTATCTATACAAACATTACGCATTCTGTTTGTTCAGGCCTTAAGTTGACTTCATCTGGAACTGAACTGTGGAACTATGTCAAGAAAGTAAATTATTTACGTGAAATTTTACCCAACCTTTCAATTTCAGCCGTATGAAAATGAACGGATGTCGAGATAGAAAAGAGAGACGAAATAAGACAGATTATTTTACAAATAATAAATCTTAAGCGCAGAGACTAGTGCTAAAAATTAATATTCAACAGCAAAAAACAAGTCTAGTTTTCAAATACTCATTGCAAAAATGATATTTTTGAAAGTGTGAATGCTGGAAAGAATTCACATTAATTAGATAGGACGTATACTTTCGGTGAGGATGTCGACCGCTTAGCTTAGTGGTTAAAGCGTCTGAACGCATAATACGTAAGGCACAGATTCGAATCCTGCTAGGGGTAACAAAAATTATGCGACGATTTTATCTGCGCATTTTTTTTTATTTAACGCACTTTTTAATAGTATTGCATTTACTTTACATTGGTCCTCTGTTACTGGGCCCTGGACGAAGCTTTTCATTCGCGAAAGAGCACAGCCGGCGTCGAATGAAACAAGATTCAATCAGACGCCACACTAATACATTATTTTTTGAAGAGTGTTTTATGTTGCTTCTTTTTTGTGAAAAGTTGCCAAACGAGCAGACGGTTCACCTGATGTTAAGTGAATATCGCCGCCCATGGACATCTGCTACACCCGAGGGTTGCAGATGAGTTGACAACCTTTTGAAAATTGGGCTCCGGCCACCTCACTCACCAGACGAATCGCAAGGGCATTATACTTCGACTTTATATCGGTCTTCTGTGAGGTCGTGGTACCCGGACGAGCCTGCCCATTCGTGCAACAGCCAAGGCTGCTGCGTGGCCCTACCACCGTAAACTGTAGCATTATGTAATAAATTATTAAATAATTAATAAATTAAGTGTAATAAATTGACTGATTACATTTTTATATCAAATCAAAGTTATAAAAACAATAAGAATATTTATATATTATCGAAAATGTTTCAAGCTCAATTAAGATTCCCCTGGTAGAAAATTTATGAAGTCATAGGAAGTCAGAAAAGCTTGCTAAATTTAGAAATGTGTACACTAACTGCCGACATATTTCACCTTAACAACAAAGTATATATATGCATTTCGTTTGACTATTAAAGCGAATTGTCCCAACCGGACGCGTGCAGACAAATTGTAAAGAGCGGGTGACAAGCAAGCAGACGCTATCGACGGGAACGTCATGTATTACGCGAAAATGGAAACCGATCTCGCCTCGCCTTCGTGAAGCGTTGGCAGCTGAAGTGATTTTTACATGGGCCGCGCTTCATCCACTGAGCGTGCTGAAATCGATTTGGCACATTCGTGGTACATTCATCATTCGTAAGTAAGCCCGCGAGACGTGGCTCGGAAGGGATTACGTGGGACGAGCATTAAAAAGTTGCACGCAACAACCCGCCCCCATTTCCGACATTGGCGGAACGCGTGGACTAAAATCATTTGTGACAAGACACAAGTCGAGTGGATAAATCCATAGTCCAATAATCAATTGTGTATTGCTAGGGTCACCTAATAATTGGTGTTTTATGAATTCTTGTATCTATTATTAACTGATGTTAACGCTTTAAGTCCGGAGAGTATTAAAGCTTCATCGAACCCAGAACCGGTGGGCTAGCTAGACCCCACGGGTTTGAGGCCCTCCACAGTGGGTAGGCCCACGCATTTGCTCATGCGTGCATTAGCTAAATTATTAATTACGATACGAATCCGGCATGCTAATAATTTACCGTCCCAATTATTAAACACATCGTTTTTATTTTTTAAGAGAAAATGTAGGCTAGCCTCCTTCTAAAAATACAATATTTCGAGTGCTAATTGAATGTCCCTAACATAAAATACAATTGCGTGCTTTTAATTTCCAACAGTTTTGCTAAGTTTTAATTAAAGAAAAGTTTACATAAGAAATATGATATTGAATTAACAAAAGCTCAATTTCGCAACAACATTATAAGATTTTCTTTTAAGATGTTTCAACGAAACGTAATTGAAAACAAATTTATTCAGCTCTTAATAACGTTGACTGGCGAGATTATAACTAAAATATCGGGGCAACGAGAGTCTTATGTTTATCCTACCTATATCTATTTTAAAACACAATAATTATAACGTCTGCGTAATGTACAACACTAATAAGTTAAAAATGAGATATTTAAAAAGTATAATTTGGTTCGTACAAAACTTTTAGCGGCTTTTTTTTACTCATTTTCATAACATATCAAATTTACGCCTACTTTAAACAACCGAAGTGACTTTACAGTTCAGTTAAGTTATACTTCTAAAAGTTTAACTCATTTCCAAGCTATCGCAGCTTTTAATATATTATATATTTTTAGTGTTATTCCGTCATTCAGTTATATGACTAATTGTATAATGATAACATGATTATGTAATATATAAATTTTAAGATGTCTTTTAAAAGTAAGTCTGCAATAAAGTCCATAATAAAAACGAGAGTAGGAGAAACTGCAAGTTTCCTCCCGTACGTTTGCCCCCTTTTTTTCGCATTAAAAAGTTTTGTATATAGTAAGGGCATTAAAGCAAACTTTTGCAGTCAACATATAACATCAGTAGATTAAGCTCTCGCAAATGTAGGCATCATAAGCACGACAGTAATGAAATGTCAGAGCCACCTCTTGGAAGAACCTCGCTGTAGATCCTATCTGCTAAACGAGTTGGTCTCAAAGTGTGTAAAGTTCCTTGTCCATCGCTTAATTAGCTTTTAACCGGCCTTTGGTCTGGTAAGATAGTCGTTGGTCGTCGTGATGTCGTTTTAGGTTAGGACTACATCTGTTATGAGCCCTTACAGTGACAATCAGGATGCATATGGAAAATATAACAGTAGAGAACGTAACATTCGCAATTAAATCACTTAGAAATCTTTGTTTTACAAATGAGTCACGAACAGAATGGTTTAATATAATGTTAAATCGATGCTATATTAAAGAAGCTAAGCTCTGTAAGTGACATCGCTCAAGGTACAAACTTAACTAATTTTATGGTGAAATAAGTTGAAACCCGTGACTTTAAAATCAAGTGTTTAAAGAACCCATATACATTGCTTATCTTACATCGGTCAGTTAAATCTCTCAAACTCATATTTTTATACGTTATCCTTCAGCACAAAATATTCTTACTTTATTATAAAAACTAAATGAGCTAGCTTATCATCAAGCAGAAATTCCAATATGAATTTTTCAAAATACACAATTATTTAACACTCAGAATAGTAATTACGATAAGTTTTGAGGTGATATTGTAATTAATAAATATTAGCAAGTTATTTATTTAATATTTGTTAACATGAAAATTGAAATGAATATATAATATTTTACACAATCATGGTAACATATTTAATACATGTAATAAAATTATAAATCTTAATACATTTGAATAAATATAACAACGAATATTCGGACGAGAATTAACGCCTGAGGTTTCAAAAATCTTTTTGAATAATTTTCTTTTTGACTAAAAGTTGTTAAATACTTGAGTTGGTTTTATCCATTTGTATCACATAGATTAATGCGAGAGATTACCACCATAGTTTTAACTGTACTGCCCATCTCTTGGCTAAACTGTTACCAGCTTGCTCAACGGTAACGACAATTAGAGATTCTAGGACATCAAGCCCTGCTCTAGCCTCTTAACAGCAACGGCCGAAGAAACTGAACAATCTGAGAATTGCATCAAATTACTGCAATAAATCACTGATAATTGAAATACGTGTCCAGTGGTTTCTTGTAGATGTAATTAAATGAAAAACGTCGCCATATTTACTTGTTAGTGACAAACTGGTATACTCCTTTTATGAATGAATAAATGAAATGAGATATATGTTAATAAGCCCACTTTGTTATAAGGTGGTAACGCAACTGCAACCATACGGGGGTTGAAAATGTCAGTGAGCGGTGGTTATCACTTAACATCAGGTGAACACTAGGTTGCTTGTCACTTTCTCACATAAAAACATCAGTTTATAATATGTACCGTCTTATTCAATAGTAAACAGTTATTGATTAACCATCCTTAACTTAAAATGTGTAGATAAATGGTCGAAAAATATTTACGCTGCCACTATCCAATCTGCGCCTTCTGATTAACACCCAACCGCTCTAGCCACTAAGCTAAGTGGTGGATATTCTCGATACTTCTCTTATTTGTTCGTAAAGTAGAACATCCTGTGGTAGGGCCACGCAGCAGTCTTCACTGTTGCACGAATGGGCAGTTCCGTGCGCGGAGGTGCCACCACCTCATAGAAGGATGGCGTGAAGTGGAAGTCATCATCCGTGTTTCTTCTGGTGAGTGAGGTATCCGGGGCCCACTTTATTAAAAGTTGACAACGCATCTGCAACCACACGTAGATGAAAATATTCGTGGGTGGCACTTAACAACAGGTGAACCGCCAACACCCTTGTCACCTTCTAACATAAAAAAACCGACGCTCGTGATTTGGAGTTGGGATTATCGCCACGTGCCCGCCGCCGGACTAATCCGAGGACTGGCGGCGAACGCGTCATCGATTGCAGCCGCGGACAGAGTCAGGGCCGTTTAAAAATTTAGCGTCGAATCCGCTGCGGCGGAGGTGAAACGCCTTTAAAATATACGCCTTGGCGCGGAGCCGCCGTCGGCGCGGGAAACTGCACACTTGCCGCCCTGTCCATTGCAATTATCAATGAAAATAGGCCGCCGGTGCAGACCGCACTCAGCCACAGCATTGTGGACCTTATGCCAAAGGAATAGGGGCGGCTCGGGGCGAATTATGACGTTGCCCACCGACCGGGGGCAAAGAAACCCGTGTTTCGCTCGGGCTCATTTCAGTTGCCACGCGAAAGCCTCCCTGAATAATTTATATACGGAGCTGAGTGATTGAATGACTCCGTAATTACCTTCTACGAGTATGGCGTTATTATTTTCTATACAGTTTTGCGAATCGTAACTCGGGTTTAACATTTATTTTGCTGAAATATTATTTATTATTACCTTTATGATGACTGGTTGTTTGTTTTTCGTTATTATTAACTTGCATTTGTATTTTGTTTACTGTTTAATCGAAAGTAGATACTCATAACGTGCTTTTATCTTTAAAGTTAAAGGTGATAAAGTATGACCTGTTTCTGTTATACCTTATCCATAATCCTGCTGTTTCTGTGTTAAGTGCCCACTATATTATAAATAAAGTTTGAAATCCAAAAAATTACAAGAAACACTAAAGCGCCATAAAGAGCGGGCAAGCAATAAATAGTGCTTAGCGAGGCGAAAAACAAATAGCAACAAGAACTACGTAGGGTTATTGCTCTGGGCTGGTGAAAAAAACATTATTCACCTTTTCCAGGCAAGCCTTTTAATCTCAATTAGGCATTACAATGATATATTTAAGAGGGCGCGCGGCTCCCGAACAAGCGTTCTTGTTCTTTTTTACTATCATAATGAGAATTTACGGGGCCGCCGGGTATGTTTTGGGAAACGTGGTGCCGTGCGGAGATCGCTGCCAGCCAATCCGCACGGATGTTCGTATACATCGGATATTACTGACCGATTAATATATATCTTCTTCTTCTTCTTCAGCGTGTGTTCGCCCACCGTTAGGCATACGCCTCTCCAATTTTATTCCATTTGGCACGACTCTTTGTTTCCCTTGTCCAGACTGGGCCTGCTGTCTCCCTTATATCATCGGACCATCGGGCTGGTAGTCTGCCCACACTTCTCCTGCCTAGCCGGGGTCTTCACTCCAGAACGCGCTTGCTCCAACGTTCCTCTTTTCTTCGGCACATGTGTCCGGCCCAAGCCTACTTTAACTTCGCTACTCGGTGGCCCACGTCGAACACTTTCGTGCGACGTCTGATGAGCTCGTTCCGGACTTGGTCCTGTAACGTTATGCCGAGCATGCTCCATGTTGCGCTGCGTCACCTTGAGCTTGTGGATCAACCCAGCAGTCAGTGTCCATGTCTCGCATCCATATGTCACAGCCGATTAATATATATAGCAGGTGTGAAAGCAGTCTTGGTCTAGTTGTCGGATTTCATACTAGAGTTCTAATGGTAAGCGGTAAAATTTAGGACCTAAACGGGGACGGGCTCTGTCCTGGCACAATTAAATAAGTTCGAAGACAATTTAATAGCAGTCAATTGCTACCTAGAAAGACTTGTGAGCTACTTTATACATGTACACTTATCTTTCCAGCATCAAACACCGCGAATAGAATGCATAGAATCTGTACATTATTCCAAGCAGAACCCAGCCAATATAAAAGATAGGCAGTTAAATCAGTTGGGTTTCGAACTTGGGAACTTCGTTCCACTTATCAACCGATGTGAGAGTCTGCCAATGTCACAATATCTACGCCTCTTCGTGCAACTCCGTCTAAAATTCATTTCACCTTAGCACCGTTTCATTCGACCCAATTCGTGGTGACATTGAATTCCCGGACCAAAGGCAGCTCCTTGCGGTACACCGACCTGACACGTCTCACCTACATTACGCAGATTAATAAACATTTCACTCTTATTCGGGTGCGAACTATTGCGAAGTGACCTTGGTGGTCTTATAATGAAAATCGCAAGTAAATACGCCCATTACGTATTCCGCCGCATCGGCTATTAGCAAACCTCTCGCGATATTAAGTATCAAATGCATGATTTTGAACGCGTTGCTGTATTATTTAGCCATTAAAGTCAATCAGGCTCGAGTAAGATTTATGTGAGATCTTTTATTTAAGTTTAATGTTATCGGACGCCCAAAAATTTACACGGATTTGATTCAAATCAATTTTTTCGTTTTTTATTTAGTTCGCAAAGGAAAATATTATATTATAAAATAAGATATTTTTAATAAGATAATATTTGTATGTTTTGTAAAATTTTTTTAACCATAATTATGTGTAATGGAATACGATTGATATAATTTAAAGATGTACTATTAACAATATGTTCTGTAAGCTTGAGTATAAGGAAAATTTTAAGAATTTCTTATTACTTTAAAATATGTTTATGTATTTTATACATGAAGTGGCAAACAAGAAAAGAGCTCACCGTACAATTGCACCTGTAGACTACGCTACACGCCATCATTGTGTTTGAAAAGCGTTCAATGTTTTTTTATGGTAGAAATATGCTCAGCTCCAGAAGATCCGTATATATTTGGACAGGTACTCAACTCTCATTAGATTCAGTCTAAAGGAATTAGATCTCTAGCTTCTGAATCTGAGATTGGGCGAATTGAGTATATTATGTCGATGACAAAAATAATACACTTCAGAAACTTTACGCATCACGGCGCTGGCTAATTTCCGAGATTCACCGCATCTCATCGCCGGCCACGTGCCCAACGGTCAACAAAACATCTCGCCGATCGTGACCTGCTCCAAAACGACCCTCGTATTCCGGCATTGAAATGGATTTGCCACGCGTTGGCAGCCCGCCGGGCATATTTTGAATGGTGATTTTTATTAGGGCCAGCGGAGTCACATCCAGAACGAGTTCTAAGGCCAGCTGCCAGTCGACGAAAGGATAAAAGCGACGCTTTATCTCCAAAGCACGAACATATATATACAGTTCTTCTTCTGTTGGCATGATTATGATCTTGTGGTGTGACATAAGCTATCCCTTCACAAAATTGAAGTTTTCGACCTTCGATTTTCCTACTATAACATGTACAATAACATTATTGATCTATCACGTTTGTTCTAATAAGTAATTTACTTCATGTCTTTTAGACAGTACGCTTATAAAATGATGGCACCGATCTCACCGACATATTTTGAAAGTAACTCTAAGAATTTGAACAAACAAAACTAATTACCCAACGAGGTTCTTTTTCTTTCTCGTGTTGTATTCCTTAACCCACCTAGATGGGTTCCTCCTAGTCAGGAGATGTGGGTATAAACTAGGCCATTTTACAACCGGTCGTTTGCCTAAAATCAACCTACCTTGGAACAAACACCATCATGCTCTCATCGAACAAGTGTTCACTGTAACACTGTCAGACATTCTATGACCCTATGACCTTTCCATTCGCAGTGTTGCCAAGCCAGACGTTGATCACGACGGCACAGTTGTGTATATCGACGAATACGGCTCGCCGACGTATTGGCTTGCGGGTATATCGATATTTCACATTTAAATTTCAAAGTTCAAAGCAAAGCTTAGTTTTTATGCATCGCTCTAACCGAGCTTACGGTGGTCGGCCGGCTTACGTGACCGGACTGCGTGACGTTTCCGCACAGAGTAGTGCGGCCAACAGCATTTCACTGGATAATAATTATTATTTATAGTTAAAACCACTTGCAAGCATGTACTATATTGCGAACAATTAATGGCTATCAAAATATCCTGCTAAAACGAATGGTTTAGTATAATTATGATTCTGAAATGAACATTTGTCAATTTTTGCCTCGCTCAACCGTCTGTGGAACCAGCTGACGCTGGCGGTCTTTCCGAACCGTTACGACCTGGGAACCTTCAAGAAGAAAGCATACTTATTCTTAAAAGGCCGACAACCCATTTGTGAGCCCTCCGGTGTTGCAGGTGTTCATGGGCGGCGGTAATCACTTCCCATCAGGAGAAACTCCTGCTCGTTTGCCCCTTCTCTCCATTAAAAAAAAACATGGCGAACGTAGGGATTGGTTGCTTTGCTGTGTCTCATCATATGTGTATGTGGACGTGAGTTCAGATGAATTTGTAGATTTCATTACCTTCACACGAAACATTCAGGTACATTTAATTACACCCTTGTAAGCAATTGTCTGTGACTCAGCAACCTTCTCTCTTTCATCGTTGTCAAATACTTGTACTCTAAGAGTGAAAACTCCCCCTCGTTTTTGCTTCCTTGAATTAGACACTATTATGTCATAGATTTAGTCAACGCCAATTGTCCTATTTAGATTTGGTTTCACGTCCTTCAGTTCTTTATTGCAATTCTTAGTTGACTAAACACTCATAATGGGGATTTTAAATAATACGTCTAAAATAAAACACGTTTCCATAATTAAAAGATATAAACATTGAACGTCATTACATTCATTTTTCAGTGATCGCATTCATGTTAAAAACAGTTTTTAATGTTGATGATAAACATACGAGTAAATATACGGGTACGACTTGGAAACGATCTTCATCCGTACACTTTTTACCATTCATTTATTCCTTAATATTATAATAAACCTTAACAGTCTTACAAAGTCTTCTCTTGGTACAGAAAATTAACTTGCTCTTACAAAAACCCCGAGAATTTCTCGTAAAAGCGTATACATTAACTACATACAGTCCTACGACGTCGGGTAACCAATGGTACAAACGTTGATTCATCTTTATATTTTTATTGTAAATGTTTGACTGTAAATGTCACTACTCTCATTTAGCTTGACTTATGACGTTCACACGTACACATAATGGCATCTAATCGATGCTAGCAGAAGCTGACTATTCAATGATCGTTAATACTCGCTTCTTTCTCTCCATTCTCGTTTTTGATACAAACTAGTTGATTTCTACCGCATCAAAAGTATTTATCCAGGATATAAGCATCAATCGTTTCAAATTACATCCAAACAGGTAAACAACACATGAATCCATAATTTTATTAATACCATTATAGTTTCCGTACCAGAATCACTCGGATTTAATACTCACACACCATTTCGTTTTTGGAAATGAAGTGTGGCAATATGCCGAGCTACGCACGGTTAAACCACGTCCGTTCTTCTATACAGCCGTAGATAGTCTGTGCCCAAGGCACCCATATCGACTACAAATTGCGCGGGTACGTACGTACTCGAGCGGCGAACGAAAATAATATTGTTTCTTCGGCAAATATTTGCTCTTCCCTTATTTTGTGTGTTCCTTTTGCGATACGTAAACAATGCCGTCTACGAAATTTGAATTAGACTCGTTCTGAGATATTGGCGAAAATGTTGCGCGGGAAAGGAAGGGTTTTGTTTCGAAGTTGACATTTACTGGCTTAAGCACAGACATTTTTGTGTTGCGAAGTCATAATCATCGTCAAGACATTACATGGATTTGTTGGTTTTCTACCGAAAGGGAAAACATGGATTTTGATTTGAGCGAGTGTAAGTAATGCAATATTTATTTATTCATTAGGTCTGCCAGTAGATGTTACATTTAAAACAAAATTACATGAAACATGAATTAATGTTACAACTTAATGTTCATCTAATTAAGAGGCAAACACAGGATACTTAAAAATTAAAACAAAAAAATTTATTAAAGTTAAACGAAAAGTATGAACAAAATATCGTTAGACTCACTTATTACTAAATAAATTAAGATTAAAAAAATCAAACTGTAATTTTATAATATTGTAATTTTTTTAATATACCTAACATACATATCTATCTTCCACACCTATTTATTAATGGAGTCGTTTTTCTAGATACTCCAACATATACATGGGTTAAGGGTTTAATTTCCTCAACTTAGCCTCAGATTACATATATTGGCCTAAGGCGTCTTATTCATAAGCAACATTTCTGTTTACTATCGCTTCATAAATGTCGTTCTCATTATTATTCATGATCAGTGTCTCATTATTTTTCTTTAACACGTCGAAAACAAGTGAATAAAATTTAAATCTATTATTTTTATAACTTTTTGTTACACCGGCTGTGTAAACAACTAAACGCCACTAACGAATGAAAACATCAAATGGAAAATTTTATCTGTTTTAATCGTTTCTTTTGTATCGTTGTCAAATATGATTCCATTCAATGTAAATTCGTACATGTCTTAAAAGCGATACGATCACTTCGCGATAAGAACGTTCAAGTTCATTGCTTATTCTGTTGATGACATGCTCATTGCTGATTTAAGGCTGCACGATATGATCTGACATTAAGCTTTCATTAAATAAACTAAAATTATTTTAATTGACATTTTTAGTTCATTTAATTTAAGGCTCTACTGAAAAACTGTGTTCAATATAATGCCAATGCATGGTGGTTATTGCTTAACATCAGGGGAAAATCCTGCTTACTTGCCACAGTCTCACATAAAAAAAATATGTGATCAATATAATACATATCGATTTACACTTTTTCTTAACGTTTTCACTAAAGTGAAAATGTCGCTGGCCATACAGCTCATAGAACCTATAACTAATGGTGATGAAACATTTTCTACTACCAATGTAGTTTCGTATAGACTATCGCTGTGTAGGACGACCCTCCACCAGATGTAGTGACGACCTGTCCAAATGCGCGAGAGGTCGATGGCTGGAGATGGTTTAGGTCCGTGCTTCATGTCAGTTTATCGGGCAGGGATATCTCCAGCAGGGGAATTAAACAGGCTGAAAATGAAAAGCCACCATCATCATCACCATCATTTCAATCTTCTTGATAGTGATGGGCTCACAACTTGTAACGTGGGTCCAAATTAATTATAAACAACTTTATTAACCACTTGAAACTAACGATCAGTGTTCGTAATTTATTTAATAATCATTGCCGTTAACATAATTACTTTTTTTTTCTTTTTTTTGATGACTCCGTGGCGCAGTTGCCAAGGTATTGGCTTCGGCGTCGGGGGTCGTGGGTTCGATCCCCACGCGGGACAACTATTTGTGTGACCCACAGATAGTTGTTCCGCATCTGGGTGTTTGTCCGCATATAATTTATGTTTGTAAAAACGTCCTTACAACACAGGATAATGTTATCCTAAATTAAGGACAATTTTTTTTTAAATAAGATAAAAAGATAAAAAAGATAAAGATAAATTACATAGTACATCCTTTGCTTATTTTTATCATGTAAGTAAGTTTATTAAGTTTTATTCAATTCGTCCAGGGAAGTACCGCGGCCCCATATAAAACAGGTAATTTGAAAATAACATTGCGTCTCGTCTGGTCAGTGATATTACTACCTACTACTATATTTATTTCCTTAATTTAATCGGATCCAAAATGGATGCAAACAGCGCAATCCAGAGAAAACTGGCTCAATTTGGAGCAGAGGGATTCTTACACAATAAACTTTAATATAATATTAACGTATCTAAAAATATTTTTATAAAATCTAATTATTAAAATAACAAACTACCTCTCTTGATACTAACAACTATTCAAACTAACATTTTCTGGAAGAAATTAAAGGCTTTATATTTTATTTTATTTATATTTCATTTTGGAAACGCGTCTGTAGTCCAATTACTGGTGTTTGGTGTCAATGGGTGGCATTAATTAATATCAGATGAACCCACCTATATAAAAATCCTTTAGCTGACCCGTAAACTGAGACGGACTTGAGACCCCATGTACATTATCAAATAACAATAATATAAATATTATAGAATATGGTATGTCCATTGTTGATTTTATGCCTTAAAACAAACCTACATAACATTAATTTATAATATTCTTAACTTTTTGTTTAAACATTGCCCTTACTTTGGGATAACATTATCCGGTGTTGTAAGGATGTTTTTACAAACATACATTTCACGCGGACAAACACCCAGATGAGCAACAACTATCTGTGGGTCACACAAATAGTTGTCCCGTGTGGGAATCGAACCCACGACCCCCGACGCCGAAGCCGATACCTTGGCGACTGCGCCACGGAGTCATCGAAAACTTATACTCGTATAACTAAAACACCAACTTTGTTATTCATATGTTGTCAATGCTATGTACATCTTTATTTTCATATGTATCAGAAATAAGTTTTATAATCAAATGATCTGTGTAAATGTCCAGTACATATGATGTGGTTGGGCTTTAAATAAATAAATAAACAAACCAAATCTTTAAACTGGTTTTTAAAACTGATTCAGCAAATTATTTGATTAGTATTACACTATACAAGGCAATGGCCTAGTATAGTGTAACGACGTACGAACACAATTCTCAAATCAGGCAAACGAGACTCCGGTACGCTGATGACTATCATTATACTTAATTTAAATAATCTCCCAGACGAATAGATGATTTGTATTGTAAGTACAGTCGGCGAGACAAGTGATAAGATTGGTTCTTACGTTTCATTTTTATTCTAGTCTCTTTTGATTAAGGTGTTTGTTTGTCTAAATCCAAAGGCAAGCGGTAAGACGTCCAAAAGATTGTTGGGCCTCTTCGATAAATATTCTTCTTTTTTTGTTACACACTAATATTTATTTGTTACACTGATATTATATTTACCACAAAATACAACTCAGAAAATAGAATTAGAAATCGATTGAGACTGTCTTACGATTGAACTGGAACTAGCTTACATCTAATGCGCTAAGCTACTACAAATAAGATGACACAGCTCTTTATAGAGCGATAGAATGCCTAAATGTAGCCCCGAAGCATACAATAATGATATATAACAATACTGTAAGTATGTCACACTGTGGGTCCTTTAAAATACACTTTTGTTTGGTTGTTAAGCGCATCTGAAACCTGAGCGTCCAGATGCGTCGACAACCTTTTGAAAATTGGCCTCCGGTCACCTCACTCACCAGACGAAACGCGAAAGTATTATACTTCAACTTTACACCGGTCTTCCGTGGGGTCGTCCTACCCGGACGAGCCTGCCCATTCGTGCAACAGCCGAAGCTGCCGCGTGGCCCTACCACCACTTAGGTCATAGTTCATGTGTGAGGCAGTGAATAATGGTATTCAGGACAATCATACAACTGTTGAGGTAAAAATAACAGAAAAATATTCCTTCACGCTTAGTTAACTTTGACTTAATTTCGAATTAGAAATAACTTTATTCGAACAATTATAATTAATTAGCGCTTAACTGAAAAATGCAAACAAAAATGTGCAGAATAGTGTTAAGGCATTTATTATAACTTAATTTTTGAGTGTGTATGTTTTCTGGATTTTTCACGGGCGAAAATTTTCCATAACATTAAACTGCGTAACTATTACGGTAAGTTACGGTAAGTTAATTTACGGTTGCACGAATGGGCAGACTCGTCCGGGTAAGTACCACGACCTCACAGAAGATCGGCGTAAAGTGGAAGTATAATACTTTCGCCTTTCGTCTGGTGAGTGAGGTAGCCGGAGCCCAATTTTTCAAAAGGTTGTTAACGCATCTGCAACCCTCGGTGTGGCAGATGTCCATGGGTGCGGTATTCACTTAACATCAGGTGAATCGCCTGCTCGCTTGGCAATTTTTCACATAAAAAAAATAAATCCAACGCAGCTATAACACTTTTCGAACTGATGGTATCGGTTGCGTAAGGTCGATTTTCTAGTAATAACGGGATAGGCCTCCTTCTGTTCCATACAAATTAAAGTCGAAACCGTGCCGAGATATGGGACAGTATTACCTTTATTGCATTATCATTACGTTTATGCTAATTTACTCTGATAATGGCCAATGTGGAAACTTGAATAAGCGGCAAGGCGGTTCAGCACTATGCATACACATCACTCACACGTTTTTGTTACGTTGTATATACAAAAAAACTATGTGCGTACTTATGTACGCACGTAAGCAGCTATACTTCTACAGCAGTGATTCTCAACTTTTTTTTTGTTGCGGCACATATTTAAAGATTTCAAAATTTGGCGGCACACAAAGAAAAAGATAAAAAATATTTACTTACTACAACACACTGCATAAATAGTTAAAATTTTAAATATACGAAATAAACTAATATATACTACAATAATAACTAAACGTTTATTAAGGGATTAATTACAAGCTAATAATAAAAATATTTTTAATGCGAAATTTGAGCTTGATGTTTTTTGATAATTTCATTTATATTTGGTCGTAAAAATGACAATGCTACTCTCATATCGTCTTCTACATTTAACAATCTTGATTTTTTTTTAGTTTTAATGTTCACTAATGCCAAAAAATATTTTTCTTTTTAAATTATATAATTTAATAATATTAACATTATTATATATTTGCAAAATTTGGCGGCACACAAAAGTGCCGCGGCACAGTGGTTGAGAATCACTGTTCTACAGTGTAAAAACGTTAATACTTTAAAATATGTAGAAAAACGTTAATACTATTGATAACGGTTTATTTAAATAAGTTGGAATTATTGGTCAAAAGGTTGCTATTGGTGGCCAAGAGTAAATTGGTTTCAAAGCATCATGTTGCTTTTTGGGGGTCGGTGTGCGCGGGCATCGTAAAAATTTTACTCTCATAATTCTTCCGAACTCGCTAAAGAAGTATATCTGATTAACTGTGGTAGGGCCTCGCAACAGTGTTTGCGCGTTAGTACCACTACCTCACGAAAGACCGGCGTGAAGTAGAAGTGTTACACTTCTGCGTTTCGTATGGTGAGTGAGGTAGCCGGGGCCCACTTTATTAACAGGTGGCAACGCATTTGCTAAGTAATTACTCTTCGGGTATTGCAATTGTTCATGGGCGGCTGTTATCACTTAACATCAGATGAACCGCCTGTTCGTTCGTCACTTTGTCACATAAGAAAAAGAAAAGATCTTCAAAACAACTTTTATTTGTTTGGCTCATTCCACATTGTCATAGAGTTCATCGTCTCTTGTCGTATTCATCTCCAGGAAATCAACAAATCACAGAAGTCGTGTCCCACAGCCGGGCAAAGGCCTTCTCTGTGCAGAGTGTATTAGGGCATAGTCTAAGACGACCCCACTGCGGTTCGTCAGAGTAAGCTACAAGTTTTTACAGTTCTACGTTTAGTTTGACTAAGGTCACCTGGGCTAAACTTCTTCAAATTGATGGTGGACTAACGTTATAGGGTGGGGCAGGCGGCAGACAACTTTGGGAATGTTGGAACGGTCATTGGAGGCGAAAAAGAGTACTTCATCATCTTCGTCATCACTTCAGCCACTTCCCGCAACAAAGTACGATCTACCACGATGGATCGGGCTATGCTCCGTATTCGTCTGCACGATAGAGTTCACAATGAAGACATCCATAAAAGTACAACGGTAACCGACATAGCTCAGAGTATTGGTAAGCTTAAGTGACAATGGACCTGCCATATGTACTGTGGTACGACCACACAACAGCTACAGTTGTTGCACAAATGGGCAGGGCCGTCGGGGTAAGTACCACGAGAAGACCGGCCGAAGTGGAAGTTTCGGCTGGTGAGTGAGGTAGCCGGGGCCCACTTTATTAAAAGGTGGCAACACATCTGAAACCCTATGGGTGTTGCATTTTCCATGGGTGGCGGCTCCGTGGCCAACCATCGGAGAACGAAGAGTGCTTACATTGTGTCAAATTAATAGTTTCTATTATTTTATTGCAGTTATTTTATTTGCCATAATTTTTTTAGGTAAAAGTCCAACCTTGAAGCAATTGTGTGCAACGTTGTTTCGGAATTCCGAAATAAAGAAGTTATTTATTTATTTGTATAAGTTAGTTAGTGTTTTAAATCTTTCATTTATTCAGTAAAAGTTTACTGCAGATACTATAAAAAGGAATACACGAGCAAGTACCAGTGATATTCCGATAATATAGATAACTAACACATAACAAATAGACGCTGCATCAGAATATATTAATAATTATTTTTGATTGATTTACATTTAAAAAGTAATATATAAAAAAACTTAAAAAAACCAACAAAATTACCAGATTTATTATATATAATACTTATTAAATATTGCATAATTTAACTTGAATATAATGTAATATCTCTCATACAGAATATTATAGTTTGAATGGGATATGTTACATTATAATATGCATTATGTTATATGAAGTTATAATAATAAAGTTATACAATCATGACATTTTCTATTTTATGTTCGTGTCGGTTGTTTACAACTTTTTAATGTTCAACCGCTCTTCAGGCATAGTCGGATATAGCTGCGCGATTTCAGACGTGGGCAGAGACGCGCTGTGCTGACGTCAGGTCGTTGACACCAGCACTCGGTCAAGGTTCAGATCTGAGCTCGAGATACTGGCGCTGTTTATTCCTCGCGTTGTATACTAAATTATTTCGTGTACGCATGTACACAATTTTGTCTGTGTGGGAGGCCTATGCTCAGCATTGAACCCGAACTGGTTGAAGTGATGATGAAATAAAAAAAATTTCTCGAAATTTATCACGTTTCATTTTGTTTTTAAATTCGCCACGTTTCGGATACGTACATAACAGCGTTAATGGTCACGGTTCTTGTACATCAGTGTTTTTAGAATAAACCAAGGAAGCGACTGAAGAACTCAGCAGTTTGTGATCACATTTTTAGGGCTCCAGCTACACTAACCGATAAACCTCAAATGACCGCAATGGAGCACCAATTCCTCTACGCAACTACCCGCAAGGCATTTGGACACCCTGTCTATATGATATCTTTATTATTGACACAGTACCACCCAAGAGCCCCGAGTGACAGAGTTAAAAGACACAGATTGACAGACACACCCATGCCCAACTCCTCCCTATAAGCGGAAAAGGGTAGTCGTAGTACTGATTTGCGCCTTAACAACGCTGGCGGATTTCCAGGACGGCAATTGCCTCCCTGTTACTCTCTAACGCTTCATGCTATTGCTATCCACCAAAGGGTAAACTGCGGCAGCGAAAGGTCGCACCATGCGTAAGGCCATAGCGAAGCCTCGCCCAGGCTGGGAAACTGTCCTATTATGTTCTGGACCATTTCCTCGGCGCGTACGATGCGGCGTTTAGTCTGGTGAGTGAGGTAGCCCATCTTAAAGGTTGGTGACGCATATGCAGCTCCTCAGAAGTTGTAGATGTCCTAGACGGCGGTAATCACTTAACATCAGGTGAACCGCCGTTCATTTACCAACTGTTCACATTAAGAAAATCTACACCGAAGGACTAATTAACTGGTGAGTGTCTATTGCTTAAAGTTCAATCGTTAACTAGTAGATTGTTCTAGAATAAAATAATAACGTAAAAGTATGGTATATTCTGCTGACCATCTGCAAGATATGGGTGCCTCGATGGACTTTTTCATGCGTTTCGAGGAATGCGCGCTGTGCTCACAGATATCCACTTCGGGTAAACTTTGTGTTGTAACAATTGCATGATCATTTTCTCTCGTAAAACGTTGTTGAGATATTTTATATGCTATAAAAGGTCCAGTCAAATAATTTACCACAGAGCGATCACAGGATTTTGCTCCTAAATTACAAGCTATTTGTTTCTCTAGTACATAGACACAATGTATACAAAAAAATAAATTTCTCTAAGTTCCTCTGCCGAACCATTACCGTTATTCAACACGGCAAAAGAAAAGACCTTACAACTTCTAACACTTCAAAAGACAGCTTTGTATTCTTATATAAGTTGCCTTGAGGTGGCAAATGAGCTGGCGGTTCACCTGATGTTAAGTGATAACAACCGCCACCAATTGACAGACGCGGCCTTATAATAAAGTGGGCCCCGGCTACCTCACTCACCAGACGAAACGCCGCTCTTATGTGAGTCGTGGTACTCACCCTGACGGTCCTGCCCATTCGTGCAACAGAGGGGACTGTATCGTGGCCCTACCACCCATAAAACCTCTTGCAGTCACGTACAGTACCTTCGTGGGCCACGTTACGTAATTATGTATTCGTAACGGAACTGCGATGTCACTGAAGCAATGGTAGTTAATGGTGGTAGAGCCACGCAGCAGCCTCGGCTGTTGCACGAATGGGCAGACTCGTCCGGGTAAGTACCACGACCTCACAGAAGACCGGCGTAAAGTGGAAGTATGACAAATACTTTCGCGTTTCGTCTAGTGAGTGAGGTGGCCGGAGCCCAATTTCCAAAAAGGGTTCTCAACGCATTTGCAAACCCTCGGGTGTAGCAGATATGTATGGGCGGCGGTATTCACTTAACATCGGGTTAACCGTCTGCTACTTTAGCAACTTTTCACATTAAAAAAAAATGGACGGTGACCATACATAGGGAAAACATAACAGCAATTTTTGGACATAAAAAATCGTTATTTACGTTTGTTACGTCTAATTAGTGCAAGTCGTTGGGATGTAATCGGTTACGACGTCCCCATTGAACCATCGCTGCCGTTAAAAAATTGACTTAATGGAGACGCCATTAAGACAAGTCAATTTTTTTAACAAAAAATAAAACCGACTTCAAATATCTCGCTCTATATTCATTTTTAATTGCTTTTCACGAGTTCCCTGCGTATCTCCGGAAAACAACAACGATAATTTTTAGGGTCCAATACCAACGATATTGATATAGGACCACCAGATTTTAAATAAAAAAGAATTATCAAAATCGTTTCACTCAATGGAAAGTTCTGAGGTAATAAACGGAAAAAACCAGTCCATTTTCATTAACGAAAAACGAAATCGACTCAGATTCAGATATATCTTCAGGTTCCATAAATATCTCCGGAGCCCAATCCAATACCACATAACAATGAGATTTATATGCGACCACGTGGTAAACACTCGATTTCAAATAAAAACAGAATTGTCAAAATGAGTTCACAAACATAAAGAAATACAGTCCAATTAAAATTCTCCTCCGTTTTTGAAGACGGCTGATAAATTTTAATTTTTTAGATGAATACGCTTATTTTTTATTTTGTATTCGATTACATTAATAAACACTTCTTTGGCTTGTCATTTGTAATCCTAATTTAGAATTTACCAATTTTAATAACGGGTATAAATTTAATTGAAGCACTAAACGTTATTCGTTCTATTAGGTACCTACGAATTGTAAACAGAGTTTGCTTACGAAACAGAGTTTTGCCATCGCAGAGTTAATAAAAAACCGGCCAAGTGACTCGCGCACCAAGGGTTCCGTATCTATGAAAACGCCATAAAATCAACTCTGTTATGGGGAGCCCCACTTAAATATTTTTTATACTGTTTTTTAGTATTTGTTGTTATAGCGGCAACAGAAATACATTATCTGTGGAAATTTCAAATGTCTTACTACGGTTCACGAGAGCAGCCTGGTGTCAGACCGACAGACAGACTGACAGCGGAGTCTTATTAATAAGGTTCGTTTCACCCTTTTGGTACGGAACCCAAAAAAAAACTAGACGTAAATATAAATCGCAAACCGGTTAATTATTCGAGATCTGTATAATGAACTCGTAATTTATTTAAAATTATTTATAATCGTCGTTAATTGTTAGTAGCTACTGCTCGATGTTATCGGTGATAATTCACCCGCGTTTAATTTATACAACGGAAATCATGGATCTATAAACGCAAAACTGTTGTGCGGCACTATCGGCCAATCCTTGCAATTTAGTTACTGGATATTACAATCATCTTGTGTGAATTTAGCATTTGACAAATATAATGTTTAATCATTTTGGATCCTCACCATTGTGAGGTACAATTGAATCATTATTCATTTGTAACGCATAAATTTGTGCATTTAAAAAAAGAAAATAGTGCATACCTCATTGATTCGCGACACATGACTTAAAACGGTGGCGGATTTTAAATAGTGAACATGATGTGTTAGGCATGGATTATTATTGTTACCTCCATTTTAGTTTCACAACAATTCCGCCATTCAGAAGAAATATAAACACCGGCCAAGTGCGAGTCGGGCTCGCGCACGAAAAGTTCTATACCATTAGATATAAAAACGTCAAAAAAATCACGTCTGTTGTATGGGAGCCCCACTTAAATATTTTTTTATTCTGTTATTTAGTATTTGCTGTTATAACCGCAACAGAAATACATCATCTGTTGAGACAGACAGACAGACAGACAGACAGACAGACAGACAGACAGACAGACAGACAGACAGACAGACAGCAGATAGACAGCGAAGTGTTAGTAATAGGTCCCATTTACCCTTTGTGTACGGAACCCTAAAAATTATCATGAAAATGTGGGACGCAAGGTTCCAACCCACGTCCCACAACACCCGAGAGCTAAGCCAGCACCCCACGAGAGAGATTAAACGCCTTTTAATCAATACAACCGTAAGATTCTATTCTCGATCTTCCGTGCAACAGTCAACATCCAAAAATACTTTCATTCATCCGTTCGGCAGCGAAGCATTTTTAAAACTCGTTTCATTCAATAAGGCGATCTGCTTTATACCCCAGTGAGATACAAGTAGCGTTTGATACGCGGCAGCGGTGTCAGAAATTATTCGCCGATGAGTTTTCCTACTTGTACTGTAATTCTTAACAACTCACACATTCGTGTGTACAACGGCAGATTAAAGATGGATCGGTATTTACATAGCTCTGTATGCGTTAGAGTTTAGACGGAAGAATTATATTGGTACCAATTATGCAAGTCTTTTACATTAAACAGATGTGAATGTCAGCCACTCCTGTTTAGAGAGTGACATACGATGAATCACTGTTTGAAGAGCACAGAGCCCACCGTGACATACAGGCAAACCTTTAATTCCCTTCGAAAATGATAAAAACTGTTTTTAGTTACAAAAATTATTACTACAATCTACAAAGCACCGTTTTATCTATCTTGATTCAATATTTCACTGTTGTTGGCCACGCGACAGTTACAAAAATATTAGGTACTGTAGTGTACATGATAATGTATAATACATACTGTTAGTGTTCAAGTTTTGTTGGACCCTACCAACAAAACATGTTAGACCCTCAGTAACATTTTTGTTTTATTTAAAGCTTTAACGATTTCCTTTCCCATCAGAAGATTTCCATAGATTGTGTTAAGAAACTGTTTTGTGCTGATAATGTGTGCTGAAAAGAATTAATTTCTATCACACGTAACGCACTACCAAGTCCCAGAAACGGCCATTTGCTTATTACTAAGATTGATGCAGACACGTACACTACACGTCCAGTGTATAAATGGAAATAGATCCATTTCCCAGAGTGCGGAGGAGTTGGAATGGGCGATAGACATTTTTTCACTCCTCCATTGGAAAACATTGCCTCCTTATTGTAGGATAACATTATCCTGTACAGTAAGGATGTTCTACTTACATAAACTTCACTCAGATCAGAAACAATTATCAGTGGGTCACAAAAAAAAAATTCTCGTGTGGTAACCGAGCCCATGAGCACGACGCCGTAGCCGATACCTTGGCAACTGTGCTATGGAGTCATCAAATGTATCTCCACTGTTTTAACTAGATCTTAGATTAGAACTTCCCACCGCAACTACGTTTCAATAAATAAAAATAACCCTTGCACCGTTCACTCGAAACTGCAGCATCAGTGTGTCGACCTCTCGGACGTCCTATAAAGCGGATAAACAAAACGGATTTTATCGATGATATATGTTGTTAAAACGAAAATAGCCTTTATTACTGGAATCTCACGCCAAGCGGTAATCAATCCGAACCGACAAGTTCCTCAATCTGCTCCAATGCAAATATTTTGCATCCCGGGCGATAGATTCATGTTCACGTCTTCGGTATGCAAATGATCTATTACTCCGGAAGTTGCAAGCCTTAAACACTTGTTTACGGTATGGATAGTATAAACTGACCTGCTCGAGAATTTGTACTGGTTCATCTTAATTAATAATTTAATTTGGTTTGCATAGATTTGCACAGGTTTTTTTACTGTGGTAGGGCCACGCTACGGTCTTTGCTGTTGCACGGATGGGCAGACCGGCTTATTATTACTATAACGACCACTTTAGTATGAGGTTGGAGCGCATTTGAGGCAAATGTCCATATGTGGGTATCACTTAACATGATGTGAACAGCCGCCAGCCCGCTTGCCTTCTTCTTACATAAAAAAAGACTTCTTAAGCACGTATTAAAACTAGATAACATATTAAGGGTCACACTGTAAAACATATACTCATAACTGAGGAAACAAAATGTTTTGCTAGCGGATCGTCTCGTGCTAACTGTACTATTTAAACGAACATAATTATATATTCGTAGTTACTGAAACTGCCTTTACGATTTTATGTATAAATTATAAATAAAGTAACCCTAATGTTTTTACTTTCATATATTCTTATTTGTACATCAACTTCTGATTTAATGGAACTATTGAGCGTTATCGTAATGATGAT
Source organism: Iphiclides podalirius (assembly GCA_933534255.1). Classification (NCBI taxonomy): domain Eukaryota; kingdom Metazoa; phylum Arthropoda; class Insecta; order Lepidoptera; family Papilionidae; genus Iphiclides; species Iphiclides podalirius. Next base: position 13,201,965 of record OW152826.1, read on the forward strand.
AAAATATTTCGATCGCCAATTACTGTGCTTTGATATTTGATTTTTATGATAATATTTGATGTAGTATCAAACTTTTAGAACTTCATTATTTCTGGGAAAAACGAGGTAGCGACGGATGAATATGATAAATTAATTACCGTTACAAAATTGAAGCCATCGAATCGTTTCCTTTGCACAATTCCTCGAAACAACATAGCTCCGCTCCTAATTAAACCGTAGAAAATCATCGGAAACTACTTTTTTCACCTTCATACGCTCGTTTCGTTATAATTTTATTTTTACAATGAAACTAAATGTCACGAGACGACGCGACGTGTTGGATTTTATGATTTGTCGCCATTGGTTTCTCGGAGCTTTAGGGATTTAAGTAGAAACTGTACGAGTTTTTTGAATTTCGTTCTGAGAATTTTCGTTTTGATCCTTCATGAAACTTAAATGAATAAACGTTGAAACGGAACGATAAAATAAAATGTAGAGCTAACTGCTGATTCCTTGAATACATTCGACCTTAACGACGACTTTGTTAGGAGCTTCAGAAAGAAAAAATAGAAATGAATTAATGATACTAAACTGTTAACTCGATGTCCATAGCAGGAATATGGATACTTGTATTAATAAAAAAAAGATAACAAGACCATAGAACATCTTGAAGGTTTTTCCGTGGCTGATAGCTTTTTGACGTTCAATAAGAGCTTAAAATAAGCCTGTATTGAATTAAATACGTCTATTCAATATGATTTTTGACTTTGAAAACATATACCTACCCATCTATAAAATGATTTTATAAGAGAAAGATAAGAAAGGCATAAAATAAAATATAACGGTAGAGTAAATATGTCGTAAAGTGCGAAAGAATGAACAAGAAACACCGACAAAAGAATTTTACGGTGCTAATGCAGGCGACCAAGATGAACATATTATTATGAATGCATTTCTACCACAGTAGCGATAGATTAACCATAAGTCAGCGTAAAATAATCCATAACCGACGCGGATATATTTAGGAGAAGCAAATGTGGTAGCGAGAGTCAGGAGATTGGTATTTTCAATTTGAATAACAAAGTTACAGATGTTTTTATTTAACGTAAGCAACAATCTAACTTTTCCTCGAGTTAAAAATTACCACCACACCATATTAAAAAAATACCCTACGTCATTCCAATAGCTGAGGCAAATCTAAAGGTGCCGGATACATTGAAATCCGTCTAGAGAAAGAATTCCAGATATTTAGAGGTACATACGCTGTAACGAAAAACATTACCCTCCTCCGGCAGTCGGCTAAAAAGGCAGGCCCAAACGACTTGGAGAACCTTGAAATTGTATTTGAATTTCTTAAAAGAATAATAAAAGTATATGGCTATCGATCCAGTCACATATACATACACTTGCATTTATGTACTTTTTAGTTCGTTTATTATATTACTTGAGAATTCCTTATTGTCTAACTCGAAAACCTTTATTATCTAAAAAAAATTAAGAGGTTAAGAATTCGTCGCAATATTTATGTGTGACCTCACGCAGAACATTATAGGTAGGCAGGGATAAATCTTTATTTCAATGATTATTACAGATTACATTTTATTGTTACCACGCACATTAACCTCTCCTCTTCCACAATAACATTGATGTAATATACCATTAGTAAAAGTGGTTATCTCAGGAGTAAATTCTCTCCTATAAAAACTTGGCGAAGACACGAGAATGACATCGATTAGAATCGTTCAAAATACAAATGCATCACTCACACACGCTTTTCAATTTTACTTCTAAAGATTTTAAAATTTAAAATTTTACTTGTAAATATCGGTTTATTATACTACCTTTTAAAAATGTTTGATATTTTTTGTATACATTTCCAACCGAAAATTCATTGTGAATGTGAAAGAAAAAAGTGGAGGGAAAAATTTCAGCACTGCCAGGATTCAAACCTGTGTCTTCTGGTAAGGCCTTAGCCAACTGAACTAAGCACCCGATGTGCTCACGTTGTGGAAATCGCAAATCATTTCGTTTTTTAGTAAAGTAAAAGTAAAGTAACAGCCTATAACTGTCCCACTGCTGGACAAAGGCCTCCTCTCTAAAGAGGGTATCAGGGCATAGTCCACCACGCGACCCCACTGCGGATTGGCGGACTTCATATATTTTCGTAACATTTCTTTTATTATTTCGAAAATATGCAGGTTTCCTCACGATGCTTTCCTTCACCGCCGAGCAAGTGATAATTCAGCACTTAAAATTAGCAATTTCATTGGTGCTGGCATCGGGGATCGAACTTAGTTTGCTTGTTGTAGTAAATGTAATTAAAGGCGAGTGCCCGGACACTGAGCTATCACGGCTCATTTTTTACATTTACCCAATTATTTTTCGATAAATTCGTTAAATTAATCCATTAAACTAACATTTGTAGTCGTATTTAATTTTTTTTGACTTTCTTATCCAAATACTTATCCCGGATGGGAATCAAATCCCGCGGTGACGAAGACGTTATATGCGCTAAGGAACAGCGACGACCGAGTAATTGAAAGATGAACTTTCGTGAGACATTGGTAACGGAATAATAAAACGGCTAAACTCACGTAGAATCGATGTACAGACTAGTTTCGGACCTATCTTTGTTCAGTGGGATGAGTTCGCGGTCGTTAAGAGTTTCGGACCTATCTTTGGTCAGTAGGATGAGTTCGTGATCGTTAGGAGTTTCGGACCTATAAAAGAAAAGGTGCTTCATTCGGGTGAGTGGGATGAGTTCGCGGTCGCGCTGTCATGACTGTGTTTAGTCGTTTCATTATTCCGATCAAGGTTTTATTGCAACGTCAACCAAATTGAGGCCATCCCTTCGAATTCGCTCGTCTCATCTCTCGTCTAATCTCTTAGCAGCCCGCGCGTATCGCGCTGGACGCAAATATTTACAGGGACGCCGCAGCTGAGGTCAATTTTCCGGCGCTCGGGGCTGAAAACGACTGAAAGGCGGGCTCTTGTCCAATGAAAAACCGAATCTATTTGTAGGATTTACGATTTCAATTTCAAACTCGCTCCGGTTTCGTAAAATCGTGATGCGCGCCGCGTCGCCTTCGGAAAATGTGATTTAAACGAATGCACTAAGGTCCATTACAGATTATGGGTCCCATAAAAGCGGCCGCTGCCGAAAGGTCTCAAAGGCCGGAGTGTTGTCGAGTGATTTTGAATTTTAAAACTCGGCCACCACGGTCGACTTTGGAATGTATTGGTGCATTCAAGTGCAGTGCACTCTGCCTGCGGTTCACTGATGCACCTCAGAGCTCGCAGACTGATTTATGGTTATAATAAATATATGGGTGTTTAATGTTGTAGATTATGTATACATACGCACGTTGTGGGGCGTTTGTGCGCTCGCCGGCTCATAGCATCGACCGGAGCTGAACATTATGCGATAAAGTTTTAGTCGCGGTTAGCGCTATGAGTCACGATGGCTGGCACACCATTTACTTTGATGGATGCGATGTTTTTACGTTTCGCGCAACTGGCTCGGACCGATGTGTGAATAATGATGTATTAGTACGCGACGGGATCGGCGCCCGTGAAACTGCAAGTAACATGCATGGGTGCACATGTTACGTGTTGGTACATGATACATAGCTTTTTTAAAACTCGGTATGTAACGATTCTCCGCCATCCGTCTTTTCTTCCGAATATAACGTATATATCTTCAAAACTAGAGTAAATAGGCTTTTACCCAGCTAGTGAAAGAAAGAAAGCATAGAAGAGATTTATTTGACATAAAACAGACAGTAAAAATTAGACAAACGTATTAACCATCTGCGGCTGCATCGCTACTTACCATGAGGTGTTTTGTTTTATGTGAAAATTGACAAACGAGCAAACGGTTCGCCTGATGTTAAGTGAATATCGCTGCCCATGGACATCTGCTACACCCGAGGGTTGACAAGCTTTTGAAAATTGGGCTCCGGCCACCTCACTCACCAAACGAAACGCGAAAGTATTTGTCATACTTCCACTTTACACCGGTCTTCTGTGATATCGAGGTACTTACCGGACGAGCCTGCCCTGTTGTGTATTATAAATTAGAGTTGTTAAGATCTAATTTTGTTTCTGTAATGGCAAAATTTGTTCCTGTGCTTGTTTACACGCCGATGGCACAGAAAAAATACTGCTGTTCTGGCGGCATGATTTACTCCCTCGGATCGCAAGCCGAGAACATGCTTAGTAAAAGGCTTTTTTATTTGCGACCTATTCGCGTAAATACCGAGCACTTTTAAACAAGTCTCGACAACCCAATTTTTTTAATTTCGTTGAATATTATTTTCGATGAACTTCATATTTTTTTAACCGGCAGCGTTATCCGGCAAACGTTTAGAGACGTTCAGTTTAGTTCCATAATCAGTGCTAAGAATTTGTGAATGAATATCGCCGATATTTCATACAACACATACAACAGCCTCGGCTGTTGCACGAATGGGCAGGCTCGTCCGGGTATACTACTTACTTTCTGTCTGGTGAGTGAGGTGACCGGAGCCCAACTTTCAAACGGCTGTCAACGCACCTGGAACCGTCGGGTGCAGCAGATGTCCATGGGCGGCGGTATTCACTTAACATAAGGTGAACCGCCCGCTCGCTTGGCAACTTTTCACATAAAAAAAAGGAAACTAGTTCAGTGAGTTACCGGGCTCATCTAGAACGATCCGCGGCGTCGATCGCGGCGCGGCGTCGTAAAAATAAAGCAACGCGCCCGGGGCCGGTCGCAACGCGAGCGTGTCGGGGGCCGTCGACCCCTGACCTTCAACCGTTAGGTAAACCTACGGCGCGCACTCGCCGAGGCAAATATCGAGGACGCGCGGCGCGGCGGCCGCAAATGTGACGTGAATTGTCAGACGTGGCGCGCGCGAAATTTGTTTTTTTTTTTTAATTTTAATACACAAAACCACGGGCAGCAAGTCCGCAGAGCGACGTCAATGCAGCCAGAAATGACCAATGATTTTAATTGTTAGCAAATCGGAATCCGTTCCCTCTGATCATTGATGTAATTCACTATTAAAAATGTTTTATGTAATATTTTGAATCCCTGTATTATTATTTTCAACGGTTTTTTGCCGGTACGCCATAATTTTCTTAATTCTTCATCACTATATAATACAATAACGTAAATGTTTTCATATAAACGAAAACATGTCATCTATTGAAAATTTGTTTAAATGAAAGATAGCGCTGTAAAGTGAAAAACGTTACTATTCAAATTAAGACATGTCATTGACAAGTACTTATTCATACATAATTATATAAACAATTTATAATTTCACACGGATCAGCGAGTAATATATTAATTACCAAATATCACAAGTTTACGCAAAAGGACTACTTGTATTAATCGTAAATCGTTTTCGTTTCATTTGTGAATTTAGTTTACATTTCATGTCCATGATAAAGCGATACACGTCACGTTTCTTATTAATTATAACAGAATAGCCACCAAAGAGCCAATATTTGTAATGACTCACTCTACCGTCAAGACTCGTTTCGCAAAACGAGATTAAAAAACACACAGATCTTGTTGTTCGCAACACGAAACTGTTCGGAAACGCGGAACGACGTTAATCGTCAGCCGAAGACGTTTGCAAATAATTCGACGCGATATTTTAATTGTCTGTGGACATGCAAAGGCTGTTTTGACAGAAAAAAAAAAAACGCAACAATTTTCGGTTTGGCAAAAATAGATTGCACGGAAACATAGACATTAAATGAATAAATGAATTCGTTTGCTGCAATTAACAATTTAGTAATGAAATTATTCCTGGTACATGAATATAACAATATCATAACTGGCTCCGAAATGGCTTACATATTGTTTTTGTACGTGTGGTCTAATGTAAACGAAAACACGTTTAATCATAAGCTTAAACGATATGCAAACCAAATTCTGTCTTTTTTTCTTCTTTCTTTTTATAACTTGAACTATCCTCATAATTTACCGATTATACAAATATAAGCGGTAAAGATACAATAAAAATATATTTCCCATAGTATTTATTATTTAAACTTTTTATTTGATTATGATCTATTTGAGAAACTGGCAAACGAGCTGTTGGTTCGCCTAATATTGTCATAACCGCCGCCCATTGTCACTTGCAACAACCGTAGGGTTGCAGATGCGTTGCCACCTTTTAATAAAGTGGCCCCCGGCCACCTCGCTTATCATACGAAACGCAGAAGTTGCAACACATCTACTTCACACCAGTCTTTTGTGAGCACGTGCTACCTCGGAAGACTGCTGCCTGGCCCTACCAGTTTCAAAACGATGCGAGTGTGTGAGAAGTTGTTGAACTTCAACTTGAAGTTGAACTTTAATGTGAGAAGTTGGCAAGCCAGCAGCCAATACCTGATGTTGAGTTATCACCACCACACCTGAGGCGTTGCGAGTTTTACGGTGGTAGGGCCACGCAGCAACCTCGGTTGTTGCACGAATGGGGAGGCCCGTCCGGGTAAGCACCACGACCTCACAGAAGACCGGCGTAAAGTGGAAGTATAATACTTTCGCGTTTCGTCTGGTGAGTGAGGTGACCGGAGCCCAATTTACAAAAGGCTGTCAACGCATCTGTAACCTTCGGGTGTGGCAGATGTACATGGGCGGCGGTATTCACTTAACGTTAACATCAGGTGAACCGTCTGCTGGTTTGACAACTTTTCGCATAATAAAAATGCTTTGTCAACTTTTGAAACAGGGGGCCCAGCTAACCTCACTTATATACTTTATGAATACTTTCATTTCACACCCCTCTTTTCGGTATTATAAAACGCAACTTGAATCCCTACCACAGATCTTTAAAATTTAAATGAATGCCCCTGGATGCTCTGGTTTAAAATTAATATAAATATTATGTTCTTGAAAAAGTAACAAAGGACAGTGAAGGATAACTGTTAAGATGGCAACAACATGAATTTCGCAAGTTTCTCGATTATTATATCGTAGTGTCGCAACACGCCCGCGCCGCCGCTAACCGCCGTAACTTGCACCACACGCATCACACTCAACAGGATTATTTTGCAACTGGCGATGTAACTAGATTTACAAGTTACATTAATGATTCAATATCAATACGTCGGGTCCAAATCGCTTCCGTGTGTCCCTAGCCGTATTTGAATTTGAATTTAGCTTTGTCCGTGATATTTAACTCAATACACTCGAGCAACCTGAGTTCAATCCCGGTGCCGGCACCAATGCAAATTTTAAATTCTGACTTATTACATTCTAAGCGGTGAAGGAAAACATCGTGTAAATTAAAACATGTAGAAAAAGTACGAAAAGATTGACGCTCTAGCCATAGAGCTAAACGGCTGATAGCCACAGCGACGAAAATCTTAACGCCTTCTTTATACATTGCTATAGCATTCTAGCATGTGAAGCAAAGCTAAAGTCAGGCCGCGAATGCCGAAGACGTGGGTTCGACTCCCACAGCGGCGACAATCTTTTCGTACCTTTTCTACATGTTTTAATGTTCAATCTTAAGTGCAGAGATTAGCACTTTTTATAGGAAAATCTGCACGATAAATTTTAAAGTTTTTTATAACTTTAAAATTTATCGTGCAAATTTTCGAAATAATAACAATAAAAAATATTTCGAAGATATGTCATGTCTGCCAATCCGCAGTGGGGCCGCATGGTGAACTATGCCCTAATACTCTCTGTATAGAGGAGACCTTTGCCCAGCCTTGGGCAAAGGCTGTTTCATCCCAATCTTCTATGAGACCCTGTTTCATTGCTGGACGAGCCTGCCCATTCATGCAACAGCGGAAGCGGCTTAGTAACCCTATCACAGTGGAAATATGAGCTTTAGAAATTATTCCATACAACGTACAAATACTATAAATTAGGATTATTTGAAGGCCTTGGTTTATATTCCTAACCAGGTAACGTGTAAACGGTATTAGTAACTGTGGTACGGCCACGCAGCTGCCTCAGCAGCCTCGGCTGTTGCACGAATGGTAAGGCTCGTCCGGGTAAGTACCACGACTGCACAGAAGTGTAAGTATAACAAATATTTTCGCTTTTCGTTTGAGGTTGCTGGAGCACAATTTTCAAAAGGTTGTCAACGCATCTGTAATCATCGGGTGTAGCAGATGTCCATGCGTGGCGGCATTCACTTAACATCAGGTGAACCGCCTGCAACTCGCTTGGCAACTGTTCACATTAAAAAAGGAAAGAATGAAACACCTGACCTACTTGTAAGTACCAGCAGTGCAAGTTAAATGCGTATTTACCTTGTGGCCAGCAATGCAGAGATCCATCGGGAGAAAATCGTGATATATGAGAAATAAAATATTTTGGAAAATAAATAAAAGTATGGAATAAAAGCTATGAAATGAATACAGGTAAGGATAACCACATTTTTTTTTTATTTTAGTATAAAATTTTTACACAACGTTCTCTAGTCCCAAACTAAGCAACGCTTGTACTACGGGTACTAGAAACCTGATAGACATACTTAAAAATGCTTTTCTTTTGTAAATAAATACATATAATATTTAAACACCCAGACACTATAAAAACACTATTTTCATCACACAATATTTTTCCAGCAGTGGGGATCGAACCCACACCCTCTGGCGCAAGAGGCAGGGTCACTACTCCCCACGTGAATCGGGCCGTCTAACAAAGAGGTGGTTTACACCATTAGAAGGACATAATTGTGTAGACTGTAGTTTAATTCACTTTTCCCGGAGTTTTTTACCACACAACGAGAACAAATGTAAAAAAAATCATATGGTAGTAATAATAGCGGTGCAAGGATTTAAAATAATTCAACGACTTCAACGTAATGGCACAATAATCGCTTCCGGTTGGCGTAAAAACGCAAATTACGCGTAAATCGGGGAGAAAAAATCCAATTATTATTCATAAAGTAAGTAAATGTCGATACATGAATTCGTTAAACTTTTACGGTTGTTCACCCGATTCACCAACGGACAGTGTAAAAAAGTACATATATATCTATGTATATATATATATATATATGTGTGTGTGTGTGTGTGTGTGTGTAACCTCGTTACGTGTTTCACCAGATTGCCACAAATCTTGTATTGCAAATGATCATTGTTGGTGAGAATCTCTTACTATCAGTTGAGTGGTTTCATCGATCGCCTCCTGCTTTATTAAGAAAACACTTTTACACCGAATTGTTTGTAGAATCAATAGCTGCTAGTGGCATTTAATGGACTGTTTAACTTAGAGGCTGTGAGGAAATGAGCGTTTATTAACCGACTTCAAAAAAGGAGGAGGTTTCTCAATTCGACCGTATAAAATATATATTTTATTTTTATGTGTGTTCGTGGATAACTTCGTCGTTTATGAACCGATTTGAATGATTCTTTTTTTGACGGAAAGGTGATATCCCAAGGGTGGCACCATGATAAGGAAACCCGGATCGGACGATGGCATCCCAGAGAAATCTAGTGCCATCATTGAATGTTATAGGTATTAACAATGTTTTTAATTTTCTGATTGATGTCGGTTTTTTTGTTGTTAAAAATTATACTTGTATTTTAGAAACCTTATCGACGTATATTGTCACTATCAAGACTTGCTTACGCTCTGCTATTACGAATGTCCTTGGGATCTTGTTAATTATCAAGCGCCGGCGAGTTTGGAATAAATCAAAAGCAAAAGTTTGATAGCATATCAGATCGCCAACCAAAATAAGCAGCTCTCTCAATGCAGCTGCGGAGGATATAAATAATTCCAAAATGTTACAGGCTTGCACATAAGAATCAACGATCCATCGATGCAAACTAGTCACGGCCATTAAGCACGCAAACTTAATGACGTATGTACGTTTCTAGAAAGATGTTTTCGTGGAACGGCGAAATAATGAGAATTAGGGTAATGCGCAAGCAATTTAGCTATAAAAAGGCAATACATCAAAGAGCATCCTTCAAAGAAGATCATCACAACAATTTGTCATTCGATTTTAGCTGTTGAAGCGCTCTCGCTGAAATGTTGATAATTTTTTCCAAGAAAATAGTGTAAAGCATTCGGGCCGTTAAATCAGCGGGATCATAAGCGGTCGCGGTTGCGTATCAGGGGCAGTTGTTGAGCTATCGGCTTCGGCACCGGGGGTCGTGGGTTCGAATTCCACACGGGACAAGTATTGATAGGACCCACAGATGATTGGATGTGGTTATTTATTGTCTAGAAGCCTTGATGTCAGGACGGTAGGTCGTAAAAATCCTAGCGTAAACCACTTAGATCACGATTCACATGTTGTCCCGACCACACATAAGGGCAGGATGATGAAGATACCATTTTAATGATAGGATCAAGCGTGAAAGTTTAATCATAAATACCTAATCAATTAATTCAAACACTATGCATATTATGTTCAATTTATTAAAAAAAATAAAAGTTAACACACTATCCATATAGAGTGATAGTTATTTTACATAATCTAGGTAATTTTAACTGACTTTATAATGTTGTGATAAGTATAATGAAATAAATCACATAATTGTGTAGAGTATTGTATCACTCCTCAGCTTTGTAACATTGCAACGATTTCAAAAGTTGGTTTAAGAACGCGTTTTTCATGGCCGCACGGCCTAACAGTCGCCAAGCGGCACTGACCTTGCGTACATTGTCAAGGTCAAGGTGACTACACGGTGGTCTATTAGGGATTATCACGACTTCCCAAGGCCACTGTTACCAAGGCACACTGCCAACTGGTGCGTATTCACACCCACCGGGATGTCAACGTTAGCTGTCCAACAGTAAACTTGAAAAGGAGGTGGACACCACATAAATTGATTAATACCCGAGATTCTCGAGGTAATTTACGAGCCGTTGATCCGGTGTAGTTATAAATGATTGTTGTTATTAAGATATATTGAGGTTGACCAAAAGATTTGTGTTTTACATAATATATTTTTCGCCACTCCCATAGACGACCTGTACTGCTAGTTCAGGTGTAGTATATTATGATTTAAGATTATGAAATTCAAAATTGATTATGAATATAAAGTATGCAGACGAAGTCGCAGAACCAGCTAGGTTCTGCGACTTCGTCTGCACAGGATTATTACTACGAGAAGCTTATTGTCATCCCAAGGACCTATCTATCCTTAAACCAAAATTCATCAAAATTGGTTTTGCGGTTTAGTCATGAAGGCGTAACAGACAGACACAGTTTAAGAGACCCTTGTATCATTATAAATTATAGCCCTCGTGTTGTTATGTACGTATGTATTCTTTTGTGTGAAAGAATAACAAACATACATACATACAAACTTTCGCGTTTATAACATTAGTAAGGAAGTAAGTATACGAATTTTAGTTTATGAGATTAGTATTCTGAACTGGCTTAGCATAAGGTTATAAGAACGGCTAACGGATAGGGAAGAGAGGTTCTTGAGTGGCATCCTCGTATCGGCCATCATAGTGTTGGATGACCCTCCTCTAGAACACGACTTGTACAAGTGTACGTACGGTAAGTTGATGGATGCAGGTGGCTCAGGATCGTGTTCCGTGGCGCCCTATAGGTGAGGCGGATGTTCAGCAGTGTACCTGTACAGCCTGAAATAATGATCTCGATGGTGATGACTATGATGTACTATATGAATATTTTTTTAATCCACACACCAGCACGGACTCCATGTATTTTATTGTAAGGTTAGAATTTTAAAATTTACTTTTTCGATACATTGTAAGATTAGTTGTGTTAAAAATATATTCCATAACAATTAGATTCATACCCTGATTCAATTGATTATAAAAAAAAATGTACAGTAAATAGCACATTAACTTCGTGTTAAATTAAAACATGTAGAAAAACTTACGTAACTTCGTGGGTAAAACTTATCAATAAATTTCATCAGCTTTTCCAAAATTAAAAGTCGTTTTACAATTTGCTACCATGTTTATCATTAATACGTAGCATGTCTGCGATATGATGGATTTGACTTCAAATAAGATGATTTAATTACATAGATACAGAGATATTTTTACGCAGTCGCCTAGGCGAATCGCTTATAGTGCTGCCGGAAATGCCTCTCGAGTGAGAAAGAACGCGCTTCAAGGTCATTTTTTTGCGTAACAAATTTCAAGAAATTTTGTGGAAATGGCGGGTGATTTAATTTGTTCTCATTTTTTATGCGCAGTGGCACTTGGCTGATGTTGATATGTAGAAAAATTATAGCAAGGAGATCTCCAAAGATTAATAGACGAAAGTTGCAAGATTATTCATGAATTGAATGAATTTATGCCGTGGTTAACCTATCGGGTTCCCCGTCCAGAAGGTAAGTACCATTTTAATAGCGGGCAACGCAACGGTGATAGGTCAAGCACCAGGTATTTTTTGGCTGGATTAACCACTGTTGGGAGGCCTTTACAGATCCACCGGACTTGAGGTGGACGGGGCGTTGACAGCACCTAGCCTGAACCTGGAAATGTTACACTTGTGTTTTTCTGATACGAGGTAACCTATGTCTATTTTATCAAAACGTGGCGACTAACTTCTTCTTACCTTAGGAAGGTAATAAAATGAAATTAAAAAAAAACTGCAACATCTCTACCAGTACTTGGAATGCATTCATTAGTTGCTTATACGTGAACTTGACATCAATCGCATCACAAGATCGCTGAAGTATCGGGGAAGTAAGATTTTACTGAAACTCAAAGCTGTGTGATGATGTCATTTGTGGCATTCGGGTAAATATGAAATACGTCAAAGATGTCACTCGAGCGAGCATCAAAGCAACACTAGGTGTCAAGAGAAGTCGCCCAAATGAAAATTTTCCACCAAACATTTCCTCACTATCTCCCTCTCTCTGGCTTGGATGACTAGTGCAGTGCGCAGGTCACGCTGACAGATTGCCGTGACGCGAAACATGTCAACGCTAAAATAATCCATGTTAAAACGGGATCCCGCGAGCGCACCATTGCCAAAGACGCTGTTACAGTCAAACGCGACGACGTATCTGTCAGTTATATACGCAAATACTACAAGAAGACGTCCGCGTGAATTAATTGGAGCGGAAGAGCGGTTTTGACGTGGGCCGGTAGAAAGGCATTTCGTACCATCAACTCAATATTCACGATGACTTATAATAAAATGATTCACTTCATTTACGTGTAGGGCCACGCAACGGTCTTCGCTGTCGGGTTGTCCAGCCGGGGAAGTACCACGAGTGTTATGCTTCTGCGTTTCGTCTGGTGAGTGAACTAACCGGAGCCTACATTGTTTAAAGGTGGCAACGCATCTGCAACCCTACGGGTGTTGAAAATGTCCAGGGCGGCGGTTATTACTTAACATCAAGTGATCGGCCAGCTCACCTGAGGCACTCAAATTACACCAATTGATGTGATTAGATTGCGACACTATAGACTGCCGTCTCTTTCCGTATATTACGTATCTGTATCATCTGTCACATTCACTTAAATATGTCATATAATCTAGAAAGGAACAACTTTATACGCCGCGCAGTATGGGCTGCATCATCTTTACTCAAACATCATTGTTTACATGTATTTAAGACGTCAGTTTAAGGGAGCTTTGCAGTGGCAAGTTTAGGTTTGACTATTCGTCAATTAGAACGTATGATACACAAGTGATGGTTATAATCAAGGATTGAATAAAAAATCGAGCTTTTAAATTTCTTCTTGTTATTCAATTTAAACATCGAACGGCATTTGAGGAAATTTCAACAGCTCTCGAGACATAAAAAACATTTATTAATTTTATGTACCTATCCAAACATTATAAATACACACAATGTTATGGAACTGACACTCTAAAATTGTTTGCGTCTTCGGTACGATTAGATTTAAAAGAAATATATTTACCATCTACCGCTACATTTCAATTCTTGGCATTTTATGTTATTCACTATGTCCTTAAAAATTTAACCGACATGTTTATCAACTTCATATAGTAAAATTAGTATAGATTTAATATTATAATACACTCGTGTAAAATAAAACAAGCAGCTTTATGTGTACCTTTTGGTGAACATATGAGGTATATATGTCCATAAGTATGATTAGAATAATGATCACATAATCACGAACACTTACATTTTTAGTATGAAATTTTTCGCATTCGGAGATCTCATTCAGAACAGAAACATCGAACACTTTGTACTAATTAATTTACTTTTTTGGCTTAATTTTTGCAGTCAGACAAACCTAAAAGCTTTTCTCGAAACTAATTGTTTGAAAAACAAAAAAAAAACAAAGTTTCTGTATGCATCGCGCTTTAATAAAGCACATTTTCCCGATAAATTTCCTTCAACAGGGTAGTTACGAGGCATCGGGCGGTCTAACCTATCATTACGCAGCTATCGGTCAGTGGGGTAGGCTCCCATTACAATAAATTGCCTCTGGCGACTCGCGGACATTGCATTTCTATCCCATAGATAACATTAATATGTTGTATTAATGGTCAGTTAATGGAACGCAAAATGAATAACTAGTAAAAACGAACTGAAACGAACTTCAATCTCAAACTATCTCGTTTAACTCATCAACTCGAACTCACCCCACTTCGTTAGACCGCCTGTATTTCTCGGGCGATGTATACGTGGTCGTTACTCAGGAACGTCACGGTCAATCTAGTGGTTCGGGCGTTAAAACACAGTTAATACACGCTTAACGCGTAAAGCGAGGTAACATAAACAAACTGCCCTATAATTTCAATTCTACACCGATTATTCGTCTGTGTAAATCGTTCGTGCACGGTCATCATTGGGACGTCTTTTCACAGTGGGATTGAATATATCGTAGAAGTATATAAAGCTCCAAATTATGTTACAAGATTGGCCTTCGGACTTGTTTTAGGTGACTTTGTTATAAGATTAAAATTTCAACTTTCTTTTTAACAATTTTAAGAAATTAAAATGTTGATCTCCCAAAACTATGTGTACAAACATATGTGTCACAGTTTATAAACAACTATTAAAGACACCGCTTTCGTAAGAAATTCCTGAGATGAGTTTCATTTCGATCGAGAGATCTCATTCCTAATTCTAAACACATGTGGACGTTACAATCACGAAACTACTGCGTGACAAGATACGAGTTTCCTAGTCTCAGCCATGAATAGTTCCTGTGACCTTCGCTATTACGTTATGGATATTTATTAAAACAATTTGCGAGCTGAAATATCTTGCAAGGGCCTTGTTGTGTAGTAAATTAAATCTAAGAATTTCCCCTTTTTAGGGTTCCGTACCCAAAGGATAAAACGGGACCCTATTACTAAGACTCCGGAGTCTGTCTGCCCGTCTATCAGCGGACTGTATTTAATGAACCGTGATAGTTACGACAGTTGAAATTTTGTACAGATGATGTATTTCTGTTGGCGCTATAACAACAAATACTGAAAAACAGAATATTAAATATTCAAGTAGGGCTCCCATACAAAAGACATGATTTTTTTGACGTGTTTATAGATATTGGCACGGAACCATACGTGCGCGAGTCCGGGGCGCACTTGGCCGGTTTATTATTCATAACGAGTGAATAAAGCGACTGATGCTATCCCCGTAGCATCGATATTGAAGGTACACCGGGTGAGAAGTAAGGTAAGGTAAGCGGAGTGACGTCGATCTTTATTTATATCACTGCTGCTCCCCACTGATAAACGAAAACGCGACCTCTGAACTCAAATAGAGGTTAAGGTTGCTAAATAATTGAATAAACTAAATTAATTCTTAAAGTGAATAGATGAACAACTTATGTAGATAACCCTTAACTGTTGTTATCAACGACCTAATATTATAGTAATTAATAGATACGTAAAGGTCTCTACGAAATTGCACCATTGTTAAAGAACGAATAAATACATTTTTAAAACCGTTTACAGTAAAACGTTAACAATATTAAATAAGAATTTGTAACTTTCAAGTTAACAGAGGTGAGTGAGAATTTACATTTTCAGACCATCGCAAAACCTTTACTATTGCGTTACAGCTGTGAATTCAATTTTAAACAATTCTATATTCAAACCGAAACAAATTTGATATTAGCGCTGATAAACCTGAATAAATAAATGAGATGCACAAACTCGCTTTTATGCAAACTAAGTTTGCAACTCAATGCATAAGAAGTAGCGAACGAGATTGCATATATTCATTAGCGCTATTTAGAGCATTTGAAGACGGTTTTTGATGTGAGAAATTGGCAAGCGAGCAGGCGGTACACTTGGGGTTAAGTGATTACAGCCGCCCATGGTACAACACCTAAGCTGTTTGAAACATGCGTTGCCGACTTTAAAAAGAGTGCGCCCCGGTTACCTCACTCCTCACTTACTTCGACTTCGCACTGGTCTTCTATGAGCCCGTGATACTTCCCGGACAAAGCAGCCTATTCATGCAACACTAGAAGACGATGCATTACACTAAAATTAAAAGTAAACTTATGGTTGAAGCATATTATACCATTGCGGAATATCTCGACGACGCCAATGCGTGGAGTTAATACTGTTGATACTCACGCAGGCTAAAATAAGAGTATTAAACCTGTACTGTTATATTGTAAACTGATATTTTTAAAAAGAGCAACTGTTGAACTTCTTGGCGGTGTTCTCAATAGAAATTGCTTTCATAACTGGTGGTACGTTACGAACGTATATTTTAATTTTTATGTAAAATTCGACGTTTTATAACAACGCGCAAGCGTCTATTTGAATTAAGATACTACTAAAAAAAAAATAAGATACTTTGAATTAGAATCTGACTACCACATTGACTCTCTTGAAGCCGTGTATGTTCTAGCACTGTTTTGATCCTTATTGTCTGAGAATTGAAAATGTACGTAGTGCAACGGTGAAATTGTATTAAATCTTTTTTAACATTTCAGTTTCTAAATACGATATTTCTTGATATTGTCCTCAACCTACCAAATTCTATTACATCATAAATAAATCTAATACTTCATTTTTCCATTTAAGTGTCCATAATACACGAAAATCAAAATACTCCATAACAAAACAGTTGAAAGGTTCACGACCTTACTCACATACTTTTTACATATTCTACAGTGTACCTATCTATATTGTCTATCATGTAGTAATATTTCTTAGATGTTCTTTCATAATTCCTTGCAGATGAGATAAAATTCATATAATATTAATTAATACATTTACCACGGCATAAAGCTAGTCAGCATAGGCTATCTGGTTTATACAATCCAAACATGATGTTTCGAACAGCCGCAATCACAGACGAAACATCTCTCGCACGACATAAAACGTAATGGCTGTGTATATTATCTGCCTATTATTGTCTATGCTCGGTCAATTACGACCCAATTATGTGGCCATTGTGTTCTAAGCTCGATCATTACGGTGTACAGTTATTGTGCGCGGTAACTCATGTAAACTCGTTCTGACCGCAAGTTGCTCAACCCTATACGCTGTGAAGACGATTCAATCGCGGCCCGCGGAGTCGACGTCGAATTGAGATTGCATGAGTTAGCAACACCGGGGATACTGTAAGCGTGATTCCAGGCAATGCGAGATGGGTCCTAGTTGTTGTTAGCGTGATAGCTCCGTGTCCGGGCACTCGCTTTTAATTTGTTATACTCGAGCAACCTAAGTTCAATCAAATTCCAGCACCAATGACTTATCACGTGCCCAGCGGAAAGGAAAACATCGCGAGGAAACCTGCATATTTCTTTTTACTTTCGTTTGTTCGCGAAAGGCATGCAATTTAGGAAACCGATCGTTTACAGCTTTGACCATGGAGGTCATTGTGCCATTCACGCATGAATAGTCGAAGAAATACTATCAACGCACTAAGTGCTCCTCCTATTACCATCTTCACCGAGGTCGTGGTAATATTCTTTCAAACGCCTTTGTCCTCTCCCTTCCAATATAGGTATTTTTAACAAATGTATAATTTGGTTCTTCGGTTCGTGTTTGTACAACTATAGTGTGCAAGTTTTAGACGTCTCATGCTTAAACGCGCCGCGGTCCCTCAATAGACTGATTTAAAATGGAAGTATACTATTAGATTTCGTCTGGTATGGTAGTAACTAGGTAAGTTAATCTAAATTATTAAACTTTATTAGTATAGCTGCCCGGACAGACTTCGTTCTGTCAAAATATTATATTTTTTTTATAATATAAAAACCTTCCGTGGAACTTAAGTAACGTACAAAAATAATGATTTAGCCGAATTGGTCCAGTCCTACTTGAGTTATGCGCTCACCAATATTCATTTTTATTTATATAGATTTATTTAATTTCAAGCTATACATTTTCTTTATTTTACAGCTTTATTAGCTTACTTATAAGTGGATTACCTGCTTAGTTTTTTAGTCTTTAATTAATATGTTTATGTGTGTGTAATATGTTTTGTTTTAAATTTATTTTAGAGAAGTATTAAAATGCAACTGTAAACCTAAATGAGTGCAGCTTCGCCAAGTAACTGTATTCTCAGTCAGGCGAACTTAATAGCATTTTGAGACAATTGTACTTACTTTGTTAATAAATGACTTAAAAAAAGTAACGCTTTATTTATTCAAGTGGGAGGATATGCCAATGCGTATTTACAGAGGAAAACAAGGGCTATGTCGGCCTCGCATAGACTAAGCTATGTTCCACGTGGGGCGCATGTTGACAGTTACCCAAACGTCTTCGCATACTTCCGCGCTCCGGAATTTCAAAGCATAACTTAAAAAATGATTCGAATATAAGTGACAAAGAGAATGTTTGAAACGCCTAATTGAGATTGGCGTTCAATGTCAATATCAATTTCATCCTGCGAGGGGAACAGAGCATTAGTGGCTAATTGAAAAATTCTCAATACCCATCGTTCATATTTTAACTTAATTGACACTTAAAGGACATGGTTTTGGGAGTATTTTTTATTTTTTTATTAAAGCTTAGAAGCAGTGCACTTAGAAGCTGTGGCACTAATACAATATGTATTAACGCACGAACTGTAAACGTCAAATGATGTTTAGTTAAAAATTGACTCCCTCAGTTTCCTTCGCCGGTTCTTCTCAAGTCAGTAGTTTTTGTCGAACCCATAGTAGTTTTGGCAATGAATAAGTACGTGTTACATATATAATAATTTAGTAATACTGTAAAATATTTTGGAATGTAACATTGTTGCAATAAAAACAAAAAGTAATAAAAATACTGACAATCTAACGATGACTATATTACTAGTAAGATAAGTAAGATAAGATAAAATCGATTAGTCACTCTACAGGACTCAAAACTTCGGGCTTAGAAAGTGCTACCATGAGATAAGTTTCTGAAGAATATCGATGAATCTTGGGATCTATCTCGAAGATATGAGGTGAGGATTGACAAAATTTACAAACATATTTATTCAAACCAATGTATTGCACTCTTGTGGGTGTGAAGAAAAAATATGTTTTCAGTTCCATTTTGAACAGATTTTAATACAAGTTTACAAGTACTCAATGCTTAGACACAGTATCAGTTGAATAGAATAAGACTGGCAGTTTTTTTATTTATATAAATAATAAATAAAAAAAATATCATTTTTTTCCAAAACTTCACAGTCCGAATTGAAGCATATATTGTGTAACCATGACCATGATATAACATAATTGGTAATTATCTAGTTCACGTCATGCTTTGATATTTCTTTTGGGACACAAGATACACTTTTAAACAATGACGGCTTTGAGCAAATGAAAGACAATTTAAAATGCTTCAAACAATTCTTAGCAGATGCGACCCAGATGCGGTCTATCTTATTTAATAATATGCAACAGGTCTAATAACACAGTTAGCGTTAAGTCTAACCGCAGCAGTTCGCCGGCTATTACAAATTATTGCCCGCAGTGCGAACGGTTAAACGTAACTCCTTGGCATTGTTCATAATGAACGTTATTTGACACTAGCCGCATGAACCTGAGGTATTTGTTTGTGCGACTACACGCCGCGGTACTCAAAACCCTTTTGTTTTCTTTACGCAGGCGAAATGCCAACGCATTCCCGCCCTCGCGCCTGCAAACCCCCCACATAGTACCACCTAGGGCGCATTTCGCCAGGACCAGGGGATGCCACGGTTGCTCCTCATCGGGGAACAACTCATAATAAATAAAATATATAATAAACATTTTTAGGAAACATTTTTACACAACGTTCTCTAGTCCCAAACTAAGCAACGCTTGTACTATGGGTACTAGATAACTGATAAACTTACTTAAACATACTTTTCTTTTTTAAATAAAAACATATTATACATATATAGACACCCAGACACTAGAAAAACACTATCTTCATCACACAATATTTTTCCAGTAGTGGGGATCGAACCCACACCCTCTAGCACACGAGGCAGGTACACTACCCAATACGCCATTCGCTGCGCTCCGTGCATCTCGGCCTCTTTTGCATGGACAACGAACTATGCCGAGTCCGCTGACCAGAGGCCGCGGCGTTCAGGAGAGCCAATGCTAATAAGAAAGCTTCTTTGCCCTCGGCGAACCTATCTGTGGTTCCGCCACTCACCACGCCTCGGCCGCAGCGAGTAGGGAATCCTCTCCCCCGCGGCCCCATCACCACTTCATCAACGGAACAGCCCCGCTGAGTCGGAGGATAGGGAGAGTGGCCAAACGCAAAACTCTGTTCCACCACCACTCCTGCTTGGGTGCAGAAACAGAGAGTGAGTGCACTTCTACCACTCCCTCACACCTCGTCGCTAGTATCCAAAATGCTTTCTCGGGTCGGCCTTACACCACAGGCTGGTGCAGTGTGGGTTCCTTTTAGCTTCACGGTGGGTGACAAAGCCACGGCTACTAAGCCCCTCCGCCACAACAAGGCGGGATTCCGGTCGGAGGGGATGGTACTCAGAACCCATAACCATAAGTGACTTAGTTAACTTTCTAGTACTCCTAAAGGGAAGACGGAGACAGCCAGCGCTTGCCGAATTCACGTGCCTCTATCTGGACTCTTTCTCTTAAGATGAATCTTAAATATGTGTAGATAAAACTGTAGCAAATTTTATCACCTTGCCAGGATTATAACGCGCGAAAATCTCTCTTGTTTACTTTCTTTTTCATTGCATTAGTAGTAATGCTTGCCGTTGTCTGTCCCTTTAGTCCAAATCCGACCGCGGCGGTGACACTTTAAACGTACAGAGACGGTGCTTGATGCGCGCGAAGAGTGTAATAAATCCAAAACTCATTAGTCCATGTCAATGTTGAACACGACACATTTGTTCCGAAACTTTTACGTACAACCTCTGTACAATGACTGTATACGTTTATATGTAATGTTTTCTACGCTTACATGCCTTTACGATTGATAGCTCCATCGATCTCAAGGTCAGTGTAAGAACCTGTTGATGGGAGACACGAGTTCAAATCCCACTGGCTCCCAACTATGGTTTTGCATTTATCGGATCCTTTAATGTCTAATATCACTGTCTCATGTTAGCACAGTACAACGATAGCGTTACGGCCTGTCACTTGTCTAAATAAACTCGCTACGTTTCTCCGAATACCTTAGGGTTAAAGGCGTGAGTGGGTTGTTAATAAAATAATAATTTAGCAAATAACGTACCGACAGCTTTACAATTTTATTTAATCGGCCTCTGTGCATCTTCCGTTTCCTTATTATCGGCGTACGCTAGCGTTCATGCCGACGCTATCTTATCGGCCAAGGATACCCGCATAACCAATCAATTAGTCAATATGAATTTCTTCGCAATGACTCCTCCGTGTTTGCCAGTTTTTAGGGTTCCGTACCCAAATGGTAAAACGGCACCTTATTACTAAGACTCCGCAGTCTGTCTGCCTGCCCCTCTGTCACCACGCTGTATCTCATGAACCGTGATAGTTAGACAGTTGAAATTTTCACAGATGACGTATTTTCGTTGCCGCTATAACAACAAACTAAAAACAAGAATAAAAAACATTTAACTGTTGCTCCCATACAGCAGTTTCTGTAGATAATGATATGGAACCCTTCGTGCGCGAGTCCAACTCGCACATCGGCGGTTTTTTTCATTTCCATTCGCCAATTCACTTTCGCATACGGGTGTTCGTATTGCCACCGTAACGTTTAGCGAGGGAATGCTCGAAGGCTAACTACTCGTTGCACATAAACTTCGACCGTTCGAATAGGCGACATCGTGAACTTGACGTACGTCAATTAAATAAAAAGACTGTTGTTGATGGTCAAACAGCTGCCGTTTCGATGGAGACGCTTCTGAAAATCGGGGTACGCATTTTACCTGCCCCTTACGCCAGAGGGAGTGGGTTCGATCCACACTACTAAAAAATATTGAGTGATGAAGATAGTGTTTTTCTAGTGTCTGGGCGTTTATATATGTATAATATCTTGTATCTTGTATTAACTGATGTTTTTGCTTTCAGTCCCGAGACTATTAAAGCTTCATCTGACGCAGAACCGATGGGCTAGCCAGAACCCATAGGTTTGGGCCCTCCGCTGTGGGTAGGGCCACGCATGTGCTCATGCGTGCGTTTAACTATGGTGTGTCATCTAAGGGCCATCGAGGTCGTGGTTCGGACCGAAACCCCGATGGCCGTCGACTGTGCAATTAGCTAATCGGTGGCTGGGGGCGGTGAGAACCGCCCCGGAACGCGGGTGTACCTTGTGTACGCGTTGTGTTATGTATAATATGTATTTATTTACAAAAGAAAAGTATGTTTAAGTATGTTTATCAGTGATCTAGTACCCATAGTACAAGCGTTGCTTAGTTTGAGACTAGAAAACGTTGAAAAAATGTGTCCTAAAATATTATTTATTTATTTAAACATCGACCTTATGTCCACATACGTGGGAATGTTGCAGTCATGTGGTAGGATTGTGAAAACATAATTCAGTAATCTCCTGCCTTTCAGGGTGACTGATCTGATTTAATTATCTTCACATTTCATTGAAAGACTGCACGTTTGTTAATTTGTATACAATTATGTGTTAAGAAAGAGTCTGTATATGACATTTCGCATTTGCTTGGCAAAGGCCTCCACTTCTACAGATAATGCTAGAGCTTAGTAAGCCACAAGACCCTAATACGTAAGTTTACCTATTTCATACATGAATATTCTCTAGTATACATATTTCTTATATATGTATTTCTTATACATGTGTATACATATTTCTTATATATACAGGTTTCCCCACTACGATTTCCTTGGACAAAAATTACTTTAAATTAAGATTTGATGGATACTTGTTAATTTTAACTCTGGTTGCTGTGTTTATACAGTTAGACGTGGCTCAAGATCTACTTAAAGTTACATTTCAAATCCAAAGTCGTTACGAAGTATTGTATATTTCGTAACGAAGATTTCGTATTAGTACTTCTGTATCAAGTATTGATTGCGTTAAGTGTTATATAGCTCAACAATTTCATTTGTAAAATGAAATCCGAAATCGCTTCCTGCACTCCATTAATGACCATATAACTACTTCTGCAGAGTTGAAGTCGTGATAGCACCCGTGAACTTTGTTAAATGTTAAAGTAATGCAATCCACCAGTCACACGAATACCGCTGAATGGACAGTATTCGCGGCAAAATCGATGTCAAGTTCGTAATACTGGTCGGATCACTTTTACTGTCTGTTTCATCGTTAATGCAGCCCTTGCACAATATAATGGACAATCGAAAGGAGGCCCTCATTAACGCGAGAGTTATGGTCTTTAAGAGCCGTGATAGCTCAGTGTCCGGGCGCTCGCTTTTAATTCAATATACTCGAGCAACCTGAGTTCGATCCCCGGTGCTGGCACCAATGAAGTTTTTAACTTTAAGTGCTGTCTTACCACGTGCTCCGCGGTGAAGGAAAACATCGTGAGGAAACCTGCATATTTTTGAAATAATAACAAAAAAAAATATTTCGGAGATATGTGAAGTCCGCCAATCTGCAGTGGGGCCGCGTGGCTATGCCCCGATACCCTCTATATAGAGGAGGTCTTTGCCCAGCAGTGGGACATATATAGGCTGTTACTATGGTCTTTTGGGGAACCATACTTCTATTTTGTGTAAGAGATTTTTTTGTTCTATCTGTCGATTTCTGTACGATAAAATTAACAAAGAACTCGATATAGGTTTATACCCGTACTAAAATTAAAGTTAAGAAAACTCTGAACCAGAGACATCTAAAAATGGTAAAGTAAAAGTCTTTGGGTTTTACCATAGCAATTCTATTAATTCACATACTCCATATGTACATACATACCTTCGTATACACACCCATATATAAATATATACTCACCCACACACCTATTTCTAATGAAATTGAATGTTAATACTACTAAATTAATTACACTTTGGCAAATTGTAATTAATTTATAGTACATATTTAGACTGGTAAAGGGACCCGATGGCCTAATGGCGTAGCTTAGTTTATGCATCAGTCTCCCACATTGAACCTCAAATTAAGTTGTATGTTCGATAGATTATACAAAAAGATGTGGTGAGAAAAAAAAAAGTTTATTAAGTTTATTATTATTTATGCGCGATTTATATCGTTGGCCAGAGCGGCCAGACCTTGAGCGACAACACCACTTCCAGTTAGTTGGGCCCTCCTCAATTCTTACGAGGTAACCTGTAACTTGTCCAGCCTTTATCTATGTCTTATAAACAACTAGCCTGTGCCTACAACTTCGCCAGCAGGAGAATTCGTAATTTAAGTAGCTTATTTTCTTCTCCAAGGTCCTATCTATCTTTATACCAAAATTCATGAAAATTGTTTATGCGGTTTAGTCGTTAAGGCGTAACAGACAGACAGTTACTTAGACCCTTGTATCTTTATAAATTTATAGCCTATGTGTTATTCTCATGTATAAGCTATTTTATTGTAAGTTTCATTAAAATCCATTCAGTAGTTTTTGCGTTAAAGAGTAACAAAAAAGCGGAAGTTTGTATGTTTTAATGTATGGAACATCAAAACATACAAACTTCCGCTTTTACACTGATATTTGAACCGGTAACCTCAAATTGCGCGTTCAATATCCGATAAACACCACAGTTTGTTCAAGATTAACTTGTGTTTGTCCAAGTAAGTGAGGCTTAATTCTGTGTATGTCAAGTTGTTATGAGTGTCAGAAATTACCATGCGGCAGTAAATCCACCAGTATTGTATACTTTTGTGCATAGAGTTACCAAGTCCAATTTTTTGATTAACGACAAACAAAACAAACTTCAAACATCTCTCTCTGTATTCATTTCGTAATTGATCTTCAGGAGTTCCCTAAGCATCTCCGGAGCCCAAGATCCAATACCAATCAAATTATATGGGACCACATGGGAAGCACCAGCTTTCAAATAAACGAATCACCATAATCGGTTCTGTTCACCCAGTAGAAAGTTCTGAGGAAATGAACATTAAAAAAATACAGTCGAATTGAAAACCTAATCCTTTTTCGAAGTCAGGTGAAAAATACGTCAAGCTGCATATATTATAGAGAAAATGCTACCTATTAACGATCAAGATACCTTTGAGGATTTCAAGTTACAAGCAGCTGAAAAGGAAACGCGATAAATACGTAAACATAGTTTCATTTAGTAATGCGTAACCGCGTAAATACAAGAAATTATCATAACAGGCTAAACAACCAATTAGACAGTTTAATAATGCTTTATTTGTTAATTTAAATTGTTTATAGTGCTAATCTTTGCACTTAAGATTGAACATTAAAATATGTAGAAAAGACACGAAAAGATTGTCGCCGCTGTGGGAATCGAACCCACGTCTTCGGCATTCGTGGCCTGACGGCTTAGCCACTGAGCTAAACGGCTGATTGCCACACTAACAAAAATCTTAACGTTTTTTTCTACATTATTTCTTAGCATTGATGCAATGCTTGGCGCAACCATTGTTATATCCTTTCCAGCATACAAACTTTATTTGTTATCAATATTTGCACTGTTCTTACTTAGGGAATGCCTGATAATCTGTAATAAGTTTTGATTAATAAATATTGTACAAAGGATTTCAGGCAATATGAGAGTCACAGATAATTTTACTTCATTATCTTGCATTAACATGTTTTCCGAATGTTGTATACCCATAATTCGATATAAAACCGGCCAAGTGCGAGTCGGACTCGCGCACGAAGGGTTCCGTAACAATATATATATATAAAATTGTTGTATGGGAGACCCATTTAAATATTGGAAAGAAAGAAAGAATCATTTACTTGGCACATCAAAACAAAATACAATAGATACTAAAAACTAAATACCTATAATTAAAATGAACCAAAATGGTCACCACTCAGCTTCAAATCAAGAAGTTCACAACCTTCGTGAATGCTGGTTTTCAGTGGAACCTTGCGGGAGAGAGATAGATGGCCCTACGTAATAATTGTAAAAAATTTATATAGGTTACAATAAAATTTACAAAAAACAACAAGAATATTTTACTAAAAATAAGAAACGTTACACATAAAGGATAAAATTATTTTAAAATATATTACTTTTTTAACCTATTTTTTTTATTTTGTTTTTAGTATTTGTTGTTATAGCGGCAACAGAAATACATCATCTGTGCAAACAACTTAGTTATCACGGTTCTAGAAGTACAGCCTGTTGACGGAAAGACAGGCAGACAGACAGACAGTGGAGTATTAGTAATAAGGTCGCGTTTTACCCTTTGTGCACGGGACCCTAAAAACGACCACAGACCTTGTATGTGCTGTGGAAGGTAATGCATTTTCTGTTTTCATGACAGTCGTCACAATTTCACATAATTAGCGCAATTAATTTGCAAAGAGACTGCGATGCAGCGCAATATAAATATAGGAAATGTAATGTTTCGCCTGTTTCCTTATACGCCCATTGTTGCTTTATTATTGCCATGTTATCGCGTTGTGTTATTTGTCTTCGACAACTTTTCTTCTTTATCCTTGACTTCTATATTATTCTGATGTTACGATCATCGAAACTGGACTGTGCATGGAAAAATACATATCTCCTTCTACGTTTTTGTAATTTTACATTGCAAAAACTACAAAATATTAGTGATCGATTGTTTAAATTGTGATAAATATAAGCCAATCGATTAAAGTTTTACGGTTAAGGATAAGAGTACGGTGGTAGGGCCACGCAGCAGCCTCGGCTGTGCACGAATGGGCAGGCCCATCCGGCTAGGTACCACGACCTTACAGAAGACCAGCGTAAAGTGGAAGTATGACAAATACTTTCGCGTTTCGTCTGGTGAGTGAGGTAGCCGGAGGCCAATTTTAAAAAGGTTGTCAACGCATCTGTAACCCTCGGGTGTGGCAGATGTCCATGGGCGGCGGTATTCACTTAACATCAGGTGAACCGTCTGCTCGTTTGACAACCTTCGCATAAAAAAAGTGACACAAGCTTTGCGGTCCTCCTAAGAGGTCGGTTGAGTATTGCGCTTAAATGATGATCAAGTCGATGAACACTATTAAAACTGAAATAGCTTTATAAATACGTATACTAAATTATGAAGAGAATTAATTATTTCCATTCAACGTAACTCATCGATTACCGCAATGCTAAAAGCGTGTCGTAAATTTATTGTTAGCTGTTTTTCCACATTTTATCGATGTAGATAATGATATATTTGCGCATACACTTACTCTTAATACGATGTCAAATTAATGAGTACTTATGCGATAAAATCTGAGAAGGAAAGGAAGTCAATGAAAGCACCGTACGCAAAACATTAAATACAATTGCAATTAGTAGAAGTCAATAATAATAGTAATAATACCAGTGAATAATGTTGTTGAAATCAAGCGGGATGTAGCTTTACCGTGTACTCATCTAGCTAAAATGACTATTGTCAAAGTTTATTATTCGGTTAGAATAAAAGATCACAGTTTCAATTATTATCAACCGTTAATTAACTTAATACAGTGAATAATGTTGTGGGAATCAAGCGGGATGTAGCTTTACCGTGTACTCATCTAGCTAAAATGACTATTGTCAAAGTTTATTATTCGGTTAGAATAAAAGATCACAGTTTCAATTATTATCAACCGTTAATTAACTTAATACAGTGAATAATGTTGTGGGAATCAAGCGGGATGTAGCTTTACCGTGTACTCATCTAGCTAAAATTACTATTGTCAAAGTTTATTATTCGGTTACAATAAAAGATCACAGTTTCAATTATTATCAACCGTTAATTAACTTAATACAGTGAATAATGTTGTGGGAATCAAGCGGGATGTAGCTTTACCGTGTACTCATCTAGCTAAAATTACTATTGTCAAAGTTTATTATTCGGTTACAATAAAAGATCACAGTTCTATTTATTATCAACCGTTAATTAACTTAATACAGTGAATAATGTTGTGGGAATCAAGCGGGATGTAGCTTTACCATGTACTCATCTAGCTTAAATTACTATTGTCAAAGTTTATTATTCGGTTACAATAAAAGATCACAGTTTCAATTATTATCAACCGTTAATTAACTTAATACAGTGAATAATGTTGTGGGAATCAAGCGGGATGTAGCTTTACCGTGTACTCATCTAGCTAAAATTACTATTGTCAAAGTTTATTATTCGGTTACAATAAAAGATCACAGTTTCAATTAGCTTTACCGTGTACTCAAAAGTTTATTATTCCAATAAAAGTTTTTAATTAACTTAATACAGTGAATAATGTTGTGGGAATCAAGCGGGATGTAGCTTTACCGTGTACTCATCTAGCTAAAATTACTATTGTCAAAGTTTATTATTCGGTTACAATAAAAAAGATCACAGTTTAATTATTATCAACCGTTAATTAACTTAATACAGTGAATAATGTTGTGGGAATCAAGCGGGATGTAGCTTTACCGTGTACTCATCTAGCTTAAATTACTATTGTCAAAGTTTATTATTCGGTTACAATAAAAGATCACAGTTTCAATTATTATCAACCGTTAATTAACCTAATACAGTGAATAATGTTGTGGGAATCAAGCGGGATGTAGCTTTACCGTGTACTCATCTAGCTCAAATTACTATTGTCAAAGTTTATTATTCGGTTCCAATAAAAGATCACAGTTTCAAGTCTTATCAACCGTAACTTAACTTAATAGGTCTACAAATTATAAACATGAATTCACGTTTGTTAGATAACTTAACTGCCGATGGACGACTTACACTTACGCTTCCAAGTGAATAAATCAGTCTTCACCACAATCCCGAAACTCCGAGCGGTTATCTCGCAACAAATTAAATGTCGCCAATTAAAAGGCGACTTTATTATGCGTCGAACGAAAATCGATTAACCGATTAACATTACGACTCGCGCTCTTTGTCCTCGGGCGAATCGATTTCCGACCGCCGGCGTCTCACCCGGTCCGTGTTGCTTCGGACAACAATTAAAAACGAAATACTAAATCGGTACGAGCCGTCGGTAACGGGAAATCCTTGTAAGGCGACGCGTGATTTCATACCCTGTCCCATACGCGTCAAGGCTCAAAGTGGGTTAGGCAGATTAACTTTATCGGGTCTCTCGCGGTTTAATTGATTCTTATTCACCGGTAACGGGCATCGGTGAGTCAGATTGCGGCGCGGTACCGATATCGGTGGCCGAACGTCCGAAATTTAATGACCGAGCCGCAAGAAATATTACGCCGTCCGTGTGTGTGCATCGGTTTTGTTGTGGCGCAGGAAATGCTCCGATATCAGATTAATTATTACTAAAAAAGGAGAAAGAGAGAGGATAACATTTATTACAGCTGCTGAAAATGTTTTTTTTTTTTTTTTAAAACATTGCCCTTACCTTGGGATAACAATAACTTGTGTTGTAAGCACGTTTTATAAACATAAATTTCACGTGGACAAACACTCAGATGCGAAACAACTATGAGTGGATCACACAGTTTTAGATTCCAGTGATAAGAAGTAATTACACAATGCAAAAGTAATTTCTCTTACTTTGGATTCCAAAGATAAGAAGTAAGTATGAGACAGGGATGTAACTAACATTATGGTTCACGGAATGTAAAAACTCGCTGTCGTACCGGTCACCTGTTAACCGTAAGAACTCTACAAGTCTGTACAAGTATGGGTAGTAACGTAGTTAACGAGTCACGTGTAGTTATAGTTCTCGAAGTCCAAAGCGGTTTTTGTATCAAATAACATCATTGAAATAATAACAATAGCGACAATGCGTAACTATAAAGGAAGATTTCGCTATAAAAACTGTTAATGCAGATTACATTTTGGTTGACGCATTTTCAAGTTCTTACATGTAATTATTGTGAAATGTAACAGTAATTTGTATTATTTCGAATATTTTTAACACCGAGAAAATAATAATGAAATATTTCATATTGATTTCAACGTTACATCAATTCATACATTGTAAAAACACGTAATCTTTTCTGATCATTGCTCCTAGCATTTTTACTTATAACATACAGATATTGCGAAATATTACCCTAATTAATATATAAATTTTACCTCCAAAATATTTAAAAAAATTTGCATCTAACTGAACTAAGAATTTGTGTTTAATTGACTCCAATAAGACAGTAGAGTATTACAATCTGACCGAGGTCTGGCATTGGGGCATCCAAAGTTTTCTGACAGCCGACCTCGATTCGACAAGAGACGCATGAATGGGAACGATATGAGGCATTGCTTAACTTTGAACGCCGTGGAGTTTGAAGTGCGATCTATATACAATAAGCCTGATTGAGCCATCCGTACACATTGTTCCCATGTCACCGGCCGTGGCAGTGCGTGGCAGACTTTAAATACGCACTTACAGTGAATAGACGGACGTATTTAAATGCATATAATTATATGATGTCCATTGTAACATTCAGAATGTCGAAAGAGATAAGTGTTTCAACACGGCCCATTTTTCCGATTAAAGGCGGGGGATACGACTGTGTAACTAATCGCTTTAAGATGTATGGTTTCTGTCGAAAAATGTACAATTAACTTTAGCGAGAGAACTTTCATTCAATACGTTTCAGTTTTAGAGTCATCCTAAGCGGATCGATGGCTTCGATTCGCAAATTTGAATCAGACCCAAAAAGAACTTTGGTTGGATATTGCATTAGTTATACCTTTAAACGAGCAATTCTTGTATATATATATATATATATATATATATATATATATATATATATATATATATATATATATATATGTATATATATATATGTATATATATATGTGTGTGTGCGTAGATTCAGGGGCGTTAAATCGATCTAGCTAGGTTTCATTTTTAGAAAATGTCCTTTTATCCCTGTTTTCAGGGAATGAAAAATATCATTCGAATATGACAGTAAATTTCACCGCAAAAAAAATGTTATAATATATAATAATAATATAAGCTCGGTCGGTAGTCCGGCGGCCCCAAAACAGACGGCCGCGGTTCGTATCACGATCATTTACACACTTACTTTTTTTACTTTTTTTTCTATACCAGATCATTTTCTTTATTTTTTTTTTACTTCCAAAATACATGATCTACCAAAAAAACCGAGCAAAGCTCGGTCCTCCAGGTACTTATCTATTAACTAATCAATAACTTTCCTCTGAATCAAGTGGAGATGTATTGTTTTATGGTTCTCATCGAAATAAAAATTAAGTAGTTAGTAGAAACAGAAGCATTAATGATTTCTTCCTATTTATTCATAAACTAGAATAATTTGTTTGTAATGCACTTCACCTTATCAATTCACTTACTTTAATCACTTTAATCACGATTCAAAGTTAGATGCTAAATGATCTAGGTTCACTAAATCTACTAGTAGGGTAACGTTAGTGATGAAATTCCTGACTTTCAGTAAACAAGATTTAAGTAATAAACCTAAACAACCTCTCGTGTCGGCTTGTTTGCATTACCAACTACTACTTCGATGACGAAATCAACAGCTGCACCAAATGAGTTTATAACCATTCGGCTCTGATAAAGCTTATTAAAACCTTCGATTACATCATTATGGTAGAAAACTAGTTCGGGACAGTAAAAGTCGCTTCGGCTTATTGACTACAAATCGTCAAATCGAAATGGAAGTTCTAAATATGCATATGCGTTATGTTTGTTGACTATAGCCCACTCCTTTGGTGGTAAGCAAAATATCTCCAACCCCACATATGTGTTAGATAGGTAACAGAGGTTGTAATCACCTAACAGGTTAAACACCATAAAAGAAAATAATTGCAGCGAAATTCCCCAAGGAGTTGCAGTTTATGAGCCATTGAGACGTCACATATATGACACAAATCCACATACGTATTTTCATTTTGTTGCTATATCACATTGTTACAAATTTCTTTTTCTCAATTTGATTTGGATGAACTTAGCGCTCGCCATGTTGATATCGGATTTTGCTCGGCCAAAAGTCGATATTAAAACTGTCTCTGCTTATCAGTTCATGTGAAGACTAAAGAGAATTGGTATTTTTTTTTATTTATTAAGCTCACCTGCAGATGTGACAATAAAACTTGCTTAGGTCATCTATACAATAATCTAAATTCTATACAATAATTAAAACTAATTGCACATCCGAATTATAGGCAAACACAACATTGATAGCTTCACGTATTTGTAAGTAAATGTATGTTACAGAGAAAAAAAATACAACTAAAACAAAAATATTGAAATAAAAATAAAAATAGAATACAGGTAATATGTTGACATAAGTGTAAAAAAAAAAACTTTATGCCTATTACATATCGCAGAATGACTGGAATCGTTGTTAAATAGTGAGAGCATTTTCGTATAATTTCCTGGTATTGGTACCCACCTGATTAAAATGTGACAACGTATCTGCATGCATACGGTAGTTGCAAATGTCCATGGGCGGCGGTTATCACTCAACACTCAAGTGAACCGCCGGTTCACTTTCCACCTTCTCACATAAAATTAATATATCTCATGTACTAATTTATAAACATTCCTAGTTCTACAATACGGAATGTCCAATTTTCAATAATAGTAATAGAAGACAATAAAGAAAATGTCAGTGGCCCAAAATGGGATGGCGTTAATGGCGTGTAAATGTATGGACGGGGAACAGATGAACATTAACAATCATCGCCAAGCCTCTGGTGATAATCGTGTTTATATATGTATATATATATAATGTAGTCAATACTATCTGCTTGTGACTACAATGTACTAGGTTGTGCTTGATATATGAAAGTACCTGATTATTCTGTAGTGCTTTCCATACACTCGATCTTTCCCAATTAAGCCCAATATATCGTTTTATCTTAACGTGCGGGTAAGCCAACGCCTCGTACTATGTCTTACGACTCATTAGCAGATAAAAACCTTTACTTAATGCGCGTAAAACCGCGTTGCACTGGGAGTGTTTAAACAATTATACGTCGCTCAGATTCTGTTGAAACTTGGATTTCAAATGCCACTTTGTTACAAAGTTATTATAAGTATATGAGGGGATATTTACCAGTTTTCTCGTTTGGTTTAAGAATTTTATTATAGCATATTAATATTACATTTTTTATCACAATATATCGTTATGATTTCATAAACCATAAAGGCCTAATGGGTAGTGACCAAGCCTCTTGCGCCAGAGGTGAGAGGGTGTTGGTTCCATCCTCACTACTGGAAAAATATTGTGTGAAAAACATTGTTTTTTTCCAGTGTCTGGGTGTTTATTTATAACATGTATTTATTTACAAAAGAAAATTATGCTTAAGTGTGTTTATCAGTTATCTAGTACCCATAGTACATGTGTCATTTCGTCCTGTGTATATTGTCATAATAAATGGGTTATTAATCATGCCAATAAATTAAAACACCTAAATAATGATTAAACATCGTGCCAACCTCCCACGGACCAAATGATGTGTTAATCTGCACCTAGATTATAAATTATCAACGTCTAATCGAAGGCGACTTTTCTAGATCAAGGGCTGATGATGTGTTCGTTGTATAGAGTAACAATTAGACGCGACTGAAGCATCAAATGCAATGCTATTAACACTCACATGCCGTACCAGCCTACAAACCTACAAGACTAAGAAATATTCCCTTCGCCAAGGTTTTTAAATCTTCAAACGTGGTTTGTGATTTGCTCGAAATCATACACCGGGCAGAAAGATGGACGACAAGATTAGCGAAGAGATATTCACTATCCTCAGTAAATATCTCTCGCTCCGAAGAGTGTGTGTTCAAATCCTGCTGATGGAAAAATATTTTGTGGTGAATATGTGTTTTTCAGTGTCTGACTGTTTTATGTATTATAATATTTGTATCGTTAGAAAAGAAAATTATGTTTATGTATGCTTAACAGTTTCCAGGTGCCTATAGTGCAAGCTTTGCTTAGTTTGGGACTAGTTAATACATGTTTTAACACTTCAAAATCTCAAGGAATAATAGCTCACTAATACATGGCAATTAGAATCAGATTATGTTCGGAAGTAATTAAGTTAAACTTCAAGAACTTTCTAAATATTTTCTTGAAAGTATCTTTGATAGCTGACATAAAGAAATACTACATACAATTTGTATAAACATTATAATTTATTACTATAGCATTATGTAGATTGAAACTATTAAGAGGGAAGTAAAAGATAAATTCAGAAGTCCCAGAGACTTCTAGTACATACATACCTACATACAAACAGTAATTAACTCAGTGTTACTTTAAATCCCGGTGACGGTACCAACAAAGTTGTAAAGTACCAACATTAAGTGCTGATTTGTCACCATCGAAGTGGAATAGGATCATCGGGTAACCTGCATAATTATGTAATTTTCGGAGATGTGTTGGATACTGCCAATCTGCAGACTGTTTGCTCCAATACCCTGCAGGAGGCAGCAGGAGGAGGCATGCCTTTGCCCAGCCGTGGGACACGCACTTACAAATAAATGAATCATCATTAATTGAATGGTCACGTTCATGGTTATATCACAAACGCTGTAAAGTGTTCGAAACGTCTGGAATTACAAGTACATTTTTTTTTATTAACGAAAAACAAAACGGACTTCAAATATCTCGTATTAGTGTATACATATATTCTA
This sequence comes from Iphiclides podalirius, assembly GCA_933534255.1. Lineage (NCBI taxonomy): Eukaryota > Metazoa > Arthropoda > Insecta > Lepidoptera > Papilionidae > Iphiclides > Iphiclides podalirius. The sequence goes on from OW152826.1 coordinate 13,236,879, forward strand.
TGCTTGATTTTTACGGGTTCCCTAAGCATCTCCGGAGCCCAAGATCCAATACCAATGAAACTAATATGGGACCACATGGGAGGCACCAGCTTTTAAATAAAAAAAAAATCATCAAAAACGGGTCACTCAGTAGAAAGTTCGGAGGTAAAAAGCATTAGAAAAAAAATACAGTCGAATCGAGAACCTCCCCGTTTTTGTCGGTTGAAAATTAAAAATGAACGCGATAAATCTGTAAAAACAATTTCATTTATAATGTACGCGATTATACATTAACACAAGAATTAGTCATAAATCACCGTTAACTAATATTGCTCTGGGTTAAAGATACACGGACTACATGAAAGAGTAGTGTTTCTTTGTTGTAATGAAAAAAAAAAAAAAACAACTCTAAGAAAACCTCGGATCTGGTAAAAATGAATCAGCTGATATCGTATACGAAATTATTAAGATAATAAGCGGATACGTATATTTTGGTCACGAACCAATTGACAATGATCGGTACGGCGCAGTACTAGTGATGGGATTGTGTCGTTTTATCTTTTTTTTACTTTAGTAATGGCTGCTATTGATGATGAAAGAGTTTTTTGTTATTTAAGTTTATATGCTGTAATATCGCAAAAGTGCAGAACATTTTGTAGACAGAATTCAGTATAAAAGTGTTCAATGCACAACCACATTTTTGTTCATTTATCTACAAATAATTGCTGTTTAAAATTTGTACCGTGTAATTTGTAATTTCCTTTCGATAAATTCTCAATTTGTTCACGCCACTCTTCTAACATTCACTAAACACTCAGAACTGTTTTGTTATTACTCGTCGATTATTTTTATTTATTACTCGTCGTTAACAATACCTAAAATATATCGATGAAACGGAGATCGGGGGCAGCACTATCGACTAACCTTTACTCGGCTGTGTTTCGCTGTTGCAAGTTTAATCATGCCGGGCGGCGCGTTCGTGACGCAACGTTTCGCAAGCTTAATCATTATTTTATCTTTACAAATTGTATTCATGGCGGTGCCGGTCGACGCATTGTTATCGTGGCTGGCCATCGACAGCTGGGACGTAAACGTCGACTGGGGACGAGTGACCCCTGGTCCAGTAACGAGCTTGCAGAAACACCGGCGATTCACCAGTCCTGGGACAAATGAAGGGTCTAAGTTCGATGACTCCGTGGCGCAGAGCGAAGATAATTGCTTCGGCGTCGGGGGTCGTGTGTTCGATTCCCACACGGGACCACTGTTTGTGTGACCCACAGATCGTTGTTACGCATCTGGGTGTTTGTCCGTGTGAAATTTATGTTTGTGAAACGTCCGATAATGTTATTCTAAATGGGGGTAAGGATAATGTTTTTTTTTTTTAGAAAGTTCAAAGTCAAAATTTATTAGTAACAGCCTATACATGTCCCACTGCTGGGCAAAGGCCTCCTCTATACAGAAGGTATCAGGGCATAGTCCACCACGCGGCCCCACTGCGGATTGGCGGACTTCACATATTTTCGAAATTTTTGTTTTTTTGTTATTATTTCGAAAATATGCAGGTTTCCTCACGATGTTTCCCTTCACCGCTGAGCACGTGATAAGTCAGCACTTGAAGTTAAAAACTTCATTGGTTCCGGCACCGGGGATCGAACTCAGGTTGCTCGAGTATATTGAATTAAAGGCGAGCGCCCGGACACTGAGCTATCACGGCTCTTAAAAATTTCTTAATGAAAGTTAATGCAAATACTGGCTTTACACTCATGTCAACGTGTATTTAGATGGTGACTTCATGGCGAAGTTGCCAGGGTAATGGCTTCGGTACCGGAGGTCGCGGGTTCGTTTCACACATTTGGGTCCACGTGAAATTTATTTGAAAACAACATGACCTGACAGAACGGGGACAATGTTTTGGAAGAGAAGAATACATTTGATCCTTCGAGGTAGTATTGGTTGTGTGGGACTTATTAATGATGGTAGGCTACCATGATACCAATTTTAATGGAATATCCCTTTAAGGGATGTACCTGCGAGCACCGTACTCACCACACGATATGCAAAAGTATTAATACTCCTTCTTTACGGGGGTTTTTATGTGAGAAGGTGGCAAGTGTGCCGGCGGTTCACCTGATATTAAGTAATAACCGCCGCCCATAGACATTTGCTACACCCGTAAATTTGCAGAAAAGGTGCAACCTTTTAAAAAATTGGATGACTGCTGCTTCACTCACCAGACGAAACGCAGAAGTGTAACACTTCCACTTCACGCCGGTCTTCTGTGAGGTCGTGGGACTTCCAGCGAACGGACCAGCCTATTCGTGCAACAGCGAAGCCCTACCACAGTAATTCATCCGACGCTACACAAGAAATTTATTAAACAGTTTTATTACCACACTCAACACTCAACATCACTACACAGTATAAAACTAAGTGATCCCGCTGCCTGTCTATCCTTATATAATTATGCTTAGATATTTAAAACTACGCAACGAATTTTGATGCGGTTTTATTTAATACGTGGAGTGGTTCAAGAGGAAGTTTTTATATGTATAATTTTTGCATAATATAGTAGAGAAACACTGATAATTTTAGAGGTTTCTATAGCGATGTCGAAAACAAACAGTCATCATTACACCCGTGCGAAGCCGGGTCGGGTAGCTAGTTATGAATATATCACTTCTACTATAACATTGACGATGAAGTCTTATCTAAGTCTTATTTTTTCGATTCTCATTTTATTACGAGCTTCTTGTTCGGAAACACACTAAAGATGCAGTGATTGCGATCAACATGAATATACACACCTAAAACATTGTCCGTTTGTTGAAATAATAAAAGTTTGCACAATTCGCTCACGTCCGCCGTCAAGCATTACGCATAAAAACTGTTATTGAATTAGCATGAAATATAAACGCGGCTGAATTTATTCGAATCACGTATGTCAATAGCAAACAATAGAGTCATTATAGTACATGCACATGCGGCTGTCTTAAAAATAACAAAGTTGCAATTATAGGTACATCCACATGTGGTCTTTAATTCTTAAACATAACAAAGTTGCACTTTGCATGGTGTACAAATCATCGAATATGAAGAAAACTCATCAGTAAAAAAATTTAATGTTATATTTCGTAGTCAACTGCCGGCTGTTTGACAACACAACCCTGCATAAAAATACTTAACTATATTTACCTAATCTTACGCAATAGTTGCTCGTGAAAACTGAAATTGCAAAATGCCTTTCGCTACTGCATTGTTGGAAATCAGAGTAGAAATAATAATTTACTGTTGTTACTTTCTTTATTTTAATAAATACTTAAATATTACAGGAGATAATTTTACGGTGGTAGGGCTACGTAGCAGCCTCGGCTATTGCACGAATGGGCAGGCCCGTCTGGGTAAGTACCACGACCTCATAGAAGACCAGCGTAAAGTGGAAGTATGACAAATACTTTCGAGTTTCTTCTGGTGAGTGAGGTAGCCGGAGCCCAATTTTCAAAAGGTTGTCAACGCATCTGTAACCCTCAGGTGTAGCAGATGTCCATGTTCATCATGTGAACCGTCTGCTCGTTTGGCAACTTTTAGCATAAAAAAAACACTAGCATTTAATAGGGTTAGGCACTATCCATAGTGGACAACTATAGTCTTAACTAACTCAGTAAATTTATAATTTATAAACGCGTGTGCTTCACGCATTATAAACAACGATGCAAAGATTATGTTATATATGACCTGCGATCGGAAAGTCTACAGCAAAATTATTTTATAAAACCATAATTCATACCCGGGCCGACGGTAAGAATTATGGTTGGAATTGTGACGACGATGAATACACAATACACTCAATACTAAAAGGAGCAAGAGAGCTGATGTCGCGACGTAAATTTTACAGTATTATTTATTTCGTGACCGAAAATTGGGCATATCAACAGCAAGATGGAAACCTATCTTAGCCTATCTTAGAGTGGAATTCAACATTTTAAAATTATATCCGTTGTAAGGCACAGCGAGGCGTCTTTTGGCTCAAAATAAATCATTGCAAACTGACCAGAGCTCTAAAGATTTAAGGGTGTCGCCATACATTTCGCAGTGTTCAAAACTTTCTTCAGCACATTTTTGAAGTAATTATACGTGAATACAAATACGCAAATGGATACTAGACAAAAATGTAGCTAATACTGTATTTACGAGAATGTAGCATTGAATTATAAAACAAAATTTAATAGGATTACATTCACTATCTTTCTTCGCACTTGTGATTTTACGATGAATAATAGCATCGCGTCAAAACAACGAGTTAATAACGCGGGGCAAAAAATAACTGAAATGCGTGGTCGATGAATTTTTTTTTAATTTCACATAACTCAACACACTTTAGCGACGATGCAAAAAAACACGCCGCAAAAAGCGCGCGAAAAACTTTAAAAATGCAAAATCACTGTGCGAATCCAATATTAAGACTTAACGCTCCCCCACAGATAATATCAACAACAATAAATTACAATAGAGCGAAATGTTTCGCATAACGCGTACGCCGTGGTTCGAGCATAAATCGAATGTAGTTTTTTTTCATCTATCACTTTTTTATAATCTACATTAATTCCCTTAGCAACGAACTACAAACGCGGCATGAGAACAACGTGAAATTGGATCCTATTTCTGCTTTATAATACGTGGTAACGTAATTTGTTATCACAGGTCACGAGTTCAATTCCCAGTCACGTCGTTTCTCTTTTTGGGTTCCGTACCCAAAGGGTAATACAAATACTAAAAAAAACGTATAAAAAAATATTTAAGTGGGGATCCCATACAACAGACATGATTTTTATACCGTTTTTATAGACATTTGGTACAGATATTGTCGTGCGCGATTCCGACTCGCATTTGGCCCGTTTTTATTTACCCTTACACTAACATCCTCCTATTCAGTGTAAGGGTAAATGAAAACGTATCCGCCAGTACTCAATCCGCCGTAAGGCGACAGTGCCAGTAACTTTGGTATACTTTAATTAGTTAAGTCTAGCTGTCTACCCCCTTTAGATTAAGAGTCGAGATAAAGTTTTCAGCAAAAAAACGGAATATATTTATACTGTGGCAGGGCCACACAGCTGCCTCGGCTGTTGCACGAATGGGCAGGCTCGTCCGGGTAAGTACCACGACCTCACAGAAGACCGGCGTAAAGTGGAAGTAAGACAAATACTCTCGCGTTTCGTCTGGTGAGTAAGGTGGTCGGAGCCCAATTTTCTAAAGGTTGTCTACGCATCTGTAACCCGCGGGTGTAGCAGATATATGCATGAATTGCCTGCTAGCTTTTCAACTTTTCACATAAAAAAAATCTCTTTAGCTGAGTACGGAACAATTGTTACGGGGTCCTTGGCCCTGCCACGCCGGATGTCGATGACCCGCGCAAAATTTACGGTCGTACGCTTACTTAACGCTTCAAAACAAGCAACGCGTCTGATAAGTCGTTAATTATGAATCAGCGGGTCGCCTCCGACCGTTCTTTGGCGATGGCGCGGATGCCAACAAAATCTGGCGCTTGGGCGTGGAACAATGCGATTTGAAGAAGCGAAAATGTTCTTCTCCATCACAAATTGGCCAATGCTTCGCTATCCGACCTGCCGATACCGGGAGATGTAGTTGCTGGTGTAAATGCAATAGATTCCAGAGGCGATGGACACATTTTTTTATGTGAGAAAGTGGCAAACGAGCTGGCGGTTCACCGGATGTTAAATGATAACCGCCGCCCACGGACATTTGCACAACACTGGTTGCAAATGTGTTGCCACTTTTAAATAATATGGGCCCCGGCTACCTCACTCACCATACGAAACGCAGAAGTGTAACACTTCTTCTTTACGCCGGTCTTCTGTGAGGTCGTGGTACTAAGCCCGGACTACTAAATACTGTTGCGTGGTCCTGCCACAGTTAAGCCTACCGTCCTACCACATGAAGGTTTGAGTTCGCCAATATTTTTTGTGGCATCTGACATTAACCTCTAGAAGAATCGCGAGACTCGGAAGAAATGTTTATGACTTCTACTCCATCTGCTTTGGTTTTCATTGAGTTTGGTATGTCCCGGGAGGAACCAACTAAATGTGGTAGGACCACGCTACAGTCTTCGCTGTTACACGATTGGGCAAGTCCGTCCGGGGAAGCCAACTCACAGAAGACCGGCGTGAATTGGCAGTGTTATACTTCTGCGTATCGTCTGGTGAGTGAGGTAACCGGGGCCCGCTTTATTACAAGGCAAGATCTGCAACCAGGGCGTGGCAAATGTCCATGGTCGGTGGTTATCACTTAATATCATGTGAACCGCCAGCTCTCATGCCACTTTCTCAGATTAAAAAAAATCAAGCAAAAATTAAGAAGACCGCGAAAAACTTAGCGTTTTGCAGACACCTTAACAGACGAAATTATAAGAATAGATAGCGAAAGCATCCGATAAGTCATTTTTCCTTAGCATTCTGGCACTGCGATTTAGCCAAGTAAGATAAAAGAAGAGCGACTTTAAAACTATGGATAAAACCTAACTTCTTTGAAGAACATTGTTAGGTGCTATTTATAATTTGTCCTTCATTTTGCCTACTAAATTTATACATATTATTAATTAGTACTATATTAATTATATTATACATAATACTTGGGTCAGGCTTTTAAATATATGTTAAATTTATACATTTAACATATATTTAAAAGCCTGACCTAATTCTTCTTCATTCTTTCCACTGGGATATAAAATGCATTAAGTTACACCGTCAAATTGGTTTTTTTTTGTTTTCTAATTACAGTAAAGTCCCATACAAGACCCAATGCTGAGCAAAGGCCTCCTCTGTACATAGGATATTAGGGTATAGTCAACCACGCGACCCCACTGCGGAGTGGAGGCCACATATCATCGAAACTTCATCGCAGTGATAATTCAGACCTTAACTTTTCGGTTCCACCCTATGATTGATGACTCCGTTGCGCTGTTGCCAAGGTATTGGCTTGGGCGTCGGGGGTCGTCGGTTCGATTCCCACGCGGGACAACTATTTGTGCAACCCACAGATAGTTGTTTCATATGGTTGACTGGTAGGAAATGCTGTCAACATTAAGTCCGCCTCTGTACTATGTTTTGTGCGTGCAATGAAACTTTACAATAATATAGCTTATACGTCAGAATAAGACATAAGTTATAATTTCTATTATATATAGATATTCTATTATATATTTTTATGTATATGAAGAAGAAGAAGAAGAAGAAACGTTTATTCACGGTCTAAGCACAATAGATACATAGAACACTTAAAAATAATAATGTAACTACACATTATGTAAAATTATATTATAAAAACTTAAAATAAATGTAAACATAACAAAAAAACTAAAAAAATATAATAATAATAAGTGAATGTCTGTGTAGCAGCATCTATCTTCTAGTATATCTATCTTTTTGTCTGAATGTTACGCCTTTAGTCTATCCTTTGCAGACGTAGTCGCGGGCAGCAGCTAGTGTTGAATAAAAAGCGAGAGTACGAACACAAAAAAAAATCATGAAGGCCTATCCTATATAGCACACTGAGTCTTCTTCTTCTACCTGGCATTAATCCCGGGTATTACCAGGGTTTTATTGCCAGGCTATTGCCACGTATAGATCACACTGAGTATAATACTATAATTCCAAGGCTCACGCCCGGTTGCTGAAACACTGTTCATCGTAGAAGTCAACCAAAATAATCTTCTTTATGATTAGAATGATCAATTCAAAGACTTGAACCATCCTTTTGGCAACTCAAATGACATTTGAAAAGCCATTTGACAGATGATTTGTTAACATCTACGATGATCAGTGTTTCAGAAACCGAGCGTTACTCTCGTTTATTCGACGAGTGGTGAGACTTGTCACTAGAAAAGGGCATAAACAAGACAGTAATCCCGATCGGAAACGTGAGCGGTGCACACCCGGCACGAATCCGCAACCGCAAGATTGCCAATCCGTCGTCCGCGCCGCAATTAAATCGACACTAAAATCTTAATCCGCGCATTAAAATCCGCGAACCGACCAAGTTATTACCACCCGTTAATTGTTCGAAACGATACCGTGACCACATTAAGCGCGCTCGCGGCCGATAGCGGATCTCGCCGCGGATTTTTTCCGCGGCGCGACTGTCGTTATTACGTACATTCGGTGCTGCGCGGACTTAGCTTAGCGTTCGTCTTTATGCAGAGAGACAATTAAGATATATAAATAACGTTTGTTGACCCCGGCGCTTTAGCGGGGATCGCGATAAACGTGTTGCCACATTCGGTCGGAGCTACGCCGACGCGCCGATAAAGCCGGGACGCCTTAATGGCCCTAATTAATTACCCGCCATCTCGCGTATGAACGCGTGCATAAAATGCGAAATTATTAAACCGGAGACAGTTGCCAACGTCCGTGGAGCTAACTGGATACGTTGCGACAGCGGAAAAGAAACCACCGCTTCGCGTTGACATTTAAATCTAATCCTAATATTTATAGTTTATTCAAATTAACTTTGAAATATACATCCTTATAAAACATCCATATTAACACCATTTACGTATAACCGCTGACATCGCTCACGGAAAGAGTCTAAAAATTATACTCGGGTAAAAGTTGACGTTCTTAATACAAAATTTTAAGCACCCATTTGACTTTTAAATTCCTCACAGTAGCTTCTTTCTAAGTGATTTTTTCACTAGAACTGCATAGATTCGGTCGCGACATTAAGATCCAGCGATACGATCGAAACGGGAAGGGAGCGTGTAATTATTTGCGGTCTTGTAAAAAGTATACGATTCTCTATCATCTAGCGCAATAAAATATATATGGCGTCATTCAATTCAGTGACGCATGCACTTAAGACACGGTACGCTTAGAGCGCATTGTAAAAAGTAATTAGTCGTAAATGGCGATGGGTGAATTAATAATTGACGCGGTAAATTGATTCCATTACCACTAGGTTTTACCTCGTTATCGTGGTTCATGGTTCGTAAGCTTTACGTATTGAAAATTTCATTGCGGCGTATATAGACTTATGTAATGTTGACATGACATGACAACTCATCCCCACGTAAGCTTAACGACTTTTTTGAGATATAAATTCCTCAACAGATCTATCGATAATCCAGTCATTGGTTTATCGATAGATCTGATGAGGAATCTGGATCCGAAAAGATTATTAACTAATACTTATTCCCCACACAAAATTGCCTAGTGTGGGAATTGAATGTACGATCCATTATTCCGTACCTTAAGAAATACGCCAGCAGTGCAATCTATATTCATCATTCCGTCGTTTGTTTACTCTTTTCGTTATTTTATTGGATTATGGACTGTAGACGAAATCCACTAACTATGGATTGAGTAACTATTGGTATTAATTATAAGTAACTATTGGTAGTAATTCAACCTCACAAACATTTACTGAGTTCTTAAGCAATCCAACCGATGAGCTACACGGTCTTGAATTTATATTTATCAATGTGACCGTAAGTTATTATTTTCGTAAAACCTATAACGTTTTGTCGCGTGGGTGTCCACTTAAGTCCACTTAATTAATAAATGAGCGGACAGCCTTGTTTGGCAACCGGTACGGTTGCCAGGCTGTCGACTGTTGCAGCTGGCAGAAGCAATTATTTTTCATTAGGTGGTCTTGTATTTTGTAGCAAATTGTGACCTATGTACAAGTAAGATACTACTCAAAAAGGCTACGGATTGCTCCACGATTAATGTACCATGTTATACCTTCGTGAATATCAGCGACTGTGGCCATAATCGACATCTACTTTTGATGCTTCTAGTAAAGTAGGCTAAATTCCAGGTATAAAATTATCTTGTCTTAATCATATAATCTTTAACTTGTTTTAATTATAAAATTGTAAATACTTTGGAATAACTCTTCTGTGTTTTATTTATGGGAAAATATGTAAGCAAGTAGGTGGTCGACTTGATGCTAAGTGTTGATCGCCGTCAGTGAAAACCTACTATATCTAACGTATTGGAGATGTGTTGCCAACTTACTAAACAGTGGAGCCCCGACTATCACATTCACCGGACGAAAGGCATAAGTGTAACACTTCAACTTACCGTCAGTCTTCTGTGAGTTCCCGGTACCTCCCCAGACGGACCTGCTCATTCAGCTTATATAGGCCAGTTTTATCCAGGTTCCAAACTTTTCAAGACATTTTTTTCACACATCATGGAGCTTAGTGGAAGATCAGAGTTGAATGAGCATTATCTACAAACAGCACTGGCCCATATATCTTATACCCAATTTGCAGAGATTACCAGTGGCATCAAAGTTGCACTGAGCTTATTAAAATCAATAGCATAACTGGTGTTTAGTATTTTGCTAGCTCCGAACGATTAGTATCCACAGTGATGAAAACTTATAATTTCACACAATTAAAATTGAAAGCCGCTCTATACTTAAACTTTTCACAGGAGCTCAGCAATCATTGTCATTTAAAAAAACGCCAACACCCTCTGCTTATCTCAACCAGCAAACACAAAAGAAATAAAGCCATATTAAATAGTTGCCTTATACGATAATAGAGGATTGGCATGAGATGAGAACAGACATCCTAATAACCAGTATTCTAGTCTTCCCTCTTGATAATCAACTTTATAGGGAATTGTTTCTTAATCAAGGTCGCCCGCTCACTGTTGTGGCAAGCTGTACATGTTTTTACTAAAGGCGTCTCGCCGACCATTCCAGCTTATGACAAGACCTGATATTACTGTAGGTATACGGATTAGTTCAACAAAAGCGTGTTCGATTGCCTATCGCACTAAAAAAGATATATGGATACAATTAAAATGGTAATTAAATTCAACTAAGGTAGAACGCGTAAACGCCGCACAACGCATAAACTCACTCGCTAACGACACGACAGAGCAAAGAGTAATTGATTAGAATCGCCGTACAGATTTACAGTGGGGCAAATTTATCAATTAATTATTAGCACCAGATGAGATTACTTCTAGAGGGGGCATTAACTTAATTAGGTTCAAGAGCGCGGTTCAACGACTCGGCAAAGTCGTGACTTGCGCCTGCGCCGCGCTTGTCCTACACAGTGTACATACATACGAACATACATAAAACCTTACAAACATTTTTTACGTGCTGGATGGAGCGACTTAATGTAACGTAACGATGGTTGACTGTTCTAGTGTTCTCTAGAGACGGCAAAAATAGAATGTGCTGTTATTGTTTTTTATTTGAAAATTTGGCAAACGAGCAGGTGGTACTCATGATGCGATGTTATTAACGCTGCCAATAGAAATCAGCAATACCTGAGGGTCTGTGATGTATTGCACAGCTTTAAAGAATTGGGCTCCGGTTATCTCACTCACCAAAAGAAACGCGAGAATAATGCTTCCACATTACCTAAGTCTTTTGTAAAGCTATGGCACTTTCCAAGACGGGCTTGGATTTGATATTCTTTCATTGTTCTTTACAGAGATGAAGGAAAATACAATCAAATATATTTAATTAATGCATTTAGCTTAACCTACTGCGTAATAACCTACCAAAATCATTGTTGTCACCTATCAACGTATTGACGTATATCTTTTTTTTAACAGACGATGGCAATCGAGCAAGTGGTTCACCGTCCTGTCATATGCAGTAACTATTTACCACCGCCAATGGAGATCTATGGCAAGAGAAGTCGGGCTACCACCAAATGAAAAAGAGAACTGAAAGTATTTCTACCTAGCTTCTCTTCTGCCAGGCGGACCTTCGTCGCAACAGCACAAGCCCTCATATTGATTTGAGCTCTTTATCTCACAATTATTGATTATCAGATTTCAGGAGTGCCACCCACCTCTCAAATGGTGGACCTTCAATTCAATGGACGCTTGCAAAGACATCTCCCAAACAATGTTGTGTAACCTAAGTGCCATAGTCATTCGTGAGTCAAAATGGCTTAACCATATAAAATACGGAAGCATGGTTGCAGGCACCAGAAACGCCGAATGAACTCTTCACTTTGCGACAATCATCGTCTTCAATATAGACGAGTAGAGCTAATGCCTCCACGTATTTGAGGTTAAGTATCAATTGAACAAAAAATAAACTCAGATGAGATGAAACAGAAAAGTCATTAGTGCAGTCGCTAAATGATCATCATTTTTGAGCGTCCGAACTACACAGATATGGATGCAGGCGCGTAAAATCTTATATCCTCCTCGAGCGACATCATAAACCGGACCGATCGTTCACTCGTGACCTTTTGGGGGCCGATAACGCGACGCAATGTACCCTTCTCATGCTCTCCTGACAGCAGACCCAACAAGGTCGATGGGCGCGCAATAAATCCGGTGTCATCTGAATCGCGGAGGTGTAAATTCCAAACGATCCGATAATCGACTCCGCCTAATTAAATGTCGCCCGAATTGAAGTACAGTTGCGGTCAGCGGTGCATACGCCGAAGGGTGACCGAACCTAGGGCCTTGGCCCCGGTACGCCCGCGACGAACTCCCCTGACCACGCTTCACCGTCCACGGCAAGTGCTGGAAGTGGCAGCGACACGTCGTTCGACTCGACTTTCATTTATCGTGACAAATGATCTTTAAATAATGAGTTTCTCAATGTTAACGGTTAGCTTTCTTGAGATTGACGTTTCACTGCTCTAAAATGTGGCAAATCCCAAGTCCATCGATGCACACCAGTACAAACTGACTTCAGATATTTTTTTTATGTGAGAAGGTGGCAAACGAACGTCACCTGATGTTGAGTGATAACCACCGCCCATGGACATTTGCAGCACCCGTAGCGTTGCAGATGCATTGCCACCTTTTAATAAAGGGAGCCTCGTCTACCTCACTCACCAGACGAAACGCAAAAGTATAATACTTCCACTTAACGCCGGTCTTCTATGAGGTCGTTGTACTTATCCGGACGGACTTGCCCATTCGTGCGATATCCGAAGCTGTTGCGTACCCTACCATAGTTATATCTTACTTACTATACGTTTTCTATTTGATTTTGAGAAGTTCCTGATGTATCTCCGGAATTCAAGATTCAACACCAATGAAAGTAATATGAAAACACGTAGGAGCTGAATTGAAACGAATGCAAAAATATTCTTTGAAATCTGTTCATAAATGACGGAGTTGTGAGGTTTATTACGTAAACTACTTAAAAAAAAACAACTGAATCGAGAACCTCACACCGTGTATACAATTTTCAAAATTAAGAAATCCGAAAAGCGGAAAACATAATATCTTCAGTTGGACACTTGAGTAACACCGCGGCCCAAGTCAAATTTTCACCAGTATAAACATGGCGATATAATCACAAGACACGTTATTACTGACATAAACTTTACAACGATGGAAATTTCCAGGATCTTATTCATCTCCACATCCAGCGCAGCTTTATAGCCGTGGCATCCGAAGGATGAGCGGGTGACGAACGGCCGATGACTTCGCTTTAGGTATATTTTATTACCTGAACAAATATAGCACGGTAATACACGACCGTTAAATGGTTGCAACAACGTAAGGAACTTTATTAAATTGTTCTGTGCAATCAAATGTGTTGGACTTAAAAGTTTTTGGATGATTAATGTTGATATGGATAAGGTACTCTTTGTTACTCGTTCCAACCGTGTTATTAAAGTTTCTATTTCGTTATCCAATAGTTACTGCTTATGAGTTTCCGATTATTTATTTATTTTTGTACTTAAATCTGCAATAACCCCATACCTATCTACAAACTAATACATAATAGCGATAGTTTTTATATATAGGTCGGAAAAAGGGAGAAAGATACACTAAATAATTTACGCCAAGGAGTGATCGGTTATCTGATTCTGAACCGCAAAATCGCTGTCTCACACGTACGGTGGTAAGTTTACAACATATATCGTTAGGAACCTACAATCTTACATAGCGAGTCGGAGTTCTAGTCCCTATCTTCGTCTTTATTTGAGAATAACAATCTAATCATAACTTTAACAATGTAAGTTTAGACGAATCTATATCTCCAGAGACGATTAAAAGGCAGATTTTATTCATTTATGGAGTTTGTCGCGTATAAATTTAAGTTCCTCTACTACATCATCGATGATCATCAGAGTATTATAGTATAGTATGATATATTAGGTATTTAATATGTATCTTTATATAAATAATTCTACTGTACGTGTGAATCTCACTGAACCCCTCCTAAACGGCTGGACCAATTTTAACGATTTTTTTTGTGTGACTTCAGGTCGATTCGAGAATGGTTTAGATTAACGATTCGGTTAATCTAAACCATTCTCCGCTAGTTACTTACAGTTATTTTACCTATTGTGTATAGTTTAATTTAAAATGTGCAGTACTGGCGTAAGTAACAGACATCATAAAATATTTCTTGGATCAATCGAAAATGGGAAATAAAACGACGTATTTGGTGGTGTAATTGCCTCCTGTGTAAAAAGTATGTTTAAGTATGTTTATCAATTATCTAATACCCATAGTACAAGCGTTGCTTAGTTTGGGACTAGAGATCGTTGTGTAAAAAGGTTTTCTATAATAATAATATATTTATTTATTTATTAAATAAATTATCGCAGCTTAGTAAACTGTTCACTAGTTGATTTCAAATTAAAATTTACTCAAAAAAATCTTTAATATCATAAAATATTATGTATTATATACACGCCATATATACTTTGATTGCCTTAAACGATTCATTGGAGTGATTTAATTAAATGTATTATATTACAAGTCATTTCAATTAAAGGTTTTGATTTATTTAATTATTCACTACAAAGAATAATTCAATTAAAATTATCATAACTTCAAAACATATTTTTAATTTAAACGTTTTAAAAAGGAGATAAAAAAGTGCAACCTTGAAATCTTAGAACATCATCATTATTATTAAAGTTTTTGTAATAGTACTCAAGTGATTTATATTCAGATATATAAAACTTCGAGGAGCAGTGTAATTAAATCATTAAAGACCAACTATCAAAAATTAGTATGTACATTATACTCTATGTTTACAAAGGTGGACCTAGAAGAGTCCCCTTGGAACACCCACTCTTTAACCACAGAGCTGACTATGTCTGACTTATTCATCAAATTTTTGCTGATGAGAGTGATCTCTTAAAACCCGTGCCCTCAGCCAGGGTGAAGGGTAAGACGGCCTTTGATCGCTAACGAAAGTTTTTGACTCAATCTCCATAATGGAGGCTGGCGCGACCGGGGGTAATGCGACCGCGCTAGTTTGATGTCTCACTGCGTCTTGTTTGTTTTAGCACTTCCCAGTCTATAGTCGCAGGTGGCAATAATTCGTCTCGTCGGATACATTCTACATACAGGCTGTTGATTTTCTTTTCATTTATATATTTTATATTTTTTGTTCACTTAAACTTTGTATATATAGATATTTAATCAAGACTCTACAGTTTTTACTATTAAAACCTAAAGAACTCGTAATGAATATTAACAAAAAACGTGACTAAAATTATAGTCATTAACCGACACTGTTTCAATAACCTTTCCTTCAGTCTTTTCTATCTGTTTCATGTCTTTGAAGTTTTTAGAAAAACTTCACAGCTCATACGCATAAGGGTTTTACATAGAAATTTTACATTTGCATAAAACTTACAAGACAAAAGATAAAAAAATGTTACATGCCAATAATTTAGGTAAATGGAGGCAGTCATATTATTCTCGATGCATGAAATTAGTAAAAGATAAAATATTATGCCTCATAAAACATTTGTATCCAACCGCATCATCCTGTGTACCAGAACAAATGTTATTCAAAGGACGAACGAGACCGAATCGCGGGCGCAATTAGCCCGTACACTGAAATCGCATTATTGGAGGGTTGCGGGGAAAAGGATCAACCTGTATTTAAAAAAGAAGCGGGGAAAAAATAAACATGAACCCCTTACTCGGCAGCACAGCGGTAGTGTCAGCAGCTTTCCTTGTTTGAAAAAGCAACCGTTACTTATTACAATAATGCACTTATAAATACGCATTTTGAGAATTTTGTGGCACCACTAGCGCCAATTTATCTTTGAGGATCATTTGAAACTCGAATTGATGTTAAAAAGGGCGACAGACGATAGTAAATTCGTTGTTCGATTGTATCGGGCGCTTTTATATTGGTTTTCGTCTATCGGTAGTGGATTTCAAAGGGGGTTGCTAGATTTCTCGCTTATCGGGCGAATTGATCTTGAGTGTTTTACAGTTTGTTCATCTTCTTTTAAATATTTATTTAAGTTATGGTCGTACTCTTGACTCGAATACTTCTTATGATGTATGAAATGTCTGGCTAGATTGAACACTCTCTGTAAACAGATGTGTCGAATAGGTGTTTATACTTTTCCGCTTTTCCTTTGGGGTGGCATATGGCCCGCCATCATTATTTGTTTTATTTATATTTATTTGTTTTATTTATATATTTATTGCGCACAAAACACAGGATTCTCATCCTGTGTTTTGTGAGTTGAGTGGTGGTTGTGTCAGTTGAGTGGTTTCGATCGTTAATCCTAGAAAAATATTTTACCGTGGCAATAGCATATCAGTAACGCCTTTAACTATATCACCCTTTCAAATCAACTAATGCATTTAAACCTACCTTCGTAATTAAAATCAAATATCATATGGTGTTTTATACAACATCATAACGAAAACAAATCTAAAACATATATCGCTTTAAGTAAATTAACAAACATTGTCTTCAGCAAAACTCGCCCCTCATATAGTTGGGGCGGGCATGATAGAGAAACTTGAAAGTTTATTTAATGAGCTTAAAACGTTCGAAGCTTTTTCAGTCGCCCAAAGTTCAATTAGCTTATACTGAAATTTGATTGCGAAGTTTCCGCCGGGTGAAAGTTATAAGGGGCTTATGTCTCTCTTGAAGTTACATTCAATGAAGTTGGTAAGGTCACATATCGATTTTGCACAATGTACTGCGACAAGCGCTGGTCAAGTGTGGTGTATTTAATAACTACGTATTTTTTTTTCTCTTTTAGTATTTTTTTCTCTTTTTCCAAAAAAATAGCCCTTACTTTAGGATAACATTATCCTGTGTTGTAAGGACGTTTTGCAATCATAAATTTCACGTGGACACCCATTGAGAAACAACTATCTGTGGGTCACACAAATAGTTGTCCCGTGTGGGGATCGAATCCACGACCCACGACACCGAAGCCAATACATTGGCAACTGCGCCACGGAGTCATTGATATTTTGTAAAGATTAGAGGAAGGCATTACGGTCTTCATACCAAGAGTTGGATGGCTCGTTGCTATGGCAGCAACTTATACTATTATAATTCTCATGGGGGAAGTATCACAGCCTCACAGAAGACCAGAGTGGCAGACGTGGCCCACTACTTTTTATATATTGGTAGCGGATCTGCTGTGTTGTATGTGTCCAAGGGCGGTAATCACAACATCAGGGGAACCGCCCGATTTTTCCAGCTTTTGATATAAAATATAACGGTATTTTTTCCCACTAACCTGCAGACGTTTTTCGACCTAGCAAAAATGTTATTCGGCGATGAATTAATGAAGTAATCAACAAGCAGAAATCGGTGGTCGATTATAGTTTTCGAGAAAAAAAATTATTTAAAACGCTATTTTCACTTATAAAGTCCGCCATTTTACTAATTCGAACTCAAAAACTGAATACACAGTACTGTAAACGTGATAAATATAGCAAGTGGACGACAATTATTATTTTTTTTAATTTAATTAGTCACAGATCTGACTCGGATAGGTTAGGTTAAGAGGAGCTCCGCTCCCGCCTTAGCCTTCGTGGTTATTTTTTTATAACCACCCAGAACGTCAGTGTAACAATACTTTTAGTATTTTTGAAAACCCTTTTTTTAATAATGCGAGGTTATCATTTGGAAATGTGTGTGAATTCATAAATTTGTACTTGATGTTGTCAACAACAAAATGGCGGATTTCTTTATTGAAAATAACAAGTTTAATTTTTTCCTCTCGAAACCTATAAGCGAGTGCCGAATTCTGCTTGTTGATTATTTCTTTAATGATTTTTCTTTACCGAATAAAATGTTGGTTTGGTCAAAAAACACCTGCAAGCTAATGGAAAATTTTACTAAAGCAACTATCACATTAAGTTTAACGCCATTAAGAAACTAATAATTTTACCCAAGTCAAGTTCATGAAAGTCAGACACGAAAACAACATACATAATGACGTGTTAATGTTGTCTGTTGTTGTCTAATGCTACATTACTTTACCTGTACCTGAATAATCCATACTAATATTATAAACGCAAAAGTAACTCAGTCTGTCTGTCTCGCTTTCACGCCAAAACTACTGAACTGATTTAAATGAAATTTGGTACACAGATAGTCTAGAGCTTGAGAAAGGACATAGGCTATTTTTAATTGGATTTTTTTTAAAACAAAGATATTTATTTTAGGGTAAAGAAAGATATTTAAAGAAAGATTTTTACTTTTTAAGGGCTTCAACACGAGCGAAGCCGCGGGCGAAAAGCTAGTGCTAAATAAAATAATAATCTTCATTCTTATCGCACGTTTGACATCAATATCGCTAAGCTATCACAGCTCTGTCTATATCCTTCAAATAAATGTTTTGTCTGTTATTATAATAAATAAAATTTCTACAGTAAAATGTTATATATGAAGTACTATTTAAATGCCGATGTAATAATTTCTCATCGTTATTGGAACGAGAAGATTTCATCGAACTAAACAAATTAATAAGCGATGTTGAAGCGAGGCCATCAAAAATAAATACGTTCCTTAGCGCTATTCTTTCCTAGAAACACTTAATGGAGTCCCGTAGTGTTGCGATATAAAAAGCTCTTTCCCAACGGGCCCCCAATTGTGAGCTTTGTGCTGTTGCGAGTAGAATTTGTTTCTGCTTCTTGCGTTGAAGAAATTCTTTTATGAATTGGAACGCTTGTTTCGTCCGTATTCTCTTCGTTTGTTCAAGAGTTTCTTTTCAAATTTATTTGAGATTAAGCGAAATTTGGAATACGGTGGCTCTTTTTTTGCGTGGAATCGTTCATTTAAACGCTTGGAGATAAAACGCTCCTTAATTAAGCAACAATACAGTATTCGATTAGATCGAGATGTTTAACCGTTTTCGTATTTCGCTGATCGTGACTTCAAGTTTGAACCATCATCTCAGGTAGCGACTAATTGACATAAGCGGCGCGTAAACTTATGGCTACGGCTGGTTGCGTGGCGGTTCGATTCCCGCGCAGGACAAGGATCTGTATAAACCATAGATCTCGGTGCTTACTCCGAAGAACGGTTGATGCCAGGCAGGCGGACCGTAATAAAAAACCTAGCCAATAATACAGCTATTAATAACATGATGTTGTGTAGACCCCGCAAAGGTTGGATACGGGCAAAAGAAAAGAAGATACATGTCACAATGCTATGCAAAAAAATTTGTAGAAAACAGACAAAAGTAAAGTAACAGCCTGTACACGTCCCACTGCTGAGAAAAGGCCACCTCTGTACAGAGCATAGTCCACCACGTTGCCCCATTGCGGATTGGCGGACTTCATTCGACATATTTTTCTTTGTTATTATTTCTAAAATATGCAGGTTTCCTCACGATGTTTTCCTTCACCGCTGAGCACGTGACAAGTCAGCACTTGGAATTAACTATTTCATTGGCGCCGGCACCGGGGATCGAACTTACATTGCTCGAGTACATTGAAGAGGCGAGCGGACACTGAGCTATCACGGCTCTTAAAATAGACAAGCCTCTCTCATAAATACCAAATCCGTTCGCCTTGTTTTCTACAAAACTTTTCCGTAAATAAGCTGCACCTGATAAAACTTCGTTGCTCACAAGTAAACAAGGAACCGACGACGGTCAGACGTCCGCGACTTCAGTTTCCAACTTTCCAACGCACTTTGCAGAACTAGACAACACTAGTTGAAGGGGACGCTGCGCTTGGCTGTAATTGAGATTCATTCGTCGGCTCACTACACGCCAGTCTGTTTCGAATCTCTTCAGTATTTCGTTAAAAGCAGACGACACTTCGAAACTTGTTTAACACAGTGAACAAACAAGTAGAATATAATTTTAAAAAACTGTAAAACCCGACTGCGTTTCTGTGTATTTTTTTATTTTGATATACCCAGTGTCACTCTCACAGTAAATACGAATCCGACGACACCTTTCAAGCCAAAATCCATCAAGCCGTTCGGGTTGCAGAGTGTGCCAAAACAATTAAACATACATACATACAGACTCTCGAAAAACATAACCCTCCTTCTGACGCAGTCGGGTATATACAGTAGGGTATATACAATAATAAGAACGCGAGAAATATTTAACACTTCACATCCTTTCTATCTGAATAGTGATTTTATTCGTCTTAAGAAATAAAAATATTGACTGTTTCTTATCAGTACACACTTTCAAACAATATGTATGTTCATAACATTAAGAATGAATTTTCAAGATTTAGTAATGTGCATGATATAAATACCAGAAAAAGACTTAGTTAATTCTACCCTCATCTGGATTGCGTAGAATAAGTAAATCTTTTGAGGGACCACCTCAAAACGTTTACGTTTTTACAACGAAATCCCAGAAAAAAAAATGAAACAGTTGCTGAAGTCCGCCAATCCGCAGTGTAGTCGCGGATTGGCGGTGCATTTCGACTTCAAAAAAGGAGGAAGTTCTCAATTCGACTGTACTTTTTTATGTTAGTTACCGCAGAACTTTCGAACCAATTTTGATGATTCTTTTTTTATTTGAAAGCTAGTACTTCCCATGTGGTCCGATTTTAATTTCATTTGGTATTGGACCTTGCGCCCCGGAGATACTCAGGGAACTCTTAAAAATCAATTATGATATGAATGCAGAGCGAGATATTGAAATCGATTTTCTTTTTCGTTAGTAAAAAATGGTTATTAAAGATATTCAATGTATATCTGCAAACTCTGTAAACTCTGCAAATCTGCAAACTCTAAGTTGTTGTAATAAGTCACCGGCCACCTGATGTATAGTCATATTGGTGACAATTTTTCATATTAAAACATAAACATATTATCAACCACATTTTTCAAAAGTTAAGAAAACAAGGCCATTTTGTCAACAAACAAGAAAAGAATACAGTCGAATTGAGAACCTCCTGATGAAATCGGTTAAGAAACATGGCCCCCGTCAACTTACCAGATGAAACGCAAAAGTATAATGCTTCCTCTTCAAGCTGGTCTTCTGCCAGGCTACGGTACCCCGGACGGGCCTGCCCATTACTGCAAAAGTCCTCACGAAATCACGACCAAAAAACATAGTCATTATTTTCCCCGTAATTCGTTACAATGCAAAAGCGCTTTTCAATTCCGCAATTCGATACAGACCCGGCAAATTAATATCGATGCACAAATAATGGCTCCGTTAATTAAATTAATTTAAATGTATTTTAAAGCACCAGTGTTGCTGACAATCTATTTATTTGTGTTTGTGGAGTTCGATTTTAATTGGAACCGAAGTGTTTTTGATGTCCACTTTGAACGTTATGAATAACGGTAGCCTTGAAATGGTATTTCCATTTGCGTTTCTGTCAACAGTAAGTTTTGTGCTTTGAATTTCCAATAACTCACTAAGAAATCACTTCGGCTTTATACAATTTAATGATATTCTTCATTCTAAATCCATTCTCGATCTATAATTGGTGTAGTGGATGGTGCTGTCTCTTGCGCCAGAGGGTGTGGGTTCGATCCCCACTACTGGAGAAATATTGTGTGATGAACAGACACTAGAAAAACATTATGTTTTTCTAGTGTCTGGGTGCTTATACAACATGTATTTATAAAAGTATGCTCTAGTCTGTTTATCAGTTACCTAGTATCCATAGTACAAGCTTTGCTTAGCTTGGATTTATTAGATCGTTGCGTAAAACTATGTCTAATATGTAATGTATAATAATTATTTATTTATTACTGGTAGCAAACAAATGCGACAAACATACATAATGACAATAAAATGTATTATATTTCTAAACGACATTCTATGAAACCTTTTTTGAGCTAGGTATATACATAAAACAACGTATTAAATTGCAGAACGTGACTATAGGCAATGAAATATGTTGAATCATAATCTGTAACCTACAACTTTGGTAAGGTCAAGTTGACCTAGAGAGGTCAAAAGCCGCGGGCCGCGTTTGCGAATTTTGATTAACGTCGCACCGGACTGTGTTCAGCTAT
Organism: Iphiclides podalirius; assembly: GCA_933534255.1. Taxonomy (NCBI): domain Eukaryota; kingdom Metazoa; phylum Arthropoda; class Insecta; order Lepidoptera; family Papilionidae; genus Iphiclides; species Iphiclides podalirius. Next base: position 13,259,058 of record OW152826.1, read on the forward strand.
TATTAGGACCATAACTAAACGAGCATGAACGAAACGACCTTTGTATAATTCTATTAATATTTCTTTAATGTTTACTCGAAATAAAATGACTAATGCATAGTTAAAATTTTATAAAACTGTTGCGAACTATAGCCACGGCCACAAGAAGGAACCCTGAGGGACCCGTTACCCTGAGGGGGAACCGTTAGGAAGAGTTTACATGACTCTATCGCAGTGGACTAACTACACACCCAATTGACCAACGGCAAATGAAAGCACATTTATGTTGAACTAAATCTTAAATCTTAGCTAATAAATGCTTACACATATTAGCCAGATAAGCAGCCATTTTATCAACAGCCTAGCGGTGTTAGAGACCTTCTTTGTACCAATCAGCGTGAGTTAAACAGGCCGCACTAATATAAGCTAATATATAACGTGAACAAAACACTAGTCCTTAGTTCCATACTAATGTTATAAAGACGAAAGTTTGTATGTATGTATGGCTGTTTATTACTCTTTCGCACAAAAACTATTGAATAGATATTAATGAAACTTTACAGTAATATAGCTTATACATCAGAATAACACATAGGTTATAATATATAAAGATATTGTGTGCGTTGTCCAAAATATAGGTAATGATAAGTGTTAACTAAGTAGGAAAAATCAACCATCTGTAAGATATGCTGGTGTATGACAAAAAACTCATTGTTAATTTCCTTTGGCCGCGCGGGTGAAGCCGCGGATAAAACAGCTAGTATTGTATATTGGAAACATTAAGACTAGTATTTTGTTCACGCTATGTTATTCTTTCTTAATACCAGTTATTATTGAGCTTGCAGCCTTCGATTAGACGTTAAATGTGAATCATGGACGCTTTGTACGATGATGTCCCAACACTAGTCATCAGTACGCAGCGTTCAAGATTAACAGATGACGAAATGATTCGACCTAGATTTGAATCCTGCAATTCCAGCTTCGTTTGCGTAAACGTAGACTGTTAGAAATATTGTCAGGTACAAGCAACCGATAAGCGCAGTTGATGATCCGATTGGCGTAGTGAATATATCCCCACTAGCGGAAATATTGTGTGGTGAACATGGTGCATTTCTATTGTTTCTGCGTTTATATATCATTACTTATATTATAAAGGCGTAAAGTTTGTATGTATGTATGGATGTTTGTTAGTCTTTCACGTAAATGCTACTGAATGGATTTTAATGAAACTTTACAATAATATAGCTCATCAGAATAAGACATAGGCTATAATTTGTATACATATTTTATATGTATCTGTCTTTCTGTCTTAATGTTATACCTTCAGCCTATTCTACGCAGACGTAGTCGCGGGCAGCAGCTAGTTTGTAATATGTATTTATTTAAAAAAGAAAAGTATATTTACGTATGTTCATCAGCTACATTGTATCCATAGTACATGCTTAGTTTGGGACTAGGTACCGTTGTATAAAACTATGTCCTGAAATATGTACTATTTATGGGGGGATATTCATTTGTTTTCTCGTCTGGTTGGGTTTATAAATAAAAATAAAAATAAAAATAAAAATAAAGATATAGATATATATTGCATATATAAAATAAATATTATGAATAAAAATAAACATATATATATATAAATTTATTATTATTATTATATTAATTTATTTTACGGTGGTAGGGCCACGCAGCAGCCTCGGCTGTTGCACGAATGGGCAGGCCCGTCCGGGTAAGTACCACGACCTCCATGGGCGTAAAGTGGTATTCACGCGTTTCGTCTGGTGAGTAACAAAAGGTCAGGTCTGTAACCCTCGAACCGTCCATGGGCTCGTTTTAACACAGGTGAACTTTTTGACAACTTTTCGCATAAAAAAAAAAAATATATCATGGTGACGTCAGCAATGACGTCAGGATGATCAATCGCTTAATGCTGCCAGCCAGCGGGATAAGATCTCCAGTCCAATAGCGCGTTGCTACGTTCCGCGGTGCATTGCATTTGGCGTGCATGCCTCTTCAATAACACATTTAACGCCCGATAAACAGTATTGCTCTATCTTTCCGTTCTAGCTGACATTGCACACCTATTATAATGACCTGTCTAGACGTTACGCAATTTTCGCTTTGACATTCTATAGTTCATTCCGTGGGGTCGTCGAACCGCGTAACGCCAGGCACTAGTTGGTTTTTAGGGTTCCGTAACCAAAGAATAAAACGGGACCTTATTACTTAGACTGCGCTGTTTGTCTGTTCGTCCCTCTGTCTGTCCGTCTGTCACCGGGCTGTATCTCATGAACTAGGATAGTTAGGCAGTTGAAATTTTCGCAGATGATGTATTTCTGTAGCCGCTATAATAAAAAATACTAAAAATTTAAATAAAAAAAATATTTAAGTGGGGTTCCCATACAACAGACATGATTTTTTGATAACGGTACGGAATACATCGTGCGCGAGTCCAACTCGCACTTGGCCGGTTTATTCTCTCAGCGTTAGAACTGTCGCTTGCCAGAATCGGAACGAACGGAAGATATTAAATTTAATGACCGCTGATGGCTTGTGTCAAGCATTCATGTTTACGACTAGTCTAATATACGCGAAGTAATTTGTCGATCCAATTTTTAATTTAAATACCAAATATAACCGATATAAAGATTGTTTTGTTAGCGAGAAGGTGGCAATCGAGCTGGCGATTCAACTGATGTTAAGTGATAACCGCCGCCCATGGAAATTGCAACACCCGCAGGGTTTCAGACGCCTTGCCACCTTTTAATAAAGTGGGCCCCGGTTACCTCACTCGTCAGACGAAACGCAAAGTATATATAACACTTCCACTTCGTGCAACTAACTGCGAAGACTGTCGCTTGATATATTGATACTTTTTTTAAATGTTTTCTGTTCAGGATATTAACAGGTATTATTGTCTACCGTGTTAAAAGGCTTATTTGGTCGACACCGATGGTGGTGATGACGGGTAGGAGAAAAAATACAAAAAAGAATATTGTAGTTGAAAATAAAAAAATAGTTATTTCTAGAGAATTATTATTATTAGCGTCATTTGTATGGCGAAAAGGACTTTCAAAATAATAACTGTTATTTATCATTGTCATCGACATCTGTCTTTCAGCCCACACCTGGACATGTAACTATTAATAAGACTGAATAACAAACATTTCACAGTAACATCACTTAGTGCTTTCATTATGCATTGGAAACTCCTTCCATATATATGACTCTACTATGTACAAAAAGATAAGTGCACATAACGAAACCTGCTTGCAAGAAGCTAATGAATTTTTTACTCAATTTTTTTCTAAACTTCACACGTAATGGAGAGAAAGAGTGCATTGCAAATAATGTGACTATGTCGTGATGGATATAGTCATTTTTTGTACAAGAGACACATAGTATTGACCGATTTCAATTTCGGCGTTAATTATCTTATTACTTCGTAGAAACTCGACCTATCAAGGTCATATTTGTACAAATTACTTTCTGTCCAGAGTGCGACTGATCTGGAAATACATATCGAAATTGTGGTCAAAAATGTGTCACATAATTGAGCAGTGGCATCATCCGTAGGGATCCAGTTTGGTTGTCAGCTATTGAAGAATAGATCACTGTTCGCACCACTGACCAGACTCAAGGTAAGTCAATAAGTATGAACAATTCTATTTTACGACGGCCTTCTGTTAGTTCTGTTCCTTATTTAGGACAAAGCACCTCGTGTCCCTAATGCGTGGTTGGAATTGTGTTGCCCAACGCCATCGGCCGAAGCCAACCCAAGGAATCACCTCAGTTATGCTGACACCATCAACCTGAGCTCTTTCAATTACCACACGGTACGAAGACAACTCGACATGTACCGCACAAATAGATTTTACATCTCTCACCAGTCCCGGCCACAAGCTTGTGCGTTGTACCATTTTTTAATAGCTCAGTGTAGAACGATTGATGGGAAAGTTTGAACTGATGCAACTGGAATGGATAACAATAAAAATTTATTGTAACTCGGACGGATTAACCTTAAAAAAATTAAAAGCATTAATAATTTAAGGCAACTGGGACACATTACTATTAAAATAAATGAGAAGTGATACATAATAATATAGTGTAGGCGTACTACGATTTAGAGAATGAGTAGAACTATAGAGAGATTCGATACGTTTGTATTGAATATCTCTCTAGGTTTTAATGAATAATGTCCTGCTTTTCTTTTTCTTAGTGGGACAGTCTTGGCAAAGTGGTTGTAGCTATCGATGGACAGGGTTGCGTCTCGTCGTCACCACAGGTCTAGCGATGTTCCCCCATTGGAGGCGGCTGTTATTTTTTTTAGCACATTGTCTTTCAGTCAACACTGAAAACAATTATTTTTTTATTTATGATTAAAAACAATGCCCTTACTTTAGGATAACATTATCCTGTGTTGTAAGGACGTTTTACAAACATAAATTTTACGCAACAAACACCCAGATGCGAAACAACTATCTGTGGGTCACACAAATAGTTGTCCCGTGTGGGAATCGAACCCACGACCCCCGACGCCTAAGCCGATACCTCGGCAGCTGCGCCACGGAGTCATCAAAAATCTAAGATATTTACCCTTTTTTGTAGCGGATGTGGTAAAAAGGCAAGCTGCAAGCTGACCTGATAATAGCTGATCACCAATTCGATGTCCATTTAAAACATTATATTTGCGTTGTTAATGTGTTTGTATTTTGCCTTGAGCTCACTTTTTTAATGTCTCTCAAAAACTAAACCGACCCTAAACCGACTCACTATTTACTAATTATAAACAATAGATGAACGACGAAAAATTTTACTATAATATTTATAATTAAAACACAGGAGGACATATTATTGCATTCATATCTACAAGGACAGGAAAGATTCAGATCAAACTTGTCTTCCCAAGTAATATGGCGCTAAATCGCATATCATGCATATAAATATAAACGGATAAAACGCTGACGGTTCTACCACCGCTACAGCTCGTGACTTGCGCATTACGTTTTACTTGCCATAAATATTTATTGCTCGCATCGGATGGAGAGACTCAAGGCGTCTACGGATTTGTACGATTTTATCCATCAAACGTCTATTTTTGTCACGTGAATTAGATTTACTTCAAAACGCGTTAACCTATTTCGTCCCGGTGAAATCAATAAGTATCTGTCTGATATGTGTATAACAGCTGAACTGGAGTTTCATATTTCGCATGATTGTGAGATATAGTACATTTGTGACATTGAACAAAGAATATATCTTTTTTTTTTTTCACTATATTGTATTAATGTATTTTGAAAAATAAATCCGCTAATCGAAAAGCAAAGTTCTAAACCAATTGTTAAATTTAAAATATGCTACAATGGTCCATTGACAAGACATGTCAACTTTATTTCATGAATTGAAGATAAGAGTGAATTTTACAAATTATAAAGAAATTAAGTTGTATTTGAATTGCATAGAGTGAACAATAGTTCTTTAATTAGTTTGTTTGAAAAAAAATATTTTTTAATTAAAATATTTTTAACGTTTATATTTTTTTATGATTATTGGCAAGTACCGTTAGACGTGTGTTCATTTATAGTCGCGGTTGTAACGACACGCTGTATAAGCTTTACTTTACTTAGAGTAAACAATATTTACAATTTGACAGCGTAACTTTATTTATTATACATCCGAGGTAAAAGAATGCTTAGGTCCGCATTAATTATTTGAAACAATAATTTATAATAAGTTTCAATGTAAGCGAATAAACACTTCTTGAGTTTCTTAGCGAGGAGCATTGCTTTGGGTTCGGTGTTAAAGCTTTTCAGTGATCCATCATTGGTGTTGCAGTCGGTGCAAGTTAGATCTAACACGTCCCTCCCAGACCAAGACGTATGTAACCATATCTTGCTTCACAACAGCAAACAACTATTATTTATGTATAACGAAATGTTAATGTTTGACGACCCGAATGGCGTAGTGGGTAGTGTACCTGCCTCCGGCGCCAGAGGGTGTGGGTTCGATCCCCACTACTGGAAAAATATTGTGTGATGAACATGGTGTTTTTCTAGTGTCTGGGTGTTTCTATATGTATAATATGTATTTATTTACAAAAGAAAAGTATGTTTAAGTATTTTTATCAGTTTTCTAGTACCCATAGTACAACAAGCTTTGCTTAGTTTGGGACTAGAAAATGTTGTGTACAAATGTGTCCTAAAATATTTATTGTCCTAAATATTTAATGACGATTCCTGCTAAAAGCTCAATAGGCTTGATTTTCCGTTACAAAATAATTGGATAACGTTCCCTTCCAAAAAAAAATTGAACTAACAAATATTGGTTGCGATATTTTAATAAAAAGCCGTACTATTCGTACGAAGAACTGCACTCATAAAAATTCTAGTATATTTTAATTGGGAAAATCTGTTAAAAAATTGGGTGATGACGGAAAGATTATGATGCGTGGACCTCTAACTGCGGTTTAAAGGTCCCAGGTTCGAATCCTAGCGGCGTGGAATAAACACTATTCCTTTTTCAAGTTTCCGTAAGTGCAAAGATAAATGTCCGTATATTAACTCTATACATATATCATTTGTAACTTTCGGCATTAAATACACTCGATAAAACCTGAATAGCGTTGGCAATTAAGAACAGCAATAATATTTTAGTAACGAAAAATTTGTAAAATACTATAATAGTTTACAATAGTGAAAACAAACAGTTTTTTAAATTATTTCGTTTTAACAGATTCTTCTTAATGATCACAATTTTTAAAAAATTATAAATTAAAAAAAAAATTAAGATCATTCTGATAAATTCAGAGAATTTAACAATCCTTTTGGCAACTCAAATAACATTTGAAAAACTATCTGACAGCCGATTAGTTAACTTCTACGATGATCAGTGTTTCAGAAACCGGGCATGAGTTTGTAAAGCTGTGAATTCGACAAATCTTCAGACGATCGGGCAAACAAGTAACGGGCGGCGTCGTGAAATCAAAATCGAACCTTGGCACGGGGTATGACGTCTCGTATCGGTTGCAATATATCGGGGCGTTATTTTAACACCGCCATCAGACAAACGCGGGGGTAACTTGTCGTGCAATTGTCTCCCGAATTCCGCTCGCTTCCTGCAGAACGATTCCGTCGAAGATATGCGTTTGTTTTATTGTCTGTCGGTCTGTTATATATTAGCTTACTTACATCATATTTGGTGCATGGCAATTTTCACTTTAACAAGCCAACATTTTTATAGTACTAATCTCTGCACTTGAGATTAAATTTAAAGTGTGTTATCTACATTTATTTTTAGCATTTGAAGAAATGGTTGGATCCATGCATGGCATCCATTGTAATATAATTTCCAGATTCGAATGAGAGATGTCGCCTCTGTTTTTTATAAATTTAAATTAGTTTATTATAGATGATTGGTCATTTTTTTCCATTTATTTGTATAGATTCACAGTAACCGCTCCACGAAAGAATATAGTAGCGTTGTCTCCGTTTTGTAAAATGCTTGAAGGTTCTACATCGCATTAGTGCATTAGCATTAATTTAGTTCGTAACATTCAAGCAACAAGAACTAGGGAGAAGAACCCTGGGCATAGGATTGGACTCTGTTTTTAGAAGAGTGAAATCGCGTCATCGTCATCGAACGCTTTCCATGAGTTATTTTTAAAAAATACCCAAAAATATTTTTGTAGTTATGGATATGATATAAACACTGTTATTATCATTCGGACAATTACAATTAAATGTTGTACAGTTTTAAATTTGACATTGTTCCACTTCTGTCTGCAGCCGCCAGGGGACTGCCTATTTTTCTTTTTATTTTTTTTAAACCCCCTAAAAGTTTACTCTAGCCACGCGAATGCAATGGACCGCATTATGTAGACCGCTGCACGTATGGAACGAATGACGGGTCGCCCGGGGACCATCATCCACTTTTTCCAAACAGAAACCGGTCCTAACCGGTCGCGGCCGCTTAGCGCCCGCCAAAACCGGTTTGAGGAACATATGTTCCGAACACTCGCGCGCTAACTTCCCCACTAGTTCAATGCTCGGTCGGCCACGGCGTAGGACGCCCGCGCCAATGTCGGCCATCCGCGCGGATCGCGATCGGTAATGATAAACTATTTTGAGGATTTATAATAATATTTGTCTCCATTCAGCTGTTTTTAAATATCGCCGTATACAGAGACGATTTTCACACGCATTGAGTACGGATAATGGCCACTTCTTAGAGACGTGCTAGTGTTTGAACTCGTCTCGTATGATATATATGAATATGATAAGTTTATATTTCATCGCATGTAATAACTGGAAACCTACGAGGGTTGAAGGAAAGTAGGTTTCAGTTAAAGTCGGTCGAAATATAAATCATATACTAGGTTGTGGCTCTCAACCGGAAGAAAATGCTATTTAGCGTTGAGTTCGCAAAGTTTTTGGTGCAATAAATAATTTCAATCAATAGTATTAGCACATCGAACAGTTAAACTACTGTCAATTGACATTGTCAATTGACACAGAAACTAAACAAGTAAATTTTTAGTAACAAAAACGAAACCGATTTCAACTCACATCTGACTCACTATTTATTCGTTTTCTATTCAATTTTGTGGAGTTCCCTGATATGTATCACCGAAGTCCAAGGTTCAATACCAACTTAATATAATGCAAAATTGCTTTAATACACAAAACAAAAAACATTTAAAACTTTACAATGGACCGAAAAGAAAACTTTGAAGATAATATTGCATGTATAATTAGAAAATATGTAAAATGACTCGTCCCGCCTGAACAGTAGGGGAACTCAATATGCGATCTCTAACAGAAACCTAAGTCTTAAGGTCCAGATTTGAATCCTAGATGTTCTACACACAACCTTGATTCGTTGGCTCATAACGTATTTTTGGCTAAAATAACGCTTAAATTTCATTTCTTTGTATAAGTAGTTTTAGTCAACTTTTGGATGGTATTAAATTTTCTGTTTCTTTTAAAATAATGATGCTGTTTTAGAATGAATACCTGATTCACCTGATGATAACTGATTGCAGTAGCTCTATCGATATATAAAACGTGGCTCTGGTGAGTAGGGACACCACTCTTGCAACACTCCGGCAACAGCAGACCCCCGGAAAAGTACCACGGCCTCTTGGAAGGTCATTGTAAAATGGAAATAATATGTGAGTGAGCTAATTGGGACCCGTCTTTTCTAGATTGGCGTGAAGGAGCATTAAATTTTCGCGTATATAAAGTTATGCGAGGTGATCGCCTGATGTTAAACGATTACCGCCGCCCATGGACACCTGCAACACCTGAGGAGCTGTAGATGTTACCAACTTTTAAGTGAGCCTCGGCTTACCTCACACCAAACGAAACGCGAAAGTGCCACACTTCCACGCCGGTCTTCTCTGGGGTCGTGGTATTTTTCGGGATGAGCCTGCCCATTCGTGCAACAGCGGATGCCGCGCCTCACCACAGTGAGAAGAGCTACTCTTTATCGCATACCCAGTGAGATTCTATTTCGTCTCAGTATTTAGCCGGCGCCACGGCACAACAGACAGGCAGGTTTTGATTACGACAGTCGCACAGCGTCTCGGTACTCCGCTAATCGGGAGACCTACAACCTCGCAGGCAGGCCGGTATCATGAAAACAAACAAGCGCCCCTTATCGTTCGTGCGACGTCGCCGAGTCTGCGCGCTCGTACCTTGACAGTTAATCGCGCTATCGCTATCAGCCGCTATCTGGTCGCGTGGTACGAGGGTGGGGTGGCGGCGATCTGGATAAGTATCTAATTCATCTGCCACAATACCCCATTACACCTGGCTTGGAAACCTCAAGTTTTTTTTTTACGTGACATTTGCCAAACGAGCAGACGGTTTACCTGATGTTAAGTGAATGCCGCCGCCCATGGACATCTACTATACCCAAGGGTTGTAGTTGCGTTGACGACCTTTTGAAAATTGGGCTTCGGCCACCTCACTCACCAGACGAAACGCAAAAGTATTATACTTCCACTTTACGCCGGTCTTATGTGAGGTCGTGGTACTCACCCGGACGAGCCTGCCCATTCGTGCAACATCCGAGGCTGCGTGGCCCTACCACGAAAAATCATTATAATCCTTATAATCCCAATCCTAATAATGTATTGTATCGGAACTAGAGGTGGTGCCGGCATCGGTGAAATTGGTTATTGCAATTTTAAGTGCTGGAAAACATCGTGAGGGCAGATGCATATTTTTGAAATAATAGCTAAAACAGTATTGTCCAAGATGTGTGAAGTCAACCAATCCCGGCTGGATTCACTTGGTAGATTATTCCGTAATACCATCTGCAAAGAGGAGGCTTTTGCCCAGCACTGGGACATATATGTGCTGATTTTTTATGTTACTATAACATTAAAAGTCCTAATGTCTTTGATGGCGGGCAGACAGTAATTGGCACTACACCAGGCTCCACAATTTAGATCATTCATTAATGTATCCCTTATAGTATCTGTTTAATTTCTTGTCAATATGCTTCAGCATCTTCTTGGTCCTTCTCTTCACCATTGAAGAGCGTATGCCTGAACCGCCGTGTTTAAAGAAATTACGTGTAATATTGTATAGTGGACCCGTCTGGTAACACCTTCCCTAATTCCTTGACTTCAGTTAGGCAGCACATAAAGAGTAGCGACAGATAAATTCTGAATATAGATGTTACTTATATTCAATTAATAAAATATCCTTGCAATATTCCTAATTATATATCAAGAAACTTTTAGAAACACCATCATGTTCAAAAAGGTGAGCACGTTGCCATACAAATAAGACTTAATCAAACTTCATACACATTTAAAATCTGTGTGAACACGCTCCGCTTGTGAGGAACATTTGATAATTTCATTTATCGCTGTCGCCTGAGTCTATGCCTTGAGGCTCACCTCCTCACGGCCGGGGTATCGTCCATTGAACTTACGTGTGAAGGACAGAGGGGAAAGTGTATTTTTGTCGCTGTCTGGATTTCTGCCGTAATCAAAACAGTCGTTACTGTACTATAAAATTTTATACATTATTCTCCCAGCAGACTGTTTTCATTGAACCGGATCGTAACAGACGTTGCATTCTAACGTAAACTTTTGAAATTGAAAGTTTAACCCTGCGTTATTCGCGATATTATAAAATGATTTTATCCTGTAAAAATTAGCTAATTTATTGCCAATAGAATCACGTGGACGGAGCCAGAAGCTACCAGTATATATTACGAATATAATTATATACTTGGTAGTATTCATTTATATATTTACTATATATAATTAAAATATTCATATATATTTATTTATAACATAGTTTGTAAATATCAGTTTGTTTTCTAGCTCTTTAGTTTACTTTTGACATCTTTATGTGCACCCCATGCTGACTGGGAGATAGTGCCTTTGGCAATAAGTCCGCATTTGTACTGTTTGTGCATAAAGTATCAATAAATAAGTTTCGATTGACAGTTAGCTTGACAGTAGACGAAGAAAACGCGATGCCTCTCACACTACTCAACACTCTCACCCAAGGGCGCACCTTGCAGCTCTTAGTCCCGGAGATAAGTTTCAACTTAGTTCTTTCTAAGTAACTTACTTCGCTATTTGCTAACTTGACGAAACGTTTCACTTTAAAACTTGCTGAGGTCAAGTCAATTTGTAGAATAATTTCAGTTCATGTATTTGCACCATGTTACAAAACGTACGTAATAAGATTGGAACACAATTGTCGTTTTAACATAGCAGTGGTAGCCTAATAATTAGGGCGTCGACACGCATTTTAAAGCACCGAATAATTCTAGTAATTTTTCGGATTTCTTAATTACGAAGATCGCTCTCATGTTTATACATTATACATTACTAGTTAACACATTATCACATTTATACATTACCAGCTGCTGCCCGCGCCTATGTCTGCGTAGAATAGGCTGAAGGAGTAAGATTCAGACAGAAAGACAGACATACATAAAATATGTTTATAAATTATAGCCTATATCTTATTCTGATATAAAAGCTATATTATTGTAAAGTTCCATTAAAATCCATTATTTGTATTTGCGTGAAAGAGTAACAAACATCCATCCATACATACAGACTTTCCCCTTTTTAACTTTAGTAAGGATGATGAAGAGTAAGCTTAAGCTCACATTTACATTTTTTTATTAATATTTCGGTTTTTACAATAAATAATTGAAATAATTAAAAAAAATGTTCTAGTTCATTCACTCCACTAATTTTACATTAATTTAAATTACAAAAAGTAGCATTAATTACATTGAGAGTTTGACGTCGGCAGCTGTACTAGTATAAACTGGACCACTCCAAGGTTGACTGGGAGATAATGCTGATGGCATTAAGTCCGCCTTTGCACATATATGTTTGTGTTATAAGGAATAAATAAATAGATAAAATAAACTGTGTCACGGCTGCCTGGACTCTGGGAATAAAATAGTATAATCTAATTGGCATACCGAACTGTATATAAGTTTTCTATTGAAATAAAGATCAGGCAATTCTATACAGAACTCTTGTTGTCATCAGAGACAAATACGCCTTAATTTGTTATATGTATAAATATAATAAGTTTGTTTTTTTTATATGCTGCCTTGCCTTATTTTTAACCGACTTCAAAAAAGGATGAGGACCTCAATTCGACTGTTTTTACCTCACAACTTTCGAGTGGTCGAACCGATTTTGATGATTATTTTTTTACTTGAAAGCGCATGTTTCCCATGTGGTCCCATATTAATTTCATTGGTATTGGATCTTGGGCTCCGGAGATGCTTAGGGATATCCTAATAATCAATTATAAAATGAATACAGAGCGAGACATTTGAAGTCGGTTTTATTTTTCGTCAGGGAAAAATTTACTTGTAATGAATGCGAATAATCAACGCAAATGTAGGATCGCTAATGGTCGGGCGGATGAATATACAAGTGGGCGCCAAAATCGCGACGAGATTAGGCCGAGCGGTGTCGTAAAAGCCAATTGCCTCCTCGAGTGCCTCCGTAACTGTCAATCTGAAACCGCCGGACTCTAGGTCCGTTGGGTCGATATATCAAAATAAGAAACTACACAGAAACGCAGTCGGGTGTTTTAGTTTTTCAAATTATATTCTACTTGTTGACTTTAACATTACTCCAGTGCAATTAGATTCGCCGTTTCGCGACGGTGGATTTGCAGACGCACGCCGCCAACGAGTGCGCTTCGCGCCTAAAAACGTCAGCAATTTCCGTTTAATTGAAAATGCCTAAAATAACAACGGGCGCGCTGTGCTCCGACGAAACTTCCGGGCAACAATTCTGATAATTTCTTTCCCCCGCCGTCATTACTAGGGTTCCGTGCCCGAAGGGTAAATCGGGACCCTATTACTAAAACTCAGATGTGTGTCTGTCCATCTGCCACCAGGCTGTATCTCGTGAACCGTGACAGACAGTTGAAATTTTCAGAGACGATGTATTTCTATTGCCACTATAATAAGATACTAAACGGAATACAAACATATTTAAGTGGGACTCCCATACAGCAGACACGACTATTTTTCCTTTTACATGATAGATAATGGTACGGAACCCTTCGTGCGCGAGGCCGACTCGCACTTGGTCGGTTTTTCTTTCGTCGAGGACGGCGTGCGGCGTGGGCACTTCGTTGCGTCGCTTTTAATGAATTAACGGTGGAGTTGTAGAGAGCGGCGTGAAATTTTCCTAGCGAATTTTTTTCTGAGGCATACATACCCTACTGGACAAGTCTCTTTTCAGTGTCTGTGACGCGGAACTTATTGACGGAGTCTCTTGAGAACAAAATGTAGGGCCATGCAGCAGCTACTGCTTTATACCAATGTTGTACTTCCCAGGACAAACCTTGTATTTATTGTTATGATGTTCAACTGTACTTGCTGTGCTTATCTTTAAGTTATTGTTACACTTATACAAGTACTTATTGTTTCTTTTCTTTTTTTATTATTAAGATATGGTGTAAACAGTTGTTGATAGGCCTTTTAAAAATAAAATAAAATAAAAAATGACCCCGTGGCGCAGTTGCCAAGGTATTGGCTTCGGCGTCGGGGGTCGTGGGTTCGATTCCCACACGGGACAACTATTTGTGTGTAGTTGTGTCGTATCTGGGTGTCTGTCCGCGTGAAATTTATCAATGTAAAACGTCCTTACAACACAGGATAATGTTATCCTAAATTAAGGGCAATATTTTTCGAATAAAAGAAAATTAAGAATGAAAAACCTACCCATACGTCCCCACTGAAGTCCAGCGTGAAGTGATAGTATTATTTTCTTCTTCTTTTCTTTTCTTTTCTTCTACTTTCACGTTTTGCCTCGTGCTTGGAGTAACCGGAACCCACTCTTTTAATAGTTGACAACCTGTAAGGTCTTGTAGATCTCCATGGTCGGCGGTAATCCCTTGGCGTCAGCTGAACCACCCGCTCGTTTTAAATGAAACTAGTTTACAGATGTTATCACGTTTTGATTTTGATTTTGAAATTCTCGACGTTTCGCACCCGTTCCAACGTTCATGGTCACGGGGCATTTAAGTTGTTACACGTCTTGATGTCATAGTCAACGTAAACTAGTTTCATTTGATATATATTATATTCGCGTAAAATCAAAAAGTCAACACCTGCTCGTTTGCCAATTGTTTTCCGAAGATTATCTTAACCCTAGAATTTAAAAATATTCATAGCATAGAATTGACTTTTTAAACTCGAAGCAACAACCTCTAATCGTGATAATCCGGCACTAAGAAAGCATGCCTATCAAACGTTCTATCGTATGAAATTCATATCTAAACACTTACTTTATCTATAAAAACCTATCAATGTGGTGTTCCACGCAGCGATTACTAACGTATGAACGGGCTGGCAGTGTCAGATAAATGAGACAGTCTCGTGAAACACCAGCGTTAAGGTGATTGTGGTGAATCCCAAGATGTAAAGATTTCGCATGCATTCATTGTAGAAATTAACGATCAGCGGTTTTTCAAATGTTATTTAACTTGGCGAGAGGCTTAACATTCTGAATTGATAAGAATGATCTTCTTAATGATCAGAATGATCAATTCAAAGAGTTTTTTAGGTGGTAGGGTTACGCAGCAGCCTCGGCTGTTGCACGACGGGGCAGGCTCGTCCGGGTAAGTACCACGACCGCACAGAAGACCGGCGTGAAATGGAAGTATAATACTTTCGCGTTTAATCTGATGAGTGAGGTAGCCGGAGCCCAATTTTCAATAGGTTGTCAACGCATCTGCAAACCCTCGGGTGTAGCAGATATCCATGGGCGGTGGTATTCACTAAACATCAGGTGAACCGTCTGCTAGCTTGGTAACTTTTCAGATAAAAGAAATCCTTTTGGCAACTCAAATGAAATTTGAAAAGCCATTTGACAGTTGATCAGTTAACTTCTACGATGATCAGTGTTTCAGAAATCGGGCGATATAGTGTTCACGTCAATAGGCATCGGTGTTCACTTACTTAAGAAAGTATCTGCTGTCCAAACTCCACCGGAATGAGCAAGCCCGCCTCGTGGAAACTCGTAGAGTCGCACTTTAAAACAACAAGCGGCCCTGTAACAACTTGAAGCCATTTCGATTTTAATACAGCCACCCAGAGCCGGGAGGACTTGACCGTCCCGTGGAGGCTTTCTGTATTAAGTTATGCTAAATTGGACGTCGTGAATTTAACGTCGTAAACTTAGTCGGCCTTAATATTCCGGCGCTGAATTTTTAGTGAGCGCCGAACGTTCGAAACGCCAGATTGGTCACGATTTCCGCTTCCTTTTTATTTCTTTCTCGTTGAGTGTATTCAGAAATTATTAAATATATAGTGTGTTCGGCTTCATACGAACTTTTCGCTTTTAATTATAAACTTGCCTCATATAAATTCTATTCCATTAAAATTTATAGAAGGTAGAAGATGAGTTCATGCCGTCAACTTATATTTGTGGGCTATTTATGGAATGCTGCAATTTATTTGAAATGCGAATATCAGGAGCAAGTGCATACGCGATAAAATCCGTAACATCTTATTTTATTACTTAGCTTATTTTAATTGAAGCCTTGAATAATTTTGAATACGCTAAAGCTTAACTCACTGCTGCCTGGTAATGAAACGATTCTAAGAGGGTGTACATATAAGCTATGATGCTGGAAGACTAGGCTTCAATTCCCAATCAATATCAATTGTGTATGCGTATGTTCTCACGACCAAATGAATAAAAAATATTTCAGCTCAAATGAAAACAAACGGACCGGCAATAAAGCTTACATCATTTAAATAATACTTTTCTGCTCACAAAAGTTCCATTCCGACGGAGTCAATAATTGAAGTGAATACCTATAGCAACTCTCCCGTAATTCGGGCCTATTTATTCGGGATCGTAATGTGAGCCGAGCGGAGTCTGCGTTCCGGGAAACAATAATAAGAATAATAAATCCCCTTCAAACCGTTCTGACAGCCGCGAAACTATTCGCGGGCGATGCTGGGCGGTCCATGCAGCCGGCGCAAAGTGAGATATGTCCCATTGTTTTATCTGAGAGAAGCATCTTTTTTTTATTATACTTTATCGTACACTACAACTGATATTGAATAATCAACGACAAATAATATGTACAAAAGACCTTTAAAAAATGAGATAAGAAAAACAGTAGTAACCCTTGCTCATCAACAACGCCTGTAGATTGCTGTGGATTGCGGTTGCTTTGCAAAACTTCAAGTGAGGAGGCTTTAGTAACCATACGAAACCCAAATGTATTAACGCTTCTACTTTCTGTCGATCTTGTCTATAGACGTGGCCTGTAGATCCGCTGACGAGTCAGCCCCTTAAAGCCACATCCGAAAGTGGGGCGTGAACTACTGTGTTATAATCGGTAAGACGTATTTGGAATTGAATTACTGTTAACTTCTATAAGGCTATAATAGATATAGAAAAAACTAAGGTATGTGTAAATATCTATCCAAACTTAAACAAAATAAAATATTGATATATTCATAGTGATGACCTACGGAACCGAGACGTGGTCCTTCATTGCTGGCCGTATGAGGAAGTCCAAAGTCGCTCAGCGAGCTATGGAGCGGGCTATGCTCGGTATTTCTCTGCGTGATAGAGTTCGTAACGGAGACATCCGCAGTAGAACCAAGGTAACCGACATAGCTCAGAGGATTAGCAAGCTGAAGTGGCGACGGGCCGGCCATATAGCTCGTAGAACCGATAACCGCTGGGGAAGAAAGGTTCTCGAGTGGCAGCCTCGTACTGGTTATCGAAGTGTGGCGACCCCCACTAGATGGAGTGACGACCTGTGCAAATGTGCGGGAAGTCGATGGATGCAGGTGGCTCAGGATCGTACTTCGTGGCAGTCTATGGGGGAGGCCTATGTTCAGCAGTCGACTCAAACGAATGATGATGATTATGATTCATATATTCAATCGCGCATAACCGGATTTTTGAAGATTTCATAAATCTCCCCAAATTTCAATCTTCCTGTCTTAGTTTCCTTTCAAAACTTTCCTTGAAATGACGTCTTATTATTTTTTATCTACGCTCGAATTACACAATGTAGTTAATAAAAAAGATTGACCTTGTTATAAATAAGAAAGCAATCTTAGAATATCACATATCTTTTATTTTTTATGGATATATTCCCGTGTACAGTAAAATCGTGGGCACCCTAATAAAATCCAGACGACACGAACGAACCTTAGATTTCGGAAATTCGCGCAAACTCCGTATTACATGCGAAAATGGCAAAGTGGGTCCCTACATGGGTGAGACATACAATTGAAAGTTCGCCTTTTGACAGCACCTCAATTGAGCGGAGCGGGTTTGATTCCGTATACCGTCAATATGGCTTTGACACATTCGGTGAATACGTGAAAGAA
The DNA here is from genome assembly GCA_933534255.1 of Iphiclides podalirius. NCBI lineage: Eukaryota > Metazoa > Arthropoda > Insecta > Lepidoptera > Papilionidae > Iphiclides > Iphiclides podalirius. The sequence continues at coordinate 13,276,914 of OW152826.1, forward strand.
GGAAATCGCTATTCGATTTCGTACGATTGCTCGTAAGGAAATCTTTATGATATTAAATGAAACTATTTTACAGATTTTATCGCGTTTTAAATTTTTTTTTCGACGTTTCGAATATGACACCGAGACGTGCAACCACTTAGTCTGTTCCGTGACCGCGAGGATGGAGAGGATTCGAATCGTCGGGAATTTCAAAATCAAAATCAAAACGCGACACTTTACAGCAAGTATATAAGTATAGTAGCATACTTTACAAGGAGCCGACACGTCAAATAACACTAACAATTCAATCGGCGTCAAACTTAACAGCACCATTATTGCCGACACCGGTATTTGAACGCTGGAATCTAAAAATATCACGTAACAAATAGCGCCAAATTTATTCTCAGCCCGCGTATTCCGCTCCTCGTTCCGTCTGCGATACGGTGCGGCGAAATTATTAAACTCCATCCCGTAGATAAATAAGTGCGCGGCGCCCGCGTCGATTCAATTTCGAAATTCCCCAAACGTCCGGTGGCCGTAAAATAACTCGGCTTGCATTATTTTCCGTTCGCTCAAAGAATACCTTTTCTGGGACCGCCCGGGGGCACGTAACCGTCCGGACTGTAAAACCTTAACGGAACGGACATTCTAATATCGCTTCGTAGACGTTGCGAGACCGGAAATCCGGTATGCACCGGTTATATACCAACCGCTAGGGTTGCCAGCGCCGCGAAAGATTCACTCTGCTAGTGCGCCCGTTTTATCGCTCTATAAGTCCCAAATCGATCAGGCTACTCGGCGGGATGAGACCGGTCTCATCCGCCAAACGTCTCGTGTGGTCATAGATTTATGAAATTTCCTTTCACGATCCATAATTCCGATACACTCAAATCTAGTTTCCCCATATGGCGTCGCGTTCGAATGAACTTATTATATTTCTTATTTATATAAATATCCCTCGTCTTTGTACAAATGCCACAGTCGCTTGTGAATCTGAGACTATGTGTTATAATAATGCAGAGCTTTATACACACGATTTTACCGTTTGATGTGAAAGAAGGTCCGGGCGGGTAGGCAATAAAGGGGCCAATTATCCGAAATATACGTAATAGCCCCCGAAATGTCGCTACACGAAAAACGTAACGAAGCAATTACCTTCTGTCGCCTCTCGCATATTTCAAACACTCCACCAATTTGAGGACGATTTCCCGGTGGATTTCTGTTCTTTTTGCTATGTGAGACTCAAATGTCCTCAAAGGAACCCACATGACCTCTGAGCTTTGGAAAAACGTTTTATTTTTGTAATCGCACAATTTTTCGTTGCGCTCAGCAAATGTGAGCTTACATAAATCTCACCGATATAAAATAACCTAACGCGATAACTTGCAACTATGAGAATGATGTGAACTATGAAATGATCATCACCATCATCATTTCACCCTGTTTGAGTCCACTGCTGAACATGGCCTCGCCCACAGACCGCCACGAAGCACGATCCTGAGCCACCTGCATCCATCGACTTCCCGCACATTTGCACAGGTCGTCACTCCATCTAGTGGTTGGTCGTCCCACAATGCGATGGCCAGTTCGAGCACCTTTCCCCAACGGTTGGAGCTCGTAGAACCGATAACTATGTAATAAACTTTAGAAAAAACGAGAGATAATGAGAAAAGCATAATCTTCATTTATAGACAGCGGAACCGTTACCAATTAAAGGGATAGTAAAAAAGTTGTCCAGCAAAAAGCCTCTCCGACCAGTTGATAAAACTACATTATTAAAAGAACCAAAGGTTCAAACTACGCTTTTTTTTCAAAAATATACGCTTTCACAACAAAATCCCAGAAAACGTTCAAAATGAATCCTGCTAAATTCATAAAAATTTTAATTCCTTTAAAATTGTTTGTGTGTTAATGGCCATTACAGAATTAGTGATTATTTGAATGATAACACACTCTGGAAATTAATTGATCGCTCCAGGCTCTCTCAAGTGGAATTTAATAATTTGTACACATGTTTGTTATTTTTTATCAAGTTAAAAAAAATGTACCGTTGAGTTTCTTACGCCGGTTCTTCTCAGACCAGTGGCTTTCCTTCCGAACCGGTGGTAGAGTTTTTTGACTTTCAATAAGTAGATGTAATGCTTCTATATAGAATAAAGATATTAGACTTTGACTTTGAATGTACAATTCCAAACTCATCATCACCCTCTGTCCGTATCCCATCTAGGTGTGGTCGGCACAATATGCCCATCATGTTGTGAAAGGTTCTGTCTAGATTTTTTTCGACCGTTCGCCTACCTGACGTCAACCCTCCTAGGAACAGACACCCAGATCCGGATTAATTATCTGTGGGACACAAATCCTTGTCCCGTGGGGGATTCGAACCCACGACCCTTGGCCGAGGCTAATAGCTTACTGCGGCAACATCGTCAAAGAAAAAAAAAGTTATGTGCTAGTTTACAAAAACACTAAACGCTTGCACCCCTCTAAATGTCCAAGCTTACACAACGGATGGGATTGAACCGTTGTTTTTGAAATGTATTAGTGGATTTATCCGCGCGAGACGCCTCCACTTTCGATGCGGCACGATAATATTTTAACTTTATCTCGAATACTGTAACCGGCGAGCCCTCTCCGCCATCCGTGGGTGGTCACAGTCTACAATTGCCAGCGGGCCAAGCTTTTATTGCGTAAAAGTTACTTTTTTCTCAATTAATTCCAAGTCTTCGTTATAATTAATCATATTTTTACATTCTCTAAGTTTAATATCCAAGCAGTTTGTCGATAATTGTGAATCAAATGAATTTTCAATGTATTAAAATTGCTCAGCGAGTTTTCATTGTGTTTATGTTTTGTATTAAACTCTCATTTTGGCAATGGGGCGGGTGCTTGTAATTTCTTTTTTTTTAATATGAGAACGTGGCAAGCAAGCTGGCGGCTCACCGTTTAGTAAAGTACAACCACTGCCAATGGACATTTACAATAGCCATAGGGTTGTGATAGCTCAGTGTCCGGGCGCTCCCCTTTAATTCAATATACTCGAGCAACCTGAGTTCGATCCCCGGTGTCGGCACCAATGAAGTTTCAAACTTAAAGTGCTGACTTATCACGTGCTCCGCGGTGAAGGAAAACATCGTGAGGAAACCTGCACATTTTCGAAATAATAACAAAAAAAACTAATTTTATATATCTTCGAAAAATTCGAAGATATATGAAGTCCGTCAATCCGCAGTGGGGCTGCGCGGTGGACTATGCCCTGATACCCTCTGTATAGAGGAGGCCTTTGCCCAGCAGTGGGACATGTATAGGCTGTTACTTTACTTTACTTTTATAGGGTTGAAGATGCGTTGATACTATTTAATAAAGTGAAATGCAGAAATGTAACACGTCAACTTCCCGTCGGTGTTCTGTGAGTTCGTGGTACTTCTTTGGAGCTTTTACAAACATGAACCGCCTGCTCGCTTGGCAACTTTTCACATAAAAAAAGTAACTGTTAGATTTCGAAGAAAATTAATGTCAAATGCAATTACATATATTTTCTTTACAATAAGTTCCAGCCAAATAAAACGGCGATTGGTCTGCCGTGAGCGTCAACTTTCCGCTGCCCTGTGCGGATTCACGAGGACGTGGAGCACCGCTCGGCATGTTTATACGCGCGGGAAATGCACAAAAACTGCAATGTTCCCGGTTGCCTCTTTAACATAATAATAGATTTTGGCTCCCGTGAATTTATTTTTAAACGGCTCCGGCGATACGCCGCCTGTTTCAGGCGATGCTAAAAAACCGCCCGCATGGCGACTCTACGTTTATCTGCGATAGTCTATGCATCTTTTTTTTATGGAGAATAAATACATTGTGCAAGTCCGTACCATCACTGAGACGCTATTGTAAAACACTTGATACTGACGCTAAATAAAAAATATACGACAGAACGAACTCCGGTACAATTATTACCGTTTCGCTATTGAGTTATTATTTCCACATAACATCACTGTTCGAGATACTGTCACAGTTATCATGATTTATACAGTCACGTTATTAAGTATCATCCCTTCTGGGAGATACTTGGCCGGTGCAATCCACCTTTCGCGATAAGGAGAGACATTGCCTTCTACATTGTCATATTTCCACTAACCAAGAACATTAATACGGGACAAGAAGAAATGAAAGATACAGTACAGTAAGTAAAAGCGATAGATGGTGTGTCTTTTATTTATTTATTAATTTATTGCACATCCATTAAGTAACAAAAGGTGTTAGGGTAATTAGTAAAATAGTTCTTTATGGACCCTGTTTATAGGGCATAGTACAAAACAAATCATAAATTCGGAGAGAGCAAGATGTATCACTTAGGTAATTTAATGAGGTACTTGTATAAGTAGTTGGTATTTTAAGTGGCTATTTATTTTTATAAGTAACATTTATTACTTTTAATTTATATATTAATTATGAGTAATTTGTTTAATATATTAATGATGTGAGATCATTATGTGTTATTTATATCTATAATATCCAAGGTATCTCCAAAATATTATTTTATGTCATAATATGACTTGGTAAGTAACAATTCTTTTAATTTTTTTAGGAAAGTTTTATCGCTTTTTTCGTCTTTTAATATTTGCTGTAGTTTGTTATATATCCTTATGGTCATTACATAGGGACTCGTTGAGTATAATTGTAGTGTAGAAGTGGGTTGCATTAGTCTGTCTTTATGTCGTAAGTTGTTCTTCCTCCTTCACGTCGGATCACGACGGATTTTTATAAAACTTGTAGTAAAAATGGTCGAAAAGTTTTTCGCCGCTGCGGAAATCGAACCCACGTCTTCCGGACTCCATTTAACCATTAAGCTATACGTCTAATTGCCTGACGGAAATCTCAACGTATTACTGTGTTTTTTCGCATTTTAAGTAAAGCTTGGCGGATCTGTTGTTACCTACTATACAGCAGACAAACAATTTCAAATATCGTTTTGAAACGAAAATTCGAACGAGAGATGACGCCATTACCGTTTTAAATGTAAATTTTTATAGTGTCAATCTCAACACTTGAGATGTAACATTAAAAGTAGAAAAAATATCTAGATAATGACAAATTAAAAGTTGTTGAGAAAAAAGCTAGCTTATATCTAGATGAAGATAAAAGAAGTCTCATTCTAAAAATCAACGATTCTATTACGGGAGAGCCAAGCGGCCGCGAGTGAAAATATGACCACATATCGAGCGAGATCCGTCCATAATAGCGAGATTATATCCACAAATACCTATCCCGGTGACATAGCACCATCTCCATTTAAAACGATCGTAAAGCGTCGCCTTGAAATTGTTTTGACACCGACCGCTCTCGCGGAGTTATCTTAAGAAATGTGTACACGAGTCTGCTTCACTTGCTATGGTGAAGTTTGAATAGATATTTTTATTTTACAATTAAATTTGAGGTGTCCTTACCGAGAGGCGTTTAACTGTTTTCATAGGAAATTGTAAATTGTTGTAGATAAATGAAGAAAACCTTTCGGTGCTGCGGGATTCGAACCGATGTCTTTTTTCGGGCCCACTCGCTTTACCAACTAAGCTAAGCGGCCGATGACCTCACGGTGCGAAAATCTCAACATATATCTACGTTCTTTCTATTGCATTAAAAGCAATGCTTGGCGCCATCTAGTGTGCACCCTCTACAGCATGCAACACCTTACAAAGAACATTCAAACGATGGACGTTTGTAACAGGAGATGTGAGAAGTTTTAGCCATGCTGTGCAGTTATGTCGTAGAGTCGTTCACAAGTTTTTGTGCCTCAGATTATAATTTGACCATCGAACCCAATGTACGATTACAGTCTTTCCCAATCTCAAATTTTGAACCATATCTGTGAAGTGATTTAGCTTCCCTGTTTAAGCTAAATGGAATTGAAGAGGCAAGACATTTTCTCATTCGTTTATGGATGTAGATGACTCGGTGGCGCAGTTGCTAAGCTATTGGCTTCAGCGCCGGGGGTCGTGGGTTCGAATCTGTTACGGGACATGTATTCGTGTGACCCACAGATAATTGTTCCTGATCTGGTTGTTTGTTTCCCAAGGAGGGTTGACGTCAGACAGCCGGCCAGTCGTGAAAAACCTAGCCAAAACCAATTACAACATGAGTCACATGTTGTGCCCATCTGGGTGGGATAAGGGCAAAAGAATGATGATTGTTATAGATGTAGATATTTATACAATACTAGCTGCTGCCCGCGACTACGTTTGCGTAGAATAGGCTGAAGGCGTAACATTAAGATAAAAAGACAGATATGCATAAAATATGTATATAAATTATAGCCTATGTCTTATTCTGATATAGCAGCTATATTATTGTAAAGTTTCATTAAAATCCATTCAGTAGTATTTGCGTGAAAGAGTACCAAAAACATCCATCCATACATACAAACTTTCGCCTTTATAATATTAGGAAGGATAATAATGTTTACTCTATTATATCTGAATGACGTAATTCATATAGGATATTAATAACTCTGTAATCGGACCACCGGAAATTGATTTGTACATTGTTTTGGTATTCGTTCGGGAAAGTTTATTCTGCGAATTAAATAAAGTCGATTGGTTTGCCGACGAAGAAGGTATATCTGCTTTTTGTTCTCTTATTAATTTATAATAAGGACATGAAAACGTTCAAGTGAACTTATAATCAAGAGACTATCTGTAGCATTTGATGCTCATAATTGTAATTGCAGGTGCACTTCAGTAATTGTTTACTTTTATTAATTACAATAAGTACATAAACATTGTCTTTATTAAAAAAATGAGAATTGTTTAAAAGTCATTCTCAGCATAGGAACTAACAGGTGAGACGTTTCACAATATTGGCTGTATTTATCATACCTGGTTATTTCTAGTTAAAATTATCAACAATATTTTGCAGGAAATGTCTCAAAAGCTTAGTAAAAGCACAGTTTTCTTTTGTCTTTATTTCAATAGAATAATTTACTTAATTCTAGTTTAAAAAAATCAATGATCAATTGAAATATTATAAGTACATTGTAGTCAAAAGTGCACTAGCTACTGAGCTAGTTACACTAGTAGTAGTTACACTGTTACTGAACAGTGTTCGGTGTCGGTACGAAGTCGCTGTAACTATCGCATTCTCCTCGACCTCCTCACATATCCGCGTCCATCGAGCACTCCCGGTGTGCACTCGCCCTAACGCGCCGCGTATACCGTTCGAGAGCTTTTTACGAGCGGGCTCCAAAAAGCTGCGAGTTAATCAAGCGGGCCCCGGCGGTATCGGGTGGAGCGCTTTTTAATTAAGCTCGATTGCACACTTCTTTCGCCGTTGAGACTTTTATTACGGCATTGTGACGTTCGTTGTATATCCCCCCACCCCCCCATATACTAACAGCGTACAGCTGAAATCCAGGCGTACGTTTGCTCCCGGCGATAGCCGGTAAAGCGACGGTCGCGGCTCCCGGTTATATTGCGTTTTTTTTAGGTATGATATCGCAAATGTTGCCCGTGTAACGTTCCACTTTAATAAAGAGCAGTTCAGGATTTGAATGGGGGCGCGTTTATGGTGCCCGTTTATGTTACAACAGAGGGACTCCGGGAGCGCTCTTATTGTGTAGCTTCCTTGTTTATAGCTTTTGCTGTAAGCTCGATGCAAGCGGGCTTCTGTTTGTCTTTTCTTTAATCGTACACGTATAAAAAATTTTATGAAAATTCTGTATCTGTCTACGGATAAACCCTTTTCTGTAGGTTTACTGTTATAGGTGTACTGTTACATGGTATAAAACAACAGTCGTACCGCTGTCTGTCTGTCCCTATATGTGCTTAGATCTTTAAAAGTTTGCAACGGATCTTGATGCTGCGTTTTTTAATAGATAGAGTGGTTCAAGAAGGTTAATATGTATAATTCATGCATAATATAGATAATTTTAGAGGTTAGAAACCTCAGAATGCGATGTAGAAAATAAACATTCACCATTGCACCCATTCAAAGCCGGGCCGGATCTATAATTTTAATAAAACAACATACTCGTCACTTCATTTTTGTGAATAAATATTATTAATAAACAATGTTTGAACACATTGTTTTTTGTACAAGAGCGTCTATTAAATATCCGTTTTGAAAATAGTTCTATTTGTTTTCATGATTTTTAGTTAGATTATCGACTGCCACGTCATAATTATTTTTAGTTAAAAATAAATCTTTTTTTCTCTTTCTTATCTTTTGTTTACTTTCCTTTTTACTTGCCAACTTTTCTTGTTTGGGAATGTTGCAACGGATAGCAAGATTCTTCACACGAGTGCGCCATAATTGTGCATTAATTCAGCCATAACGAACACTTTGGCCGACTAATAGGCGAAGTATGCATGCACGGTGTCCCTGTAGCGACGGGTATGCTTATGTCAAAACACGTAGCCGTGTCTGCGTTGAGGGATCAACCCTCACCGGCGAGACTCACGCGATATTGTGCTCGACGGGATATTAGTGGAGAAACGCAAGGTTACACAAGTACATCCAGCAGTGATGCGGACTTGCAAAGTATATTTGCATTATTTTGTTTAGTTTCATTTGAAACATTTGTTTTGCATCAAACAAAATTAATGAAACAAAACCTGCAAATTGTTCCATGTTGGAGCATTAGCGTGAATAGAGAAAATTAATAATGGGCAAACATGTTGTAAAACATTCGCCTTTGACCGCACCTATTGTGTTTGATAAGTAATAAAGTTTCACATTTTGCACATAGTACTTTTCCATGGAGAGAGCACCTCAGCTTATACAACTATGGAGGTATTCACAATTGTATCAATCGCTAGACACACACAATTTATTATTAATAATGATCAAAAGAAGTGCGTGTAACCTTACCACGCGGTTGAAGTAAAACAATTTTTTTTATTTGTAATAAAAAATAAAGTATTTAATTTAAAATTTCAATACTTTTTAATTAAAAAAAAATAAAAATCGGATGCTATACTGAATAACGATGACACAGAAAATCTCCTATCGTTTCTAATATAATATTTTTCTTTCTAGGCAAACAAAACAAACAAAACAAACAAGACACACACACACACACACACACACACACACACTGAGATTTAATTTAAATTTATATGTATTATGTTCACTTATTAACAGTAACCTTTATGTTCTCATTAACTCATTCTAAAATGCAAAGTATAGAGATCTTTGAAAGATACGACTTTGAAATTGTAAATATAATGTCATATGCATCAGTTTCCCACAATATAAAAAGTCTACTTGTACATCCACATATTGGAATACTATATACATATATATGACTGTTGTGAGAAATAAACAATTATTATCATACAAACATGTCATATGGTCGTCGTCTAAAACATTCAGTTAGCCTTGGCCGGGCCGTGATAGCTTAGTGTCGGGGCGCTCGCCTTTATTGAATATACTCGATCGATTGATTTAATCTGAGTTCGATCCCCGGTGCCGGCACCAATGAAATTGCTAATTTTAAGTGCTGAATTATCTTAGAAGATTTAGTTCAAAATGGTACTCGTCATTTCGACATTTGCCACGCCAAGTTTTAAACCTGACACAGACAGAACTGACGATAACATCTCACTAGATCTCTCACCCACTAGGGGCTTATTAGGGGAAATTGGGAACGCGTTTTCGTTTACGTTTTTCGCAAGAACCAATTCGGGATTGATCGATCGACGTCCCCTACTAAGGCCGTCTCGCATAAGGGAAGTTTCGGCGCGCAATTTATTCGGCACGGTACTCGCGAGCAGCATAACGAAATTACGGTATAAAACACTCCCGCCTAAACAAAGATCACGTAGGTCGTCAGCGGTGGATGCAAATCGCGCCGGAGGCCTGCCGCGCGTGACGTCATTATAAAAGGGGCTGGCAGAGGAGCGATGTTCCTTCCATCCGAGAAAGACCTCGGTGCCCTTTTGATTGACGGCACTTGTTTGTTCCCCTCGGCTTGAGGGTTGTGTGGAAAGCCTATGTCGCCTACTATTTGAGTTCAAATCAAACGCGTGAATTCGTCAACCGACTTCGGAAAAGGTGCAGCTTCACATTCGGTTGTATTTTTTACTAGCTGTTAACCGCGGCTTCGCCCGCGCGGCCAAACATGAGTTTTTTATTTTACATCTGAATATCTCGCAGATGGCTGAATTTTTTCCTGATTAGTTGACACTTATCATTACTTATATATTGGACTATTCACACAATATCTTTATACATTATGTGTTATTCTGATGTTTAAGCTATATTATAGTAAAGTTTCATTAAAATCTATTCAGTAGTTTTTGCGTGAAAGAGTATCAAACATCCATCCATACATACAAACTTTCGCGTTTATAACATTAGCAAGAAGTAAGAAAAGATGTTTTTGACCCATTAACTCCGTCATTTACGAGCCGATTTTAAAAACTATATATGCACTGGGCTAGTTTCAGGTTCCATTTGGTAATTTCGTTGGTATAGGATCTTATAATTCGTAGATACATCAGGGAACTCCTTAAAATCAAATGGAAAATGTATAGTTAGTAAGATATTCGAAGTCGGTTTTTTGTTAATAAAAATGTACTTGTACCAACCGTAGTCATAATTCGACCAACAATAACACCATAATATATTTGGTTGAAATGATTCGGACGGAAAAATCATATGTATTTTGAATCCATTTGACCGCCTTGACCGTGTATGGTAAACGAGTTTTTGTGCACAAGAATGGCACAGTACTTTTGATAATTATTTGTATAATTTACTGAAATAGTTTTGCTTTATTAATGATGAAATAGTTTGACTAATAACTAGGTAATGAATTTTTCGCTTTTAAGAATTTGTCGCTCAGCAGTGTAGGAAGACATCTTGAGGAAACCTGCATATTTTCACAATGATAATTAAAAAAAAACGAAACAAGTGAAGTCCGCCAATCTGCAATTTGTGTGGTGGACTATGCCCTAATACCCTCTGTAAAGGGGAGGCCTTTGCCCAGCAGTGGGATATGTATAGACTGTTAATTTAGTTTAATTTTACTTTAAGTGTACTTTTAGCATTAATACGGTACATATTCTGGTGAAATACCAAATCGACAAGTTTGTTAGAAGTTTCATGAACGGAATATTCACAATAACACTAGTATCGAAACCGACGTTTTGCCTTGCACAACATTATAGTTCCGCGTAAGATCGAACCCAGTACTGGTTGCCGAAAAACCGGTTGCTCTTGCGCTACCATTCAGCCACGACTTGCTCCGTACATTCACCCAATGAACAAAACGGCTGTATAATAAACATAATCTGCTGATGATAACGTATTTTTTAAGCCTAGCCGCGTCATTGTCCTATTATCTGTGACCTTTGCGTTTGTCCGATACGTGGACGGTGCACGCGGTTACTTACACACAGCTTGATAGTGCATTTTACGCATGCATATCATTACTGCGATGAGGTTACAGCTTCTAATGCTTAATCGGCCCCTCGACTTAGAAAGTACCACGACCTCAAAGAAGAACGGTGAAGAAGACACGTATTTTAGGGCCTCGCAACAGTTTTCACTGTTGTCCGACCGGGTAAGTACCACGACCTCACAGGAGACCCGCGTAAAGTCGAAGTGTTACATTTATGCGTTTCGTCTGGTGAGTGAGGTAGCCGGGGCCCATATTAATTACTGGTGGCGACGCATTTGCAACCCAACGGTAGTTTTGCGTGTCCATGGGCGGCGGTTATCACTTAACTGCCAGCTCGGTTGCCACTTTCTCACATAAAAAAATGTTTCCCCTCTGACTATGGTATTTAGTAAAACACTCTTACCGCTCTGTTGAGCGAAGACTAATCAAATCTATTACCATATCCTGTACTTTTAAATTTATTGTTAAAAAATAATTTAAGAAATAAATCAGTAAGCCTATACGTATCAAAATTCTATCATATCATCGATATTTGATCAAGATGCAAGATGATCTCTATTGCTGAACATATGGTAATTAAAACCTTAAATTTTACTGAACTTATTTTCGAGTTTGAATACGGCCAGTGTTTGCTTCTTTCTCACAAGATTCCGATTAGTCAGCAATATGTAAACTACACTTTAAAATTTACCCATTCCTGCAACATTAACGTCTAGACGATTTAGATTTATATGAATTCCTATTTGGTTAAATAAAACTATTTTAAATGGTTTTATTGTTTTATCTTGATTGTAAATTCTCAAAGTTTCAAACACTTCACAGTGACCATGAAGGTCACGGGGCAGGCTGAGTAGTTTAACATCTAACATCAGAATTAACCCAAGCCATCATAAATTATTTTATTACTGATCTACGCAAAAGGAGCCTAAAGTGTCTAAATGTGTCGTAGTCTCCGAATGACTGGAATTAATTTTTTAAATTATAGGATCCGAAGGTGATGATAGTGTGTTTAGTTTTAGTTTTAGTTATAAGTATAGTTATATTTTATCTTAAACTGTATTCGAACTTCACTATTGCATTAGGTACAGCCTGTAATGATAGTTGTAAGTTGATGTATAAAATAAATAAATAAATAAAAAACTCCCAACCATCTTCTCTATTGAAATTAGAACGTTTCTTCACTTCAATAGACCGTGGATCATCTTTGGGAGAGGTCGGTATTATTTTACGAGGTTCATTTGAGGTTTGTTGAATCTAAATATAGTGATCGGTAATCTAAAATATGATCGCACAAGGCAGAGTTCTTCAAACGTTGTTGCTTCATGTCAGCTGTGTGTTCCTTTCCTTTGTTATTTATTGATCTTACCGTTAATCCTGCATAAGAGAGCGCGATAAAATCCGTAAAATTAGTACTCACTCATATTATTTTGATTGAACCATGTATTTGTGTAAATACAAGTAACCATGAAAAATTTCACGTTTGACGCAAGTATCTAAATTCGTCGACGCTTTAATTGCATAAAAAAGCACAAGTATCTAAATTCGTCGACGCTTTAATTGCATAAAAAAGCACCAAACAGCCTTTGTACGTTACGGTAACCATTGTTTTATGTTCACATTATTGTGGCTATCTGTTTAAATTGGTATCAAAAATGTATCCAATAACTACAGCGGGGTCCATCCACTTGAATAATACAAACGCGATCATTAACCATTATTTAGCTTATTTAGTTACAGGCACGTGAGGAATTCAGCTCGGATCCCCTGAGTTGATGTCGGCGATATTAATCCCGTCGTTTGTATACCTCAGACCGTTCGCAATATTCTTAGCAGAAAAGTCAATTAGCTCATCGGCTTCCAATTGCACTTCTATGGTTTTTCTTACGAAATGCTCATTGAGTAAAGGCTACGATGCCATTACTTAATGTAGCAACCATACACTCACACATGTATTTAGGAACTGGAGTTGGAACTATCAATTTAGATGTAAAATGAAATCCATATAACGTATATTTAGAGCCAAATGATCGTAAATCTTGATCGTCTTTGTATTGTACAACTGGGTGCTCTTTATAACATTGTCTTGGATATATTTTTACTACCAATTTCAATAGATGGCTAGAATACCGTATAACCCATATACACGGTACATTTCAAAACAATTCTGCAACTAATTTTATTACGACAAAGTTAAACAATTCATCAACAGATATCAAAGTAACAGTGAATGTGATTTCTTGGCCGAAGTTAATATTATGAAATAAATAAGTGATAACTAAAAAAAATCGGTAAAAAAAATTAGCAAGTAATGAATGCTTGTTACTCTAATTTACTTAATCAAAGATTTATTATTTCTTACCAAGCCTTCAGCAGATACTATGTTTATACCTTTTTTAAAATTGGGCTCCGGCCACCTCACTCACTAGACGAAACGTGAAAGTATCATACTTCCACTTTATGCCGGTCTTCTGTGAGGTCGTGATACTTACCCAGAAGAGCCTATCCATTCGTGCAACAGCCGAGGCTGCTGCGTGCCCCACCATCGTTAAACCTTTCGGCTAAATGTCATTTCATACAGGCTTAGCTTAGCTGAGGTTCATTATAAAATAAGAAATGGTTATGTATATTTTTAAATTGTTGTTCCTATCTATGATTCTGAAGTTATGTTTTTTTTTTGTGTCCCGTACCCAAAGGGTAAAACGTAACTCTATTACTAAGACTCCGCTGTCTGTCTTTCTGTCTGCGTGTCTTTACGTCTGTCACCAGGCTGCATCTCATGAACCGTGATTGTTAGACGGTTGAAAATTTCACAGATGATGTATCTGCTACCGCTATAACAACAAATAATAAAAAACAGAAAAAAATATTTACGTCGGGTTCTCATACAACATACATGATTTTTTTGCCATTTTTACGGATAATGGTACGGAACGGACTAGGACTTGAAAGGTTTTTCAGTATTCAAAGAAAGTTTTGTTGTGTGTTACAGTATATAAGTTTTCTTACGCCTATTCGTACATGCAAACATAAAGCCAATTAAGTGTGTATTTAAATAAGTTCAGACAAACTAACTTACTAGCAAAAGTCGTTTCGTGATATAAAATGAATCTCCCCGGCAGTACATGAAACATTTATTATATAAAAAAAAACAATATAATCATAACATAAAAATAACTATTAGTAATTTTGATAAAAATTAAACCAATGTAGGTTAGGCCCTTCGTAATACCAGAAGGTAGAAACACAAATAACAAATCAAACACACAAGTATCGTAACAATACGAGTAATGTACGTGTCATGAAATGAAATGTTTTTATTTTGCTTACAATTGAACTAACTTTCAACGTTTCGCAATTAATTTGCTTTGGATGCAGATGTATGTTGCTTTTCCTGTACTATCATAGGACAATTGTATTGGAATTGATCAACTTTCTATTGCTATCGTCGTGTGAATTGTGAAAATAGCTCGAAATCCCTCAATAAATTCACTGCCAAAGAACTTTATCGACGAAACTGCGTTCATATCGTTACTGATACCTGTTGAATAAATTTCCACGCGTTTGGATTATTTGTTAGCAATGATTCACATTACATGTCATATATTCGCGGGCAACCGTTGGTGGATGCAAATGGCAAAGTGTCTTTCGAGGGGGAAGGCTTATGATATACATATACATGATATATGATGATTCATATTATTGCATCCGCTTGTAATAAAACATCGAATAATTTAGAATCAGATATATATAGTAAATAATATATAGTAAATAATTCTATGATAATCTAATAATCATAGAATTATTATTTATTAATAAAGAAAAATGAAATAATCCGTTTCATGTCTAAACAGCAATAAGTATCATCAAGTTAAGTTACTGTAAGGTGTACTAAAAACTGAAAACCCATATGCTGCAGAACGTTTCTTTCCTGTGATTTCCGGTTAACGCTCTATTCATCGCAATCGTGTTGTTATTCAAAACGCGCTAAGTAAAGCGAAACTATTTGAATTTGGTAAACAATAACAAGGTGACACGATGATAATAAAAATAATCAGAGTTCATCGCACCGTTATCACCGACCTCTGTATCACTGATAACACTTATCGAATCTAAATTTTGCAACACGTTGGAATCACGTTGGTCAAACTGTTTTCATTGAGGTGTTTGCCCCTGGGGATTTCACTTGCCTTCGTTTCGTCTGACAGTGGATTATAAAAAGCGTTTGACGTTTTTTATAATAGCTTTCAATTACTTAATAATCAAATGTTTACATACTCATTGAAGGTACTTATGCCAAATAGATCCAACTCGCTAAAATCTTTTCTTGTGCACATCTAAAATGTCTATGAACAACATAGATTCGAACTCGAAACAAAACATCTCAGAAGAATTCCTTAAAAAAAAATTCAGTCGTGATAAAACCTAAAAATTTTCATAAATTACCTAAAAGTTTGTTAACATTCGAAAAACTAGATTTCGTTTTCGGAATGAGAATCCGAAAACACTTCAATTTTCCCTTTCCTAATTTTAAAAACTAAACTAAAAGTGATAACGATTTTGTTTGGTTAACAAGTTCAATGTTCAGTGTCTAGGCGCTTGCTTGTAATTGAACATTCTTGAGAAACTTGAGTTCAGATCCGAGTGCCAGCCCTAATGAATTTATCACGAGCGTAGGAAAACATCGTGAAGAGACCTGCATATTTTCGAAATAATAGTAAAGATAGATTAACCGAAGATGGCTACCGCAACATGGACTATGCTTTAATACCCTTTGTTCACAGGCCTTTTCCCAGCAGTGGGACATATACAGGTTGTTACTTTACTTAGCGATAATAAATTTGAGTTAGGTCTTACTTTTGCATGGTTTTTAGCTGTTTTACCTATTTATTTATTTTCCTTTTATCTATTCTGAATTAATTCGAAGTGATCACAACGTGACATATAATAATCTACAATAGTGCGATTTTTATACAAATTTATTTTTATTGCACAGATAAAGAACATTTGATAATGATAATATTGAACGATATATTTCGCGATAACAGAAAATTTCCTATACCTACTGACCATCTTTTAAAACAATTAATACTTAACATTATATTACACGAATTTTCAGCAACACGTCCAAACAAGCACAGGCATTACAATCGAAATTTGTAATGTTTAGAATTAGAAACTTCTTTATGCTTCAAAATAAACCCAATACTAAAAAATAGTGTGTGTGTATATTATGTACACGCGTTAGAAGTTATAAATCTTTGGCGTAAGAAGATAAAAATCTTTTCAATAATTTTATCTTTCGCCTTATTCCACGTTTGTAGAAAAAGCGACACCAACAATAGAAAAAAGGTGTTTAATACATTGTAAGTTTTATTATAACGCATTATCTATTTAAATAAAGTTTATTTAAATATCACAAAATAAATATCGTGAATATAGCTGTCAGTTCTCACGCAAACATACGTAGATGTCTAGCTAACTTCAGGGTGTCGGTTTTTCGTGACGGTGTGCGCGCGCATTCTAAAAATTTACTCACATCATTTTTGCCTTACGAGCCAAAAGAAGAATAACTCCAAAAACCACTTTGAAGAAAATGAATTCTCTTACACATGTTACACACAAGATACTCTATGGCGATCAAGCTTTTAGGATCAAAATATCTCAATTTCGTTGCCTCCAATGGGTTTGCTAACCGGTGGTCCAAAGCTGACAGCAGCAATGCCTCTGCCATCGCGAATTATACAGTGGTGATTCTTATGAACCCATCCCTTTTCAAATAATTAACCGTTATTTCTTTTTTTTGGCATTATATAAGGACGTTTTACAAGCATAAATTTCACGCGGACAAACACCCACATGCCAAGCAACTATCCGTGGGTCACAGAAACAGTTGCGCCGTGTGGGAATCGAACCGACGACCCCCGACGCCAAAGCCAATGCCTTCGCAACTGCGCCACAGTGGTCCCCAGCACCCATGGTCGTCATTTATTCATCAGCTCATGGCGTTTGCAGAGATGAACCCATCGACGTGAGCACCGCGCGTAACGCTTTGCGCGCGTAACTTAGTTAAGTAACAATAATGTTTCGGACACAAGCGAACGACCAAAAACAAACACAATCGTCGGCCGTGAATCAAATGAAACAATTAACCCAGATACGAGGTCCGGGCGCGCTCCATGAAATTATAAATTATGCAGGAAGTACACTGCCAGTGATTCAGCGGCGATCGCTCGCGTGCTTCTGTTGGAGGCCGCCCGATAAACTACAAACTGAATTTCGATGCGTGCTCGCTAGTTTTTTAAAGTTAATTCAACCAGGCACGGCAAGGGGATTCCACTGTACAGTCTGCACTGTACCGAATTGGATGGGATTAGATTTGTCCAACGTATTAGGTTTCGTCGATTTGGTGGTAAACAATAATTTGCTTCGTTCAACTAACTGTTTCAGTCAACTTGGATTGTGATTGCGTCTGACTGTGCATTTACCTGGGTGACCGGATGCATATAAAAAATAAAAACCACTTGATATTTTTTCTTATTTTATTCCCTTGGAATATTTCATTACGTATTCTTTATACACTTTTGTAATTATAACAATCTATTGTGCTCTTGTCTTGTCAATTTACTGTCTGATATTACTTAGGTTGTACTTTTACCAATAGTATCATTATATAGTATTTTTTCTATCAGAAATCGTATATTGATTTATAAAAGTAAAGTAGGTAGAGTAAACAGCCTATACAAGTCCCACTGCTGGGCAAAGGCCTCCTCTGTACAGAGGGTATTATACATAGTCCACCATGCGAACTCGCGGCGGATTGGCAGTCCTCACATATTTTCGACAAGTATTTTTTTGTTATTATTTCGAAAATATGCAGGTTTCCTCACGATGTTACCTTCAACGCAAGTAAGGGCAATGTTTTTGAAAAAAAAATTTTGTTTACAATGATTAATATACATTTGATGGACATACTTGCAAGTTTAGCCTTGGATACAAAGGTCAATGTAACTAGCATCGCAGTAGATGTTTCGTTCGCTCGTCTCACGAGGGAGTTGCCGGGATTAAAGAATATGTGAGCTCGGTTTTTGTTTTCCTCCTTAACATATACTACAATTGTGACACCAAATACGACGAACATATTGGCGTAGTGGATACTGATACTGTCTTTTGCGCCAGAGATAGCGGGTTCGATCTCTACTACTGGAAAATTATTGTGTGATGAACATATTGTGTTTCCAGTGTCTGGGTATTTGTTTATTTATGACATGTATTCATTTACAAAAGAAGAGTACGTTTAAGTATCTTTATCAGTTACCTAGCATCCATAGCACAAGCTATGCTCAGTACGGGGCTAGATAACGTTCTGTAAAAATATGCCCTGAAACATTTAATTATTTATTGACTTAGAAAACGAATTTTCAAATACACACATTTTCCCATAGCTGCAAGGGTCGCATATAGGTGCTCTGTTTGTCCCGTTCTTTAAAACTTTAGAGCTCGTATTTATTGAAATGAAACGTTCAACAAAGTCCACCGATAAAGCTGACGTGGAATATAATAATGCGTATTAACTGCAGAAACAAATAAAACTGCGGCGGGCATGCGATGCGTGGCCTTGTACTTTATCTGAAAGTGAGTCAGCTCGCGAACGCTCTTCTGGATGGTTCCGCTCGACGTTCGTACGCGTGTCGTTATTAAAACTCAATGCTAGGATCGCACACGCTAAACGATTAATTGCTCAAACACTGATCCGCCGATTTAACTGGGCCGTGGGTTCTTTACACGCTAAGTGTTAATTTACTTAAGCGGTTGCGGGCTTGATCTAGGACGAGGTTTCCTCGAGATTTTTGGACTCGATTCACTGTCGCCGGCTCAAGGTCACCGGCGATTCCAACAGTTCTATTTGTAGTTGCGGGTCAATTTTTCTATTGTATCACCGCAGAATATGTATTACTCGCCGCAAGAGAGGATTTTCGGTTGCCTCTGACGGATAGTAGTCGCAACTGAATTGAAATTTGGACGTTTTAGATTGGTAGTGACGGGAATAATTAAGACAGTTGATTAACACGTTAGACACTTCTGACAGTTACATATTGAGACGGTGGTATCTATAAAATCAATGTCATTCAATAGTATCATAAAAAAGTACAAAACAGATGATCTATGTTTTAACACGTAAACAAAATTTGCGTGAAACGGTATTTATTTATTTAGCCTCTACTAGAATCCACTTATTAGTACGAAGTATTGTAATAATTATATTAACTAAACGACATTTATTTAAAAATACTTTGTATTACAACCTGTCCATTAAATTCCATTTTCAACGTTTAAAAAATGTAATGAAAATGTTAAATTATGAACTGATTTTAGTTTGTTATGATACAACGTAATTATATAAAATTAGGATCTAAGCCACGGCCGGCAATAAACTGGGACAAAGAGCAATTAATTCAATCAGGTGCAATACGTGTATAGTTAAAAATACGAGCTTTTAAATGGGAAATAGTGCCTAACAGTTCTTGAATACTGACTTCATTTCATGACATCAGACCCAACGATTGTGCGAACAAATCATTGAAACTGTCAATCATAAAATTAATTATCTGTGTTTATATAATCAATTATAAAATTAATTATCTGTGTTTGATTTGATAAAGCGTTTTACCACCGGCAGTATACTTTATGAAGCATTATAAAGTGTTACACAAGGACATTACAGACTCAAATAAGTACAGAAACAAACTATTTTTATAGGTGATATCAATTTTGAGCCTAAAATTATGATATAACTCGTTTTATTCGGCACTTGACTTAGTAATAATTATCTACAGATTATCCACTTGTCGCCGTAACCATGAAAGTCTTTCCGAGAAAGTGACAAGCAAACTGGCGGTTCACCTAATGTTAGGCGACTGTCTAGGTTCAAGTAAGTCCGCAGATACTTCTGTGTGGTTTCTGATGCATTACCAACCTTTAAGAGCCATAAAATACCCATTAAATTCACTGACGTTTTTCTAGAGCAGAACTCTCCCAAATGAAATAAGAAATACTTAAAATAATTACGACTCTATTGAATATTTGATGTTACTAGTAATTATTCATTAGTAAGTAGAAGACTTAATAATACTTTAACATACATCACAACAAATGTTTACTTTTTGTTTTTAGCTTTCGATGCTGCTGGCAAACTTTATCTATAACAATTACTTTATTGGTTAAGCCAAATAAAGAATGTGAGAAAACCATAATTTTGTTGTGTATACTAAACTAGCAATTCTTAAAAACAGAACCCATTACGGTTTTAATTATAAATCACATGCAAAGTTGTTCATTTATGCTTATGTGGTTTGTCAGTCAGGAATATTTTCAAAAATATGTACACGACTTTTCGTACCCACGGTGCTAGGACCACGTCACGGTGGTAGGGCCACGCAGCAGGCTCGGCTGTTGCACGAATGGGCAGGCCCGTCCGGGTAAGTACCACGACCTCACAGAAGACCAGCGTAAAGTGGAAGTATAGAAAGAAAGAAAGAAAGATACGTTTATTTGCTAAAACATAGTACAATATAGGTCTTTAAAGCTGTGGATCCTTTATGTTCTACCATTTCTGGTGTACAAATATTTCATTTTACATTATAAACATACAAAAAAAAACAAAACAAAAGTAAATATAATCTAGGAAAACTGTTTTTATAAAATTTTATCATTTAAATAATCCCCTGTGGAATAGTAACATTTAATTATCAAAAAGTGAAACAGATTTCGCTTAAACAATTTTAAATTCAAAGTTTTTAATCTATTTGGTAATTTATTATATATTCTAATGGCCATACAATAACACTTTTTGCTGAACATTGTGGTACGATGGGGAGGCCGTGTGTAGTTTGTTCGAGAATCTACGAGTTTATTTCTAAATTACTTTTAAAGAGGGCCGGATGTTTAGGAGCAAATATGCAAAATTTCAAAAATGTATAAACAAGGTATGACAAATACTTTCGCGTTTCGTTTGGTGGTGAGGTAGCCGGAGCCTAATTTTCTAAAGGTTGTACATGCCTCTGTAACCCTCGGGTGTAGTGGATGTCCATGGGCAGCGGTATTCACTTACCATCAGGTGAACCGTCTGCTCGTTTGGCAACTTTTCACATAAAAAAAAACACAACAATAAAACCGTATAGATAAGAATTGATAATAAGTTGTTATTCTTATTATATGTGTATCCTTTAAACGAGCAATTCTTGTATATATATATATATATATACATGTATCATCAGTAAATTTTGCCGCAAAAAAATGTTATAATAGCGGTCGGTAATCGGGCGGCCCCAAAACACACGGCCGCGGTTCGTATCACGATTATTTACACACTTATTTTTTTTTACTTTTTTTTCTATACCAGATCATTTTCTTTATTTTTTATTTATTTTATTTTCATAATACATGATTTACCAAAAAAAAACGGTCCTCCAGGTATTTCTTATTATATGTGTAAGCATCTAATTTTAATCACCCTGCAGATAAATAATTTCGCGTTTAAATGTTTGCAGTGATTGCGTATAACTTAATTTTAGATGCAACATCCCCAGTGCGACACGTGGCCACGTGTCACGAATATGACTTCGGTCAACATGACTCGATGCACATACGTCAATCGTAAACAAGTCACGCCGCACTTCCACTCGTGTCAATAACCTACATCCTGACATACCAAGGTCATTTTGACGTAGCCCGGCGATAAACGATAAAACGTGTTTATCCAATTCTCGATTTCTCTATCGTCAGTCTCCACGGTACTGCTGTGTCACAATTATTTTCTTTTTGTTTCGCCAAAATTTTCCGAGCGCTTCGGCCGACTGTGCCACTGTACGATGCATTGTAATGTTACCAGACGCTAATAAAAACCTTTCGAATTCGATAGGACAATCCTTTCTGAAACGGCCATGTATTTAAACCGATGTTTATAGTTCAAATAAATATGCCCTAGTCTAAAAGTACGTTCCACTTATGTACGCATATAAGAAATTTAAGCTAGGTTCTTTGGTGGTTAGTTTAAATAACTTGGAATTATTGGTAAACTACCGACCCGCCCCGGCTTCACACGGCTGCAATGTAAATACATATAAACGTTCCTTTTGAACAATCATCATCACAGATCCGTCAGAAAGATCCGTTGCGTAGTTTTAAAGATCTAAGCGTACATAGGGACAGGCAGCGGGACGACTTTGTTTTATACTATGTAGTGATGGCAAAAAGTCGTTAACAAACCTAAACAATCATTTGAAATCTTTACTTACAACATTTATCTCCTTATGGTACCTAATTTTTATAACAGACTCAAATAACTCGCCTTACTGGAACAATCGTTTTTTGTTTACAAGGTAATCCCCAAACGTATGTATCAGTCTCTTCCGATAAGGTTATTTGGACTTAATTGAATTTTTTCTACAAGGTTCAGTCTGTAATGATCCAATCGAATGTACAGGATTAATCTAGATTGCCCGGGACGTATTTGAGATTACAAAGCACCTGATAAAACTAAGAGGCTTTTGTAGAATTGTCGTATTCCTCCGATAAAATATATTCGTTTGCCGTTAACATCAAATATGTATTACTAAATAATTTTGTTACTTTTCGCATTTCATAGTATTGACGAACAAACGAAAATACCTTCCAATTATTCAGCTTGTAAAGCCCAAAAATGCTTCCACTACATTAATAATTTTCTGTTAAATTTCTTTTTTTTTTATTAAAAAACATTGCCGTTACTTTAGGACATTATCCTGTGTTGTAAGGACGTTTTACAAACATGAATTTCACGCGGACAAACACCCAGATGCGAAACAACTATCTATGGGTCGCACAAATAGTTGTCCCGTGTGCCGAACCCACGACCCCGACACCGAAGCCAATACCCTGGCAACTGCGCCACGGCGTCATCAATATTTTAATTTTCTTACGGGGGCGTGGGAGTTTTTCCTTACTTGCCACGCCTGGCGAGCGCATTGGCAAACGTGCGGAGAGTCGATGCAGATGGCTCAAGATCACGGGGACATGTTCAGCAGTGGACTAGAACATGCAGAAACCGTGATGGTGATTATGACTGTAGTTTCGGTATAAATCATTCGAAACATGCAAGAACTATTGTTATAATAGAAACATTATGTCTCTTTTATTATAAAGCTCATCCCTATATCGATTTTAATGTCTCAAATTATCATTCATTATCTAAATGAATTTGTGAATGGAAGAATTAGATTTTAGATTACCATTCTTTGTTAAAGAATGGTAATCTAAATTACCTCCTGAGCTACCGTCGCAACTTGAAACTTTTTCGGGTAGTCGTATTAACCTGACTGCTCTCGGACGAGTTTTCTTATTCAGATATTCCCAACACTATGCTTCCGTGGCTTTCAGCGACTAAGGGCCAAATATTTGTAATAAGCGGTTGCATCTATTCGGATAGGTTACTGTATCGAACTTTACCGCTATCAGCTTTAAAATCCCCTTCAAACGGACCACGTGGTTACATCATTTTGTGACTTAAGATTACTCCGGGGCAGTGAGAATGTTTATGCCGTTGCGAGGCGTTTCGTCGACGGAGGGAACACGTGTTGGCTGCCGATGATGTCTTCATCCGCCTTTGATCTACAGCTCGGCGGGCCTCTTGTGATTGTTTCTTTAAGAGAAATAATCACCCGCATCCTCCAAAAAAGGGTATGGGTGACTGACTTCTCAGCCGCAAAAGTCCGAAATAGGAGAGGCAATGGTGAGATTTATGCATAATACAAATCACCATCAATGTTAAAATTAGCTGAAAAGTCATTAATGTGTGATCATTACAATAAACTGTGCCGGAATTAAATTACATTACAATCCTTTCAAATGACCTTTGAAGTAAAGGAAGAACAATATCAATATAAATGTTATCTAATATTCAACTATTTGTGTTTAAAATGATTGTTAAAGCACTTAGATCACAAAATAAACATAAGAAAACATGCTCCGATATAGCTATAGTCACGGAGTTTTTTTTATATGGCCATTACCTTTTTCAGGTTCCGTACCCAAAGGGTAAAACGGGACGCTATTACTGCACTGTCTGTCTGTCCGTCAGTTCCTCATGACCCGCGATAGTTAGACGACGCCCGTAGTGAAGCCACGAAAACGTCCTGACATTTTCGTGGACATTTGTGGCAAGGTCACACCACAGTTTTCGCTGTTGCACGAATGTGCAGGTCCGTCGGGGGAGTACCACGACCTCACAGAAGACCGGCGCGAAGTGTATATGTTACACTTCTGCGTTTCCTGGTGAGTGAGGTAGCCGGGGCCCATTTTATTAAAAGGTGACAACACATCTGTAAACTTACGGTCGTTGCAAATGGGCGGCGGTTATTACTTAACATCGGGTGAACCGCGAGCTCGTTTGCCGCCTTCTCTTAAAAAAAAAAAAACACTTTCGACGCGTGATTTTGTATTCGAATAACATATCTACGGAACAAAGCATCATTGGATGCAGGTAGACCAGGATTAAAACGCGGGGTGTATTCGCTCTGGGATTGCTACTCGCCAGCTAAAAATAGCGCTGACGCCTGCTCTTTCGCGGGCTATCTTATCAGAGCGACAGATTGTCTGCCATGCGCGGCACTCGATTAGCGGCGGAATGAAGTGTTTCGGCTGATAAGGCCCGTCGGCAGGGGTGCTCGCGTGAAAGGGGCGCCCTTACTTTTTACGACCGGCGACAGGCGCGCCTTGTCAAGGGGTCGTTCGGATTTTCATTCCTCACGGACCAGCCAGTGCTTGAATACTCAACTTGACGATAATACTGTCAGTTTTATGTATACTCTCAAGAAGAGGGCCTACTGCTACCTTAAAGGCCGGCAACGCAAGGGCGACCCAACCGGTGCTTATCATCAGGTGACCCGCAAGCTCGTTTGCCTCGTTTTCCCATAAAAATAAATAAATAAATAAAGAAATAAATAAATACTCTCATTTGTGGTGGACAATAAGTGTATTCATTCATTCATTCATTGATAAGATTATTGGAAGTTGTAAAGCGAAAGTCTATTCATTATTCTAAATTCTATTCTATCATTTAGCTGTAGTAGGGCCACGCAACAGTTTTCGCTGTTGCGTGAATGGGCAGGTCGGTCCGTGTAAGTACAACGACCTTGCGGAAGACCGGCGTGTAGTGGAAGTGTTACACTACTGCGTTTCATCTGCTGAGTGAGGTAGCCGCGGCCCACTTTATTAAACGATGGCGACACTACGATGTCAATGGGCGGCGTTTCACTAAACAACAGTTGAACCACAAGCTCGTTTGATATCTTCTCACAGATAATGAAAAATAAACTACTAAAGGCCCATTTACACCATGCCATTTTCTTGTACATACAAGAGCAATAATTGAATGCAATAAATTGCGCGCAATAATTGTTAAGACCATTTGTTGTTTAGACCATGCAACTCATTTATTGCTTCAATTTAATTGTATACAACAGGCAAGAAACTGGCACCGTGTAAATGGGCCTTAATACTACTTAACCAAAACTGAAATGTGGGTACAAAGAAACAGCGGTTTTAGTATAATTAAACAAGACCACAAAGTTTATTGCCACGTTTTTTGCGCTCAAAAGATCTTGAGAGCAGTCTGAATTTGTCGATTTGTATTTCGCATAGTTTCAATACGAACATCGTTTTTTTTATGACCAGAGGCAGGACAAGACACTTGACCGTTGCAATATATCATTCGTATCGAAAGTGCAACTGAAGTGATGAGGATAGACCATGACAGCCTTGTCGCCATTTTAAAGCATCGCAGAGAGTACGCGACCCGTATGCTGATTCCGTATGCATAAAGTATCGAGACCAACGCGTCGAGAGGAATGCACTGGTTTTAAAAATACACCATTCGTTTCGGACGTAGTGACCAGCGACGTTTATGCGCTCTTCAGCCCAATTATACGTCACAATTCCCGCAAGTTTCACGAGTGAATGTCCTTATCTCGTATCAACTGCTTATAACCTATTCTGATTGATCGATTCGTGTCGACAATTAGCTTATTAATATTATTCTAAGAGATTTGCTTAAAAGAGGGCACCTTATTCTTATTATCATATCTCTGGCATATATAATATGGTGATTATTAACATATATATTGAAATTAAAACTTAAAACCTTTTTTTATGCGAAAAGTTGTCAAAAGAGCAGACGGTTCACCTGATGTTAAGTGAATACCGCCGCCCATGGACATCTGCTACACCCGAGGGTTACAGATGCGTTGACAACCTTTTGAAAATTGGGCTCCGGCGACCTCACTCACCAGACGAAACGCGAAAGTATTTGTCATACTTCCACTGGACGGGCCTGCCCATTCGTGCAACAGCCGAGGCTGCTGCGTGGCCCTAACACCGTAACCTTCAAGTGACTATTTAGTTATTGAATAAATCAATATTTATCCATCTTACACTGTCCATTTCCAGTTTCACAATACAGTGCGAAGCTAAATTTATATCGTATGAATATAAAACGCCGTAATTAAATGTTTAAATTGCGGTGAAAAATTGTTCTCTTACCTAACTCCACTCAAGATCATTGTTGACAACTAGATAAGCATGAGTGCTCTAATGGATAACCCGTACCCCGACCGTTGATAAAGCTTAATATGTTCCTTACAAAACCTCCCCCGACTCGGGCGAGGTTCAAATTAATTTAGCCCCGGCTATTCGACATTCATTTCGGACCTGCGGAACCCTTGTAGCAGTCTCCCTGATACGAGGCAATTGAATTTATCAGCGCGGGCATCAGATAGTTCTCGTCTACGTGAAAATGGGGTGCATAGTAAAAGCACCTAACATCGGAATCTGATTAACGGACAAACAAATGGGAACTCGGATTGGGTAGCTACGTGTAGTGTCTTTAATTTAATACCAGTGAGATTGGATCCCTCGCGCTCTGTATTCGAATACCGAAATTCTGTAGCAAACTCGAATATAAAGGTGACTTTTATTTGTAGGAAATAAATCAAAAAGTCAACTTTATAACGTCGGAAAAAGTAAATTGTTTGCTGAACGAAATTTACGATCCTATCGAAGTGTATTACGTCTTAACCTTTAAGATTACAATAGTCTTGATCAGAGTTTACCTCCATTATACCGTGACGTGTACAGAGCTGTAAAGAATGTAACACTGCCCAACGAGCGAGCTGTTCGCGACTCTACCGCTTTGGCAATAAGACATAAATCCGATCGATCGCGAACCGAATTTACGCGCAATAAATGATCAAATAAACAACATTATTAATACAGAAATAGATCGCTTTACATTTGGGTTAAACAAACCGGTGGAGATCAAACATCCGACGGGTAAACAGGGGCCCGACGTTTAGTTGCCGCTAAACGGAGACCCCGCAAGTGCGTTGCCGTAGCAGCTCGTTCCTAAACTCATTGTTTGTTCTTGTAAGAAAGCTGACATGGATCCACTGAATAATATTGCGTTGCCAACATCAGGACGAGCTTTTACTTCTGTTTCCTCGGCGTATAAAAAAATTATAAATCTACTTAAAGCGCTCTTCAGTGAGTTTGTGATCGTCGGTATGCCATTAACAGAGTGTATGCAAGGCAGTAATCTTATCCTTTAAAGGAGCAATTCTTGTATATATATATATATATATATATATATATATATATATATATATATATATATATATACGAGCAATTCTTGTATATATATATATATATATATATATATATACGGAATCTCGGAAACGGCTCCAGCGATTTTCATGAAAATTGTGCGTAGATTCGGCGATCTACCTAGGTTTCATTTATACAAAATGTCCTTTTATCCCTGTTTTTAGGGAATGAAAAATGTCATTCGAATATGACGGTAAATTTAGCCAAAACTGAAGCAGAGGGCCGTGGTTCGTGTCACGATCATTTACATACTTATTTTTTTACTTTTTTTTCGACTCCAGATCAGCTTTCTTTATTTTGATGATTTTGTTTTTTTTCCCTTTTTTTTTAAAGTTCTTTCTTTTGTGAAAAACACCAGTTCATAATTTCTTATTATTACGTTGGTAAAATCGAAAAATATTATGCATATTTCATTACTCAGTAATTTGCATCTATATGTAATTTCCAAAATACACGATTTACCAAAAAAAATAACAAACTGAGCAAAGCTCGGTCCTCCAGATACTTTGATTTTAAACGCAATTTCCAATGGAGATTATCAATGTAACGTTTGTTTGTTTCGCTGCTTTTGATGACTAGATGGAAAAAGAGAGCTGTTGATCTTTTCTCTTTTTCTTCCGCTTCTTCCGGAAAGTACGTAAATGTGCCGTTTTTAAGATTTTGAATCTTAAAGAAGGAATGAAAATACGCGCGCTGCCAACATAAGGCAGTGCTTACAAGGCCATAAGTATCGGATGAGACGCATGTCTTTCGATAATTTTAATGCTATTACCCGGCAATGTGGATTTGTTTACATTTATTTATGATGTCACTAAATTTTTCATTTAGGAGTGAGCTATAATGTAATGTCAATAAGATTAATGTGTTGGTTTTACATAGTAAGATTTTTAGTGATTATTTTATATATATCATTAGGTTTCAGCGTATAAATCTAAACTAGTTACGCAAGAAATCAAGTCAAGGTATCCAACTGCGACTCAACTACAACACGGTCATCCAAAAATTCGTGCTTACAGAATGCTAAAATTAAATTTTGTTCCCCTAATTTTCCCTCCATGCCCATGTTTGTCACAGCGAGGCGAATTTCTCTTAAAATAATGTTGTTTACAACGATGTCTTTATAATTGCCACATTTCCGCCCTTATTAACATAATACTTGATGCAACAGCCTAAAAGCAGGTGTAGCCAGAAGTGGTGTCACTGAACTGCTGGGTAACGTGGACATGTCATGTAGATTTTGGATAAGCGAAGGGTCACAGGACCCACAGGGGTCGACGACCTCATAACGACTTGAATAAAACATATACAAGTCGACAAAACAATTTAACTATTAAAAGTTGTATTTTATTTTCCTTAGTTAATAATATTTAGTGACTTTATCTAGTCTAGTCTTATTGCAGAAAAACATAATAAGGTGTTCGGCTTTCCTATCATAATAACCGTGGCTTTATTTTCTGCAAATTTGTCGTGAGATGATGTATCTTTATACTTCGCGTATATAGCCGTGATGAGTTGATGACCGTCATCAAGGCCGTGCGTATTTGATCTTCCTGCGTTCGTAATTTGAACTTTCACCGAACTACAATGATGATGACCACGATTGGTCGTTAAGCAAAAGCGCTCAAGACGGATTGCTTCGTTGAAATAACCACATGCACGTACAATGTAGTTCAATTTGCACGTCTAAAATAAAAGAAGAACGCTTTGTTTAGCACTCTGTCTTCTGCGTTTTGATTTTGGTACAGCAGATGAATCCGAATCAATAGTTTTTTGGTATAAATTGAATATCTAACGATAGTAAATAGGACGTTTAACAATTGTTGTCTTTATCGCATAATGCCAGTCAATTTCCTATTATATTTTATGAATGCTATCTTTTTAGCCCTTTCTTCTGACTTAACTCTTCTTCTATAAGTATTGAGACTTCTGGATAAAATCTTTCTTTAAACGAAGTAAATGATTATATCGTTATTCCATTCTTTATTTGTTAGTTTTATTACTTTACATTAAAGATCAATTTTTTTACTGTTACAGACACATAAAACTTTTCTTTATGATATTAATAAATATAAAAGTTAGCTCAGAATATTGTGTCAGAAGAACATACAACTTATTCTCTTGATAAAATTTTAAGTATATTATTAAACTAGCGACCTGCCCCGGCTTCACACGGGTGCAATGTATTATTACTTCAATGCAATATATTAACCTTCCTCTTGAATCATCATCATGACTCTATCTAGTAAAAGAAACTGCATCAAGATCCGTTGCGTAGTTTTAAAGATTTAAGCATACATAGAGACAGACAGACAGAGGGACGACTTTGTTTTATAGGTACTATGTAGTGATGCTCCGTTAGAAGTTCATCCAATGTTTTCATAGCGTTTTTGACAACTTTGTAAGAGAGTGTCGACAATTAGTCAGCAATTTATTATGATCTTACAGCTTTATCCCGATTCTTACGCTTTAACTTCAATAAAAAAATAGATATCTTAAGTTTTCCTTACACGAACCTAAGTACAAAAAAGACAAGGACAACTGAACAGTTCTAAATATAAATATGAGATACGTAAATGAACAAAGACAGAAATTATAGACAGCCGTTATTGCCAAACAGATCACAAACGTTCCAGAAATGGACGGCACTTTCGTGTGTCAGGGGACGCAACTGTTTTGGACCCGTCTAAATTCTGCAACCCAACGGTATTACCTATGGCGACCTTCTAAAGATCGTTTAATTAAGCAAATTCACAAATAAGATTTCTAAGTGCCCCGGGGCGGACCCTCCAGGACCGTTATTCAAATTTATTTCGTTAATTTTATATGCCCTTCCTTATATTAGGCGTTTCATTACTCGCTTCTGATGATAGCACGGTATTTTGCTGGTCATAATTTCGACTGTCCCCAAGTTTTACGGTTCCTCTTAAATTTTTATATGTACGGAATCATTACATAATTGGGGATTCTTATAAATTTCCATCGTTTAGATGATGTGCGGCTTTAGAATTTACTCACTCTTATCTATTCCTTGAACGCAACAAACCTTTTAGTTTCCTTTGAAAAATCGGAAAACTCATGTTTAGTAATTTGTTCTTTGTTTCTACTAAATTTTCCTTCAAGAAGAGAGCCTACTCCTCCCTTAAATTGCTAATGATTAATTGATATTGCAAGTGTCAATGGGCATATTATCTTTTTCAATAAAAAAAAATTAGAATCCATAAAATTAGTTTTATTTGACAAAAATCCGTTTAAAGCATGTTAACATGTTGAAAGCAAGCATTTGAATTTTTTTCTTCTTTTACATCACAAGAATTATCACAGTAATATAATTACAATCAGCATTTTCTTACATAAGTTTAATGTCATTGCCTCTTGTGTAATAAATGAAAGCTCATTAACGAACTATTCAGGACCAAAGTCGATGGTTTTTCCAGTCAACGACACTAAAAATTAAAATTTGTAGAAAAAGTACGAAAAGATTGTCACCGCTGTGGGAATCGAACCCACGGCTTCGGCATACGCGGCCTAACGCTCTAGCCACTGAGCTAAACGGCTGATTGCCACACCGACGAAAATCTTAACGCCCTTTTATCTACATTGTTTTTTTTTTTAGCATTTGAAGCAATGATTGGCGCATCCATTGTTATATCCTTTCCAGCATACAAACAATTTCGAATATCGTTTTACAACGATAATTCGAACGAGAGATGTCGCCATTGCTTCTTAGAAATTAAAATTTTTTTATAGTGCTAATCTCTGCACTTAAGATTGAATATTAAATTTTGTAGAAAAAAGATACTAAAAATGTTTGCCTATATGCCTGAATTATTTCATCATCACTGCCTGAATGCCTGATCATGCATTTTGGAATATGATTGTCGGTCCCATATTTCGTGTGCGATCGGAAAATGCCTGGGATTAGAAGACGCTCTGTATTCAGTGAACTAATTGGTAGCTTCGCCACCAGTTAATAAAGGTGAAATGCAGTATCGCATGTTACGCAGACATGTTTGGAGCGAAACATTCTGTCGGATTGAATTTTGCGTTCAAAACCTTGCGATTTATTTATAACTGTTCTTGAAAAACTGTAATTAAATTATTATCTTGCTTATTAGGTAATAGAAGGTACAAAAAGGGTAACGGAAAGGTGTTTCTATTCATCTATCTAGGAAGATAGGCTCATAGCGTCACGTAGACACCTTTGCACCTCCTACGTTCATCACATTCATATATATCTAATTATATGACGACCCGAATGGCGTTGTGGGTAGTGTACCTGCCTCCTGCGCCAGAGGGTGTGGATTCGGTCCCCACTACTGGAAAAATATTGTGTGATGAACATAGTGTTTTTCTAGTGTCTGGGTGTTTATATATGTATCATATGTATTTATTTACAAAAGAAAAGTATGTTTAAGTATGTTTATCAGTTTTCTAGTACCCATAGTACAAGCGTTGCTTAGTTTGGGACTAGAGAATGTTGTATAAAAATGTGTCCTAAAAATATTTATTATTTATTTTATTATTATTAAGACTCGATGGTTGTTTTGGTTAAGATTGTCACTGTAAGATCATGCAGCAGCCTTTACTGTTGCACGGATGGGCAGGCTTGGGGAGGTACCACGTTCTCACAGTAGACTGGCGTAAAGTAGTGTTACACTTTTGCGTTTCGTCTGGTGAGTGAGGTAGCCGGGGCGCACTTTATTTTACGCATTTGCAACCAGCTCGCTTGCCAACTTTTAAAAAAAATACTGAAAGCTTTTTATTAAAGCGTATTTTTTTTATTACAGCGTAGGACTTTACCTATTTATATTTCTGTTTTTTTTTAGATATATTGCTTTATTTTATTATACTTAGATTCTTTATTCTTTATTTGCATTCCACAATGCTCAGGTGGTAAAAACTTAAAATTAAATTATTTTCTTATTGTTGTAGAGTTGAGTCTGCATCGAATCGCTCTCTGGATTGTTTTGTGTAACTTAATTAAAATAATTAATTTTGTGTAACTTAAATAATAATAACTAAATTAAAATAAATATGTTTCGTGAGATGTTCTTAATTGTAAATGTTCTGTAAATTATACCAGTGTAATCATATTTTTTGCTATTATTTATTTGTGAAAATGAATATCAATAGTTGATATATTTTTGTTGATATTTATATATTTTATGTATTTAATGCAAATTTGTATTATTAAGTAGCTTAAGGAAATTGAGATCGAATGCAAGTAGATCTAAAATTCAAAGCCTTAAATTACAAACTGTTGATATGACTATTTTTATTCAAAATAAATATTTATGTAATGTGAGTTATTGTACTTTGTAATTTAAATATGGTATTATTTATAAGGCAATTAATTTGTTCTTTGGAGGTCTTTCTCAGAATAATGGGATTGTGGGATGAGGACTCGGAAGGGTGATTGAAAATCTGGTTTATTTTTTAAAAACTGGATGATTTATTTTACCATATAATAATATATATTCATTATTGAAACAAAGTACGATACAAAATGTACACGTTTGTCTTATATCGATAACTACAGTATCGTTATTTCATACTTAACAGTTTAAAATACTACGTACATTATATGCAATTACTGTACCTTAAAAGGTAAGTTAATAATTTATACAACGGACGAGGAGAAATGGCGCCGGGTAAACCATATTCTGCCTCTCTACGATCTCTTATAGTTACAAATAAAACCCTTAAACTATTGTGGGACAAAAGGTTATAATAAAATAAGACCCAGTATAGGGCAACACTTTACTCTCGGCCCCAGTGCGTTCTAAAGAACCGCGTGTCGCGTGACGTTTCGCTTAAATAAAACTCGCTCACGTAATATGTACAATGTTCTCGAAGCGATCGCGAATGCTGGCAACACAACAACATTGCCTCCAAAATGTTGAGCAGCAATTCCGAAAAAAAAAAAAACAACTGTTTAGAGCTACTTAAAAGAGATCCATCGGTAACGGCGTCTAAGAGCTTCGTTAGTTTTTGGTATAAATTGAGACAAAAAAGAAAAAAAAAAACACTAATAAAAATCAGGTATCGACGATGATGCGAAGGCGACGGCGTGCGAAGGCTCTAATCAAAATAGACGGAGGTGATTGCGACGTGTGTCGTCTTAATTCGGCCCGAAAGTGTAACGAGACTAGAATCGGTTGGGGCGAACGGTGAACGTGTTAAAGAGGTATCTACAAACGATAACACCCACGTGGCCTCAGGTGATTTATCACCGAGCCTATATACAGAGGAGCGGGAGAGGAAAGTACCTCAGTCCAATTCCTTGTACATTTTAAAGCATTGTTTTATAGCTTCGAAAGTAGAAATCCGTTTGGTATGTTGCACGAAATACAGTACCCACAGTTTACATATGCGCGGCTACGCGTTGCATCCTTAACGTTACTTGATAATATTAATGGACCTTTATCATTTTTTCTTTTGTTCCTATTAAACTTGATCAAAGAAAGAATATTTACAATAATAATTATAATATAAAATACGAAAAAAGAAACAATTGGAATACTCTCGAATGATTCAAACTTGAACGATACGCCTCAATCGAACGTAAATTACGACATAATTACATAATATACATACAATTAATGAATTCCATTAAAAGAGCAGAATTAGAGTTTTTGGACCAATTGTTATGTTCTCTGATAATTGTTTAAGAAGGCAGAACTAATTTAAAAGAATTTGATACAAATAGATATCAACGTAACGATAAGAAAAAAACAGCGGAATAAAATTTCAAAGAATCTATCGGTTTATGTTAAATTGTTTGTTACTAATATTAGCATTATAAACTATTATTGTTACGCCTATGTTAGTTCCTTGACTCAGATTGTGCGAAGTTTTCGTTTGTTTATCATTATCGTTAATGTTAACATTAGACCAATAATCATTATTGACACAGCTACTTCAACGAATATTAAATGATACCACAACGCTATGTATCTAAGGTTTGATTCCGACATACAATAGATTGGTTATTCATTAGTATACAAATTTAACCTTATAGACACCAATTAGACACAGTTAAAAGTTATTATTAGATTACACGTAATTCAATCGTACCATAGCCAACAGGGAGGCGCTAAATTCACTCTTGAATTTGTGGTCTAAACAGAGATACATATTAAGTCCTACCATTAAAGACTTAACGATTAAAATAACAATGCCAATACGTACATATAATACACGAATATAATTACGTTCAAAAACATCTTTTTCCTTTTTTTTTTCCACATCTCAAACAACATAACGAGAATATTTTTAACTTTTCAGTTCTGTGAATGAATCACTAACATTAACGTTTTTTTTTTTCACAATCAAATCATCATAAGACTTACGAATAGACATTTTTAAATTTTACATTTGACGATTATAGCGTACCAGCTGCTGTCTTTGTCGGAAAGTGTCAATCTACTTGGGAAGCAAGCGGTATAGAAAGCACAGATTTTCTTGCGAAGACACCCTGAGACCTCTAACTTTCGTCTTCGTTAAATCCTGAAGCCATCATACGCTAAGAACGCTGATCTTGACGGACAAGAGAAAAGTTAGAGACGACAGTGTAGAATGAAGCGGAAATACTTTTTTCGGTTATTCCATTGAAGTTTCCCTAGTACTGCTTACACAACATATCGCTTCATACAATATACCTTAAAATACATATGTACCCTACAATAATAATTACGTCTTCTATGATATTTACTTTCTTTGAGACGTTTATGATTACCCTCTAATTTTTGTCACAGTATCGCTTTATTTTGACTTTCATTATTATTAACAATTTTTTTTTCTCTCTATACCTATTTACATTTAAAAATCAACTCGACAAGTTTCCACGTGATTTACAAGAAGGCTACGAAAGGACAAAGCTTACGATACCAAGCACAAACGAGCAATGGCTCCGAGGAAGGCGTACAACAACGAGTTTTTTTTTTTAAATCTTTCTCAAAGGGAACTTTGTACAATCTAAACGTTTAACAGAAAAAATATCGAAACCCTGATAATTCCAAACGTCGTTCATGAACAAGAAGCGCTAAATTACACACGTTAAATTCGATGTTGTTCTAAAAGTACCTCACGGGGAGCTCATCGCCGCCCCTAGACGCCAAACGTTCGCGTCCGAAAGTAACCGACCACGCGAAACGCAAACGTCGGATTCCGCTGAAGGCGTCGGAACTGCGCCACACACTATTACCAGTAAAAGACGTACATACTACAATATTTGAGCGATCGTGTTACTATAATTATATTGCTTTTACTCGATGAATCGGTTGAAAGACGGCCGAATATCACGCTGGACGATAGGATCTATCGAACGAAAGCGGTTGAAGTGATTAAGAAGTCGAAAGCGAAATGTGAAATGATCTTTTATTGTCGAAATTCGGAAACGCAAGGGCGCTGACTGGATGGGGGCCGCAAAGGGATCGCTCCATTTGAAGCCAACAAAGAGAACTTCGCGGAATCAGCTCTGAGTAATTTTGCTGGAGCAGCAACTTGCGATACCATCTGTCGATAGGCGTTGAGCGTGAGACGTCCAAATGAGGATGGTGGGTGCGATTATTTGGCTTGAGCGACGGAGATAAGGGGGGTAATGGCGTGTGCTGTTAGGCCCGAGAGGGGTATGTTCGAGGCTTCGGTGGAGCGATTACCTTTGCAGCGAACAAAGGCGCTGTCGTTAATCGCGGTGCGCATGTTAAGCCACAAAAGAATCGAAATCGATTGACATCCGGAAATGCAAATTGCTTCCGCAGGAGCCCCAAACGTAAGAGGGCCCAGGCAGCGTCTAGACAACCACTAATCGCTTACAAAGATATCTTGAGCATCACTAAAATATACACATCATGAAGAGTTCCAAGTAATGTATTAGGCACAATTTTTTTTCGTATCTTTATAATATATATTGTATACGATTCGTAACGACCTACGACACAAATCAATATCTATTTACAGTTGCAATACATTAATATATAGATGGCGCGGTATGAGCGCGGCCCTTTTTAAAAATAATTAGATTTCCATAGACACTTACTAAGAGTTACATGAAGCATTCTTTTTTTTACATAATATATTTATAAGAATATAATAATATAAGTAAAGCATTTTTATTTCTTTTTATCGATTAGAGCACAACGGATCCCATATTATAATGAACTACCATATCAGGGACACAGTTTATATACAAATATTGAATTGTTATCTGAAACAGTATATTAGAAGGGTTCTTATTATACCTTAAAGTGACCGAGGTAACATTATTTGTTTCGAAACATTACCTCACCTACTGACACCACTTCACAGAATTGACAGAACTTTTCGCAATTTCTATACAATTTTTAGCCTTTGCTACACTGTGGAATTCGGGGCAGCGGAACACCAAAAAGATTAAGTACAATTCATAAGCGAATTCTAAATACAGAGACGGACTTTAGCGCATGAATCTTACTACCATTATATAAAAAAAGAAACGATTAAAATACGGACCGATTCGTCGAGCCTACACCCGACTTCCACAGCAAAGCAAATTATCAAAAATAGTTACAATATTGGTTTCACCCCACCACATTAAAAATTATGCCCAGTTCTAAAAATTAAACAAAAAGAGTCCAAGAGGCTAGCGTTGCTAAAACTAATCTATGCGATATCAGTCTCCACTAGAACCTTACAATTTAGAAATCGATAAAGTAAATCACAGAGTTTGTAATAGCAAAACATTTTGAGTTGAAAATAGAACTAGTGTTTTGTTCGTACCGTGCATTTCACCACCGTCCCGCGATACATGAGCTCACCGTTTTGATATGTATCATCCTAAAGACGTTCGAGTTGAATTAAGTTTGAAAGAAATTCATTTGAAAGTTAACAGTGTCCCTTCCCATGCTTGGATGCCGTCGTTGGAAACAATTTGAGAATTTCACACCTTATTATCGACCGAAGATTATAGACCTTATCTTAAACGACCTAACGTATAAAATAGCGCGACGTACCAAATCGAAACATCTACGAGAATCTACTTCTGCTATGTAACTATCGTAGGAGAGATAAACGCGTGCAAACGGTAAATTATCAAAGGCATAAGGAGACAGAGTAGCGCAGTTGCACGCGTAGGTCTCTCCAGAAGTAGCAGCGAAGGAGTGACTCGCATCGACATGCCTACATGAAATTCCCTCACTCCTTTCCGAAATTCTCTCACTGACAACACATACCGATTAGCTTCCGAAAGTGAAATAATAAATGTCGTACTACCTACTATGTGTGCATCAAAATATAAAGTGAACTTACGTACAGTTAATAGAACGCAAGGCAAACTTGACTGTCATAACCTAGTCTTATTCTCCTATTACACGAATGTTAAATGTTTCAACTATGAAAATCTGAACGTAAAACGTGAACGTTCTTAGAGTTAAGAAAATAAAATTACGGGGCGACGCGGGAGTTGCGGACTATAGAAGCCAAGTCGAGTTATGTAAACGCATACACGCGCAGAATACGGTACGAGCGTCGCGTCGAGGCCCGACTTCGACCGTGGCTTGCTACCAACCAGGCGACGGAGACTAAGAGACGGATTATTTACTTGAGATGCGTCAGAGACGTGCCGTTTGAAAATCACACCGATAGTGTGTGTCGAACGTTAATTCAACGAAAGCGAACCCTGTCGAAATGATCAAACTCACAGCCTATTCGAAGAGAACAAAGGGTAGAACTGTAAACGCAACGTTCCGAAAACACCAGTCGGGGAGCAAGGGAACCAAGGAAACGTAACCGAACTGCCCCGCCCCCGAGTCTTATCAAATAACTTTGTACATTGGATCCGAAAGTCGACACGTCACTTTGGATGTAGGCACTCTCTAGGCGGGCGGCGAGCGGTCGCCGCGGCGTCGGCCCCCGTGCGGCGGCTCTATGAGATCAGTGGAACTGGCCAGCGGCCGTGGCGACCCTAGCGCCGCCGGGATTACGTCAGGTACGAGGAGAACGTGTGGTTGTCCAGTCCCGTCGCCCAGTCGTTGCCGACGCCGATCTCGCTGAGCATGTCCGACACGTCCGGCGTGCACGAGAACTCGAAGTGGGAGCCGGAGGACGATGACGCCGTCTCGAAGGACTCCATGTCGGTCGTGAGCGCGTCCAGATCGACCTCGCAGTCAGCGGGCAGCGGCAGCAGGTCCGTGATCGAGTAGAGGTCGGTCAGGTCGGCCTGGTCGCGGCGCGTGCTGTCGTCGTAGAAGCACGCGGACTCCGGGGAGTCGGGCGAGCCGGCGGGGGAGGCCGGCAGGGGCGGCGGAGCTGGGGTCTCTACGGGCACGCTGGGCGCACTGGGGGCGTTCAGCGGCGGCCGCGCCCTCCGCCTGGATACGCCTCTGTTGTTGTTGGAGTCAGCGCGCTGCTTGCGCCGCTGCTTCGTCACCGCGCCCGCCCTCTGCGCCGGCTTGCTGGTCTTCTTGCGGGGCCGGTATTTGTAGTCCGGGTATTCGCGCATGTGCAGCTGCCTCAGCCGCTCCGCCTCGTCTATGAACGGCTGCCTCTCCTCGTCGTTGAGCGTCTTCCAAACGCGGCCCAGGTTCTTGGATATCTCGGCGTTATGCATATCTGGCGTCTGCTCGCAAATTTTCCTACGCTCGATCTGCGACCACACCATGAATGCGTTCATAGGCCGCTTGATGTGGTTGGGGTTGTTCTTCTTCGTCTGCGGACAAAGAAATGGCCCTGGTTAGTTTGCTATTTGCGTTACTACTAGCTTATTAGCAGACTGTATGAGAATACTACACTATTATAATATATATAGTCCGTTAGCCACAACTGTAGGATGTTGTTCGGGGCCGAAAATCAGTGTTATCTGTTTAATTGTGGCGATTGTAATTATTATTTCAGGCATGTCCGATCCGCCGAGCTCGGGCCGAGAGCCGCTTGCGTCGAATTAGTATGCATGAGGTTGCACCATTAAGTCCGCGTCCTTACTATTAATGATATTTTTATCATAGGAATTATTGTTATTACAAACGAGTCTAAAACGTAATCTATAATGCGTTTTGGTAGCGGAAAATTTAAAGTTGAACTAATAATGGAGTGATTGATAAATAATTTGTTCCGTTCTCTATCAGTAAGGATAGGTGCGCGACCCAGTTTCGTTTCTATTTCAAACGATCCGACGCGATGCGCAACCGCACAGCACTCAACTTGAGTACTCTCGACTAGGCAAGCGCTTCCGTATCAAGCGTGCGCAGTAAACATTGAGGAACGAGGATATTAAAGGACGGAGGAAGTTATTATCAAATCGTGTAGGAAGTGTTGAGGACGCGTGTGCAAGGGTAAAGCGTGTTTAACGTTAGAAACATCGGCGAGGGTGTGTAACCAGAAGAGCCGTGGTACGTTCTGCCGCGGCTATATACTGAGCGGAGGCCTTTTTGGTGCATAATTCTTTTACGATTTCAGTGTTATTCTTGTTCATTTTTTTTCTGTAATATAATGCGCCGAATAAACTTTTCTTTCTTATCTTCTTCTTTACAATTTTAAGGTTTTTAATCATTCAAACTTAGCTCTTTCTTTAAAGTGCGGTAACAGTTTAAAGAGAAGACGATTACACATTACATGGCCAAGGTTCAAAATCTGCATTAAAATCACAATACAAAAGTTTAAAGTTATTTGAAACCGATCCGCTGTCCAGCCATGAACGTATCACCGAATAAGCGAACCCGTTCCTCGTATTATTCAAATCTAACTTTCGCTAAATCCGTTCCATTGCTCCCGCTGAAAAAGAGGGAGAAAGAACTCAACCGCTTGCTAGCTCACTCGCTCGCCTTAACGTTTTTTGCCGTTTGTCTTATTTATATTCAGGACAAAAAAGGGCTTGCCGGTTGGCGACTAAATCAAATTCGGTACGCCCACGCGCCGGCTCAAGGTGAACCGAATAGGGTACACTGTTTTTTACTGTGGCCATGCGTCGTCGAGCCGCCGGTGCAAAATTTAGATAAGGCTCAATTTCGATAGTGTTTTTTTATGTGAAAAGTTACCAAGCGAGCAGACGGTTCACCTGATGTTAAGTGAATACCGCCGCCCATGGTCATCTGCTGCACCCGAGGGTTCCGGATACGTTAACAACCTTTTGAAAATTGGGCCCGGCCACCTCTTTCACCAGACGAAACGCGAAAGTATTATACTTCCACTTTACGCCGGCCTTCTTTGAGGTCGTGGTATTTACCCGGATGCGCCTGCCCATTCGTGCAACAGCTGC
Source organism: Iphiclides podalirius (assembly GCA_933534255.1). Lineage (NCBI taxonomy): Eukaryota > Metazoa > Arthropoda > Insecta > Lepidoptera > Papilionidae > Iphiclides > Iphiclides podalirius. The sequence goes on from OW152826.1 coordinate 13,318,211, forward strand.
GTGGCCCTATCATCGTGAAAAATTGAACTTCATAGTAGGTAACACATAGGCAATGGTGGCCTAATAGCAGGGGATGTCGCCTTGTGGTTCGGAGAGGCGAGTTCAGAACCTAGTGAGGTCCCCAATTCAGTTTTTATACGTAGAGAGAAAATTTCTGATAATAGAGTTTTTCACATGATCGGCGACACGGATAACCGTTATTCATCTCCGTCTATACTGCCAGATCACTGTAATTCTTAGCAGTACGTAGCTGTCTCACATATCGATATTTAAAGCTATCGCCAACACGATAGGGAATAAAAAAATCATCATCGCTTGAAAATTAACACCATGTTATAGCCGAGTGTTTACCAAAAAGCCGTAGATGTTTCCGGAGTAATCCTCTCAAAACAACGGAGCCGGCTCAGCTCAACTTGTTTAATTAGAGAATAACCAACAAGACAATCGGGGAAACTGCCCGAACTGAGGTACGCGCCGAGTAGCGTAAACATTTCTCACAAATTCGCTGATCCCCATTCGGATAGGGAGCGGAGCAGTATTAAAACCGCAAACGGCGATAAATACGTAACTGAACACAGTAAATTTAATGGAGCTGTTGTTCACGATTAAGTTCTATAGTTTTATAGACGCATTTGTCTGTTAGAATGACTTAGCTCGCGTGAGCCGAGTGGTTTTGTGGATATGAATCGGTTGACTGTGAATTGACTCAGAGTTTAGAATTTTTATTTATATAATACATTGAAATGTTGATGTGAAAATTAACAAAACAATTAATAGATACATTACGGAAATCTTAATTCAATAAATTATCGTTGTTATTCGAGAAATATGCAAGTGTAGCCGACAGTGGCGTTAGTGGCTTACAAGTTAATTAATTCTGCTACATTTCGCTAATCGAATGTTACAACGGTAAAATTCCAGACAATACACATGTTGCTAATTTATCTTAGTCTATGTAATAAGTGATAATTATACACCAAACACAGTTTAACATTTATGATATTTCATAACTTGAACACGCAACGTCTTAATTTTTGCATTGTGTTACTATATTCTAAATTCAACTCGATTGAATAAAACATTTATACGCTGGAATAAAATAATTATTTGCCGTAAACACATTTACGGCAGATATGCTAGTACATTTTAAGTCATAATTGAGTTTAAAAAGATATATGTGTACCTCAAGCTATTATGGACCTTATCCACCACCAGTTCGCAAATTAAGACCGGTCCACCTAAACCTGGAAACGGGAAGAAACTGCCATGACGATGTCCCATCCGACCTGAGAGTGAGACTGCACCACGTTTGACCATAAGGTCTATTATCGCGCGGCAGTAGTTCGCCGTGTTCAGGAAACGAAGCGGTTGCCCTTGCGCCAACTGGCACCTAACACGCGTCGCGCGACGCGACCATCATACTAAGACGTACCGGCTCCGAACAGAAGGTTGCTAGGCCATATCTAGCCGGAGCCCCGGTTTTTTACGCGCTCCATGATCCTATGCGTTCTTGTACCGCGCAGCAGACACTAAGCCAGGAAGACGCGTGATTGACTTGAACCCAAGCCCACGTAAGGGCATAGCACTCATATGTTCCGTCATAAGCCCTCGAACGGGTTTGATTTAGTTTCGCATACGAATCCAAAGGCTGCAGTAACGAGCGACTTGTGCGGATGATGAGTATTAATAGTCTGCATGTAGTACCGTTATGGACCATAATTTAAATGGTAATTCCATTTGCCCCTGTTCGATTTGCTTTAACAATTATCTCGAAATGCGTTCTCGTTAACCGGTCGCACTGAGGCCGTGACCCGCGTACTGCAACCTTTAAATTGATCGGAAACTCCGGAAGCCCGAGCGATACTTCCTCCGCTCGACTGTTTAATATATAACATAATACACCATGAAACGTAGTCCGCATTAAATCACGGAATTATCCATATTCGTACGCAGCAGACACGCCAAGGCCGGGCGGCTTGCGAATTAACAATTGAATTTACGACGTTCGGACTAAGAAACGCACGCCCGAGGTTTCCGCGTATTTAAACGACATTCGATTCCGCAGTTTTCGCTTGCCGAATGGAGGTCGCAGACGCGATAAGGCCCTCGAGAGATGATTAACGGCGGCTTCCTTCGCAGGAACCGGTTACGGGAGTGTGTGACCGCCGTTCGAAGCGCCGCGACATCGAGGGCCCACTTACGTTAATAATCGATCCGCGTTTATGTTTATGTTAATTCAATGCAAACGAAACGCGATTACGTTTCCGTGGATTTCCTTCCGGCCGGCCATCACAGTTTCAACGTACTCTTTGCCGATATCGTTTAGAATTTTTCGCAACGTCCATGGTCACAGTAAAGTCCTTCCTGTGGCCGTGTGCTGTTTGATAACGGCGCTTATATTAACATGTGTGAAATGTGTAAAATGTGCAAATGTAGAAAAAGTCACCCGACTTGATTGCCACAGGCTGTGTAAAGTAAAATAAAGTAATAGCCTTACGTATCCAACTGCTTTTCAAAGCCTTAACCTGCGACCCCACCGCGCGAACTTCACATATCTTGAAAGAAATATCTCGATTCAATTATATTATTCAATTTATATTATTTTCGTTTTCCTAGACCTTGATTTTTTGTTGTGTAATATAGGTAGAATCATCGTGAGTTTAAAAAAAATTCAAAAGCCAGCGCAAATTGTGCACTGCAGAATTCACTAAATATAAAAGATAAAATTCATTAAATCTGTGATTAAGGACAATTACGTACGTAATTTAAGTACTAGCAAAATTAAAATATAAGTTTAGTACATTGCAATGAACACATTATACATTTTATTCTACGATGTGAAAAAACTAATTTTCATTTAGAAGAAGCATTTTCATAGCACTAAATCTATGGAGAGCGCCAATATTTCACGTCAGTAAAAATAAAAGTTAATTGCTTTTATAACGACGACGTATTTGGAACCTTGGATGAGTGCAAAATACAACGATATATATTTAAATTTGTAAACTATAAATACACATTATGCTGGGAGAATTCTCTAAAATATGTATGAAAATATAATTCTATATTGAAAGTCAAACACTGCTTATTAAGGATTCTGAAATAATAAGGACGCGAATAGGAAATACAAACGTCACTTCTAAACAAAAACAACAACGGGAGAACGCGTCGGATTACGAAACAAATGAAGCAAACAAAACAGATAGACATGCAAAATCTTGTACTCTTCATCAGAGCCTTAAGCACTAAGAAGCGGGGGTTTAACGCATTACGCGATCCCCGTTAAAGGGCACGGTGGAGATATTAATGAAGATGTTAGACAATTCCCGGTCCTTTGGCCGCGAACAATGGACCCCAGGGACGCTAGGGCCCGGCCCGACGGGGCCCGGCAGATGAGGCCTTTTGTGCTCGCTCGATAATGAGCCGTAATAGAACGAAATGAAACTGCACGGATCTACGCAAGTCAAGCGAACGGAAGGGCTACATCGATCCCGCTCCAACTCGATTGACTTACATAATGGCAACGCATTAATAAGCTTCGGATTTAAGTCATCAAAAGTATACTTAAAACTCCTACCGTCACTGGTCTTTAGTGCTGTGGGCAAAAATGAGCAAGAATCAATTATAGCACAGAAAGGATTCGTGATGATTGAGGGATTCTTATTCCAGTGGCGAGCAACAATGAGTTACGCCTGAAAATATCACTGAAAGTACCACTGCAATTGTTAAATTATAAAACTCGGTATCTAACAAAATTTTTGTGACGTCGTAATGTATGGCCGTCATATTATATCTCTGTGTATAAAGATAACTCTTGAAATGATTTAACTGTGCGCAAACACCCAAGTTATGTGTTAATTCGGTGTGTATGAACTCTTCCGTTTGCGATTGAATATAATAAAGATAAAATAAAAACAAATCACTGAACTCTACAGTCGAAAGGAGTCGTTCGCCTCTCGCCGATCTATTTCTTTCTTTTATTAACACGGACCCTTATTACCGAAGCAATTGGCCCGTTCGCTCATTCCGGAATAAAGAATCGACGACATCTTGCGCTTTATTAACTCGGAACCGCCCGGAGTTCGCCGGAATTATTACTGCGCTAAATACGAATCGCATCTACGTTGGGTGCCATATTGCGGACTCCCGTAAAGATATAAACTCGCTGAATATTTAAACGGGCGCCTTTGTCTAGCGGGTGTTTATTCAAAACTTACAACGGTCGGGCGAACGAAGTTGGGGAGTTCGGATTGTCCCCTGAATAAAATTCCGCGTAGTGTCACTGTCGGGGAGGTCGTATAGGAAACAGCAAGGACGACGACAAAGGAAATCGTCGCACATTTCGCCACAACCGGCATTGGAGATAACAGTTTCTGGTATGAAGCAAATGAACGCGGTGATATTACACAAAGTGGAGTCGCGATTTTTGCGAGAAACATAAAAATATACCCGCCTAATAGAAAAGGAGATATAGACGCCGGATTGTTTAAATTTAAGCGTCTCGCTCCACAGTCTCGGTGCTAGTTCTGACGATATATGTTAAGTAGGACGTCTAGAGAGAGGACTGCGGGATATCGGTGTATAAGGAAGAGAATATAAATTGCTTATAAGTCAAGGACTCTCGCGCGATGCAGTAGGGGCGTATCGAGTTGAAACGTGTAATTATTATTTCGAATAATAATCTAGAAGTCCTTACTTGCGCGATGGTTTTTTTTTGCGACGATCTAAAACATCGAAGGCGCTATTTAAACAGTCAGCTGTACGTGAATGACGGATAGTTGACGAGAACAAGGCTCTCCGTTGTAACGCCAGTCAGAAGTGACAGCGATTGAAAATGCAGAATACGTTGTGGCGGAACAATTATGATCTGACTCGAATGCCTCGGTTTCGATACGGTGGGCGTCACAGCGATCCGTCAAGTTTCGTGACGCCCTAATGTTACGGTACACACTTCGATTAACGACCCCGCTATTGTTGGTGTAGTTCTGCCGCTAGGTAGATTTCTCCTCGAAGCAGAAGCAGCATCCTCCCGTTTGCTGAACCTCGGAATGTTGTAGAATTACTTTTTTTGTGTGAATAGGTGGCAATCGAGCAGGTGGTTCACCTGATGTTAAGTGAATTTTGAGATTTGCAACACCCGTAGGGTTGCAGATGCGTTGCCACCTTTTAATAGACTGTGCCCCATTTACCTCACAAGCCAAACGAAACTTAGAAGTATAACAATTCCCTTCACACCGGTCTTCTGTGAGGTCGTACCTAGACGGACCCGGCCATTCGTGCAATATCTTACTTCTTCTGCAGAATTGGGGGCAAATGTATACATGCTCGAATAAAATGGTCTTCTACTGACCCTTAATGGCGGCCCATGGTAGTCAAGAGATTATCGTAATACAAGAAGGGTCAGGAACCCGATGCTAAATAAACACTGGTTACACAAAAAAGTCGAGGCTTTCGAAGATGATAGATTGGAAACGCTCCAGGGCACTGCGTGGGCGTAATTGAAGGTGCATTCAAAACTACCTAATGACCCAAACCAAAATAATACCAGCAAAAATTAATAGTATCTATTTTGATGATAAAATGATTTGGATCAATTTCCATTTGCGGGACGTGCTTCGAACGATGGCTATTTGATTGAAGCACAGTATTTTCCTAGAGTGGAAATTTCAGCTGTCACTTATGAAGTCACAGAGCAATACATATGGACCTGTTGTTGAGTGACGGCATCTCGTATCATTGCCACTTCGAGGCTTTGGTTTCGGATCAGTAAATCAAACGGCTGATTAGATCGCGCGCGATGGTTATCCAAGAAAGTTGGTTTCAATAAAATCCATTCATTGATTTTGTCCGTCTTTGTACATAACTTATTTTGCTTTCAATGTTGGAGTATGCGTTGGTTTTTCTTGTAAATTATTTTTCGTTTCAGTTTTAAGAGTGGTGGAAAACTTATGATAAACATAACGATCGTTTGATGTACATAAGATCGTGGATATGATATTGTACTTGAGCCAAAAAAATCAATGTCTATTGTGGTACCTATATGGATAGTAATTAATGTTTACCGTATGAATTCAAATCTGTTTACGCCCCATTTGCCCATCACTGTCGAGGTCAACGTATCGAAACCAAAAAAGGCATGTATAAGGTGTAAACTCGAAACCGCAGACGTCGGCGCAGCACGATAATAAAACCCTACCGCCTAATATAACAAATCCGACAAACACACAACGATAAATCATTATCGGCGGCATGCCAATTTGTAATTTAAAACTATGCTGATTAAAGAACACAGTTGCGTGTCGTGTGGCCACGCAATCTTGTTGGTGTTTGTACTACGAAACAATAATAGCGGCCGGCTATACATGTCGAAGCCAAATTGGTAAACGCTATTATGGATAACTACATACATTAACAAATGATTAGCAGAACGCCCCGAGTTCGCTTGTCCTAAATATTTGTAAGATAACATTCATTGTTGTTTCTTGGAACAAGTTTATCGAAATCAGATTTAAAGGCTACGTTAAATTGAATTAGATTTAAACGTTAAGGATTCACTCAACTTCCCTTTTGACCCCATTAAGGTAGTCGTGACGGTTTCCTTGAGTCGGAAAGTTTTCAAGTTCCCTCAGCGATATTCCTATAAGCAAATCATGCCCACGTCGCTCGAACAAAGGATCGTAGCGCAGTAAGTACCTTCGAGACTAACGTGGCCTAAGCATATGAAAATTGAACTGTCACAGGCAGAATTGGACTCCCCCGTGTCACGCGAAACTAAATGTGGAAGATGTCAATGGTAAATATGATACAGAGGAATATAAAAAACAGTTCGTACGCAAGGAACTTTGTAAAACAAGTAATATGTTAAATTAATTAATTAAAAAAGACACTAATAATTCAAAAATGTTTAGTTGCGATTGTTGTGGACACGCCGATTTTATTTGGTATGTATGTTCAATACAACGGTGTCAGTAAAACATAAGAGAAATATAAGGATACATAATCACCTACATCAAAAATATATCTGATATCGATAAACTAAAATGTCCTAATAGCAGCTTTCTCTTTAAGAAGTAACTCCAAAATATATTTATGCCATACAGAGAATTATACTGTGGCATATTCTCAAGAAACTTATGTTAAACTTATCTATTCAAATTGCATTCTCAATAATAACAGAATGAAATATTGTCAAGGAAGTATTAAGGACGTGTCTGTGCGACTACTAGTACTACAGAGTTGAAAGCCGCTCTATGTAAGTACAAACGTGTACAGATAATCTCGGATCGCACCGAGAGCGATTTAGGCCGACGGTTTGCATTCATGGCGCGTGTTCATATATATGAATAGACGATTACGGCGGGAAAAGGGGTCAAATTGACGGATCTCTAGAGGTCCCCGTGGCTACACGTGTCGAATCGCCAAGTACCGCTAACGTCACGACGGTGAGCTTTTACCGTCTGTCGAATTTAAAGGCGACGCTAAAACTACAGATGAGAGTGACAGATAACCAAAGTTAGGGCTCACATTCCAGATTCCAGTTAAAGAGATGATACATAACCTTCTAGTAGTAAACATACAACTTAAAGTAAAGTGAGTGTTATTGATCGACATACATTATCGCATGCTATCAGATAAGGTAGTAGTCAAAGGCCTGAAAAGTCTCGAAGCATGTGTTTTAACCAAGTCTCAATTTTATTAGGTCTCAATTCCCAATTTTATGGAGATTTTAAATATTGTCAACACCTCAGGATTAAGGTGGAAGGCACAAGACCATGACGCCTCCCAGTTCTCACCGCCTTACGTAAAGGCTGGAGAAAAATACCGGTGTATTTGAGTCTTAATCCAGTCGTTAGTTGGACTACGTACGGCAAGGCGCCTTTGATATGAACGATAACGAATTTTATGGTCATGTGATTCGTCCAAGAACACATTGAGTATTCCGGTAGCGGGAAAGCCACCCACCCACACTTCTACCATGCCAACGGTTTCCTACCGCAGGTGAGTGCCACTGATGGAGGATAGGCGAAACGGAATTTCGAATCAAATTATGTATGATGGAAATAATAAACCTTGTCTGTTTTCAATCACGTTCGGGGCAGCTGCGTCGGAACATCTGTTAATTTGCAGATATGGCATTTAAAGTAGGTCAATAATTTGTTCCACAATTCACTAATTATGAACCGCCTTCAAATAAATATGTAATCAGTTGGCGATTATGTTTGTTTTATGATTTGGGCACAAGTAAATAACCTGTTTAAAACTGGTATCTTAGGCGATACTTTAACATTAACTTTACAATTAAGCGCAGCAATATAAATTAAAAATACGTTTATGAGAACGTCAATAGTCTTTCGAAACTTCGGCCAACTTTAAAGGCACTGGCCCAATTTCTATTTATGTGCAATAAAAGGGACAAAAAACAAAATTCCCACAGAGCCGGCGACGTAAACGTGCAGGCAATAAGTCTAGCATTGTGCACAAAGCTCGCAATTTATTTGCGCCTTTTTGTCGGGCTGCAAAACATGACCGATCGAGTTTTTACCTCCCGTTTGTACCCGCGGGACCTTCATTTCACCTTCTGCTGCGTTACGTTACCAGAAGCCTATTATTTGCGGCTCCACGTAAAATGGGGAGAAAAAATGAGCCTATTTCTTCGCGTGCGTGATTGTACCACTGGTAATGTCGGCAAAACAGAATTCGAACGGTATATCATTTTAAGTTACATGTTGTAAATTTTACCAAAACGGTGTGACTAATCGACGTTTCTTTTTCTGCAAATATGTCACAATTATTACATTGATATATTTAGCTAATTGTAATTTATCGTGAGCATCGTAAGCAAAATTGAGTTTATAAATGCACACTTATTTAAAAGTCTATTTATTGCATACGAGTTCCGAACAGTACCATCTTGTTTATTGCTAATTCAAATTTGTCGATCGTGAATGTTTTCGTTGGGACGAAAGAGGCTATAAATGTAATTGTTAAAAAATAACATTTTTGCTCTAACGGTATGAGTACAATCCGCGTTACTTATCGAGAGCGAACCGGTTGGTGTTACGAGTGTATTTATAATTTTTATCTGCCATTGTAATGGCTCGGGGCGTACTCTCAACCTTGGACGCACTCCGCGGTGTCTGTTACGAAATCTTGCCCGTTGGCCTCTATTGTCGATTTAACTAAAGTCAAAATCGCTCTTTTTATAATTTATATTTGACTAGCGACCCGCCCCGGCTTTGCACGGCCGTAGTTTTAAAGATCTAAGCTTACATAGGGACAGACAGCAACGGGACGACTTTGTTTTATACTATGTACTGATTTAATCAGGCTTTTGCTTCACAACAGCAACTTTAAAATCATCAGCACCTTGTGTTGTTTTTTGGATTGATTGTTTTTTTTTTTTTTTATGTGAAAAGTTGTCAAACGAGCAGACGGTTCACCTGATGTTATGTAAATACCGACGCCCATGGACATCTGCTATACTAGAGGGTTGCAGAATTGACAACCTTTTGAACTCCGGACACCTTACTCACCAGATGAAACGTGAAAGTATTTATACTTCCACTTTACGCCGATCTTCTGTGAGGTCGTGGTACTTACCCGGACGAGCCTGCCTATTTGTGCAACAGCCGAGGCTGCTGCGTGGCCCTACCACCGTATTGTTACTGTATTGATATCATTCTCAAGTCGCAAGTTCGAAGCCCTATTAATTTGCTACTGTAAGCGACGTTGGCGTTATTAAAGGACTTTTAGTGAACGAAAAAGTTAGATTTAATTAATTTAACATGTAGTCTAGGAACAATGAATGAGCCATCAGACGAATCAACAAATGTTTCAAACAAAGTGGGTAGCTCGAGGCAGTTAAATATAATTCCCGCTTGGGTCCCAAATTGTGGCAATGTAAAAGAAAATTATATTCACGTACATTTTCTGAAATGCCTTTTAGTTGTGTGATAAAAACGAAACTTGTGTGATAAATATATAACCTGTGGCCTAAGTATTCTATGACTATGGTGACTATGGTGACCTAAGTATTCTATTTAAAAAAATTACGCTGTCTTATCGCCTTATATTATACACAATAAGTTTTTACGTTTTGCAAGGCGCCTTACTTAGTTGTTGCATTGACTGACTTTGGAGGTTATGGAAATTTAATTAAGGATTTCAAACCTTCTGGAAGTCTTTTAAACTGAATTTATTCTAACGTCAATTAAATTGAGATTTCCATTTGCAGCGAACACAAGTCAACGCAATGTCGATGACAAAAACTCCTCTCACGTTTCGTACGAATATTATTTTGGTATCCATTCCGCTCTTTGGTAATTTATCAGTGCGCAGTTGCCATTAAGAAATCCAAACTGATTTATTTCGTAAAGGGCCCGCCTTCAGCCGGCGGGGACTATTTGGTTGTGTTCATCGGTGCGGAATCAGTTGTCAACGGTTTAAATCTTTGTTTGAGATGGAGGTGGAGGAAATTCTGTTAGTTCTTACTTAATACAGTAAGAGAATATAGTTACTATATGTATATTTTTTATTTAGTTTCAAAATTACGATTTTATTTAGTCTTTTTTTATAGTAGTATTAGATCTTCTTAATCTAATGTCAGTCGTAGGTGAGACTATTTTTTTGTTACGGATATGTACGAGACGAGACTCAAAATAAACCCTACTGAAATTAATAAAAGAGTGCGAGAATTAGAAAAGACAATGGACACTCGTGACTAAAGGTCTTCTACCTCTGAATTCATTCGTCCAACCCGCGGAGCTCACAAATAAAAACTGAAAACCCGACGGGCGTTTGCGAAATTTCTCTCGCGGAGCCCGCGGAGCGTTTCTTCTCATCGCTCTTGACGGCGGTTGTCTTCGGATCCCGCCTTTTTGTGAGGCGTTTTAAGTTTGAAACCGAGCCAAGAGCCGAGCAGCGCCTGTGGAGGGCCACTGAGGTTGCTCGGTGTCATGTCTCTGCCAAAAGGCGGGGGTGAAAAAAAAAACAACAGCCCGCGCCAGTGTTTGATTCGACGCGGGGTCCCGCGCCAATTCCTTTAAAAGCCTCTAATTTGAATGGGGGCTGTAAATTCTGAGCTATTTCCGAATGCAACGCTCGTGACTTAAATATTTGTCTCGTCGTTCTTGTATCTTGTATTAACTGATGTTTTTGCTTTCAGTCCCGAGACTATTAAAGCTTCATCTGACGCAGAACCGGCGGGCTAGCCAGAACCCACGGGTTTGGGCCCTCCGCTGTGGGTAGGGCCAAGTGTGTCTCGTCGTTGTTTTATTAATAATCAACTACTACGGGACCATCGTTCCCACCGATCGTCCTCTACCCTTTTTGTCTGGTTCTTGCTTTGTTTCCAGATCACAGATTAATGATTTAGAATTGGCGGTATTAGCCCGGGACGCAATTTAAATTTTTTTAAACTTACTTTGGAATACCATTATCCTGTGGTGTATGGACGTTTAAGCAAACATAAATTTCTCGTGGACAAACACCCAGATCCGAAAAAACTATCTGTGGGCCGCACAAATAGTTGTCCCGTGTGGGAATCGAGCCCACGACCCACTAACGCCAGAGCCAATACCTTGGCACCTGCGTCACGGGGTGTCTCAAACAGTATCAGCTTACGTTTGTTCATATCCTGTTTGAAAAACAAACTGTTACGTCTTTAGTCATGGATTGGATAGGTTCTCTCTTCGCTCGTCGCTCTCTAAGGCCTAAACGTGTCAGCTAGCTTATGTCTCTAAAAATTATCGCGCAACAAAGAGTATCAGCATTGATATAGGAAATCGATGATAAACCGAACATCTTTACTGTCATCCAAGCGAATAAGACACTATATTCTCTGAGCAACAAAACATTTCAGATGTGCCACATTAATATTCGTAGCAAATCATCTCGGCGATACGATTGCGGGATTCCGACGCACGATAAGAGCCATCGCGAATTCGCACAACATTTCTGATGTTCACAAAGCGGTGTTCATTTGAGTGGATGAGCCGTGTATACTATTGGCATGTTTATAGTTCACCTGATAAGCCGGGGGCTGAGCGTTAACGGGATGCGGGAGGGGAGGGGGTTGAATTAATTCAATAGGAAGTTACAGACAGCTCCGTTTGACGCGATGCGAGGCAGCCGGTGGATGTGCGGGCCCGACGGCACAGTCGCGTATGGATTTAATCAGCCGTCAATTCTCGGTTACGTCAAACCCTATACTTTTCCCGTCACGGAATTGTGGCAAATTATGAAACGACACTCTCATATTTTTATTATATCTTCTGATTTCTTCACAATAGACGAGAGGTTCTACTGTTACTAGTAACCACTGGAACGCTACCAACGCTCTTGTACTAACGAAATTCAGCGCTATTCTAATAAGCCGATATATATACGTACGTTTCTTACTATAAAAGTTAACCAGCCAGCTAAGAATTAATTATCAAATGATACTACACTACAGATAATCCAGTTCCCGCCGCCACTAGGTCAAGTTAGAAACGTGGCTGCAAACAGGAACCGAACACGGGGCATTACAATTATCGATTATTAGCCACTTAGCTCGAGGTGAAACTTAATATTAACCAGATCTGAATGGACGCCTTTCGCTGCAAGTAACTATATCGTTAGATAAAATTGCTCTATGCAGTTGTGGCGATATCGAAACTGGAGAGGCGGGTCGTTTACTTGATGTCGTATTAATAAAACTGCAGTTTTGTATTTTTTAACGCGCTTATCCGCGAAACTGTTAGTAGGTTTAAATTTCTCGTGTATTACGAAACCCTATTAACATTACTAATCTTTTAATTACCAACTGTTTCGATTACTTTATGGCTATAGCACAGAAGTAAGTAGTTTAGATTATGAATATTCTCATGAACAGAACAGGAGCGTATATATCATGAACTCCAAACCAATATTAAACAGAATAGTATTCATAAATACGTCACGAAACAAGCAAATCGTTGCTAACATCTACAACGTCTTTCATAATTTCGATTTTGAATTCATAAACATTATAAATTATTTATCTACGTGTCCGTTTGTGTGAAGACTCTAACTAACAAGGTCCTCTTTATACATTCTCCAGCCCGGTTGTAGCAGATACATTCAGTCACGATGCGTCAATATGTGGGACTATGCGAGTGGAGTCGAGGGCGAAGCTTGTTGCACAAGTCTATTAAGAATAAATTTGTTTACCGATCAAACTCACCTGCGGAACAGCTGGTCTCCGAACAGGTGATTTTTATGGTAATCAGACTTATCGTGTCGATTCGCCAGCCACCAATCGCAACAAGCGAAAGATTTTTTGTTCTTAAAGGTCCAACCATGGGTATATTACGAAATCAAATTTTCATATGGAAAACAGCACTTATAAAAGTCATATGTATTTTAAATCTTTACTTATGATACTAATCCGATCAAAATATTGCAATTGTATATGTAGTTTAACTACCCACATTATAAACGAAGGCTACTAGTTAGGTAAGGCTAATTGAACAAAATCAAAAACTATCAGTTTTTGTTTCAAAATTGGATTCAATATTACTTATTATTTTTGATGCAATTTTTAGTGATTATATATAAATTGTATAAAGTGGTCAGTGGCGAAACGTCGATAGCTGTACGGAATTTAGGACGGAAACTTATCATCAGCAATGAAGTCGCCAAGAAGGCCGACAAGAAAATCTTCTGTGACAGACAGACGGACGAACAGTGACCTATGAGGGTTCCAGTTTCGCTCGAGTGTTCGGAGCATTAATAACAAACCAATTTCCTATCCGAGCAATAGGTATTTCGGGTATTTATTAAGAGTGCGCTGTCCTTCCCAGGTCTAGACGATCAATACCGCGCAAATTTGTATTTATATTGCGGCTTTGCCACCAATATACGGCGTTTGGGTCCAGGCACTCCCCGGAGTGTATTGCGGTGAGCTCTTCTATACAGGAATTTGAAAATGTTTTTTCCAGACGCGTGGGTAGATTCGCGCTTGTGTGTTACGATACGTATCGATAAATTGCGAATTGTATCGCTACTTGTTTTAGTTATTAAATTGTAATTGATATAAAACTACGCGGCATTAGAAACTATGCTCCATAGTTGTATAACACATCCAAGGATCACGAATTCCGATGCGTATTTCATTGTACTTAATCTTTAAAATTTCTTCATTATATTTTTTTTTTCTTTTACATAAATCACTTGCGAACTATGTAGTCTAAGTAATATGTGAAAATGGTTTAATAGCTTACGCGATATCATTACCAACGGAACCGTGATAGTAACTACCGTAGGGAGGTACGAATACGGTAGTAAAGTTCTCCGCGAATGAAAAATACGACTTAATTGACGACGTTGTATATGCGAGCGAGAGACAAATAGCTTATTTGACTCTCGCTCGCATATACAACGTTTACCGAAAGGCGGCTCGCGTTCTTTGCGAAAAAAAAAATCGAGTTAACATGAATAATTCCGAGTGTGGCGGATGCAAAGCGTCATTACTGTGAAATTTACGATTTCGGGAAGATAAATTGAATGCTAGAGCCTCCGGCGGCTTCCTGCATCGTAATGGGCGCGAGGAGAACGGCTACGCGGGCTCGACGGCGAAGGTTGCCACAGAGCAACCGCGCAGAGGCGACACCGAAACGCCTACACTCAACTACAGCTGATTAAATTTTCGCTAGATTGTGCACTTTATCCTGACTGCGGCGAAACCAAAAACATTTTATGTGTTTAACCTCTTTGGCTATACCTATTTATACCCTTACAACTAATGTATGACGTGTGTTTGGCCTCTGTGCCTATGTGTCCCTTGCGACGATTAAACGGCTGAACCAATTTCGATGATTACATTCGTCCTCATTGTGCGAGTGTCACCGAGTGCATTAAATTGTAAAAAGAAAAATCAAAAAGGCGGATGTATTCCCTAACATTTTTTCCGAATAATGAACGGAACTCCGAAATGTAACGCTTCCACTCACGCGAGTCTTCTGTGGGTTCGTGGTACTTTCCCGGGCGGACCTGCCCATTCGTGCGCGTCTGTTGCGTGGCCTTACCACTTCAGACTCTTCTCAATTTGAGGTGGCAGAGAGCGTAGTTGGTTTATCGTGGGTAGCACGTCTGATTTTTTTTTCAAATTTGAGACAGTAGAGAGCGGAGACGCGAAGGTAGTTGACAGTTATGCGAAACGTCTCCGGGAGACAGGTCGCGATTAGGCAGAAAATTGCCGTGAACGCGTGCGAGCCGCTTAGAGAGCGGGTCACGTAGCGAATCCGATGTGTGCCGACTGCCGATAGGCGGTTTTTTATGCCCCGCCGAGCGATGTTTATTGAATCTCGTGCTTGGATCGAGCTTCACTCGGCTTGCACGAACTACGAAACTCAAACGACGAGTGCACATGGCGGCATCGCTACGGTCGACCGCGACTTCGACGCGGACAAGTTAGCTGGTCCCATTCCGGATATCAATCAAGCGTAGTGCATGAAGATTTATACATGCATACATTCCATGAGAAAGAACTAAGCGGCACCCGAGGGTTAATCCCATCAGAAAACCCCCACCAGACATCATATATTTTGTGAGTTAAGAAGTGTTTTTGAAAGGCTATGGATTTTTTTTTAATGTGAGGAAGTGACAAACGAGCTTACGGTTCACCACATGTTAAGTGATTACCGCCCCCCATGGACATTTGCAACACCCGTAAGGTTGCAGATGCGTTGCCACTTTTAAATAAGTGGCTGGATGCAGTTGAACCGCCTTTTCGTTGGCCAAAATGATCATCCACACGAACTTTAGTGCTTATAACATTATTACCGTCTATAAAACGTGAACGGTATACATCGAAATATTCCGTATGTAAATCTTACCATTCAGAAATACGCCTCCTCACAATTGAGTCGGCGTCCATCCGAAAAGATTCCTTCCCCGCGAGGACGGCCGATCTGAATTCAAACGCAATTGGCCCTTGAGAATGTATTGATATAACTCTTTCAGTCTCAATTTATTGCCTTATAAAAGCATAATGCAGTCCGTCTGGGCTCACTTTTATGGGTGCGTCCACCTTTTAGAGTCCCCGCTGTTTATAGCGCAACATAGATACCAACCATTACGGACCTTTTTATTATTACAACATTAGTTTTATTTTGGAATTACATTTTTTTAATATAGATTAGGAACCGGTTAAATTTGGAAACCGATCCTTTCTGGCTATTTAAAGAGCATCTGAAGTCATCGCAGGCACGGGTTTTTAATATAAACCGTTGTTTCTTAGATTGTTGTAGGCGTCGCCAAATAGATTTACTCTCATCTTGTCGCTGTCCCACAACGGTGTGGGTAGCAGAAAATTCTCTTTAGAATCGGACGATAATCATCAGGTCGACGGTACTTCTAGAATTATCGAGATGTTTTTATCGCCTCAAAACACACAAAGTCCCTATAGCGAAAGCATACTACGGGTGTTATTTAAATTCAGATATACATAATAACAAATCCTTTTCATCGTTTATATCGGACCAGTACAACTAGCATTCGATGCTTACTCGATATAATATCTTTATGAAATATAAACAACTCCCACGCTTCCGTCGCAGTCTAGTCGGTTTATAACTTAAAAGTTGAATCGTTGAATAAATATTACCAAGTCAAATGGGTTTAACGCACTGCATGTTCCCCGACGAAGGTTGAGGACGAAATTAAATAGCTAAAGATTATTATATTCTAGGCCATCGGTAAACATGTCTAGACGTCCTATTATTTCTAAATTAAATATTCGTGGAAATAGCTCCGTCTATCGCGGGGTTGTTTATCATCAAAATATGCAATTATAAAACATACAATGAATATTCGTATATTAAATACCTAGTTAATTTTAAAATCATCATATCATCCGTTAATTTCCTTCGATATACTATAAGAGTAAACTGCAAAGTACACGCAGCCCTATATCTGTCTTTAGTACAACTACTTTTCTGATTTCATCGTGCTCAATGATTTGCAGGAACGGACAGCGTCGTACTTAAACATAACGTTAAATAGATATTAGAATTAATAGAAGAAATTTCTGACTCTATTCGCCACGAGCTACCCTCATTCAAACAAACCGTCCAAAAAGTAGTATAAACTTTGCGCAATCATTGAAAGACATGTCTGGGGATACGCCAGCTCGATTTGATGTACCACAGTCCACAACACCCGTTGGTACAGTCGCTAAAGTACAGTCGCCCAGTTGCGGGTAGAAACTAGAAACTGAAACAGCACCGGAAGCGGTGTCGAGCAGACCAAAGATTAACGCCACCCGCAAACAACAAGAGAAGTGGCTATAAGCAGAGATTATGTAAGTTAGCAGTCCCGACAATGTACATCGTGCCTCGACTGAATCTAAATGTAAATTCGCGGTGTACTTCTGCAAACACCATCAAAGACGTGACTCCACCGGTTACTTGATGCTAAACGGAACGCAAGTTGGGCAATATGTTAGGTTATATTCTATTAGGTTACATGATTTGTTTCGCTTTGTGATATTGTTGGCTGTTAGGTTATTTCTATATAAAATTTAGATTCAAAGAAATTTTTACTTTTTCTAGGACTATCTTGTCTATATATCTATTTTTTTAAGAATATTACAATATACAAGTGAATATTATTACAAGATTCACTTTAGGTTAGTTAAATAACTAACAGAAAATTTTACATAGTAGGTATATATTAAATAAGTGGAGATATGAGTTAACTTTTCTTTAAAAACGTTTTTTTTTAAGCTATTGGAAAACTTTTATCGCGGGCTTTGAGCGCGGCGACCGAATCAAGAAATTCCGTAATGAAAATAAAACCTAACACCCCGCACTCCGCCTACCATGTAGCTTAACGTGTATGTATATGGTACGACTGTACGAAGCTCGCACGGATGGATATTATATTATAAAAGTATATTATCATATGATGATATCAAGTTTCAAACTTATGTTTCTGATTTCAGTTACCATAAACCTATAGTTTCAATGATAAAAATTCTCGAATAACCTACATGTATTGTAAGATAATAAAAATATTTTAAACGATATCAACTTTTCATTTATGAAATAAAAGAAAAAATAAAAAAAAATGTTTTCTTATCGGTCACCGCGCTCAAAAAGTGTAACTTGAAAATACTCGAATTAATATCAAAGAAAAAAAAATACTGCATATATAAAAAATAAATTAAGAATTATAATTGCATAAGTTGATAAAAAATGCTATGCAATAGCTTTACCGCGGCAGTCTCTAGGTGCCACAGTTTTTTCTTGAAATTCGTTATCATGATTTAAGTTAGGTACCTCCGTTCGACGGTAATTATATTTCAAATGGTCATTAATTAGAGAGAACACAACGTCTTCATTACTGACGGCTTTACAGTACCAATTCGAGAATAAATAAACGTCATATTGAAATGTGTCTTACTATAATAATAAAAAAATACCAAGCCTTGGAGTCGAACACGAAAATTTTCAAGACACGGTCCACCGGTAAGCTACAAGTCGACAAACATTAGTCGAGCCAACAAAAGGCATCCGATTTAGCAATAATAGCACGCCCCCTCGAACTTTATAGCGTCGCACGAAATTCCCGTACTCGAAAGTTACTCCCGTACTCGTACTTTCGCGTGCTTCACAATTGGCTTTATTATCATAGAGCGAGGTACGGTGCGGAGTTAAAATTTTCTACCTCATAAAACACACTAAGACTTTGTTGATCCCGCAGTCTGCATGCTCTTTGTAAACATAACCCGTTTGCTTCGACTTCGCGAATTGTCGACGTTGCGGAATATATTTGAACTGTTCGCTATGTCCTTAAACTATGAAGTGCATATATTTAGCGAAAAGCATTATAGTGAAGACAATCCTCGCTTTCACATCGCCACATCTAAAAGTTCATCACATCTAAAAGTTTCTACACTCATAACAAAAGAGTCTTTTTGGAAACGCAGACACGACGGTTTTGTTTTAGGTCAGTCTGTAACAACAAACATCGCTCCAATAGTTTCGATGACAGCCCCACCAATTACGTAAAAGTCGTAAAACACTCGGATCGTTCCATAACCGTATATTCCGAGAACTGTATATTCCGAGGCGGCCGGCCAATTCGGAACGGAGGTACCGCCCTCCGCCGGCAACTGTTTGACAAACCAATAGAGTAATATCTTAAGGGGCCAAATTCGAAAAGTTTCGCGAAATAATAGCGAGTTACCGTCGCGTTACGGGGAGGGAAAATAAGGCGATCGCGCCGCGTCGACTATAAAACTGCGCGGCGAAAGGCTGGAAGCGAAAAAAAGTCGAACAACACGACCGGAGGGAACTTTGCAGCCCGCCAACTGGAAGCAAACAACTCCGCGAACGGAATGTAAGTACGGTCGTAAAAAAAACGGGCGACTTGAGATGTTATTTCGCGATTTTCAATGGGCTATTCTGACGCACGCTCTATATCGGTCAACTCAATTACAACACAAGCTTGAAGATTCTTCTGACGGTATTCAAGTCCTTTGATGTGTTAATATTCGAAAAACATTAAACGGACCCATCGAACCTTTCGTTTTATTATCAACTAGCTGTGCCCGCGACTTCGTCCGCGTGGAATTTAGAATAAAAAAAAATCTAAAACAAACGTAGTCTATGTCCTTATTACATCAGCTATCTGTCAGTGAAAGTCCCGTCCAAATCGGTCCAGCCGTTTCAGAGATTAGCCGGAACAAACAGAGAGACAGACAGACAAAAATTGTAAAAAATGTTACATGTACCGTGGATACATCCACATGCATTTAGTAAAAAACGGTTATTTTGATATTACAAACAGACACTCCAATTTTATTTATCTGTTATAGTTAACTAATTCGATTTCAGCCATCAATTCTTAAATAC
Source organism: Iphiclides podalirius (assembly GCA_933534255.1). NCBI lineage: Eukaryota > Metazoa > Arthropoda > Insecta > Lepidoptera > Papilionidae > Iphiclides > Iphiclides podalirius. The sequence continues at coordinate 13,338,091 of OW152826.1, forward strand.
AGAAACGACATTTGATATCCGCATCGTGTCAGTAATTATCATCAGAAATTAAAATAAAATTTCTACTTTGATATTTTAGATTTTTCATGCGCTTGCCACTAATAGTACCTTTAGACTAAACTTAATATTAAGCTTTAGGCGAAAAGAGTAAGCACAAAGTCCCGTTCACATATTATAAAAGTATTATTATCATATCTTATAAAACGATTTCTTCATTTCGATCTTCTTTTAAGGCCGATCAAAGCAAATAGCAAAAACCATCCACTCCCCCTACAGTCGCCCTCGCAAACCAAAAAACAAATTTCCGAAGTGATTTCTTCAATGCAATTTTACCTCCAAGCGGACTCGACGAGTAACTCCGTATGAAATGTTAAATTTACCCCGAAAACCCACAGTTCCTATCTTCGGAAAGAAGCTCTCGAAAATTGGCCCCTCAGCCGATGGGAAAGTTTCCACGCGGTGTCAGTCGGGCTCGTTTTTTATTAGAAACTTGCGGGAAGTCCTTTAAGGCCGCAAAACTACGCTTGACGCCAGGTTACCTTAATATGAAACTTCTGCAAAGGTGTTCGGCGAAGTCGTAAGTTATGACTTATTGAATTTGCGAAAGGAAAAGATGGCTCGAAATGTCTCCCGTCTACTTATATAATGTAATTCTAACTGAATTATATTCTATTTATATTGAGTGGTGGCTATTTGTAATCTAGAAGACCAATTCCATCCTTCAACATGAGTTAACCGTTTCGGATACTGATGACTTGACTTCTTCCATATTTTGATCAAGTGCGAAAATTTATTGTAAGCGAATATAGTAAGCTCATCTTTTGCGGACATATTAACTCTCAGTGAAGGTCTCACGATGGTTTCAAATCAGTATTATAGAATACGTAACAAAATTTAATTATGCGATAAAGGAAAAAGTCAGGCCAACTGCGAGTCTGGCTCGGACATAAAGGGTTCCGTACCATTGTCTATAATAAAAATCTGGACGGATTGCGAGTAAGACTCGCGCACGAAAGGGGCCATTTTCTATAAAAACGGCAAAAATCATGTCTGTTGTATAACATTCCCACCTAAATAATTTTTGTACTGTTTTTTGGTATTTGTTGTTAGGGTCTCCTGTTTTACCCTTCGGTTACGGAACGCTACAAAAGGAATTATTTACTTACGGGAGTATCTTGAGGTTAAAATTCATATGATAGAATCGGTAGCGTTCGGAGAATGTTATTAGTCACACGCAAGCAAATTTGAGCGGACAAAAAATTTTGAGCACGGCCGTGAGGGTTAGCGATTCCTAATGGAAAATTTTCGAATAACAATTTGAAATCAAATCCTTAACCAAATTATTTGCGATGAAGACGTAAAAACATTACGAATAATGCTTATGTGAATAATGTTATTGTGCCCTTAAAACTAGAAAATATCAGGCCCGGTTCATAGTTTGCAAATATGTTATCTGTGTAAGTTTTAGTGTATATTAAATCAAGGAAACTAATAAAATGTTTTCCTTCGTGGCCGAGCACGAGACAATTCAGCACTTAAAATTAACAATTACATTGGTGCCGGCAGCGGGATTTGTTCTCGGGTTGCTCGAATATATTGAATTAAAAGTGGGCACTGAGACACTGAGCCATCACGGATCGATTCAGGCTATCATTATTAACGTCGATCACAAGAGGCAGTTTTAGTAGGGCATGATACTGCAGAAGCCGGAGAGGATATGGACTTGCTAATAGAGCCAAAGAGCATCTAGCGGAGACATCTTAAGAAGTTATAATCGTACTTGAGCCGAGACTAATTCAACTCTTAATTAAGTTAGCTTTAACTTTCTCAAATGTCCCAATTCGGTGCTCCTCTGATGCGAGCAAAGTTATCCGAGGGACGGGGGGAGGGGAAGGTTTCAATGAAAATTTATTAGTCCGACAACTATTTGTCAAAATTGCCCCAAAGGGGTCCGAACGGTGGAATATTCGACGAACGTCCAAGTGGATCGAGGCCAATTTGTTTAGGGGGCTCGCTGAAATATGTTTGCACATCGCCGGACCGTTAGAAAAGTAAAAAATCGACACGATCGCAACACGCGTACAAATGGATAATACTCTTATATCATTAAATAAATCAGAATTGAGCGCCATATCATAACGAGGAAATGAATCGGCAATGTCGGCTATAGATACGGCGCGATAAATCCGAAGCGAAACGTCTAAAGTGATTTTCCACGCTATAAAACTAATGTCGATGCATTTCCCCCCTCGAGCGTATCTCATGTAATATCCTAAGGCCGTGCAAACGCGCTGGGCCAGACGCAACAAACTGTTGCCTGCGTTTTATTGTTCCAGCGGGCGTCCCTTGGCAAGTGTTCCGAGTTGCGGCCTTTTCGCGGTCTACCGATCCAGCCGTATCGAGTTCGAGCGGGGCTTTAAAAAGTCGGATGCACTTAATGCGGTGCTCGCTGCAGGCCCAACTTAAATAATGTACACACCGGACTTGTTCCGAAGTCGGGCGGTACGCGCTCGGGGCAGACTCTCTTCGCTTTGTGTTTCTCCGTCAGTTTTAAAATGGCACTTTTCGTGTTGCGTTCAGAGGGGCTGCCCTGGGAGAGCCCGAGAGGCTTTCGAATATAAGCCTATTGCAGTTGAGTACTCACTCTTTTGAAGAGCGGACCAGGGAAAACTGTCTCGTATCTGAATATGTGTTAATACTAATAACGCTTGAAGAATTTAGTAGACGCAAGGGATTGGAAGACGGTTATGCGGGCTACTGTTTTGTGTATGCAATAAGTCGGGAGGCTTGATGGCATTTATGAAGACAAAGCTGGTGGTTTTGTAACGCCGCCGCCGCTTACAAATTACGAAAGAATGTCAACTGGCTCGGGATGCAAAGGCTCCGCTATCTCTGTTTGATAGTGGTGGTAAACAAAATGTTCTTTATTAAGATGCCGCGTTGTAAAATAAAGACTCTTCGCACAAATCACTAGTTTATAACAGGCAGTCTCTCGACGGTAAGTTACCTTTGCCCTTTACATTACAGAGAGAGCCTCCAGTCTGAAATGATGGTGATACAGCGTCAGACGATACATAAAACTAGGCTGCAATATATAAATAAACGCGAGACACACAACGAGAATATCGTTAAAAAGACTTTAAAGTCGAAAGCAGTTGTTAACGTAACAGTTTAATTCAAACCCAAAAGGGGGGAGTATTACTTATCGTTGGTAAACAGAACCGTCCGAAACTTTGCACAAACAGCTGTCCGTTGAAGAAAACCAAACAGAATTACGGATAGAGTTTTAAGACTTGCAAAAATAAGTCCGCACAAGACAAGGACAATAAAGTAGGATAAACACCTTAAATAATATCGACTAAGTAACAAATTCGAGCGTATCACGTCGCATAGAATCCCGTCCCTTCAAGGAATGCATAAAAACCAACAAGTTTTGTTAAACTTTTGTGGTAGGTAGACATGCAACTGATACAAATTTTCATTTATCCTTCAATATATTTGTCGTTAGTAAATAAGGGACCCCAAAAGACGAAACAGCGCAAGCCGTTGGGGTTCTAATCCATAAAATCAGATCAGAAGTCGATGGACCAGTCGCTTAGAATTATCCGGTGACTGCATCGAATAAATTAAACGCACGAAGCCGGCCCATTGTTGTTTCTGCTCCGTTGTTTTCCCGTCTAGCGTTCGCCATAGCGAATACCTAAATAGCCGAATATAAATATCGACATTACAAAAACGGCCGAGGTCCGGTGGAATTTTCGATCCGACGATGCACGTTATAACGATTCGATAGGATTAAAACGCTCCGGGAATCTTCTAACGGCGATTTATGCGTGCCAGCGCCGTCCGTTCCGTTAGCGAGCGCGGTTCGCGATAAATTTTTGCCGCCTTCAAAACTATGACACCATAATCCCCGCCCATATTTCACAATTTCCAGCTATCCCCCGTTGTTTTTGCTAGGATAGTGTACACATTGTTATCTCCATGTATTTGCTGTTTTCGTCTCTACATGTAATTACTTAGGTACAACCTTTACACATTAAAAAATATTAAACATACCTATTTTCTTTGTGCGCATGCACAATTGTGAAATGAGTTGACATCAACAAAGATTTAACTTATCGTGGATTAAAGGTAATGTACAAAATTATATACATACTCTCGTACATAGTCTCTAAATGTGTACACTTAATAGTTTTTTTTTTAATGCGAATTTGTTTGCGATTTTTTTTCATTTTTGGATATGTCAATTAATAAAGTTGTAGGATCGATTTCAATTTTAATGACATCAATTTTTTTTTTATTTTCAAAAGTATAATCTTTTAATAAAAATTTCTTGACGCCATTACCAAAGCGGGTATCAATATTGCATGATGAATACATGGCCTCGTGATGTCTTTCATGCGTCGATCACATTATCAGCGGTCGACTAACAAAACAGCGGTTTGAGGGTTAATGAAAAAGCAGATGACAATATAAATTTTGTAATAAAAATAATACGTCTTTAAAGAAAACGATTAGCGGGCATGCAATGTTTCTCTCGCTAAGCCATTGATAGACTTTAATTTTGATAATAACTTAACCTTACACATCGCATATATAATGTCAATAAACGACTAAACATGTTTTTATCCGAATATTTTCTACCGTGGATATGAATTTATACAATATACATGTTTTGCGCGATCAAATTCAATTAGCATAAATACTACTGAATTGACGTCAGAATACATTTGTCTAAAATAATTACTGACAATTCGTAATACTCGTAAAGTAATGTTTATGAGCAGATTTAAATTAATAAAAGCACCGAATTACTTAACGCGACTGTTCAAGTTACGGGTCTGACTCCGAAGGTCGACGGTTATTGTGCAATAGACAATTTTTATACTACGTTTTTTTTTTCATTGATTTTGTAACGTGAAACAAAGCGCATCTTTCTCTGGGCAGACTCTCCCGAGCATTGGGGATATATCCCAGACAGGCCTGGTCATAGCCAGACAGGCCACAGGCCTGCAATTCCATCATCGTCTATATGCTAGATAACACGTCTTGCTCATGTTTAGTCGAAAGGTGGTTTGACGCTGTCTGTTTAAGAACGCGAGTCCCGGAACGATTATCACCAAAATCATTTTGGCGAGCGAGGGAGGTGATGATGGTGAAGGAGTGATCACAAACACTTTCAGCCTAGTGGGTTGTCTATTTTTAAGATGCTGGACAAATGGACAGTGTGTTTACGCAGTACTTAGAACCGTCGCCAACTAGATCTAATATTCCTACTTCAAGCAAGTCTTTTGTAAGAAATTAGCTAGTTAGTAAAAAAAAAATTGTACTATATCAACATAGTACCATATTAACTCCTTATTCACTCTTCTCGCCCAGTGATCTTAAAGTTCGGTTCATCAGAATTTCACAGGCCCAGTGTATATTGAAGATTAATCGTGTCTATCATAGAATTAATTACACGCAACGCCGAAGAGGTTATATACACGTCACACAAGCAGACTTAATCCATTACGGGCGGGACAATGTTGACATTTGAATAATTTTTCGATTATTATTTGGGTTACACGGAATAACGAATGGACCCTCATTAGTTTCACATCATAAATAAGCGAACGCTCATCCATTCGGACGCCGGGTTCCCTGAACTCTGGGCAGAGCTCAAGTTCGTTATGCCGCCGACTGTTTGTGAGCGCGCATTGTCTACGTATGAACAGTTATGGTTCAAGCACGCGAAGGTCGTTCAACCGCCGCTCAGCCTTGCTGTTATCACGGCTCGGGTTGTGAGTAGGCTCAGTTCGGTGAGCGTTGAGAAAGAAATGCTCAGCGTTCGAGCAACTCGGATCGAATCGATTCCCCAGCGTCACCCTTTCAATCGATTAACTAGATTGTTGGGTGAGCGGTTATTATCCGACAACAGTAGCAGCGCTCCGTTCTTTCCCCGGGTGACGTCACGTTCTTAGACGACAATCGATGTTTTTGTTAATTGGAAAATTGATTGTCGGCAAAAAGGCGTTTGTACGTTTTTTCGGCCGCCATCTTGTCGCTGTGGATGACGCGCGACTTCTATAGACAAACAGAACCGTTCCCACCTTTCTAGAAACTCGTACTCGTATTAGTAGGATAAATGCTGAGGAAGTAAATCGGATTTCGCAGCCCAATGAATTGAGTTTTTCATAATAATATTAAATCGAATTTCTGTCGTTGGTTTAAATATTAATTTTCTCTGGTCCAGAGATTTTGGAAATTTTTATCTAGCTTTGACCAGCTGTTTTCTTTATACCTATAGTCGTCCCACATCGTATAAGGTCTTCTCTTCTACTGTCACAGTAGGAACAACACACAAAAAAATCACAGTTTCATATTTGTGACTGCTGTAGAACAAGAACGCCCCTTTGGGACTTTGTAAGCTTGATGAGATGAACATAATATTAACTAAGCATCTGTCTTTAAGTTGCCTTGTATCTTATCATTGTAGATCAGATTCAGCATAATCCGATCGAAGATCCGAAACGGAACTATTTAGTTATGCCCCGCAGGGATCTGCCTTTGCCCAACCACTCCAGTCTGCGTTCTTTCTTTTAATTGATCGACGATCAGTTACATCGAATCATTCCTCTTAGACTCGACCGGTGTTTCGTCCCCGTTAAGACTTCTAGGGTCGCGCTCCGTTCGCCGTACCGACACGGCCGCTGAGACAATCGTGTTAAAATTTAATAAGTCATAGTGTCCGCGCCGCGTCGACACGATTTACGCCGCCGTTAACACCAAAGGTCGGGAGACCCGCGGCGTCGCGGGGACACTTTGCGAAATTAAAAGGTCCCCAGCTTCGACCCCGCGGTAGAGGCGTCCCGGGCCCAATCGTTTTAGACGCCTGCGGAAATATTACCGCGCGCCGACATCGTAACGGACGCCGCTCCCAAATGGAGGAGTCGTGTAGTGCCCTCCGCAAAGTCGCGCGGAGCTTTCATTAGTTTAATGCAACCGTTCCGGCGTTCTTTATGAAAAATATCGTACGTCGGATGTGTGAATCTGGGGAGAAATCTAGAGAGTAATTATGTACAAACAGTTTGAGCCCATAAGTTGGAGCACGCTGAATGGAGACGAGGGTCGGTCGGTGAAGGTAATGAATTGACCACAAAGCTGTAAAGCTTTCAGCGGACCAGTGCGGATACTACCCTAGACTCCAATCCGCGCATGCATATGCAGATGAAACGAATTATTACCTGTCAAGATTTATTGCCGCCGCCAGTAAAAGCGAACTTCACGACTCGTTCCGAGAAGGTCAATCGCAAGTGTCAAATGAGTATCGCGGCGGAATTTATTCGGCCACTGAATTATCGCGCGGTTCCGTCCGCTGCTTTCTTTTCCGAACGAACTAGCCAGTTTATTATTAAAAGTGTTATTAATGGGGCCGCTCAGCCTGTACAGTTTCGAGAGACGAACACACACGAACAACTGTGGCAGCGCCACGCAGCAGCCTCGGCTGTTGCACGAATGGGCAAGTTCGTCCGGGCAAGTACCACGACCTCGCAGAAGACCGCCGTAAAGTGGAAGTATGACCATTACTTTCGCGTTTCGTCTGGTGAGTGAGGTGGCCGGAGCCCGATTTTCAAAAGGTTGTCAACGCATCCGCAACCCTCGGGTGTAGCAGATGTCCATGGGCGGCGGTATTCACCTAACATCAGGTGAACCGCCTGGTTGCTTGTGAACTTTTCACATTAAAAAAACGATCTTTGGCGTGTGTACAGTCGCTGCGTTTAAACACGCCCTATAGCTGGTGTATCTTTTTTGCGATTTGTCACGACGACGCTCCGGTAGCTGCGATTGGGTTCTCTTTCACGGACAATTTGTCCGTAACAAGGGCGACACAATTCGTTGGTGACGGACGAAGAAAAGAACTGGGCGAATTACTCATGGAAGTTGGTAAATATACCATTAAATTGTCCATTAAGCGTTTCGTGCGTTCGTGCATTCAGTGATTTTTATGTTTATTATAGGCGGTATTGAAGGAAAACGTCTCGGGTACTGAATCTTGATGAAACGTGGAAGACTTTAACCTGTAAGATCACTGTCAGTTCAAGTTGGTCAACTAACAACTAATTATATTTGTTTCTACGTTACAGCATACTTTTAAAGTTGAATTTTGTATTGCTTTTTTTTACTGTACCTTAATATATTTTTTTAAACACCAACTTTTCACTTAAACACTGCCCACGCTCCATTAGCATTGTGATTTTTTGATTTCGTCCCCGCAAGAGACTATTCCGGACGCGTGCGCTCCCAAGTCGATCGGTCCCACCGTGCGATAAATCACTCGCAAATATCAACCGTCCACGTAAAACTGGTGAGCTGGATCGCCTTTCTCGATCGTCGAAACGGATTACACGCTCGTGTGCGACCGGTCACGAAGCGCGATTAATAAACATTCGACTTTGAACAATGCTCGTGATCGAACTTGCATAATTTAATGAATTTAAAAAAAATACGGGTATATTCTAAGTACATTAATGGTCGAATTGGATAGACCTTCAATAAGGACATCGTGTCTCCCTCCTCATCTAGATCGAACGCAATATAATCCTTCAAGGACATCATTTCCAGCCAGTTCGAAAGAAGCAAACGAAGTAAGATATCTCGATGATACACAGGAAATTAAAAAAAATAAGTGTTTCTGTGTGTTCTAAATTCAAATCCAATTCAGAAGAAGCAAGAACTCGATGATGCAAAGGAATTAAAAAAGAGGTGTATTCTAAATTTAAATATAAAGAATGCTAAGCAGATTGAGGGACGTGTCAATTGAAATTGGAACGTCACACATAAGCGTTTATTGTGAAATGTCCCACATTTCGGCGGATCAAAAATCAAGCCGAATTCTCCTCCGAAAACGATACTCTCCGTGAATGATAAAGAACTTTAAGCGATTGTAATAAAGCGTATATTGTAAAGACCATCGTTATCACAGGGCGTAGGACATTTATCGGCCGTGTGTTATGATAACGGAGGATTTGGCGCGGTCTTGAAATCGGAGTCTAAGCTGACGACTCTTATATAGTGTTGTAAATGTTTATGTAACGGTTAAAACATTCATAACGAATGAAAAGTTAACTAAACCCGTTAAATAAGAAATAAGTTTTTTTTTTTATGTAAGAACATTGTGCTTGTATTTATCTTTATTGTGATCTCCATAGTCGCTAAAAGTTAACGATAATCTGTTACGAATATTTAGTAATTTGAAACTTTTATTGTCATTGAATTTATTTAGTAAGTTTTATTTTTTTATTGTTGATAACATAGAAATGTCATGTGTCTTTTACAATTTTATGAAACATTCATTCATGCAAAAATACTATAGTAAATTAAGGAATATTTAATTAAATTTAAGACTCGATATCTTGTACAGGGCGTTAATAACTTTACAATTCATGCGGTGAATATTTTCATTGACTTTTATATTTCGTAGGTCAATACGATAATTTTTAATACTACCTGGAATGGGCAGGTCCATCAGGTAGACACGACCTCACGGAAGCCCGACGTGGAGAAGAAGTGTTATACTTCTGCGTTTCGTCTGATGAGTGAGGCATCCAGGCCCACTTTATTGGTGGCAACGCATCTGCCACCCTACGGGATTTGTAGATATCTATGGACGGCGGTTATCACTTAACATCATATCAACCGCTAGCACGCTTGCGACCTTCTCACATATAAAACAGCATTAATTAGCGTCAACGAATTTTTAAATGATACCAGTAAAACAAGTTGTTTTTAATTCTTGAAACGGAAACGTATGCACGTCGATCGCGCGAAAACAAATCAAGTCCACCTCCCAACGGATCCAGGGGAGACGGGAGACAGAACGGGAGAAAAAAAATCTAAACGGAGATTAACAATATCATCCGGTTTGCGGGAGGGGGCGTCGCTTGGAAAAATTCGCGGTATTCCGTTATTGGGCGAAGCGACGGGCCGGGCACGGATTAAAATGTCCGCCCTAGCGGCGGGCCGGCTGCACAATGGGCTGTTAGACGACGATAAACGTAGATTAAACCGGCGCCGTGATCCCCCGTTCCGGACGAGCGTTGATTCCGAACGTCGCATCGGCCTATAGGCTGACAGCTTTGTCGCCAGCTGTCGCGAGGCGATAACGTTCGGAAATCAAGCATATTTTGGCGCGGACTAGTCGTTTCCAGACGTTTTACTTAACATGGGGTGAAATTATGAACATTTTTCGCACGATTTCGCAGTCGCGGGAGCAGCGTTCACCCTTCAATGTCTGTTCACATCGTTCTCTTCTTACGCCACAAGCCAAAACGAACCGAATAAAAGTAGAAACGGAGTTTATGACCGGTTTCACATATGAGGCATGCTTTTCACGTTTTATTTGCGACGACTTCTAAGCTGCTTCTAACAGTCAAGGCTCATAATCTGATCCACCGATTAGTGATCTTGTTTTGAAAATGATTTATCGTATTTCAGTCATTCGAACCAGATACGAATGACTTTAAGAGCCCGACCTTTTTTGCCACTTATAATTCGCGCAAAAAATATATCAATCCCACCTATCCCGTGGTCAACATCGCCAATCGCAATCGTAGACCCGATCCATCAGCTAAAACGTCTAGACGATAAATAGTGATGTATTCATACGAAACTCTCCCCGCCATTCCATCACATTGTGCCAATCGACGTAATAAATCACCGCACTACGGACATATGGTAGTAAAGTTTCGACCGACTCACTACGTTCGAAATGTATTATGTCAACGCAGTATGCCCTTATTTTTTTTTTGTCCGCTACACTAGTTTCCGCTTCGATGGAGCCGTAAGAAGTTGTCTAGTGAGTGATCAATCGAGACGTATTCGGGCATCATTTCCATAGAGTCGAGTAATTGGGATGTGTACGACTGGCGCCATCTAGCGAAGGCGGCAAACTTCCGCGCCATTTGCTAAGTCCGATAGTCGTTCGGACAACGGGTTGTATATATCGATATAATAGTCGTGAAGAATAACCGAAAACAAAGTAGCCGCCTCAATCATTTCACAATCGACCACAATCACCGAGAAATTAGCGATTTATTTGGCGAGTTATACGCTGTTATTCGCCATTGACAATACAAATTCACGAATGAATCCATTCCGCAGATAAGTGAAGTGTGCTATTCGAAAGTGATAGACAAGTGTTATCAAGATAAATGCTAGGTCCGTATTAGGTTATCGCACTCGGGACTAACGGCTCTATGGCATAACTGGGTCGACGCTTAAATATATACCTAGGTAATAGCTCAATTACATACGTAATCGTTCAATTACATTTGTAATCGAGGAAGGCCAATATACCTTGAGCGAGCACGAATTTTCTCGCATCGGATTTATTTTCACTGTCAGGAATTATTGTAAATATTTGCATAAAACAAACCGTAATACTTATAAATGGCTTAGCATAAGTAACTAAGTTACAGCATGAACAAAGAAAAATATTAATTACGAAGAATAAACATCTTCATTCGATAGTTTCTTGCACAGAATGTATTTTATTAAATATTTAAAAACATAACATTAAGAATTACTTAAAATGAAGAAGCCAAAGCTACCAGTTATACAGTTGAAACGAAACAGGCGTGCGCAAAACGTGGGGGCAAAGCAGAAACGAGATCTAACACTGACCCTAGGCAATTAAAAAATCACACGAGTGAATTATACGAGCGCTTAACAGCTGTGTACACTCGCCGCAACTTGTGCGACATAATATATGAGGTCGACGAACCCGCTCCGCGTAACTACGCATTTGTTGAAAATAATCGCGGTGAGCCACACCACACGGAAATAGTACAGGGAAAAAAAATCAAACTACGCAACGCAAGAGGCGTACGGTAGAAATGTTTTCGTAAATCCCGTACGGCCAGTTCGAACCGCGAAACGGGATTGCACGGGAGTAGAAATGAAATCTGGCTTCCGTTCCGATCGCTGGTGACATTATCCTCGATCGTGTCAAAAGTATAAGCAAACACGGGAGAGAAGACGAGTGTTGACGATGTTTCTAAAGCGCAACTCAAACGGGTTTCTGTTTATGGTGATTCGCTCTCGAGAAGCTCGTAAATAATGCCGCGCGAAACAGTGGGGCTGGCGGGTGAAAAAAATATATCGAGAATCGAATGCCAGCCGAGGCTAACCTCGTATCGGGAAATGCCGCGCGTGTACGTTTACCTTCAAAGTGGTTGAGGTATATTTTGACGGAATTGTTATCCTACATACGGGAGTAGGGGCCTAAGTATAGATCCCAGTTAGCCGCCTCGCGTAACCACGCGTAGGGGCCGCGATTGTTTTCGACGTGAAAGAAATCGCCGAACGTCCTCCCGCTCGGGTCGTCGACCTTTAACCTTACTCTGACAGCTCATCAAATGAATCACGTAAGCGGCAACGGGCCGATCTCGGTCCGTTCCAGTTGACGCGCCGCGCGACGATATGTGCCGAAAACTGTCCTATATATTATTCGCGAGAGGCCGATAATGAGGCCGTTGAACCCGCCGATTTAGCGGCGGCCGCTCGTTATCGGCGCGATACGTGCGCGGACGCGTGTTCGAGATTTAGTTCGCGCGTTCTTCGCTCGCCGAGGCCCCGAGCCTGAACGCCCAAATAGCTATGCACCATTACCTACTAATGAGACATTTTGCGGCCCTTATAATCCCTACACTCTTTCTAGAAGGTTGCTGAATACATACCACCGCCGTAGATAGTCTTTTTCCAGAAGTTTGCAGTATAAATACCACCAGCCACCACTTCACAGAGATGCTTACCTGTAACAAATAATTAGCATAAGTAAAAGAAACTTAACACATGGGTAAACAACCAGCTAGAGGCTCGCAACGACGCGTATCGACGTGGACTGTAAGAATTCACAGTTGAACGACCGCCCAAATTCTTATAAAATCCCCCACCCAGATTTCAAAACTCGGTTGAGGGGAAAAAATATCATGGTAATCGTATGTACAGGGCCATGCATAATTCAGAGTTTACCGTCCATATGTGTGGTTTGTGTCTATTATTCCGAGTGAACGCCATTCATGTATTCCGACATTTCCGATCTAGATATTTAAATTTCGATTATCACCGCCCGTGTCGCATAAACAATTTCGTGTTATTAAAGTTTATGGTAAACTGCTGTCATCGTGCGTTGCGGTTGTACGACGGTGTGGCACTTACGCCGTTATTGCTTCGCGTCCATTCAGCGCTACACTAGTCGTTCCGTCTTCACCGCCCTTCGCTGAGTCACCCCTTAGCCACTCGTCCCCTGTTCCTCTAAACTACGCTGGTGCTCAGCGACTGGGAGCACTCGCTGACAGGGAAAGTTCCCCCGCGTGTTCGGTATGCTCGCGACAATGTCATTGATATATTTCCACCGTACTTTTAAAGATTCTACTGTAATAGGCATTCTCGAACAAGACAAACACACAAATATTATTTAGCACGCGTCCATCGTATTTGATGCAAAAGGAAAAACAGGTTGAAAATATTTTATGATCATTTAAAGCCTCAGTATTTTACCGATTGCTTCAATTCCTCAATTTGTTTGATGACATACATAAATTAAAGTAATAAAATAACATATTGTGCCTCTTAACATTGGTTTGTGAGTTCAGAACTATGACATGATTATAGGGTTTTCGAACATCTACTCATCTCATTATACACATTTACGTTTCACTTCTCTCTTCTATGCAAAATTAAATGAAGTAAAATATGCATTTGCGAATATTAAAGTAGGTAAGCCCACCTTGTTTATGTGTATAATTTAGAAAGCAATATAATACACGGGCGCGAGAAGTTACACTATCTAACCTATAGGTCAACGGACGGAATCTCTGACAACTGAGAGACTCGCTGAATAATCTTGTTACTAGTACAATAAAGAAACAAATTTAAACACTCAAAGCGATGTGTATATCCCTCAACCTATTCCTAGATTCCATCACAAAATCTAAGTTTAAATGTAGACAAAAAAGTCAAATATTATTTACAGATGATAAAATAAAATACAAAAATTTCTACTATAAAGCGTAAAATTTAATAAACGCAAATTCCGAATGACATTACCGTTCATAACCTGTGAAATGTATACCAGCCATCTTCAATCAAAAGGACTATCGCAAGACTGAGCATAACGAAATGCTTATTATTATTTAGTAATTCCGAAGGATAACATCAAAGTGTATAATAAACATTGGGTAAAAAGGGAAAAGTCAACGTACCGTATAACAGATACGGTACTGCGTGAGGAAACATTTAAGGACGTTATGAGAATCCACGTTAAAGCGTACCAACGTTATAACGAAGAAGAAAAACATTGAAGGCCTTTATTGTGGTAATAAGTGCTTAATAAAAATATTTTTCGGCATAATCGTGTACAAAGTGGGCAAAGGGAAGACGTTTCGGGTGAAATACGAAATTGCGCAGAACAATTCTATGATCTCATCAACCGAGTAAAGTTTCGCCATGGATTTTAATGGTGTCGTAAACTACTACGGTGATTTCTATAGTTGTCGTTGATTGGTGATAAAAGAAAACCTATGATGGCCTTCGCTGTTTTTTCGATATCACCATTTTATTAGATACCGAATTGGAAATAAAAAGAAGTAGAGCAATTTTCTGTACTACATTAAATATTAACGTGGCCCAAGTATCAGGTAGTACAGAGCATAAATCATCGCGGGTGGAGTTTGCCTCTACCTCGTCACAAAAAAGTTTCAATACCACAAAAAACTTTTACCAAAGTCGTACGGGGCAAATCGACTCGAACATTGTAGATTTATTGCTTTTAACTGAATATTAGTTTTTTTTTCCGATAGCGGACGAATAGCTGAGCGGTTCGTTGAAAAGCGACTTTGTGGCGTATTAAATTATTTGGAATCCATTAGACCGAAAGGAGAAATGTCTCGCTCTTTACTTTCGAACCCCATTAAAATCGTATTCGATAAGTGTGCGAAATTATGCCGAGCGATAATGGAGACGCGAGAAATATGGGGTTTCGAAATGATTTAAGAAATAATGGCAACGTTCTCTCGCAATTAACAGCATTATATATCGCCCGTCACGACCGGCCAAAAAGAAGCGAACACACGTCTCTCGATCCCGACGGGGTTGGACAGGAAATAAGTAAAAGAGCGGGCAATCGGGGAAAGTGGAATGTCGCGGCGAGTGATGAATTCAAACTGAGAGAACGGGAAAGCAATAAGACCTTAATAATGGACGCTATTAATATGCGAGGATGTTCAAAACAAGCGGGTCGCTCGAAACTCAATGTCCTCGTTCAAAGGCTGCCCATATAAGGCAGCCTGTACTCTCGTGGGTGTCGAGGCGGCGATTATTTCACGCACGCCGGAGAGAACGTCGAGATGTAAATGCGCCCGTTGGGCCAATCTAATCTTGACCCTGTTAGGAAAATTCTTGATTACAATTTATGCTTGCGCCGCGTTTTCGACGGCCGTTACGAGCTTCTGGTTGGTGTTTTTCACCGGAAAACCGTTACAATGACAGAAAGAAGACAATTTCGTAATAAGTATCTAGATTTGGATGTTTTTATCGCAGTGCTATTCAATTAGTAACGTTGGAACAATATGTATTGCATCTCTCAATCTTCTGCTACGGTAATTTTGTCCGTAAACTTAAACCAGTGCCAATTGATAGCGTTTGATTTTGCATTCGAACGCTCGAATTTAGGTTAGAATTGCGCTTGTCTATATTTTAGACGTTCCACAGTCTCCTCTCGAGAGCTACGGCACCAAATAGTGGATGTATCGCCGATAAATTGTAAAATCGATACATCTCCAGTCGCCGCGTCTCGGTTACCAAGCGATACGTGAAACTCGGTGCGCTGGCGTGGAAGAAACGATTAGTAAACGGTTGAGGGATCATATTTCGAAGACCTTGGCTTGTTAGATCGCTCCAGTGATAACGTCGGTACTGTATCGGGCTTTCACGATAGAGATTAATAATGATCTGTTGGCTGCGGTCGTGTTTTTTTTTTTATTTTGCTTTTGTGGAGGGCTATTATTCGCTCCGTGGATACGAATGCCGCGTAGTGATGGATTCATCTGGATAGATTTTAACGTGTAAATGTTACAAAACTGAATAAAGTATAGAAATAAATCAACAAATGAAAAAACACTGAGACAGAGGATTTAACATATGAACATCAATATTTAAGGATCGAGATAATAAGGAAATAATTTTAAAGTAAGAAGAAATCATCGGGAGATCCAATGCGACCCGTAGAGTTCTTCACCGCTGTCCTCTCCCAGAGCTCGACTCGAGCGCCTAATTGTGACTTGTTCAATAATAACAGAGAGATATCCGAAGGCCGGTAAGATCGTGAGCAGTAGCAACAAACTGGTAAGTACAGCGATTTTGAACCGGTCAATAGAGTGCGCAATTGTGGCCCGTAACCAGTTGAGTTACAACGGGGAATCGCTTGCGCGTTCCGTCGAATGTAATTCAGTACCGAATGTGTTTTTTCCTAGTAACATAACTCAATGTACGTATTAATTGGAGTCTTATCGGATTTATTAACGCGTCTATTAGCATATCTTAACATTCACAGAGCGTTGTACTTAACGCTATTCTTATTATCTGAATTACATTTTTATGAAAACGCGACGTCCTTTTTGAAATTTGATACGTGTATTGCTCAAAGTTGTACCGTATAATTTGCTCTAATTTATCGTTCCCACCAGTGAAGCTATCTAAATAATGCATTATTTACAACTGAAGGTGAGGGCACGGTAGCGCAAGTGGATAGGCGGAGAGCGTTGTCATGTCGAATTTTTGTAGCGAACGGTTTAATGAAAATATTGCAAGTCACTTTTTCTCGATGAATAAATATATTTTGTTTATTTATTTATCTCCCTTCTATATCTGGGCATGCTTTTGAAAAAGGTCCTAAAAGGTTTTTAGAGAAACTGTCGTTACAACTTTAATAATTTCACAAAATTTTATATCAAGAGCATAAGTGAGCGTTTCGTTATTATTGAACAGACGATAGTGGACTACACTAGGTCATTTCGTTTGTCAACTGTCAGTCGCTATGGAAAAATGATATAAATTTAGTACCGACAATCGCTCCGCTTCTATCCGGCCACCAAGCGAACGCTCAACCTTCGGCGACTGGTGTATTTTTTAAACCCATTCCGTAACTATATAACCATCCATTGAACAGATAAAATCTCAGATGGAATTACTTCGCGTGTTACCACTTCCACGTTCCGAATTTAGTGGGGGAGTTAGTTAAGGCAACGAAACGCGAGTGGCCGCTTCCGAAGCCAGTTTGTTTAGAAATTAGGTGATTCCCAAGCCGGTGGTATTTTAACGCTGTTATAGAACAATGGTCGCGTGAGTAAAAATTACATCGGCAATTTTGTCTCGGTTATCTGGATGGCGATAATTTGCATGGGTCAGGTTAAAGGTCCAACGATTTTTTGCTCAGTCCATCATCACAGGAATTGCTTTCTTAGTGCTTAGCGTTCCGTAACATTCGTTCACACTTGTTGTGTCCTGTCCGACTAACATGTCTGTTCATGTTTCCACTGGCACCTTGTGAGTCACCCGTAAAGTTGGCATCGAATATAAATAGGTGTTTCATTTTTTTTTTACTGCGTCTTATCAATTATTGCTGCGAGCAGCCATTTATCCAATTGTGGTCAGATTTAAACGCCATTGGAGTTTTGTCGGGGCATAATAAGTCGTAATAAACCCGCTTCTATTTCCGTTTCATCGTTCGTATGATGAGCCATGATTCACGAGTCCCTTACTTTGTAACAATACAGATAAGTCAGAATATATTTCAATACTTTACATCAGTCATTTGACTGGGTAAAAACGCAGCGCAAACAGATATTTCGCCCCAGTAGATCAACGTTTTTTGCAATACTAAATCTAAGTAACTAACTTAATCACACAACTGCATTAAAGCATCGCTGAGGAACACTTAACTGGCACCGGAAGCAAAAATTCAAGCCAAACGTGAAGTTACCATTCCGTGTGCAAAGACAGTTCCTCTAAAAATCCAATTTGTTTTAAGCAGTTACTTACGGCGCACGTACGTGCAATTTGTGCGGCTAGAGTACTCGACTTTTATTGGCCGTTACACTGATAATATTAAGAGAGGGAACCGTGAGAAGCGAGGTCACCAGAATTTTGACTCTGTCTCTATGGCAACCTTTATTCAGCAAGGTCTACAATCTCCTGCACATTACCTAGCAGTCCTTGAGCACTGACAATCCGTTTGTCTTCGATTTCGTGTTTGTCGCAAACGTCTCGTAGCGTTAGTTTAATACGAAGGCCGCTATGCAAGGATTTTAGAACTCTTCCTCAGGCAGTGACCCAGAAGAAACTCAACCTCCTTAATTGTTTGAAATAAAGACGTTACATCGATTGGGAGACTATAAATCCAAAATATATACAAATATAATAATACAAAAATAAACAAGCGACATAATTGCCGTGCTAAAATGCCGACCTTTACGGATTCTTTTACACGCCACATTCTGCCAAAATATAAATTGGTTTGAAATGTCTGCAATGGTTACAATTTTTAAGTTAAACTAGTTCATATTTTTGTTTTCTATTTTGAATTTTTTTTCTGTAGTAGGTATTGTACTGTAGCATTTTTTTAAAACCATTTAATCACAATCGTCAATTATATTAAAGAAAAAGTCGCCCACGAGGTTCCCCGATTTAAATGCGAATCGGTCATTCGACACTGCAAACAAATTTTACATATTTCCCGACTCGTTAGCCGGCATCTTGGAAAAAAATATATTAAGTAAATACGGTTGCCGTCTGCTACAAATTGTCCTTTCGAGACGTTTTAAAATTTAAAACCTCATCTTTGCTTTCGCAAAGCGTGGTCGAAAGGAACAATGGTATTTAAATTTCAAGGTTTCGTTCGTGTCGCTTGAAATATCACCAGCTCTTGAAAACGCAAAACCTGGGTTCGGGTTGTGTTTGTTGTGGGCCGAAGTCATTCAGTTAATAGTTTAAGGATTAAATAAAAGATACAAGAGCGATTTCAACTAACGCATCAAAATCTGTTGGTAATAAATACAGGACATCAATCCTGGAGGGTATTTGATTTTTAAAGTAAGTTTTATGGACCTTGTTTAGACATACAATAAACAGTCACGACTCAAGATAATTTTGTGTTAAATAAATATTGTGTATATATAAATACATACAGTAAATATTGAGGCACACCAAGCATCATTGAATCCGCTTTTACGCCGATTTTTGAACGTCATTAAAAAGTTTTACGTTTTTAATAAGCGTAAAAGTAAATTTTATCTCTTCAAACTCATCAACTACCTACATACTTTTAAAATTAATGACACAGTCGTTAGTCGTAAAAAAGTTAGTTAGCGGGGAGCGAGAGTTCAAACTAATTATGTCAGTATTGCTAAAGAGAAGTTATATTTCTTTTTTTTTTTTTTTTAGATAATTCAAAACCCAATTTTGTTTATTAATATTTGGCAACGACTTAATTATGACGGACTTAAAACGTCAACGACTTAATTATATGAAGAGGCAAACGTAAAGTTGTTCATAATATAAAACGTAATTTATTACCTACACAACTGAGTCGCCGTACGATTGTATTTACCAAATTCTTAACTCGACAACTGTACCTTTTCAGCGTTTTAAAAGATCGCATGTACATTAGTGACGTTTCTTCGTGTCGCGTGCTGGCAGTTTTGAATTTTAAAAGGTTTAAAAAAAATAAAAATGGTAAAAAGGCTAGCGTACCTGAGCTTATAAATCACGATAATTAAAAAAAATGAACGTGTTTCTCTTATTAAGCGCGAGGCGCGAACGACACGGAATAACCTTTCAGACGTATTTTATTTTCATTGCGGTTATTAGGCGAAACGGGGTTGGCTGATTGTGGAATGAACCCCAGCTAAATGGCCATCTGATTCTTGAGCCGTCCTTAATGTTTATATTCGGATTAAACAGGATGTTTATTTCTTTATATGTCTGTACGATTGACTCTTATATTTACTGAGGTTTCTAAAGCATTTGATCGTAAGTTTAAGGAGCAATAATATGATCTCCAGTTGAATGGTCCAAATTGAGGACAGCTTAGTTAGCATTACTTGTTCATATTTTGAATACTTCAAAAATCCAAAAATTGAGTTTTAAAATTATTACAAATTAGGAACATATTTGACTGTTTAGATTAGAAACAATTTATTTATGTAAGAGAGGCTCACATGAAAGAGAAACACGATTTTTTTTTTAATTTCTATATATTTATATTTAGTAGTTAGATAGCTCAGTGTCCGGGACCTCGCCTTAAAATCATTATACTCGAGCAACCTGAGTTTTGTCCCCGATACCGGCACCAATGAAATTGTTATTTTTAAGCGGTGAATCATCACGTGCTCGGCGGTGAAGAAAAACATGTAGGAAAACCTGCATATTCTTCGAAATAACAAAAAGAAATATGCCGAAGATATGTGAAGTCCGCAAATAAGCAGTGGGGCCGTGTGGGGGACTATGCCCTGATACCCTCTGTACAGAGGAGGCCTTTGCCCAGCAGTGGGACATGTATAGGCTGTTACTTTACTGTATTTTAATATAAATTCTATTCCCAGTTCTTCAACATTATGAGTTGCACCTCCAAAAACTTTGAATTTAAACACGTAGACAGCGAGTTAACGGCCGCCTCGCGTTTATTCGCGTGTTCCGTGTCTTGCTCGCGCTATCACGTTAGCGTACGTGAAATTTTACTCACTAAATCGTCAATTTAAAGCTGCCGACGTTTTGCAATAAGTGGGGCTATAGGTCGCCGGGTTTATTTCCGAATGCATCGTTTTGTAATCCTTGCTTCCTCACTAATATCATAAACGCGAAAGTTTGTATGTATGTATGTATGGACGTCTTTTACTATTTCACACAAAAACTACAGGACGGAATAACATAGGCTATAATTTATAAATGTACAAGAGTCTCTTATATAATTTTTTTCTGTCTGTTACGCCTTGACGACTAAACCGCAGAACCAATTCTGATGAATTTTAATATAAGGATAGATAGGACCTTGAAAAAGAAAATAAGCCACTCGAAGTATTAATTCTGCGCAGGCGAAGCTACTCCTCAATATTCCCGATTACGGGCCTTTCAAATCAACGAGGCGTCGTATTAAACGGTTTGTAAGGTGTTCCTATCCATGTGGATGTATCTCCCACTGCATAGCAGGTTCTGTCAGACAGTGGGCAAAATACGTAATACAGCTACGTGGTCCCATCGCAGTCGCGGTTAAGATACCTTCAATATTTTTCAATTTCAAGACTCGACACCGATTTTATTGACTCTAGCGCAATTGATCTGTTTTCGACTATAATACATCCTAGTTCACTGGACTACCAGGTCGCTTACCATGAAACGTATATAATGGCGTCATAATGAACATTGGAACTTCGCACGTAGATCGGAAATCGAGTATTTTCCAGTGCGATTGACATTGCAAACGACAGTCAAAACGTCAATCTAAACATAGAAGTATTTATAACAATATCCGATAGACATAGATTTGGAAATTTATAAATTTGCTATCCACACTAGCAGATACCAAAATATACCTGACGATTTCCGTGACTTACTGCCTACCCATACAACATTCGAAAGAAACGGCATGACATCAATCACTGTCCTAATTTGAACAATTATTTTTGCAAACGCAACGAGACGAGTCATCGTAAGATATTTTTGACAATGCATCGTTTAAGAGTCATTGTTCGGTTGCTCAAGACGTTTTACGAAGCGCGCGCATTTTGGACGAATATTCCGTTCATACGATAAAGTGTAGCCAGATATAAAGCCTTCTAGTATCGACTGAACTTTAAGCAATAAGGTTGGTTTGGAGGAAGCTGTATAAATTGAAGAATACAAATAATCTTCTAGGTCGCAGTGGTCGATGAAACTTACTACCCAACCCCTTCCACACAAATCATAATCATAAACACGCCACCGCTGTCGTCGTTTTAAAAAACCGCCCAAGTTGGAGTCGGACTCGCGCACGAACGGTTCCGTACCATCCATACCACGCATTATCAAGTTCTACCAAATTATCCATAAAAACGGGAAAAAAATCATGTTTGCTGTATGAGAGCCCCACTAAAATATGTTTGGTTCCGTTTTTTCGTATTTTATAGCGGCAACAGAAATACATCATCTGTGAAAACTTCAACTGTCTAACTATCACGGTTCATGATATACAGCCTGGTAACAGACAGACAGACAGCGGAGTCTTAGTAATAGGGTCCCGTTTTACCCTTTGGGTACAGAACCCAGTACCATAAGACAACTCTCAATAGCGTATCGGCATGCGGAACCCGACCTGCGGCGCGCAGCTCACGCCTGACCGTCCGGCCTCGCTTACGAAACTAGAGTGCCGTCGGAGTGCGTATTGCCGTTGTGCTATACGTTCTAATGCCCCATTATCAGGGCCGCACAAATTGTACGCGGCCCGACCTTCCAGCCGCACTCCGCAGCGATTGGGCGTCTTATTTTCGCCGGGTTCGAACCGCGATTCAAACGCGGTTCGAGCGCGTAGTATAACCGTTGCATGGGAGCGTTTACCTTGTCTTGGTAGACCCAAGGCACCTTCAAATCTACTCACAGCTCTTTTAATCGTTTACAAATCTTACTTGCAGTACTTGCTCTTTGGAAGAAGACAGGAGAGAGTTAAGTAAGAAATATTAAACGTAAGACTATTTTATTAAGGAAATAAAAAAAGACTTAGGAAAGCAACACACTTTGATAGTTACATCCAGTTGATCCTCGTGGCCAAAGCTAACTCGAAACAGGAGTGGCGGCTATGATATTTCTTGAACTACATGTTCTAACCCTCTAAAACTGGTTCGAAGCTAGACCCCATATCGTAACGGCCTTAGGCAACGCGAAGCAAAGGGCGTCGCTAATCGACCACAAACCTTGGACTAGTCATAAACGCGCAATTAATTTGCGAATAATAAACAAGCGAATATTTACGATCATAGCGCGCATATCGCTAGCGGAACCCACGCCTTGTTTATCACTAGTCGACGTTCAGGTTGACTCGACTCCCCAGTCGTTGGTTTCTTAACCGCGAAGGTAGGAACTCCGACTCCGCGAGACGAGTTGTATCAGACGCTTCCATTCCTGATCTTCGGTTTTATGTCGCCACGAATGCTCGCATCGTCGTAGCGTAATTTCCAAATTTCTTGTATTTAGAAAAGAATGTCACGCGCGATAACCAGTACGCGACAGGCTTGTCGCCACTCATCACTCGTCGAAGCGTCCTTATCACTTTCTGGGTATGTCTCTCGCTTAGCGTGTGTTCTAGTTTTTGTATTTCGAACCGACAAGCCATTGAACACGCGCACAGACGAACCGCAGAGGCGGCCAACCTTCGGACGGCGCAATGAAATTATAAATCGCACAGCAACAGACCAAGCTCGGGCGTGCCTCCGAGCACCGCGTGGGCGTTAGAGCCAGAGCCGCGACCGTCGACGGCTTTCGCAAGAGTTTGCGCAAACGTTGGCTCAAATGACGGCCACATTGCCCAATTACGCGGGTCCGTGTTAAACTCGGAGTGTCAGTCGTGGATATTTCATTATCCGTTGGGCTTCGTTTCGACGTTGGCCGCTAATATCAGTTCAGGGAAAATTGGTGCAGTCAAAGTTAAATCTTATCGTTTTGACAATTATTTTTTTATAATCATCACAGCGAAAACTGTGGCTAAGAGATTGATCGGGGATGTCTAGGCGAACTCGATTATACTAACTATATGTATAAGAAATATGAATATTAACTGCAGCAGCACGAAGGTTATAGTCGGCTGCCAGAGCCAGTCACTTTCAAACTACCATAATATAATCACAGCAAGTATAAGACGCGCGCTGTACCGTTCACAGGGACTTATTAAGCTCCCAACGCTTCCCGTCCAATCGCACGGCTTACGGCGAGCGTAATCCCATATCAAAATACTTAATCGGAAAGTATTAAAACAAGTGATAAAACCGAGCGGAGGGCATAAAGCCCCGAACGTAAAACGAACGCCCCCGCTGCGGAGAACAGAGCGGACGAAAAAAATGCGCAGCGCGCGAGAAACGCCCGCATCCGAAGCCTTGAGAGTTAATAAAAATCGCTCCCAAACGACTACGGGAAACTTCGTAAACAAACCGATACTTTACCGATACCGGGCCGAGTACTCCCCCACCCTATAAACGGGGAAAGCGAAAAAGTAATTTGTCAAGTAAATCCTCCTGGTCCTCTCTCTACTTAGACGGGAACGTAAACGCCAGTCGGAGGGAAACAGCCGCCTGGTGTCTTGATTTATGATTAATGCTCCATTAATGATTAACGAGAGTCTTCTCTTACTCCAGAGATTTAATTCACTAAGAGACAATAATATCCTTTTAAACAGTAAGCAGGCCCGGTATTAAGAGACGCAGACACAAAAAGATCGGATTGCCGAGCGAAGGGGCATTTCATTTGACAATTTATTCTTAATCCCGCCGTCTCAGTTTAAGATCTTGAAGTTACCTTTCTGTCCAGAGCCATTCAAGGAGTGACTTATTGAAAATTCTTTTCAGTTCGCGCCATTCTATTGGCACAAAACGAAATCCCAGCCTTCATCGTTCCACATTGTTAACGCCCCTTGTTTTAGATTGATCTACGCTTTCAATGTATAATTGTCGAGCTTAAATGGTTTCCTTATTCCACTCCGGGTAAATTATAAGTTATTAAAAGCTAAGGCGCTCGGAATAATGGAACGCTCGCGAAAATGTGGGCAAAAATAAACGTGGGCACCGATTCAGCGTCATTTGTTATTTCTCACGAAATCGCCCCGGCTTCACCCTCGGCACTAATGAATAATGTCCCGGATGAACCGAAACCCAACAAATACAAAACTTCGGCGTCATTAGCAAATAACTTCGCCCGGGCTAACGATACCCCACAGCGGAACCGTCGCCCGAAGACTCCTGTTACAACATCGACTTTCTGAATTACGCTAATCGTTTCAAATTCCAATTCATTCCATCGATTGAAATTTTCATTGCCCTATTTAGTTGCCATTTTATAAACGTCTTTACACTTTGAGTTCCCTTGGCATTCATTTTGTCTAAAAATATCTCTTAAAAACTGTATGTCTTCAAGTCTACCGTGTACTTAAATTAATTTAAGTGATGGACAATTACAATCGCTTTTGCTGATCGGAGTATTTCGAAGATGTCTAAACTTACGGTCTATCAGATAAATTAGGCGGCGGTCAATAATTTCCACGACAAAATCGCACGACTGCAAGAGTGAAAAGATATAAAACACCGCCATCCATCAACACATTAGCATGGCGAAATTCAGAAAGCGGCCGATATGAAAACAAATGGGCGCACTGCCCATGCAGGAGTGGCTATCGGCTAAAGTCCCCCCTCCCTGTCAATTACCATGATTAATGAACCCGCTGAATATTGAAACGTTTATTCGACGGACGCAAAAGTGTTATATTACTTTGCGAGGTTCCGCCACCGTCGGTGGCTCCTCCGTATCGAGTTTTTGTGCGGTCGTTCAGGATTTCGGGTTCATTATTGAAGAGTACGCAACTGAACATCGAAACAATCTACCATCGCCTTCCTGTCTGATTCTGGCTAAAACTACTACCTTGAACCACCAGCTGTGTCAATGTTTTAATTAGACAGCATCATGTAATTTGTTATACGTTCTTTATTCAGTAGCTCTTATAAAGTTTACAATTGAGTGACGTAAATTGGGCATTAATGGTTCTTCCTCAAGACAGCTGAGCTTTATTGAGTTGTTTATAATAGATGCTTTGACTGTCTATGTATATTTTAAAACGAACCTAGAACGCTTTATGATATGGAAAAGTTAGCAAAAGTATCTTCCAGTACCTCGAGTTTACATTGACAATGAATATTGAATATGAGAAAAATTATAACCACATAATAATATGTTCGTCGACCAAGTAAAGGTACCATAAGGGTACCATAATACGATACGATTCACTGTTACGTATAAATAAATAACAACGAAAGCTCCCGAAAGTTATTCTACCGATCCACAATTGTATGTTTAAAAGTTCAGTTCCGTTGAAATTGTATTGTCTCGAAGGAAACGGAAAGTTAGATTAACAGCGGCTCGGTGTACCCCGGTGTGCCGGGTGGCGAAATTAAATATTTTCAATGTAACGTCGGCTGATTAATTAAATTATAAATTCAGAATTGATGCCTCCCGGCTCCGCTAATAAAATCTTTTAAAGGAAAATGGATTCGAACAAGTCCCATTTATTAACGGTTAGTTTGCTTAAGCGAAGTGTACTTATTTCAAACGTTTCCTACTTGTTATACTCCACCACTAGCTGTTTTAATTAAAACCACCGTTCCGATTCCACTGTCCTTGCCCGTCTTTATGATGTACGTACAAAGAAAATGCAGACTTCGGTAGAGTTGGAAATATTTCCACGCATTATACATACCCATACCCCGCCGGCCTTGACAATAACAAATACTTTACAGCCAACCCAAAAGCGCTCCAATTCAAATCGATTGATATGCAAAAGCGAAAAATAGGATAGAACTTTTCCTATCAACAAATTCAATTTCACACGACAGCAGTTTGTTTTCGTTGTTGTGAAGAAGGGAAGCATCAATTCTCGACTACTTAAAGCCCCCTTGAAGGCAATTGTCCCGCAGCAACGAGTTTCTGCTACGAAAAATAGTCACTTTACAGAGGCAACGGATTTTTTCCAAGTTGGCAACATCTAGACGTTTTATAGCGACACTTTACCGCAATCATGAGGATCATTAGACTGTAGATGTCTGCCAAATATCTTTACTCCGCTCCCAATGTTTTCTCACCCTTCCGCGCGAAAGACGTTGTAACACACACCTTTTTTGGACGATCTTCGCTTCCCCTGCCAAGTTTAGCGCGATACTTCACACGTTACAACTAAATACTCTCCGGCTCTAGGAGAATTATAGGGTTAAGCGAAAAATGCAGTCATCACGAGTATTTCCATCAAAGTGCCAGCTAAAAATTAGATCCGAAACGAATTAATAAATTACCTAAACACGAAAAGGGAGCATCTAGCCGTGGTTTATAAAAAAGTCAAACGCAAAAGCGCAGAAATCACTCTTGGGCGGGCGGCGTCGGTAAAAAAAACAAAACATCAATTTTAATGAGTCGAAAACCGAGAATTTTCTCTTCCATTTAGAGAGCAATATTTTTTCTACAACATTTAATCAGAGTAAGAAGTGAAATGGTAATTTGTATGGACCGCTCGATGTAAATTTTATGCAAGAATTCGCTCGCTGCTCCCCTCTCCCTAAAAAGGGGAAGATTTTTGCAGCGGACAGAAAATTTTGCTTAGCCAAGTGAAATTTTAACTGCCTTGACAGAGACAGCTCTGGAAATACGAATACTTAATGCTAACTTACTTCCCACTGGTTCATTATACTATATAATTTTAGACGGGGAAAAATTCATACCAAAGGGTTGACTTAGCGCATTTGTACATTATTCTTTAATACTTTCAAATAACATAGAATCCCTTCGAATCGTTATGCGTTCTTTTGTATTTCAACGCAGAAACTTCTATTTTGACGTTTGAATTAATTGCTCTGTGACGTGGTTCAGCCTCAGCAGTGGAGCTGAATATCCGAACGGGTTAATTCAGAATCTTAACTGAGTATTAATGGATTCATGCCCGAATTTCGTACACAGTTCCCGGCAACTTTCGGACTCAAATTTCCACTTTGTTTCAATTTATCAACACTGATGAAAATTCAATGGCTACGACAGCGGGGGGCGCCCCGAGTTACGGCGCAAACAAACCATGACCCCTTTTGTGCAAGAAACTTTAAGTATCGCTATTCGACTGGTTATGTTTTTAATTATCATTGTAACGGCGACGTAACGACTTTTGTGTTTGTAAGAAAATCGATTCACATCATACCAATGTTAAGAACATTCACGTATTATAATATAGATTGTCTCCAAATATGTGTAGATTTTAAAATAAATGTTCACTCACTTCATACGTAAACTATAACCATAAATGTATATAGAATTTTAACTTTCAAGAAACTTAAACATTCTTAAAAAGATCTCTAAATTCATTTACTTTTCATAAATACAATAATACAATCTGTAACTACTTGGTACTTTACTTTGGTGTAATCTAATTATCATTTCGGTATCACAATGCTAAGAACCCTAAATAAACATATCTGATATATGCACATTTAATGACTGCCAAAATTAACCACACAAGAAGAGGGCGTGACACAGTTATTGCGATATGCGTGTTGAAATAAATGGCTCACCTAATAGAGACAAAATGGTCTGTTAAAATATCGAGGTAACTCCAGAAGTGGAGTTAAGTGGCGGCGACTGGGTAAATATTAACAAAACGGCTAATGAGGATGTGGCTACTTAAAGTCGGCGAACAAATTAAAATGTCACTTAAAAGCATAGGGCAGGAAACGAATGATGCTTTAACGCTAAACCTAGATTAGCACTTATTAATGCCGGTCGGCGGTGAACGTAATCTGCATTCATCTATGTCGGACTAGGTTATTGGTAATGAAGATTAATAGCGCTGCGCCAGAAATCATTGGGGCATTCCAATGAGATAATGCTCGAAATGTTTGGACAACAATGAGCGGGGCCAAAAGCACCTCAACAATAGGTGGGCGAGGTAATGTACGAAAAGCTAATTCGTGTATTGAATTGGGAAAGAAAACGGATAATTTTAAAAGAACAAATTAACGAGGTAACTAATTGATCGTGCCAGTATCATAAACAAAAGTCGCGGAGCCGGCTCAGGGGAAATATTAATGGAAACTTTTGTTGTTCCTTCGAGAGCAAAGGCTGTTAAACGGTCTACATAGTGTGGAGGAACTTCCGGTGAATTTATTGTTATAGTTTCGTTAAGAAAGGCAATAGCTTTCACAGGTAAAGCTGAGCCAGTCGTAAAGGACTACATAAAATACGACAGGGAAATGTTTATACGAGCGTCTCACCATAATGCTGACTGTACACGGGAACGACGTTATTTACCTGCGAAAAAATAATTAACTCATTAAAAAAAAAATAAACAGCCAGAACGTCCATCTTGTATAACGATAGAATTAATATCGCAACAATAAGATTTTTACAAACGGATATTCGAAACAAAGCCGTGGAAATTATCTAGTCGTTTATTTTATTACGAACAATATCAACGCATATTGACTCCCGAGTTGGGGTTTCAGCGAAACTCTTCTTTATGCGACTAACGTAAAGATCATAATCGCCTGCAGAATATTGTGTAATTTAGCGTTCCGAACGAACGTGTGTATGTATGCGATTTATAAAAGTGAATGGGTCATTAGACGTTTCCTTGGATCGGAGCAATTTGACTTATGATGGAGATTTGCAGTTTGCTCATTGAAATATTGTTTTTATAACATTGAATCGCGAATCATTAGATAAAATATATCGATTGACAACACCTACAGTCAGGCTTAAATCATTATTTGATTCGAACTGAACAGCAATAGATTAAGCCGTATTAAAGTTTTTAAAGAAAAGTGTTGGGACAAATGGGTTGGAGATTCTCAAAATGAAACAAGAAACTATTGAAGAAATTTTAAAGTTAAAAAAGAACACAAACACAAGTAAATTTCCACCAGTGAAGTTCTCCTAGGTGCATTTTAATGAAGCAAACCAATTATATGTACGGCAAAAAACAAAACTCATTAGGTGCGAAACATCACATTAGATTTATTACATAAGATAGATCTAAATCATCGTCCAAGCTAATCTAATAAACTGATATACGTACAAAACGGCGTGGAATCATTAAATCATAGTGTATTTATGTAATTGCCGCTATCGGTGAGCGCTGCCACAATTATACTGATCAGCGTGCACCTCTTTGATCTTTTCCATATTCATGAATCATTAAGCGTCATTGATTACCGGTTCTCATGTTACCAGTTGATATAAAGCGAGACGCAGACGCTACATAACACCGATAGCTTCGATAGCAGTTAACGGTTGCAGTCTAGATGTCTCCTGTTCCCGATGTATCATTAAATATTTATTAGACATCTGTTAGTACAATATTATTAGCGGAACTATAACGAGCACGTAAGACATCAGTTAATATATTAGCATATGTTGAAATAGACTATTAAGAACTAAAGTCGAAATGACGTAATTTAAAGACTTGGCGAGTAAGAAGAGAAAATTTTACGGAGCCCGAATCGGCACTATGGTGGTGCGGTGGCAAAGGCGATAAATTAAACTTGGACTCGTTAAAGGTGGAACCGGGGGCTGCACTGATGAGAACAATCCCGATAACGCCCCGAAAGTCTATAAACTCGAAACAAGTACGCATTAACATGAACGAGCCAAATACAACGGCGCGTTTAAGCGCGCCGTCTAAGTTATGCGTTGGCACGAACCAAACCAGACGCGAGGAAACGAACGGACAAAATAAAATGAGAACACCCGAAAATTTCCTTTGAAGAGGTTTATACAATAAATCTTTTAATCCTCTTATACAATTTTATCAAGATTGCCCGCACGGGAGTGGGGGTTTCTTTATTTTTTATTGTATTGTCCGTGGCTCGATTCGTTTTTGGTTGTTTTCTTTTTTTTTTTTTGGCCCTCTTTCTCAGTTCTTTTTCATTTTCATTTGTGTCCCCTCTCGATTTAATTAATTCGTTTCGGATCCGTACGGATTCGCAGCTCTCCAGACTATCGGTACAAACATCCAGTTTACGAATTTCCGCTCGATGGAAAGTTCCAACTGATATTTCCCATTATTTTATATTCAACACAAGTGAAAACATTTATTCTTACTTACTTCGAGTCTTTATTTTAAATTTGATATCCTTTTTTTTTACATTTTCATGTGAACATTTGAAAATTGAAAAATGTCGTCAGAGCTCGATATTGGAATTCCTCTATAAAACAAATTACATTTCATCTGTTAAGGATCAATAATGTCGGATGAGATATACGTCCTCCGAGCTCTTATGTGTGCGGGCACATCAATCAAAAGTGGCAGCCGTTAGACAATGTTAGACAGGAACTTACTTCGTAAAAAATATTATTGATGAAGGCAGGTAAACCGTCCTATCATACACCATACGTACAGGGCGTTTTGAATTGTTTTCTTGAAAAGGTACACAATAAAAGGACATTTGAGAAATAGTAGCATAATAAGAGACAAGTATAAGTCAAGATGTAGTTGGTTGATACAGCTTCTTAAATATACCTTACAAAGTACTCACTGGGAGTTTGTTTAATTATTGAGTTATACTGACACCAAATGTTATAGTCACATGCGACTCTTACTGCTTTTAACAGTAGTGGAATAATCCCTAACCCGTCAAGTAGCCAGCCTGTCACACGTTTTTCATTACATTACCCGAAAATACGGTCGAAAATTTGCGCGATCATGACATCAATCAAAATGATATCGTCATCAAATTTTTCCTCATCGCACGGAGCGATCCTAAAGCCTCTCTCATCTCGAGTTTCTGTCTACGCAACGAAAGAAATTTTCGAGTAACGCGATACGGGAGCAGCCTGTATTGGGTCTTTTTTTCTCATATGTTCCGTCGCGCGCCCCCATGTTGTGGCATAATAAAACGTGGCCTTATCTCCTCCACTATGTTTTCGTTTAAAAACATTTTTCGTTTTTTCATATTTTTTTGTGCTCTACGCTACCGCACTTTACGCCGTCCCCATCGCATCTCGGGATTGCGCGCGATATTGTGCTCTACGGGGAAACGTTAAAAATTACATTCCCGCAATTGCTCAATAGTTTTAAATAAAGGATGAGCCTTTTGTCTTTGGCTATTGGTTCTTTTGTTCGTGTCGAGGATGTCTATCCATTTGCTGCGAAGAATATTTCCATTGTTCAGACCTTTCGGGTCGTCTTCCATTGCCGCTGTCATGTACTATTTCTGACTTGACGTTGCGTGCGCTTCGTAGGGAAGGTCTGTAACCGTTCGCCCGAGGCTCGATGGCGATATTATTTATTCAGGTGCACATTTGTGTCCGGTCCAAATTTTCGCGTGGAAGCCTAACAGATGTTGCACGTCTAGTGACTCAAGTGTGATATCGAAACAGTGTCAGGTGATCGGATTGGCAACCCGAAAATTCTCGGGTCCTGCCACTGTGACATATCTTTTAGACACGTTAAATTTTCGAGACATTCAACGGTTGTAGGGCTTGTTGTTTTTACTTTTAAGAAGAAAAAATCAGGTTGTTTTTAAATATGACGAGTGTGGTGAAATAAAATGATCGGTCTTGGTTTTTTTTTTAATTACCCGCCCGCTTTATTGGACAACTAAAAGTTCAATTTGGTCCTTAACACTTTAATTTAATTAGTTTAATTTTGATTTTTTTTTAATTAATGAACAGCACTTTCTTCGTTTAAGTTTAAAATGCGTAACAAGTGTAAAAGAATTCGATATTACATTTCCTAAATACGTATTTAATGAATACACGAATGCAGTTTTGTGCATTTTATCACCGGGCCTATAAACTTTTATCGCAACAGTTCTGCGGGCGGTTTCTAGGTTTGAAGCGTTGTTTGATCTGATGTCGACATCGAGTGGGGGCTCGCAAGAAAATATTGTTTGAGCAAACATTTGTGTTGAGCCTTCCAGCCTTGCGAGTGGTACGGTTATCTATGCGCAAATAGTAGCTGGTGCGTGGCGCAAGTGTTTGCCGTAGCGACGCAAGTTTAGTCTTATAGTAGTTTTTTGATTTTTTTTAACTTTGCCCTTACTTTAGGATAACGTTATCCTGTGTTGTAAGGACGTTTTTACAAACATAAATTCCACGCGGACAAACACCCAGATGCGAAACAACTATTTGTGGGTCACACAAATAGTTGTCCCGTGTGGGAATCGAACCCGCGACCTCCGACGCCGAAGCCGATACCTTGGCCACTGCGCACTAGTCTCTAACCGCGTCTTCACCGCTTTGTTCATTCAATAAAACCGGTAATTTGTATGTGATATGTCAAATTGTGAATCGAGCAATTAGCCGTTGCGAATTGTGTTCGATCCAAACGGCTTTGACCTAAACTATACTAAATATTCAGTTTTATAAGATTTGTACATTCGAGAACTTCGTCGAAAATAGAGCAGATTATAAAGATGCTGTTATTAATTTTACTTTTTGTAATCAGTGGATATAACCACAATATCATGATTATGATATTATCACTGATTTAGTATGGAAAACAATGATATAGATTTTCTTATTAAAATAACATTATAAAAATGACATTCTTCACAGCACCATGAAAATTACTTAACAATATTTGAAATTGACATTTAATATTTTCATTAGTAGATATATATTCCTACAAAGAAAAACTACAAATAAGCCTAAACATCATTTAGAAAGAGACATGAACTTTTAATTATAAATGGAAAATCGCTAACCGCTTGTGAGTTGAGACTAAAAAAGCCGCGTCGGTTAGTTAAGCATCGATCGATATAAAGCGGCTCTTGATTTAATCTTCTCGCATAAAGATAACGCAGATTACATTAGAGCCACGATACAATGAGTTGAAGGCCTTTAAATAAAGAAGCAATCTGATCAGAATGAATATGCTGATTGTAACTAACTTATATAAGTTCGGGCTATTTATTCCAAAGGTTAAATCTATGCATGTGAAAATTGATGTGTATGTATATAGCCTACGGATGTAAAAGCGGCTAGGCCGATTTCAATCGTGAAATTATATGGCAATATTCTGATGTGCCCTTCATTTAGATTAGTTAGTTTGACGGTGGTAGGGCCACGCGGCAGCCTCGGCCGTTGCACGAATGGGCAGGCCCGTCCGTGTAAGTACCACGGCCTCAAAGAAGACCAGCGTAAAGTGGAAGTATGACGAATACTTTCGCGTTTCGTCTGGTGAGTGAGGTAGCCGGAGCCCAATTTTCAAAAGGTTGTCAACGCATCTGTAACCCTAGGGTGTGGCAGATGTCCATGGGCGGCGGTATTCACTTAACATCAGGTGAACTGTCTGCTCGTTTGACAACTTTTCGCATAAAAAAAATCAGATTAGTATGTTCATTCAGATGATTCAGATGTGTGTGTGTGTGTGTGTGTGTGTGTGAGTGTGTGTGTGTGTGTGTGTGTGTGTGTGTGTGTTTAAGTAACAGTTATTGAACTGTAATTTTTTTACAGATTACTTTTATTGGTCGATACTTTCGCCTGATTACGCGATCATTATAATAAACAGACATTACCAAAAAATGCACTGACAGTTTTGTTAAGTGCGCTCCTAATAATGGGCTTACAGAGAATTTATAGAACGTTTTATCCTTCGCTGTTAACAGATGTATAATACAATTCAAAAGCATTAATGCCCACGATACACGGCAAGTCATTATTATGATTAACTTCATAGGCGATAGATGAACGCACGCTTACATAAACAAAATTAATGACACAAAGAACTCCTTATTATTCTAAAACAAATTTATATCTAGACCAATACCGATAACCTGAATGTTTTTTATTCAATTCCTTTACTTTATCCGGTCGATATTATCGCCCGGGGCTGTAATACCGTACGTAAAGAATTCAATATCCACAGCATCGTCAGAGAACGTGGTCCTCACGAACTGCAAATCGGCAAGAGCATCGAAATGGTGCTTATGCTCGTGGGGCTATTAATAATACCTCAAGGATAATTCATTTCATACGGTTGAATGGTCGTTATGAACAAGAAGGCGAACTGCCGTTCGAAAATGAACCTTATTGCGCGATGGCTGCGTCGAAATTGCGATAAGCGATCGCTTTGAACAAGCACCGAGAGCAGGATCGAAAATGTGATTAGTAATTAAAGCCGTTTCAGCTTCGATTACGGATGTATAATAATGATTGAACTATTTTAGGGTACGCTAGATCTAAGCATCTAATCTTAAGACGTAAATACAATAACACTAGAATAAAGAAATTACAATTACTAACCTAATGGGTTAGACGGATAACATCGGGTGGAAGCGTGGTAGGTACGGCCGTCCATTCTGTACAATATGAGACAAAGTGATTGTGCCCGACTTTTTCCTCCCAAAGAGACAAGTAGAGATTACACGTTACTGACGACACAAATTGTGCTTCTCCAACCTTTCCTTTGTATCAATTGCAGTGAGGTGAATAGCAGGTTTTATAAAGTCGGATAACACAGTTTAACAGTCCCCAGCGAGTCAAGTAACTAATTGACAAACCGACTACACACCAGCGTTATTAGCTTTCACACTGGCTTGTTGGTTCACTGCTCACCGAATGGATCCGTTCGGATAAATGCAATCGGCTCTACAGCCATGCTGGCAACACATCAATGGGGTATCGCCGCATCGCGTTTAGTTATTTCAACCGCGCTTCATTAAGCCCCAGCCTCTAAGGTGACTGCTAACGAGCTATTGAATTACCAGTCACTTTCCATCGGATTAGCTCCGCAATAGAGGTCACTTCTGCTTGCAGCAGTCGCCGGCGTGAATGTTTAATAATTTCGCCATGTACTCGGCCGCCGATCTATTTTCTAAGCGAATTGCCGTTTAAAATAACTCGCAATGTTGTTAAACCGATTTTCCTTTAAGCGGGCAAAGTCCAAGTTATAAATTTATAATTCTTGTTTGCAACGGAACTTTTGTTAGAAGACATATAAGTTTAGAAGACTCTTTCTGCAAAGAGTGAATTGAATAGGGTTGGTGGACCCAACGGGCTTTGAATTAAAAGAAAGAAAGTGTTCTCATGAAACCAATAAGCAACAGTCACTAGAGAAGAGGCAGAACAGTTCGACGACCATTAATGAACTAACCCATTGGGGGTCCTTTTTTATTGGATCGCCAAAAAAATAATTAATTCACAGGCTCGAAAACTTCAACACTCTTTCGGAGGAAGAAGTGGAGGAAGAGAAAAAAAAAACCATTTTCAAAAATAGAAGCTCCTGGCGCGCTTTTAATAAATCAACTTGGAAAATTCCCGTTCCATAAGAATATTAAATCGCGACTTAAAATTAAGAAACTTAAAAGTTCCCCGGGGACCGAGGGAAAGTTTTTAATCTTTTCAAGTCGCGGAACAAGATATTTTACTTATGCCAAGATAAGTAATCGCGACGTCAAAATGTAAATGAACTCCCTAAATTCAGTCTAATTGTAAGTTCGGAACGATGATAGTTACTTCGAGTTTCGCTGGCGAATGCAAATACCTGGACGTTATCGAACGTCGCCATCGAAATGAAATACTGGACGGGAGAATTTGCTTAAACAACATCCGTGCGGACTTGATATTCTTGAAATTTGTAGGAAGTTCATTCATGCAATAAAAAGGATAGTGACTTTTTTTTAGATCTGTTACCGATCTTAGAACTGTTGCCAATTGAGCTCATATTTACACAATATATTTATTTCAGAGATTGTGATGGGATGGTGACAGCTAAGACTTGTCTTGCTAAGCTATGCACCGGGAACCGTTCTTTAGAGGGACAGAGCCGGAGAGAGCCGTATTCGTCTTTCAAGGAGCTAAAAACCGAAACAAAAGGGCTTCGTTATTCGTAATTGCCACAAGTATTGGACAAACGTTTCGCGACAACAGGAACACGACACGTGCAATGGAGACGCAATGAATAGAGCACTGTGGCAGTTATCGTGGCACGGGCAGTCTCGTATCTGTTCTAATAATAGCCGTGTTTGTGACCGTTGTAGCTGTGGCGTCACAGTTTATAAGCAACAGATGTTCAAACCGCAGAACGAAGCGGCCAGCAAGGTGCTAACCGAAGACGTGTAAAAGTTAAATTATACAAGCCGGTTGCCTGTTCCTAAACCCTTCTCTAGCGTTTGAATTGAAAGGCGGTGCAAGTGCATCACTTAACTCAGTTTCACCTTTTTCGTCGGTCAATAAACAAATGTGTTAACAAATATGGTTGACTGGTAGAGAATGCTATTAGGCATTAAGTCCACCCATTGCAGCCTGAGGTGTAACAATGAAGTAAGAAATAAATGAATGTGTTTTATGATGTAAATATATCCCACTTACGAGAAAAGAATATTTTTTAAGATAGTTGTCACTCGTGGGAATCGAATATAGAACGAAGCCGGTAGCCTTAAAATCAGCTGTTTCTGTATAATAATAAATAAAGGCTTACTGAAAGTTTATGATATATGGCTACACCAATTATATATAGGTTTAATTGTGATGAAAAAACTTCTTTGAAATAATC
Source organism: Iphiclides podalirius (assembly GCA_933534255.1). Lineage (NCBI taxonomy): Eukaryota > Metazoa > Arthropoda > Insecta > Lepidoptera > Papilionidae > Iphiclides > Iphiclides podalirius. The sequence goes on from OW152826.1 coordinate 13,375,391, forward strand.
ACCTTCTTTTACAAGATCACGCCAAACTCAAGTTTTGAACGTATATATAATGTTAGTTTTGAGTTAGCTGAGAAACGAATCTGAACCCGCAAATTTTGCGCAACGTTTGCTTGAAACAGACACACCAAACCAATCATTATCGCAAGTAAACACTCACAAAGACACACACCGGTCACGTGCCGTCCATACCCGCGTAGCCATTAATTGATAATGAAATTGTGGCACAATACAGTTCGACTTCCTTTCGCTCTACCAATGTTTATGTTAGCCAATAATTATTGTACTTATGCTGGTAATTAGATCATCATAACATGCGTATAAACATTTGTATCACAAATATTTATGAACATTACAAACTATACAGCACTTTGCTACTATGTTATATAAGAAATGTCAAGTAAGACGTATGCCACGAGTTCAGGTTACAAAACAATCATAATTGTCACAAACAGTTTCTCATCTGAACTGGTAAAAATACATTAAGTTATTTTATATAATGTTTATGTATTGAAATTTATATGTATTTAATGATTATATGTAAAGTATTTATCTTTGAGTAAAGTATATGTCTATAGAATGTACCTTTGCTTTTTTTTTGTTTTCTTTTATTTATTTTTCTATAATTTATTTGGCGTATTTTGTTTTGCACCTGCGTCAAACTTTCTCTACTCCCAGGGTTGACTGGAAGAGAATGCTTATTAGCATTAAGTTTGCCTTTTGTTTAGCCTTAAGTTGAGGTGTAAACAATAAATTTTAAATAAATAAATAAAATAAAATAAGCGAAATAAGATAAGCAATCAAAGCAACTTAATACAATCTCTTGAATCACACGTATTATTTTGAATCCCGTATAAAGTAATAAACAAAATAAAATATAACGCAGAGAATTGGACTAAGATTTTATAAAGATCTTAGTCCAATTTTATGCAATCACCGAAATATTCGAAACTTTAGCAATCACTTTGTATTGGACTCAGAAACATCAGTAGTCTTAATAAACTTCGTTGCAATAAAGATAAAAAAGTAACTGCCTATAAATGTCCCACCGCTGGGCAAAGGCTCTTCTATACAGATGCTAATCTCGGGGCATAGTCCACCACGCGAACCCACTGCGGATTGGTGGACTTCACACATCTTCGAAATATTTTTTGTTAATATTTTGAAAATGCAAATTTCATGCTACAGGCTAAAAAAAACTAACATAAGCGAAACAGTGTAAACACAGACATGTCTAATCGTCCATGTGTTATTATAGGTCACTGTACAGACTTATTTTCAATACAGCTTTATTCCCACAAGCGACTACTGTGCCCCAGCCCTTATGAACGATTGCCCCTCATATAAAATCTATATGCGTACTTGTGTTTATGTCAACAAACCAAATACTCCAGTCAGAACGCGAGTCCGCAACGCGCTATCAAACACGCGTGGCCATGATAGCACTGGCCACCAACATATTGGCCAAGTTTAGCGTAAATATAATCGCTAATCGAAATAAAAACAGAGTTGCACACTTCATGGGACATCTTTTGATTCCTCCAAGGAGTTTGCATAAGCCTTTTTGGTACTGATACCAAAAAGGTTATGCAAACTCCTTGCAGGAATGACCGTCTCCTGGCAGAAACATAAGGGTCATGTGGTGATTGCTAACGATTATAAACATATAAGTTTGTCATACATTTTTGGTGACTCCGTGGCGCAGTTGGCAAGGTATTGGCTTCGGCGTCGAGGGTCGTGGGTTCGATTCCCCACAGGGGACAACTATTTGTGTGACCCACACATAGTCGTTTCGCATCTGGGTGTTTATCCGCGTGAAATTTATGTTTATAAAACGTCCTTACAACACAGGATAATGTTATCCTAAAGTAAGAGTAATGTTTTCTTAAAAAGAGAAATAAAAATAAGTACCTAAAATTTGCAGTAAAATGGCTATGGGGTCTCTTACAACACTCAGTTTGACCTACAAATAATAATTGGTGCTGCTCAAGATTTTTATCTACGTTCAACATACGATTGGGTACGTATACTATCGTGTAAGTACATTTTTCAAATACGTATTAAGTCTCTAGAATTTGCTCTTAAAAGCGTTGAGCAATTTTCAGGCAAAAAATGACAATTGCATATAAGAATTGTGAAAACTTATTACGATGGGCATCCAACCCATGACCCGGTATTTAGGCACTACGCCAACAGAATTTCAAGTTTTACTTCTCATTATTAATCGGACACCGCTGTGATCGGGATAACTCGTGATGACTAAGACGTAATGACAATTGAATACTTCATGCATCACCACATTCTTGGTGATCTGACGAGTTACGATTGCCTACTAAGCGTCGATAAAAACGATGAAATTTCAGAAATCCGAGTAAGCGGAGAACGTGGAATGCGAAGAATCCAATCATCACAAATTGTTTTAAACACTTTTATGCGACTAACGAATACAACGTTAACACACATAAACACATTTCAAAAAAATGAACATAAAAATTCACATATTTCAAATTCCAAACAATATTTACGAACCGGAGGACACTTGAACACGTTTCCCAGCACAAAACTGAAGTCAAAGCCAATCGAATCTCTCGACGGGCAATTATTAATGCGAAAACGTGTGCGTTTGTTCCTTATTCGCGACGCAACTTTATTTCTAGATAGCTAATAAGGTTCAAGTTCGTCGCGTGCAGTAAATTGGCGAGGGAGCGTTCGGTGTCGAACAGCGTGCAGTGTGCGCGCACCTTTATATTCGCACGCGCAATTCCATCACACGTGGATGTTTATTAATAAAGCGGCACCGCGCGTGTAGTGATGTAACGACGCCCGCGTTCCACGGCACTCGGTTTCGATGTTTACGCGGCTCCGATTTACGATGGGCAAGTACGCGCGGAATTAGATGCGAATTAGTGCGCATTTAGAAGGAAGAAAGCGAGAAAGAAAAATATTTATTTGGTACATAAACACGTTTCTAGATAGGACTGCATAAACTTGTTGGGTCTAAAACGCGACGACTCGACCCTTTGTTATCTAAACCGACGCTCGTGGACATTCGCATCTGTGGAGGCACCGGGGACGTTTAAGAAAAGGAGAGAGTAGATTACATTGGCTATCTCTTTCTATCCGGTAAGGGTGAAAGAAGCGCTTGCTTTCTTTCTGATAGTTCGGTATGAACGACATCAGATGTATTGTTATAGGTAAACTGATTGTAAGTATTGATCTCCCATGTACGTTCGCACCATCAGTAATGTTGCAAACGCGCTGCCTACCTCTTAGAAAACGGAAAGCTTATAGCGGCGCCGCACGCAGGTCTCATCGGAACGGAAACACCGATTGGTACAACGATTTGGGACTTTAATGCTACCTGGGCAACACACAACTGACAACCTCGTTAGGGTTAGGGCGTGGCTGATCCCATTACAAAAAAAAAACACGGTTCACAATGACAGCTGTTCATAAACCCAAGCCAAAAATTGCCGTTTCACCAGATGTTCTTAATATAAATCGTGCAACAGGAAAAGATCCATCTTATCGGGGGTTTAAAGAGGCTCAGATAGCAGATATAATTCCAATATCGATCAATAATATATGATATATTTAATATCATGCAGATGTCAATGGGCGGTATTCACTTACCATCACGTGAACCGTCTGCTCGTTTGGCAACTTTTCACATAAAAAAAAAACATAACATGTATTTCGCAAAATTCTTTCGAGTGTATTAACAACTGTACAACAAATATAAAAGACAAATAACTCAAGTTATAACTCACGTCGGGCAAAGGCGATAGAAGAAACCGTACCTAATTATCCGACGTCGCCATAAACGTACCGTGTTTTTGCATGTACCCATTAATCAGTGACACCCGCTGAAATTTCTTATAGCTTGGCCAGGTACAAAAATATCTTATATTAATCTAACAAGGTGTGATAATAATGTGTCATGGACATCTCTTACCATCAGTACATTGGTCAATCACTAGCTGTTACTAAATAAAAATGAGTCGTCTGTAAACTTTTTCCCTGCGAATGCATCGGCGACTTTCCAGTATCCAATTTTAGCATAATAAATCCCACTTTTGGCACGCTCCGGCCCGCCCTATCGGAGCACCGGATCGTGCTATTTCATTGTAACATATTGACCAATCTTTTACGTAGATAACGAGGAATTCGACTGAGGCGAACGTTCTAGACTTTATTCAGCCATTCCAGCTCCTAATCTCGGACACTAGCCACTTGAGTGATGCACAGGTCTTCGGGGTTGGTAAATAGCGTGTCTAATCAGGGCCGAGAATAAATTTCAATTCTTTGTCTGGCTAATAGTGGTTTAATGCTTTATAATCTATCACCGATTCATACATTTCATCGAGGGAAGAACCGACGAGAAAATTATTGAAGCAAATCCATACTAACATTGTAAGTGCGAAAGTAACTCTGTCTGTCTGTCTCACTTTCACTCCAAAACTACTGAACCGATTTTAATGAAATTTGGTACACATATAGTCTAGAGCCTGAGAAAGGACATAGGACACTATTTTTTAATTGAAAAAAAGTGTTGTAAATGGTTGAAAGACATTTATTTAAGGGCTTCAACGCGAGCGAAGCCGCGGGTGAAAAGCTAGTCAAATATAATTGCATTCCGATGCAATGGCGGTTAAACTGACGAGCGTCTATAAACTATGTAATATTTTATGTCACTTTGAGTATTTAGTTTTTATCTGGTGATACTAGAAAAGTGTATTTGATTGTATTTGTTCATTAAAAAATATCCAGATTTCATTTTCACTGCCGATGCTATTTGCAATAAATAAGTCAAGTGAAAGTTCATTCGGATCGGTTGCAAAACTTAATTTTATTACGTTGGTGCCACATTAGGCGACGACTCGATAGCGCATTTGCTAAGCCGATGGCTTCGGCGCCGGTCTTGGGTTCGATTCCCACACGGTTCAGTAATTTTGGGATGATTAGGCGTTCGTTCTCAGGAGGGTCAACGTCATTCAGACGGCTGTACGTGAAAATCATAGCGAAATCAATTAAAAGATGCTGTGCTGACCACACGTAAGCGGGATTAGGACATGAGGAAAGAAGCGAATTAGACACATTACGTGTGTTATTGTCTTTAACGATTTGAATTTGAATCATTTTTTTCTTTCGATTAAACGAGTCGACTTCTGATGACCCCAAGGTATGACGGCTAATATCTTAAGTGTAGTTATATACAATTAAACAGCAGCATGACTCACTGAAGTGCTTCTAGAAACATTTCCTACGTGTTACTTTGTTATTCAATGTAAATTTATGAAAACTATCGCTCACATACGATAAGTCGAGCGGGAACGTTCGGAGTTGGAACTGCGATTGCTTCTTCGCGAACGTATATATAAAATGCATATTTCTAACGATTATTTGTGATATCTAAAAACACCTAATGTAAGACGGTTACTTTAATAAAAATGACACACACGACGTTTAAAAATTGACCCGTTTTACATTATATGACATATATAAGTGAATGTGAATATATTTTTGTAAATAATATCATTGTGTACGTTACATATATAAGATGAGAAATTCTTGCAATTTCCAGATATCAAATGTCCGTTTAAAACTTATTGTTTTCTCTGTGGTTATTGGCATTATTCAATGTCTCGAATACATTAGCGTAGGTGATAGTCTTAATACAACAACAAACAAATTTAGCACAACATTAGTGGCGATTAGTCAAGTAGTGCAGGCGTCTGGTAGTCTGTCAGTGTGTCCGCGAACTATTTCTGACGGAAGCCGACACACGTGATGTAATATAAACACACAAATGCAAAACTGTTGCAATTATTTTCAAACTATCTTAAGAACGTTAAAGGAGTATAATAACAAAATTGATTTTAAGACAAGTCAGCTTTTTCTAAGGAGTAAAGCACAAGACTTCTGTACAAATTAATACCTACAATTAATTATAAATTTGTTATAAAACGTTAATATCATTTACTTTAATTTGATATTTTATTAAATAAATCATTTATTATTCAAGAAAATTTAGCTCATATATATTGAAAAATGTAAGCTTCGATTCATTAAGGTACATGGTTTCATTTCTACGATCGCTATAATAACATTAGGTATACAGCTTGATTGATCGAAACAATGTTCTTGCTAGAACATGACGGTTGGAATCTGTCAGAAGTCAAATCTCAACGTCGAACGACAATCTTAGGTGTAGTGCTTTTTTTTAATAACATTCATTAAAGACTTGAGCTTCGTGCGAAGGCAGTCGGGCTTTTGATGCCGGTCAGGTTTAATGACGTGAAAGCTCGTAGTCACGTCACCGATGTCCAATCGTATAAGCTACTCCGCTTCGGAGACGGTGGGACGTTCCAGCGCCGTCGGGAACTTTCTAGATGCATTAGCACGCTTGTGGAGGCGACGGCTTCTGCGCAGTTAACGGTGCACGAAGCGATCGTACGCTATTTCACTGATTTCTATTTCCGTGGACGCGCGTCGATCAGGAGGGACGGTTTAACGTTGGTAGGGCCACGCAGCAGCCTCGGCTGTTGCACGAATGGGCAGGCTCGTGCGGGTAAGTACCACGACCTCATAGAAGACCGGCGTAAAGTGGAAGTATAATACTTTCGCGTTTCGTCGGGAGAGTGAGGTGGCCGGAGCCCGACTTCCAAAAGGTTGTCAACACATCTGGAACCCTCGAGTGTAGCAGATGTCCATGGGCGGCGGTATTTACTTAACATTAGGTGAACCGTCTGCTCGTTTGGCAACTTTTCACATAAAAAAAAAAAGGAGGGAATTGCTGCAGTGCCTCCGCGCCCAGGTTCGAATTGGTCGCAACTTGGTTATTTTCACCCTCAGTTAAATTTTCAAATACCTCAAAAGTATAGTTATGGTCATTACATTTTACAATATCTTTTTTAGCTGTAGCTCTACCTATGTTTTATATTTCTCCGTCAATGTCTTTGTCTCTCTCTCGTTCTCAGCCACGATTTGAAAAGTGCATCTTGTCTTAATTCCCATATTGATTTTAAAACTAGGCACATCATTCAACACTCCTTGTTACGTCATAAGCAACATTGTAACCACTAGCGCTACTGTAAGATACGTGTGTCTGAGATACTCGTATGTGGAAGTTGAAACGCAAATAGCAATAAGTCCATATTTCATGCGCCATTTCTCGCAACTGTTTAAGCTCACTTAAGTGTTATCAACGCAAAGATACTCAACGTAATGATCTTCTTTATACGAAGCACTTTCATTACTAATCCTTTAACAGCTCACTCGCTCTTTCGAGAAGGTTTTTTTTTATGTGAGAAGGTGGCCACTAAGTTGGCGGTTCACCTGATGTTAAATGATAACCGCCATCCGTGGACATGTGCAAGATCTGACGAGTCGACTGACCTTACTCACCAAACTAAACAAAGAACTACATATCGACAGGCTAGCACTAACATAGAGGCAACCGCCGGTATTCTGTGAAAACACGATTCTGAACCACTTCCCGCACACTTCATTGTCACACCATCTAGTATTGTGTCCTACACTACGATAGCCAATAGGATACTTAGCATAGAGAGATTAAATATTGCGCAACAACGAAATGACCAATAATTCGCCTTAAATGTAAGCGAAACCGAAAACAATGCGTTATATCCGTATGTATGTTAGATGGAAGCATTTCCGACTGATAAATTCGACCGTTTCAAGACAACTGGCTCTCAAGGGAACGCGTCATGTAGTATTGCATTTGCGACTGAATCGATAACTATGTTATAGGACTGGTATTTCCTACCGCACTACTCAAACGCAGTATTCTCTATGTTATGAACAATCACTCGCAGACAGAACGCAGAGTTACGTCTGTGTTTTAAATGACGTAAACTTGAGGCAAGATTTATGCGATTGACTCGAAGCCTGTAATATAAAAGAAAAAGTTATATTTTCTGATTTATTCCTTAAACAGATGCTAGAATTAATTACTTCTCTGTTCACCGATACTGAAAAGTCATCATTATTTAATATGTTCTTGCCAATAAATAACTCGGTAACTGTAATCCAAGTCACTCATCGAATGGTTTATTTTATTGAATGTTATGTTATGACATTCAATAAAATAATTCATTCATCATTTGATGACAACGTGGCGCCAAGATATTGGCTACGGTGTCGGTTCGATCCCCAAACGGGACAACTGTTGTGTGACCCACGGATAGTTGTTTCGCATCTAGGTGTTTGTCTACCTGAAATTCATGTTTGCTAAACGTCCTTACAATACACGATAATTTTATCCTATGAAACCCGTTAAAGAGCCCCACAATTCAAATTATCAAATATAGACACTAAGCGATAACCACACGGGTAGCAAAAAAAATGTACACTCCACATCGCGATCATCAACGACATCGTTAGCGGACGACGTGGCCGCGTATCAATTCAGAATTTCCACAGCGCCGGGTCCGTGGGAAAAAAACTTCGGTGTGTACGCGACCACGGTAATTTTCCGTGCGTTACTCGGCTAATTCCCGGGCGGCTCTTGGCTTTCTCTAACGGGGCTGATGGTCGTCCGCGATCCCATGGTGGAATATCAAAGCACTCACTTATACCAGGGTTAGCAGAGCGGAACACCCGATCTTTTTTATGTGAGAAGGTGGTTTGAGCTAGCGGTTCTTGGTGTTAAGTGTTAACCACCGCCCACGGACATAGCACCTGAGAGGTTGTCGATACGTTGCTGATCTTAAAACGCTTATTACACTTTCACTTCAGGCCGGCCTTCTCTCGGCCGTAGTACTTCTCCGGACGAGACTGCCCATACGTGCACCAGCTGAAGCTGCTAAACTAGACAACCGCAAAACTAGATCCCACTCTAAGTACTCGAGCCACTCTAAAATATTCCAACGGGATCCATTTTAATCTCGAAACGAATTTCGGAGACACAAGCGGGGCAGGCCTAAACGTCAATTTGCGAAATAGCCCACTCGACTTAACTGCTCGACGCGAGAGAGAAATTCGGTATCGTGTTGGGCGTAGGGCGAGATCTTGTGCTGAAAATTCAATACCTTATCTTGAGAACGATTCGGCAGGAAGCAGGATAGGGAAACTTCTCGGGCGACGCCTAACAAAAGGACGAGAGGGTCGTAATAAAGAAATCATAGTCCGTAAATACTTTGGTATGCTGACTCCAGCGATGGCCATGTTGGAACGACATAAAATCCAACCCGCGTAAAATTACTGTTGCAGAAGACGGGGAGAGTTCTAGCGCAAACAATTACTTTAATGACGGCATTAGACGAGCGGGGGTCGTTATTGCTGGCGCGTCATTTACCTCCATTCATACTTCGGACGATTGACAGCTAAATTCTAGCGAAGGCGAGGCCAGCCGGGACCCATTGTTGGAAAGGCGGTCTGATTAACAAGTGCTCACAATCGAATCACTCCCCCTTAAAGAGGTTCCCATTAAAGTTGGAATTAGTTGGCCACTTCTTTAGGCTCGCGAACAGACGGCCGCGCTGCTCTTTCAACTTCGCTCAATTCGAACTTTCGGCGACGCCGGATCAAAGGCGTTAAGTTTGGGCCCCGCGACCGTGAGGCCTCCTTCCATTCCCTCGCAGGGGTGGACGTCGGAACTTTTCCTATTCCGAAATCTCGTGTACGGGAAATGAGTCGCATTACGGAGTCAATGGGCTCGCGTGGACCAAACGCTCCTACAGATAAAAGAGGGGTCGATCACGTACTCTCCGATTTGACGGCGGGGGAATTCAAAGCCGCGGGCATAGTCTAATCGAACTAAACGCTAACGCGAACTTAACGGTAATCATTCCTGTTTGGGAGTACAGACTTCGGAACGTTTGCCTCGTCATTTAATCATTTGAGTAAACAAGGTGGATAGCGATAAGCGGCCTGCTATAATCGACGCTGATTAGATATCAGTCGCGAGACAAGTGAAAGGCGAAAGAGAGAACGTGGCTAAAGATATTCTGCATAAGTATTGGAACAATAAGTAAGATCGACATATAACTGCTGCATGAAATCAATCAAATCATTATTAGATTTCTGCCAATGATGTTGCTCAAAAAATTCTCATGATAGGCTTCTAATTCTAGGCTTAGAAAAATTTGAACTCTTTAAAAGTTGGCTGACACCAAGAATTATCACAAAAGTTGCTTAATGTAAAGCTAGAGTGTGAAATAACGTATCGGCTAATCATTACAAGCATTGTGGATATCGAACAACGAACACTTGGAACTCGGTAGACAAAATCAAAGTCAAATAGGTACTTGAGCTTGGGAAAATTCGGTTCCTTCACTCGCTAGCTGCAAATCTTAACACCCCGGGGACGTCTGTGTCGAATTCCACTCGAGTGTCTAGTACCGGTCGGGGCAGGCGTCGCGCCGTGCTTCCAATCAATAAGTTTGGCTACAGATGCTGTGCAAACGTGCGGCGGAAACGGATCCCGGGGTGGAAAACTATGCAGTGCCGTGTAGGGAACTCGGAAATGCCGACGGTTTTCGTATAACACAAGAGTTTGAAACCAGGTTCTATCATAGTTAACGTGGTGTAGATAAACCTTAGTTGGGCTGTCACCTCCGCGTGTTGTTACATTTTTGGAAGAAATGAAAAATAACCTTCGTAATCGTAGATTTATCTAACTAGTGCCAAAACGTTCGAAAAATCACCCGGAAAGCGGACTGATTGACGCACAAACGCTAAAAGGTCTTTCTGTTGCATTATCGCTAAGGAATCATCGACGAGCGAACACAATTCCATTTCCTCGTTCCGCAATAACTCATGTACGCGACCTCCAAACGCTTCCTGAGAGTGGGTGGGGGCCGAAAGGGATGTACGGAACCCCATTGCACTCGCGAATTATGGAGATCAGTTCGGCTTGGCGATTTACGAAGAAACCCGGATGCGGAACGGCACAGTCGCGACAAAAACTTTTTTAGTGGCGCCGCGCCCCCTTTCGGTGCTAGATAAATTTGCAAATGGAGCACCGAGACCGGGATTTTATATCGGGCCCGCATTGAAATGTAAATATCTCGACGCAAAGTCGTTTTCCCGTCTAACGGGAGGCGGAAATAGTTGAATTGTTGCCGGCGCGGGCCGCGCGGCATTCCGCCCGTAACGAGCGCCTAAAACGATTCCGTGACGTATTCGGTATCATTAGTGTCTCTAGGTGGTCGCCTAATTAATTATATGAATTCCTCTAGTGATAGACCGTACCGTGATCCCTATCTCTAGGCGGCACGTGAGGCTAATTAGCAGCATTAATCAGTTCAGAATTCATCCGAGAACGTGTAGCCATCCGTAGTCTTCTTTGCGTCAGCGCGCGTGACCAAAAACACAGGCGCCTTTCGGAAAAACCCGCGGCATAGCTTGAACTTTGCGGCGACGGACAAACAGACGCTCCAATGAACAGTCACTAGATGTAGCACGTAATAGACTGCCAATATTTGCAACGCCAGCCCCGGGGGGGACGGACGGCGCTCCCGCGCGCAAACATTGTCCTAGCATTCGCATGGTCCCCTAGTCCCCCAGGAATTTGCTAATGGTGCTAAGACTGCACGCCCGTTTCCTTGCATGCTCGACGTCGATGTCTCGCAATAACACGGTAAGTTTGCTTACGCCTTGTTCCAGACTGCACCGTTTAACTAGCTCAACATTATTGCACTGGCTTCGCAACCGCACAGGTGTACATATTTTTTGCACGCCCTGTAACCCAGACTAAATAGGCTGTTACTGAGCTAGTGCGTTTAACATCTAAGATTACATCTTTTATTTATTCTTGTTAGGTACTTAAAAACGTTTATCGCTGTCTTTGAAGTTATTTTACTTTTTACTTAGTAAAACGTTTATGCTATTAGAATTTTGTGACGGTCAATCTTCGTTTAGCGTCTACTTATAACAGGTCAAACAATGCCGCCTTTTAGTCGACGCGTTATCGCGAAAAGCGACTCCAAAGCAAAGCTAAAATCCGTTACAAGCGCGATATATTAGCAGCACGGTTATATTAATATCATCGGCCGATATTCGTAATCACTTTTGCAATTAACACAGTATTAGAGGCGGCAAAAAGGGGGTCTATTTCGGTCGTATTGGGAACGAAGCGTGAAAATCTTGAATCACTCTTTCAATTCAAAAGATGTAGGAAGGACTGGTGAAGGAGAAATGTTCATATCATTTTGTGTTCGATTGCCGTCAGGGTCTTAATATTCCTATTAATTAGCAGAAGAGTTTTCGTATTTCACGAAAGTAAATCAAACCGTCTTATTTCGGCTTTATCAGCAATTATTATTCTACTGTTGAAAAAAAAAAACAACGATATTAGTTATTAACTAACGTTAACACCGAAAAACGACAAAAGATATGACGAGATATTTAACCGAATTCGCAACGTTTCGGTGTTACATTCGAACGAAGCGACGAAAAGTTTTATCGTTCTTCGTTTTTTCAGAGTACACCTACGTCGGAACAAACAATTTCTAAGGCGAATAATGAAGCTTCTTTAACGCCTTTGTAGTTAGCACGTCTAAGAAGCCGAACACGCTGAAACGGTCTTAATTAACACGCAACGATTGTAACACGCTGTCTAATCAAAAAGCCCGTGTTTGAACCAATCGTGAATATTTAACGGTCGCTCGTTACCGTCCCGTTTAAACGGGAGCGGCATACATCAATTAAACGTATAATTTGAGCGTTCTTCGCGCATGAATATGTTATTATGGCCGAAACGGAGCGGCGCCTTTGGCTTATTGGAAACACAGAGTTTGAATTCTTGAAAGTGGCTTCGTAAGCGATGATGAGACAGGCTTTCTCTTTACCCCAATCAGATCAATGGTTGTGACTGACAAGTGGTGAATCAATCTCGATATATCATACATACTGACTTTTGAAGCACTGCGATACTAGACTAGACATATTTCCATTACGGCCATTACGACCCGATTGGCGTAGTGGATACTGACCGTCTGCTGTGCCAGGGGGTGTGGCTTCGATCTCCACTACTGGAAAAATATTGTGATATTAACACTATGTTTTCTAGTGTCTGCGGGTTTACATATCTATATATGTATTTATTCACAAAGAAGTAAGTTCATCAGTTACCTAGGACCCACAGTACAAGTCTTGCTTATTTTGGGACTAGGTAGTCGTTTTGATATGTCTTCAAATATTTATTTATTTATTTACTATCTACACTGTGAAGATAAAAGTTAGCGGTTAATCGTACACTCTGGCGATCTGCCTTCTTAGAATCTTGATGAGGGATAGCACATAACTTCGGGAGCTTAGCTTACCTTAGCCTGTATCTGAAGCTGATTAGGATTTTCCGCGCGCAATTCCCGCACTTAGCCGTCCATCCCTACAGTAATAACCCACCAGTGGGCTCGTTGGCAACGCGGCGACCACGCAGCGTGGGAACCAGACCGCATGCACGGACCGTGAACAATCGACGATTCCGCGGAACCGCCTACCAGATTTGTAGGAACGTGTTATGTGTTCCAATCACGAAGGCACTATGTCTGGTCCGGTCAGATTCGTAACGCTCTGCCGGTAGGCCGACACCAAGTCCCACTGAAACCTCGCTGACGTAAAGTTCAAGGTCATCGCTGTTGCCAACTTAAGCACGTCATCGGCACCCTAGCACGGTGATTTCATAACTGGCATTCCCATTTGTTCGACATTACGACGCTGATGACTAAGTGCCGCAGTTGGCTGTCGTGGGTTCGGCTATCACACGAGACAACTATCTGACACTACAGACAATTTTTTTTTAAACACAGCCCTTACTTCAGGAGCATTATCCTCTGTTGTAAGCACGTTTTACAAACATAAATTTCACGTGGACAAACACCCAGATGCGAAACAACTATCGGTGTGTCACACAAATAGTTGTCCCGTGTGGGGATCAAACCCACGACCCCCGACGCCAAAGCCGATACAGTGGCAATTGCCTCACGGAGTCATCAAAACAATTGTTTCAAATCTGGGTGTTTGTCCGCGTGAAATGTATGCACGTCGAACGTGCTTACAACAAAGGGCAATGGTTTTCAAAAACACAAAATAATACAGTTATTCGAAGTATGGTACGGCATCGGTCGAATGAAAATTATTATTCGTAGACCATAAAACATTTATTTTTGGAATCGAAACCGGGAACCTTTAACAATTCCCTTTTTAGGGTTCCGTACCTAAAAGGTAGAACGTAAATAGGGTCCTATTTACATTTCTGCATTGACTAGACATCCCAAGTTGAATCAATACTTTTATGTTGATTTGAACATATCGAAGGGACTTTTTCAAAACGTATCATTTTATATTGCACTAAGAAGTGAATCAAAGCGATAACTTATCGAGAACCAAGTAATGCGCTAATTTTTTTCGCCGATGAATCGATTTTATCGCCCGTTTCCTTTTGTCAGTCGTATGGCGGCGGGAGAGTCCTGGCTAAAAGCATTGATAATTTTATGAACTGCACTTACATACGTTGTTAAACGTTCGTTTGCAGCGCCTAGTGGGATGTTGGACTGGCTTAGGTCTTAATAGGCTCAGTAAAACGTTACTAACTTAATAATATGTCTATCCCATTTTGGTAGAAACATTGAAGTTATGCGATGTATACATAAAAATTTTGTTACCGTATTGCGACAACACGCAAATTATACAGGAGGGTCAATAATGCGTGGAATGAATCATTGAATGCATTATTACGATGTCGTATACTATTGGATATTTTATTAATTAGGCGTCGTAGGACTTAACGCCTTATACAATTGTGTGGAATTTGTTATTGCGATTTTAATGGTGTAAGAAAAATAATTTTGAAATGTGGAGTTACTATTGCATGCATTTGTGGTACAGAAATGTATAAAACAGTTTATTAGTTTCGCATTTGTCAAAGTATCCTGTCAGTTTTGTGAAAGTAAATGGACGGAGGAGCAAAAAAAATATCGCCCTAATTAACTTAGCCATGACAATGTTGACGTTATTCTTGCGACACGTCTTAGGAAACGATCGCGTGACAGAAGGATTTCTTATCCGAGCGAATAAATAACTTCATAATTAGCCCGCCAATTAGACTAATACCCCCAAAGTATTGCGGCATACAATGGAAACGTGCCCAAGACGTCAATTATACGCAGGGTTATATATCGCCTAATAAATGATCACACCTCTAATATAAATATATTATATTCGAGTAACCAGCATTCAAATTCCAGTGGAGACTCCAATTGAAATGTTGACTGCAATGCTGGGAGCCGATTTGCCAGGCGTCGGCAAGCAGAGCGGAATTACTTACCATTTTGAATAATTTACAAACAATGTTTCGAAATGAATTCGTCATCGGACTATTCCCTAACGCTCTCCGTTCGTGTAATCAGTTACTTTGCCCAGATTATATTTCTACAGACCCATAATCGCACAATTGTATACGGAAGCGGCATCGGCTAATCGCCCGGTCCACTTTGATAAATTGGAATTTTATTCAAAGCTACACAACACGACGCTCGGCCTAATCCGCCCCCGACGAAAAAACACCGCAGAGCCCCGCCGCCCCTACGAAACTCCCATAATCCACCCGTCCCGAGCAGGTAGGTTAATCCTGCAGAGACAATATTGTTCCTACTACTTCATTTGTACTCCCGGTAGTATTAATTAGGGTGTACAGTTTTTCCTTACGAACTGGCTAATGCCGGTAATAGCCACAATGGTAATCACACCGAATGACTGGTGGAAGACGGTGCTGCAGTTGTGAATAGTAAATTCATGACGGGGAAAGAACTTATCCCTCATAAAAATAGGACCTCGTGACATCGACCTCGAACGGAAAGACAATCGTTGTTTTGTTGCTTTAGTTTAAGTGTGTTGTTTCAACTGTGGTAAGGCCATTAAATAGTCTGTTGCACGAATGAGAAGGCCCGTCCAGGTAAGTACCACGACCTCACAGAAGACCGGCGTGAAGTGGAAGTGTATACTTCTGCGTTTCGTCTGGTGATTGAGGCAGCCGGGGACCACTTTATTAAGAGGTGGCAACGCATCTGCAACTCGTGAGGCGGTTGTCACTTAACATCAGGTGGCCTAACAGCTCGTTTGCCACCTTCCCACATAAAGAAAAGTGTCAACCAAGCGAGCTGTTCGGAGTTTAAGCCATAGGCGATATTCCTAGACATTACCGTACTATAAAAAGTCTGGTGTATTCCCTTCATCTGTGTGGGCTCTTAATGAAAACATTAGACGATCCTCTTCGTTTCAATACAGAGAATTACGAGTTTGAAGAGCGTCCGATGTGACACCGTTTCACCGCTAATTGGTACATCAAGACTCGATCAGTGTTGTATTCGTTAATTGGTCTCGTTCCAATTTACGACCGGTCAGCGGCTCAGCTGTTAATTTTCTAATTATCGTGTGTGGAATATTCATGTCCGACGCTCTAACACGTGTAGAGCGTTTGTTCGATAATTTTCTATGTATCTTCTTATAGACAGGAAAGGACGAAACGTATTATGAAACCGGCGATCTAAGACGAGGTAGACTATTTCTCGAACGTTCTAGATGTTATTTAAATAGTAACAAGTGAACCATGTGGGGTCAGGACAACATACGAATCATACTGTATTGGTATTGGCTAGGATTGTTATGACCAGCCACCTGCCTGGCGTCACACCAATAATCGTCTGTGGGAATCAAACCCACGACCTCCAGCGCGAATGCTCTTATGTTAGTAATTGCGCAAACGTGTCATCTTTCTAAGCTATCACAGATAGCGTTATCACAAGACGATCATTATAACGTGCTTAAGTGTAATCAATTATTTAGTAGTAAAAATATTCACCATTCGCGTGTTTGCTACATTCAGTTACGTCGTAATTTGTTACTTCACGTAAGCTTTGTCAATTCACATCGCACAGCGCAAACTCGAAGCGTAAACAAAGCTCGCTGCTTGGGTAAGCGGATTTTAGTTCGGCGTGTTAAAATCGACTGCTTCGACGGAGGGGACTCTGGGGGGATGATTAATTCCGCTGGCATCCGAGGGATTTCCATTTCCAGAACGAGTCGCCAATAGCCTGCTCTATGTCGCCTTTTGTAGCTGCCAGGATAATAATTATCGGAGCTGTGATAAAGTATCATGGTGCCGCGATGAATGTGATTGTTGATTTGATATTTTAAATGCGTGACTACTTATTACAAGGTCTAGCTACAACTTGAGGTTGCAAGCCGACGCTGTAGTTTAAACCTAGCAGCTTATTTGAAGCAAGCAGTTCAGCTGTTTGCTCCTCCTATTTTCCGCGATTTTGGATTTTATCTTGGCACAGTTTCAATTTCTGTTTGTGTCCCCCATGGGTGGTCTCACTTCTGTTTATCTTATATTATGTGAAAGCACGCCTTAAGCTATGCAATTTGTCAAACTTATTTAACAACAATCATTTGTAGGTAATAAATATAGGTACCATATGACAAAAGTACTTAACATCACAATCATATTACATAAAACAATTGAACAAACGCGACGGCTTACGATGGTAGGGCCATGCAGCAGCCTCAGCTGTTGCACGAATGGGCAGGCTCGTCCGGGTAAGTACCACGGTCTCACAGAAGACCGGCGTAAAGTGAAAGTATAATACTTTCGCGTTTCGTCTGGTGAGTGAGGTGGCCGGAGTCCAATTTTCAAAAGGTTGTCAACGCATCTGCAACCCTCGGGTGTAGCAGATGTCCATGGGCGGCGGTATTCACTTAACATCAGGTGAACCGTCTGCTCGTTTGACAACTTTTCACATAAAAAAAAAAAACAAAAAGACACAAGACCACCGTAAAATGGTTATATTTAAAGACATAAACGTGGACTCGCAACTTGCTAAGTTGTGTTTGAGTTTTTTGGTATGTACATCGTATTAATTTGTCTAAACTTCAGTTTCCAACAACATAAAGGGCCCGTTTGTTAATACGTGTAGTTAAGGGGTGAAATATAAGAGCTAATTTCATCCATCCACACAAGTGTTTCTGACAACGCTAGGCTTTGGAGCTGTAGCTACTAGGGGCTGTCTGG
Organism: Iphiclides podalirius; assembly: GCA_933534255.1. Classification (NCBI taxonomy): domain Eukaryota; kingdom Metazoa; phylum Arthropoda; class Insecta; order Lepidoptera; family Papilionidae; genus Iphiclides; species Iphiclides podalirius. The sequence continues at coordinate 13,393,425 of OW152826.1, forward strand.
AGCGCCGTGTAAGCCCGCTCCGTTGTTCCCAGGCCATTGTTGCAAAACGCTATTAAGTTAGAGCCAACAAGTTTATTACGGAATGTATATTCATGTGAAATTAGCATTTAAATGCTCTCGGTCCTCGGCAATTTCATCTTGGGCCATTGGACAGTCAACAATAAGTCCAGAGAGATTGTTTATCGCATGCCTTTACTGTTGGAAACATTGTTATTTGGAATTTAATGTCTGTTGTACAAGACTGAAGCAAATAAAATGATTGGACCAAATTTTCCTTAGGTTAACTTGTGACATTAGATCGTAAAACAACTGTATCTGAATTTCGACTTCATATTCTGTAAAAAGTCAAACGTCGGGAATGTAAATAAAAAAAATAAACGCGAAATTATTTGCAAATGTAGTTTTATAAAACAGTAGGTCTTTTTTTAAATACTCTGATGTGGTGTATTCAATAATTGTATTCAAGTCGTGTTGCTTTATTGTTATTTCACTGAGCTAATCGTTTGATCGACCTTTTTAGCTCTAATACTTAAATCTAATTAAAGTATAATACCGGACCCTTGATACAAGACATTAGTTCAAACGTCGACAGCCAGTTGAGACGTGCTTAAGTTTTAAGTTAAACAGGCGATGCTTAATCCGAGGCACGCCATTGTAGAGGGAGGTGGGGGAGGAATTCTCTATTTGCCCTACTCCGTTAAGCACTTTATTGTTTCCTTTAAAACATCCTGCCCGCTGTACGTAGGGCCCTGCTGCTATGGACAAAATAAACATTTTTCGTGTTTGGAAATTAATCGGCTTGTCCACGCTATCCTGCGTATTCGTTTCGATTTACTAATTCTGTCTATACTTCATTTCTGCTTCTAGAGGCAAAGTTTAAGTACCTCAAGATTCTCGTAAGAGTTTATTTACATTATATTATGTTGATGCTTTTTAACTTCATTGAGTAGTCTCTTACTTCCTTGTTACCTAATTTAATTCATTTTTAATTGTGTATAACTACTAAGTTTATTACTTTTCTCTTTATTGTTTAACGCTTCTCTTCTGAACACATAATTCTATACGAAATTCTCTAATTGTGAAAACTTTTAATTGGCCTTTAATTTTGTTAAATTTGATCAACCAATGACTGTTCTAGCTGTAAGTTTTCCAAAAATATCTAAAATAAAATAAATAAATAAAAATAAAATACTTAACAGTCCTTCCGCCCGGCTATAATCACGTAACGAAAAATGATTTTAGGATTAATTATTTTGAATGTAGCATAATTCGCTGCTTCGCATGGCGACAGGAGGTGACCATTCATCGGCGATAAGGTCTATCGTCTTTCATATTTTGGACTATTCAGGCTCAGTGAAACTTTGATAGATTAATCCATTACTGTAAATCGAAAAATTTAAGAGATTCGATTCCTCGGCGTATTTACAATTGACTTACACATCGTATACATCGCAAGCGCCTCTTGGGCGTTTCTGGCTACTACATGCAAACCGATCCCATGGCCAATTTCCCGCGAAATTTCCAGCCCTCCGGGGAGCGAAATTAGAAGCTTGCCCCCGCCCCCTGCTGTGACGGCTTTAGGGGCGCCATGGAACCGTTAGAAGGTTGTTTGCGCGATTCGCTATTGATCAGATAATTATTATATTATAGTATAAGGGAAACAAATAGATTCATGACACAATCCGAAATGTGTCAGTCCCCAGTCGTATCGGATAGGAGGAAGATTTAAAAAAAAAAAGCAAACCCCTTTGCTATCAATCGTTTAAAGTGTTCTCAATTGAATGCAAACAAACAATCGAAACATAACCAAATCCTTGCCTTATTCAACACTTACGTAACACTACGTAGGGACTACAGACGGTCGTCAGAAGTTTTACCGTCTGAGGACCCGCGTTAGCTTTACCGTCACAGTTTTACCGGCGGACTTCTCGCAGACTCAATAAGCGGCTAATTGCACGTCAGCTTTCCGGCTAATCGCGTAAAAGGATTACGAGGGAATATCGGAAGACCTCGCGACGGTAAAACTCTTTGACAGACGCATGTTTGAGACACGACCGCGACACGATAAAGGCACGTGACGTTTGCGATCTGCTAACTAAGCTAATAAAAATTCAATCAATTATTCGACGTACGACAAACGGTCACATCAAATTTAATTAAATTATCACTTTTACATCAGAACGAATCGATTAACCAATTATCGTATGAATATAATAGTCGCCACGTCCAGCTGTCTACCACACTGGTCAAGTTATTCGCACGCGTTTATTTGGATTCCGCCTATCAGCACCTCAAATAGATCGCAGCATTGAACTTGATACTTGATACTTGCCTCGTGACGCGTTATAGCCGAGTGTGGCCGCGCCGGGGGCAGTGGGTAGTGCTGCCCGCTCGTTGGACCGGTTGCAGCGGAGAAATAAAAGTGGGCAGGCAAAGGTCATTGCCGATGGAGCGCGTACACCTCGGCGCCACACTACGGGCGAGGCGGCCTATTCGGACGCAACGCAAACTCTCCGTGGAATATTCTAGCAATGTTGCTAACATTGACTGTCTACCCCATTAGGAAAGGCGCGAGAGCCAATACGCCGTTAGACAATATCCTTAGTATGATGAAAATCACTACCTACACAGTATAAAATAAAGTCGTCCCGATGTTTGTCTGTCCCTATGTATGCTTAGATCTTTCAAACTACGCAACGGATCTTGATGCGGATTTTTTTATAATATACAGCGTGTCGTTACCATCGCGACAATAAATGAAAACACGTGTAATGCTACTTGCCAATAATCATAAAAAAATATTAACATTAAACAAAATCCATAATTAAAAAAATATACTTTTCAAACTAATTAAGTAAAAAAAAAAAAAAATTTGTTACATCTTATACAATTCGCGCCACAGCGTCGCATTACAAGCCTCTCCTTCTAACAGTATGTTTTGTCTCTTGTAAATTCATTCAACCCATTCATATGCTTTGTGACCTTTACAAATGAACTTTACGTTACAGTTTTATACGTACGGATGTTCTAAAATTCTTTGTTTTGGAAAATTTAATAACTCTGTAAATATTGATGTTTAAAGAATGTAAATGTTTAAATCAATTTTAAAAAGTTATCCCCTATATTTGTGTTCATTTATTGTCGCGATTGTAAAGACACGCTGTAGAGTGATTCAAGAGGTAGGTTTATATGTACATAATACATTTCACCCGTGCGAAGCCGAGGCGGGTCGCTAGTAAAGAATATATTAAATTATATGAACAAAATTTTGTACAACACACTTCGATAAATATTGACCAATTCAAAATCGATTTGAAAATCATAGGTGCAGAGTAGGTATATCTCTGCTTTAGTCATAGCTAATCTACCTAGCTAATCTATCTAGCTATTAGTCATAGCTAGACTACAGTACATAGTCAATATGGGTGCGATAATTCAAGGCGAAGTGTTTTGTACCTTCTCTAGTTCGGCTCGCTCGCCGTTCTAATTTACAACATCATTAACTTACCATCTACAGTATAGTTAATGAATACGAAAACCCCTTTAGTTACTTTGAGGTAGACTGGGTGGCATCCGACACATGGACTTTTGCATACCACGTAATGAACGAGGAATTTTATTATTTTTATTAGGACAAGACTACTTTTTATTAGGACAATTATTATTTAGGTATTTTTGGCATACAAGCCAATAATTTAAGCTAGCGGACCGTGGGTCGACGTCCCTGTCACTAGAATATAGCTATTTTAAGCACTAAATGTCGTTGAGTGACTACGAATTGCCCACTAAAATGCAACCTTCCGAAATTTATCGTCAACAATGCCCCGATAATCTCAGACTGAATGAAAGTTCGTGTGAAACGAACACCGTTGGAATTGAAAAATCGAAAGAAAACGCCTCATAATTTATCATTACGCTATAAACCATCTTAATAATAAGACATTATGGGCAGACGATATATTATCGCCGCGTAACAAAGTTAGTGTCGAAAAACCGGTGATTCAGGGCGCGGGCTAGGTAGAACTGTTTTCTTGGCAGTTTGTCAAAAATCGGATGGTCTTAATGGTACGGGACGCCACTAGACTCCGCTGATGCGAAGGATGTCAAAAGTCCGTTTAAGGCATACTTCCAATTGTTTTATTATGAACTGTCTAAGGGCCAGCTACCGACTTGAACAAGTCTTTCGACGGAATTCACGTTTACGCAACACGAGTTTTAATATCAACCAGACAAGCCCATGTGAACAGCTGGACCCAAATAATTACCAGGATTTTGGTCGTCGAGAGCGCGGCACTCAACGTCGGGACGGACCAAAACTAGTGTCGGTACAAGGCTTGGCTGTATTAATTACGCCCGTAAAACCAAGGAGGCGATTACGGGGGCCGTAAAGCCGCCCGTGGTACGAGAAGATTTCTTTTTCGAAAGCGGACCGATCGTAAAGTTTATCGTCCTCTGTGCACTGTGACGCCGAATTGAACAGCGGGACGGTTATTGGGTACACGTGCACCCTGCGCCGAAGTCAACAAAATTCGAGTGCTGTCAGACTTTTAGTGCCTTCGCCCTTCTTCTACTGTAATTGATTTCTTTTACAGTTTCCTCAGTATTATCAAGCCTATTAACTAGGCTTCATTACTTCTTCTACTTACAAGACTCCACTTGTAAGCAGGGCTTTAATTATATCTATACATCTGTGGTCACGGCCACGCATAATCTTCGCTGTTGCACGAATGGGCAAGTCCGTCCGGGTAAGTGCCATGACCTCACAAAAGATCGGCGATCGCCTGGTGAGTGAGGTAGCCGGGGCCCACTTTATTATTTACGGCAACATTGACACTACCATCAGGTAGGAGAGCTGTCAAACACAGCACAGTCTCTTGTTAAAAAATCACCACAAAGATAACACACGATTATACCTTTACATATTATTTTGAATTTATAGCTAATTTCAAATAAATACACTCCATAAGGGGTAAGAAGGGGCTTACAAACTCTATCGGGGGGTATCAATATTACTTTCAAATCGTTGTAACTTTAAAGTACTGCTCGACATGGATCTCGAAATTAAATTGGCGACCTCGAAATTTTATGAGCGAGCCAGCTCGACTACAACTAACTCAATGTTAATCGCTTCTACGTGCTTAAAACATTACAGCATAAGTTTTATTAATTAATGCCTTGCGGGCAATAGAGAACCGTATAGATCAGTGTCGCGGCGCTTCGCTTTTAATTCTCAATCGATCCGAGTTCGATTCCGAGAACAATGGAATTGTTAGCTGCAACTTTAAAAGCAAATTTATCACTTGGCTAGCGTGAAGTGAAACCAAATCCATATTCTTGAGGTAACGATAAAGATATTTTTAAGATATCTTTCTCTACTCTTCAAAAAAACGTGACAACACTCTTTATTTTGGTAGCACCAACAAATTGCTTAAGCGACCGAAATGGAAGTTGTTTATACAATCAACTATAACAAGTTCTACGCCGGCCTCGTCTTTTATCACTTTTCAATCAAAGTTCTTCAATAAACACGCTTTACTGAAAACACCTAATCAACCCAGTTTAAGAGCAATCTATAAAAAGTTTTCGTTTAACCAACTTCCACACTAGAGTGAGAATTTTGTTAATTCAATCATAGGTAATATAAATATAAAATCGACGTGTATCTTTTCGTTATGTATTTCAAAACGGCTGAAGCGATTTTGATGAAATTTTTAGAAAATCTTCAGATTAGCCTATGGGCTGATTCTGTGGATTTTGATAGCGATCAGATCAACAGTTTTTTTTAATAGATAATTAGTGCCGTGTGCAAGAAGTAAAGGATTAAAAAATTCCCGGTCCAATTACAGGTTAAGCCATTCACTATGTAGTGCCTACTTGATGACGACTAATCTATAATGACAGTTAGTGTCTAGTATACAGTGATCTCTTTCTGACATACGATCAATGCTCCAATAAATCTACTATTGTTTTCTTGTCTTCAAATTTAACATTCTCGGCCTCCTCATTTATCGTTTGATGCCTAATAAATGTTTAGAAAGAATTTCTCGAAAAGAAATTCATTGCTCGCAGATTCGAAGCCAATACCAATCATTGAGTCGCTACAGTCTTTCACCACATAGTTCGTACTCAAATATAGATAGTTTTATTACGGTGAGCGAGCTCAACAGTCTTATGCAACGGTCACCGCTCACCAGCGCAATGGTGGTACCCACTAATCACCACCCACGGGTGTAGCGAATCGCGCCGTATTCCGCAATCGGCCCTTGATCCGCACAGCGAAGTGCGTTTTAACGAATAGGAGAAATAAATATAAGCTGTGCATGTACTTCCGAAATCAGATGACCACTTCCTGACACCGACCTACGGAAATATCAGATATATTTAGTAAAGTGCTCATTTACATACTTCTACTTCAGTTGAATAACCGTCTTTATTAGTAATACATGCATACCATAGTAGAGAAAAGCTGAGAAATTCAATATCTATACTACACCTGTGCGAAACCGGGGCGGGTCGCTAGTACAATATAAATAATATAATAAACTTAACTATGTTGTGTAAAAACGCTTAACAACTTATTACTTCTTTTATGTTCTACCCTGTACGGGTCTTTCGAAATGAGCCTAGATGAATGACAGTTTTGTTTTACACTTTGGTGCACTATAGAAAAGCCTCTTTGATCTCCCTTTACAATGAAAACTAAGAGCCTTATATTTCGCATGTAAGCGTATAAATACACAAGTAGAATTTTATCGTTGATACGGAAAGAAGTGAACAGTAGAAGATTGCGTTCGGGAGCCGTAAGGGAACAATAGAGTTCACGGCTGATAAGGGGCGAGAGGACTCTAGTGTTAGTACGGCGCCTTCTCATTTCGGGGAGAAGCGATTAAAGTAAATTAAAAAGGCGGACGGAGCGAGTTTCTCCGTACTAGTCGCGTAATCTAACAGCCGGGCGAGTGAACGGAGAATCGGGCTCCAACGCAGCGCTCCGTTCGCGACCTTGGCACCTCTGTCGTACAACTCGCCCGCGCGGATACATGATCGCATTAAAAAAACACAACAACAAAAAAAAAAAAACACCGTCCGCCACGACTCCGCTCGCTCGACGCACAGATTATAATGATCCGAAAACGCCCTTCTATTTTATTTTTTTTCGTCACACAAGAGTACGATCCGCTCCGCGCAGCCGGCAGCGTTCGTTAGCGAAACGGCGAATATTTCACAATCGCTATACAAACAGGACCACTTATAGCAATCGCGAGAAAAAGAATAACGTTTTGTTTTTTTTTTCAACGCCATCTCGTGACCCGGCAACGGCGTTAATTGTTAGGTCATTGTGGCCGTACAGCTAATCGTTTCCTAGTCTTGCGTATAAGCGGGATTCGGCGAACGCTTCCCGAACATTCTGACCGAGAGCGCCATTTCCTAGAAGCCGGGGCGCATCGCGAGCGCAGCGCTACGGCCACTCACACGCCAAGGCGGACTAAAAATATTACGGGTTGACATTGAAATGTTAATGCACTCGGGGCGCGCGTTTCGGCCGCGTTTTTTCCAACGCCCGCCTCGCCGATTGATTCCGACTGTGGCGCGGCGCACAGCGCCGTCCGCGGCCGGCGGCGGGCGCATTCGGTGCGATAATGCGAAAGAAATCACAATTCACAACGGGTGTCGTTGATCCCGTGACGTTTACCGACGCGACGCGTCATTCGTGCGCTTTTTTTTTTCGCTGTTCATTTAAGCGCCCGTCGGTCGATCGGCCTTCAGCCAAATAATAAACGAGTTGGTACATTTTTCACATCATTTGAAAACCTTTAGAAATAGTTTTATTCTTTTTAATTTTTTTTTTATTGTTACCGTGTATAAAAGATATAAGTACATAAAAGGCGTCTCAAAGGCACTGAGCATTAATGTTATTTATCCGTCGCAACAGCTGCTTTCAACGAAAAGTAGCACTTGATAGTTAAATAGTAATTACAATTGCAATGTTTAATATAAAAATGTTTAATGTAAAATTATGAAACTCGAGCGATGATTAACCTTCACAAATAGAAAATGCGAACAGGCGTAATCTTATATTTTTGTCCGTTTACTTATTGTGCCACCGGCTTTCAGCCAAAATAAATCACAGATTGTTCGGTCGCGTAAATAAACGCAACATACTAGCGAAACTTTTGACAATTGGATGTGAAATGGGCAATAGCGAAGAGAAATGAAGTGACGTGTTAACGGCACAGATAATAAATGCGTGAACGACATAATATACAAACTGTAAAGATTCACTCCATTTGCAACCGCCAGTTTTCTTAACGTATTCTAGCTGGAAACGCTAATCCTTAACGTTTTTACGAGCATTAAATTTTTTTAACACCACCAGAGTTTATTTCTAGTAGCAATAAATATCGGCTTGGTGAACGCGCGTGATTTGTTCAGGTCCACGCGTTTTTTTACAATAAATTGAGCGGACTACGTGATTAGACGCACCTATGCTATGTGTATTGCACAATGTTTTAGAATATTTGCTTGTGAATCCGTTTCAGTTAAATGGCGAACTTTAAATTATACTATTTCCCTGAAAACCGTATCGGAAATTTGAACTTTACTCACTACCTATATATTTTTAATACTTTTCTGTTAAAAAAGCTATTATAGCAATTAAATATTTTATAAACATTATCCGGCCGAAGATTACTTTAAATAATGTTTTGTAAAGTTACAGATGCACATTAAATTCACTTTTATTTTTAATTTAATAGTCAGTGCCTATCGGCTGCCAGATTGTTTGATATTTAATTTCATTATTAATCGGTCTTTATTTTCTAAAACTTCCAAATGTGTAAATTAAAATTATTAATGCATCATTTTAGAATTTTACGTTTCATTATTAAGCGGAATTAAAGGAAAAGTTTTGCACGATCACTGGCTTGGCAGAATTCTGTTATAATAATTTAGGTGTCTCCTTAGTCGGAGAAGCAACGAAATTTTACATTAATTCCTATTTTCACTTAATCTTGTATGAGGGTGGTAAATAATTTCAGTATTTCAGCCGCGGCGCGCGGTGGAGCGTTAGAAGTTAGAGATTTGCGTTTATTTCGACCGAACCTAATAGAGATGGGGCGGACTTCTAAGAACTTTGTGTTTCTAAGAGTGATGTACATCGGCTATTAGTGATTTAGTGTGTCGCGAGACATTTGGTAAAAATAGGTGTCTGGACTCGGGAATAGAGTCCCCATGGCACTGGCTGACTAAAGCTTCGGATTGCATGCCTCGACATCGTTATTCCTCGTTAGTGACCCGTTCGGCGAATTGAATTTCTGGCCGCGTAATGGCCCCGGCCCGTGGATGTTTATCGAGATTATCGCTTCAATCGCTCAACCCTTTTTCAACGTCAACAACGCCCGCGCACCGATTTAAGGACGGGGCTTTGAGTTTATAAAACGCGTCCAATTTCCACGCCTCAATTATACCCCACAATTTAAAGGGTTGGACCTAAACAAGTACTGCGTGAGCGATACGGAATAGCATTAAGTGTATTTAGATTAAGTTGCTCGAACGCAACCTGCCAGTACGCGTATTAAGATTTCTTAATAAAAAAAAAGATGAAAAATATTTCGACGTCCTTTTTTTAAACTTTTTGGTATAGCCTATATTTATTGTTGTTTTGCTTTTTAAATGAGTAATTCTCTTTTTTATTTTATTTTTTGGTTTTCTGTTGCGTATTGCGCGTTATAGATTAGAATATACGACGCCATTGGTGAAAACATGTTTACAAAATAACTATCGCACGCGCGGCTAACGTATCCCGATAAATCGTATTGCGCCGTCGATATATTTTTATGCTATCCGCAATTAAATGTTCAAATTAAAATTTCAAATCCAACAGTTTCCGAACTTTTCTAAATTCGGTTGGTCGGTCGGGGTGTTCGATTTTTAACTCCTGCCGAAATTCTAATTATTTCGTAGCAAAGTTGGGACTTTGATTAAGTTACGAAATTGAAATTAAGTTCCGGGGTTAATTTAATCTGGAGGTGTCTTCACGGGACTCTTAAAAGGGCAACACTTTTTCCGACTGTATCCTTCGCAGTTAATTAATCAAACTGTTGGGCCGATTTTAAATTATAATTCACTTTGACGGTACACTCGAACTTCTTGAAACTTTTATAATAATGAAAAAGTTCAATTTGGAAACTTTCAAAGAGTCGCATTATCTTAAATAAATTAAGGTAATCGGTTATTCCGAACCCGTTATATGATTTATTTATTTTGTATATTTTCCGCGTTTATTTTAGTCAGTTTTATTTATGTAAAATTCTAAGTTTTAAATCTTAAAATTTATTCAGGCATTTTGCGTTATTAAATCATCAGTTGGGTTTTCATTTTATTATTATTTTTGATTATTTTCTATTTTTTGCCCGTGATTTCGGTCACTATAATTGTTTTTATTTTCGGTATTATTTTTGGCTCTATTGGGGTTTTTATTTTTATTTTGTTAGTTCGTTTCTTTTCCGTTCCTTTATTAATTTCGCTCACCTGAGTTGCATCAGTGTACGGTGTCGACGAATTCTTGTCGACCAGTTGCGACCCGAACACCGGCACTCCGCTCGAGGTCGGCGTCAGAGACCTCACTTCGGAGATTTGCTGGGGCACCATTTTGCGTTTATCCAGAAAAAATCAACGAAAAAAAAATAATTAAAAAAAAACCCCCCGGAAACTGAACACAGGGAAACACAGTTCACGTATTGCACTTAACACTGGCGGGGAGCGCTCGCGAAAAGTTCCACGAGTTTATAAAAGTCCGAAGGGGCTGATGATTAGCAACTCCTTGGTGCACCGGAGCCTCGCGGCTGGCGCGGGGCCGTCCACCTCCCAGTGCCTGGTGACTGTCGCCAACGCCCGGTCCGGAACTAGTGGTCTCGCGCTGCCTACTTCGCCGGCGGACGGTCCAAAAGTCATAATTTCAGCGGGACGAGCGAGCGCGCCGGCGGTTGCATCAATTGCGGCTACGTGCGAACTCCGCGACGGCTGTGGGTGTACTAACGCGGCGGCAACGTGCCCACCGCTGTCAATATACCCGCTCCGCTCAGCTGTTCTGTACCCTCCCCGCGCGCCGCGCACGCCCCTCCCCCGCTCGCCCCTCGCCGCCGTCCATTCGCTCTGGTTCAAGGAAGGTGAGCGCACGTCCGTCTTGAAGGGGCTTTGCACGCGTGTTCGCGCATCGGCCGCGTTTGGATGACGAACAGACGGAATTTTATTAGTATAATTATTCTTGTAATTCGTGTACACTGATTTTCCGTGGTGCATCGCAACCGTTCCTTTCGTTTTGAACACTGTATTTACTACATTTCGATTTTGTTTGAACACTTATCCTTGATTGAGAAGACTAGTCATAAATGATGCTATCTCCGATATTACTAATATATACGAATTTTAGAGATATCCCTTGTATTGAATGTAATAGAAACCTATGCCGGCAATCGCCAATTTAATGAAGAAATAAACTAATTGATTTAGTCAAATTATTTTTTGGGTTTTAATTCTCTATGTATCTAACGGAAGACTCATGTTCAACGCAATAAAGTTCATAGAATAATTTAGTGAAGATTCCATAAGAAAACATTAAGTATAAAGTAAGTCTTTATATCCCACTGCTGGGCAAAGGGCTCCCTATACAGCGGGTATTAGAGCTTAGTCCACCACGCGATCACGTGATCATATCTTTGATTTTTTTTTATCATTTCTAAAACCGGTTTCCTCACGATGTTTTCCACCGAGCACGTGGTAAGTCAGCCCATTGCAATTAGCAATTTCATTGATGCCGGCACCTGGATTTGAACTCGTTTTGGTGGAGTATATTGAAGTTAGGACGACCGCCCGGGCACTGAGCTATCATGGCTTAAAATAATCTAAGTTTCATTATTTTGATTTTCTTTTTAGACACAAAAACAACAAAAAAATTTAGATTTGATTATGTTTTATTTTTATATTTATTTAAATGATAATTTTGATAACATTTTTCAAAATGAAATCACGAGGAAAACATATAATTAAACCATACAAAGTTAAGCACAGTTAGGCATACTTGAGGTTGTTTTATTTATTGTAAATATTAGGTTTGTAAAATTTAATATTTATTCATAACTGTATATTACTTGTATTTTTTAATGATAATATGTTATTATAATTTGTTCCATACATTCATTAAAATACTTTGTTCGTTGTAACTGATAACGTGGTGTTAAATGCTCGTTAGATAAAGTTCAGTAACTTTAACGATGTCATTTGAAGTTTTTTTTTTTTTGTTAAATTCGAAAATAAATAACGGAATGTTTGCACAGATAAGATGGGAAACAAGTTGTATCAACTGAATTCATTTCAAACGGATTATTAATATAATGCAAATTTTAAAAGTTTTATTTAATGCTTGTATAGTTACTGACTGAGACATTGACTCGTCATCCGAAGTTCAATTTTAGACGAGTAGTTTTGACGACTTTTAATTTTTACGTAGACGCAAGATGCAAGGTCTGTGACGTTCGAACAATATTAAATTAAACAAAGTAAAATGATAGCACTGCGTATCTCTGTGTAAAGCAGTTTGGTCTAATAAATGTGATGGATTGATTTATCCAATCGACAGTCTCGTCCAAAGGAATAGTTTTCGCCCAAAATGTTTAGTAGTTCGTTGGTATTTTTAATACCATCAATAAAAAATTTACTAACCTAACTATCACGGTTCATCAGATAAAGCCTGGTGAGAGACGGACAGACAGACAACGGCGTGTCTTACTAATTGAGTCCCGTTTTACCCTTTGCGTACGGAAACTTATAAACTCACTATAAAAGCTATCTGGTTACCGCTAAAAGTCGTGAGTTTTTGTCCTACTGCAAATTCTTCTATTGCCCTTAAGTAATTTACTTGTTATTCGCTAGCTATTACGCCCGGAGTCGTCTCACTGATATTTAAAATAATATTTTTTTCCGGAATATTTATTGGTTGCTGAATTGAAGACTGGCGTAATTTTTTTTTTTTTTTTGGCTGGATGAGCCACTGTTGGCCTTAGGGGCCTTTACAGATCCGACGGACTTGAGGTGGCCTGGCGCACGAGGCGCCTAGCCTGAACCTCTGCGTACTATTATTACGCGTTATGGTGACTAAGCTCGAGGGCTCCCGGGGGAGCCTCGGCTCGCTGGCGTAAAGTAGGAGTGTTACACTTCTGCGTTTCGTCTGGTGAGTGAAGTAGCCGGGGCTCACTTTATTTAAAGGTGGCAACGCATTTGCAACCCTACGGGTATTGCAAATGTCCCTGAGCGGCGGTTATCACTTAGCATCAGGTGAACTGCCAGCTCCTTTGCCACTTACTCACATAAAAAAAATTGAACTCTCCTTTTTTTAAATTGTTTGCAAATTTCATTAACTCTATCCAGCCGTTGCAACGCGAATCGAACAGACGGACACGTAAACTTTCGCATTTTTATAATAATGCGACTATTTATTTAATCTTTATTGCACTAAAAATTGTACAAAGGCGAGCTTAATGCTATATTGCATTCTCTACCAGCTAACCCTAGGTAGAACAGAGACATAATGACAAGGGCAGTAAAGTAGTTGTAATCGTTACATAATCAATAAAAATATTTCATAAGGTTATAAATCTAAAAACTACCAACATAAACATACGTAGATGAGTATACTTATATATTTATGACTATGCTTCGAGGGTTACGTAAGATCGACACCTGATTTAATGTCGTTAGCCTACAGGTGGGAGGCGGGAAGGCATGCGGGCTCGGCAGATGGCGTTGCCGTCGTTAAGTTCGCTAATTTCAATTATTTATGTGGGAGTGCGTTTTAACGATTTTTTCTCATATGTAATAATATAACCGCGATTGTGGCCCTTTGGAGGGTTACAAGGAGACAGTTGAAATAACATATCTAATGCCGAACGTTTAAGGCTTACAGCCGCAGAAGCATCTACAAAAAAAAAGAAAGCAGAAAGTCGGGAACTTTATATGAAAATATAAGGTAGCGTTTATAACATCAAATAAAGATTATTGAATTCACGATAACAATTCTTTGATATAAATAATTAAAATATTTTTTGTTATAAAAAGTATCTTTATATAAAAAAAATATTATTCATTTCAAATAAATAACACGTTTGTTATAACGGCATGCTTTTAACAAAATGGTTCGTGTATAAAATAAAGTAAGTAGGGTAAGCATCACACAGTGTTGCCTCACGTTTTAATAATTGATTGTTAATACACCTTGCAGCAACAGTCTTGCATCGTTAGTGAAAGCGAAGTTTAAAAAGGCATCCTGTTTTCTTGATTTTGAGCATTTGTCACCGTGATCACCCAATGACAATTTATTCAATGTTGCCTACATAACATTGACAGTATATATTACGTGATATATATAACTAACTGTTAAGCGCGGCCTTTGACAGCGCGGCTTCGTCCGCGCTGTCAAAGGGAATTAACAAAGAGTTTTTTATTATATACCAGAATAGCTCGCAGATGGCAGAATTTTTTCCAACCTACTTGGCACTTATCGTTATATTTTGTACAATTCACATTATATCTTTATTAATTATAGCCTATATTTTATTCTAATGCATTAGCTATATTATTGTAATGTTTCATTAAAATCCATTCAGTAGTTTTTGCGTGAAAGAGTAACAAACATCCATCCATGCATACAAATTTCCGCATTTGTAACATTAACTAGCCGCTGTCCGCGACTACGTCTGCGTAGGAAAGGCTGAAGGCGTAACATTCAGACAGAAAGACAGATATACATAAAAAAAAAGTATATAAATTATAGCATATGTTTTATTCTGATGCATAAAACTATATTATTATTGTAAAGTTTCATTAAAATCAATACAGTAGTTTCTGCGTGAAAGAGTAACAAACATCCATCCATACATACAAACTTTCGCGTTTATAATATTAGTCATCTTAAATTAAAATTAAAGTATTACTAATCTTTATCCTTACTATCCTTGTAAGGATTAGGATTAGTAAGGATGTGGCCTACGTCCAGCAGCGGAATTAAACAGGCTGAAACGATGAAGATAAATATTGAGGGCTAGTGGAATGAAACCTAGTGATAGCTTTATTTGCCACAAAAATAAGAATAAATACATAAAACATAAAAATGTAATAAACACCAATTTAAATAAACAGGAAAATGACGAATAAGTAAATAAATCTTAAGTACATACATACAAACTTACAAATGAATATAGACAAATAGGAAATAAGCTTAATATTTCCCGAGAAAAGTTCTCAGTGCTGACTTTCAGCTTATCCTGTCCTGTCAAACCGAATAAAAACGCAAGAATAATCTCGAGAATTGGTAGAGTTTGGGCTTACGGGTAAGTTGACCTTTACCGATCGTGAAAAAACTCATTTAACGTAGATCCTAAATTTATTTTTATGATTGCTACAAATATTGTAATAATCTTATCGTTGTAATTGGCAATACGTATGTTAACTGAGGTACTTTTAATTGACTACTTTTATTATTCGTCTCAAAATCGACGATTTACCGCCAACACTTGTCGTTAAGGTTATCATCTCACATATCGTATTACAATTAGAAGCCAAAATAAATTTTATGAACTAACGATAATTGTCATATAACAGACAACGGACCGAAAATATTATTTTAACGATTATGAGTAAGAACGTTCTGGAATTTGTCTTTGTATTACTTAAAATAACGTGCGATGTAAGAAAATGATTTTCGTAGCGTACGTTTTTGCAATACGGCAGACGCCATCTAGCGGCAGATAATAGCACTAATAACACCGAAGAAAACTGACAAGTCAGTAGGTACAAGTTATGTTTTATATTTTTCGAACGTTTCCTCCGTAAGTTAATTAATGTCCAATGCTTTTTTTATTATTGTTGTAAATTGCGTGCACTAAAAGGAAATTGAAACTTTAATATTTAACGTATTCAATTTTAATATTTGTATTGCATTAGCGGACGTCATATTCAAATATCTCTACATTATGGTCTCCGTACAAGTTCTACATTAATAAGTAAGTATATGTTTAGGAACTGTACAAACTAACAGTCAAATAAAAAAAAATTAACAATCCATTTGGGCAACGAAATATTGTCGCTTATTTAATACACACAGTAAGATTTATTTACGGGCGTGTTTATAGAAGGAACCCGTTAGGCTGAGATATATCACTTGAATATGTATTTTTTTTATAAACATTGCCCTTATTTAAGGAGGACATTATCCTGTGTTGTAAGGACGTTTTAACAAACATAAATTTCTCATAGACAAACACCCAGATGCGAAAAAACTATCTATCGGTCACACAAACAGTTATCGGGTGTAGGAATGGAATCCACAACCCCCGACACCGAAGCCAATACCTTGACAACGACGCCACCGTCTCTTCATACGGATAAGCTTTAAGTCGTTATTACAAGTTATTTTGAATGTAGATCAGAGAAGAGATAACACTATATTTTAGGTCCAGTGCATAAGTTATTAGTAGGAAATAATTCATGACTTCTGCCGAGTTATTTCGACATGTTTTTGGTTCGATTTATAACACTACGTTGATTAAGTTTTTTGTCGTTTTGACTACAACCTCTTGCCTTCTCCACAAGGGAACTGAGTTTTATGCAATACTACTTTAGTAGGAAGAGTTCATTGGTGCCAAAAGCACAAATTGAATACGGACAAAGTGGCAAGTCTATTACAGATGTATTGGAGTCGAATGCACTACCTGCGGCGCCTATGCTAGTTTCTTACCATTTGCGCCGTATAAACCTACAAAATTTTTGATCAAGTAGCGTACTATTTAAAATGCTTAATCTCATTACAACTCAACACACAATACTGATTACAATTCACTATACGTGTTTTGTTTATTCGGTGATAATAAGAAAATTTATACCACACAAGCGTGGTATAAATTTTCTTATTACATATCCAAAAATAATGCGTAAATCTGTCCGGGTAAGTCCCGTGACCTCTGGAAGACCGGCTTAAAGTGTAAGTAATTAAGTTATACTGTAAGTAAGTAAGTTATACTTCCACGTTTCGTCTGTTGAGTGAGGCAGCCGGGGGCCACTTTATTAAGAGAGAGCAACGCATCCGCAACCGCACGGGTGTTGCAAATGTCCATGGGCAGCGGTTATCGGTTAACATTAGGCGAACCGCCAGCTCGTTTGCCACTTTCTCACATGAAAAAAATACAATGCGATAACGGTGTACTAGCAGCTCAATAGGCCGGCTGCGAACGGCACCCGCGCACTCCAAGGCTCATTCACGTCACGATAGTTCGTCTTTTTTTGCTCCAACTTCATACACACTCATACACTTTACAGCTCCCCCGATATAGCGAAACGAAGTGCGCCGCCCGGACTCCCTTTGACTTACTTCCAAAGCGAAATGTTTTCGCAAACCGCGCCGGGTATGCGCCATTGAATATGCTCACAACTAGCTCACGTGCGCGGCTCCGCTCGTATTCTGAAGTTCTACGGGCCCCGTCTCCGTGCTTAGCAGGTACAGAACGGTCAACGACTAAGGGGAAGACATTCGATTTGGAACATAATCAGTAACAGAAAAGTGTCGTCTACTAAAAGGAAGAAAACGTTGTGGATGATCAGCAGATTAACTCCTGGATTGTTGGAGTATCAGGACCTCATAAAACACCGACTTCTTTTCATCATCATAGGCGTCCCCCATTGACTTCCACTTCGACTGGTCGGTAGCGGCCTGCATCCAACTCTACTTCTACTCGCTACTATAAAATTACTTTGAGCATGATCACATGCGCGGCCCTACCCACAGCGGAGGACCCAAACCCGTGGGTACTGGCTAGCCAGAACCCACTGGTTCTTCGTCTCGGGACTGAAAGCATCAGGGTCTGCGTCAGATGAAGCTTTAATAGTCTCGGGACTGAAAGCACAAACATCAGTTAATACAAGATACAAGATTACTTTGCAATTACTTTATCAGCTAAAACTATTGACGTAAGCCCGAGTTAACTGTAACATTAAGACGTGAAACAACTTTTGTGCTAGTCTGTGTCGTGACCATGAACGCTGGAAAGGGTTCAAAACGTTATTTAAAAATCTAATTAAATGTGATAAAATCCGCAAAATAGTTTCGTTTAACAATGTAGAATACTCGCGTAAAAACAAGAAAACATTATAAAAATCTTAGAAAAGTTATTTTATATCGTACCTACAGTTGTTTCTCTTTTAAATTTAATTTAAATCCTTCCAGCCATCATGCATAACAAATTCCGCACCTTGATATAGTGAATGTATACGTATTTGTATGACTGCTTTTATATCGATTGGGTGGTATTCAATGCGTATAGCCGCGCGTTTATTAAGCTTAAATTATATATGTCAGTTAATAGTAAAATGAATACTAATTGCGAACTTAAACAATTTAAAAAAATAAGAAAACAAGACAGGAGCGTTCATTGCCGGTTCTTCTCTGGATCTGCTAGTTTAGTAAACTGGTGGTGGTTTTTTGACATTCAATAAGAGTTTCGAATAAGCCTATTTTGAATCTAGACAATGATTTTGACTTTGAATATTTTCTGTGGTACATGACACACAAATGAATTTTGTTCTTACTGGGCATGAATTTTTTAACGTGGTGCATTAGACTTCGTTCAAAGCGTTTGTATTGTGTAGTAAATAATGATATGAAACATTAAATTATACACCCATACACACGCCCACAGTACAATGTGACCACGGTGTTAGCTGGTGCTATTAATTGCAGTGTTAAGTGCTGAATTATCGTGCTTTCAGAGAAAACACCGTGAAGAAACCTGCTTAATATCGAAATGATGACCAAAAATATGTGCTATCCAGTGTTGGAATCGAAAGCAGGGCCCTAGCTTTGAAGCGAGCATCTTGCTTCACTGAATCATCACATTTACTTAGTCTAAAACTGTTATAATAAACCAAGATGTGCCTATCGATGTTTGTCTGAAAGCCTTTAAATGAACCGCCGATACAATTTGATTTAACAACTTGGAGCAAGGCAATAATGCAATAAAGAAATTTTGTCTTGACTTCGACGCCGTCTAATCGCCCTTTGACCGACACGAGGAATCGTATGGACGAATGCATCAATCACGGCCATCTTTAAAGTGCATGCGTCATCTATGATACAGTGTATTTGAAAAATTGAAAGGAAAACAAATGAATCATAGATGGCTTTTGCTAGCGTTGCATTTGCGTACGGCGATTACGTTGGTTTATTATTAACAGAAATATATTGATTTCCGTACGTCGTAGCACAATAATGTAGTATCAATTAATTGTTGACTGTGGTAGGTGTTGCACTAATGGGCAGGTCCACCCGAGGAATTACCACAGAAGACTGAAGACCGGCGTGGAGTAGAGGTATATAATAGCTCCACTCCACGCCTCTTAAAAAAATCTAAGTTTAATAAATAATTCATAAATTTAATCACGTTTAAAAACTCTGTAAGTCAATGAGAATAAAAAGATACTCTATAGTTATTTTTAACTTCCCAGAGTAGTTGTAACCACTTTATCAACGACTTATCGAAATGCCTTTGTAACACCGTCATTAGGCTTTTTTCGCGCAATCATCAAACCACAAGGAAAACCGCGGTGCGTTCCTAGTATATGGAGAGCCGATAAGGGTTTCAGGTGTCATTGTGCCATCGCACCTTGACCCGATAATGACACTTTGGACGTGTTGAATCTAGATTTCAATGACTCACGCGTACGCGCTTTCGCCGATGTCGTTGCTGAATTGACGAATTGATTACTCATTTATACAACATATTACTCATTTTTAGAACATGTACGAAAAGATTCTCGCCGCTGTGGGAATCTAACCCACGTCTTCGGCATTCGCGGCCTGACGCTTTAGCCACTAAGCTAAACGGCTGATTGCCACACCGACGAAAACCTTAACGTCTTTTATCTACATTGTTTTTTAGAATTTGAAGCAATGCTTGGCGCATCCATTGTTACCTATATCCTTTCCAGCATACAAACAATTTCGAATATCGTTTTACAACGATAATTCGAACGAGAGATGTCGCTATTGCTTTTTAGAAATTTAAACTGTTTATAGTGGTAGTCTCTGCACTTAAGATTAAACATTAAAATTTTTAGGAAAAGTACGAAAAGATTGTGGGCATCGAACCTACATCTCCGGCATTCGCGGCCTGACGCTTTAGCCACTAAGCTAAACGGCTGATTGCCACACCGACGAAAACCTTAACGTCTTTTATCTACATTGTTTTTGAGCATTTGAAGTTATTTGAAGTTCTTAAGTCTTGGGTTTAAGTTGCAGACGCCCTAAAATTCTGTTTGACACTGACATACATCAACAAGATCTTCTCAATTGAAACGTTTGTCCCTAGATGATGATATCGTGTGACGTAAGCACGTTTTTTAAAGCAATTACCCGGACAAATGGGCGGATGTTTAACGTCAAAATTTCTTTATTCAATATAGGCTTATTTTATTTTAAGCTATAGATCAAAATACTACCGGTTCCGTAAACTAGACCTGTCCTGCGGTCCTGTTATCTTTTTTTTATTGTATAAGTATATAAAATTATTTAAGTATGAAAAAGCCGTGATAACTCAGTGTCCGGGCGCTCGCCTATAATTCAATATGCTCGCGCAACCTGAGTTCGATCCCCGATGCCGGCACCAATGAAATTGTTAATTTCAAGTGCTGAATTATCACGTGCTCAGCGGTTATGGAAAACATCGTGAGGAATCCTGCATATTTTCGAAATAGTAATTTAAAAAAAATATTTCGAAGATATGCGAAGTCCTCAAATCTGCAGTGGGGCTGCGTGGTGGACTATGCTCTGATAACCTCTGTACAGAGGAGGCCTTTGCCCAGCTGTGGGACATGTATAGGTTGATACTTTTACAAAATCAGCAGCAGCCAGGGGATTTGGAAGTGCAGGACAAGAGTGGTTTATGATAAGTTCCATCTTTTACAATAATATACGTATTCATTCATATAGTACAGTAGTTCTTAGGAACGTTTCTCTATTCTGTAGACTAGGGTTGAAATCCATTTAAAAATCCATGTTAAGAACATTAAGTAATTTCACTGGCCGAGCAATGTTAACTAAATTATTGTTTTGTGTTTTTTTCAATTTCACTTCACTGGCAATGGCATAAAAGATAAGCCTGCAACATCGCTGGCGTATTGAGTGTCAATAGGTTCCCACTTGCCATTTTCAGTCTTCAAACAAAAGTAATCAGAAACAGACGACGCTACCAAACGTACTACGAATGACACCTTATTAGCGACGTATCGCAGCGTCCCCTCCATTGCAAGATATCCTCTAGGACAGAAACGGGCGCAGATAAACGGTAAACTACCGGCGAAACAAAAAAAAAGGGAGAATCCACAGTCAAAGAATACGATATCCCACTACGAAAATGCCGATAGAATCGTATTAGCCATTTTGTGTCAGCGTGACCGGCCGTAGTGCCGGTGTTGGCGAAAAGTCGTATATACGACCCTGCGACGGTGAAAATTTCACTTTATGGCTATAGCCCAAGGGTGGATTTCGAATAAATTATCGATTGCAAAATGCAACAAGCCATATTAGATAGGACACCTCGATTGCTTTGAGACCAAGCGTGTTGTTGTGTTCCTTGTAGAGCGCCGATTTTCCGTCTCTGTCGCACTTGAGGAGCTCTGTCTTCTTACTCGCTCCGTCCTAAGGAACCGGTCTCTATTTGGACGTGTTTGAATACAAGAAAGTAGAAGTGGTCAAATATAAAAAAAAAAACAATGCTTTTGCCTATTTCGGAGGTGTATTTCAAATTAGGAGTACTGTGGAGTGACTGGTGTGACTGTATTAATACTTTCGACTGTAAGTTATTGAAATTAAATTATCTTTTTGTATTAAATACTGTTGTTGTATGTGAGGTTAGTTCGACTCGTTTCTACTGTCGTATGTGAGATAGTCTATGGTTCTAAAATTCCGAACATCGAAATAATTTCAAAAATTGTTAATGTCAATTATTTCTTTCACAAATATTTAGGACTGTACCATTGCAGTAACTTTATAAATGACTTTGTATCTTCAGAATCAGTAACGTCATTGTAACTAAATGATTAACAGAATAATCATTACAATTAACGACAATCACGCAACTGTCGGTACGAGTAACTGTCATATTATAAAAAATAACAAACGATAAAAAATATTACGGTTTATGTCTGTACTGCCTATATAAAGTATTATTTTCTTCACATTTATTCGAATTATGAAATGGCTTATTCTTGCCCACCCCTCTTATGAGAAGCGGTCTCGTAAAAACCAAACTCACTTAGCAAAAGCTAACTGTACTGTACTGTACTGACTTATATTAAAATGACTTGAAATTAAACTCACTGACTAAATTAAAAGCCTATTCACCCTAAAGACTGGTAGGGCCCCAGGGAAGGAGTCCGCCGCCTTTATGCGGGGGTTGTGCGATCGATGGCTCTATATGGTGCGCCCGTATGGTCTCAACGATTAACGGGAGTCCGACGCTGCAGAGCCAAGATCTATAGTCTGGTCGCGTACGGGCACTGGAGGTTTGGCGCGAGCGGCTGGAAGAGCCACGGAACAGGCGCCAGCGTGTTGTCAGCGCGCTCCTGCCGAATTTCGAAGCCTGGCTAAATGCGACGGGGTATGCGCACGTCACGTTTCGGCTAACGCAGGTACTCACCGGCCGGGTGCTTTGGTGAGTACC
This sequence comes from Iphiclides podalirius, assembly GCA_933534255.1. Classification (NCBI taxonomy): domain Eukaryota; kingdom Metazoa; phylum Arthropoda; class Insecta; order Lepidoptera; family Papilionidae; genus Iphiclides; species Iphiclides podalirius. Next base: position 13,416,185 of record OW152826.1, read on the forward strand.
TAAACAGAATTAGACGCGAACCGACGGCGCAATGCCACCACTGTGGAGGGGAACGGGACTGCGCGCAACATACACTCGCTGAGTGTCCTGCATGGGAGTCCGAGCGACGGATCCTTGTCCACAAGTTAGGGGAGGATCTTTCTCCTTCAGCAGCAGTAGCAGCTGCGCTGGCGGAGAGTTCTGCTTGGCGGGCACTGGTCTCCTTCTGTGAAGTTGTTATGCTCCAGAAGGAGATCGCCGAGCGGGAAAGGGAGAGGGCCGATCTTGCTCGGAGACGGGGGCGCCAGGCCGGCAGGGGCAGACGTGCTGCCCCATCAGCCCTGTAGTCCCGGGCTCTAGAATAGGACTAAGGTATCTCCTGCCTGTCGTAAAAGGCGACTAAAAGGGGATATGGATTGGCAGCAGCACGAAGTGGCCTCGAGCTGTTGCAAGATGGTGAGGGAATAGGGGAAGGTTTATCGTTCTCCGCTTGCTCACACCCAGTACCGAGGGACACCGGTGTGGTTCCGTAGGAGATCCCGGAGTCCCTCCAAATGTACAGAAGGCGGCCACCGAGGGCGTTTTAGTGGGTAAGAACCCCACATAACCCTGTCATAGAATGACAGGGTATCTTACGAAGATTTCCCCCCAATACCAAAAAAAAAAAAGGGCCACGAAACAGTTCACCGTTGCACAAATGGGTAGGTCCTCCCATAACACCGGCGTAAAGCGGAAGTGTTATACTTCTGCATTTCGTCTGGTGATTGAGGTGGCCGGGAACAACTTTATTGAAAGGTGGCAACGTATCTGCAACCCTGAGGGTGTTGCAAATTTCCATGAAACGCCAGCGCACTTGCCATGTGTTTCATTTTCCATACATAAAAAGAACTTGAGCTATTTGTCCATTACCCATGTTGTTCCACTCAATTCAACATTCGCAAAAATTAATGACAGATGCGAGGCGTTTTTCTATATATTTTTTTATTTTAAAAAACATTGAACTCACTTTATGATAACATTTTCCTGTGTTGTAAGGGCGTTTTACAAACATAAATTGCACGAGGACAAACACCCAGATGCGAAACAACTATCTGTGGGCCGCACAAACAGTTGTCCCGTGTGGGAATCGAACCCACGACCCCGACGCCGAAGCCAATACCTTGGCAACTGCGCCACGGGGTATCATTGAGTTTACCTATGTCGAGACCCCACTGTAGCTTGCTAAAGCCGTTCCTTGAGGAAAGAGTGAACAGTAGACCACAAGCACTTTTTCGTTTGGGAAGAGATTAGATAGCTCGGTTAAGCGGCTCGCAGTTGATAAGCTATCTGGCTTGGCGTCGCGGGCTCAGTCTATTTGACTGACCCACAGATAACTCCGAATCTAGGTGTTGTCTATGTCAAATTCGAATTTAAATATCTTTATTCAATATTACACCTAATTATCGATTGACACAACACTACTACCGGTTCGGAAAAAACCACTGACCTGAGGAGAAGCGTAATTTGCGAAACATAATTTGCCAAAAAAAGCATGTTAACAATATATTAAATTCTCCTTATAAGAGCTTGGAGCGATCAATTCATTTCCACAGTGAGTTATCATTTATAAAATCATTAACATCATGTGATATTTGTAATACAAAACGCCCTTATAGAAACGGGATTATTTTATTTTCAATTTTAGTGCTAGTCTCTGCTCTGCACTTAAGATGAAACTTAAAAATGTTTTTGTTTTTTATAAAGAAAAGGTAGCAAATAGGCAGGCGGTTCACCTGATGTTAAGTGATAAGCCCCCATTGAGTAGTAGAGTTGTAGATGCGTTGCCATCTTTTAATAAAATGGGCCCCGGCTACCTCACTCACCAGACTAAACGGAGAAGTGTAATACTTCCACTTCACGGAGGTCTTCTGTGAACTAGATAAAACTGTCGCAAAAACTTTTGGCCGCTACCAGGATTCGAACCTACACCTTCAGGAGTACGCGACCAGACACTAGCTAAGCGGTCGACATCCCTACGTACAAACAATCGACGTCTTATGAACGTTTGTTTTTATTGCATTTGCTGCAAGTTTGTTATACAATGCGATTCCATTACAGCAATCGCACTTTCTCAAATAAACCGTAATGCAAGGGATATTCGGAAACTGAAACTGACCTCCGCTGTTGATATTTCGACGATTCTGCGGTGCAGTTGCCAAGGTATTGGCTTCGGCGTCGGGGGTCGAGGGTTCGATTCCCACACGGGACAACTATTTGTGCGACCCACAGATAGTTGTTTCGCATCTGGGCGTTTGTCCATGTGGAATTTATGTTTGTAAAACGTCCATACAACACAGGTCCATAGAACCTCACTAAAGTAAGGGCAATGCTTTTTTAAAAAGAAAAAAGAAATAAGATTGTTAATTTCTACGAACTTAAACATTTGTACATAAAACTGTTGCCTAATTGATATGGCTCTCTAGCCACACTTATCTGTATCTGACATCTTACAGAAAGGCAGTGTCCAACGATGCATCGCCAGAGGCCCGCCAATTTAGACACATAGGGACGTGCCCCAAAATTCTTTACAACTCGTGACCCATATCGATGTAAGCCGCGGCCAATCTTACCCACATATTAACAGAGCCCAGTTGGCGTTATCTAATGCAAATAATTAACGTTTGTCCGTCCGCGCTGTGGGAACCGGCGGCGGGGCCCGACCAATCGGGTCACTTAATGAGGTTGCGTCGATAAACGGCCTCTGTCGCCGCTAATGGTCGCGATATTGAGAATGCCGCGCGAGTAGCGCTCGCCGCGCGTACGCGAATATTGTCCGTGTCACGAAAACGTCTTCTCAAGTTCTCACTCTTACTGCTTACTCTGTTTCGCGAGAAGAGCAACAGATAGAGAAAGACACACAGATAGAGAGATCGGTTTGAAGTTTTCTGCTGTCTTACACCAGGCTTACCCGTGTTTCGAGAATGTTTATTTTTATTTTATTTTTTATTTTTAGCATTCAAACCGAAGACGGTTTGAATGCTAAAAATAAACCGGTGACGGGAAGGATGAAAGATCATTGTGAGGGTTCAATGTACCTTAGAGGTAAAGTATATATAAGTATAAGACCTGTACATGTCCCACTGCTGGACAAAGGCCTCCTCTGTACAGTGGGTATTAGGGCATATGCACGTGGCCCCACTGCGGAATGGCAGACTTCACATATCGTCAAAATATTATTTATTTGTTACAGTATATTTGTCCAATTATTAAAGCTTCATTTGACAAAGAACCGGTGGGCTAGCCAGAACCCACGGGTTTGGGCCCTCCGCTGTGGGTAGGGCCGCGCATGTGCTCATGCGTGCGTTTAACTACGACATGTCATCTAAGGGCCATCGAGGTTGCGGTTCTGACCGGGACCCCGATGGTCCCAGTGGAATCTGTTATTAATCGACCACAGTTAAAGCTTTGGTTAATCGACCACAGTGATCTTTGTTTGTTATAAGAAGGTGGCAAATGAGTTCACTTGATGTTAAATGATATCCGCCGCCCGTTGACATTTGCAACACCCGTAGGGTTGCAGATGCGGGCACCTTTTGGTAAAATGCGCCCCGGCTACATCGCTCACCAGACGAAACGCAGAAATAAGACACTTACTTCACCCCGTCTTTTTGAGGTGGTACTTACCTGGGACCTGCCCATTAGTGCAACAGCGAAACTATTGCCCTACCATAGTTAAACAATAACAAAAGTGCAATGAACGTCGTATGCCAGTTGATATTTTGTTTACTTTTTATTTAAATTAATATTAAATCTAAACATGCAATACTCGTATAAATATGAATGTACATCATACACTTACACAAACGTTGTCATCAATACATACGCTGACTTACTTAGTGTATCGATAATTATGCCTCTAAAACAGTAACTTGAGGCACTGCAAACGCGATAAGGGACTTTAAACTTTCCGGCTGCCGCGTAAGAGCCAAATCTTGTTGGCACACGAAATTAGAACTGGCAATAGTTGCCGGGCGTGTGAAGATCAAACGTTCCTATGCTGGCGTTGTATGATTTATCACTTAAGACTTCATTTATAACGACTTGATAATCAAATTAGTGCCAGTTTTCGAATTATTATTTATGCGTGAAATGGGTAGAAGGAACCACACCTCCAACAATCTCTACGCCAAGCATTGCTTCAAATGCTAAATAACAATGTAGAAAGAAGGCGCTTAAGATTTTCGTCGCTGTGGCTATCAGCCGTTTAGCTCAGTGGCTAGAGCGTCAGGCCGCGAATGCCGAAGACGTGGGTTCGATTCCCACAGCGGCGACAATCTTTTCGTACTTTTTCTACACGTTTTAATGTTCAATCTTAAGTGCAGAGATTAGCACTATAAAAAACTTTAAAATCTCTACGTCGTTGAATATCTATCCTCATATGATATACTGGCGTAACGCTATACCATGCGATGCACTAATGATTACGTCTTTTCTGTTGTTATTGAAAAGAAAGCATTTCATGTTAAAATAATAATAACGATTTAATCGTGTTACTCCTTTTCGATATTTTAGAGCCGTAATAGCTCAGTGTCCGGGCGCTCGCCTTTAATTCTATATGCTCGAGCAACCTGAGTTCGATCCCCGGTGCCGGCACCAATGAAGTTTTTAACTTTAAGTGCTGACTTATCACGTGCTCCGCGGTGAAGGAAAACATCGCGACGAAACCTGCATATTTTCTAAATAATAACAAAAAAAATATTTCGAAGATATGTGAAGTCCGCCAATCCGCAGTGGGGCCGCGTGGTGGACTATGCCCAGATACCCTCTGTATATAGGAGGCGTTTGCCCAGCAGTGGGACGTGTATAGGCTGTTACTTTACTTTTTACTTTACTCCTTTTCTTACTCATATTAATGAAGTCTCTCATATTTTTAGTCAATTTTGCTGTAACACGAAATATACTGAAGAATATAGAAGAATATGCATCTCAAATGTACGAGGAATAATTATTACACTAATAATTAGTAATCGTAGTAGTAATCAGTACGTTTTGTATCAAGTCCCCATCTCTTAAGTGGTAAAAAGTAAACTAAAGTGACAGCCTATACCTGTCCCACTGCTGGGCAAAGTCCTCCTCTATACAGATGGTATTATTTAAGACATATTGTAATATGGTGGATGTTACAATTCTAGGAATCTACATGCAGCGCCATCCATCGATGGGAATAAGAAAATGACTTTTAGTAAAATTGAATGGGCCTATGTTTTGATGTAAAAGAGCTTAATTTCGACATAACTTCATCATTATTTTTTTTGTGACACAACTCGGGATATTAAAGTAATGTTAAATAATAAATAAACTTATTCTTTTTTCTAACTTCGATATATTATAAAACATCTGCAAAAAATTTACCTACATTTAAAAATATGAATAACGTATGTTGTTTTTGGAATAGTTTGCGATAGGTTTTTATTAATAAAATGTTTCGATTACTTTTTCTTGAAAGATCATACCAATAAACAGATAAGTCTGTTTATAAGTAATCTTTAACTTTATCTCATTATAAAATTGTAATAGAAATCGCTAATTCATCGGAGCCACTACTTAATATTTAATTATAATCATAAAAGATGCTTTAGCGAATGATTTCTTCACAAAGTACCTCTGAGAATAAATTAAAACTACTACAGCAGGTAAAATTTCAAGAAATGTAAAAGCAAAAAAAAACGTTACAATTTCTCAAAGTGGAATTAGAACAAATAGCGAAAAAAGTATTAGAAATAAATTAAACAACTTTACATTTCTCCGTCAGAGTCAATTAGTTTTCCTTTTAACTCTACAAAGCTAAAGCTCCGTTTGTGAATTAATGAAAACAATTATTATGGAGGTTGTTATAAAAGGGAGCGGTGGCGTAGTTGCTGTACTCTACTCAAGAGCTGAGGTTCTGAGTTAGATTCCCAGTGCCATTCTTAAATGAGACGCCCTTACTCTTCATACCAAAATAAATAAAAAATTAATAAAATAAATAATAAATAAATAAAAATAAAAAATACTATCATGATTTATCGTACTCGAAGTTGCTAGACAAACTGATGTCTCTGAACTTTTATAATGTGAATACTTGGTAAGCGGTCAGCGTTTTTAACTGAACTGAGACGTTTTTTTAAGGATATGGCAAGAGGGCTGGTGGTACACCTGATATTAAGTGATTACCACCACCCACACAATTCACTTGCAAGAAATGCCGTGCTTTTTTTATCTAACAAGTTGCCAAGCAAGTAGGCGGTTCACCTGATGTTAAGTGAATACCGCCGCCCATGGACATCTGCGCTACACCCGAGGGTTCCAGATGTGTTGACAACCTTTTGGAAATTGGGCTCCGGCCACCTCACTAACCAGACGAAACGCGAAAGTATTATACTTTCACTTTACGCCGGTCTTCTGAGAGGTCGTGGTACTTACCCGGACGAGCCTGCCCATTCATGCAACAGCCGAGGTTGCTGCGTGGCCCTGCCACAGTTAACTTAAGCACCCAAAAAGACGCTGCCACCCATAACCCCCAAGCGCTGCAACAAAATGACGACCCGATTGGCGTAGTGGGTATTGAACCTGCTTCTTGACCAGAGGGTTTGGGTTCGATCCCCACTACTGGAAAAATATTGTGCGATGCACATAGTGTTTTTCCAGTTCCTGGGTGTTTATTTGTATAATACGTATTTAATTATAAAAGAAAAGTATGTCTAAGTATGTTTATCAGTTATCCAGTACCTATAGTACAAGCGTTGCTTGGGACTAGAGAACGTTGTGTAAAAATGTGTCCTATAATAAATATATATTATATTTGATTTACTATTTAACATCTTCACAGATGCTGAGGCCAATGATGATGACCACCACCTATGGAACTCTACAAAACCTGAGGGAATACGTTCCAACCCTCGATACCAGTAAACTCCAGTTAAATTACTCACAAAATAAAAAGGAAAAGTATATTCATTGTACTTCACGCTGGTTTTCTGTGGAACCGTGGTAACTCGCCGGATGAGCCTGCCAATTCGTGCAACAGCCGCAAACGTTATTAGATTGTTAATGTCTCTGTGCGGCGACGTTCTTTAATTTGTATTATATTTAAAATCAATTAAAAAACTTTAATCTTAAGTAAGTTTAATTCAAGTTTCTATTCCTTTGTACATTATTGCTAATATTTTGAAGCAAGTATTACCCGCGAAAATTGATCGAATACCAGTTAGCCATCAAAATAATATACTTGGTGGAAGGTAATTTGCTATACCCATGCAACCACTTTCATTTAATATTCAATGTAACTACACCACACACACGTTTATAAGCACTCGTAACAACGTTTAACAACCAATCGACTGTTCCACGTACTCCACGCAAACTAACCGATTCAATATTCACCACAACCCAATACACCCCGTATCGCAACTCTAATAACATTAGCTTTATAATGGAAGCTTTATAAACTACTGTTAAGTTACAGTGTAAGCGTAACTTGAGGCACAGGCGGGTGCCATTGGGGCCGACAAAGTCACTTTATTGTGAACAGCGTCCCGTTTTATTCGACCGTAACTATCGTGAATGTGGAATGGCGGTATGGTGATTTGGCTTTTGTGTTTGTTCTGTTGACGCTACGGGCCGCTCCACGCTCACGGACGCCGGAACGGTCCCGGGTTCGATGAACCGAAGAGCCTTTGAAATTAATCAATTGCATACTCGAGATATGTAGGCAGCCTAGCAATATGCGTCTGAAAAGGATTGCAATCTGTTTTTTAACCGACATCAAAAGGAGGTGGTTATCAATTAGAATGTTTGTATATTTTTTTAACGTATGTTCGAGCATAACTCCGTCATATATAGAGGGATTTGCAAAACTCATTCAATATTCGAAAGCGTTTTATTCCGAAATGGTCCCATATAAATTTCATATAGATCTGATGGCGAGTTTCGGAGATAGAAAACAGAACTCTTCAAATAATGACAGCAAATCAACAGCGATTGCTGCTATCGCATAAATATACATTGTTTTATCACACAGAATAACATCGTATTTTTTTACACAATTAATAGGCTCGTAGCTAGTATGTGTGCACTGTAAGCGTCTACTTGTCTGACAGTGTCATCAATTTGAACAGCAACTCCATCGGCAAATTCTTCTCTCAACAGTATTTCTTAATGTTCGCGAAGCTATTGTCAAATCTTTGTAAAATAAACTTATAGCCAAACGAGTGCGAATGAAACTAATTTAACGTACGTAACATAAAGGATCTTTATTTAACAATCTATCTTCGCTTTGGTCGGGCCTCTCATTTGAAATGCTTGGAGATTTTCTTCCTTATTTGCTTATAATCGTTTTTCTTTTTCGGTCCCGGCTTGAGTTTGACACCGTTTTCTCAGACGAGCAGCGTCTTTGCTAAGTCTACACATATTTTATTCTAAGTATTAAAATCACTAAAAAGAGTTTATAATGATACTATATCTAATATGATCAAATCTTGAAAATGTAACCCCTAACATAATTTAATTATTATTATTAATATTTAACCGAAGGGTATTACAATTTTCGGATTTCACGACGAGTAAAAAGCAAAATGGTCAAAACGCAAAACCTACTGTGTCGGCAAAAGTCACGTTTGGACGTGTAAAAAATCGTTGAAACTTAAACACTTAATTTGTGTTGATACGCATCTATATTCGCGATAGATTTCATCCGTTCTACCCTTACGACATCAGATTTGTCTGCCGAAGTGAGACTTTCGACTTAATAAACTTATTCCAGTAGATTTATTGTGGTAAACATTTTACGATTATGTATCCATAGCATATCACTATTTTTGTCTACTTTTGAGGGTAAAAGATGTGAAACCTTGTATGTACGTTTGTTACTCGTTAAATGGAGGAAATATTCTTGTATTTTTAAATTTCGCCCGAGCAGTCCTTCCATTCCCACGTAATGAGGTCTAGACAAATTTGTCTTTGCATCTTGATCTTCGTGTATTTTAGACGTCTAACTACCTACACTTTTAGTAAATGCCGCTTAATGGGAAGTAATTTATGGAGTCTGTAACTTGGCTTTTATTTTTTTATATCATTTATACGAAGCAGAAAAGAAATAAAAGGTTGGGTAAGTAAGATTTAAAAAAAATCTCATTATGTATGTCATTTCGACTCGGTGCCATCTATTGGCTTCGGTGTGTATTTGTGTGATCAACAAATAATTGTTCCGGATTTTGGTGTTCGTTTCCAAGGATGGGTGACGTCATATGTTTCATCTGCTTACGTTTTTACTTAGGGACCTTCAAGAAGTGAGCCCATTCTTTCCTCAATGGCCGAAACACACTTCTGACTTCTCTGGTGTTAGGAGCGTCCATGGGTGGCGGTGTACTTACCACCAGTTGGCCGCCTGCTCGTTTGTCTCCTTTTCCATGAAATAAACCTCGCCAAAATTTAGGAGCATGATGATGACATATGTTAGTCTTTGAAAGTGCGATATTATGGTAGCAGGTTTTAAGTGTACTTATGCGTTAACCATCTAAAATTAAATAAATACTTGCCATCCATAAGAAAGCAGTTGGTAAGTAGCAAATAACCGTAAAAGGGGGAGAGACGACCTCAAAAAAGGAGGTTCTCAATGATTATATTCTTTTTATGTCTATTACCCCAGAACTCCGTTATTTATGAACTGATTAAAAATACTTTTTGAATTGGATTCAGTACATGTACAGCTCTACAAAGCTATATTGGTTTTGTGTTTTGTTAATAAAATATGTTGTGCTTTTTATTGTCATGATAAAAACTATACAAATTCCATCTAATTTACGATGAAACAGAAAAGAATTTTTCCCTAGTTCATTGAGCGTTTGAGGAACTTTCCATCGGACGATCTTACCGCCTAATGACTAACCCGGAGAATTCAGATGTGACATTTTCCTCGAACCGCTTATTTAACTCTCGCCGACTGTGATGCGAATGCGTGACTAGATTAAAAAAAAAATCACCCGTTTCTTTGAATTACGTCGATCGTATTTGCCGACAGATAACGGAGCGACTGAAATCAGCATCCATTACCGTAACTATAAGGTCATGTTAAAATATTCCCCGATGATCTCATTGCGTCGCGTGCACTATACGAAATGGGACTAATGGCAATTTGGCATACCTTGCATCCATGAAAGGGGAAACTGACGTACTGACCAATCTAAATTACAATCGTAACACGCACCTAAAATACACACCCGACAGATGAACCTGTTAGCCGTCTTTTTTCACACCTGACAAACACATCTACAACACCTCACGGGTTGCAAATTCGTTGCATTAAGGATTAAAAAAGTTAACTCATCAGACAAAACGCGAAAGAATAAGTTGCCAAGTGAGCCGACGGTTCACCTGATGTTAAGTGATTACCGCCGCCCATGGACATCTGCTACACCTGAGGGTTCCAGATGCGTTGACAACCTTTTGAAAATTGGGCTCCGGCAACGTCACTCACCAGATGAAACGCGAAAGTATTATAATTCCACTTCACGCCGGTCTTCTGTAAGCTCCTGGTACTTCCACGGGCGAGCCTATGCTCATGTACGCTAAGCTGCTACGAGGTCCTACCATAGAATAGGCCGCCAATGAAACTGCCTGAATTCCAACATCGCCCGCACCTTGGCCCAGCATCATTGTACATGATTTTCACAAATGACATAAATGTTTGGTCTCACTATTTGCATTAGGAATACTGGAGATACGCAAGATACGCGATTCCGCTGAAGCGTTATCGGGCGAAATTCCGCGGATGCCAGCGCGGGGCACCGATCACATTTATTATTATCACTATGATGCATTGGTCGCTTATCGCGTCACCGTGATAAATCGGCCGGTGGCACGACCTGTCCCGGAGTTGCCAACATCCCGACCTTACTCATAAAATGCTGCGGACGTGACTTTTACGGCGTCCAGCATTGGTATCGGTCAGCTAAATAGTCCTCAAGCTCGACGCGAAACCATTTTATCACATTGAGAAGGATTCTCTGACAAGGTTTGGTCTATCTTATTCGGGTCTAATTTCCTTGTAAGTCTAATGCCGCATGTTGCCGGGTTTACTTGTGGTCCCACTCTTTTCTATTAATATTTTCCTTTTTATTTTCTTTTTATGTAAGAAGACGGCAAGGGAGCTTACGGTTCACCTGATGTTACGAGACAAACAGCAGGCAACGCATCAACAACCCGTAGGGTTGCAGATGCGTTGCCACCTTTTAATAATGTCGGCTAAATAACTTTTCTATGTTAGTAGACCCAAGAAAGCGTATCTGTCTACTTGTCCACTCATCATTATCATTATCATACTTCTGCCCTTATCCCACCTAGATGGAGTCGTAATTGTAAATCACGTTGTACTTGGTTTTGAATTATTTCTTTAAGACTGGCCGCCAGCCTGACGTCAACCCTCCTTGGGAATAAACATCCAGATCCGGAATAATTATCTGTGGTTCATACAAACACTGGTCCCGTGTTGGAGTCGAACTCATGACCGCCAGCGCCAAAGCCAATATCTTAGAAACTGCGCCGCTGGGTCATCCGACTCGAGGAGAACCAACATGAAAGTCTGCAGTGAAATATTAACATATTTGATTGTAATAAAATGAAAAAACGCAAGTAACCTTAACCTTGCAAATACCGATGCTAGGATCACTATTATATTGCTATTTAAAACAAACTCGCAAGTGCCGTTTAATCTGAAATCGGTGCACAAACCGACAGTTTACGATAGCGCGCGCCCTTCAGATGACTTGAATTAAAAACTCGCTGACAGGAATCACGTAGCGTGTGCTTTCCGAGAAATTGGACGGAATTATGCCGTCGATACGGTCGATCTCCGCAAATGTATTCATTTGATTCTGCACAGGGTTATCGTACACAATTTATAACATGCGAATTGTGAAAACTATGTATTAAGTAAATAAATCGAAAAATAATATATACTTTTATCTTGCACTATCCTTTATGGTCGAATACGTTGGCGGCTATGTGTGCTAAAATCAAAAGACGCGGGACCTAAACCTGAGTATCCAGTTATTGACCCAGTCCGATCGTCAGATTTAAACAGAACCCACGAACTAGTTGTCCACGTTATAGGTTAACTTATAAGCTGTTAAAGTAAAACACAAGCGGTTCTCCCTAAAGCGGAATCGAAACTAACCTCAAAGCAATGAAGGCAGAGTGATCTTCATAAATCCATTGCCCTATTTTTGCAAGAAATTCATATAGGAAGTTTTTACCGAGCGAGAATTCAATTCAAACATTACACGCCCATTGTTATAAAGGATTAGTGGGGATTGTTCTCTACTCTGTTCTCTCTACCTTCCTTCCTGCTCAGCGAGTTTAACCAGCCCGAGACGGAGAGTTAATTAATTGACGGTTTTGTTTCTACTTTTCTTGTGCCTTTTAGTCTGAATGGACGAGTTTGTTTAGATTTAGAAGATTCTCCGCTTAGATATTTCTTTCTTTTGATTTATACCCTTATTTTTAATCTGATTTGCTTATTCGATTGATCGTTTATAAAGTAGGAACTAAAAGTTTTGCTGTTTCATTTCAGTTTCAATGTTTATATTACTTTAAAATTATTTTTTCTTGAAGATTTTCAAACAGTGTGATTGGCAATGGAAGTTTTTTAATTTTTAAAAGTAGCTCACCCAAACACCACATTCGAAATAATTGTGGGTAGTTAATATGTGCCAAGTGGGAATTACGTCTTAAAGTTGCATTAATGTTTTTAAGAATATAATAAATAATATAATAAGGTAATAAAAAAAACTCACTTTCTTAAAGTGATCATAACCAACATGAAATTATAATTTACGTTGAATGTTATACGATTTTTAAGAAAGTCGTGTTGTAACCATTATTAACTTCAACGACACTGAAAAGCTTGACTGTTTTTTTAGCCTGTTGTTAAAGAAACAGTTTAGTTAAAATGTAGATCATTTAAATTTTGGAATGAAATTCTGCAACATTTTGTCATATATATCGCACATTTTTAAAACCATATTCCAAGAGATACTTTGAAACAACTCCGTTTCATATAAATATACTACTTGTGTTATCCAATTAAGAAGTCAATGGACAATTAGTCTGTTATTGATTTCTTGTTTTTAAGCAAATAATATATACATATTCTTTCATTTAGAAACAATTATACGGATTTTAAATTTAATTTTTAATTCCCAACGTTTCGATCCCTCTCCAGCGTTCATGGTTATGGGATAGAAAATAACATAGCGATAAAATCTGTTAAACATTTTCATTCAATATAGTGTAGCAAAATATGTAAACATAAATTTGCGAGGTTTTTCTCTGCCTAAACTAAATAATCTGAATGAGCCTGCTGATTGGGACCAAATAACAACTTGAAACAAGCCTCTATGGATAAAAACGAAGAAGAAATTGAAGCACAAACAAGTGAGTTTTAACAATCACAATATTTTGATTGAAGCTTAGTGTGGTAAAATCTGTCACAGTAACGCCCGGTTTCTGAAACACTGATCATCGTATATGTCAACTAATCAGCTGACAAATGGGTTTTCAAATGTTATTTGAGTCGCCAAAAGGATTGAAAATCTTTAAATTGAACATTATGATCATTAAGAAGATCACTGTGATCACTTCAGAAAGTTTAACCATCCTTTTGGCAACTCAAATAACATTTGAAAGACCATTTGACAGCTCATTAGTTGACATCTACGATGATCAGTGTTTCAGAAACCGGCCGTAAATAACGTGGAAGTAGCAGTAATAAACTGTTAATTAAAAAAAGGGCTGAAAAGGGTTAGAAACGTCGGATGCATAGTTTCATCTATTAATGATAAGTGCACAGTGGGAGACACTAACGCACAGGACGACCTTAATCTATTATTAACCGACTTCAAAAAAGGAGGTTTCTCAATTTGACCGTATATATTTTTATTTTTTTTATGTGTTTTTGTGGATAACTTTGTCGTTTATTAACCGATTTTGTTCATTCTTTTGTTGTTGGAAAGGAGATATCCCAAGGGTGGTACCATAATAAGCAAAACATGATCTGATGATGGCATCCCAGCGAAATCAAGGGTTATCATTGAATGTTATAGGTATTAACAATGTTTTTAATTTTCTGATTGAAGTCGGTTTTTTTTTTTGTTAAAAATCATACTTGTTTTGCGTTCAATTACCTTCTTCTTGTTAAAACACACCGACATTTGACTTTAACATTTGGATCCGAAATGGAAGTGTGTCGTAAAAAGCAACATCGAGTGGCCCACGTCGAGCTTACATAGAAAAACAAAAAAAAAGAACTTTTCCAATCAAGTCATTCGCTCACTATTCAGACACTCCCGCCGTTGCTATCTGGTCCGGGGCCGTTGAGAGATTTCGACGCGGGCCACAGAAGCAGGATGGCGCGGAACTGAATGCCCCACCACAATTAGAAGGGAGCCGAGGATTTCATTGGCGAATATTTTCCTTTATCTAACGGCGGTGGCCAAGTTACAAGATTAGGCGGAATCGCTTATTGGCATTTACTGGGCAGATTTAAATAAAACGCTGTTTTATTTTTCAAATAAACTAATTTAAGCACTTCTGATAGTATTTAAAACTGCAATTTACTCTCAAGTCGAGCCTTTTGTAAAATAAATATTCCCTCATAAGCTTCTTTAACCTTAAAGTGTGAGATATCATACGAAGATAGGAATGTAAGAAGATATGGATAGGTAGTATCTATTACATCTACGTGTAAGTCTATCGCCATCTAACACAAATAAGAGAGAGTGATTTCTGGATAATAAATCCGAATTTATGAGGGTGTTAAGTAAAATATTTCAGGAGGTTAGTCGCTGTCCCCAGCCACGAGGCTACGACTGCTTTAATCACCATAACATAATGAATTTCGAAGTAGCACGGGATCTATTGGCAATCTTTGTGTATAAAAGGTAGTGCGCTAAGATAATTAATAAATATTTGGAATAACTTTATATTTAGCGAGTATGTGAATACCAGCACCTAAAGCCATGAAGACCTGATTTTAATATAGTTAATGAGTTTTTGATTACTCAGTGGCGCAATTGCAAAGCCATTCGTTTCGGCTCCGAGGGTTGTGGGTTCGATGCCCACACGGGACAAGTATTTGTGTGATCCATCGATAGTTGTTCCGGATCAGGGTGCTTATTCCCAAGGAAGGTTGACACGACATCGACCAAAGTATGGAATATGATATTACTTTCTTTCAAAACTTTCTAGTTTCACGGACAGTCTTTCATAGCAGAAATTTTAGTGAGAATTGGATAAGTTCTTCTGTCTCTCGTCACTACCGCCGCTGTCTTACACTTCCCCCAGTCTTCATTATTGGAAGGTCGCAATATTGCCACCCCCGTTCGCCTCGCGTCCCTTAATTAGGACATCTGTTCGGATGTTACAGCGAAAAGGTGTGCACCCAATGACGGGAGCCAATGCCGCCAGCGTAAGTGAGGAGTCTGGATACGTATTGATTGGTTTTCCGCCAGTGCTTCGTCGTATCGGGTCTTCATTTTGAAATCTATTTGCAGTAGCGTAATTTATTAGGAATTTAATTTATATCGATCTTTGCTTGCTGGGTAGGAATTTCTCTTTGGAAGGTTTGGCTATGTCGGGGTTCTTAGAAAATTGTGACTTGCAGATGATTTTTCTTGATAAAGGAAGATATACTTTGGACTCTATAACACGATGTAAAGTACTCTCGCTGAAGGCTTTGATGTTATTGAAAGTATAAACAATAATATATTAAGGTATAAACTCGAGTACTGCCAATAATTTTAACTAACTTTATATTCGTTATTTGATGAAGGGAGAATTCTAAACTTAAATAATTATTTTGCTCACCCATCAGTGTAGTGTATCCTGGTGATCAGATCTTTAGTTTTTCGTTGAGCGAAAGACCTTTTTCCATTAATATTGCGAGTTAAACACAAACTCCCACATGTTCAAAACTTAATGGGTTGGCTAGATAAAGATATTATCCACGTTTCAAATAGCTTGATAAATTCCAAATGTGAAGAATTCTCTTCGCTCACTGGGCAGAAACGTAACGCTTTTGCAGTTTTTTTTAACAAATTTAATCAAGGATTTAGGACATGTATGCTTCACTATTTCGAGAAAGAGTAAATAGAAGATCCTTTGAAAATCTGCTGACGTTCCTCGAGATTCTGGAGCTTACCGAATTTCCCATTCGCCCGCGAATATCTTACAATATCGAATATATTCAACAATTCACTAGTAATCTACGTAAGATGTCCTCCTCGCATTTAATTCAATATACTCGCTCGACTTGAGTTGGACTTGCTTATAATTTTCCAAGGTTCTTAAATTCGTAGTGTTAGTGGTCTAACTATGTCCGATATTGTTTCCTGTTAAGCGATTTAATGAAATATCCGTACAATTTCGGCACATTTTTTTCTCAAATCTGATACGGGTTGCTGATTGCGGTTAGTTCATCAACGGTAAGATTAGTGCAAACAATATCGTTATTGGATTAAATTTCTCGAAACGTATCGTCTTGTTGAGCTTCGCGAAGTAAATCGAGTTATAGCTAAAACTGCTTTCCGCGGGTTTTCTCCGCTTCGTACGTTCAATTTCCTATATTGGCTGTACATATACGGCTTGTTATGTGATTATAAGCCATCGACTGGAGATTTGACATCAAAGATTGTAGTGTTCCGGTTAGTTTGTCGAAACATGTGCATTTCGTGTTTTTACGTTCCCGAACAGCAATCACTACCAGTCTATCTAATAAAATATGCTACCAATCTATGAGAAATACAAAGTCGTTCTTGAGCCGTCTGCATCTATCAGTTCCTGGGATAGATCTTTGTTCATCTGGCAGGGGCTGAACCCGAACTGGCTGGAATGATGATGTTGTGAGAGATGCTTGTATTATCTATTGTCGTGGGGCTCATTAAAGTCAGTAATTTGAATATAATACAAATTGGCATAAGGGTTATCATGTTTTTTAATAGTAAAGTAACAGTATATGTGTCCAATACTGAACAAAAGCCTCCTCTGTAAATAGGGTATTGCCCACCATATGACTCCACCACGGCTTGACGAACTTCGCATATGTTTGAAATTAGTTTTTTTTTCATTAGCATTTTATTAAAAGGTGGTAACGCATCTGCAACCCTATGGGTGTTGCAAATGTCCATGGGTGGTGGTTATTATTTAACAACAGGTGAACCGCCAGATCGCTCGCCGCCTTCTCAATTTTGAAACAGGAACCTATCCTCAAGATGTTTTCCTTCACCGGAGAGTACGAGATGAGAGAGATTGGTGCCAGTACGGGATTTGAACCCGAGTTGCTCGAGTATTAAATTAAGATACCCGACACTAAGTTAATTATAAGCGCCCGGAATCAAGTTATTACGACTATTTTTAAAATAGGGACAAGCATAATAACATTTACTTAGAGGAATTGCCTCGTTATTGCTTAGACTTTAGTAAGAGTTAGGAGTACCTAATAGTTTCATTCTCATTTAATTTAAAAGTTGGTGTAAAATTTAACTTTGTTCTACATCAACCGGAGCAGATATTCTTGATATTTGTATGTTTCCTGGTAGAGTTTTTCTTATTTTTTGCAAAAGCTAATCCGTGCTATATGCATGCATATGTTTGGAAAGTGAAATAAGCTCATTCTAAAATAGGCTCCCGTTTTACCCTCTGGGTACGGAACCATAAAAAGGACTTCTAACGAATCATTGCGCGTCATCTACACCTATTTTACGCATGGATTTAATCCGTATATATAAAATTCTTCTGTGCGTGTGTCATACTGTCAGTGACATACCGAACTCCTCCTAAACGGCTGGAATTCAATGAATTTTTGTGTGACTTCAGGTCCATTCGAGAATGGTTTAGATTAACAATTCGGTCCACTACAATTTTTTATTTTAAGTTGTCGAATTTAAGTCGTGTGTACAGGACAACGCCTGTCCGGTCAGCTAGTAGAATATTAAACTCATCGGTTGATCCCTTAGTCAAAGTTGAGCATTTTCTGAGAGTCTATAATACTTTATGAGTTCTACAGTTCGTATAAATTTTTCGTTCTTAATATTTGCGAAACAAATATTACATTTCAAATTAATTTTCTACAGGTTCGCCGTGTCTTTATTTTGTTTCTGCTACACGACCTGTACAACTTCATTAATGAAAATTTATTGATAGTGCCGTCGGAGGCAACTTGACTCAATTACTTGAAATTTTTTCTTAAATTTAATATCACTTTGAAGTGAAAAATATTTTACATTATACATTTTTAATTTAATATCACTTTGAATTAGTTTGTATATGGTTCAATGGGCAAATATTGTTATTTAATTACACTCAAACGTTTTTAAATTTAAAGATCTCGCAGTTTTTCTTGAAATGAAAGTTTCTTATACCTAGGTGGAAAAGTTAGAAGAATATAATATTTATTTAATGCACACGGACTTGCGGATTCAAGGTCTTAGTTGGTAAGGTGGTTGGTTACCCAGGGCGTATCTTAGATTTCTAAAGCATGCATAATGATTACTCAAATCTTAATAAGCCTTCCTAACTGCGAAGACATCGTTTCCATTAAATAATAGGAAACAGTATCACCTAACAATCCTTAGCAGCATCTTAGACGGGCCTTAAATATATAAATAAAAAAACCTTAAATTTATTTAATTAACTCCACTTAAAAAGTATCGAAGCGAAAATTCCCCGTCCCATTCCTCACCCCCGCCACCTCAGTCGAATAAAAGCAACGTTAATTTTTAACCTCACTCCACTCCGTTCGGAGCCAATTCCGTTTAAGCCGAAAGGGAAGTTAATTAAGTGATGAGATTTTATTTCGCTACGGCACAGCAGCGCAATCATTTCATGATTCATATTTTAAATACTAATTGCCAATTTAATTCGTCTAATTTGACTTCGCTTTCAATTGCAATTTCATGTATTTTTTTTTTACGTTTAATTAGTGTCGAGTACTTTCTAGTTTTTTGACCGTCGTTTAATTTTGACACGCTTTGGATATTTCGGTGCGATAACTTTAACGCTGGAAACGTATATTTCTTGATATGCATAAGTAAAGTTTACTAGTTAATAATAAGAAAACAAAACTATTTCGAAGCTATGTGAAGCTATGTGAAGCTATGTGAAGTTATGTGAAGGCAAATCCTCAGTGGGGCCGCGTGGTGGACTATGCCATGATATCCTCTGTACCGAGGAGGCCTTTGCCCAGCAATGGGACATTTATAGGCTGTTACTTTACTTTAATTTTATATATAAAATTTTAAGCTAAGATTTTTTTGCTGACTCAAAGATGAGAAGACATTGAATCATGAAATTGTGTGAATTTCATTATTTTGGTCATGCCTATATTGTTATTTATACGTACGAGTATATATATATATACATACGTTGACGTTGACGTTGTGTTCGCACGTATGAATACATACATCACACAAACTTTACCCTACTTTGACTGATGTTTTTACTTGAAGAAATTGTGAGGTAGCCAGATCCTACCGGCTGGGTACAGTGGCCCTCTGCGGTGGTGGCCCTCTGCGTTGGGTAGGACCGCACATGTGCTCATGCATGCGTTATCTATGAAGAGGATTGTCACCTCATGGCCATCGCGGCTCGATAAGAACCGGGATCTGCTTTGGAACATGGGTGTACCTTGTGTACGCTATGTGCTCACTTGCGGGGTGAGGACGAACTAATGTATGCTAATTATATATGCTACTAATATATACTATGTTTATGTGTGTTAGCACTGTTTAGTGTTATCTAGCGTGACTACTGATGGGTGTCACTTCCTACGTCGCCTTCCTCGATCGGTCGGGTGACGTTTATGAACGGTCACGTTTTTGTCGGCTTGGTGATTGGCTGCGTTTACCATCAGATGGTTGGAATGGTTTTGCACTCTAGATAAACCGTTTGATTAGCTCTATGCAGTGTTCGTGAAAGCTCGGCAGTCTGCAATCGTGTTGTCGTCAAATGTTGTGAGGCAGATGAACCCATCATCACATAAACAAAGATATAACGTTATACATATGGGATTTTTAGCGATGTGTACTTTACTAATGTGATTGATGAGTTTATATAATTTGTTTATTTATTCTATTATTTCGATTTCATATATTTATTCGATAACTAGGCTGAAGAAGCCGTGTACGCGATATACTTCGGTCGCACTTGAGACAAATATAGGAAATAAATAATCATAGAAATATTTATTTTTTATTGTTCCTGTTATTTATATTTTCCGTGGTCACTCGTCCGTATAAGTCTATATCCAACGAAAATGTATTCAGAGTGTTCAAAGTCGATAAATCTCCACTCATTACACTTGTAAATCGTCAATGGATGAAAGGTATTCAAATTTTAGTGGCGCGCCGAAGATTAGGCCAGAATTCCGGTTGACGCGCGTCGCCTGTGGAGGGTTTCTGTTATTCGTTTCGCACAGTAGCCGAGAATTTCGCAAAAAGTTGTGCCGTTCGTCCGTTCCGGGCATAATAAGGACGCATGCGTGAGTGAAGGCCGGGCGATAGGATCCTTTAACGCGTGGGCTATAGGCCGAAATCCAATTGAGGGTCAGCCATTATTCATTCGCGTGTAACGCCTTTGAAATGCGGGATAAAGGGCCTTTCAACGCAACGATTTGCATGGGTCGAAAGCACGCGATACGGGACGTTAGATAAACTACGATACAGTCAAGAATCGTCTGCACTGCCGTTTAATGTGTGAGGTTAGTTATCGATAATGTTTCTCGCGTCCTTAACTTAACGTCACCTTCTGAGGCGCTCTATCAACATTTGCATTAAAGTTGATATTCCGCCGTCGCGAACGTAGAATTTTATAATCCGAAACAGTTTTATAGGATCGCGCCTTTCTCGTTCCGCATATATCGATACGGGCTGAATCTTAATACTCATCTTAATATTTAATAATTGAAATCTATCACAAGAAAGCGCAGAAAGCTTTGTTGACAACATATGGATGGTTATTTTGGTTATTCTGTGAATGGCTTAAACGAGATTATTCACATATTTTCCCGTTCTAAGGATAGTGTTCAGTAAGCATACAGTGTTCAGTGTAAGCAAAAGGTGGTTTACATAGTTTTATTACTTGTTGTGTAATGTTTTCAGAATCTTAACCGTTTTGCGAAAAGTAAGCGCAGTTAGGTTTTACACCCTAACTTGTTTGAAATTAAATGATAAGCCCGTCACGACTAAACATTTCTATTTCATGTAAACCTCGAAAAGTCGTAGTGAATACAGCAGAGATTACTAGAGAGAATTTAAATGTATAAGAACCCTCCGTTATTGACCAAGCCCGGAGGCTTATTAAGCCAAAGTGGCAATGGGCGGACCGTACAGCCCGTAGAAACGATAACTGATGAAGAAGAAAAGTTCTCGCGTGGCAGCCTCGTATTGGCCATCAGAGTGTAGGATGATCCCCCAAGATGGAGTGACAACATGTGCAAGAGGGGAGTCGATGGATACGACAGTGACTTAGGGACGTGCTTCGTGGCGATTTGTAATGGAGGCCTATGTCCAGTAGTGGTCAAAACAGGCTGAAATGATAGTGATGATGATAAAGTAGATCTCTCGATCTCGTCATAACTCCAAGTCTGAAGCGTTCCCATTTCTGTCTCACTTAGTGTATCGTTTAGCAACAGGTTCATCGCCTGTCATGTACCTGACCAAATAGTGGATTAAAATTAACAACTAACAGACTATAAACGCTGGAATGTTTTCGATTCTGATGGATAAAAAATTACATTAAAGCGAGAAAGAAAAAAAATACATTACAATGTACCAACGGTTAATATCAACAGGATAAAAGTATCCGGTAATATGTCCACCGTATAAGCAGGGATGTTTTTAAACTTGGCTCAAAATCGTTCAGCCTAAAGATGACAGTGATAGAGGAGGGACTAACAATAACAAAACCGATACAGACCTTTGCGTTTATTATATTAGCGATTCGGAAATATCGACAACACGGGACAATTGTGCAACCCTAACCGCTAGGAATGAGGTGAGCTCCGCAAATATTGACTCAAGACTTAGAGCAGACGACACAGAAATGTAACCAAACATGTTGGTGTCGTGTTTATTTACGAAGCAATAGAATCCGCAATGATGTGTTCGGATCTGTGACACTATCCCACTTCTCCAGAAACAAGTTTGGGTTCCGTGATCGCAGGTTAACTATAATAGTGACAGAGTAACAGTGCAGATAAACTTTTCTAGTTAATCCACAATGAAAAAAGAAAATCACACAATATCACCTTCATATCAAATCTTTCAATTACTGGCCAACCTGAGCTCGATCCACGGTGCCGGCACCAAGGAAATTGTTAATTTTAAGTGCCGAATTATCACGTGCTCAGCGGTGACAACAACATCGTGAGGAAACCTGCATATTTTCGAAATAATAAAAAAAAAATATATTGAAGATATGAGAAGTCCGCCAATCCGCAGTGGGGCCGCGTGGTGGAATGTGCCCTGATACCCTCTGTACAGAGGAGGCCTTTGCCCAGCAGTGGGACATGTACAGACTGATACTTTACTTTTTTTTACATAAATACGTTATACACGAGAAAACAAAACACCGAAATTAAATTACTGTCTATAGTGTAAAGAAATATTTGTCTTCAGCTGGAAATTTACTGGTGTGAGGCCATGCAGCAGTATTGATGTAGTAAAAGGGCAAGCTATTCCACGACTTCACAGAAGTTTTCTCCTATCTCTACAGTCACAAATATTCAATATTTAAATACGGTACATGTAGTAATAGGATGCGCACCCTCTCACTGCAGCTATATGGATATTATTTTCAGGAGGACCATAAAATCGTCGTTAAAGAAATTATTTCATAACCGCGGTTCATCGTCTATCCACTGCAATTGCATTTTTTTATTTTTCAATTTATTATGTCTCATCTCGTTTGTTTTGAATGTTCGTGACGTTTGTTGCTTGTTAAAATAAAATTTATGTCTATGTCTATGTCAAATTATTAACTTTTACTCGAGACGAGGAAGCATTTAGTGTTTATATCGTCAAGACGTTTCATCGCTCCGTCCGAATCAAAAGGTATTATACATTTAAGCGTCTTACATTTTAAATGGGCTCCTAATTGCACATCAAAACTGATTTTGTTCCGTTCAAAAGGCTCGCTGAATGTCGGACGGAATAATAAGCATGGCGGGGGCGATAAAGTGAATCTTTAACAAGTTGGATTTCGGCAAATTCATGGCACCGGCATCGGACTGCTCATAGTCGTTTTATTCGTGAAGATGTTACGGGTTGACGCGATTATATCATTAAAACATCGCAATTTTGTCATTTGTGAGTTTTTCGTAATGTTTTTTTTTTTTCATAATGTGAAATGTTTTAAGCAAGCAGGCGGTTACCTGGTGTTAAGTGAATACCGATGCCCATGAATATGTGCTACACCCGTGGGTTTGCAGATGCATTGACAATCTATTTTTAAAATTTGGCCACATTTTAAAATTAACCTTTTTTTAAACTATTATTTTTTTATTTAAATGGATAATGAATATGAAATTGTCAGTAACTACGGTTATTTAGGAACATCACTAATTTTTACCGTTGCCCGAAGTCTCATATGCTATTGAAATGTTTTCTCATACTTTTGGCATCCCTTTAGATAAGAGAGCATCGTTCCCGCGGTAAAATAACACTTTAAATTTCATTTCATGTTGTACGCTATGTGTGGGAGGGTTTTTCTTTTGTTGCTTGGATACGCTGAATCGAATTGACCACCTTGACACTGAGTCACGAAGGCATAGATATAATTGGGTTAAAAAAATATACGTTCAGATAAAACTGACAGATTAGAAACAGTCTTCCATTCAATTAATTTTACATATTTTACATCGTCTACAGCACA
This sequence comes from Iphiclides podalirius, assembly GCA_933534255.1. Taxonomy (NCBI): domain Eukaryota; kingdom Metazoa; phylum Arthropoda; class Insecta; order Lepidoptera; family Papilionidae; genus Iphiclides; species Iphiclides podalirius. The sequence goes on from OW152826.1 coordinate 13,440,104, forward strand.
AAGCATATAAAGCGTATCTGATACTTGCAAGGTCAGGGTCTTAGAGATTTGACTTAGATTCGGTCACAAGATAATCGAAGATGCAGCCGATATCACGATGACCGTTCAAAGTCGCACAATCCTACGTTCAAGATGAACACCTGGTACTCAAAATGCTTGTTAAGCATAGCAACGGCCGCCTTGGGGTCGAATCCTCCTTTTTCTTTAACCGCGTCTCAAACCGGGACACGAGTGAACGTTTATTTTCGTTACGACCATCAAAGATATCGATACGTTCATATACATTGCGGGTTAGAGCATATCTGTTCTAACTAACGCCCGAATCGAAACGTCCATGAACTTTATTATAGATGCGTCTATCATTGTCGTATTACTGTGCGTACTAAGTTAAATATTTACTTGGGTATTTGTATAATTTACAGTTATGTCATTACCTATTGCGGTAATAGCCAGCAATGGTCATCCTGCACTTTAAAATGTCTGCAATTATATCGCGCACAAATGTCCGTAATTAAGGGCCGCAGTATACTTTATCTTTTTTCCCTTTAAAATGAGATTTGATTAGGTACGGTCCGGGGGCACCCTTTTGTGTTTTAGTCACGTTTGAAATTAAGCCCACAAAGGGTTCCAAAGCCTTTAGTATAAATAATTTATTGGCCATTGAATTTATCGGGATGCTTTTATTTTGCGTTGATGACCAAAAGGAAAGTCTGAAGCAATGTTTTAGTAAAGGAAATTGATTTAGCCGTTTTGCTTTTCATAGGCAGCGACTAATTTAAGAAAACGGTTCTCTTTTACCTTCAGACAATATCACAAAGAGTCATTGCTACACTAGAAAATACGTTTAACTTCGTGCTTAACAAGTTTTTTTATATATTTTTAAGTGAACTTTTACTATGACTACGCTTATGCGGTTGTTTATGAAATAAATCAGTGTTCATCTAATAATCATTAACCTAATTAGAAACATCTCAGCCAAGAAAAGGAAACAAACACTCGGTGTTTACTGAGCCCTACGGCTATGCAGCAGTCATTACTTTTGGTACAAATGGGCAGGTCTCACAGAAGAGGTTCGAGGTGTCACCCTTGCGTTTCGTCTGGTGATTTTCTATAAGGCCGCGGTACTAACCCGGCGGAGCCTGCCCATTTGGGCAACAACACAAGTTGTTGCATAGACGTGCCACAATATACTGCAATAATATAGATAGAGGCCAAAGATAATTACAAATAATAAATAAAATAATTGAATCGGGTATATCTAAGAAGATCATATAGAGTCCGTGGTAGCTCAATGCCTTTTAGTTAGGTGTAATCAAATAGACTAAGTTTAAATCCCGATGATGATATGAATCAATTATTTCATGCAATCTCCGGATAATTTCCGTATCACGTGATAAACAAACATGTTTATCACGTGATACGGAAATTATCCGGAGATACCAAGAGTGCTTTGGGGGTGGATGAAAAATTCCGCAAATGAAGTGTTGTACAAAATTATTTAGACAATATTGGGACAAAATTATTCAGACAATCAAGAAAAGTTACGACGCGAGAGTCAAACAGCGTTTTGCTAGATTCCTAACGAGTTTGTTTTCAACAATTTCCTATGGGTTCCTCATTGTAGTCCTTATTATTTCAGTTTTCTATTGCAGTTTTATCTTAACGCCCACGTCCGTTAGTCACCGTTATTTTTGATAATGATGGTTAATTTGTTTACCGTTAGCTATGGCGCGTTAAAAAAAAACACAACAGTCTGGTCTTTTGTCAGACGTGTCAAAATGTTAGTTCCGTAATCGCTGTAACAACCTCGTAGACTGGAAAATTAATTCAATAAGAAAAGAAAGCAAGACCCAAAATGGAAAAGACTGTTGGCGTACACGATGAAAATGCTGTGAAAAGAAGAAAAAAGATTTTAATTGGCTTCAACGAAACAGTAAAAGAAAACGAGACAAGCAATAAGATCAATAATAATCTCTCAGGTCTAAGAGCCACAGCTGTTTATTGAGTTTGATGGTGGTGTTAAACTAACCATTCCAAGGTTGCTTTCTGATGTAAGAAATTGATGGCATTGTCAATGACGCTGACGCATTCCACTCTGGGCTGTCCCTCGCCAGTCTTTGACGAGACAAGTGTCAAGACACACACTGATCCCATAAGATGCCAACTCGCACGGTCGTTTTTATAGTTGAACGCTTCCGTCAAAAGCCTAACTGATTTATATCGATGATGTCGGGAACAACAAGAGACTTACGTCCATATGGCTCGCGGATTTTTATAGACAAATGGGTTGCTACGCAGAATATCTATATAGCCTACTTCCAAGGCTTAAAAATTAGAGTTACATAAGCGGATCGATATCAGCTGCCTCGACCTTTCACCCAGTGTTTTTAGAATGTAATTGTGACTCAGTCTAACCACAACAAATGTTCAAACAGAGTGTACGCAGATAAAAGCTGCTTTCAGTCCGCTCAAACAATTTCCACTTAAGCGACGTCATAAATACGATAACGAGCGACTATTTGTCTAGATATCATTCACTGTCCGTTATTTTATTACTTCCTCACGCATTGCTTTAAACGGAACACGTAAAGCGGCCACTCGAACAAAGGCTTCTGAATGAATTAGTCCGAAAAGTAATTCGAAAAGCGGAGGGCTCGCGTGATACAAGCAATTAATTCCCGTACACCGTGAATGCAGTGCTTGTATCTAAATTGTAAATAAGCCTCCCCGCATTGCAACGATGTGTTAATAAGCGGTCAGTGTCAAAAGTATCAAACGCTGGTATTTATTTCTGCCTCTCCACCTGTTTGCGTCACGGCACTGTAGCTTTCCGCTGTAGTTAACAGTCAGCACATTAGCTGGAGTCAGAATGAGTTATTACTTCATTAAAGCTTGAGTTAGAGGGATTACTGCTCTGTTTCTTATTTGAAATTGTATGAAGGGTTGTTTTCATGCGAGTTGGTTATCAATGTCAAGCGTCACTCGACATTGTATGGAATATAGGGCAGATGGCGAATAGTGTACATGTTTTGTTTTCTAACTACGTGAACACTGCACTATAAAACGTAATATTTTTTAAAATTTCATAGCGTTTAATGTAACTTTCGCTTCGAATGTTTTACAGCTTCCATGATCACGAGGCCTGAGATGTTGACGCCCTCAAGACACAGTTAACCCGGGCTTCCTTCAGTTTTTAAATTATTATTTCGTATCAGATCTAGTGAGAAATTGCGAACAACAAGACTAAGCGTGTGTAGGTGAACTTCAAGTTAAATTAAACTTTATACTTGGGTCACAGTGAAGTTCTAAGAAAATCATAAAACGGCTCAATGTAGAAAGTTGCCACTACTTTTACTGATGTGCAAAGTTCCCTCTGTCAGTAAGCCTCTGTTTGCCCGTATACATCTTCGTTATTCGATGGAACCATTGAGAAAAGCAGTGGGCCCATTCTTCCCTAGGGGTCTTTTCTACGGAGTCTTCGTAAATTGAACACCTTCGAACTTTCTTGAGAATAAATAAAAGTTGCAGGCGGGCCAGGTCGGGACTATATGGCGAAAAACTCATTATCTCACACCTACCATAGTCAAATATTCGTTTCGCGAAGTGCGCTGAAGCGTTGTCGTGGAGCAGGATCCTGCTTCGAAGTCGCTGCTGCAAAACATTTTCCAAGAGAACAGGGAAACAACAGTCAGCATACGAATTTGCATTAGCTGTCCATCTTACGGCTCAAAGTCGCGAAAGGAACTTTTCGAGCATATAACAAGGCAATCATCTTTTTCCTCTAACTACTTCATTTCTTTTCTTGAGCCGTGATAGCTCGGTGTCGGGGCGCTCGCCTTTAATTCAATTTACTCGAGCAACTCGAGTGCTGAGTTCGATCCCCCGTGCCAGCACCAATAACATTGTTAATTTTAAGTGCTGACTTATCACGTGCTAGGCGGTGAAGGAAAACATCGTGAGGAAACCTGCATATTTTCGAAATAATAACAAAAAAAATCGAAAATAATAGTAGTCCGCCAATCCGCAGTCCGCGGGCCGCGTGGTGGACTATGCCCTGATACCCTCTGTACAGAGGAGGCCTTTGTCCAGCAGTGTGACATTTATAGGCTGTTACTTTACTTTTTTTTTAATTCATTTCCTTACGTTAGTTGGCCGATCCTCAAAAGAAAACACCCACTGAGGAGATTGTCTTTTGGTTTCTGGTTCGTAGCGATATATCTAGCTTTCAGAACCGTGATGATGTCAAATACAGCATTAGAGTCACCTCCTTTTTTCTAATATTTCGCGACACTAATCCATACGAAGGCGTTTCTCTTCATATCGTTATCGTCTCGATCTTGCCAAAGTATCGGGAATCCATCTGGTACAAAGTTTCCTGAAATGGTCGTGTAATATTTTTGTACTTGACTCATACCAATACCTAAGCTTGCCCTAATCTGCTCGTAGGTCACTCTCTTATCTTCCTCTATCAACATTAGAAGATAATATAAGTGCGTCGCACAGCACTTATATTATTTTCAGATATTGGTTATGAAGGACGTCCCCTACGCAGGTAATTACTGAAATTGTTAATTCACTTTTAGTTTTCTACCGTTCTTAAATAATCTTTAGCGCCCGTACGGCTCTATGGATAGATAAGATGGATAGAAAGTTTCACCCACCGGTCATTCTCACGAGACAGATAAATCACTGGAGTGTTAAAAACCGTCTGGAAAGACATAAAACAAGGCATATGTTATGCTCGTTTACGGGAATATATTTGATTTTGATGCAAATCGCGTGTTGTAATTACAACGCGGCTAATTATCGAATGGGAGATTAAAATTTAAGGGAGCCATTAGAATTAATGGGGCCCCGGTCGGGACCGGTAACTTTCGTCTTTCGCTTGTAACAATGTCGCCGCTTTGAGATTCCAAATCAGATAGCGGTGGGACTTGTTCTATCGCGTTATATGTGCTGTTTGTAATCATTGAGTGTTATTGGCGGTAAAGATAAAATTGCTTGGGAACTCATCATGTAACACAATATCGTAAACTGCATTAGACTTATTTTTGATATTGATTGCCTTAGGTCGTAAAGACCAGACTCAAAGGATATTCAGTGTTAATACAAAAATGTTGTGCTTCTAAAAAATGAAAAAAAAGGTATTGGACCTCCAGGTTCCGCGTTGATATACGATGGTTATGATTCACGTAAGTCTATTTAAAAGTCGTAATATTTAAACCGTTATATTTCTATTTGCAAAGCTCTTTGTGCAGACAACACACAATCATTTAAAAGAGATTCAATAGTTTGTAGAAATAGTTACAACTGAAAATACGCCAAAACTCTTCATGGACCATATAATTCGTAAAACCTAGGTGTTTTTTTTAAGGATAACTAATTGTTTAACGTATATATATTTTAAATACAGTTATTTAAGGACTTCAAAGCGTGCAAAGCCGCGGGCGATCAGCTAGTAATTTATAATTTGTCATTGTTTAATGATATCAAAGCATTTAGTGTACATATATTTCTGGCGGACATTTTGTATAATTTATGTTACCCTTATTCAGTTTATTGTTAAGATTATATTACCGTTTGCTGTTTTGTAAAAAATAAAATAAAAATAAAAGTAGTAAAACAAATTAACGCATTTTTAATGTCTAATTCTGCTATTAACTCTGACGTTTCAAAGCTATGGAGTCTATGGTTACAAGACAGATGTTGAACATCCTAATGTCAGAGCTATCATGAAATTTTGATAATTTATCTTGTCTGATCTTCGCATAGGTTTTCTTGAATTTAATTATAAGAAGTATTGGATCCCAAGCTGTTGGTAATGCCTCTTATGACATTTGTAATTTTGATAACCTTGCGAATTATGAATGGAACAGGTCTGTATTGCCTTGCGAGGATTTTTTTTGTCAAATCTTATGTAATTGTTGGGACGGTCGAGTGTCTGGTCAAATACTGCAGAATTCCTTAACCGTTGGAATAACTTATGAGCTATTTGTGTTTTACAATGTTTATTATTCGCGTAAGTACAGAAAATCGCTGTCAGGCTTGTTATAAAGCTGAATGCTTGTAACTATATCAGTTCATATGAGCCGGCTCTTTCTAAGTTTTTATTCCGGTCTAGTCAAACTTATTATCTCACATCGTGCGTGTTGTTCGACCGTTACGTTATATCATTACAGCCGTACATGCATATGATTGTTGGCTTTACGTTCGTCGTCATGGGATTTCCCTACAATGGCCAGATGGTTCCATTTTTGAAATTCACCCGTTACCATTCTGATGATTAAGCGATAAACTATTCCTAGCAACCCTTCCGTTTCCATCTAATTAATTGTCTAGCCGCGAACACGGGCACACGAAAGAAATTACAGACGATAGTTTTTTGGAATGGTTCCGTAATTATTTCATATTGTTATCCGTCAAATTATATCAAATGTTTGATATATACACGTGGATTAAAACTTTGATGGCTTCCCAACCACCAAGCGACTATTGCTTGCGGAAGCAAACGGGAATCTACCGCTTTGGTAGTAACATTGTTACTTCATCTTACATTTTGATATCATTACATTTTTATATCTAAGATTCGAGTAAAAATAATATAATAAATAACTATACAAAAATTAAAACTTTGTAATAAGAACCTACATTGCCCGTTTCTTTTAGGGGGAGGGGATTTTACGAAAAAGGCGTATGATATCATTTACATGATCATTGGCGTAATGAATTAGCGCCTGCCGTAAGCCTCAAAGGCGATAATAAAAGGCACAGATGTATTTTTCATCATCCTCCCGGAACCCCAAAGCTTTCCACGTAAGCCCGCGGCATAAAAATATGCAAAGCAACTTTCAAATTACGCAGGTGGTGCGTATTGCGACGTCTCCTAATGTGTTTTTGTTTTCGACCGACGTAATTAATTTTCAAGCATACGTAATGGCTTTTTAACGCCGCCGCCGCGCTTCGAGGGTGCAACTCAGCAAACGCGGAGCGATGCTCGATTCCCGAGCGGGACATTTCTTTCGCATGTTCGTTGTTACGACGTCGGTCGATATTCGTAAAGTATTTCGGTGCGATTCCGACACCCTGGGGTCCACCCCTACGATGTTTTACGACTAACGTGATATTATTTTTTTATGCAAGAAAGTGCACATTCATATTTGTTCATACCGCGCATTTTAATGATGACCATGACCAATGAACATGCTTGAGTTGCAGGTACGTTGTGTAACTTTTATGTAGAAGGAGGCAACACAGTAAATGAGTGGTTTGATGGTAATTGGACACCGTTGCCAATGAAAATTTGCAACGAACGAGGATTACAATTTAATGTCTTCCGGTCAGGAGTAGTCTCTCTTATTGAAGGTTTCAAAGTAGTGTCGGTTCCGAATCATGAAATATCATTGACGGCTTATTAAAAAAAATCGCCTGCATGGCCGAAAATTAAGTGAAAACTAGTCACCACTACCCATATGCATCTGCAACAACTGAGGTATGCAGATGCGTTGTCGTCCTTTAAAACGAGAAGAAAAGCAAAAGAAAGAATTGTTCTGGTACGTCCTCAGACCAGTCAATCCATTCACGCGGAACCACAATGCGTTCCTCTCTCACAATAAAACAGGATAAATTTCAAGAATCGCGTGCCACCATTTTCGCGGCTACTCCACATGAATGGAATTGCTTTCCAGACAAAAACGGGGGAGAGGTAGCATAATGGAATACGTCAATTATGAATCCCCTTGTAAGAAGCGGGTGTAATCCGGCCGAATTGTTTTCCTCAAATCAAGGTAATAGGGAAGTCTTATTGACTTGTTGTTCCTGTTATACTCGTAAAACACGTCAGCAATTCAATAGGAATATCCGTTCGGAAAAATATAGTGTAATCGTAAGAAGAGATTAACAATTAGCAATAAATAAGCTCAAAGAAGCTAAGATTGTTAAAGGGAACTGAACAACTGAACAAAAACATTTCTACTTATTTAATTGCTTAAGTATTTTTTACATACAGGAATATTATTAACATAAAGGTTATCACAGATATAATTATTTTCATTAACTTTCCCCCGAGGCGTTGAAACTTTAAGGTGGCATACTGTCTTAGAGATTGTCATTCGAATAATCAGACAACCTTCATTCCCTGGGGGCTTAAATCAGTGACAGTTACTAAACCACCACTTAATGAAGTAAGTACCTAATTGGTAATCTTTTCTAAAGGTCTAAAGATTACGACAAAGGCACGTGACACTTAATATTCTTCGTAAGACTTTCAAAGAAGAGAAATAACTAGATCATAATCAATATTGTCTGTGTCTACTGTGTTTTATTACTACATATTTACTGTGTTTTATTTTTATTATAATATTTTTGTTTCAATTTTTATTACTTCTGCGTTCAAATCCATTAAGGAAATTTTGAAAGATTTATTATTTTCACTTTATTATATAATGATAAATTTACGTAGTGTACAGAATTGGATTGAAGTTATTCACAAGTACTTACACCGTAGTTGATAATACGGACGGTTCTAAATTATTTTCGAACATGATAAAAAAGTTAAACATATAGAAGTTCCGTAAAATAAACTGGTTATTGCAACATTGAACAATAAAGAGCACTCACTGCTGTCCGTTACAATGTCCATTTGGTGTAATACACGCACCTACTAAAATCCAACACGGTTCGGACTGCAATTACAGCCGTAATGTCAAGGTCACAGAGGTCATAATCGCTCATTACTTCCGACGACAATCGTTGCACGGAGTGACTTTCAAATAAAATAGGTTAATAGGCTCTTTAACGCCGAAACTTTAAAATCTTATAGTTTGCTTTAAACACACACCTTTTAGTCCAAAGATTAAAACGAACAGATTTCAAATGCGCATTGTGCAGGAAGTAAATATAAATTCCTCATTCTCATGCCAGTATTTATAACGAGTTGTTATCATTACACGATGGTCCGAAATAAAGATGCACTTTATACAGCCGTAGTTGACACATAATTGAAAATATATTTGTTGTTCTAATTCAGTTATTGTAAGAGCTTACGATATAAATCGTTCAGTATAGAGGAAGCCGAAGCTCGCTATATGTTTGCTACTTTTTTCATAATAAAGTAATGAATATAAGATCAAACTTTTACTTTTCTTTTTTATTATGAATAACCTCGAAAGTTTTTAGTTCAAATAGCATAAGGGATAAATATCATTATTATTTGTTTATAAAATATAAGAATTAATATTAATTCGATTTCTTAGACATAGATTAGCTATTTTTATAAGAGCTGGTGATGTTATTTTTCGATTTTTATTAAAATACGTCTATTGGAGTGTATATATCGATTTGGAAGCTAATATTTCCAGTAGGACATACCGCGCAGTTATATGTTAACTGTGCGCATAATATTGTAATACGTAACTCTATTTAAGAGGGGTTTCTTCTCTTAGCACCGAATATGTGCAACAGCGCTGTCGGTCAAGTCCTGGCTCTAGTGTTAAAAAAATCAAAGTTCCCCAGAACTTGTCTCTTAATCGTAGACTCATAATTTTGGTTTAGCCACAAACTCGAGTCCTCTCGTAACGTTTACCATAGCGCCTCTGTAAATTACGTACCACTCCCGCGTCTATTGTACCGCTACACAAGACATCACCACGGGAAGGCCTCTTAATCTTTGACAACGAAATAAAGAAGCCGTGCTGAGCGCTTTTATTGGCCGCTTATCTCAACGGAAGCTTGTACTTGGCCGCTCCAAACTTTCGGATGACAAATCGTCAACCGATATCGTGCTCGCGATCGGGGGGGGGAAAAATGAAAAACGTCCGTCACTTTTTAATGCGGCGATAGCGAGGCACCCGCGCCGGCTTTTGTCTCGACTCTGTTTATTTTTATGTCGGATAGTTTCGTTTTACGGTCGCACCGTTCGACGCTCGTTCGCCTCCGTGTTTCGTAATGCGCTGGCATTTTAAGTGTCATTGACGAGCTTTATCGTCCAGGTCTTTATAAATGCGAGCCGTAGATTATATTGTAGAAGTCCGCGGGTGGAGGGGAATGGTCGCCTCATATTAATGTCTCCAATCTAATTGGCCTCTCGTGACAAATGGATACGATTTAGCGTTCCTAACCTCTGGTGATAAATCGCCACCTTTGTAGGACCGCTAACGTGTCTTCGCCCGTCGCAGCCGATTTTCAACTGTAAACTTGTTAGGCAAGATATTTAGACAAAGCTTATATTAACTCAATGCTCGTTTCATACATCGGAACATTTGTTAGTTAAAATTCCGGTAACAGCTCGATTGAATTGTCAGTTGCAATTTTAAAGACGGGTTTTGAATTCAAAGACTAGTAAAAAGCAAAGACTAGTAAAAAGCAACGTAGAAAAGAATCTGGACAATGCCCTGATGCTATTTGTCCTAAAGAAGGCCTTCGCCAAATGGTATGAAAAATCTGCATAGGCTGTTATTTTATTATCTAATTTAATAGCAAAGTACCTGGAGGACCGAGCTTTGCTCAGTTTTTTTTTGTAAATCATGTATTTTGGAAATAAAAAAAGCAATGAACTGGTATAGAAAAAAAAGTAAAAAAAATAAGTGAGTAAATGATCGTGATACGAGCCGCGGCCGTCTGTTTTGGGGCCGCCCGATTACCGACCGAGCTATTATAAAATTTTTTTTTGCGAAATTTACCGTTCCCTGAAAACAGGGATAAATATATATATATATATATATACAAGAATTGGTTCGTTTAAAGGATAAGATAAACATCGCTGAACGATAATGCACTTAGTATACTGGCCTATCAAAGCTTTTTGTGGTAGTTGGTTTGGTCTTCATGATATAATAATATAATATGTATTGGAAAATATTAATATAATATATACTTAAAATAGTATTATAGAAGTCTGCCGTTGAACGTGCGTCACGAAAAACTATTAGAACATCTAAAATAAATACTTGGATATCATAAAAAACGATTTTTAGAGTTTCGTACTCAAAGGGTAAAACGGGACCCTATTACTAAGACTCCGCTGTTTGTCTGTCTGTCTATCCGTCTGTCACCAGGCTGTATCTCATGTACCGCGATGGTTAGACAGTTGAAATTGCTGTTGCACTATAACAACAAATACAAAAAAAAAAACAATAATAAAATATTTAAGTGGGGCTCCCATACAACAGACAACTTTTTTTGCCATAGATAATGTTACGGATTCATTGAATCCTTTATGCGTGAGTTCGACTCGCACTTGGCTGGTTTTTAAGCACTACGTGTTCAGTGGTATGTGTTTTCTTGCCGTGAAGAAGACGGGAGAGCGGTATGGTTGTAGATATAATAAGCAACGCAGACGAAGTCACCGGTATCAGCTAGTTTTTATTACGATAACTGTTTGGCTATTTTTGCACCTGATGGTGAGTGGTATACTCATTAAATATACCGAATGAATGAAGATCGATTGGATATTCTCTTGTTTTATTTCAGCGTTGACAAATTCTAATTTCTATTCCGTCACAAATTCTTGTGAATGATTTGAATTTAATAATTTGCCAGCGTCTACGCTTTACTTATTGCTGTACCATACATGTATATTATGAACATAAGGAAGTTTATTACAAAGAAGGCAATATCAAACTTAGCTATGCAACCAAAGCAAAATTAATAATAAATAAAAATTTCAATACATAATTTCACATCATAGTTATTAGGCGTCGCATCGTTTAAAAATACTTAACCGTCGTGATTGTAAAGTAATAAATATAAAAACACACAGACACTGGAGAAAAAGACAAGTTTCAAAAACAAATAAGGTTAATTACAACTACAAGAAAGAGGCTGAAGATGTTTGTGCAAAATCGGGTCGTGTTTTACGCAGAGCTTGTGTGCTCCGCCATCAGAGATGGCATGCAACAAATTGAGTGAGCGCTGAATAATTTGAGGCTCATCGCGTACGCTCGTTAACGTTGTAAGTTTTTTCAGGGCGGCTGAATGAGTATCACTAACGAGATGAACTCACAAACAATAGATTTAGGCCGCTGTGAAGAGCTAATGGGGGTAGAAATTAAACTCTTGCATGTCGGAACACTGGAGGTCGTAGCAAGAACCCTTGTCTGGTTGATTACCTTTATTTCATTTTTTTTATTTTATTAAAACAATTTATTACTTCTGTTGTGATGCACTCAAAGATTAAGTTTAACAATACACATACTGATTTAAATTTAAGGAAAAGATGACTCAGTGAGGCCGTCGCGTTGGTAAGCTATTGGCTTCGGCGTCGGGGGTCATGGGTTCGATTCCGACACGGGACAAGTATTTGTGTCTTGATGAGTTGTTCTTACCTCGAAAAGAAACTATGCCATTCCTGACCGCGATGGCTGTGTGACAGGGAACGTGTCGCCTCTACTTTAAAAAAGTGCCATTGTCGCAGGAATTATCAGATTTGTGAAGCAACGCACATCAAGACTTAGAACAAATATTTAATGAACACACACATTTTATCTTGCGTAGGGACCGAAATAACAACATGGCTAACAATAGCAAGTAAACTGTGGTACGGCCACGAAACAGTCTTCACTGCTGCAAGAATGGGTAGCTCCGTCGGGGGCCCACGACCTCACGGAGGACGTGATGAGTGAGGGCCTGATGAGTGAAGTACCGGCACCCACTTTATTAAACACTTAACATCAGGTGAACCGCCAGCCAGCTTGCCAACTTCCAACACAAAAAGTAATTTCGTGTGATCTTTTTCACGTAAAAAATTGCATTGGTCGGTGTTCGGTTCAACTCAGACTGTCCAGACTGCAACTTAACTTCCCTTACACACAAATCAAGTTTTATATCGACAATTTGAGCCTTTCAGGTCGTATCAATAAATTCTCACGCCATTCAGGCAGGACTTAATTTTATTGACAGATAAATCTAGAATTCATAGGGTAGTGTTACTTAATCCAGCGATATTGTTTGTTTGTCATAACTCGCGTCAACTCTGAGCTGTGGCTTCAAAATTTCATTATGCATTTACATTATAATAACATGTAAATCTGAACGAAAGCGCAATGTTGCCATGTATTAATTCAGTTGCATTGCCAATTGCGGTGCTGTTGCGTTGCTTATTTTAATATCAATGCATTTGACAGGTCATCAAATAAGCCATTGAAGTTAATATTTTAATCTGCGCCGCGTAATATCGCGTTTGACTGGGTTGTGCATTTTACTTTATGCTAATATAAATTAAGCTCTAAATATTAATGCGGCGTTGCGAATAATTTCAAACGTTTTGTGGATTTCAAAAGCAGAATTGGTTTCACAGCAACTATTAAGCCCTGAATATGAATTGGCTGACTTGGTATGACCATGACTGACTTACGGATTCTTCAAAAGCCTGCTAGTTCATTGATAAGCGTTTGGAGCATGATCCTGCGGCTACCGATTTCAAATTCTGGTGCCGGCACCAAAGAGATTGTTAATTGCAATATCAAGTGCTGAATTATCACGTGCGTAGCAGTGACAACATCGTGAGAAAACCTGAGTATTCTTGAAATAATAACAAAAAATCGTGGGGTCGCGTGGTGGACCATGCCCAAAAACCCTCTGCGCAGAGGAGGCGTATGCCCAGCTGTGGGTCATATATTGGCTGTTACTTTACAGTACTTTTACATACTTTTACTTTACGCCAGTCTTATGTAAGACATTTGAACTTATCAGGTCGATCGGGAGATCACTCTGTCACGATGCAGACTTAACAAATGTTACATTTACACATACAATTTTGATAAGACAAAATTTAATTATCTTATTTACAAGTTGAAACAATTGGGCAAACATTTTGAGACGGCCATTTACATTTAGGGGAATTAGGTGTCAAATACAGAATAAGATTACATCGTGAAACAACAATTCAACAAATCAGTCAAACAATTCAACAGTTTTTGAACTCAATTTCTTTTAATGTGAACAATTATGAGACTAAAAAACGGATGTAACCGTCTTAAATAAATTTCACTATCGAACAAATGGAATCAACATTGAAATCTTTCTCGTTTTCTTCTTTCACTTTTAGTCTTTCTCTTCTGCATCATATTGTACTTCACACTTCATCACCACATGTTTGGACTAAACAAGATTATCTATTCGCAACAACAAACCGATTCCTTAGGATATAAAATTTCTGTTCTTGAGTTTTGGTAATAAAATAGCCTCCCTCGGCAGTTGCATTGTTTACGTACTCACCTCCCTGTCTATCCCGTAAAGAACAGGCTAAGTGCATCATTGTCAACACTTATGTAATTAGGGAGAGCTCACACGGAGCAGTGCATTTGGCGTGAATTATATTTTCACAGAAATTTCCACGAGCCAGAGAGCTGGGGGCTCGGCGCGCCGCGAGCTTTTACGACGCGCAAAGAAATTACAAAATTGGTCGTAAAACAGTCGGATTATTAACGCGACGCCGCTCCCAACAAACTCCATTATAATGTAGTGAATGATTTACAATTGCTTTTAATGTTAATGCACAAGTTTTATCCGCGCCGCTGACGTTTAACGATCACTACCCGTCTTTGTTTTAAGTTATTAAGTCGGAAAGTTTGGAAGCTTACGGCTGTTATTAATTACCGGCCCATCCCAATTGCCGAGGTTTTGGACGTAAATACGGGTTTTACTGCGGGATGCGTTGTTTTCCATAATGATTTTCGTGGCGGCGGTGGCGCAGTGACTTCAGAGGGGCTTGGAATCTGTCGTCGTGAGTAGAAGTCACGTTTCCCCTTTTCGGGTATTAGATAAGAATAATATAAAAATAAAGAATGATAAAATGACTCGGTGACGCCTTTGCTAAGCTATTGGATTCGGCGTCGGGGGTCGTCGGTCCGATTCCCACACGGGACGAGTATTTGTGTAACTCACAGACAATTGTTCCGGATCTAGATATTTGTTTTTCAAGGAGGTTTGATTATATTCTTGATCATCGCTTCTTTTTGAAACGTTTCTACAAAGCAATACGAGTAAAGAGGACATTAAATCCAGCTACTGCAGGAAGTATACTTCTAATTAGTACACGTGCAGAAATGTATCTCAAATCTCCTAAAACTTTAGGGTTAACGTTAACTGTAATAAAATTAATATAAATTAATATAATTAACAATCACAATTGAAGAGTGAACATTGAAGTAACATTCTACCTCCTCTTTTTAAGACGACCCAAATTAAGTAGTTGGTAGTGAACCTTCCTCTAACACCAGAGGGTATGGGTTCGATCAACGCAAGTGGAATATATTGCTTGATGAACATAGTGTTTTTCCAGTGTCTGCGTGTTTATATACGTATAAAATGTATTCATTTCCAAAAGAAAAGTATTTTAACTATGTTTATCAGTTATCTAGTACCCATAATACAAGCGTTGCTTAATTTGGGACGTGTAAAAATGTGTTGTTTAATATTTATTCATTTATATTTTACGACGCTCCACGCGGAACCGAAACCAATAGTATATAGACTCGCAGAGGATTATATTCCCGCCCGGGGCCGATATAACGCATATCCGTTTACAGCCCCGCAGTGCCGTCGTTAATTGGGAACGCGTGTATATTCCTGGCCGCGGGGCGATCTGACCAGCCCAGGCCTCCCTCCATTGCAACGGTAAAAGTGCAAATTCGAGTGCGCACCGAGCGACGACGTGGAATTTCAATTTCGCCCGTCGATACGTGTTTACGTCGAAATCTATCGAGTGCTGTCGACTGTACTTTTGCAGCATTCGAGGGGGGAGGGGGTTGGTATTCCTTTCGCCGAAATACCCGGTTCGGTCCGAAAACGTGTCTATTGACGTCGTGATAGAGGGGCAGCTTTGGTTTATTTATTGTTGCTTTTAATTATTTCCGGAACAGTGGGTCCGTTGTTTAAAGGGGGATTGTGCAATAAATTAAGACTGCAATAGTTCTTAATGTAAGTGTTTTTAAGTTAGCCCGAGAAGAATCAAATTACTGTCGTCATTTTCGTTTTTGTATCGACAAGCGTAGGCTTCTATTGTCGCTCGTATGACCAGGGTACCATAATCCTCACGCACCTGCATTCACATCCTTACCGTAAATTTTCAGAGACAGAGATTATCATCCTTAGTCTTAGATCATCTCTTAACTGATTCGCGACGTCCTAATTTTTAAAAAGCACAAGATTAATACCGACTAGCGACCCACCCCGGCTTCGCACGGGTGCAATGTATTATACATATGAACCTTCCTCTTGAATCACTCTATCTAGTAAAAAAACCGCATCAAGATCCGTTGTGTAGTTTAAATATCTAAGCATACACAGGGACAGATAGACAGCGGGACGGCTTTGTTTTATACTGTGTAGTGATGCACAGCAAAGGAACGTTTACATTTCAAGTGACATTTTACCACAGTCATTCACTTGTTTTGCCTTCTCGGAACCCCTCCGAACTACTAACACTTGAACTTTATGGTATGGTATTAAAGTTCAAATTGACTATTAAGTATTATTACGAATCTTTTGTACGGGAATATAGAAAAGTGTTGTTTTTAGACTTTTTCAGGCGATTTTTTAATATTTTTCTTTCATAAGAACCTTCTCCTGATAATAACAAACACAGCAAAAAAAAATAGTGAAATCGGTCCAGCCTTTCACGCGTGATGGCGTGACCAAGGGAAATAGGGGTTCATTTTTATATATGTAGATATCATTTCTATCTTGAAAAGTTCAATGATGGAGATGCGAAATCAGTATAGCTTGCGTCAGCCACAAGGCATGGCAAAATTTACTAAATAAACACAGCTGGATGGTGCGAAAAGCTTTCGAAATTATGCAAAATGTCTCAAGTGTAATCTGTCATGGGGCAATTCTGCTTGCTTCTGTTTCCCGCGTCAATAATACATTGTAATAAACTGTTCATAAGTTCACAATTGACATAAAGTTGGTCGAATAAGAGACATTATTGGTGTTAATTAATAATGTAAAAGTGAAGTAAAGTAACAGCCTATAACTAACAGCCTGGGCAAAGGCCTCCTCTATACAGAGGGTATCAGGGCATAGTCCACTACGCGGCCCCACTGCGGATTGGCGAACTTCACATATCTTCGATTTTTTTTTGTTATTATTTGGAAAATATACTGGTTTCCTCACGATGTTTTCCTTCGCCGCGGAGCACGTGATAAGTCAGCACTTAAAGTTAAAAACTTCATTGGTGCTGGCACCGGGGATCGAATTTAGGTTGCTCGAGTATATTGAATTAAAGGTGAGCGCCCGGACACTGAGCTATCACGGCTTATAATTAATAATGTATGATGGCTTATTTATTTATTACATACTTTATTGTACACCGCAAAGAATTTAATAAAATAAGTTTTAAAAACTAGGTGCAATAAGGCGGTATCGCTAAAAAGCGATCTCTTCCAGAAAACCTTGGGACGAGGAAAAATGAACTAATGAATAATTTGTGGTGGTGTGCTCAATAAACTTACTTAATACGTACTCTTCTAACTTTTTGCCTAGCCTTCAGTACAGAAATTGATCTTGTCGGAAAGATTAAGCGTTATACACATAGCCATAGATATCTAACGAAGAACAAACGTTTTCCCATCAATTACTTGGTTGCTGCGACTCTTATGACGTCTTCGGTCCACCTAGAGGGAGGCCTTCCAACGCTACGTCTTCCGGTTCGTGGTCGCCACTCGAGAGCCTTTACTCACCATCGGTCATCAGTTCTTCGAGCGATGTGGCCTGCCCACTGCCACTTCAACTTGCAGATCCGGAGGGCTATGTCGGTGACTCCGGTTCTTCGGCGAATTTCCTCGTTCCGGATTTTGTCGCTCAAAGAAACTCCGAGCATAGCTCTCTCCATAGCTCGTTGTGCGACTCTGGGCTTCTCCAAAAGACCAACCTTTAGAGACCACGTCTCAGTGCCATACGTCATCGCTGGCCACGCACACTGGTTGTTTTTTATTTTATTTTTTATTCTTAACATCAAAATAATTGCAATTATATTTAGTCTGTATAAATTAAATTAATTAACTAAATACTCAGAGTTCTGGCGCTCGTTTTTAATTCAATATACTCAAGAAACCTCGGTTCAATAAAACGGTCCAATAAAATTGTTAATTTTAAGTGCTGACTTATAACGTGCGGTGTTGCCAAATGAGTAGATGGTTCACCTGATGTTAAGTGAATACAGCCGCCCATAGACATCTGCTATACCCGAGGGTTCCAGATGCGTTGACAACCTCTTGAAAATTGGGCTCCGGCCACCTCACTCACCAGACGAAACGCGAAAGTATTATACTTACACTTAACGCCGTCTTCTGTGAGGTCGTGGTACTTACCCGGACGAGCCTGCCCATTTATGCAACAGCCGAGGCTACTGCGTGGCCCTACCACCATGAAAGATAAAATCGTAAAGAACCCTGCATGTTTTCGAAATAATAACAAATTTTTTTGATAAAAAAAGATATATGAAATCTGCTGATCCGCAGTGGGATCGCTTGCCTAACTATGCGCCCTTGTCCATCAGTGAGATATATATAGGCTGTTCCTTTGCTTAACCCAGATCCTTCATTTTTTTATGTGAAAAGTTGCCAAACGAGCAGATGGTTCACCTGATGTGAAGTAAATACCGCCACCCATGGGCATCTGCTACACCCGACGGTTTCAGATGCGTTGACAACCTTTTGAAAATTGGGCTCCGGCTACCTCACTCACCAGACGAAACGCGAAAGTATTTGTCATACTTCCACTTTACGCTGGTCTTCTGTGAGGGCGTGGTACTTACCCGGACGGGCCTGCCCGAATCATGTTTGATCTGATAATTTACCGAGATTGTAATGAAATGTAAAGCATAATTGATTCATGGGTCAAAATAAAGTGAAATAAGGGCTTGAGTGGTATTGTGTTACTTCGATTATCTCATTAGTCGTTCAAATGTCCTTTTTTTTTTTTTTTTTTTTTTTTTTTTTTTTTTTTTTTTTTTGAATTTAAAAAAAGCATTGCCCTTACTTTAGGATAACATTGTCCTGTGTTGTAAGGACGTTTTACAAACATAAATATCACGCGGACAAACACCCAGATGCAAAACAACTATCTGTGCTTCACAAAAATAGTTGTCCCCTGTGGGAATCGAACCCACGACCGCATTAGCAAGGTAATGCACGGCCTCTCCGTTCGTTTCGCTTAGCGTTTCGACACATCTAACACGGGAAAGCACGGGTCACTTTCGATACATTTGCGTGCGGTGCTCCGGCGAGTGAAAAGCGCTCGATACTGCCCGCACCACCGCCTGGCACCCGTGACAGATTATTTCCTATTCCCGCTCTGCGCTGTTAATTTCTTACCAGCTCTGGCGTCACACGATAACTCTGGACTTGGCCGTTCTGTATGACGACCACGGTAATGGAGTGCATGATTTCTTTCTTTTTTCTGATACTAATTTCTTTCCAGGTCCTGGCGGCACACGATAACTCTGGACTTGGCCGTTCTCTGTGAAGACCGCGGTAACGAAGCGCATGCTTTTCTTTCTTTTTTCTGATGCTAATTTCTTTCCAGCGCCTGGAGTCACACGATAACTCTGGACTTGGCTGTTCATTGTGAGAACCATGATAACCGAGCGTATGCTTTTGTAAGAAGATAGCAAGCGAGCCGGCGGGTCAACTGATGTTAAGTGATATTATATATAAATATATACGTGGACATTTGCAACGGCGATGACTGCGTGACTTAATTTGCGCGTTTGATAGCAGAATTTTAGCGAATTTGCCCTTAGAGAGTTTGTGAAAAGAGAAACAGCCTATAAATGTCCCATTGCTGGGCAAAGGCCTCCTCTGTAAAGAGGGTATCAGGGCATATTCCACCACGCGGCCCCACTGCGGATTGGCGGACTTCACATATTTTCGAAATATATATTTTTTTTGTTATTTATTTATTTTTGTTTCAAAATATGCAGTTTTCCTCACGATGTTTTCCTTCACCGTCGAGCACGTGATAAGTCAGCACTTAAAATTAATAATATCATTCGTGCTGGCACCGGGGATCGAACTCTGGTTGCTCGAGTAAATTTAATTTATGCGAGCGCCCGGACACCGAGCTATCACGGCTTTTGTCTTGTCGTGACATTGTAAAACAATGATATGTTTATAGTATTTAAGTATCGTATTAGGATTTCATCTGTCAGGTTTGGGATGACAGTTCTATGAGATAATAATATCATCATTACCATTAAAGTTTAAAGTCGAAAGAGCTTGATTAGAAAAATGATGAAGGTAATATTAGTTAAAGAACATTGTTAGACGTAAACACAATTTTGGTTTCTTTTTAACAGGAATAAAATAAAAACTATTCAGTTTGTTCTCTCTCGATCACTGTATTATATAGCTACATTACGCAGTATTATATGTAATTTGAAAATTTATTTAGGAAATTACTAGCGATTTTTTTCAAAGCTAACATATTAATTGTATATTTTTAGTACCTACTATAGATAAGCCTTATATTTTAAGTGTTTTTTTTTACCTCAATTAGGATTTAAATGTTTAAACTGATTCGTTCAAGTGCGTACCGAGATAGGATTCAATTTCGTAACCATGAAATCGAATGTTATGTGTATCTTGTGCGCAATATCTAGTGTGTCGCAATGATTGTATACCAAGGTCTTTATTATGCCTACGCCGTCAACAGAGGCCCTTTATCTGTCCAGCCTCGTCATAAATCCCGATAGCAAAGGCGACTCTAACGCGCGCCACGTTAGAAATAACGTTATCGCAACAAACCGACGGCTTCGGTAACAATGCGCGAGCGTTTAAAAGTTCAAAACGCAACATCTAAATAAATCAACGAAACTCACCTACGCCTTGCCCTTACGTGATGTCGATGGAATTTAGCGTCGCAACTCTCCAAATCGAGCTCTGCCGCCCCGACATACGGCCTAGGGCGACTGAAGGAGCACCTCGCTAACTTGGTAACTGGTTTTGTAAGAGCTGGGCTCCACTACTGGAATACACTCGTATTATCGGTGCCGTGTTTAAAGCGATGCTGTACGTACTTTTGTTTCGTTTAAAATTATCACAATCATATTCGAGTTGAACCATTAATAATACAAAGAGAGAAACACGCTGTACTGCTCATTATAATTTATAATATTTAACACAATACTTGTTTAAATGCTAATTTATGTATCATTTCGGACTGAGAACAGATTCCGGTTCAGTAAATATGACATTAGTGTTTCTTTCTTTCTTTCTTTTACGCATTTCACAGATTTATAGTAAAATGGTCTCTAAGCTCTTTCACCATTAAAAATTACAAAGCTATGAAAATTTAAATTATATTTTTATATATTTTAATTATATTTAAATGTTTTTACTTTAATTATATTGCTAATCTCTGCACTTGAGATAAAACTTGAAATGCCTAAGACAGGTTCAAATCCTGGCGGCGTGGGTTAAAGAAGTTATCTAAGCATTTTAAATTTTGAGGTTTGTTCGATGGAATGATTTGTCTAAATCATTTAGACTCATTTTAAAAGTACTCCATAAATATTAGCGTCTTGTTAAATGTAATTAATAATAATTAATACTTTTCTGGTAAAGTAATTAAACGCTGTGTAAAAAACTATATCCATGTCCCAGAGATCCGTTTCTAATATTTAGACCAATCCGGAGGCGAATTCACGGGTAGAACATACATATATTTGTTTACAAATGTTATGGTAGTATTATATATCAGACCTGCGAGTATGTAAGGATTTAAATGCTATTAGTATTAATTGTAGTTTCTTTGGCTCGTGTGGGGTTTTTGTGCGTCAGTCACTGGGAGAGCTTTCGTCTGGGTGAAGCAATTTTGATGATTCTTTTTTAATTGAAATCTGGTGCTTCCACAATTTGGTTCTGACAACGGCATCCATGAGAAAAGCATAAAAGACTTAACGACTGCATTAAATTGTTAAATTTTGTTAGGCAGGTAAGGTTATATAGGTTAGATTTTCAAGATTTGATTATATTAAACTAGCGACCCGCCTCGGCTTCGCACGGGTGCAATGTATAATACATATAAACCTTCCTTTTGAATCACTCCATCTAGTACAAAAAACCGCATCAAGATCCGTTGCGTAGTTTTAAAGATCTCAGCATATATTAGGACAGACAGACAGCGGGACGTTTTTTTTATATTTTACTTGGGACATTGTTTTGTACTACGTAGTGATTTAGTATTATTTTATAAACTTTTTAGTGCTAATAGCGTTTATTGAATTCGGTTCTTTTTTTTTTTGTATAATTTTGGTAAAGTCCGATCTACATAGGGAATATTGACCCAGAATACACGAGTACCTACGACGTTAGCTCCCTCATAGGGCCAGAGCCCGGGCCGCCGTCGTGTGTTAATAAAAACCGGTCTCTGTGACTCCACAGTCGTCCGTTCGCGATTGGACCCCGCCGCTTATTAAGCCGTGAACGACGTCAATGGACGCACAACATGACCCTCGGGAGGTGTGACTCCGATATTCCTTCGACTCGACTTGACATCAAAATTTGTGGAAAATAATGGGATTTTTTGGCCGTTGCGGAAATCGAACCCACGGACCATAGAACCTCGATAAAGGAACGTTAGAGTTGTAGAAAAAATAGAAGAGAATTTGTAGCCGCTTCGGAAATCGAACCCACGTCTTCCGTATTTGCATCCAGACGCTTTAACCACTATGTCAAACGACTGATACACTGTTTTTCTTCATATTTTAATTTTTTATCATAAGTGCAGAGATTAGCACTAAAAGAAAATTTATATTTCGATAAGAAATGTAATGCTGTTAGCTGGCTGGTATTGACTAGTCTCTACCGAATAGACATTAGAAGAGATTATATTAATTTATAACATTTTTGGCATTTCATTTCAGAAGATTTGAATCGTTGACTAATACTCAGATAAATGGACTAAACGCTGAAAATATTGATATATCAACCTCTTGTGTTTATTATCATAGCTTTATTTTTTCGAGCTGATGAATTCCCCTCTTTTAAACCGGCTATTTAGTCCAAACTTTATAAGCTTCTATTTATCGTCATATAATACAGTATTTGTGCGTTACCAATAGTTTATACGTCAGTCAATTGTTGCGTGTTTCTCAACACTGACACTTAATCTGTTATTGTTAGAAAAACGCCAATATTTTACTCGTGTCGGACCTCAGAGATATATGGTGAACTCTATCGGCTGTAGCAATTATTCTATCTCGTGGGTTATATGTTTAAGGCGTCAGGCCTGATTCAAATAACCCCAGTGAAATTAACATAGCGCTTTTGTAATTTCAAACGGCCCCGAGTGAATTTGTACAGCGATCCGCTGTGGAATTGATTGCGAGGGGCAAACAAGGCTTTCCTTGTTCCGATTGGTTTTTGCAAGTGATCGTTAATTCATTGTTTCATTAAGAGTGAGTGCGCCCGCCTTTTTCCTTGTTTAAATATATGGCGGTATGGCCTCGCGGCAGTCTTCTCTGTTGCACGAATGTGCAGCCTAATTAAGGTGAAGTAAGTACGTTCGGGTAACTACCGCGACCTCGTAGAAGACCGGCGTGAACTGGAAGTGTTATACTTCTGCGGTTCGTCTGGTGAGTAAGGCCAGGTCCACTTCATTAAAATATGGCAACGCATTTGCTACCCTACGGGTGTAGCAAATGTCCGTTTGCCACCTTCGCACATTAAAAAAAAATCTGTTGTGATAGAAGATCGGAGACAAGCAAGTGGGTCCGCAATATAAATAGGGAATATTAGTTGCCAATTTTTAATAAGGCTTGGTCCCACTAACTTAAGGAAGAGAGCGAAAAGAATAAATGCTTCTACTTTTCTTTGGTTCTCTGTGTTCCTCTTCAAGCTGGCTTAATCATGCAGCACCAGATCTGGCTTCCTCGTTTAACCGATGCAATTATTGGCTACAGCGTCGTTCAACTACCGCGGAAGGCAAGATTCTGATACGATGTGCGATTGTTAAACTGCGTCTTCAAAACATCACGAAAGCCGTTTTACTATTGTCATCTACGCGCGGTCCCTTTTTAAAACATCGCTACTACAATAACATGTATTTCTTAAATTAAAATATCTAGGTTCTGTATATAACACTTTTTGTTATATATGCTTGTAGTCTTTGAGATTCCGTAACTTCTCAACATATTGACAGATTAATGTCATATTCACACTACACATATGTATACATACGATCTATTGATGAAATGGTTCAGAACTATGCTAGGATACAGCTGTAGCGAAGACTTCTGTGGTAATTTCTCATCCAGCCTTATGGGCTTTATCAGACACTAGTATTGCGAAAATACTGTTCTGTAAAAACCTGTACAGTAACCAGCAATTTCTGTCTGTTACCAACGTCTGTTATTTTTGATTGCCGGCTTAAACTCCTGTATGTTTATGTGGGCAGCAGTTAACTTTAACGTCGACCGTCTAATCGGCAGCTAGGTTGACTAATAGTCGTAGTAGTGACTAATGTCAGCAGTGTTCGGGCGTAAAGTTTAAAATCATTACGGGCAAACGGGCGCGCCTTATCGCGCGATGCGAAACCGCGCCGCGTTTTCGAGAATCCCTAGCGTTTTACGACACGCACACACGCGCGCACGCAAACGGACGGACGCACACGCGCACGACTCCACGGATTAGCCCGCGGTCGGGTTAGCACCGTCCGTACCGGCCGTGACTCACCGATGGTGTCGGATTGTACTTTCACTGAGTAGCGGCTGTAATCGATTGTCCCGCGCGGTGACCACAATCCGGTTCGGCGGGGGACTGTCCGGGGTGGCGAAGGAACCGTGAACTTTTATTTGGACCGAACTTTAAATGTAGTAGGGCCACGCAACAGTATTGCACCAATGGGCAGGTCCACCCGGGTGAGTACTATGACCTCACAGAAGACCGGCGTAAAGTTGAAGTTCACTTCTGCAGTTTGCTGGTGATTTAGGGGCCCCTAAATCACCAGCAAACTGCAGAAACTTTATTATGAGGTGGCAACGCATCTGCAACCCCACGACTGTTGCACATTACGTTAATGGGTGGAAGTTATCATTTAACATCAGGTGAACGGCCAGATTGTTTGCCACTCAAAAACTAAAAGAAAATCGTTGTTCAACAATCTGCCTTTGACAGTCCTTAAAAGCATTCAAAAAAGAGCAACCGTTGAATTTCTTGCCGGTCTCTTTTCAACAGAAACTGCCTTCCGAACCGGTGGTAACTTAGTTATGAACTTGTTCAATTTTAATGTGAAATTCGACCTTTCGTAATAACGTGCAAGCTTCTATTTAAATAAAGATATCTTGACTTTAAATTTTTAATTTGAACTAGTATGTGCAAGTGTGCGGGAAGTCGATAGATACAGGTGGCTCAGGCTCGTGATTCTTGGCACTCGGTTGGGGAGGCCTTTGTTCGGGAGTGGACTCAGGCTGACATGATGATGTTGCCAATTTTTTTGCAGTTAATATCTATTTAATTAAACTCTGATACAGAGTGACCAATAAAAAAGATACACCGTAAAGTGGTTAGTGCTAAGAGCATAGCTTAAACAGAATATTATAGATGTTGTAACATATAAAAATATCGATGGGAAATCATACATTTATCTAATCATGTATCCGAACATAAGCCGATTGTTATTTGATTTTGTTCTTTGTCTTTTTAAATTTGGGAGAACCACGTGGCAGCTTCAGATGATGCTCAAGTTAGCATACTTGTCTGGGGAAGTGCCGGACGAGTATGCTATATGTGGGAAGGAAGAATCATGGGCCCACTCTTAAAGGTTGGCAACACACAGGCATTCCCACAGTTGTCGTAGATGTTGTCAGGGCGGTAATCACCTAATAAATAAATAGTAAAAAATATTTTTGGGACACATTTCTACACAAAGTTCTCTAGCCTCAAACTAAGCAACCCTTGTATTATGGGTACTAAATTACTGATAAACATGCTTAAATATACTTTTCTTTTGTAAATGAATACATTTTATACATACATAAACACATAGACACTAGAAAAAACACAATGTTCGCCACAAAATATTTTTCCAGTAGTGGGGCTCGAACCCACACCCTCTAGTGCTCGAGGCAGGTACACTACCCACTGCCATTTGGGTCGACAGATTAATCGCCTACTCGCTTGCAACCGTTTTATGTAAAAAAAAAGTTTAGATTGGAAAGGGTCATTTTACTAAAGTACAGCGGAAAGTTTGATACTAGTTGAAGTTTAATCTACAATAAAGTATAAGTGCTTGGAAATATTTTAATGAGGGCTCCTTTTAGATTTACGTATTTTGCTGTTTGTCGCGATTATTTACTTGAAAATGCTTCCTTAGATGTTTACGACTTAGGCAGCTGCTGCACCACTAAAGTTTTGGGACTGGCTGTAATAATATTCTGTTATGAGCGAAGAATATTAGATAGCCCTTTACTAAGTTTTTGTCATTTGAAATATTTTAAATTTGTACTTTGAATAATTACAACACTTCTTGGAATATAATTACGCTATAATGTCTGTTCTTAAATACAAAATCTTCACGAGGAGAGCTTTTATATAATGTGTAAAAAGTTGAAGATGTGAGAGAGATGAGATATATGAAGTGACGCAAAAATAATAAAAGTGTGGACAAGCTTTGCTAGATCGGGTATAACTAAGACAATGTTTTGATTGATACAAAGGGCATTAAGTAAAACGTCTGACGGCTCAGTTCCTGTCGCGTAGTCCTAGGGCCTAATTCCATTGGACTGTAAACGTATGTTCCTGCATCAACATTCCAGTTTCTTCAAAATCCTTCATAGAAACTCCAACGTATTTATTAACTCGCTTTATTGTCTTTCTGTCTGTCTTCGGACATTTCGCTAACGACGTCACATACGTCTAGTATCCTCCTATGAGCTAGATACCTGTACTTTAAGTTTTATAGCTCATAGCCCTTGCAACGTTAACTCGTTTCACGGGGGTCTGCAAATTTTTCATATGATTTTAAACTACCTCTAGCAATTCTCGATTCGATAAGAATAACTTTAGTTATTTCATTTTAATTTATTTATACTGTTACACGGTAAAACTCTTATGAGTTTATGTTTGTATCAGTTTAATAAGTTAGTAATTTTTTTTTAATACAAATAAATTAAAAAAAAAATTCACCCTAGGTGATTGGAAATGACTGCTACTTGCAGTTGTAAATATGTTTTCTAAAGTAAACTTAACCGTTTATAAGTGTGATAATTGTCTATGAGACGAAGCGTAAATCTCATGTTATAATTTATTCACGAATAGGGAAGAACGTTGCACTGATCCATGTTCAAGCCCGACGTTAGATTAGCATAAAAAAAAGGTAAGGACATGTCCCACTGCTGGGCAAAGGCATCCTCTATACAGAGCGCGGATTGGCGGATTTCACATATCTTCAAAATATTTTTTTTTTGTTATTATCTCCAAGAACATGCAGATTTCCTGCCGATGTTTTCCTTCACTGCTGAGGACGCGATTAGTCAGGACTTAAAATTAACAATTTCATTGGTGCCTGCAACGGGTATCGAACTCAGGTTGTTGGATATATTTAATTAAAGGCGAGCGCCCGGACACTGAGCTATCAAGGCTGTAATTAGCATCATACAAGCATGAAATTCAAATCAAACCGTTCCAGAATCCCGTTGAACTGTATACATGAAACTTGACACGTAGGTCGCAGCTGGTTAGTGATATAATAATAATGATAATAACGAGGACCTGGCTCACGAGGTGACCGACATGTTGGGTGGTGTGCCGACCGAAATTATCCCGATAGTCGTGTCTGCGAATGGGTTAATCCCAGTCAGCCTCTCCAAACATCTGAGGCGACTGGGACTCCGGGACGGATCGCTCCAAGCTCAAATGCAGAAAGCGGTGCTCCTCGATACCGCCCGCATCGTCCGCCGGTTTCTCTCCCTATCGCCCTAACCCTCGGCCGTTTGGTCTCCCTTGCCGAGAGCTTCCGTCTGGTTGGGTCCTATTTATATATGTATTATATACAACATTCATATGTATATGTTTATTTTTATCCATAATATTTATTTTATATATGCAATATGTATCTATATTTTTATTTTTATTTATAAACCCAACCAGACGAGAAAACAAATGAATATCCCCCCCATAA
Source organism: Iphiclides podalirius (assembly GCA_933534255.1). Taxonomy (NCBI): domain Eukaryota; kingdom Metazoa; phylum Arthropoda; class Insecta; order Lepidoptera; family Papilionidae; genus Iphiclides; species Iphiclides podalirius. The sequence continues at coordinate 13,468,223 of OW152826.1, forward strand.
TAATAATAATCGTTTATTTGTTTAAATATACATACACTGCACAAAATATTTAAAAAGTAACATAAATAGAAAAAAAAAATAACAATTATTTAGACAAAATGGTCAAGGACTCAAAGTTGTAGCACGGAAGGTACACCAACTTTGATATTCTGTCCTAGCCAGACATAATTTACATAAAGAACACGCTTTATAATAGGTACTTACTAAAATATTGTACATTAACTATTTATATTAATATAACTATCCAATTAATAACTATTAACTATTATATTTAAAAGACTGGGTACTTGAAGCCAATAATTGCTGCCACAAAAGCCATTTCCATATGTGGTTAGGTGGTATTTTTCTATTCGTGTGTCTAGTCAACAAACGGTACGGTGTTGACTCACCGATAGCGTTCGCCAGCCGCGCTTCTAGTGCCCCGTGACTCAACGTTTGTTATGTGACTTTTTGTTGTGAGCGCTCTTGTTACGGTCCCGGTCGGATTACGAGCGTAGCGTAACAGCCGCCGATGACACGGCGGTTACGACGTCCGTTTTACCGCCTGGGTTCGCCAGTTCAAATTGTAGGGGCGTGCACCATCATTTTCAACCGACTTCAAAAAGGAGTCGGATCTCAATTCGACTGTTTTTTTAATGTTTGCTACTTCAGAACTCTCGGCCCAGTGAACCGGTTTTTATTTTTTTTTATTTGAAGCACCTCCATTAGTATTGGATCTTGGGCTCCGGAGTTACTTAGAGAGCTCCTGAAAATCAATTATGTAACGAATGCAGAGCGAGATAGATATTTTTGAAGTCGTTTTTTTTTTCGTTTATAGAAATATTATTTTTCAAACAAACAAAAATAACTATCTCACATAATTATGTTTTCAGTGTTTGGTGAGGAATTGTTGGTTTAGGACCGGTTAAGTGAGCTCGATATGTTTCGTACGATATTTGAAAAACTAATGTATACTTGTAAATTAAATCGTTTTGGATTTCAAAGATATTTTGCCCCAAACTCGTTATTTTTCCTATAAACGTGATGTTAATGTTTAACAGTCTTAATATGGTTTATTACTTGTGTTTTATGTATAGTAACAGCCTATATATGTCCCACTGTTGGGTAAAGGCTTCCTCTGTACAGAGGGTATTAGGTCATAGCCCACCACGCGACCCCACTGCGGATTGGCAGACTTCACATATTATCTACGAAATATTTTTTTTGTTATTATTTCGAAAATATGCAGGTTTCCTCACGATGTTTTCATTCACCGCGGTTATATATGTATAGATAGCGTGTTTTATTTTTCATGATGAACATCATTGCTTGTTTGTAATAAAGCTGACGAGGAATATTTCTCATAAGGCCAAACTTCAATCGACCGTAAGGTGTAAAGCATATAATTGTTATTACGAAGTACCTGTAAAGGCATTGGTCCCTCATATGTAAATTTAACAAATGTTTAAATTACTCGTGTCAAATTTTTAAATTATACATGTAAACCTTCCTCTTGAATCACTCTGTCTAGTAAAAAACGCATCAAGATCCGTTGCGTAGTTTTAAATATCTAAGCATACATAGGGACAGACAGACAGCGGGACGACTTTGTTTTATTCCTTTGTAGTGATCTCAAAAAGTTGTTATTTGTTTCCAAGGTAATACCGTGGAGTTGATCCAAGTTTCTCTCTTGTGTCTTGTATTAACTGATATTAAAGCTTTCAGTTCCGAGACTATTAAAGCTTCATCGAACGCAGAACCTGTGGGCTAGTCAGAACCCACAGATTTGAAGCCCTCCACAGTGGGTAGGGCCACGCATGTGTTCATACGTGCGTTAGCCAAGTGACGCCTACGGGCTATCGAGGTACGGTGCGGACCGTGACCCCGATAGCCGTTGACTGTGCTTGCTTAGTCGGTAGCTGGGGGCAGTGAAAACCGCCCTGGAACGCCGGTGTACCTAGTGTACACGTTGTGTTGATTTCGCCGTGCTCGAAGGTGAGGTTGGACTATGGCGTTGGCTGTTGCACTAACTGTGTGTGTGTAGTGTTATCTGGCGGGACCCTCGACGGTGGATCCCGCCAGATAACCTCGATCGGTGGGAGGTCCAAGTTTCTCGCTTTGCAAACAACGTCATCATGTCGCTGTTTGTCTGTCGTAAAAAAATTTCTCTTATTTTTTTTTGCAAACGCTCTGAAAGAAGTATAACTTCAATAATTATTTGTTAGTTTTTCCTTTAACTTTCACGTATCGTAAATACGTAACGTGTAAGAAAATATCTCCCATCGCCATTCAATACGGCCCAAACCAGCGCATAGGTGTGCCCACAGATATTCAATTTAGATAAAAATTTATCTCATTCGCCTACATCCAACCGAGTGAAGGGTTCCCTTGAGAGTTGCTTTGTTATATTAACTTAATGTTTGTTTAGGTAATTGAGTTACGTATTTAATTAGGATAGGACATGAAGTGACTTGGCAAATAGTGAAAAAGGTTAACGATCTGTTGACCAAGGCATTAGTAGTGATATTGCTTTATTATTTTAATAATATATTACGGTGTAACAATAATATTTTCACGGTGGTAGGGCCACGCAGCAGCCTCGGCTGTTGCACGAATGGGCAGGCCCGTCCGGGTGAGTACCAGGACCTCACAGAAGACCGGCGTGAAGTGGAAGTATAATACTTTCGCGTTTCGTCTGGTGAGTGAGGTGGCCGGAGCCCAATTACAAAAGTTTGTCAACGCATCTGGAACCCTCGGGTGTAGCATATGTCCATGGGCGGTGGTCATCACTTGACATCAGGTGAAACGTCAGGTCGCTAGCCACCTTCTCACCTAGAAAGAAATCTGATGTGACAAATGGTATTCAGGTTCCCCGGTCGACACATAGCATTACAAGTTCAGTGACATCTCAGTTATTCACATCCTAGCTTCAAAATACATAAGAACTAGCTAAGTTTTTTTAAACATTGCCCTTACTTTAGGCTAACGGTTAGGTATTCTACGGTGGTAGGGCCACGCAGCAGATTCGGCTGTTGCACGAATGGGCAGGCCCGTCCGGGTAAGTACCACGACCTCACAGAAGACCAGCGTAAAGTGACAGTATGACAAATACTTTCGCGTTTCGTCTGGTGAGTGAGGTAGCCGGAGCCCAATTTTCAAAAGGTTGTCAACGCATCTGTAACCCTCGGGTGTGGCAGATGTCCATGGGCGGCGGTATTTACTTAACATCAGGTAAACCGTCTGCTCGTTTGACAACTTTTCGCATAAAAAAAAAAAATAACATTACCCTGTGTTGTAAGGACGTTTCACAAACATACGTTTCACGTGGTCAAACACCCAAATGTGAAACAACTATATGTGGGTAACACAAATAGTTCTCCGGTGTGGGAATCCAACCCACGACCTCGGAAGTCAATGCCTTGGCAACTGCGCCACGGAGTCATCAAGTTAACACATGCTTTATTTTATATAAGCTTTGAATAAGTATCATAATTATTTAATAAATCACCATTAAAGTATTTGTCTACTATCTTATTTAATTACTGTACCAATCAATCTTCTTATTCCAAATGATTTGCTATCTTAATAAATAAAAGCGACAATACCAACGGGACTTTGAGGGGTTAAAAGATATTATGATGGCTCTTTCTATTTCTCCTACCTTATTTCATCTCGGAACTGACAAGTTTGGAGACATTAATTAGAGGCTATGATTTTTGTAAATAAGAGAATGGTTTGTGCACGGCGTTGGAGTTTAAACCGACCATTTTATCGTAAGTCTTATGTTCCATCTACAGGACCATCACTGATTAAATACAAGAAGAAATAGCTGTATGCCATATTACGTATCCCTGTTTAAGATAGTAGGACATGCAAATACTCAATTGATGACCCAACCGGGCTTATACAACACTACTTCCATTGGGACTTAAAGTCACGTACTACGCCAAGTACCAGAACATTTAGCTACCCAGCCCTCGTAGATATATTTACCAAGTCCTACGGTTACCCATAACGGAAGTTGATTATACTTTGAACGTGTGTTAGATATATTTAACTAACAATATCAATTAAATTCTATCCGAAAGCGCAAATAAAAATAATTTCTGTAAAAATATCAATATGTTTAAAAGTTGCTAGAGTTATTTTATTATTTTTTTTTTTAATAAGTAAGTTTGTTAGTTCGGATCAGTTGGTGTGGTTGTGGTTTATGTGTGTTGTAATATGTAACGTCATTTAATAAAGTCCTAATACATTATTCTTGTCGTTTATAGCTAAATTATCACAGTGTATTGTTTCGCCGAATTTCTTATAAATTTTTTTGATGCTTCAAATAATGTTTGATAGCTCTACTCATTAAGCAAATAAGAAAGCATATGATCTTATTTTCAATGGTATATACGAGGGGACATTGCTTTACAAACTAGTCATATAGATTCATGCGCTTCGCAGATCTGTAATTATAAACCTTTATAAGTTTTTAGATCGTGAAGGTCCTCTGACATAGAGGTACCCTAAAAGCCAGATTCCGTCAACAGAACCCGCACGCATATCTGCTTCCGGCCGGGGATTCCCTGGATAAGCGCTAAATAAACTCCTGTAGTAGCTTCCGGTGTGGAATGAGAAAACTTATGATTGGCGAAACGTTCCGCTCTAGGCTTTGCAGTATTTCGAAGGGAGAGAAATTTCGCATTTAGAAGACGTAGGTACTTCCTGCTTCTATTTTGTCATCTATACATATATACAGATAAATAAAATTGGAGTGTCTGTTTGTAATATTAAAATAATCGCGTTTTTCTAAATGCATATGGATGTATACACGGTACATATACCAAAATAATATAATTTTTTCATTTTATCTGTTTGTCTGTTTGTTTCGGCTAATACCTGAAACAGCTAGACCGATTTTGACAAGACTTTCACTGGCAGATAGCTTATGTATGAAGGAGTAGTTTAGGCTACTTTTAGTTTAGAAATTTTATTTATTTATTTTAAATTCCACGCGAACGAAGACGCAGGCACGAAGAGAAGAAATTACAATATAATAGATATGTATTTATCAGCTAGACATTTAATATACGGGTTTTTTAATTTCCCTACAAACTTCTAAACGCTTATTATCTCATGTTATACTCCTGTACTCCTGAAAATTCTTGTACCCTTTTCTGTGGAGTTTCAAGATTTGTGGCAAATTTTGACTAAAATAATAGAAGATTCTTGAGTAAATTTGTGTCCAGTATGGGAGCATGCTTCCTTTATCTATTTTCTTCCATTTGTTTTTCACTTTTGTGTTTTCTTACTGTGAGGGAAGATAGTTTTGTATTTTAGGAAAGAGATGAATCTTTTTACAAAGAATATATATATTATGAAGATATAACATAGACTTTGCGATGTAATAGGTTTACCACATAGTTTTTTTTTATATGAAAAGTTGCCAAACGAGCCGACGGGTCACCTGATGCTAAGCGAATACCGCTACACCCGAGGGTTACAGATGCGTTGACAACCTTTTGAAAATTGGGCTCCGGCCACCTCACTCACCAGATGAAACGCGAAAGTATTTATCATACTTCCACTTTACGCTGGTCTACTGTGAGGTCGTGGTACTTACCCGGACGGGCCTGCCGATTCGTGCAACAGCCGAGGCTGCTGCGTGGCCCTACCACCGTTTAAAATAGACAAAAAAAATTCGACAGTCTTGGACACAAATTTATAAAGCTTGTCTCAGAAAATTAAAAAGGTTTGCGTAAATTAATTACAACAACTCTGTCCAATCATAGGATATAGCACTAAACTACATATATTGGCTTATCTAATGAAAGTTGGTGTATATAGGAAGGAAGCAGTTTGAAAATTGTGCTATAAGGAGGATAAATAGACAGTTACATAATTAGAACAAGCTTCCTGTACTTATTATCCATATTTTATAACATAACTCTGACCGAACGTTTGCTATGGAGTGTACGAGTATTAAATAATAAACAAGTAAAGTGAAAACCGAACCGGTTAAACATAATACAAATATACGACCTATAGTAGCCCATTATAAACTGCTGTTAATTTACTGTATTGTTATGTGGTCAATGTTCTTCCAACTTTTTAAGGTTCCTTGTACAAAGGGTAAAACGGGACCATATAACTAAGACTCAGCAGTCTGTCGGTTTGTCCGCCTGTCACCAGGCTGTATCTCATGAACCGTGATAGTTAGACAGTTGAAATTTTCACAGATGATGTATTTATGTTGCCGCTGTAGCAACAAATACTAAAAAACAGAATAACAAAAATATTTAAGTGAGGCTCCCATACAACAAACAAGATTTTTTCTTCGACTACGTCTGCGTAAGCCGTAAAGCTGAAGCCATAACATTCAGACAATAAGAAGCATAAAAATATATACATAAATTATAGCCTATGTCTTATTCTGATGTATAAGATATATTATTGTAAAGTTTCGTTAGAATCTATTCAGTAGTATTTGCGTGAAAGATTAACAAACATCCATCCATTCATACAAACTTTCGCTTTTATAATATTATTATGGTTTGTACGGAACCCTTCGTGCGCCGTCTCGACTCGCACTTTTCCAGTTTTTAAGGTAATATTCCACAACTCTACATCAACTTGTAGCCGCTTCTTGCTCGCAGTCTACGAAGTTATCAAGTTTCTGCAAACACTCGGGCGCTTTCAGCCGAAGTGGGGAGGGCTCGTGCGTATTTCTAGTACACGCAACGCTGGACACGGCAAGTTGAATAATAAAAAGTCGGGTCGCATAGACGGCTGTAAAAGAGCCAGAGGCGGCGCTTAATTTATTCAGCAGCGAGCTGTGAGACTGCCACGTTTCTTATGCAAATCGCGGTGATATTTACGAGCTGTGGTCCGCCGGCCAAAGAGTTGGGGGCAAATGGAAACGACAAATATCCCGCCACCTACCTTATCCGCACTCCGCATTCGGATGACGATATTTCGCTCTTCTGTCTGAAAAAAATGTACTTTAGGATTATCTCAAATCTCAGGTTGGTTTTACATACAATGCAAAAGTAGATTAATATATCACGTCGGGATTTATGGACGGACTCCTCTGCCAAAGTCTTATATATTGATTACGTTCCATTATACATACGATTTGATAAGCTTTTTCCTAGTTTAGTAATGTTTAGCTAGCTCTAGGCATGACTACTACAACAGGGTGTTTATTAGATGCGATAACGTGAACAACTTTACTAATCAAGCAAAATAGTATTATTGCTAAAGTAAATTAATTAAATTGTAATTAAATTAAGTAAATTATTGCTAAAGGTATAAAAACCTACTCAATTCCGTCGGGGGTCGTGGGTTAGATTCCCACACGGGACAACTATTTGTGTGACTCATAAATAGTTGCTTTGTATATGGGTATTTGTCCACGTGAAATGTAGATATTTCTGTAAAATGACGTACCAACACCGCATAATTTTCTCCTATGGTAAGGGCAATGTATTTTAAAAATAAAAAGAAAATCCAAATATTAAGCGCTTATAACTTTTTTCTTCTTTAAGCATAATCTGTGTAACTATGGTTATTTGTTTTGAGGGATTGGAGGGAACGCCGGTGACCCTCTTTACTCGCGGCAATCCTTCTGTGAACTCCTTGTTTGAATTAGATAATGCTCGCTTTCAAATGTCGTATAATACATTCACATTCGTTGCACCAAGGAATATGGGGCCGACATTTTCCAATTAAAGTTCACCGCATACAATTAAGGTTGGGAAGAGTTGTGTAAAAATAAACAAGTAGAATATAATTTAAAAGACTAAAAAACCCGAATGCGTTTCTGTGTTATTTTTTTATTTTGATATACCCAGTGTCACTCTAACAGAAAATACGATTCTAACGACACCTCTTAAGCTAAAAATTCAGCTGTTCAGGCTGCAGAGCGTGCCAAACACTTATACATACATAATGACGTACTCTCGAAAAACATAACCCTCCTTCCGGCGCAGTCGGGTGTAAAAATCCGTAGTCGCCTTAGGCTTATGATGCGTTAAGTGAAAGTTTAAATGTTATTTGTTACCGTAGATATTGATACATGTCAACGCAATGTTACAAAGAATAATTTCCAAGTATGTTTTACCTATTTCGATGAATAGGAAGCCGTCGTCGTATATGATAAAGGCTAAAAAGTCCTTTTTTAAGCGAGGAAGTGTCAAAAACGAGCTGGCGTTTTACCTGATGTTAAGTGATATCCGCCGCTCAACATTTGCAACACCCGTAGGTTTGCAGATGCATTGCCACCTTTTAATACCTTGGGTCCCGGCTGCCTCACTCACCAGACGAAACGCAGAAGCGTAACACTACTTATTCACGTCGGTCTTCTGTGAGGTCGTGGTACTAACCAGGACCAGTCCGTGCAACAGAGAATGCTGTTGCGTGGACCCACCACAGTCCTTAATAAAAAAAATAGATTGTTCCTTAGAGTAGCCATGATCCATGAAATATAAAACAACAATTTTTACTGCAGATACTATTTGCTCGCAATTAATTTCTCTTATTTATTGATTTAAGTTAACCAGGTGATTTTGGTCCATTTTAACTTTATTTTCACTTAAATATTTAAACGGAATGCAGCAGACGAAAAAGAGATAAATTTCTACCTACATTGAATGCTAGACGTGGCACGTCGTAAGTATTATAGGAGAAAGGACAATAAAACAATTAGTAAATTAACGTCAATATGGCTCAATATTTGAATCCACAAGTTGTATTCGACAGTTCTAATTCGCTACGTCTTACAATCTGTTCTACAGACCTGCCCTTTTTGGTCGTGACCCATTAAAATAAATAAACAACCCCAAACCTGATCCCATTCCAAATAACTGCACCATTAGAGTGAGCCGCAATACGTTCACAGATAAAAAAGGCAACAATGGACGCATCTGAGCATTAATTTATTCCTTGTTTTCTACAATAGTGTTGGAAGTTCGATAAAAAAGTTACCAAGTATTAAAAATTATTATTATAATTTTTACTCTAAAGATTTTTAAGACAATTTTACTTTGTCCTTTAAAAATTTTTAAGAGTTCTAAAATAGTTTAGAAATAATAATTTTCAAATCAATTTATGTTATTTCATAATTAATGATCTAGTTGATTTCAGAATAAATGCATATATTTTTTTGAGTTTTTTTTTATGAGGTTTAATTATCTTTTAATTTAGAGGAGACATACATACCTTCGTCTGTGGGGTATTCATAACTAGGGAAACAATCCAATAAAATTTTCGAGAAATTAGGAATTTTGCACACTGGTGAAGAATGAGAGTAGGTATATTCAATTTATAACTACCTACTCTCTAATATACCTAATTTTTCAATTATACGAATTTTCGGATTTTATCGCGGTTTATATTTATTTTAAACACTCAAAGTTTCGAATGCTGTACAGCAATACAGGGTCACAAGCTGGACTGAGATGTCAGGCGTCCTGGGATCACTGTCAACTCACCGTCCGGGTTGACCTGTATCTTGAAAGTTATTAATTTTATTCCGATTCGCGCATCAAACGTTAGCAGTATCACGAATTTTAACAGCGGTGGATTATTTTATTGACAATGAGATTCCAGGCGATGGTAGAACCCAACCATCAATAATACAATTTTGATATTTAAACTTATGGAAGAAAGAAAGAAAGAAAACATTTACTGCACAAATACAAATGGTGACAAAGAGAGGTTTAGTTTTTAGATATTATTTATAATAATAATTATACAACAAAACCAATTTTTTTTGCCGCATGACTAGCAAGTGGTTTGCTTCACCCGATGTCAAATAACCGCTCGTGAGGCTACATTCTATCCTGTCATAATATCTAAGGAAGTAACGTAATTCGAGGACTAAGGAAGTAAAGTAGGTCAACGTTCGAGTTAAACCATTCCGGCTAAAATTATACAGTAAGTATTAAAGAATATCTCCCCAGCCCACATATGAGTTAACACGAGCTAAAACAATTTTTCCCCAGCCATAATAATCGTCTTGTTCACTGTATAGTATGTTTTAAGGAATATAATCCAACAGCCCACATATGAGTTAACATTTATGATCTAAAACAATTTCCCCCCAACCAGGAGAATCTTGTACGTCTCTAAACATCTGGGACTTTTGTTGTAATATAATTCACAAGCGCCCACGTGGTCTGAATGTCAAACATGACCACCCCATTTTTTACTGCGTTTCGTTGCATTTGCGTCTGTTTCGGTGCCAGCGATATTGTCCAAAGCAAATTAAGCCTTGATGCGACGGATTAAGTGACAATCGGATATTGGGTATCCGCAAACATTATAGTGTCAAGCGCTTAAAATTTTTGTTGGATCCTTTTTAAGTCGTGATTATTTATTTTTCATTGTGCAATAAGTTACGTGCATGCCGCCATGATCTTTTCATGAATTGTCGGAAATTCTCGCGATGATAGTCTGGTGACTGGTTCCAACTGTATTTTAGGCATGATATTTGTGAATTTAAAGTTTCAAACTTTTCGCAAGCTCTCAAGCCTTTAATTCAATTTACTCGAGCAAGCCGAGTTCGATCCCCGGTGCCGGCACCAATTAAAATGTTAATTTTAATTGCTGATATATCACGTGCTCAGCGGCGAGCAATGGTGCCGCAATGTTTTCCTGTGAGGAAACATCATTTTCATTTTTTTTTTTTTTTTTTTAAACATTGCCCTTACTTTAGGATAACATTATCCTGTGTTGTAAGGACATTTTACAAACATAAATTTCACGCGGACAAACACCCAGATGCGAAACAACTATCTGTGGGCCACACAAATAGTTGTCCCGTGTGGGAATCGAACCCACGACCCCCGACGCCGAAGCCAATAAATTGGCAACAACGCCACGGAGTCATCAAGCTTGCATATTTTCGCAATAATAAAAAAATATTTATATACCGAAGATATGTGAGGTCCGCTAATAAGCGTGATGAACTATTCCCCGACACGCTCTGTACAGAGGAGGCCTTTGCCCAGCAGTGGGACATTTATAGGCCTTTACTTTACTAATTAATTCAGAATTGTCAACAAATTTTGACATAGTTTTTATGAAAGATCCAGACTTTAGTAAGCTTACACTTTTGATCTTTATTCTTTTGTTTTTATACAATGTAGCTTAGGTGGTAAAAACTTAAAATTAAGAATCACTTTAGATGGATCATGTTAAGATTCAAATACGCATTACATTAGATAAAATTTTTATATTACATTAAAAATCTTAAAATTGTGCGTGCAATTTCGATAAAACTTCATTTTAATTTAATTACATTTATTATTTTAGGCATAAACATATAAAACATTATACAGATATAATAAAATAATATTGTCGAATGCTTGTGTGTTATCTAAAATGAAGATTTGATTTTTTTGTTACATAATTCTTTTTATTTCATATTAGTTTAATTATAGATTAAATATTCGTGTATGCTTGAATAACTATTTTTTATGAAGAGTTTTTTCATATGCTGCCTTAAGACATTTTATTGGTATTTTAAAAACACAGGGATTCAAATCAATGACTTGATGTCACCGACTTTCAGAGTACTCACTGGCTTTAAGATAATTATTACTTTAATTGTGATGTTTTACTTTTGAGAAGTTATTTTTGATGCGCATTTAATGTGGCAATGTGCATCTAGTTTGAACGAAATAAATTTCTAAGTAATTGTTCCGGATATCTATACCAGTTTATATCTTGGAGACGACAGTAAAATTGTACCCTTTGCCTTATTTTTTTTAAATCTTTCCTTACACTAATAGTAAGTTTTCACGTAAACTTTAATTATTTAGAGTAAGTTCATTCGTTTAAATACACAAAATTTACACTTCTACTCAATGAAGATATGAAAATTTTATCTTAATTTAGATCTGTCAAAGCATGCTTCGGCATTTGATGATGCTGTTATAGGTCTAGATATGGCAAGGGGCTTCAATCGTTAGCTATACTTTATAAGGCTGGATCGCTGAAACCAGAAATGTCGATACTAAAGAACTTGTGTCAAAATGCAGCCTCTACTTTGTATGCCGCAAAAGATACTTTAAGCTGGTGCCTATTATAAGGGGCAATTAACTTAATTGGCCGGAGATAAAGGTGCGTACACAATGGGAACAAGGTACTGAGCAGGTATTGCATGCAGATAATTCGTTTGAAGGAATGGAGCTTGGATTGCCTCTCTTGTCTTGTATAACAAAAGATTGAAATAATTGTGATTTTAAAGTAAATTTCGGAATGTAATAATTACGATAGTATTGCAGATTGCGGACCCACCACCGTGTCCGTAATCACCTTTAAATTTCGAGATTGATTTTTAAATTTTTAAATTGCGTAAGTTGATTCTATCTAAGTTCACCGTGGGAGCTGCGGCAATTTAATAAGATTTAAGAAGAGGAAAGCTTTAGTGAATTCGTGATTACTGCAGACATAATCCTCACAGCTCCACTAAATAATTTTCATCTAATTAACTTAGTAACTTTTGTAGGGCTTTAAAAAAATTTGATCTTTTCAAAAGCTCGATATTGAACGTGTTCAAGGTTGAAGTTTGTGTAAATATGTTTGATTTTTTATGCAATATAAACCGTTATCAATTAACATTAGTGTAAAATGATAACGTTAAGTCCGACTAGCACTTGGCCAGTTTTTAAGTGACATTCCACAATTACGAGTCCGACTCGACTTGCCCTATTTCTTATTGATTGTTCCACTTTTATGTATAAAGCACATATCTGGATAGAGTACGCGTAAGCTTCCATTACAGACAAGTTGATCTTTGAATTCAAAACAACTACAAACTTCGCGAACGCTCCGAAATCACTGGAGCGGCACGTGTCTGGGCGTCTGCCAGCTAAGCGTTTGATCTGTGTAAGTACGGCGAGATAAATTCCGCTAATCCCTCATACGAGCGGGGACCCAGGATTTTATTGCTCCGACACCGCGATTGCTATCTCACGGATCGGTGGCGATATTTCTCCCGGGCGCAGTCTCTAATGGGAGCTGTTGCAGTATTTCATTTCGCACAAAAGACCGCCGAACGTTCTGATTTGTCGCCAGCTCTACCAATACGTTCCATTCAAATCACATCGTCGGAGTAACAGTGGTTGGTGATTCAACATCGTGGGATGGTTAGATTTCGTAGCGAAATTTGTTGTGTGTTCGTAGAAAAACGTGTTGCTTAAACATCCACTAGTTCCTGAACATTCGGAAACCTTAGTTCTTCGTGAAATACCGTTTGATAGAGGATCCATTTAATAGAAATTTGGACTATTTTCGTTGAAAAAAAAAATACTACCATCAAAAAAACTAATGATGTAAATATGTAGTTTGATAGCGGATCCATTTAACGCTACTATTAAAATATAATGTATGCAATCTTAAAAATATTTCATCGGCCAGATTGTCCTTTATTGCCATCGATCTCAGCCTTTTTCATCCTACTAGCTGCTACCCGCGACAAAAACGTCTGCGTAAAATTGGCTGAAGGCGCATCCAGAAAGAAAGACATGTTTTATTCTGATGTAAAAGCTATATTATTGTAAAGTTTCATTAAAATATTTATTCTGTAATTATTGCGTGAAATAGTAACAAGCATCCATCCATACATACAAACTATCGCGTTTATAATATTAGTAAGGATTGGATGAACTGTAACAGGACTTTTTAAACAATCAAGACTTAAGTAATGTTTGATTTCGTTTGCGTGGTTAGTATGGCTTAATGTGGCTGTCACTATAAATTTCCAAGTCTATTCGTACCCTCTCTGCTTTAAACGTAGACGGTGTTCTTGCACGTTGCCTCTGGGCATCTGATCAATATTGCCGAATCTAGGTGCGTGAAGCGGGAGCAAACGTGACAAGTTGACAATGTTGTAATACCTAGCTACTTGTGTTAATGAGTTTGATCTGTTTTGTAATGTTTAATTTATTTGCAAATAAGTCTATTTCTTATTACGTGTATATAATATAGTTCCGTTCCACGTTTCTTACTCAATTCCCCTCTTGTGAAATGTAAAATATCTAAGGTATCCAGATATTTCAAATGTAAAGTGGCTAAAGTATTAAGTAGCACATAATTGTAATGTACGAATAAGTTAGGAGAATACGAAAAAATTCAAAAACGCAATTCTTCTCTATAATCTTCTATCTTTCTAACTCAATATTTTGTTGCTGGATAAAATAGAAATAAAATAAAAGGTATGAGCATTAATGAAATTGCTTAGTTTTAATGAATCTACTATATTGGTTCCAGAAGGAAGTACAAACATTTTTGTGGTCGAATATAAACTTAATTGTGGACATTTACTGAGCCAACGGAGAACACCTGACACAGCTACCGTTAAATTAGCCAACTACATCAATTACAAGAAAAAAGACATAATGAACAGGCCATGAATCGATTTATACGAAACGATAATTGACGAACCGAATTCTTGTACCGGCCGGAAGATCCTCTGATCCCTGGTCATCGATATGTGCCGTCAATTCCAATGGCACATAATTGGGCTGTTTGCACTGCGATTATCGACATTAAGGCAGTTGATGCGCTTTTGATCAGATCAGACAAGTCGGCGCATCCCTTTACCGCCCCTGCCGTTGGAGATGCCCTAAAACTGGCGACCATTTAAAGAACATTAATAATAGCTTACAAATGACGAGCGACAATAGAATAACGCATTATCGGCGGCGTGCCCCAATTATTTTGATTGATTCTATCCGCTATAGTATTGTACATTCAGGCCTTCTGTATGTTGATATCCGTAATATGCATTGGAAATAATACACAAGTTTCTGGGTATACCACTTCGGTAAAGCAAGGTTGATTAATAACGTATTTGATGTAATAATAGTGAAAGTACTTGACACTGGAAGCGAATAGTGTCCATTTGCTTTTTATTTCCATTATATTTCTATTAAGACTTTTGTATTATTAGGCTATATTAAGACCATATTCATTGTTTGAATCAGTAATATTTGCGCGGTATGAATCTGATAAAAATATATAAAGGTACTTATTAGATGCCATATCGGGTATCCAGAGATGACAGAGGGAACTAATCGCATATTTATCCGAGCAATAGAGCAAGTGTTTTCGCCTTCTCAACTCCGGGGCATAATTACTCCCATTACAAAACTCATCTTCATCCAATATCTCTGTGACTGACGCATGGGTGAGTTAATACACTCCATTCTGGAAACTGTTTCGGATTAAGGGTCCAAGATGGTCGATACCGAGCTAGATAAATAGTATCGCAATTCAGCGTCTGAAATTGTATCCCAAATCTCGTTGCCTAGCTGGAAAATGCTCTTAGCTCTGTATCACGTAAGCACTATTGATTAAAGCAGTACGTTTCACTAACATAACTTCCAATAATATCACTATTGCTTTAGATCGTGAACGTAAATCCACTGGCTTTCGAAATGCGCATCCGATTTTTTACGTTTCATTGAATGGAGTTTTTGCTTTCAATACAAACGACTACCGGTAATTAAGCTTCGTGCTTTATTTAACTCTGACGTGCGGAAACTATGGTTCTCATGTGCCTACTTGATGAGTTATAAGTATTAGTGAGCATACGTTTTCATGTATGCTCAATACAAACGGACTGTGCTACAGCAATTTAGTGGCTCATTTCTAATCAGTTACCTTCGATCCGAAACTATATATTTACGATCATGACAAAGGCTTGATTTTGAAGTAGACTTTAACACTGACTTTGCTTTTGTAATCGAGTTTGACGTGGGTTCGATTGAATTTTTCAACAAATTTTAAGATTTCATCTTAAGTGCAGAGTATAGGAATATAAAAAATATACTTTTAAAAGGCAATGGCGACATCTCTCGTTTGAATTGTCATTGTAAAAGGATATTTGAAATTTTTTGCTCGCTGTAAAGGGAATGAAAATAGATACGCCAAGCATTGCTTAAAATGCAAAAAAGAAATGCAGATAAAATACGTTCCGATCTTCGTCGGTGTGGCAATCTACCGTTTAGCTTAGTGATCAAAGCGTCTGGGGCCAAAATACCTTTTCTTCCGTTTATTCTACAATCCCTACTTCCTTACTAATATCATAAACACGAAAGTTTGTATGTATGGATGGATGTTTGTTACTCTTTCACGCAAATACTACTGAATGTATTTTAATGAAACTACAATAACTAAGCTTATAAATCAGAATAAGACAAAGGCTATAAATATTTTATAATTCGGACATATTTTTTGCACAACATAGTCCCAAACCAAGCGACGCTTGTACTACGGGTACTAGAAAACTAATTAACATACTTAAACATACTTTTCTATTGTAAATAAATACATATTATACATAAATATAACCTAACCTAACCTAATATCTTTCCAGTAGTGGGGATCGAACCCACACCCTCTGGCGCAGGAGGCAGGGTCACTACTCCCCACGCCAATCGGGTCGTCAGTTATTTATTTACATTTATACACATATTTTATGTATATCTCAGTCTTTATGTCTAAATTTTACGCCTTAAGCCTTATACTACGCAGACGTAGTCCCGGGCAACAGTTATTAATATACTATAAAAAAAAATGTTTTCTTCCAACAGCTTTCAGTTTTGTTTAACGGCGCGTGACTTAAGCAGCTGGTGCCTATCGAAGAAAGTGCTGGCACTAAATTACTACGCACTGGCTTTTAACCGGACTTTGTCTGTGCGCAGTATTCTATATAGAATAGTTATCTTCACAGTAGCGTCCTGTGTTCTGATCCAGTGTATAACGTAACTCTCGTAATGAAATTGCAAACTGTTTTAATCAAATCGGTACATCTGCTGGTTTGCATAGGTTACGAACACACTAACACACGAGCTTTCGCATTTATAATATTAGTGCGGCATACGTAGATCGCGCTGCAATTTGTCTTAGCTTTTTAGCATCGTAACAAGTGAATAAACACCATCCATCATACGCCGTGGTGCTTCTTACTCGATGACGGGCCGCGGCAGATGCGTGGTTATCTATTGATCGTATGAACACCGAATGTACGTACAAGCTAATAGATATATTAATTGTATATATCCAAAACGTGTTGGTGTTTGTATGTGCATCTGCCGACAGTAAAAGTTGCACGAATGGGCAGGTCCGTCCGGGTAACGTCATCTACGTTTCGCCTGATGAGTGAGGTAGCCGGCGCCCACTGTATTAAAAAGTAGCCCTACGCATCTGCAACCCTAGGCCTTTTTTTTTGGTATCGGGGGGGGAAATCTTCAAAAGATACCCTGTCACTTGACATGACAGGGTTATGTGGGGTTCTTACCCACTAAAACCCCCTCGGTGGCCGCCTTCTGTACATTTGGAGGGACTCCGGGATCTCCCATGGAACGCACCGGTGTCCCTCGGTACTACGCCTGAGCACGCCTCGGAGAAGGATGAACCTTCTCCGATCCCCTCACCCTCTTGCAGCAGCACGAGACCACTTCGTGCTGCTGCCCATCCGTGTCCCCTTTTAGTCGCCTTTTACGACAGGCAGGGGATACCTTAGCCCTATTCTATGAGCCCGGGACTTAGCGGTTATCACTTAACATCAGACGAACCGCCTGCTCGCTTGCCACCGTCTCACATTTAATATTGATCCTGGACTCCAAAGATACGCCAGGGAACACCTCAAAATCAAGTAGAAAATGTATCGGACTTTATTTCCCGTTAATAAAAATGCCATTGTTCCGATTATTATTACGTTTTCTTAGGACAGTGTAACCACCTGAAATTCATCAATCAGTGCCAACGCTGGTGTTCGAACTCGGTTTGTCAGAGTAAACTGCGAACGCTACTGTTCGTGCGGCCTATAACGAGAGATAGCAAAAAGGGTAAAAAATAAAGTAACATCTTACAAACTGCTGGGCAAAGGCCTCCTTTGTACAGAGGGTATTATGACGTAGTCCAACACGCGGCCATTGCACTTCTGACTTCACGTGTCTTCAAAATACATATTTTTTATTATTATCTATTTTATATGCAGGTTTGCTCACGTTGTTTTCCTTGGGAAATTCACCGCCAAGCGCATGATAAGTGAGCACTTAAAATTAACAATTTCATTGTGATCGAACTCAGGTTGCTCGAGTAGATTGAATTAAATGCCAGCGCCCGAACAATCAGAGGTATGGAGCGTTTATTGTTAATTAGCGCGTCGAATGTTTAGCGAACGCGCAAACATGGACACACGCAAAAACCTGGCGTGTAACAATAAAGGCTTTGGTCTCCTTTTCGGGGCTCCGTACCCAAAGGGTGAAACGGGACCCTATTACTAAGACTCCGCTGTCTGTCTGTCCGTCTGTCACCAGGCTGTATCTCACGAACCGTGATAGTTAAGCGGTTGAAATTTTCACAGTTGATGTATTTCTGTTGCCGCTATAACAAAAAATACAAAAAAAAAACGGAATAAAAAATATTGAAGTGATATCTCACGACCCGTGAAAGTTAGGCGGTTGAAATTTTCACAGATCATGTATTTCTGTTGCCGCTATAACAACACGTACTAAAAAACGGTAAAAAAAATATTTAAATTGGGCTCCCATACAACAGACATGATATTTTTGTCCTTTTACGAAAGGAACCCTGCGTGCGCAAGTCCAACTCGCACTTGGATTGTTTTTATTTCCTTAACGCTAAAAAGTGACGACACAAACCGCTGGTACTTTGAGCGTTTTAATTAACGAGCGTAGGTATTCAGCTAAACTAAACTGTGTGACAATTGAATGTTGCTTATTATAGTTTCCTCTAGCTTTGTCCTACGGCTGCGTTCGCATTGCTCTTTGAAAAACATGTTAAATACTTTATTCGCTTTAAAGAAACGCCTTCCTCATTTTACGGTGGTAGGGCCACGCAGCAGCCTCGGCTGTTGCACGAATGGGCAGGCCCGTCCGGGTAAGTACCACGACCTCACAGAAGACTGGCGTAAAGTGGAAGTATGACAAATACTTTCGCGTTTCGTCTGGTGAGTGAGGTAGCCGGAGTCCAATTTTCAAAAGGTTGTCAATGCATCTGTAACCCTCGGGTGTAGCAGATGTCCATGGGCGGCGGAATTCACTTACCATCACGTGAACCGTCTGTTTGTTTGGCAACTTTTCACATAAAAAAACATTAGCGAACTCGTTTATCGCGAGGAAAGACGATTTCAAGAGTTTTTGTCCCTTTAGAGTGTCACGCCATTGAAACCATCACGCCGTATAAACAGTCACTAATACTAAAGGTGCTCTGTTTAAAACCACTGTATCTCATATCTTCATTCAAAATTTCGTCTGAATCCGTTCAGCCACAGCGTAACAGAAAGCGCATTCGAAAGTACTTCGGTTTGTAATATACTGTGGGTTCTTCCGCAACAGATTCTCCGTTACAACTCGAACTTATACCGTCTAGTAAATAATCTCGATTGTACTGCACATTATAGCTGTGCGGTTATCCTCTGCCAGACGAGGGTCATACCTTCTCCATTACGGCTAGAAATTGAGCTGGGCAATCCCGCGCTCAAGGTAGAGCTAAGTCGAGTGAAATAAACCTGTACCACTTTGTGTACGTACCAGGGTTAAACTCCGTTAAGGCACGTCTCTCGGCTCAAGGCATAAGCTGTTTTAGTCTTGCTTGTTTTTTTTAAATAAGGGACCCTAAGATCAATTTGGCACAGGCTCAAAGTGTTTCCCCGTAATCCTCAGAGGTAGTTTGTTAGTTGAAACTCGAAAATATTCTCGCAAGTCATAAAATAGGTTAAGTTGCTATGACTAATTATTTTATTTTAATTACTAATCGAAAATTATGTATAATAATGAACAATTTATTGTACATCGTACTATATAAGTGCATAAACTATTTTACAATAGAAGAAATTATCTCTCTGAAATCGTTTTCTTCCAGTTATCTTCAGATGACTACAGCCATATATAGGCTAAATCATGTTTGACGCAATGTATTTATTGATAAATTCTTTTCCGTACATGTAATACTGTACGTGGTGGCAGAAAACTTCCTTTTATCAATATACGTAATCTGCATTTAGTTGAATACCATCATCGGGTGTCCTTTTTTTAAAGGTTGCCAACGCAAGTACAAGCGCCCAAGTATTGTAGACGTCCCTGGGCGGTATTCACTTAACACAAAGTGAACCGCCTGCCCGCTTGGTAACTTTACACATATTCCAAAATTCGTGTCTTGCAACAAATGACCTTCTGTAGACCCCACGTCTTATGTATTGATTTTGCATACGTAAGTCAAATTCTCAGTCCACCGCTCTACACATGGACCATACCCAAACAGCGGCCTGAGCAGAGAACGCACGTCCGCCTCGCCGGGGGCCAATTCAGACCGCACATGCACCTGTTATTATAATGAACTGTTGCTATCACACGACCCATATGGCGGAGGTATGTAAAACAATACGTGGAATTGTGCGGGTAACATGATATCGTCTAAATTTGCCGGTGTCTCCCCAGTGTCTGGCTAGAACAATGGATCTAGATAAATCTCATCATCTTCAACTAACAATGTTGTAAACTAGTAAAGTTTCCAATCCTAAGGACTATGTGTCAAGTCATGAATCAAAGGTTCAATAAGCCTTGAAAAGATTAACATTTCAGAACGCGTAGTGGATGGGTCCAAGTGAGGTTCGATTGTTTAACCTCCCTTTTCTTAAACTACAACGGTTCTCTACTTCTACAATCGTTGGGACTGATAAATAGCAAGCTAGTAGTACCCGGTACACTTGGTATGATTATCATAAGCGAGATCTAACTGAGAGTTCGTGAAGTGCTGGCTGTCGTGACACACTACGGGTCTGAACTGGGTCCTCAGAGTAGACCAATTAGTTTTGGTGTCAACTTTTGTAATCGAGTCAGCTCTACGTAATATCGACAGTGTTACTCTTTTAATTTTAATCCCCTGTGAGTTAATACTCGAAAGCTGGCTTTATTTCAATGACTTTCTAACATTGCGTATCGGAAGAGAGTCTTACAGTATTTAGTTTTTAAATGACATCCATTCAAGCGACTAATAACCATCCGATTTATTGAATGTACTGTTAGCAAATACTGCTATAATCCGCTCTAAACAAGCACTAAGAACGTTTTAAATCGCACTGAAGATTATCATATGTAATCATTTCACTCCATTATGTACAAACTCAACGCTACAGCATCAGTTGGGGCATTATAAGGCTGTTCGCACACTGAGCTCCTTTTTTATTACCGCTTTTTGTTGGCTCTTATTGATTAAATATGACGCATTGTTGGCGTTGTTTGAGGTCGATGATAAATCGTTTCAAAACAATTAAAAGCCCGATTTATGCTTCATAAGATCGTGTGTTATTCATGATATTAATACTGAACCTTTTCTCCGCATATGATGCCCATTTCCGCGGTCCAACATTCCCGAACCTTTCTTAAATTCTAAGACCTATTGTACTTTTCCTCTCGATTAGGCACTTTTCAACAGCTCAACGAATTTGGCTGAAATTAGTTGGCCTAGATTAGAATTAAAAGTTATGCTAACTTAACTTTGATCACTTAAAAATTGTTATTAGGGTTCCGTACCTTAAAAGGAAAAAAAAGGAACCCTTATAAGATCACTCTTGTCTGTCTGTCCGTGTGTCACCACCGACTTTCTCAGGAACAGTTGGACCTAGAAAATTGAAACATATACCAGATACTGAGGTCTATAGTCCCTACTAGGTGTAATCAAGATCCTGAGTCAACACAATAAAAACATATGGGCAAATTTATATTTTCGCAAATACTTGTAAGTACCAAAATTTTTCGTAATTTTCAAAGTTTCGGAATTTTCCGTTTAATTATAGTTACTCTTATATTTACCCGCTATCCTTGTATTAACCATTTTTTTTTATTATTATTCGCAAGAACCCCACCTCTATAGGTGAAGGAAGGTCTGCTAATAAATTCGCCAATTGACTCGATCTTGGACCACTTGTGTCCAGTGAGTGTGGCGCTATTTGCTTCGGTTTCGGGGGTCGTAGGTTCTATTCCTACACGGGACAAATATTTGTGTGTCCCGACGATAATTGTTTTTAAAGAATATTACCGGAACAGTGTGTAACTGTCCTAAATTATTACACAAACTAAGGGCGCCCGCATAATACACGTTAGGTAACGACTGGACGTCAATTCGACTCCTCTACGTAGAGTGTACCTGAAATATTAGCCGGCGGTACATGTAAGCCATTTTGGTTAACAATGGCCGCCCCGTGTTAGCATGTTCGGACCTTTGTTCCGTGTATTGTTTGCTCACGGTAAACACTAAATATGTAGATTAGCCGATAGCTTTGATTTCGCGTAAGGATAACCAGAATTTTAAAGATATCGTTTGTATTGAAAAGTTGCGTTTTGCGTCATTTAGAGATGTATCGACTAACATTGAACCACCTATTGACACAAAATTTGATGACCCAATTTACGTGTGGCGTGAACCTACCGCTTACGCCAGAGGGTGTGGGTTCGATTCCCACTACTGGAAAAATATAGTGCGATGAACAAGTATTTACCAGTGTCTGGGTGTTTATATATGTATTTATTTATAAAAGAAAAGTATATTTATCAGTTTTCTAGTACCCGTTGTACACTTGCTTAGAGAACGTTGTGTAAAAATGTGTCCCAAAATATTTTTTTTTATGCGATAAGTTGTCAAACGAGCAGACGGTTTCAGCTGATGTTAAGTGAATACCGCCGCCCATGGACATCTGCTACACCCGAGGGTTTGCAGATGCGTTGACAACCTTTTGAAAATTGGGCTCCGGCCACCTCACTCACCAAACGAAACGCGAAAGTATTTGTCATACTTCCACTTTACGCCGGTCTTCTGTGAGGTCGTGGTACTTACCCGGACGGGCCGGCCCATTCGTGCAACAGCCGAGGCTGTTGCGTGGCCCTACCACCGTTGATATTTATTTATTTCTTCAGTTTAAACGCTATGGTGTGAAAATAACTATGAATAAAATATTTCTTGTAATAAGACCATTGGTCGAAAATTTCGTACTTTGGTGTCATGAGAGAAAATAATATGGTATTTTTTTATAATGTAAAAAAATAATAAAATAATGATAAATATTTATTGTTAAACAGTAAATATTTATTTATTATTTATAAAAATATATCATTGTTATGATAATAAAACTGCGGCTTTAGGTAAGGTGTCTGGTCAACAATAACAGAAGACCAAACTCTTATGAACGTTAACGGGGTAGTCAGAAGTTTTGCTTCATGACAGCAAATCGATTTAGTTTTTTTTTTTTTTGCACAGGACGAAATAGTGCAATTTTTCAAATAGGTACTAGTATATTACTTATATTGTACACGTGTCAAGTTTCTTCTACTCTGTCTAGTTGGTAGTGTGTGGAATTGATAAATTAAAAGCTTTACTTACAAAGCGTTGCTACATTTTCTAACAAAAAAAAACTTTTTAGCTAAATAGGCCGGTGAGTGATGAGAGAATGAGCTAGTGCGTTTCTAATATTAAATCTTACCATCATGTCAGATGGTGGTTAAGCACTGGACAATATTAAGTGATGTTTTTTAAATAAAAAAAAAATGTTTGACTGTTTAATAAATAGAAGAATAAACTTTACGGCACACCAAGAAAGGAAAAAGAAGCGTGAGGAAAAGCGGAAGAGCTTAAAACATTTCACGGTTGCCTCAACATGACTATAGTAAAAGGTTTTTCAACTTTAAGTGCTGACTTATCACGTGCTCCGCGGTGAAGGAAAACATCGTGAGGAAACCTGCATATTTTCGAAATAATAACAAAAAAATATTTTTCAAAGATATGTGAAGTCCGCCAATCTGCAGTGGGGCCGCGTGGTGGATTATGCCCTGATACCCTCTGTATAGAGGAGGCCTTTGCCCAGCAGTGGGACATGTATAGGCTGTTACTTTACTTTTATCGCCGAAAATTCATCTTCGATTTGTCCATGGGCAAAGCCAGCAAGCCAGTAAATATTAAAACCGGGGCAGTCAAGCTGCACGTTTGCTGCGGACCAGTTCGAAGTTCAACCATTAATGCAGTTTCGAAACGTTCACACCCGCCCGCACGCTCAGACATGCAAACAGGCGCGATAAATCGCACGCCGCGTAGATCACTTTGAACAACAACACTTATCGAGCTACACAGTGTACTCCGCAACCTCCATATTAGCGATGGCAATCGCTAACCCGAGGTATTGCTTTACAAATCATGCACAGGACGCAGTCACGAAGCCCACGTTAGAGTGGAAGGCACCATATTCAGAAGCAACAATAAAACCCAAGTGCCCAAACCCAAGTGGCCAAGTGCGAGTCGGACTCGCACACGAAGGGTTCCGCACCATCTATAAAAACGGCAAAAAATCACGTCTGCTTTATGGGAGCGGCACTTAAATATTTTTTTATTCTTTTTCTATTATTTGTTGTTATAGCGGCAACAGAAATACATCTTCCGTGAAAACTAAACGTTCAATTGTAACTATCACGGTTCATGTGATACAGACTGATGACAGACGGATAGACAGACAGCGGAATCTCACTAATAGGGTCCCGTTTTACCCATTGGGCACGGAAAAACTAACTAAATGATGTAAAAATCAATGTCTTTAGACTTCCTCTAATCGTTCTCGTTAGAACATCGTCACAGGCGAAATTAAAAATTTATTTTTTGTGGGCATTTGATAAGCAATCAGATGCATTAGTGGCGCAGTTCTGCAGTGTTGCTATTGGCTTCGATTTCCACACGAGTGTGTTTTTTGTGACCCACAGATAATTATTTCGGTTCTCGTATCCTCCTGAAATTTATGTACGTAAAACAAATAATTAAAAAGAATTCGAGGGCCACGCAACAGTCCTCGCTGTTGCACGAATGGTAAGTACCACGACTCCACAGAAGACCGAGGTGACGTGAAAATACTATACTTCTGCGTTTCGTCTGGTGAGTGAGGTAGCCGGGGCCCACTTTATTATAAGGTGGCAACGAATCTGCAACCCTGCGGGTGTTGCAATTACCAGTGGGTGGCGGTTATCACTTAACATCAGTTATCACATTAAATAAATAAATAAAAGCTAATATTGAAACCAGGAAAATAAAACGAAATGCCATTAAATCGTAAAAAAAATTGTCAGTTATTTAATTCTATAACTTTCACAACGGATTTAGTCAAAACTCCGTAAAGAATACTATTTTAACCGTGAAGTACCAGCGGATTGTGTTATTATTCCATTGTGGAGTAATAACATTGAAGCTATGCCAGTTTTGTATGTTTAGAATGGCGTTTCGTTATTCAACAATTTCAATAGAAATGTAACTCGGCGGGCGGAGAGCAACGGACACCGGAGATTGTATTGCCGAGATATCCGTTGCATTGTTTCAGATATGAAATTGTATGGTGAAACATTGTCCGTACGTGTGTATAGTGCACGCCGGTATAACCTTACGTTGGTCTCGATATATAGATTCTATCGGGGAAATTGAATATTGTTATGTTAACGATAAATTTCTGCGCGCGAATAGAACCACGCCCAGGTTACTAGTATTTTTTATGAGAAGGTGGCAAACGGGCTGGCGGTTCACCTGATGTTAAGTGAAAACCGCCCATGGACTTTTGCAACAGCCGTAGTTGCAGATGCGTTGCCACCTCCCAATAAAGTGGGCTCCGATCACCTCAATCACCGGACGAAACCCTGGACGAGTCTGCCCAGACGTGCAACAGTCGAAGCTGCCGTGTTGCCCTACCACATGTAAAATCCTAATGTCATTGTTAACCCGGAAAATTGTTTATCGTCAATCAAGTAGCATAATAAATCCCTATGAAATTCATAAACTAGTTTTCTCGGCGCAGTGGGTAGTGACTCTGCCTCTAGCGCTGGGAGGTGTGGGTTCGAGGCCCACTACTGGAAAAATATTGTGTAAAACATAGTGTTTTTCCAGTGTTTGGGTGTTTACATATTTGTAATATGTATTTATTTATAAAAGAAAAGGTATTTATTTATAAAAGAAAAGCATGTTTAAGTTTTTCTATCAATTATCTAGTACCGATAGTAAAGCGTTGCTTAGTTTGGGACTAGAAAACGTTGTGTAATGTGTCCTGAAATATTTATTTATTTATAATTAAAAATTTGTTTTTTTTAATATATGTCTACATCGGCAATTAAGTTAAAATAAAACAATGATAGAAAACCGGCTTTATAAAACGGACCTCGTCTTTGAATTCAGACGCAAAGCGCTGAGTGTCGTATTTATCGCTTTGCTAAGCACTCATATTTTTTACGTCGTCTGTTGCGATCAGTTTAATGAACCGCCAACTCTATTTTGGTATGTTCGTAATAAATTCGAGAGAAAGGTCAGATCCATTTTCGATTTGTAAACGGCCTCGGTTGCATTAAGGGCGACGCTCAGGCCCTCTCGTGGCTAAATAATGATCGATATGCAAAAACCCTAATGGAATCACTCAATCGAACTAATGTACCAATGAATAGAATAGTGATTTATTACCCGACGTATGAGAAAAATGACTACAAAATAAAACAGACATTTACACGTCCACGACACGATCGGTGTTTATTGTTTTTAGAATTCTTTTATTTTTTAAACATGGCCCTCACTTTAGGGTAACATTATCCTGTGCTGTAAGGACGTATCACAAACATAAATTTCACGCGGACAAACACCCAGATGCGAAACAACTATCTGTGGGTCACACAAATAGTTGTCCCGTGTGGGAATCGAACCTGCGACCCCCGACGCGGAACCGATACCTTGGCAACTGCGCCATGGAGTGATCAATTCAAGAATTGGATCGTTTTGATGCCCGATGGTGATGATCAGGACTTAAATGCCACTATAGCAGATTCGATAGTCTTAGACTTGATTGACTTTATAGAATTCAGTAGGGGTTGGCGCGTTATGATTAGCGAAGTCTAGCCTGTTTTTTGAAGGTATAAGTTTAAAAACTGGGTCTTTTGACGAAAGTTGCCGATCTTTTATCACAAGCGTTATAAAGTTCATATAATATTATTGTATTTTACGTGACAAAATAGTTCAAATTCCTTCAATCTCGGTATTGGAAACTGTAAGTTTTTATGTATTTAACTATTTTATCCATTAATAATGAATAAAATTTACCATTTGAATGTTTTTTTCTCCCTAATTGCCTGGCTTACTACTTTAATTTTACTATACAAAACCGTAGAGTGTAAATGGGCGCATTGATAAAAACGTAAGCTTTTTGGCGGATTATCGTATAACGTGGATTGTTGGTTGATTTAGAGTTATGCTTTCGGGATTAACGAACAATCCATAAGCGATATTTTCGTGTTGAGAAATTAGAATTGATAGCGGCTAACGATTTATATCAATCAGTTGTCAGACGCAACGAACTTCGCTAAGTAGGAGACGAAATGGAATTTTTAAGAACGATATCAGACTTAGTTAATGTGTGGGCGTTTCGGAAAATCTACGGTAAAATGTGAAATTATGAACGAGAAAAAACTCTGCTAAGTCGTATATTTATAAAAGATTTTAAATAACCTTTTCCTTTTAGGTGAGAATGTGGCTGTGGTGGTGATAACCACCTCGAATTGACATTTGCAACATCCGTTGGATTGCAGATGCATTCCCAATTTTCTATAAAGTGGCCTACGGCACGATTCTGTAAAGAGTGAGCTAAAGATTTCAGATGTTTATTTTTGCCAGTTCTACATCCGTATATTTACGTGAATGTAATCATCGGTTCTGATAATTCGATTTGTAACACTGTCCTATTCTTTCAGCTTATCGTCTGAACTGCCGAAGAATTCCTCATTGA
The DNA here is from genome assembly GCA_933534255.1 of Iphiclides podalirius. NCBI lineage: Eukaryota > Metazoa > Arthropoda > Insecta > Lepidoptera > Papilionidae > Iphiclides > Iphiclides podalirius. The sequence goes on from OW152826.1 coordinate 13,496,010, forward strand.
ATAAATATCCTTACTAACTTTTCTTTCAATTTATAAAACCAAACTTTAACTTGGCGTGGCAGACAGTCCGGTTAATGACAGGTTATCCCAATAGCCAAAGTTGACGAATTGGCAAACGCCGCCTTAACCTTTCAACCTCTTCTAAATTCCATATCCAGTAATTCATTCGAATTTTATATGTTGTTTTATTAAATTTCTATCTCGATGGTCTTTTAGGCTAGAGAGAATGAGATGGATTATTGGATGGATGATTTTTGTCATCTATAAATTCATCACTCCTATCAGATAGGGTAATTGAATAAGCAATTGCCATTGTAAGATAAAAATTTGTCCTCATTGACGTATAAAAGGCAGATCGATTAATAACTTCTTTCGCTTAGCATACTCACGCCCGGTTTCTTAAACACTGATCATCTTAGAAGTCAATTAATCAGCTGTCAAATGGATTTTCAAATGTTATTTGAGCTGCCAAAAGGATTGTTAAACTACGATGATCAGTGTTTCAGAAACCGGGCGTTATTTTTGTAAAGTAGTTTACAGTCAACTTTTTCTTGTATGGCTCAAAGTTTTCTATGTAGTCGTAAGATATTATAACAAATTATTAACCTGTCTATATTACTTGCCATTACTTAATTTAATAAATGCGTCCTCCTGTATATGTTTTATTTTGCAACCTAGGGATTTAGAACATTTGTCACCATTCTATTTTATTTTATTTATTTTATTTTATAAAGTTTATCATTCTAATTGATAAATACTTCTTGTGTTGAGAGGAATGTGAGAGTGAACTTTTGTACTGATAAATCTGACAATGTACTTTACTCGAAAACAGTTTATTTATGATTATTTTCACTGTTATATATCATCACTGAATTGTCAAGTAAAAAGTAGATTGAGGTTTCTAGGAAGATCATTTCCAGCGTGTTACATCCGAAAGGCATGTCATCTTAGCGGTTAACGATATAACTCGCACATAAGTTTTTAAAGATTGGCACAAGCTCTGCGGCACGCTGCCAACACATACTTATCACGTCTAAGTTCTTAGAAAACTTTAAATAAACTCAGGAAAAATCTCGCCGTATCTCGCAATACATTCCATCCCGCACTTACGCGGGCTTACGTTTCAAATACGATTACGAGGCCACTACAGCGTTGATTCTTATTCACTTACCGTTTTAGTGTTTCAGCGGCTTAGCACTGTACACTCCGTTACTTAAGCAGCACGGCTAGATCCTATTATATGGGACTAGCTTTCGCTCGCTGTTTCGCCCGTTTGAGTTTCGATTTCGCGTTCTTCAGGAAGCGAGTTTACGGTTGTCGGTGATTAATCTTTCCAATTCTTTGTTAAAAAAATCCAGACCCCTATTTCAACCCTTATTATGGAAGTAGGTAGCCAATCTTATTTTAAGTGATTGGCTCTTACTAGACTGCGGACGCTCACGAGACCAGAGGTCCCCAATCACTGAGGTATCCGGTTACCTTAATCACCATACGAGAATGTATAACCTCTACTTCACAACTTCTGTAAGACCGTGGTACTTGGTGGACATGAGGCGGAGGTATGACTCCGACATGATACCACGAGGATGATGTTCCATCCGATTCCATCACAATTCAAACTGTCCCAACATCCTCGCCATAAAGTATCTCTACGCAAACCATCACTTCGACCATTTGCCGAGGACAGGAGATTACAGATAGAAAATAGAACGAATTAAATCGGGACGTGTACATTTCGAAGATTGCAACTTCCCAGCCACTCGATTTATTTTCAAGTGAGTATACCTATAATAACTTGCTGAAATGCAATCGCAACAAAGCCAGCTTTAATCTAAATGGATAGGGTGATAGGATATGATAGATTAACTAATAATATGTCAAGTGCGACAACGGTGACAACGGAATGATATCGAATTCAATATTCAGTTATTAATGAAAAACAAAACCGACTTGAAATATCTCGCTCTGTATTCATTTTATAATTGATCTTCAGGGGTTACCTACGTATCTCCGGAGCCCAAGATCCGCTACCAATGAAATTGATATGGGACCACACGGGAAGCACCGGCTTTCAAATAGAAAGGAATCGTCAAAATTGGTTCACTTAATCGAAAGTTCTGAGGTAACAAACATAAAAAAAATACAGTCGAATTGAAAACCTACTCCTCTTTTGATGTCGGTTAAAAAACCTGCTATTCGATGTTTGTTTTTTGTGGTTGCATGTGTTTGATGTTGCTGATTGCTGATTCTGCGCAGCTATGGATTTCGATTTAGATTTATTAGTGGTTGGACCATAATTAATTTAAATTTTAAGTTTGAAAAATAATACTCTATTATAAAAAAAAAATATTTGACCACAGACTTGAACAATAAACAAAAGAGTATATTCGTTCATGTCAAATATATGATAGTGTCAGTAATGGTTTTTTTATTGATTTAATTTATTTTTTATTCATAATTAAAAAAATATTAGCATACTACACTCCTTCAATATATGAACTATAAGTGTGTTTTGCTTAACGTATTAATATAAAGATTCCATATTTACATGTCGACTTCGGTCTTGCATTGGAAATTAGTGTTTAATGACTCATTTCCAATGCAAGTCTGAGGTCCGCCGTTTATGCACTCTAACCGTCCACGTACTCAAACTAACCCTATCTATCTTGCGGGTCATTCATCATGGTGAGAGCAACAGCGTACGATCCGCGAGTTAGTCAAGTAGCCCGAGGTGTTTCGTTACCGCAATATTTACTCTGCGCTTCGAGAAAGCTTGCTCTAAGCTTTATCATGTGTCCGGTTTTTCGTCGTAAACACTTTACCAGACAAGCTCGCTTGCAGCCTCGTCCGTTAGGATTCTGATTTCATCATTCCTCAGAAAGTTATACTTCATACCGCTCTCAACTATGTTATCTCGTTCATCGGTTAAAGTTGTACTCCATATCGTTCTGAATGAATTATTCTATCCAGAGTAGATATAGGAGTACTATGGCACTCTCCGACTTATAGACTTTCGACCTTCTCAAACAGCATCTGAATCTTTTGCTAATTTACTTGCACGGAGGACTAAAATGCTAGTATATTACTACATTCATGATACTCAGTTAAAAGAAATCGTCTGGCTTAATCCGTAACGGTTGTTTTAATCTGTGGAGTATGATGTCTGTGCATTAAGTTTCAGAGTATTTGTTGTATTTGTACAGCTGCTGTTACGCTTTCAGTCTTTAGACTATTAAGGTTTCAACGAACGCAGAACCGTTGGGCTAGCCAGATCCCACGGGTTTAAGGCCCTCCTCAGTGGGTAGGGCCGCGCATGTACTCATGCGTGCGTTAATTATGGAATGTCGCCTACGGGCCATCGAGGTCCATGCGGACCGTAACCGTTGGCCGTTGACTGTACTAGTTTCAGAGTTATAGCATTCATGTTCACATGGCAGTGATAGTGCTTTGTACACGGTGTACCGATGAGTGGATAATACCCCCATCACACCGAAGTCCGGAGTGCGATTGTGAGTGAGGTAGCCCACTTTCGCTTCATAAAAAGGTGGTACCTAGAGGTGTCGCAGATGTCTATGGACAGTTTTGACTTAACATCAGGTGAACTGCCAGCTCGTTTGCCATCTTCTCACATAGAGAAAACGAAGGAGTAAAATATGTAATATAGTTTTGTTAACACTGTGTAGGCTTCGCGTATACAAAAGAAATTGTAAGATGACCTCAAATATTTATTTTTAAACTGATACAAGCGCTATATCAATGTCCATTGGAACAGTATTCAGAAGATGTATTCATAGGGACTTAAACCCAGCTCATGCTATTCATTGTGATGGGCTCTTGCCAGTGTCCATTATAACGCAAACTTCGTCCTCTAAACCAACGCCGGCCATTTCAACGAGATTGACAAAAAGCCGCTAACGAACCAGGGTCGCGTTAGACTGGTCGTTATAACAACTCTCCGGTTTATCTTTCACTTTCGAAACATGTTAATTTGAAATGGTAAAGTAATTTTACTAAGCAATTATTTTTTCGATAGCGAATTTTCGGAATGAAGTTCCTTATTAGTTATTTTTACCGGCTAGGGGAAAGTCGTCTAGAGTTTGCGATGTCTCCGTTATATCAGTTGCGCAGTACCTTTATCGTTGACGTATGGAGATCGATTCCCAGATGGTGCGATAACTATTTTCGAGGATAATCTTAAACTCCTATAGAATTTTTATTTTATTTTTTAAATTTTTAATGCCAGTCTCTGCATTTAAGTTGTAAACGAACATGTGTAGATAGAACGGTCGCAAAATTATTCGCTGATGCGAGGATTCGAACCTGTGCCTTCTGACTTACGGGTCCAGACGCTATAGCCACTAAGCTAAGCTGTTGTCATTCTCACCTACCGATAATCCTGGTCTTGTTCCGTTCTACTTTGTTGTTTCCAGTGAATTTTTAGCAAAACTCAACATTATCTATTATGCTTCCGGAAGCACAATTTCTCAAATAAAAACTAGGTTTAGTATTTAAAAAAATAAGAAAAACATAGTCAAAAAGAATTCCTTAATTCGTTTGAAATATCTTTGTAAAACGATATTTGAAATTATTTGTGTGCCATAAAAGACATAACAATAGATGTGCCAAGCATTGATTAAAATGCGAAAAAATATTGCAGATAAAATACGGCAAAATGAGATTTTAGCCGGTGTGGCAATCGGCCGTTTAACTTAGTGGTTTAAGCATTTCATCCCGCGGCCACAAAAACTTTTCGTCCACTCTTTCTAATAAATTAATATTTTTATTATAATAATTTAGGCTTACAGTCATAAGACTTTAGAGCCCTATAAGGTTGGAGCTGTTGATTCATGTGGCCGTCTATGTCAATTTTAGTGCAAGGATTCGAACCATGACATCTTATTGTCGGTGGACAGACCAGCCTCTAACCCGTCGGCGCTTGCGAGAAAATATTAAAGAACGCGAAAAATCAAGTATTTTTTTTTTATTAACGAAAAAAACCGACTTCCAATGTCTCACTCTGTATTCATTTTATAATTAATTTTCATGAGTTCCCCACGTATCTCCGGAGCCGAAGATCCAGTCAGTTGAAAGTTCTGAGGTAATAAACATTAAAAAAAAATACAGTCGAATTGAGAGCCTCCACCGTTTTCGAAGGCGGTTGAAAAGTAAATCATTCAGGTATGTCTTCTATCGTCTATCGTTGTCGATATTAAAATATGAAACTATAAGCTTCTCAGAGATATATAATTTGTCATCTAATGTCTCATAAATCTTTCTAAAGAAGTCCGATAGGATGGCCCGATGTGTATGTTTTATGAAAAGAGCCTGCTTTACGACCCGCGTTTGAATACCCAGACGATTCGAGGAACTGTAGACGGGGATTTGGAATTGACACTTTATTCATTTCGCTTTAGGTCCAAATTTGGTTGTTCGTCACCCGGCCCATCGATGCCACCGTACAAAATGTGCGTGAAACAGCTCCCGTCTAAGTTTCACAATAGTATCGAAATCGGCCTCGTTACGAGCGTAATAGTTACTTTGCAACTGTAATCACTACATAGTATAAAACCAAGTCGTCCCGCTGTCTGTCTGTCCCCATGCTTAGATCTTTAAAACTTCGCACCGGATTTTGATGCGGTTTTCTTTAATAGATAGTGTGATTCAAGAGGAAGGTTTATATATATAAATCATGTATAATATAGCAGAGAAACACCGATAATTTTAGAGGATTCTAATGCGATGTCGAAAACTGCATTGCATCCGTGCGTCCGGGGCGGGTCGCTAGTGCGTTTATATACAAATGTCACTGTTAAGTTAGAAGTGACGTTTCATATACTGACTCGCATATACGATACTCACAGATAATATTAATTTTAGTCAATCAACTGTTACGTTCTTTACAAAGTTAAAGACGTAACAGTAAGTTAATAGACGTAATGGTATAGACAGGCACAGCTATATCTATATATAAAATGTATTGTAATTACTTATAATAAATTCTTATATTCATTTAAACAATTTTTATGGATTTATTCTGTTTATTCTAAAAGTAAATACCTTGAAAAGTTAACGTGCGAAACCGTTGAAGTAAAATAATTTAAAACGTTAAAATATGTGAAAAAATAACTTAGCTTAGGTTCTATTATTTTTTTATACTTTCCCGGACGAATTTTTTTTAACTATGTAGTGCTAATCGATAAATATATACACAATATTAGTAAATTATAAACGCATACGATTGTTATTTCTTTAAAATTTTTGAGTATGGTTAAGATAATGGTTGAGATGGCGTATAGTCCAACCAGAGTGACTTTTCTGTTTATAGCATATGATATTTTATCTTTCAGCTCGATGATACGCAATATAGTATACACTATCCTAACATAGTATGAACATTTTTTCTTGATTCAAAGTCAAAGTCAAGTCAAAGTATCTTTATTCAATATAGGCTTAACTTAAGCTCTTATTGAACGTCAACAAAAAATCTACCACCGGTTCACTAAACTAGACCTGCACAGAGAACAACCGGCAAGAACCTCTGCGGTCTTGTTCTTTTTGTTATATTTTTTTTTTGATGCAATTATTCAAACTTATTTAGGTATAAAATCAGCAGCAGCCAGGAGCCATTTCCACACATCCTTGTCCTCAATGTATTCTTGGACATTATAGTAGGCCCTTGCCATTAAGGTAGCTTTTACAAATTGTTTGAAATTGTTTATACTTAGTTGTTTGTGGATGTCACCTATTTTATTATAAATTGGGCTTTACCGTTGAAAGAATACATTGAGGATAAGGATGTGTGGAAATGACTCTTGCTCTGCACCTTTTGCAAGTCCTCTGAAAATTTTATCCTTCTTATGTGTAGTTATATAATTAAGATAACAAGTCAGCGTTGTTTCTTGCCGTTTCTTCTCTGGACAGTTCTAGTTTAGTGAACCAGTGGTAATTTTTTTTGTCCTTCAATAAGAGCTTGAAATGAGCCTCTATTGCATAAAGAAATTTTATAATTTATTATTTTTTTTTATTTTTGTGAACTGTGGTAGGGCCTCGGCTGTTGCACGAATGGGCAGGCTCGTCCGGGTAAGTACCACGATGTCACAGAAGGCAAGCGTGTAGTTCTTCTGCGTTGGAAGTGTTGTTCTTCTGCGTTGCGTCTGGTGAGTGAGGAAGGCCCCAGGAAAGTGTGACTTATTAAAAAGAGACAACGCATCCGCAACCCTACGGGTGTTGCAAATATAAATGGGGTTATCATTTAAGATCGGGTGAACCATATAAATGGGGGTTGTTATCGTTTAACATCAGGTGAACCGCCAGCTCGTTTGTGACCTCACATAAAAAATGAACCTTAAGTGAGATATTTGAATTCGGTTTTGTTTTTTGTTACTAAAATGTTTTTATTACTTCGCTCCGCCACATAACTTCGATGCAGGGAAAACTTTCTGATGTATTCCGATATATACCCTATCAAGTAAGAAATAAGCAATTGACGACTCCGTGGCGCTGTCGCCAAGGTATTGGCTTCGGTGTCGGGGGTCGTGGATTCGATTCCCACACGGGACAACTATTTGTGCGATCCACAGATAGTTTTTTCGCATCTGGGTGTTTGTGCACGTGAAATTTATGTATGTAAACGTCCTTACAACACAGGATAAAGTAAGGGCAATGTTTTAAAACAAAAAAAAAAGTTGCGTCCAACTAAACCGATGGCTTACAACCATCATCCCCTATACGATACTTCAGTCAATATGAACTTGTAATCCTTGAGAACGCCACACTAATATTGAAAAGGAGAAAGTTTATGCGCATGTTAGTTTTGTTCATATCATCATGAAGGAATGAAGAAAATGTATACGACAGATTATCGCTTTGAAAACTGTTTAGTCCGAATTAAAAAAGTATTCTAATCTTTTAACCGGGAAATAAATCCAATTGCAATTCAAAGGGACCGCGCGGACGTCGCCGCGGGTGAAGGCTAGTTCGCCTTAATATAAGTCAGGGGCCACGCTGAGTTACGCCCCGGGTCATACGTTACGCGCGCTGCGTATCATATTTTCGTCAATTTATGCCCCCCTGGTCGCAGGTCGGCCGGATATCTTATTCGAGATCGCAGCATCAGCGGTACGGTGCCCCGTGGACCACTTACTTCAGGTATGGTGTGCAAAATAATTTCTTTGTGAGTACGTATTGTAAACTGAATGTAACTTAAATTGATTGCCACATAACTAATCTAAAACGTTTAAGTTCTAACTCCTTGGTTTTGTTGCATCAAAAGTCCCATCTTTTGGGATTCACAATCATCGTCCTTTTATCCTTATCCCACCTAGGTGGGGTCGGCACTACATGTGAATCGAATTATAAGTGATTTTAACCGCTGGCCGCCTACCTGACGTCAACCCTCCGTGGGAATGAACACCCGGAACAATTCTGTAGGCCACACAAATACTCGTCCCGTGTCGGAATCGAACCCACGACCTCTGTCAGCCAATAGCTACTGCGCCATCGTAATTCATTGCTTTTAGAGAAATAAGTTAATCAGTGAACCAATGCTACCACAATCTTCTTTAGAATTAAAACATGCGAAGAATTAAAACGATTAATTGGCATTGGAATTTACGAGGAATAACAATGAGTTTTTTAGGGTTCCATACCCAAAGGGTAAAAGGGAACCCTAAAAACCTATTACTAATCTGTCCGTCTGTCTGGCTGTTTGTCTATAACCAGTCTTTACAGTTTACCACTCATTTCAATTGGACACTTAAATCCATATACCTTTCCATATTTTCCAACTCATTAACTTGGAAAAGTATATGAATTAAGTCCAGCTGTCGTTTAAATGGAGGTTTGTTTTCCCTCTTAAAAAAAAAGGGATAATGAAATTGCTAATTTTTTGAAATTGAAATTGCTTCGTGTAATGCAATATTTAGTAAAAATAATAGCTAGAAACAATATTACAACTAAATTAAAAATCTGTCTAAATTATGTACATTATATAAATTTAAAGTCATATTGACAATGTAGCTAAAGATTCTGACACTTGTGAAAATTAAAACTTATACAAAAAAGTATGAAAAGTTTTTCACCGCTGTGGGAATCGAACCCACGACTTCGCGATTCTCGCCCTCACCCTTTAGCCACTAAGCTAAACGGCTGATTGCCACAAAGACAAAAATGTGGAAGTGCAGAGATTGGCACTATAAAAAAAATTTAACTTGTGAAAATTGTCATGAGAGTCTCTTTCCACTACGAAACACTATCTTCAGGCATGTTTTTCTGACTCTACATTCTGTCAAACGTTGACCGTACTTCTCCGCCCGTGAGGAATGACCCTTATTATGTAAGTTTTTTTTCGCAAACGCCCCTCCGCTTAAAACATTGACTATTACTCAAAAAAAAAACAGGAGACGGAGTTATCTGTAGACGTGGAATTCTTACCGCTGGCAAAACTCTACCATCTCTTAACCTAATTTGTTGTTTCGAAGATTCGAATGAGATTCGACGTTTTCCCGAATACTTTATCTCGTTGAGGATGCTTACATTCTCGTGATTGTATTGGGAACCTCAAGTCGTTTACGCATTTTGTTTAGTTTAAAGAAAATGTAAAGGATACCCGTTCACATTTCTGCATGCACGTGTTAAAAACCGGCCAAGTGCGAGTCGGACTTACGCACGAAGGATTCCGTACATTATTTATAATAAAAATGATAAATTAGGTTATTAATGGGTTAGTCTACCTCATTTTTATTAGTACACTCAATTTAAATCTAACACACGTGTTTTTGCGCGCATAGTTTGCCTACAAATTAACTGATTATCAAACTTTATATTAACTCTTTATTTGTAAATCAAATGTAACTAGATCTATAACCATTTATAACTTTAGTCTATTAGCGTATCCCACAAATTAGTAAATAACATAGATTTGTAAATCTAAAGTACTAGTCGATTTTATTTATTTTGTTTAATACTTACATTATGGAAAAGAAGCAAAAATCAAAAGTCAAATACACTCTGAAAATTAAAAAAAAATTTCTGAACAGTAAAAGAAAAACAGAAAAGTGAAACGGCAAAACTAAAGAAATGATCTCGAAATACGTATTTTTGTAGGGCTAATAAAATATCACTGAGATTTGAAGAAAACCGCCCATATTTTGAAGTGTTAACTTCCGTCCGTTTTATATCCGTCAACCCTAAAAGCACTGAAAAACCGAAACTTATTGGAACGAACCCTCGGGATACGGCCTGCGATCCCAGATTAAAAATAGTCGTCAACCGACACGGCATTAAAACCATTAAAAGCGACCGATTATAATCCCAATGACTTCTAATGCAGCCTTTCGACCAGCGAGCAACAAAGTGCCCAATGATCTATTGACCCGCGGGTCAAAATCGTGACGTCAATTGGTGCTCCATCTTCGGGACCCCGACGATCGTATCGGCCACAAAGAATCGGCTCTAAACAAGCCGGCCTTGCTCCCCGAATAAAGCCGAGATTACGATCACAGATGATAGATAGAGCTCCTCTTGTTTGGGTTCCGTATACGTCTGTGACTACATTGAGTCGAGTTAATTATTCTACGTGCTATTGTTCTATGTAGTGTGGTTATGCAGTAGTGGGGTACTTTGATCTTGAATAGCTTAAAGGAGAATTCTAATCTTGTGCGGCACACAGATATTTCTAGTAGAGTCGTCACTAACTAGTTGTCGTTGATGACTGTGGGATCTACTTGAATTCCGGAAAAAGCCTATCTCATTAACGACAAGAGCATGAAAACTTTTAATAAGTATAAAAGTTAGTGATCGAAATAAAGGAAAAAATAATTTGGTAGAGTCGTTTCTCAGTTAAAATAACACTTTAATCATCACTCTGTTTAAACAATCTTCCATTGTTGTAGGCTCTCCACTGTATTTGCAAAATTTACTATTATAGTATATTCAGTGAAATATACTCACATAGAAACTAGGAGGTACGTTGTGTAAACATAATGAATACTTGATAATACGACTTTGTCAATGTTTGACTTATTTTATCTGTTGTTATTCACACACACATTCGCGTCCAGCACTGAATTATACTGGTGTCTATGACTACTATGCAAATATGTATTCAATGTTAATGGATAGACAGAGACAGCTAGAATTTTTAATGTTCCACGAGCTTGTCGCGTTTCAAAAGGTAGAAGTAATCAGAAAGTTATCCTTCTATTTTACAAATTTGCAGTGTAGATTCGCATATACACGCAATTTTTATTTAATTGAAAATATTCACCAACAGCATACATATGTAATAGGTTTTATGAATATTTTTATAGTCTATATATGTATATATATATATATATATATATATATACTTACTGTAACTCTACTCACTGTAAGCCTCACTAAGCCAACTAGTTTATATGCTCGACGCAAGTAAACAAATTAAGAGGGCACTTATTAAGTAACAACAGCTTTTGAAGATCAAGCCGATAGGCGCAATAACGAGGCGCATCCCAACTCTCGCCGTTACTCTTCCGCAGCTAGACGTTTTAAATTATAAAAATGATCATTACCCAGCCAGTTAGCGTCACGACTAACCTCTTAAAATGTGTACTCGGAAACGGGATCGTATTTAACTGGCAATTTGAGCGTAACGCGAGACCGTTTCGATGCGACGACGCTCCACTATCTTTCTATGTTGATTCACTCCTTTATTTTTCACTATAGCGAAGTAAGATTAACGTAAAGTACCAGTCTAGAAATTTCCCATTTCTGGGAAAAGGCCTCCACTGTACGGAGAGCATTAGGGCCATAGTCGACCACGTGGATTGGCGGACTTCACATATTTTATCTTCGAAATGTTTCTTTTGTTATTATTTCTAAAATATGCAGGCTCTCACGATGTTTTCACCGATGATGTATCTCTGATGGTGCCATAACAAAAAGTACTTAAAAAGATAGAATGAAACGTATTTAACCGGGGGCTCCCATACAACAGACATAATTTTTTTTGCTGTTTGTATAGACAATGGTACGGAACCCTTCGTGTGCGAGGCCGTCTCGCACTTGGCCGACTTTATTGTTAATTTTTCATATGCCTTAATAAAACAAAGAAAATGAACATGTACGTGTGCATATTTTTGGATGCGGCGTGAAGCGTAGCGTGGGTGCTCCATGCCGTGCACTTACGCGACATCTGTCAATTATCCCGGGGGCAAATCGAATCAGAACCAGCCGGACGGTTCACCCTGAATCGTCGAAATCCAGACTTCAGGTGGAGCCGAAACCTTTAAGCGGTCCCTCCGTCGAAACTGTATAAATACCTTGTCAAATGAAACTATTTTATGGATTTTATCGCGTTTAATTCCAGCGTTCGAAAAGGGTTGGAGAATTTAAAAATCTTATCATCATCATCATTTCAGCCTGTTTGAGTCGCTGAACATACAGACTCCCCCACAGACTGCCACGAAGCACGATCCTGAGTGACCTGTATCTATCGACTTCCCGCAGATTTGCACAGGTCGTCACTCCATCTAGTTGGGGGTCGTCCTACACTGCGATGCTCCAGTAAGAGAAAAAAATCTAATCAAACGCGATAAAAAATAAAATAGTAAAATAGTTTCATTTAAAGATGTATAATATTCCAGTAAAAAGAAAGCTATATGTATAAACATGTTTGGACGATGAGTTGTATTGAGTGTCAACGTAAATGTTCAACGAGATTAGCAACCTAAGTTCAAATTCCGTTGCCAGCACCAATTAATTTGTTAATTGTAACTGCTGAATTATCACGTGCTCGGTGATGCAGGAAAACACGTGAGGAAAGTTGATTTTTAGGGTTCCGTACCATAAGAGTAAAATAGGACCCTATTACTGAGACACCGCTGTCTGGCTGTTTGTTTGTTCGTATGCCACCAGGCCGTATCACATGAACCGTGATAGACAGTTGAAATTTTGATGATGTATTTCTATGGCCGCTAAGTCAACAAATAATAAAAATAGAAGAAAAAAATATTCAATTTGGGCACCCATACAACAGACACGATTTTTTGCCGTTTTTATAGATAATGATGGTACGGAACCCTTCGTGTGCGAGTTCGACTCGCACTTGGTCGGTTTTATTTGTAATACTCGTGTTTGAAATAGTTCAAAAATCAGCAAAGTATTTTCAACCAAAGGGTCTAAGACATAAAGGGATGTTCGGAAGATTACTCTTCTACAGATGAACTTTACGTTACTTTACATCTAAAGCAATCAGTTATTTGGTTGACAAATTAAGTATCGGGAGCCTGATAACATTTAAGATTATTACACAGTTATTGATATAAAGTAAATTAATAAAATTAATAAACAAAATGAAGCCGATCGCATCTAAGATGATTTTAATAACTTAATCCCGCGAGCGATGTTATCTCATAACGTTGTTAACTTAAATACGTTTAATTTAACGATATAGCAGACAGATAAGGACACTGGAGCTTTCGTTTAACTAAGTTAGTTCATGGCGCTGTAATGTAGTTGAGTCTAGCGAAACGGGCTCATTTTAGTTTTATTTTAAACGTGCGCCTGATGGGTTTTCTATTTAATCCCTCAGGGAACGAATGATATGAAATCCTATCCACTAGCTTACCTACGCTACACGAGTAACGGATAAGTGGAAGTTATTCTTTTCAATCCTACTAATATTATAGAGGCGAAGTTTGTATGTATGGATGGACGTTTGTTACTCATTCACGCAAATGCTACTGAATGGATTTTAATGAAACTTTACAATAATATAGCTTATACATCAGATTAAGACAGGCTATAATTTATACACATATTTTGTGTATATCTGTCTTTCTGTCTGAATGTTACGCTTTCAGCCTATTCTACGCAGACGTAGTCGCGGTCAGCAGCTAGTAAATTCTAATTCTTACCCTCTGTGTTTTCTGTCGCCTTTACCATGGCAACCTCGAACGTACCCGAATGGCATAGTGGGTTGTGTACCTGCCGCCTGCGCCAGAGGGTGTGGGTTCGATTCACGCTACAAGAAAGTTATGTTTAAGTATGTTTATCAGTAATCTAGTACGCATAGTACAAGCGTTTTGTAGTTTGGTACTAGATACTAGAGAATGTTTTTTGTTATTTTTATTTATATTTTCTACTCCTATCAGGATTTTATTTTATTTAGTGGGATATAAGTTATTTCGCTTTTTGATTTGATTTCTGACTGTTCCTTATTCAAAAATGTCTTGTAGTGATAGGTTAGGGATATAATCATAACGTTTTGAAATACAGTGATCTATGTAGGTACCCTAATAAAATTTGAGATATGTAATTAGACTCCTGTCTATGATAATCCATATAGGCGTTGGAATGTAGAACAAGGCACTGAAAGGCGATCTTAATATAAACATGGTATATTGTTATACAGCTATAAGCTAGAGATATTATCTAGTGAATAAACGTTAGTTACGTTTAATTATTAACAGTACCCGGAGGACCGAGCTTTGCTCGGTTTGTTTTTTTTTTTTTGGTAAATCGTGTATTTTGGAAATTACATTTAGATACAAATTACTAAGTAATGAAATATGCATAATATGTTTCGATCTTACCGACGTAATAATAAGAAAATATGAACTGGTGTTTTTCACAAAAGAAAGAACTTTAAAAAAAAAGGGAAAAAATAAGAAAATAACAAATCGACAAAAAATAACAGATAAAGAAATTAATGATCTGGAATCGAAAAAAAGTAAAAAAATAAGTGTGTAAATGACCGTGATACGAACCACGGCCTTCTATTTCGTGGCTGTTTGTCGCAGTTTCCAAGGTATTGGCTTCGACGCCTGGGTCGTGGGTTCGATTCCCATAAGAACCAACTAATTGTTTGACCACAGTTAGTTGTATCGGACCTGGGTGTTTGTCCACGTGAAATTGATGTATCTAAAATTTTCTTACAATACAGAATAGTGCAACACATTAGATCTTTTATGTCAAGGTTGTCCTTGGCACTCGCTAACTATACCATTCCACAAAAAATAAAAAAAAAACAAATAATGAAAGACTGTATTCGAAAGCGGCCAAAAGCACACACGAGTTCGATAAATCGACGCGATTTTTCAACAGTGCGAAATTTCGCCCGAATTAGGCACTATACGGCAATTTTCTGCACGCTGATGTTTTTTACTTAATACAACACCGGTTCCACTCCCCGGGGATGAGGCGTTTTAGAGAAATTAAAGGAGCAACGCATAATGACGGGGCACCGGACAATATCTCAATTTGGCGCGCGTTTCCCAACAAAGCGCGTTAAAATTTCCGTAGAATCTTAAACGGCTCTTCGTGACGGGGCCAAGGAAACCGTAAAGAGGCACCGTGCCGCAGTGTGTCCCAAAGGAACCCTCGAACTTAGTCACCCATAAACAAGGTTTGGGCTAGGCTGGCGAAACTGTAAATGGCTCTAAAAGGCCAACAGTGATCTATCAAAAAAACAGCACCGAGGAAACCAATATTCGTGTAATTATCGCCCCTGCTTTCGTTCTCGAAAGACCGACGTATGTATCATGTACGTTCTACAAATGTAAGTTTTACTAATCGGGGCTTGCTTGAAGTTGACTATCGTTATTTAAACATGACAAATTTTCGTGAGACATTATAGACACCCAGTTGGTATATGTACCGACAGATTTCCGATCTATCGGCGTTCCTTGATCAGGGTCAACGGGATGAGTTCGCGGTTCGATCTTGCAATCAATCGTAATTCCTTTATGATGTGCTAAGTCGGTTACATCGGCTGATGTTTAAAGTTCTAGCGATAGCACGCCCTAAACATTACAGAGGTAAGCTTGTATGTGCTTCATATAACTTTAACAGATCTGAAATATGACACATTCTTCAACTATTCTACGCTATTCTTCAACTAGGTCTAAAATGACCTTTTCACGCAGAAGAACCATTAGTGTTATTTAACAAATATTATGAAATGTGTAATGTCTTAATGGTTTCCAGACAAATCTCTTTGTATGGTGGTTCTGTGAAGAGGTCTGTATGAGGTTCGCGAGTTGCAAATTACGAAATTGTCGAAAACGTTTAAGCCCTCGGGGATTCGATTATCTTATTTTCAATGACAATAGACCCAAATGGCGCCTTACCACGAAAAATGTATTTTGAAAAAAATCTGATTGTTAGCAATATTTTGCGCAATTTATATTCCGTTTAACGGTTTCCTTTGTGATATTCTTTAGAGGCATTTCAGTGACGCAAATTGTATGCGGCCAGATTGTCGATTTATTTTTTATTAAGTATTTGAGGCAATGAATTAAAATATTAATCGTTCATTGGAACACTTCTTTTAAGTTTCCACATTGCAGTGTTCTGAATATAGAATAATATACAATAACACAATATGAAGTGACTTGGCAAATAGTGAAAAAGGTTAACGATCTGTTGACCGAGGCATTAGTAGTGATATTGCTTTATTATTTTACTAAAATATTACGGTGTAAGAATAATATTTTCACGTTGGTAGGGCCACGCAGCAGCCTCGGCTGCTGCACGAATGGGCAGGCTCGTCCGGGTAAGTACCACGACCTCACAGAAGACCGGCGTGAAGTGCAAGTATAATACTTTCGCGTTTCATCTGGTGAGTGAGGTAGCCGGAGCCCCGTTTTCAAAAGGTGCGGGAGTAGCAGATGTCCATGGGCGGCGGTATACACTTAACATCAGGTGAACCACATGCTCGCTTGGTAACTTGGTAAAAAACAATAATAACCGTCGCTTGCTTTTAATTTAATATTCTCGAGTAACCCAAATCCTTATAACAGTGGCGCCAGTAATTAAATTGTTAGTATTGTTTTAGTAATTGTATATGCTGATTTATCGAGAGCTCATTGATACCCAACAGTCTTTGCTGTTACTCGAATGTACAGGTCCGTCCGGGTTCCACTTCATTGAGAAGGCGGCACCACATCTGCAACCCTACGGGTGGTCCCAATGTCCGTGCATCAGCTATCAATGAAAACAACAGCCGACCCGCCAGCTCGCTTGCCGCTGTCTGTCTATCCCTATGTATGCAGATTACATACGGACAGACAGACTAAAACTATGATGATGATTGATGCTGTTTTTTTACTAGATTGAGTGATTCAAGAGGAAGGTTTATATGTATAATGTATTGCACCCGTGCGAAGCCAGGGCGGATATATATCTATATAAATAGATAGTACCAAAGAATGGTCCGGTAACTGCCACCACGAAGCTGCGAAGAACTTTGCAACGCGGCGCTATAATATAAAACTCCCGGGAGAACTTCCCCCATGCAAAATTAAACTCGGCCTAATAAAGTGGAATGGGACAGAAGAGGCCGAGTTAAATAAACTATCCGCGAACATGAACCGAGCCTAAAGTGCCACCACTTAAACGACAGACTTGACGTTAGGTTTCAATTTACGGGTTCCATTACGTCTATTTTTTATATCCATAATATTGAAATTCGTACGTGATAATTTGTAAATAAATATATATTATTTGGGTATATCGTCGATTTTTTTTAAGGAAAAGAGAAATAAATATCATCATATCATATTATGTCTGTTTTATCAGTGTAATATTGAAATGATACAATTTTTTTCTATTATTTATCAGTGTTGCAACGAATGTTAACAGAATAATATTTTCAATGCCCGACTATAATTTTTAATTTTATTTTATGACATGAATGAATAGGTATTTTAAGCCATCTGGTTAAATTTACTGATTCACTAAAATATACAGTAATTATGTAAACAGCTTTTTCCAGCTTTTATATACCTTATCATTTGTAGCTAGTGTACGCTAGTCACATATAAAGTAACTTTTTATACATGCTACATAAAGGTATATACGTTGTGTAAGGTAAGTATGTATACAGGGAGGCTTTTCTAAGTGTATCCATTTATTGTTATATAAAAATGATAAATATTTAAAACCACTCGTTGTTAATTAAATACATTCATTTGAACTCATCTCAAAAAGTGCATTATTTATGGGCAACTGATTTATTTTACGCTCGATCATTCATAACTAACACACACTCAAGTTCGTTTCAAAAGTATACGACGCATTTATGAATGAATTCCGCATTGACAACAAGTTCTGTTTTTGAGGGGAATGGAATGGCATTTTTTTGAAAAAAAAATGTTTTTTTTATTTCAATAAAGGGATTTCAGGATTATATTACCGTGTCTGAACCTCCTGTGTGAATTTGGGCACCTTTCGTTGCTTTTCTTTTATTTTACAAATAAATGCCAAATTGTTACAAATTTACGCACGCAGATAGTATGAGGTGGGGCCGGCACTAACGGAAATACTCTTGTTTTGTTCATTATTATTGTCTGTACCAGGGACTTTAGGTTCTGTCATAGATCTTGGAGCCTTTAGAGCAGTCGTGCCCAAAACAATTGCATTAGTTTTCACTATTATTTCCCGAGGTTCTTGTGTACATCTAATTAGATTGAAATCTGGCGTAACAAGGACAGAGGGACAACCTAAGGTTTTGAAGGTTAAAAATATAGGTGTCATGTCATACCGAAAGGCTAGCTAGCATAGGCTCGTTAAATATAACTAAAATTGCCTTAATATACGTACTGTAATAAGAGTATTTATAGACACTGTTAGTTGTGTGTTAATTTAATAAGATGTAATAACAGCTAATAACAGCAGATAAGAAGTAATAAAAAGTAATAACAGCTTCTGCTATCGCACGAATGAGTAGGATCATAAGGAAAGTAGTACAACGTCGCAGTAGGCCGATGCTAAGTGAAAGTGTTATACTTTCGCGTTACGTCTATTGAGTAAGGTAACCTGGGCCCACCGACTTAAAGGTTGACAACTCATCTGCAACCCGTATCGTGACGTGGATGTCCGTGAGTGGCATCAATCACTTAACATTCGCTGAAGACTTATGGTGTTGAGAATTTTTCACGTTAAAAAAAACGTTCTTAATGTCCTCCGTGGCCTGATAATCTATGTTTCTATAATTAATATAGATTTACGAACGCCCGTTTGATAAAATAATTATTTCTCATTAAAATCGCAACGTTCACGTCCAAAATGTATACATAAAGCAGGCAACCGATGGCTTTATTTAACGTCATTAAAATATCCGATCATTCGAAATAATATATCGAGCCCGCGTTAATGGCGTACGCTAAAATATATTCGACGGCGCGGAAATATGGAAATTAATTAATGGAAAGCGGGATTTGGGCTTCCGCGTACGAGTAAAGGCGAGAATACAATTTCAGTGATTACTTTGTCAATCCGACCTTATATCTTTGAAGGGAACGTAAGGTTTCATTAAAATCTATATCAGGTTCAACTCTTATTGCTGAACAGCGTTTCCGATTTAATTGAAAAAGGAAAGTGATTAGGTTTTGCAACTAATGTAAAAGGTTTATATCAGTAATTAAAAATGCTGAAAAGCAATAGCCAGCTTTCTGAATTGGTAATTAAAATGATGTGTTGTTTAGCCGATATCTTATAGTTGTGTTGTTGATTTCATTTAATCCTAAAGGGGTAGACAGATATTTCGGTTTCCAGCGCTTATCATCGGGCCTAATTGGTTCTTGAAACTTATAAAAATACGCGAAGCCGGGCACAAATGTGGGGGCAGCAAGCAATAAAAAGCGGTACTATTTTGCTGTTATCTCAAAGAGCTTTAATGTGGCGACGGTTGCTACTTTGTTTCAAATAGGTTGGGCCATAATCGATACATTTTTAAACCTAAAATAGGTATACAAAAATGTCGTTAAAATTTTTCGCCAGCATTTTAACCTGTGTCGGTTCAAGCTTTTTTTATGTGAAAAGCTGCCAAGCGAGCAGACAGTTCACCTGATGTTAAGTGAATACCGCCGCCCATGGACATCTGCCACACCCGAGGATTCCAGATGCGTTGACAACCTTTTGCAAAATTGGGCTCCGGCCACCTCACTCACCAGACGAAACGCGAAAGTATTATACTTCCACTATACGCCGGTCTTCTGTGAGGTCGAGGTACTTACCCGGACGAGCCTGCCCATTTGTGCGACAGCCGAGGCTGCTGCGTGATTATTAATAAATAAGATAGCCTCCTTTGTTACGCCGATTTCCTTGGATATTTCATTTGCTCGGTAGGTATGTTAAGTGAGCAACATACGCCCGGTTTCTGAAACTCTGATCGTCGTAGAAGTTAACTAATAAGCTGTCAAATGGCTTTTCAAATATTATTTAAGTAGCCAAAAGATAGTTAAACTCTTTTAATTGATCATTCTGATAATTAAGAAGATCATTCTAACCAATTCAGAGAGTTTAAACGTCCTTTAGGCAAATCAAACGACATTTGAAAAGCCATTTGACAGCCGATTAGTTATCTTCTACGATCGTCAGTGTTTCAGAAACCGGGCGTTAGTATAGCAACACCGCATGCTTATCTGCTAAATTATTGTATTGAATCGCGAACCATATGAGCCGTGTCTATCAGTTGCAAACGGCACCGGCGGTCTTGTAAACGGCCGGGTGCCTGCGTAGGTAATGGTCATATCACGCACTTGCGGCGGCATGCTGACCGTCCCGCAACTCGGTGCCCTTCTATCGTATCAGTCTGTGGCAACCTGCGAATCCCATTACACACTTCCAGAAATGTTGCCCTAGTGAACGCGGAGATTTTAAATCTTTCTTCTGCAATTATCCCACCAAGGTGCATTGGCTAACAACTCTTTTAGTGATTTCGCCTGCCCACAACAATTCATATTGATAGGAGTACTATAAAAGTCGTAAAATTATTCCATTTATAAAATCATATTCGCGTAATATGAAAAATCACTAAGCAACAATCGTGGCAAAGTACTTGCAGTCGAAGACTTTTATGTGAAATTTCAATGTTGGACACTTATGTTTACCATTTTAGTATCATTTAGGTAACTATAATAGTCATAGTCTCGAATTTAAGCCTGGTGTAAGATCTATATAAGGCTAATACATTTTTATCAACGAAAAAAAACCGACATCAAATATCTCGCTCTGTATTCATTTTATGGTTGATATTTAGAAGTTCCCTGAGTATCTTCGGAGACCAAGATCCAATACCGATGAAATTAATATGGGACAACCTGGGAAGCACCAACATTCAAATAAAAAAAAATCATCAAAATCAATTCACTCTGTCGAAAGTTCTGAGGTAACAAATATTAAAAAAAAGTAATTCGCATTATCTACACATAATGGATGTGGAAATCATATTGGGAAGGAAAATATGTCTCTATTATCTGCATGTCTATAATATTCAGCCATATGCAGCACTTATATCATCCTCAATGATAACAAAAAGACATATGCAAAGTAGAACATCATGCTAGCTTATGTTCACTTTTACTTTAGTTCTGATTATTGTTTTAACTTTCCCTACCCCCTAGATAAGTGAAAGTTGTGATCATCGTGAAACTATTTTAATATTCAGGATAAAATTCAAAAAAGTTTTTTTTATTATTCTGAGTACATACTTAATCGATAAAATTGAATTTATAAAAATGTCACGATTCTTAGCAAATTTAAAATAACCAATTAGCTAATAATGTATAGGGTTTTATAAAAGTAGTGCATCTTTTACTATTCGTCTCGATTTTGTTCTTAATAATTACAGTGACTACTTTTCTGAATAAAACAATGTGATCCATCAAATGCCTGCTTAATTCTCAATTATTTAGATGGATAGGAGCATATCGCTATCTCTTTCTGTCTTGAGCTCCGTGTTCCATTTCGCTCCAGGTCTTCCTTCCGTGTCTGTTAACATCCCCTGATGACTTGGGATCGCCCAGAAATCGCAGATACAATGAATAAACCTCGCGTTTTCGTGACAACGCACGGCAGTAAACTTTCTCGTTTTATCTCGAGCTGTGTAAAGGTTGCGTGGACACGGATTAATATCGTGTTTTGAAAGCTTCTCGGCATAGACTAGACTTTGTAGAAGGTGCACTAGGATGTATATAATATGTGAGTAATATAAAATAATAATAAATAAATATTTAGTACACAATTTTACACAACGTTCTCTAGTCCCAAACTAATCAACGATTGTACTATAGGTACTTGATCAGAAGTGCATAATTATTATACCCAGAAGTCGGAAAAACACTATGTTCATCACACAATATTTTTCCGTAGTAGGGATCGAACCCACGCCCTCTGGCGTAAGAGGCGGGTTCATTACCCACTGGCCAATCAGGTCCATTTTAAGACCAGTAATAAATTGCACAAAAAAAGTTATGATTAAGTTATTGGAGATAACTTTTATACTGTGGTAAAGCATTGTAGCGGCTTCTACTGATGCGTGAATAGCAGGTCAAGAGAAGAACTGCGATCTCACAAAAGACCAGCGTGAAACGGAATTGTAATCCTTTTTGCACTACATATGGTGGGTGAGGTAATCGATACCCTTTCTTTTGATGATGCATAAAAAAGGAATGAATACTATAAGGATTAATGCACATGCTAAATGTTAAGGTTATGGAAATGTATTTGTTTGTAAATATTTTTTATTTTCAATCATCATTCGAGTTTGAACGCTATAAAAATAAACCAGGCCGTGTTACGCATGAGCTTTGAACTTTATCTATTGTACGCAGCTGTGGGAGAGACTATAACACATTAAATCGAACTGATTTAAGATTTGTTCATCGCAGAGGCAAGGTATCCCTTTCAAAGACATATATTAACAACGATTCTAATCGCCATGTCTATTATCTTCGACAAAGGGCCGCGAATAAAACGGAATCAAAGTCGACCGTCGCTTCCGCTTAGCGTATAGTCTGTGGCGCGGAAAAAAATGATTCACAATGCCGCTCATAAAAAACGGATCGCCTCCCAGTTGACATGGAGCGATAAATGCCAAAAAGTCGTAAATTACCGATGCAATATCTCCCGAGGAGCGACGGCCAAACGCGCAATATGCAATTGCGTTAACACCGGCGTTTGTATGCGTCGTAAAGCAGTATTTTCGGAGCTTCCCTTCCCTTCGACGCCTAATTCCTCGAACGCCGCGTTCGGAGATCGACTGAGGTGCGTTTTTAACGGGATCCCTTATGATATACGGCTCTTTAACGATCCCAAAGTGTCTCCATATGGTCCGGCAGTCGAATTGATTTCACGCGAGCTCCAGTTCATTGTCATTTTCTGATTGTAAAAGCCGTAAGGACAATTAAACGCCTTTGTTACTTTCAGCAAATACGCTTCAATCGGCAAGGTCGTTAAAAAGTTTCTTTGTCATCACTTTTCAGTGTTTCCTGAAAACGAGTTTGGAGTGTTTTCGGTTTTTTTCAAACGAATACAGAAATAATGGATAAGATTATTATTTCAATCATTCACCGTGAGGTCTATTAAAACAAAATATAAATTGTTATATGACATTTAGATGTATTTTCCTTTAATGTATTTATTTGTGAACTTATAAATATTTCCTATAAGGTTAACTAAGTTAACTAAGTTAACCTTATAGGAAATATTTGTTTATCTAAATTATTTTCAGCTATCTATTTCCTTTTTGGCCTGAAAATTACAACACACAGCACAAAAAAAAACACTCAAAACAAAACACGAATACACACAAAATCCACATTTATAAGTTCACAAATAAATACATTAAAGGAAAATACATCTAAATGTCATATAACAATTTATATAAGGTTAACTAAGTTAACCTTATAAGAAATATTAACTTAGATCCTTGTTCTTAACTTATTTTTAATAACGAGGATCTTTTAATATGATTACTTTAAAAGTTTGATTTTTATTTCATATTATTTATCAAACTATATCTCATGATTTCATAAAATTTTAATCTTTGCAAATCGTTATAGAATTATAAATACCTCTTTTATATAAAGAGTTGATGTAGTTTCTGAGATAAAATTGACCTATAATGCTCCGCTTTATACTATTTCTAACCAAAACAACATTTCGATCATTTCTCCTGCTGCGAAGGAAAGAGAAACCAACAAACACGTTCGCGTCTAATATAGGGTTGTAATAGCCTCGAAACACGCATAGACTACTAGCGGTATAGGTAGACGATGGCACGTGTCTATGATATAATAACTTATTCAGTTAATACTTGTATAACTCGAGCGCCCGCTCATCTTTTAACAACCTTAATACAACTGTCGTGTTTATGTTACATTTCTTATAAAGTTACGGGCGTACGGCGTCGAATGTAAGCGACGCGATCGCGCCCGCCGAACGAATTGGGACCTTATACCGAAGGAATAAGGGCGGTAAACGCACGGCGGTGCAGAACTGCACGAGGTCACGGAGCGTTCCGCCACGGTCGTTGTACAAGAAAAATAATCGCAGTACCACAACAAACGCTAAAACTGCAGACCGAGCGTTCTACACTCGAATAGCAGGCCGCTTAAGCGGAGCTCTAACTGAGAGTCAACCGACATTAATCTGTGCGAGAAGAAAAAATGCGTAAGAAAGCGTCTGACTAACATTTGTGTCTCTTGAGATGCTTGCATTTCGGAGGCGTGGTGAAATGTAAATTTTGTTACTTAACTCACCTCCTATCTGTATCCTATAAAAGTATATACGATTTCGCGAGTTTTTACCCACCCAGAGCGTGGTGAAAGGCGACGAAATTTTGAACGCATCGATCTGGTTATTGGTCACTCGTACTTTTAAAATATGTAGAACATTTTATTGAACTGAACAAGTTTCACAAAAAACTACAATAATCCCCCCTTATATGGACTAAAATCAAGCCTGGATAACTTTCTACTAAGTCCTCATAAAATTGCAACAAACGTTTCGGGAATAAGCTCAAAGTAATGAACAAACAAAAAGATAAAAACGTGTATTTGTTTTTTTGTTAACTTTCAAATATCCATATGAGTATGGAAACTACAAGCGAAAATAAATGACGAACGGTTTATTAAAATAAAACAGACTGACAAGAGTTCTTCTTACAAGGGTTGCTTTTTTACCTTTTATGGTACGGAACCCTAAAAATAATATAAATACTAGACTTAGTAGAACCTTCTTAGGTTCACCTAAGCCTTATAAAACATTATTTATTTGACAAGATTATTTTTAACTTAATTTAAAAATGTTTCTTTAAAGTATTATTTAATTTAAAAAATAGACAAAAACATACATCTTTTTACACACATATCCAAATATATTTCAGAGAAATACATTTATGATCAAAGAGTTTTAAAATTGCCTTATTTTTATGTCATTACCATTTTAACCACCAAAATAAATTACCTGTATTGAATCATTGTAAAACCGGTCATGTATATTCCAACATATTTATAATGAAAAACATATTTATAATGAAATAAAATTATTCCACTTTTGTAACAATATTTTTGGCATATCTTTTGATATATAACTATAACTGCATAAATTTTTGGCTTGCAAATAAAAACCTCATTTATTCGTCTACATATTCACTTCTCAAATTTTACCGACGTCCGCAGTCACCGTGGCCGCATTCGATATGCAAATAATCCTGACTTCGCAGTTTATTTGTTATAGAAGTGTTTGTGTCAACACAAAGAATGTTAAGCTCGTGGAAACAGAAAGGACAATAACTTTAAATGATATCCCGCAAATACGTATCATTTATTCGCCCTCTTGATAGCGTTGGAGGTTAGAAACGGCAGGTTTACGTTACTGCTAGACGTTCCCAGGTTCGAATTATAACGGGATTAGTTAATGTGAATTCATGATCCATGGTAGGGCTTGGTTTTGCGTAAATGCTGAGAAGCCACTTTATTCATAGTAAGCGTTCGCGTGGCTTCGGAATGAACTATGAAATAATGTGCCTGAATCCTATTCGAACATTTGCTGATAACATGGGCTCTATAAAATCACAAAAACAAGTAATTTAAGGCGAATTACATTAAAGGTAATTAATGACAATTACATAATTTTGATAGTGTTTATATTCGAACACCTATAGGTAAGGAACTGCTTATACGATTGAGACCAGAGATAACATTTTTCAATCGAACGATAATTTTATTTCTGTATGCTAGAAGATGGCAAGCGAGCGGGCTATTCTCCAGTCGTTAGCTGATGACCATCACCTATGGACGACAGTAATGCATACTTGCAGACGCTTCGCCATCCTGTAAAAGAAGAGGCTCCGGTTAACCTACTCACCTGACTAAATGCGGCAGTAGTGTCAAGCTATAGCACTCACCCAGATAAACTTTGTCTAATGAAAAAGGAGAAGATTTTTACACTACTACTTTACACTACTTTATTCACAGCAGCAGTTAACTTCTCTAATCTTTATAAAGATTTCTTTAGGGAGGACAGACATATGCCCACGCGCTTCAGGCTGGCATACATCTTGATTATTACATTTTAGCCAATTGCTTAGCGAATTTTGGAATGATATTCTCCAATTAAACTATGGTGTAAATATAATGTCTTAAGGACCTTACGATAATTAATTCGATTTTAAATCGCGATGATCACACCATATCTGATAGAGTTAGTAATGATGATAGTGTAGGACAACCCCTGCCGATGCAAGATCGTGCTTCGTGGCAGTTTGGGGAGGCCTATGTTCAGCAGTCGACTCTAACAGGCTGAAATGAAGGTGATGAGGACACCACAGAATCCATGGCGATCGGTAGCGGACTGAGACAGGGTGACATGATGACGATAACAGCACAGAATCCATGTTCAGTGCGCGGACTAAGATCTTCAACGTCCCAATTTCGAAAGCAGTTCGCACGGGCCGCCTTGAGCTTACTGTTTCCGTCTCGTTTACTCCTACATCCGTCCTACTCTCGATGATCCGTACGTGTTCGTTGCCGTTCGTTTGTCGCGTTATCAATGGACATGAGGGCCTGAAGTCCGCGCCGGTTGCGTGCCAGTGGCACGTTGGAGGTACGTGACCGCGGCCAGTTTGATTCCGCCAGGTGTCCCCTTATCGACCCGGCCGGGGTGATTCCGTGGTCGCAACTGAGAATGATTGGTTTTTCTACACGTGTTCAATTATATCAGTTCGATTTCGACCTTTAGACGTCTTTGTTTTACGAGCACGATAAATGCTACTGACAATATGTTTCGAAATTTCCTTATCCTAAGCGTTTTGGCGATATTATTGTACTGTAACGGCTGTAAATGGTATGGTGGGTGATTACACAGATAAATTTAAAGGGCTGGACAGCGAGGTTTGAAATTATACTTATGATGTGAGTTTTATTTCTAATATGAAATAGAATCCTTCTTAAAGAGATGTTTAAATTTTGAAAGGTTATGGTGTCACTTTAAAAAAGGAGTAATCAAAGAAGATAGTGGTTAATGGTTCTAATCTCTAGTTCGTAGTCTCTTAATCGAACTTTCACAACTACGAGACTCGAGGACTTACATTACACGTATCAAGAAGATTGTCGCCTGCATATTTCATACTTTAAAACACCTTTAATCAAGATAGAAACACATCATAATCCACCACATCGCCGCCCGACGATCGAACATTTGGACGCGACGCAAGTTAGCTAAGTGAATTAAGCACACAAACAGTAATGGATTATTCCGTCCCGAAGTCGATCCGGCGAGTTGCGCGCTCAGTTAAATCCCAATATTACTCTATGACTTGCAATAGGAGCCAAGGGCGAGCTCAGCTTATTCGCGCTAAATTATGCAGCAACTTTCCAAGTGGGAGTCGGGCAAAGTTGAAGTTCCCAGTTGCAGCGAAACTCGTGGACCGGCCGACGTCGATCCTATCGGTAGGTTACGTCCGTCTGTTTGTTCAGTTGTGCTCGACTATTAGGCTGTTACGCATGACTTCATATATGTGGTGCTGTTGCCACTGTACAGACGTGTTGGGGTCGATGATACGATTCCTACACGAGACAACTATTTGTGTGACCCACAGATTTGTTTCGGATCTGGGCGTTTGCCCAACGTGTGTTTGTAAAACGTCCTTGAAATACATAATAATGTTATCCCAGAGTCAGGGGACATTGATAAAAAAATAACTTAATGTAACTTCATATTTAGGCCACGCTAAAATTCAAATATTTATTTTCTAGAAATAGGTTTACACGGCTGTTCACAATATTGTATTATTATGTGGAAGGTAGCAAGCGAGCTGACGGTTCACCTGATGTTAAGTGATAACCACCGCCCATGGACATTTTGTAATAACCGTAGAGTTTCACATGCGACCTTTTAAAGTTTATTATACATTTAACAGATAATCTATTTGTAAAAGTTTCTTATAAATTCGTTTGCCTGGTGGTTAGGCAGTTTGCCTTCCGTTCAATCGGTACCGGTTCTAGCCTAGTACACGCTGTACGATTAATATTTCACTTGGTACAAACGAATATTAATGATGCCTAACAACATTTGTGTTAACCTTTGACTTTTATCAGGTACATTAGGGTTATGAAGAATAGATTTATATAGTCAGAAATAGCCCTGAGGCCAGGACGCCTGACTTGTTTTCTCAAGTTGGTAGGTTTTCATCTCGCTAGTTGATTGAGTTCCAAAAATCAGGAAAGATATCATTTTTTCTTGCTTAATTTACGGTCTTGATACATGTACCAGTTTTATTTATTTTGAATGGCCACTTCACCTCAATTAATAAAAATATCACAGCACCTACAGTTGTTTTTGAATTTATCATAAATGTTATGGCAATATTCTTTTTTATGAGAAGTTCCAAAATCGATCCGGTTCAAAAACCCGTGAACCAATAAAGGACATTAAATGTTTTCTTTTAATACTCTGAACTTCCAAAGGTAAGGCTTTTATCAATTACGGCTACATTGCCTCATTCTTCCATTAGACTGGTTACATCAAATATCTTTTTCAATTTCAAATGTATTAAAATGGATATATCGTACTGTCGTGATGACATTACGGTATAAGCTACAATTTTTTTATAGAAAAATTATGCCATTGGGTTGGTATAAGTTTTCTAAAAGAATTGTTCTACTTCATTTGATTAAATTTTCGTTTGAAGGTTGTTCCTTAAATCCCGACAAATCCTAAGAAGCATCGAAGCCCGCTGAAGAGTCTAAATTAATATTTCAAAGCTGCCTAAGTGAAGCCCCGCACAAAAGGCCTTCCGTCGTACCTTCAAAGTGGCAGTAGCGACGGCGATACATTCATTCGGGGCCCGATACGAATTAATTAAGGAAAGCTCACAAACTAATCAATTATTATTGTACGTACTATACAAATCAGCTATTGACATACCACGGGACTCCAAATACAATTGACCGGTTAGGGCTTGGTGCAAGTCAATAGATCAAGCGGAATGTCAGGAAAGACGTTTTATTTTTTGTGTTAATGTTTGTGCTGTGTGGGAAGGCAGGGCTGGTTTTTTGTTTATGACTCACTTTAAATCCCTTTGCGAGGCAGCTTCGCGCTCCAGGATAACCAGTGGGAAGACCATCGCTCAACAACTGTGTGAAAAGATTCACCCCTTATAACTATTTAATGACAGAATGGAACAGACTCAGCATTTCTGGGAACAATCTTAGGTTAGATCTTCTAGAAAAAGTTATACACTATATTATTTAGGGTTATGAACAGGAAAATTGGAACTTATTCTACAGACCTTTTTTGGAATAGTGGAAGAAGACACACAATATATGAAGCATGTTTTATGGTATTGGCTAAGTTTTTTACGTCAACGCTTCCAAGTTGTCAACTCTCCTTGAGAATGAACACATGGATCTAGAACAACTGTCTGTGGGCCACAAAAATGTGCTGTGTAGAAGTCGAATCCATAGAGGCTAAGCAACTGCACCGTTGATTTATCAAGTTAAAAAATATGGGAACAATCCTGAGAAAACATATCGTAACGGAGGCTCAAATAACCTACACATTACTGTGGAGGACCTTCCGTTGTGTTGGAACAATCTGCTCCATCTTGAAACGAATTAACCGAGCAGTACTGGTGGAAACACAGCTTTGTCGTACTGAATCAGAATCAGTCTTGTAATGAAAATCATTATGACGCAAATGTGTCGTAAATTAACTTTCTTATGAACCGAAAACTACTGACAGTCAGGCCTTTAATGCCGACGGCCACACGCGATCGCGTATGACAACATTTAAACATCGTAAAAGTCTGAAATAAGCGACGCTGACGGAAATATTACAGTTACTCTTCCTGAAAGTGGTTTCGTTAACAAAACATAAATGTCGAGGAAGTAAAAAAATGAATTTAATTCGGTGAGCAGATCGAATAAATCTATATATGTCCGTTCTTGCAACAAACTTGTTTATTTCATTTTCATTTGTATATATATATATATATATATATATATAGTTATTATATTTTATTGTTTCTATATTAGTTTCTTGTACAGCAAGTTTACTATTCGTTAATTATGTGTACGCCTGTTATTGATGTGTTCATATGTTAATTTAATTATGTGTACTTCTAACCTTTTATTGTACCTTGAACATGTTTTTGGTGTACCTTTTATAAATAAATAAATAAATAAATAAATAAATAAATAAATAATCAATGTTCTCCCAACAATGTTGTATGTGGTAGGGCCACGCAAAAGTCTTCGCTGTTGCACGAGTGGGCAAGTCCATTCGGGAAACTACCTAATAATATAATGAATAATACAATAATATAATAATATAATGAAAGAACAATATTTCTGGATACAAGAGAACCCATTGATGATCCGTAGTTTTAAACAAAAAAATGGAACGGTATCTTTATTACTTTGTTTTAAGACTGTTTAGTAATATATATTTTAATTTAGTAATATCTATATATAAATCATTCATGGGGCAAAGTGTGCGCATGTATAATAAAATCCCACAGTCGGTATTAAGTCTGCCACTAGATAAATTTAAACGCAAAATTAAAAGCGAACTAATGGCTAAGGCATATTATACCAATGCGGAATATCTTGACGACGCCAAGGTGTGGGGTTAATAATTATATTGTAAACTATTCGTTTTAAAAAAGAGCAACTGTTGAGTTTCTTGCCGGTTTCTTCTCAACAGAAACTGCTTTCCGAACCGGTGTTAACGTGGTATTAAATTTTACATTTGACATTTCATAAGAACGCGCAAGCGTCTATGTGAATAAATATATTTTTTATTTTGATTTTGATATATTTCGCATTTTATATAAAAGTGTATTATGTATAAGTATTTATACAATTAATTGTCAAAACGTTTAAAAACAGGAAAATAGCACTTGGGGAAGATATTATAGTTAGTATCTACAACGCTGAATATTTTTTTTAGTTCTGTATAGCATTAAGAATTTGTATAAATTATACGATTCTTGCTCTAAGGTCGCGACAGTCGATCCGCGGGTAAAAGTAAAAAAAACCGTACCTGAAATCTAACCATAAAATCCATTAAAGTGGTTAGTTACGGCCTAATGTGGATGGATGTAAGAAAAAATGTAATCTCTTTTAAATCGCTAAACACATCCAGTTGCCAATTAAATTTTACATAATATTATGGCCACAAAAAGTGTCCACAAGGTTGTCGGGAACAAATTAGAGACTGTCTCGACGAGATAACATCATTCGTAAGTCATGCGGCCAAAGATTTAACATTGTTCCGTGTCTATGCGCAATTGCGATGTGCGTTTTGCATGAGGAATTACTTCCTCGTCTATCTGAGAGAACTATTTTAGAAGTCTTACAAATTAGCTCGGGCCTAAAAGCGACGAAAAACCTCAAATAAAGATGTCGTTGCTGTTATAATATATATCACTTAAATAGCTGTTACTTATTATTGTTGTTATATGCATTTAGCGTTCAAAAATTTCAATTAGCACCTTCATAGATATAATTATTATATTTGATTTGGAAAGGAAATTCGACTCAGTTTTGAGTTGAATGTAATTTCTGGCGCCTTGATCTGAACTTCTGAGGTCATGTTGCCATCATGGTTTTTTAGGGTTCCGTACCCAAAGGCTAAAACCCGTCCGTCTGTCATCAGGCTGTATCTGATCATGAATCGTGTGTTAGATAATTGAAATTTTCACCGATAGTGTATTTCTGTTGCCGCTTCTAAAAAACAGAAAAAAAAAATCGAATGGACAACTGAAGATTTTTTTGCAGTTTTTATAATGATGGTACTGAAGCCTTGGTGTGCGAGTAAATAAAGAAATTATGATCATTTCAAAGCCTCTAAAAGAGATTTCCACTGTCTCAAGTTAACAACACTTTCGGTGTTTTCTCTTCATTTGCACTTTCAATACAGACGAAGGGTCTGTTAATTCGACGTTCAAAACCGCCCGTAACTGGGACCCCAGAACAGCTATTGTGCTCTATGCGACCTTAGTAACAATACGCTCAATGTAAATTAAGCCGGCGACGCCTATAGGCGATTTCTCGTCATGATAACGAATGCCACTATCAATTGCTCCAGATCCATTGACAATTGCTTTGTCTCCACCATTAGAGCTAAGCTTACAAAGCCAGTAATGGAATGGTAAGTGATCAGCTGACATCTCTCCGATGTGAGACAAATCATATTGCTTTTCATAATTTGGACAGAGCATCTGCTGTGATAAACGCAGAAATCAATGGTGTTCTTTATTAATTGAGATGGTGGATAGCACTCATGTTTCATAATTGCCATGGGCGTTTTCAACCCATGTTAGCTTGGAGGGGTGCCAATGTTTAAATATTTCAGGATATATTTTTACTCTAGATCATCTAGTCCCAAACTAAGCAAAGCTTGTACTATGGATGCTAGATAACTGATAAACATACATAATAGTCCTTTTCTTTTGTCGATAAATACATATTATAAATATTAAAACACCCAGACAGGAAAACACTATGTTCATAACACAATCTTTTTACAGTAATGGGGATCGAACCCACACCCTCTGGTGCAAAAGAAAGAAAAAATAATCTAAGAATTGTTTCCAGTCCCTCGGAACCTATTAACAAACATGTAAATATCCACATCCTTTTACATAAAAATACATTTATGTAAAAATATGACAAGAAAAACAGACATGGAGCAAACGAACAAATTGATCATTACTGTTACAAAATTGATGTTCTACAATTTAAATATTTCGTTCTGTTTAGCTTAAACAAGATTATCTTGTAATGTCGAGGAATTAAATACGTAACTATCACGCAGACACACTATAAGATTCGGAACAAATACTTGGAGACCGAACATTTCACCCGCTGCGCATAAAGCCATCCATAATCAATCTATTAGCGAATACGTTAGCATTTGACGAATTGTTCTCAAGAACTTCATATATTTCAGACAGGACATCGAAACATTTGGATAGGAAATCGCAGCAACAACGAACCTCACCACAGATTGTAAAGAGAAGCGGGTGCAATGGATTTCCACCATCGGCCCACAGCCCCCGCTCTGCTGGCGAAATGAATTTTCCATTTCTCTTTGCCCGTATTCCAAAACAATGGAGGGCCATTGTAGCGAGTTAGCAAACAAAAAACACCGGGCATGTTGCTCCTCTACCGTACTAATTGACTTCGTACAACAGCCGAAATGTACGCACGGGCTGAGCAACGCCAGGGCTTGTACCACCAGACGTCTAATAGCTCGAAAAATTTTAAAAAAGTTTCACCAGCGTTAACGGATAATTGGTGCTCTGATATACCTTTAAAATTCGCTTCATTATACATTCGAAATTAAATGTCCACGGTCTTTTGTTAGATTTTGGATCTTGTGACCGGTAAAAAGTTCGTCCAAAGCTATGACTTAATTTGTTGAGTCATAAAAAAAGAATTAACAGCCAGACGATCTGCATAGCCAGCACAAGATTCGTCTTATACTTATTATGGAGTAGTAAAGTAAGTAAATGCCCACTGCTGGGCAAAGGCCTTTTTTACAGAGGGTATTAGGACATAGACCACCACGCGACCCCGATGCGGAACGGCGAACTTCACATATCTTCGAAACTTTTTTTTGATATTATTTAGAAAATGCACAGGTTTCCTCACGGTGTTTTCCTGTGTTTGGAGTGCCTACTTTATCACCGTTGAGCGCTTGATCAGCACTTAAAATTGGCGCTGGCATCGGGGATCGAACTCAGGTTGGTCGAGAATGAAAGGTGAGCGCCCGGACACTGAGCTATCACGGCTATCACGGTTATCACGTATTTTGTAAATAAATATAAATAGAGTACTGATAGCCCAGTGAGCGGGCGCTTGCTTTAAATTCGATGTACAATCTGAGCAACCTAAGAGTGCTAATCCTGGTGCCGGCACCAATGAAATCGTTATTTAAAACTTTAAATGCTGCATAGCATGTTAAAAGGCGAAGGAAAATTGGACATAAAAATTTTTCGAAGTTGAGTGAAATCTGCCAATACGCGGTGGCCATTCTCTGGACTTATACAGGCTGTTACTATACTTTCATCATCATCTTCATTTCAGCTTGTTAGAGTCCACTGCTGAACATATGCTCTGCCTCCGTAGACTGTAATGAAAAATGATCCTGAGCCACCTTCATTCATCGAATTAACTTTTTACTTTACCTAATGATGAAAAGGAGAAAAGACATTATAGAACATAGCCGTATATTCCTGCGACAACATCTGTTGAAATATTAATATGCATCGCAAATATTTCATCAGCAATTTTAGCTATATACTCCGACCAACGCAAGTGACGAGCCAAAGTTTTGAGACCGCTTCTTTTCTTCGTGGTAAAAATCCCTTATGGATGGCACTGTTTGGACACCCCTGTTCGAAGCCTTTTGAATGGAAACAAAGATAATTTCGAGCAAAGTCAATAACGAAACTCGAAAGCTCGCAAGTGCTCAGATCCAAAACCTCTTGTTTAGGCGGACGTCTAAAACTGTAGTTCAAAGATACACCAAAACCGTATTCGCCAAATTCCCCGTAACGTAAACGGGTACAAAGGATATCCGTTAATGTAGGTAGTCGGAAAGACGAGATTTGTTCTAATGTTCACAAGTTCAATGTTAGTTTTCCGCTTCTACCTTCGCTATAAGCATGTTATGTAAAATGTTGAAACTAATCCCGTTTTAATAAGCACACTGATTTCATAATTCCTGTTTTTAAATCAACTCCTTATTTTATTTATTCTGTTTGCCAGCAAATGTCCAGTTCTATCATCATCAGTTAACTCCGAGAGAAGATCCGATAATCAGATTTTCGGTTAAAAAAAAAGTAAAGTAAAGTAACAGCCTATACATGTCCCACTGCTGGGCAAAGGCCTCCTCTGTACAGAGGGTATCAGGGCATAGTCCACCACGCGGCCCCACTGCGGATTGGCGGACTTCACATATCTTCGAAAAATATTTTTTTTTTTGTTATTATTACGAAAATATGCAGGTTTCCTCACGATGTTTTCCTTCACCGCGGAGCACGTGATAAGTCAGCACTTAAAGTTAAAAACTTCATTGGTGCCGGCACCGGGGATCGAACTCAGGTTGCTCGAGTATATTGAATTAAGGCGAGCGCCCGGACACTGAGCTATCACGGCTCATTTTCGGTTAAAAGTCGGCGTATTTATACAGTTTTTTATATCACTTCAGTGTAAAAGCATCTGTATCGATCAAAAGAAAAACAAAGGCTTTTTATTTCATACGGTTACAAATGACAATTGTCTTGTATTTACGCGATTACACATTATAAATGACAGGCTGTCCGTGATTATAGTTAGTCTGTCCCGTGACTATGAACGCTGTAAAGGGTCCCAACAGTCGGGAATTAAAGTTAAAAATTGTTTCATTTATGATTTTACCAATGCTTGTTACTGCAAAATTCTCTATTGATATGTCGACTTTCATAAACTGTATAATTTTAGACTTATTAAGCTCGATTTGTAATGCTTTAGCATTGCATAAATAATTCCTTTCATCATTAAGGTTGATGATGATTCTAGAATTAGTACTTATCATAAAAAAATTGTTAACATGTCAGCATATCCATACAAATGCAAAATAGCCCTTTCAAAGTTCGAGGTGTATTATATGTCTCTTTTGAATGTAGGAGCGCTTTCACATTTTCGTCGGCAGTGTAGGATACCAAGTATGCGGTCGCTCGGTGCAGCTTCCATCGATTAAACCGAGAGCAGTCACGTGTACTTACACTTTGGAAAACTTTTACTCGTTGTTATAAGTTCCACAAGTTTTGACTGTACACAAGCGGTGTTGAGCTTGGACAAGCTGGGGTTACTCGAATGGTGTGGTCGCAAACTTGAATAAAGAGTGTCTGAACTTTGGAGCCGGGTCTTTAAATTTGTAAATTTAAATACTCGGTTATAATAGTTGTTGTTCTGCTTCGTGTTTATTTAAAAATGAGATACCTAGAATTTGTCACATTCACTTATATATGTCATATAATGTAAAGGGGAACAATTTTTAAACGCCGCGCAGTATGAACATGCGTTATCTACGTTATTAAACATCATTGGTTGTAGTAGATAGATAGTTCATGCCGAAAGTGAATTCCTGAAAAAAAGGTAAACGATTCTACGTTTTATAATTAAATCAAAAACGAATTTATATACAAGGATACGACTCGAATGGCGTAGTGTGTATCTGCCTCATGCGCCAGACTGTGTGGGTTCGATCCCCACTACTGGAAAAATATTGTGTGATGAACATAGTGTTTTTCTGGTGTCTGGGTGTTTATATAAAGAAAAGTGTGTTTTAGTATGTTTATCAGTTATTTAGTACCCCATAGTTTATCAGTTGTTTTAGTATGTTTATCAGTTATTTAGTACAAGCGTTGCTTAGTTTGGGACTAGAGAACGTTCTGGTTCGTGGTTTCCATTACCACACGGAACAATATTTATGTGACCCAAAGATTAAATGAAACTACTTACACCAATGACAACAAGCTCCAAATCCCGCGCCTGCGTCACAGTGACCGAGTGAAACCGGCCACAGTCGAGCGAGTGCCTGCTGTATTGCCATATGTCAGAGGAGTCACTGACAAGATTGGCTATATCTTGAAGCGAGCTTCAATTAAAACATATTTCAAGCCACCGAAGAAGATAAGTCAATTTTTACCATCTGTCAAGTGTAATATCCCTCTACAAGATCCAGGAGTGTACAAGCTTGACTGCGATTGTGGGCTCTCTTACATAGGACAAACAAAACGATCAATTAAAACCAGAATTAAAAAACACATAGCTGACGTGAAGCACCGACGGTTGAAGAAGTCTGCAGTTTGTGATCATATTTTAGACCGCCCCAACCACTACATTAGATTTGATCAACCGAAAATCCGCAAAAGAACACCGATTCCTTCCAAGGATGATCCGCGAGGCTATTGAAATAAAGAAACATCCTAATTTCAATAGAGAAGATGGTTGGAGTTTATCATCTGCTTGGGATCCCATAATTTATAAAATTAAATCCAAGCACACCAACACTGCCAGACCTCAAGATACCATAAGCTCCTTCTGCGTGGATCGGAATAAAAATAAACAAAATAATTGACGGTAGCCGGGGTTAACTATGACATCAAGACGTCTAACAACTTAGTCTGTCCCGTGACCATGAACGCTGGAAAGGGTTCGAAACGTCGGGAATTTAAATTAAAATAAAAAACGCGATAAAATCCGTACAGTAGTTTCATTTAATATGTATAATATTCGCGTAAAATCAAGAAAACAATATGTGACCCAAAGATTGTTCCAGATCTGGGTGCTTATCACCAAGGAGGGTTGATGTTAGGCAGGCGGCCGGCCGTAATGAAACCTAACCTATATCATTGACAAAACGATTGACATGTAACCCTACCTAGGTTGGATAAGGGCGATAACAATGAATAAAAAAGAAGAAACGCCTACTATTAAAGTTTCATTACATACAGTAATAATTTCATGACTGGGGGTGACAAACCACAACCTTACTGAGTTTGAACACACTGTCTTTATTTAAGTGCCCCCTATCTTATACAAAGCTATATAGATATATAGAATATTTATGTCTATAGCGGGATAATAGACATATACATATTAAAGACTCACTAAGTTTTAAAACAAATTCTACACTTTAAACTTCGATAGAATTATTTATTGCCACAGTTTCTAACTAGCACTTTTTTGGCCTGTGAAATTAATTTCATTAAATTCATTTATCAAACTTAATAGCTTGACTAAATACTATACTCAGTACCTTGACTGATTCCCTGAATAGCTTTGGTCTTTGATTTTAGATGTTGATATTTCCAGAATTCTCATTACGATTAAAAGGCTGGAGCTTATGGTGTCAGACTGTGGTCAACAGCCCAGCGGTTATCAGAAATACTTCATTGCGAATTTAGCGGTCGGAACTTCGAGTGGTATTCCCATCGCTCGCGGGACCGTCGGATATATTGAAATTTGAAATACACATTTCCAGCGAACCGCCCCGGGCCACGGCGCTGGAACTATTCAAATATTCGCCGTGCGAAATTTTAAACGTTCGTTTTTTCATTGAATACGAAATTTCGGCGTCCCTTTCGGCCGGCGACACGACGACGACACGATTTGCTGTATCGCGTTCAATTGTGACACCTAACGAGAGAAGTGCCTGTGATATGAGATTTTGGTGAATGTCTTATCATGGTTAAAAAGTGGGGAGGTTAAATCCCAATGGTAAGTATTAACCGTCCATCTTCACATTCTTTGGTTTCCATACTTTATACATTAGTGTCCTAAATTTGGACCGATTTGGCTATCGTATAACGCAGATATTAAGTCTTTGTTTACATAACTGACGTTAAACGTTAATTTATAACAGCTACTTCTGGAGCACCCGTCCTCATAGTCCACCATGTGGCCGCATCCTAGTTTGAGGGGAATTATTTTCGTTTTATACTTCTCGAGTAGACCTCGCACGGTTAAAGTTCTGAGTCGGTGTTGAAACAAGAATGTATATTTCCCTATGGATTCTACTATTATATATTTCCCTATGGGTTCTACTTCTATAAGTCTTCTACAAATTTATCTATCACATTCTACACTCTGCGATGAAAAGGCCTGACCATAGTCGTATTGTAAAAATGTCCGCATAGTTTGAACACGTTGCAGTGTAAGTGGAGCTCGGACTATTTAATACAGAGTGCACGCGTTTCACGTTTGTAGTTTTATTTCAATCTTCGTGTTACGACAGTTTTTTAAAGGACATTTTTCTTCTGTCCTATTGACAATTTTCATCCAAACCTGTCTGCCAAT
This sequence comes from Iphiclides podalirius, assembly GCA_933534255.1. Taxonomy (NCBI): domain Eukaryota; kingdom Metazoa; phylum Arthropoda; class Insecta; order Lepidoptera; family Papilionidae; genus Iphiclides; species Iphiclides podalirius. The sequence goes on from OW152826.1 coordinate 13,535,132, forward strand.
AGTTATTTTTTTAATCATAATTTCTTACGTCGTTGTAAGCTAGCTGCCCTTCACTTCTAACAAATATATGTGCATAAATATTTTAACCATGATTTATATATTAATATGTGAAGCAAAAGCTTTGTACACAGTTTTACGATTATTGCGCGGACGGAGGAGTATGTAATTTCTCACACTTATAGGAGTGTAGAATGCTAATATTTTTTATTATGTATAAAAAATACATTGAATAAAGATACAAAAATTACCATGTATTTTACGCACACTCGAATAAATGGTAGTTCGTGTGTTACTTTTGTTTATTGTGTATTGTATTTGAGAATAGTTTGATATTGTTCAAACTTATAATTTAAATTAATTATGGTCGAATTTCGACCACTAGGTGTCCACTAGTTGTTCATAAATAAACACAAGTCATTTTTTTACTAACGGATAACAAAAGCGACTTCAAATATCTCGCTCTGTATTAATTTTATAGTTGATTTTCAGGCGCTCCCTAAGTATCTCCGGATCCCAAGATCCAATACCAATGAAATATATATGGGACCACATGGGAAGCGCCAGCTTTCAAATAAAAAAAGAATAAAAAAAGAAAAAAAAGAAGAAAATTGGTTCAATCAGTCGAAAGTTCTGAGGTAACAAACATAAAAAAAATACAGTCGAATTGAGAACCTTCTATTTTTGAAGTCGGTTAAAAAAGTGATATTTTTAGCATAAACTCATAGACACAACAACTTTGCATAATCCAATCGTGGTATTGTATAAACTATTCTGTGATTAGGTTCCAATACATGAGAGGCGCGTAAGGGTCGAGTAACTTTTTTAGGGTTGCCACCTGAGAAATATGAAAAAATAAATTACATGTACGGAAATGATAGTTTATTTCGAAAGTACTGAATATCGGCAGACAATTTATAACATCATGATCATCATTTCAGCGTGTTAGAGTTAACTGCCGAACTTGACCTCGCTTCAAACTTTGTTTGAAGAAGGGAATTTTCTAGAACAAGAACAATCGTGTAAGAATTTATCAACTATAGTAGAGATTACTTTATTCTTTAAAACTGTCACGAAAAGGAACAATTACTTTTTTACAATTAAAAAAGTGAGATTCCACTAGGTGTAGTCTTTAGCGTAAACACCTAGTATGTTTTTTTTGACACCGTAACCCATAAGAGTAACTGACGGTTGCAAATTGTTAAACGTCAATTATCAACTATCCAAATACTTCAAATGCTAAATAACTATGTCGAAAGAAGGCGTTAAGATTTTCGTCGGTGTGGCCATCAGCCGTTTAGGTTAGTGGCTAGAGCGTCAGACCGCGAATGCCGAAGACGTGGTTTCGATTCCCACGGCGGCGACAATCTTTTCGTACTTTTTCTACATGTTTTAACTATCCAAAGCTTAAGCGGACTGCGAGATCAATATGTAAGCGTCTGCGGTCTCAGTTATGAAATTACTATTGACATTAGTAAAATTTTTAAGCATGGTTAAAGTATTTATACACGTAAAGGTCTAAGTTTTATCAAAGAGTAAAAGCTGCGATATGGTAACTTATCGCATTTATATAACTTAGGAATACTAATTTTGAATTGCTATTAACAACGCAACACGTATAATAAATGCAGAAGTTGCTGCATGCGTAGGTGAAGGTGCACAAATCCCATATATTTATTCTATGGGATTGGTGCACCTATATCATATGCATATATCATACATATGCTAATATATAAACATATATACATACTTGTAATTTACAGAAAACGATATACAAATGTATATTTTGTTTGATGGAGTATTTATTTGAAGACAGCAAAAACTGATTGGAACAAGTTATTTAAGTTGTTTCGAAAATATCATTTTATTAAGAGCAGGCAACCCTAAACGGCCGGGCTTTACAAAGCGCGAGCCTTGTTCTGTTCGGATAAAAAATTTGGAAACACCGAAAACATTTTTTTTTGTCTGTTAACTCCATACCGAAAACAAAATCCGCTCTTTGTTGGAATCATTTGGAGTATTACGCGGGCGTATTGAATTTTTTCGGGGATTCACCTCTCATATACAATTCTACTATATTTTTTTTTGTTTTCAATTACGCGATACAGAATTTCATATTGCGTTGAATGTTGTACCTCGGTGTTTTATTCTATATCAATTATTCTACGCTGATGTACGCGCTAACAATGGAAGGATAACTTTCTTGCTGAAAATTATTTGGCTTGGAGTAATCGCTTTCTTTCCCAATTTGTTTTACGAATTATTAACTGTAATTAAAATATGGTATAAAACATGGTGTCATGGTGTCAAACATCTAGGTCCTCAAATATACAGATTCCTTATAAAAGCTTAACAAACACTTGCCCGGCGCGTGAATGAAACCTTTTTAAGCCACAAAACTTAATGAAATATGCAACATCATTTCGAAGTTAAATTAATGGTCATATCATAAAATATTTACAATATAAACAGTTTTCATTGTTAGAAAAGACCTTACTTCTAAACTCTAGTAATGGAAATACTCATTATAAAAGAACCGAGGTGTTCCGTAAAATTTTTTATTTATTTAAAAATTTATTGTTTACACCTCAACTTAAGGCTAAATAAAATGCAAACTTAATGTAGAGAAAGTTGGTTATCTATAAAAATGACAAAAAAAATGTGTATTTTGTATGGGAGCCTCACTTAATTATTTTTTACTAGCTGCTGCCCGCAACTACGTCTGCGTAGAATAGGCTGAAGGCGTAACATTCAGAAAGACAGATATATATATATATCTGACTTTCTAACAAACATCTATCCATACATACATCATCAGTGAAAATTTCAAATGTTTAACTATCACAGTTCATGAAATACAGCCTGGTGACAGGCGTACAGACAGACAGACGGCGTACTCTTAGTATGGTCCCGTTTTGCCAATTGGGCATAGAACCCTAAAATGAAGAAGTAAATAAATATGGAAAACAAAAACATTCGAGGATTCAACCTTTTACAGCGACTTCCAAAGCAAGCAGATAAAAGATTCTATTTAATATATTCCATCTACTAGTATGGACTTAGTCGGAATGCTCTATTATGCTACATTTGGCAGCGTGGGTGACTCTACAACGCAAGAAAGTTGGACGCGACTCGCCGAAGTAAATCGCCTGGAGAGAGGGGCGCGCCGAATCAAAGACGCATACAAAGTGTCCTCTTAGAGTTCGGCCGTACCACTTACAAATCATACGTGGGGAAAGTTTAGACGCGATAGGTACGCGGTACGGACGCTGGCAACGGTTATCTTGCTTGTCGCGGGTTTGTGCGCTATTTTCTTCGCGCAATTACTTCTTCTGTGTCATAGTGGCTGAGCGTTGGATTTCTTATGTGAGACGGTGACAAGCGAGCTGGCGGCTCACGGGATGATAGTGATCACCGCTTCCCATGGACTTTTTTTTAAGTGAAAAGTTGCCAAACGAGCCGGTTCACCGGATATTAAGTGAATACCGCCGTCCATGGACATCTGCTACACCCGAGGGTTACAGATGCGTTGACAACCTTTTGAAAATTGTGCTCCGGCAACACACTTAGGGTTGCAGATGTGTTGCCACCTTTCTATAAACTGGGCTTCAACTGGCGCACTCACTTCACGTCACTCTTCATTGAGGTCCTGGTACTAACCCAGACCTGCCCATTCGTGCAATAGAGGGACTGTTGCGTTGACCCATCACAGAAACACACACGCATATTAATACAACAGGTAATCACATAACTGTGGTCGGCAATTTTCAGTCAATCAAAGAATAAAAATTTCAAGAGTCTTCTTCTAAATATTTCAGCAGTCTTGCTGTTTTTTGACAACACAATAGACCGACCCAACGTGATATAATAATTTCAACACATCCAAAACACATGACTGTATTTAAAAACTGTTGGGTCTTACAAACAGGTTAGGATGCAATAATTCATAAGATTAAATCTAAGCACACCGATACTGTAAGAATTCAAAAGACTGATAGATCCTAGTGCGTAAATCGATATAATAAATTATTAAAATAAACAAATTATTAACTTGAACTTATCCCAGACTATGATATTAGGAGAATAAAACATCCATGTCTGTCGCATGACCATAGACTCTGTAAAGCTTTCTAAACGTCGGGAATCAGGCAAAATTAAATGCGATAAAATCTGTAAATTAGTTTTATTTTAAATAAAAAATGACATTCGTATTATCCGCGGCTTGTTTTGCGGCTTCTTGACAATGATCTTTTTATTATACACTACTTAGTTGACACTGATCATTACCTATATTTTGCACAATTCACACAATATCTTTTTATATATATATATATATGTATGTATATATATATATATATATATATATATAGCCTCTGTGTTGTTCTGATGTAGGAGCTATATTATTGTAAAGATTCATTAAAATCTATTCAGTGGTTTTTGTGTGAAAGAGTAACAAACATCCGTCCATACATACAAACTTTCGCCTTTATAATATTAGTAAGGATATCAAATTATCAATACAACATTCGCAGAGAGGACTGAAACAGTGCATGCGTGCATGCGTTCTGATGTCCCCCGCTTTGATCCCAGCCATTCTTCTACATTGTTTTCTTAGCATTTGAAGCAATGCTTGGCGCCATCTATTGTTATATCCTTTCCAGCTTTAAATGCTAAGAAAACAATGTAGAAGAATGCGTTAAGATTTTCGTAGGTGTGGTAATCGGCCGTTTAGCTCAGTGGCTAGAGCGTCAGGCCGTTAATGCCGAAGACGTGGGTTCGATTCCCACGGCGGCGACAATCTTTTCGCACTTTTTCTACATATTTTAAAATATTACTAAAATCGGAAACATCAACTTTTTTTACCTGTCCGCTTCGCGTGGAATGCCCCAAATGACAAAAAAGAGGATACCTAATGAGTTTCTTCGCCGTTAGAAGAACCTGATTACGAAACGGTGGTAGATTTAAAAAAATTACTATCGATAAATGAAATGTATATTTCTTATTTCGATGAGTAAATCGTTTGATTTTGATTTGCATTAAAATCATTACCAATATGGATTTCGACGTGAGTACGTCTGATATGAACAAAATCCACGCGTTCATCATGAAATATGAACACGCAACATTTTACAGCCAGACTGCGGTCAATTATCGGTTGAATAGCCATTGCGAAGTATATAACGAACGGATTTTCCATTCAGAGCTCACATTGCGGTGGCTGTTTTAATTAACGTAATTATGGTAGGTATATAGCATCTTCGTTCGTGTTGAATCAGATGTTGATACTGTGTTTAATTAAATATTAATGTGGTATAAGCTATACATCAGTTCACCATATTAAACATTATTAAAATGATATGATATCTTATTAAGAGTTATCCTTGTATTTAAGTCGATATAATTATTTATATTGCCTTAAAGATTATACCAGTACTAACGATTGTTAGTTTGGTATGCATGTAACTGATATCTTTTTTGTTAAGGATTTATATTACGAATAATTAAGTTCTTATTTCTGGCCAATTAACGTCAATCTATGTTTTATCTTACTTTTAATTCAGTATACTTGAACAACTTGAGTTCTTATGCCAATGTTATCACTAAATAAATAGTTGTTGATATTTTTGAGTGCCGTTTTCGTAAGGTGGATGAAAACATTATGACAAGTGTGTATATTCAAAAATGGGACACCAGGTAGGAACGAAGCTCCTTCGGCTAATGTAGAAGCGACACAAATTGTAAAAAGAATCGTGCTCAATTTTATGTAGGTTTTCTTGATTTTTCTCTTAAATTTTGCTGATTAGTTTTTATTTAAGTACAAGAAAGTATTTAGGAAATTCAGTATTTTAGGAAATAATAAATTACTTAAAATAAAAAAACATCGTAATTCAAATTATCAACTAAAATAACAAAATATGTCTCTTTGTTTTTGTTTGACAACATAAAATTATGCGACTGTCACGCCTGCGCACGTCTCATTTAACGGTTTTATTCCACGCACTTTTTTCCACGGATTTTTTCTTACGGTTTTACTATCACATTTTTTTCAGTTCGGTCGCGCGGCAAAATCCCTATCCCCTCCAAGCCTGCCGTAAGGAGCTTCGTTCCAATAATACAAAGAATATATTGCTAATATGGCGCGTGTCAACTATGCCCTGTTATCCTAGATAGAAAGGGTAGGTAAATTTTTAAACTTTTAAACATCTGGAACGTAAGATCTACTGTTTTCATCTACAATAAAACTATTCTTAATGTTTAATAAGGGGTAATGCTTTAAAGAGAGGGTTAGATAGAAAGGGACATCTTTGGCTTAGTTGAAGGCTTCTAAGAGCACTAGTAAGAAAGAAATGTACTGACGTGATCTTGTAAAATAAACAACCGTTGTAAGAACACAAAAAGTACTTCCATGCATCATAAAGAACAAAACACACAAGAAGCAAGCAGTCGCAAGTTATGAAAATAAAAAAAAAAATACGGATAAAGCAGTTACATAAGCGAGGCTCGAACAAAACGTATAACATACGACAAAGGCAGCGGAGTGCTTACAGAAAAAGTCCGTTATGTTGAGGAGGGCACTTAGCTCTAAAAATTGCATGCTCGCCTCAACGACCCTCCACGTCGGCAGTATTCCGGCATTCCCTTTGCATCGCTTGTTAGCTTTTAAATCCGCACTACTTAATTTCAGCGTGGAAAGAGATCCGTTTGTCTACGGGTCGGCTCCGCCGCCGGAGCGCGGACCGTCCAGTCACGTCCCTCCCGCTCGTCGATTTTAATGTTTGATGTGCGTCCACTGCGCGGATAATTCGCTGCGCTTCGTTAGACCTCGTGCGAATGGAGTGCTGTTATTTGTCGCGATTCGTTTAAGCACTGCGTAGCGATCGGGTTCCGTGGGTAATTTCCCTTTATGAGTTTCTCATTCAGTTAATTTTTCGTTCAGAATCCTGACTTTACTGCCTTTAAGGACATCCTTAACGTCATATATATTTCCCTATCAAAGTTGCTTTTCATATAATATGCAGGTGAAATCACGTATGCCGGTTTCAACTGGCTATTCTAGTTTTGCTATTTTACAACTGGCTATTTTAGGTTTGCTAGAATATGGAGAAACAAGATATTTTATGTCTATTCCGAGGTTCAATAGTCACCTTTGAATTTCCTATGAAAGCAAGGAAAAGTAACAGTTTGTCTGAAACAAAATTTGCCAGTATTTTGGCCTTGCTCATTGCTTTAGTTTGTTAGTAATTAACCACTGATCAGTTTTTGTATACAGATAAGATAACTCGTCGTACAGGCGTAGGTATAAACGCCAGCGTTGTTGCAAGAAGTCCACCTCCTGTTGATGACGCCTAGATCTTAGCAGACACGGTGATTTCTATGTCATCAACTTACATTGTGTTTCTATCACAATCAGTCTAAGCTTTGATGTTGCTACATGTCTTCTTGAATACCGCTTCTCTAACACGCTCACGGGTGTCTATTAATTGCCCAATCACAATTCAATGAGATATGAGGCTCCCGCCGAGATCTTTAGACATCAAACGTGACGTCATAAGCTCACGTCTGCACGGACGGATACCCGTTTATTTTCAAATGAACTGCACCGACTGCGTATGGAAAATGGCTTTTACTTAGTGAGTTGGCGTTCCACTAGTTTTGACTCTCAACTAGATTGAGTGTTTTTTTCACTTCAAAGGCCAGCACCAACCCCCTCCCCACGGAGTGGGGATGTTGCAATACCTCTTTTTTAATATCGCCCGCTACGGGAAGCTTGATATTCTCGCTCTTGAATTGATAGTGGGCTTGTTGTAAAGCCTTTGACAAGGGCCCTTTAATTTAATCTGCATCTCGTCAGAGACCGCTTTCGCCATCTCGATTTCGCTTTTGCGTTTTTATTTCTCAACGAATACATATTTCAGTCGAGATTTGCGAATCGAGGTTTTAAAGCTTTGAGGAGAGTTTCGTTCCTTTTGACTCCCGATAAGATTCTGGATCGTGGGGTGTTGGTTTAAATCCTTTTTCTATTTACAGATACTTGTAACTGATAACAACAAAATGATACTGATAACTAGTCTGCTCTGCGTACGTATAACTAAAGAGTATGGCAAGCTGGTGTTTGTTTTCCTACGGTTACTTATTCGATGGAGTTTTCAGGAAATAATTATTAAGATACCAAATTTAGTTATTAATTGCTACCTCTTTCTTATATATTATAGATGGACTATTATTGATCAATCACTTCTCAAAACGAATTTGTTAATAAGACAAAGAAAATGTGGCCATCGATCAGGTTCACCTGATGTTAAATGATAATCGGCGCCCATTGACATTTGCATTACCCGTAGGGTTGCAAATGCGTTGTCACCCCTTAATAAAATGCCCCCCCCCCCCCCCCCCCCCCCCCCGGCTATATACAGGATGGCTTTTCTAAAGATGCCCATATTCACACGGGAGGTTCAGACTCGATAGTATAATCGTTTATTGAAATAAGAACCAAAACCATATGTGTCTCTCTTAGGTTATAACAATAGTTCCGAGACTTATGATCTGAGATAAACCAGGATGTTTGGATTTAAACTGACATTGATATTATTTTTATCTCGTCGACGGCCGAGGACCTCCACACGGTGGTAAACTAAAAACTTATTTCGCTAGAATAATGGGAGTCGAACCCGCAACCTCATATCGAATCTCCATCAGCAACCAAGCCATAGCTCTTCGATAGCACGAAACTCGAGCCATAAAAAAATGCATTCAAGCTACAAGGGGCCATCTTTAAAAGCATTTACCCGCTGCACGCTTTCAAATTCATAACTCGCATTTAAAACAACATGGCGGGCTTTAATTTGAATATGCATGCGCCGGTACACGTATCGTTTTATCTTCAGCGTCAGGCTTATGCCCAGATTTATGTATTTCAATGCGGCTGCTCGCGCTTTTCCATATTTATACGACTTTTTAAAGTGCCCTGCGGAAATTAAGTGACCTCCCCCGCCGGCGTCCGTTCCGGACGGTTATGTATCGTAAATTTGACCGTAAATCGCGATCCGTACTACGTCGCCAACGTAATTTGTTTCTCCCGCCTCCGGTGCGTTTGTTTCTTGTGTAAACGGGAGAACGAGAGCGTGGTTTTTACGTCCCACAGCTGGGCGCGCACTCCTCGCTTATTGAAGTCGGCTCCACCGTTATTTCTTTATCGTCGGGCGCAAAGCCGCGCTGATATCGTTTTCTTACAATGTTTACCTGTTGTTCGTTTTCACGTTTTCATTATATTTCTCTTAATATATCCTTAAAAATTTGCATGATGAATGATTTTTATAAACTACCTTCGTGAGCTTCTGTAAGACTGAAGCGAAAAGAGATATTAATTATATTTTACTGCGGTTCTCTGTTACTCGATGGTACTCCCTGCGTCAAGCCATTTCGACCGCTCTAGAGTATTTTAAACGTACCACAATTGTTTTAACTGATGCCCACATAGTTGGGGGAGTCTATTTACTATCCAGAGTCATGAATCCAACTCCTAGCGGCCTGCAGACATTTCCTTTTTTACTGTTTTAGGCCTAAAGACAAAAAAAGAGAAAATTTTTGACTCATGAATGGCGAGATTCAACACGCTTTTGGACTGAAAAAGTAAATTTGACTAGAAGTACGATTTTTATCCCATTATGGTTAAAATGTATAAAAAATTGGTACCATCACTGACTTCATCAAACAAACACGACAATTTTACATTTTTTTAAGTCTGACAGATTGCAGCAAGTAGCTAATGCGTATATTATTTACTGCTCGAGTTGAGTAGTTCCAATATATTACAGGCGTTTGACCATTCAGTGTACCATAGAGAACGCACTAACTATCTCGTTTTACTATTAGTCAACAAAGTTTAACTTTTAGTTACATAAGTGTCGATAGAGCATCGTAGACGTGCAATCTCGACACATGAAAGTATATCTACCCGCGCGCTGAGTAGGAAATTATTGATTATAGCCCTCCAACCAGGGCCGGGCAATAAATAAAAATGGTAGAGCATGGAAAAAAACTACGCCTCGCCTCCGGCTGCACTCATGGCCGGATATGCAGCGCCGACAATGTATCCGAATAGCGTTCCCGTACTTCTGGCCGGTTGTCGCGAATGTTTATATATGAAACAGAGGGCTTCAATAAATAATATCATATATTGATATGAGCGCAATTGTTTTTTTGGAATCACTTCCTGATGTAGATACCAGAAGTACGTATAAAATTTTCTTCCATTCTTAAAAAATTATATATAGCACGAGTAATAGTCATATTATATATCATAGAGTATATGACAAGTAATTGATTACTGACCTTCCTGGTAAAAGCTATGATGGGATTTTTGTTAGTATTTTGGAAACAGTCCTGCCTCCTCCAATGACAGGGTGTCTTTTGCTGACATTCTTCTTCAGTGTGCAAGAAGGAACCTAAAGAAGAACGGCTAAGCAGAATATATTGGTGAGACCGAAAAAGCTTCATTTAAAATACTTACCGGCACGACTTTGCGGGAAGTTTATCAAATGAGTCACAGCATCAGTAATAAAAATAAACGCAAAAAGGACGACATAAACAGACGAAATACATTCCTTTCTCTCTTTTTAGTCATAAACATTTTTCCCTTTCATTACACGAAATTTACCCCGCTCGATTGAGAATTCGTAAACAAAACACCGTCATAAATATATTACGAATTATTTGTAGAGACCTTTTCATCCTGCGCTTTTGCGGGCGTACCATTAATTATGAATTTGTTGATTCGCAAAAGTGCTTTTTGTAATAAATTTCAGTTTCTGATTAACCATTTTTTTGGAGCGGCCTGTCGTGACATTCGCAGCCGAAGATTCTTAATTCGACTCCCAAACAAGCTCCCATTGTTTGTTCGTGGAAACGAGCTATCACGCCTCTTTAATCTTACGGGGTAGACTGTGATGGCCACAAAACTTCACCAAGCTTATCGCGATTCCAAGGTGGGACCTTGGCTTTGTTTATAACCATCATTTTCATTAGTCAATCATAAAACGATTAACTTTAACTTTCCATATCCAGTCTCTACTAATAGCCTTCATATATATTGTTAACCATTCGTCACAAGTCCATCCAAAGATATTTTTTCTTCTTCTATGTGAAAGTTGCCAAGCGAGCAGGTGGTTCACCTGATGTTACGTGATTACCGCCGCCCGTGGACATCTGCTGCACCCGAGAGTTGCAGACGCGTTGACAACCTTTTTAAAATTGGCCTTTTGGATATTAGCCGCTGCACTATCGCCTCACGAGCGATTATAAGTAATATTGGTGGCACACATATTTGTTATGCCTCATACAATTCCGATGACACTACATGTGGCGCACATGCGGCTAAAGCTCTCGCAAAGCACACACCCGTTACTCTAATCGCAGTGTTAATAAAGTCTGTTTATACTGTAGCCTTCCTGTGGGCCCTGTTTTTAGTAAACCTTAAACGTTAAAAACAAAAAGCACCAACCAACGAAGACAGAAACTCCGGTTAAAGATTTTCCATGCTAACAATTAACTGTTTATCTATAAATAAAGGGCGATCGGTTTTGGTTTATTTTCGATTACATCGCCATAACTGTGTGTAATTTTGCATACAACTTATGATGTCAAATAAAACCAAGAGCCAGATGCAATAAACTTATACATTAATGAAACTATTAATGAAATTTATCAATGTTAACAAAACATTTGACGCTCCAATTAAGTGTTTGTTGATTAAAAAAAAATTTTATGCGTTTAATTAACGGACAAAATCGGCGGGCATTGCCTAGTCACATGAAAATGAATTGTCCAGTGTATTCGGAGCCCCCGTTTGTTAGCCGCCGGTCCACACCTATAGGCAATTTTATCCGATCCGAAAAGGTGCGCGGCCCAACAAACGCTGGCTATCGTATACATACCCGCGGGCCATTGTAAATGAATTTTTATTTCTGTGGACGTATAATTTCATTCGAAAATCTATAAAATACGCCCGTAATAAATGACATAGTGTCCGGTTTTTTTTCTGTGTGTAGTTGAAAAATAATGAATGCGTATGATCGTAAACTTTTATTATTCTCGCGATTTATTGATGTTTTTTCAACGAATGATTTGTGGTTTCGGGGCAAAATTGGGTGGAGTGTTCCATTAAAGCAAGCAGATGTAGTAAAAAATGGTAGTGACTATCCAATGTGAGAAAAAGAGCACAAAATCAACATTCTATAATATGTTAACCGTTCACAATATAGAAATTGCTATACTCAATTGTCGTTATATGTTTTAAGTTACTACAGAACAAAAATATATAAAAATATATATACTATAATACCTTCGTGATCATAATTTATATATTATCGCTGCGTTGATGCTGCTCATCTGCGCGGGGCAATGAGTTCGATTCCCACACGGTACAAGTATTTTTGTGACGAAAGTTGTTTGTATCCAAAGAAGGTTTGACGTCGGTTGTAAAAGTCATAGGCAAAACCACTTACAACAAGATCTACATGTCATGCTGTGGTAGGGCCACGCAGCAGCCTCGGCTGTTGCACGAATGGGCAGGTCCGTCCGGGTAAGTACCACGACCTCACGGAAGACCAGCGTAAAGTGGAAGTATGAGAAATACTTTCGCGTTTCGTCTGGTGAGTGAGGTAGCCGGAGCCCAATTTTCAAAAGGTTGCCAACGCATCTGTAACCCTCGGGTGTAGCAGATGTCCATGGGCGGCGGTATTCACTTAACATCAGGTGAACCGCCAGCTCGTTTGCCAGTTTAACATGTAAAAAAAAGTGTGTGTGTACTTATGTACACGCGTTAAAAGTTATACTTCTTTGGTGTAACAAGATAAAAATCTTTTCAAAATTTTTTTCTTTCGCCTTATCCTACGTTTGTATAGAAACGACACTAACAATAGAAAAAGGGTATTTAATAGATTGAAATTTATATTATAACGCATTATCTAGTTAAATAAAGTTTATTTAAATGTCACAAAATAAATATCGTGAATACAGTAGGCAGTTCTCACGCCAACATACGTAGATATCTAGCTAACTTCAGAGTGTCGGTTTTTCGTGACGGTGTGCGCGCCCATCGTAAAAATTTACTCCTATCATTTTTCCCTAACGCGCCAAAAGAGGTATAACTTCAAAAATATGTATATTTGCTAAGCCCTCGCTGAAGTATTCAGCAGTGTGAAGAACGGAGCAGTTATATAAGCAGTGTGTAAAGCCACACTGGTTTGTTTGAAAAAGTAAAAAAGTAAAGTAACAGCCTATACATGTCCCACTGCTGGGCAAAGGCCTCCTCTACACATCAGGGCATAATCCACCACGCGGCACCACTGCGGATTCGCGGGCTTCACATATTTTCGAAATATATATTGTTTTGTTATTATTTCGAAAATATGCAGGTTTCCTCACGATGTTTTCCTTCACCGCGGAGCACGTGATAAGTCAGCTTAAAAACTTCATTGGTGCCGGCACCGGAGATCGAATTCAGGTTGTTCGAGTATATTGAATTAAAGGCGAGCGCCCGAACACTGAGCTATCACGGCTCGGTTTGTTTGAACCTCAATTGAATGAGGTCAATTATCCTTTTCATGCGTTCAGTAACGCTGGCTCCTACGCGATAACACTTTCAAGGAGCCGACACTTCAGCGGTGTGGAGGTGTCCCGTCGTATTTATCGACCATTAGTTGGGACAGTTACTTCCTTAAACGGTTTTACAGCCTCCCGCCTTGTCCCGCGTAACCGTAAGCGATGCGATTGAAGTCTGCCTTTATCTCTAAGTGCCATCGGAAAATTTGAATACGCGCAGATCGCTTCGTTAGCTTTCAACTTTTACGGGATGGTTTGTTGTTGTTATGTAAGCTATTGCGTTAGTTGAGGTTCGTTGGTTCGATTCCCACGCGGGCCTATCTGTGTGGACAACGGATAATTGTTTGCTTCCAAGGAGGGAAGGTCGGCCGGTCTTAAAATACTTAGCTTAAACCATTTACAATATGAAATTAATATTAATGTACCTAACATAAACTTTAAAAGTGTTTCAAGTGTTTTATGGCTGGCGGACTAAAGATATTTCGTCATCACTGTCCACTTTAAATATTACTTTTGACTTTGTGCGTTTTAATTTCCAAACAAGTTTGGAATTAATAATAAACGATAAATGCGCGAATAGGGTTGAAATTATTTCTCCGTTGCGCCCCGTCGAAATTAAAAAAAAAAACACGAAGAGATCAGAGACTACAGCAAAAACAGACGACAGTAATGCCCTAATTGGTGGAATTGTGTGATTTTAATACCATAGAGCGCGGCACGTAATTTAATGAAACCGTTGCCCTCAGCCCGTGTCGACTCCATTTGCATATTTTTATTGTGGCCCGCGTCGCTCCTGCTTCCCCGAGAGGCATTAAAGTCGGAACGTTTCATTCGGCGATAAAATTTAAACCAGCCGAGCGCCGGTCGAAAGCCGACGTGGCGAAATTACAACGATCGGCGGTCAATCGGATTTTGTTGACGAACCATTTTGGAGGGAAACTATAGCCCGAGCCAAGAAAGTAAAGTAACAGCTTATACATGACATTATTACGACAAGGGTAAACAGACGCCGCTATTGACCACGTTTCGAAAAGCTTATTCAATCGCTAACCTGACAACGTTAGGTCATTTTCAATACAACAAAACTTACTAACTTAAGACGCAACAGTTCCTAAACTATATTAATTAGTCAAACTTATGCGATACGAAAGATCGTATCATGCATAGAATGAATGCATAAAGTTTACTTTTATAAGATTAGAACTTTAATCAACTCCCCGTGGCGTCTGGTCTTTGGCGTTATTTGCTACTGCTACCTACTTCTAGTACTTTCCTATCATCTTATATCTGAGCCATGTATTGTGCTGGGGTCGTTCAGGCTAGGCGCCCCGTGCGCCAGGCCACCTCAAGCCCGTCGGAACTGTGAAGGCCCCTAAGGCCAACAATGGCTCATCCAGCCCAAAAAAAATGGGGTACATACCACTCCTCGGACACGAATTAGCACGCTGTTCCAGGAAAGTAATATAATTTTGAGAAGGGTTACTTTAGCGTTTCATCTGGTGAGTGAGGTAATCGCAGCCTTCTGGTCCAATCCTTTGAAAACAGGTCGTATCTGCTGCCCTTAAGGACTTGTTGACGTTCATTGGTGGCGGGAATCACTAAACATCGAGTGATCCATCGAGATCTCTGGAGACGGTGTCCGTTTTAATTTCGTTAATTCCGTCATCAGGGTTTTTCATTTAATTATCATCACGATATCGTTTCATCATATTCCCGACCATCTTCTGGAATCGCTCACTGAACGCATTCACAGACCATCTCACTCGGACATGTCCCATTTCCAACTTAACAGCGGCCTTCGGAGTGTGCACCGTTAATTTCACCGTCCGTACTTTAGATGTTTTTAATACCCATTTCAATTAATTTAAACAACGCCGTTGAAGAGTTAACAGGAAGCTTAAACGGTGCATTAATTAGATCTGTTTGGTAGATTTAAACCGAAGGGCCTCAATTAAATTGTCTGGCTCAACGTCGCTATCGTGCGTGTGTTGAAGACGGCGGTGCTTTTAGTGGACAAGCTGCGCGAGGATGAAGTAATATTTTATTTTATTTATTTATTCTTTATGCACAAATAGTATTTTTATGTGAAAAGTTGTCAAGCGACTAGACGGTTCACCTGATGTTAAGTGAATACCGCCGCCCATGGACATCTGCTACACCCGAGGGTTCCAGATGCGTTTACAACCTTTTGAAAATTGGGCTCCGGCCACCTCACTCACCAGACGAAACGCGAAAGTATTATACTTCAACTTTACACCGGTCTTCTGTGAGGTCGTGGTACTTACCCGGACGAGCCTGCCCATTCGTGCAACAGCCGAGGCTGCGTGGCCCTACCGCCATGAGTAGGTGGACTTAATGCCACTGACACACGGACTTAAGGCATTATCTCTCAGTCAACCTTAGGGTGGTACAGAGAAGATTAGGAAGGTGCACAGACAGCAGAAAGAACACACATTTTACAAACTATATTATATACGTATATGCATATGTTAAATACTAACATATATAAACAAAAATATACACATAATTATATATTCGTTTATATACAGACATATAAATATACTCTGATATTTAACGATGGAGTTGATCTGCCGATAAGTTGTTAGAGATTCGCTCACGAAATATTTTTTAAATACAGAGCGACTTTTAGCCACAACTGATTTCGAGTGGTAGCGCATTGAATAAAATTGCTGAATATTGTTGCTGTTAGTTCTTTCAGTTGCGAGTTCATCGAGAAGAGAGTCAATTCGTAACGGGCCCAATGCTTTTTAAACTACCCTCGAATTGCGAACCCCTTACCTGTTTCGCTTCTTGTTAGGAGTAAAAAAATTTTAGGCCTTTTGAAACTGAGTGATGAGATTTCTGCGTAATAATAATAAAAAAATAAATAGTTTTTTTAATGAATGACGATTTTGCTTTGGCCCGGGTAACTAACGCCTCTCGATTGCAAGGTTTGTAAGAACGTTTTGTATGGTATAGTTTGTTAGTGATTAGTCACTAACAAACGTTGATAAAATCGCTTTCAGCTTACTTTTGCGCCGCTGTAGTATTCAAGTCATCGCATAGCCGTCAGCAAGTCGCTTCGAGCGCGTCATTCGCTTTCGGCGCTTACGGTGATTAAATTTTCCACCGCGCTCGGTAAACCGTTTTGTTACTTGCACAATTTTATACCCGCGGGGCCAACGTATGTAGATAGATAGTTTGGGATTGAAAAAGTAGCGTGTTTTTTAATAATTAGCTGGCTGCATAACATTGTAAGCCAAATATACAATTCTATGCAACAATAGCATTCATTTTTTTTAACTCTCATGTTGCCTAACATTAAGCACTATATTTAATTATATGGGCGAATAATCCACACAACGGCTTCTGATATCAATGAGTAGGAAAACTTCCTCTCCCTGTTTGTACATGATTATTCTTTTTACCGTCTGCGCGTACAACTCATCATCTCCTGCCCTTATCCCACCTAGGAGGGGTTCGGTACACCATGTAAAACATGTTATAAGTGCTTTTAGCTAGATTTTTTACGACCAGCCACCTCAGGTCTACCCAGCTTGGGAGCAAAAACGGAACAATTGTTTGTTAGACGTTTAAACTTGTCCCGTGTGGGAGGGAATCGAACCCACGACCCCCAACGCCGAAGCCCACAGCTTAGAAACTCCGCCACGGACCTGCAACTGTTCTAGTATTACGAATATCCTTTGGAAAATAAATTTATACCATAAGAGAAGATGGAAAAGAAAGCATGGTAATTGGCAACATTTTATGTAATTAGTACCTGGGATAGCAAGGCCGTTGATAAAGTGTAAGATTGAGTTTGGGCTACCTTAGTTACCAAATGAAATACATAAGCAGAAACTCTAGTACTTTACGCTGATTTTATGCGAAGGCATAAGCACATCAGGAAGACGCTGCGTGACTACCAAAATAAATAACAGCTCCTCAAAGAAGCCACAAATTATACGCCACGAGTCAATACTTCCCAGTATCCTTGAGCTGAATCCACACGTGGCACGCGCGAGATACTTCGCCAATGGAACTGCTGTGATGACTCACTAGCCAATGTTTCGCTGTCAGCTGTTCGAATGTTGGCTTCCGGTGTGACCTAGTCGCGTGAATCATATACCGACAGTAAGTAATGTTTATTTTGTGTAGCTCATTATCTTTCGGCTGTTATATAACATAAGCATAATTCATCGTCGGTTGCTGCACTCAATAAATACTAGAATATAATAGAATATACTTTATTGCACACAAGAAAATAGATAAAGAGAAAATACAGGGAACCTGGTGTACATACAGGCGGCCTTATTGCCAAGGTAGCAATTTCTTCCAGGCAGTCCCTATGATTATCTGCAGGATATAGGCAATTAAGTTGCGGGATAGCGGTGCAAGAATAAAATTAATTCTTGCTTTTCGCAGGGTAGCCAATACTTCCCAGTATCCAAATAAGTTTATATAAATCAGGCTTTGGTTGTACGCAATGGAAAAGCATCACGGATTCCGGGGCTTACACTTTTGTGTTTTTAATCCGGTTAGAGGTAACTGTAAGCCAGCCCTTTCGCGAAAAGTAGAAGTTGCAAAGTATCGACCACCCCCGCATGCCGTCGATTAGCACTTACTTTGTGGTTGAGCCACACACGTCGTTTGTTCACAGCGAGTAAACAACAAAAACTGAAGTTCACCAACTGGAGATGGACAGCTAAGCTTCGAGACCATGGAGTAATGTTGTAGAAGAGGCACAAAGTGCTGTAGTGCCAACGGAACAACAAATAACAAACACCGGCCAAGTGCGGGTCGGGCGAGTCCGAAGGGTTCCGTATCATTTTCTATAAGACATAATCTATAAAAAAAATTTGTATTTCTTGCGTATAAATATTTTTTGTATTTATTGTTACGTCGAAAGAGCGATTCTAAAGACTTAAAATTAATTTGGAATCATTATTTATTTTCATGATATTGATTTAGCTTTTGCTTTTTATGACCAATAATTTATTTTCTCTCTCTCAAAAATGTTATGCGAACAGAAATCATCTGCGAGAATTTCAACTGTCTAACTATCACGGTTCATGAGATACAGCTTGGTGACAGACAGACAGCGGAGTCTTAGTAATAAGGTTCCGTTTGAACCGGAACTCTATAACGTAATTACTGTGAAAACACGTATAATTGAATACTCACTGTTACATGTTATTAATCGAGCGCATAACAATTTTCTTAATGAGAGCATCAGCTAACGGAAATACGATACGTGTCGAATACAACACCTCTTGTACATAAGAACAGAACAGTGCAACGAATCAGTTTTGCTTAATATGACGATGTAATGAGTAATTTGTTTACCAATATGTGCGTTCAAAGATTGTAATAAGTTCGTACGTTTATATTTTGAAAAGTGAATGAATGACTAACAGCTGTCGATAAACAACTGTTCCTGTGTCTCTCTCTCGATTTTTCGGTTGAAATTGTAATTGTTATTAAATAAAACGAATTTACGGTATTTTTCACATAAATCAGTTCTTTCAATTATAATTAATTTTGAAGTTTTATAAAAAATCTGTTAATTCAATTTATTTCAAACAAAAGCGCAGTACCCACTCGTGGAAACAATAATTCTTTGTTTATTTTATAACACTAAATGTATTATATATGTACGTTTCTTCTAAACACAGACTAACAAAAGATTAAAGTGTTATACGACTAGTTGTTATTGGCTGCTAATTTTCTTGTGCCCAAAGTCATAAGTTAGTTGAATTGTTACGTCGAAAGAGCAATTCTAAAGACTTAAAAATTAATTTGGAATCATTATTTATTTTGATGATATTTATTTAGCTTTTGCTTTTTATGACCAATAATTTATTTTCTCTCTCTCAAAAATGTTTTGAGACGCTAAGCTTTTATATAAATATTAAAAATGAAACAATTTAAAAGCGGCTTTTAATATTACTGAACAGAGCCACCTGTTGATTATTTCTTGACTAAAACTCTATATCTACTTCATGATCCCATCCCAATATAGCCAGATTTCGCGTAGCGTGTACCTTCAAGATTCAACTCTCTGCCCTAATAAATCACAGTTGGGGTACCAAAGTATGCAAAGATTTCCTGTTTTTACCCTTCTTTTTCAAATCAATAGTTTGTGCAGTCTTCAGGCTTTCAAAGCTAGAAAAATTTATTATGTACACATAACTTCTAACAGTGTAAAGTTAAGTACCAAAAATCTTTAAATGACGGTCAGTTTTTTCACAAAAGCCTAAATTCTGTTCTGAATTGATCTCTGCCTACTCGCGAAAACGCGATTCGGTAGCTCTGAAACAAACAGACATATAGCAAAGGATTCTAAAAATAGCCGTTTTATGTTCTATTACTATTTTATATGTAAACCGTGATAGCTCCGTATCCGGGCGCTCGCCTTTAATTTAATATACTCGAGCAACCTGAGTTCGAACCCCAACATCGGCAGGAAACCTGCATAATACTTTCGAAATAATGACGAAAATAAAATATTTTGAAAATACGTGAAGTCCGCCAATCCGCAGTGAGACCCCGTGGGGGACTATTACCTAATACCCTCTGTACAGAGGAGGCCTTTGTCCAGCAATGGGATATTTATAGACTGTTACTTTACTACTACATAATACGTTTAAGACAAATCTTGTGCTGGCTATGCAGATCGTCTGGCTGTTAGTTCTTTTTTATGGCTGGTCCTGTTATATGTTAAATTTGTATTAGGTATTTACCTTTTAACGGGCTGAGGATTTTGGAGGTTTTGAGGACACCTAAAGTTAACACGGTAAAGAATAACCGCTTTATTTTCAAACTTCGAAGAGCGCACGCAAGCAAAGCCGCCGTGAAAGCTAGTCGGGGAATGAAATAAAAGGCTTCCCCGAACGCCGTTGTGGCGTGCTAAAATCCCATTCAGACGGATTATTCCCAGTTTTGACCGCAACGCTTTGTTTTTATCCTTTTCCACGCACAGGCCGCGCCGTCTAGTGCTATTTATAACCTAACTTGAGAATGGGGCAATATTTTCTTAATTATGAAAATTTTGTAAAACAAACATACATATGTATATAACAGAAGCTCACTACTGACAATTAGAGGTTTTATTCTTTCTTTGATATTCGCCTTCATGATCAAGCTGAACTCGGTGCGGAATCAGCTTTTGCAAATCTGTTCGATATAGGGCCATCTTCCAAGTGTCCTGCAATTCTCTCGATATTACATTTTTTTTTTATTATGTGAAAAGTTGCCAAACGGGCAGACGGTTCACCAAATGTTAAGTGAATACCGCTGCACATGGACATCTGCTACACCCGAAGGTTACAGATGCGTTGACAACCTTTTGAAAATTGGCCTCCGGCTACCTCACTCAAAAGACGAAACGCGAAAGTATTTGTCATACTTTCACTTTACGCTGGTCTTCTGTGAGGTCGTGGTACTTACCCGGACGGGCCTGCCCATTCGTGCAACAACTGCTGCGTGGCCCTACCACTGCAAATTCTTTTGTCAATCTAAGATTCATTTATTCCTTCCACGGATCTGAGCCACTGAATCAGTCAATTAAATATATGCCAAATGAAATAATGATGATTGAAATCTAAACCTTCTTTTAAACGATTGATATATTTAAAATTATTTTATTAACAACAAAAACACTTTGTGCATTCCATGGATATTTTTAAGTCAACATTATCTAAAAAAATATCGTAAAATTACTTAAACTTGTTTCCAATTACTGTTTAGTAGTTTTCAAAGTCAAAATATTTTTATATTTTAATAAAGTATATTTAACGTCAATGAGTTACAAATATTGCCATAATAGAAACCGGAAACAAAACAAAACATAACGAAATAATAAACGAGGGCGGTCAGAATCAGAATCCATCAGATTAGAGTCAGATCGACACTGAATCCTTTTCCAAACTCTCATCAATAACTAATAATCACAATACCAGCAGAAATCCGACATTATTTACGAATCACCCTTCTTAAGTCCAGACAAACAAAGGGCAACTGTTAATAAATATGGTATTAATCACGTTTCGCCCTTTGTATATGAACTTATAAAATTATGTATTAATGAATTTTTTGTCCTAGTCTATACATTCAAGATTAAACTTAAAATCCTTACATTTTGGACGCGTTGCCAACTTTTAATAAAGTGGATCCGGTTGCAGTGAGGTATCACTCACCACACGAAACGCAGAGTTTTAACTCTTCCACTTTTCGCCGATATTCTGTGAACCCATGGTACTTCCCGTGGCAACAGCGAAGACTGTTGCGTGGCCCTACCACGGTTAGTATTTTATTTTCCAAAAATGAAATGGTTTTTTTAATAACAACATGTAGGTAAGTTTATGGAATATTCACCAACAAAAAAAATACACCACCGCAAACTCTTCAGATATCTGAATCGAATTTTATAAATAAAATACATATTAACATTATATCGATTTCACAGACAAACTTACAGACCATGCAATTAAATATCAGTTGTCCAGTAGAATGGTGACTTAAATGAACAGATAAAAGACGCCGAAATCAAACGTAAGCGAAGCTTTCACGTTTGCAAGCTGTTGGAAATACAAGTATAATGCTATTTTCTCTCATCACACCACAAATACACATTACAAAAGATTACAGGTTACATTAGGTCCGAATTGTGAGAAAATGGTTTATGTTTATAGAAAACGCATTCACTTACACTTATACAGTGTATATACCTCCTGGCCGCATTATATACAATCAGATATTAAAATAAAATGTTTCCTTGACTTCCACTTTGTCCTTTATAATATTGAATTTTAATATTTTAGGACACATTTTATACAACGTTCTCTAGTCCCAAACTAAGCAACGCTTGTACTATGGGTACTAAATAACTGATAAACGTACATAAACTTACTTTTCATTTGTAAATAAATATATATTATCCAAATATTAACACACCAGACCAGGCACGGGAAAAATACTATAAAATATTCAACACACAATATTTTTCAAGTAGTGGAGATCGAACCCACACACTCTGGCGCAAGAGGCAGTTTCACTACCCACTACGCCGGTCGGGTCGTCAATTGTTGTTATCATTCTATCTTATTTATTCGATCTCGGGTAACATTAAAACATTCTTTAAGCTTTAATCGCTCAGTCAGCATGTGTTTATAGAGCGGTTAATCTACTCCGTTAAAACACCTATCAGGAGTGCGCCAACTGTCCCTACGACGTCGTGCCTCCCGTGTAATTTCCTGGATTTTTAACGAGCAAATTGTCACTGCACGCACTCACACAATCGTATTAGCGACATTTCGTTGCCGTTTAATATGGAGCCCATCGCTAATTCCGTCTGTCGGGGGCGATGGAGGAAATTAGTAGACGCGATTGCCTCTGTACAGTTTTTACCTTGCCAGCGAATCTCTTTTGGGTCGGTTCAAAGGGAATTATGGACGCGGCAATTCCGCAAATTGCTCTCAAACTACTTGCCGACGGGGCCGTAATGACAGATCGGGCCATTCTTTTGACGCTATCGGTTGTTTGGACGGTCGCGTTTCTTTGACGACTCAAAGCTAACACGGCCGTCGCCCTTGATGAATTAATGAAAATTATAAACTGTTTAGCAGGAACGATTTGACAAAATCTGTATTTAGTTTTTATAACTCGCTCGGTAGTGCAGCAAAACACTGGATTAGTGCTGTTGAGATATTTAGAAGAAACCGGTGCGAATAGGTCTCGTGCTCGAAGGGTGCCGTACCATTATTTATATTATATTACCATTATTTATGTTATATTTATATCTATAAAAACGACAAAAAAACATGTCTGTTGTATGGCAGCTCCACTTGGAAGATTGTAGAAATTTGTTCTAAGTGTTGCGTTTTTGTTGTTGTTAATATTAATTTGATTGTAAAATATTGCTTAAGACAAATATATTTTCCGACATTGAACACCTTCCGTCGGTTTAAAATATAATACGTAGATTTTAATCGTATGAGATGGTATTATGTAAGCGTGTCCTGTGTTTAACTTTGGGACGAAAGGTCTTATTCGGAATATATAAGTGTCAAATGAAGATTTGCTCATACGGTGTCCCGATTCCTCCCCTGCCTCCCCTCCCACCACTTCCCCTATGCATAAATATCGCCAGAACGGAACTAAGAATATAAATATCGAATACACAATGGACATTACACGAGCGATCCAGCTCTACGTAAATGGCAACGCGAGAACGTTAATCGTTCAGACGTCCTAATGTAGTCCCTATGATTTATCGTCAACACGCCCCAGTAATGTTTGAATAAACCCGCTGCTAACATTTTATTCTGTGAACGGACATACTATCTCATTTACTAGGGCTACTTCGTTCTAGAGGACATCGATTCAAAGACAACGTCAATTTTATTTCGTTATCCTTTTATTGCATTCTACTTTGTCAGGTCACAACAGACGTATCGAATGCTCTAATCTACGTGATGAGTCAACGTGAACTCATCACGTATTGAATGTATCGAATGTTAATATCACGAACTATTAAATAATTATTAAATCGTTTTGATAGCTTTCTACAGACTTTTACGATTTGATAATATTAATGACCTGTCATCACCTACTTATTTATTAATTACAGCTCGATATATAAAACACAGACCTGCTGAGTATATATCTACCTATATATAAACATATCTACCTATAATAAATCTACCTAGGGCTTTCAAATTAAGACCAGTCCTACCGAGGTTCAGGCTAGGCGCCTCGTACGCCAGGCCACCTCAAGCCCGTCGGAACTGTAAAGGCCCCTAAGGCCAACAGTGGCTCATCCAGACCAAAAAAAAAAAGGAAAAAAAACCAGTCCTAAGACAATCTGTTCAGTGTTAATGTACCACATTGTGATAACATAAATTAATTGATTTGGATTTAGATAAAAGTTATTTTAGAATGACAAAATTAAGGAAATAAACAGACAATTCTTACGTCATCTAGATGATAGATACAACTGTAGTGCAAATGTAACATATATGAGAGATAACTCTCTTCATCTTCTTTGTCCTACAAACATGCATATACGCAACTAAAAGCCAAAGCTATAGACGAAACACAAAATAGCTGTCACCAAAAAGTATTATACAAATATTACAAATTGCGAAATATTTCATCAGACAGACGGGCATATTATTCCCTCAACGTAAGTTAAGTCTGAAATGAGTTCTACCTCTAGATCAGCGGATAGGTATGGTACTGGACACCCGATCTGCGGTATAATCGATTGTTGGTTATTAAAAAAAAATCGGCGTACCGCGCTTCCCGCGTAAATTCGCGTAAAAGTGCCCGGTCCGATCGTAATTACGTAAAAGTAAAAATAGAACCTCTCGTGAAAGCTGCGCGTGCCGTTTACACAGCCGTGGCCGTTTTAATAATTCAATCCCTTTAGCGTAATTAAGTTGCGATCATTTTAATTTTTTTTGCAGGGTATTCATTCCTTTTTTTTAAACATACATTGTTCCGATTGTTATTTAAATTATGTACAAAAAGTGTTATGTGAGTTACAAAAAGTTTGTGGTTTTTATTCCTAAAAATTTGTAAATAAAAGTACGAAATGATTTTACCGCTGTGGGAATCTAGCCCACGTCTTCGGGATTCGTGCCCTGACGATTTAGCCTTTAAGTTAAAGGGATGATTGCCACAAGGACGAAAATCTTCTTTTATCTACATTTGAAGCAATGTTTGGCGCATCTATTGTTATATCCTTTCCAGCATAAAAAAAAACATTTCATAATTTAGAAGAAAAAGTTATTAGTGCCAGTATTCTAGATTGCATATGACGTCTTCGTAGCTGGATTATACAAGCATTAATAAATCAGATCAAACGAATAAACACGTGTCAATCTATAAGCGTATTGCATTACTCACTGCATTTCCGATTCGCGTAAAGTTCACTCTTTTATTGCGCGCTATATTTACCTTTTGCGCACAAACTACTTTGAACGCTCACAACAATATAAACGCGTAAAACCAATCAAAGTTCACGCGATAACGGTACACGAAGCAAAAACGTAAACCAAACGGACTCAGACAATGGATTATTATTGCTAAGAACTATCAATAAAATAAGACAAAGACGGAGCTTTCGCGCACTTACCAGCGTTTCTCGAACGAAACTAGTTCGTTACGTTTCGATTACGGGGTCGATATAGATGAGTGTAATAAACATTTCTGTTTCGTAAAATGACACACTTAATGGTTCAGGCTTTACGTAGTCGTACACAAAAATAGGTAGATAATGTTTTTTGCTTCGCGAACTTTAATAAACTAGGTCTATTATCCAATTTAAAAGACTCTCCCACCCCGAAGACTAAAAGAGCTTTGAAATATTAAGAAAATTAAACTTAAAAATATTATAAATTATAAAATCATATAACGTAAACTTTAAAATAATATAAATATAAGAAAATACTTAAAACAAAATTGTTAATTCCCTTTTTCCCAAATGAAAACTGTTAGAGTTTTTCAAATTATCAAATAATAAATATTGTCTTAATATATAAATATCGTCCAGGAAATTTCTCATTACTTTCTTATTTGGAATTAATTTCTTGCTTATGTGATAAACGAACTAACATGTATTTGCGACGAAAGAGAGATAATTCGTTCGACAACCGTTCGACTTACAATCGTAACGGCGCCGAAGTTTTACAACAAACATAATTTCTGCGCAGTTAACCCGGCTCTCGTATTACTATTGTGGAGATTATAATACGGCGTCGTATTTACAAATCGCGCTCCCGACGTGCAGTAAACTATCCTGTAGTGTTTATCAACTGTGCACATCCGTATTTTTACTAGATGCATCGATGATTCAAGGTTTCTTTGTTGAACGTTAGACATGGCGTGGCGCGTTAATTGCTGAGTTTATTAGCAACGTTTGCGTAACGCTATTGTTTTTGCAGTTAAAACCTTATGATAATCTTATTTATGCTTAAATACAATTTGCTTTCTATATATAGTACGATGCACATTGAATAATAATAATTTATTACTATTTTTATGTTTATTTTATATTTATACTGTTTAAATTGCGTGCTAAATTATGACATGTTATTTGATTAGATGTGGAAATCCTGAAAGAATAAAACACTATTTCGCTATATCACGTTAACGGTAACACATAGGTTGATAGCGAATAAAAAGGAATATAGTTACAGATTTGCGTTTAACATAACAAAAATTAACACTTAAAATACCATCTGCTTAGTATGTTTTTTTTTTTGTTTTTATGCGAAAAGTTGTCAAACGAGCAGACGGTTCACCTGATATTAAGTAAATTTCGCCGCCCATGGGCATCTGCCACACCCGAGGGTTACAGATGCGTTGACAACCTTTTGAAAATTGGGCTCCGGCTACCTCACTCACCAGACGAAACGCGAAAGTATTTGTCATACTTCCACTTTACGCTGGTCTTCTGTGAGGTCGTGGTACTTACCCGGACGGGCCTGCCCATTCGTGCAACGGCCGAGGCTGCTGCGGGGCCCTACCACCGTAATCAACATGAATTTTAAACATACTTATATGTTTCTAAATTACACATAAAAAGCAACTACAAAAATATGATCTATAAACTATTATTAAAAATATTTTAAATTAAATACTTTACCATTAAACGAAACAGTTAGTACTATAGCGATGGGTCGTTGAATGTATTTTCGTCAACTTAACGTTAACGTTGATTCATGTTCGTCAACTAGTTGATCAACTAGCTAAATTCGTCAACTAGTTAACGTGACACATAAGTATGATAAATTGCTTCTAATTAGGGAAATGGATGAAAGCTATCTATTTATAATTTTTTTTTTTGTTCTGAACTATTTTTTTTGGACACTGAACTAAGACTATGATATTTTAGCTTGTTCCTGGCATGCAATAGAGTGGGTTAGGTTCCGATACAGGCGGATTACTTAAAGATGGTACTAAAACACTGATGAAAGTATTTAAATATATTTTCACTTCAAGTACTTTTTAAATTGAAAGTGGTCGATATTTTCTCCTTGCATACATTACAAATAGCTTTCCTGCTAGAATTGTATTTTTAGGTATGAAACCATAACTCACTGTTAATAAGTCCAAACATTTTGAATTTTGTACCCACAGTCTTCTATACACTTAAATAATCATAAATTAAAATAAAAAAAACACCCATAAAGTAAAATTCTGATAAACAAAACTAATAACACAAAATAAAATACCAAATATAATTAATTAAAAATTAACAAATTCACAAAATAAAAACACTAAACATGAAGTAAAGTTCTAATAATATTTACGCAAAGCCGCAAAATATCCTCTTACCTTGCGCGCAACTATTCACAAACTGTCAAACAAAAATAAAGAAAGCGAACTTAAACATGTCCTTCATAAAATTAAACAAACATTTCAACTCAACTCTGTGACGTTTTTTTCAACGTAAGGTTTTCAATTTATTAAGTTCGTTATGCTTAGGTTCCTTAACGTATCCTTGACTGCGTTTTTAAACGAGTTCATTCAACGACAAACTTTCAACTAGCTGATTTCAATGACAGTTAAAGTTAATTCGTTAACAAGAGATCAACGGTCAAGTTCTTTGATTCAACGCCCATCGCTAGTTAGTACTACATAGTATGTGAAAAAACAAGGTTAACTTTACATCGTTATGTTGGAAGTTTAAACAATAAAAGTTGATATCATGTAGAGTCGTTAATTTAATCTATCGCGAAAACGTGACTATAATAACCCCGTTGCGCAAAGCCGCGAAACATTTCACCCATCTAAACCGCCAGTCCGTTTGAACTCTGCATCACAGTGGATTCTCGATAGAGCACCTATCGCCGCCAATAGCCCACATAGAGCTCACGATAGAGTGGTGACACCCGCTTTGATTTACTTTAATGGGCCACGCCAAAATTTACACGTGTTATAAATCAATATGTGCCCGGTTACCTTAACGCGTCCCTGCGTTCCGCGTGAGTTCTTTTTACGAAGTGTTGTTTTATGTCTGTCGGGTCTTAAGCATCGGAATTCGGTTTATCTCCCCTTTATGGATCGCACCGGTGCGTAATGTATGAGTTATTGATCCTGCGCTTGATGCCCGTTTTTAAGAGCTCCATCGGGCTATTATTTCGGAGCAATTGCGGATTGCAATAAATATTTATCGCTACACAGTGCTGTCGCAGAATTAGAGACTTACTAAATTATCAGTGTATTATGCTTAAATAATTACACTGAATTTTAAAGAAAAATATCTATACTGGCACTTGTTGAGGTCATCGACATAAAGCAAAACCCCCAACTAGATTAATCTCAAAAGCAAGACGATTCATTGATATTAAAACCAACAAGTCAAATTTCAAACCTTAAAAAGTTATATAGAAAGAAAAAACAAAATAAATACAAAGTGATGATGATATCAAAACCATATTTATTATATTAAATTTTCAACTCTAGATCCGAACTCGTCTTAACCGACCAAGTCCTCCAAGGTTGTATTAGCGAAGCTAGACTTTCGCCAGAAAACGCCTACGCAGCGTAGACGCAACAGGCATCCCAATCCGTCAAACCGCAACCCTACGCGAGTTAATTAAATCGTACCGGAAACAAATATTCTGAAAACTCGCCCCGAGGGCTATCGCCTTAACGAACCCTTATGTTTCAGGCGCACCACTCGAGAGCTGAAATGCCCCACGATCCTCGGACTAATAACGAACGCATTGCATAGTAGCGGGCTCGCATTCAGAGCTGGTCTGCGCTCGTTTACAAGTTAAATCGACGGGGGAGCGGCCCTGGGTAATTAATTGGGGGAGCTGGGAATTTCCGGGGCAAACACTAGTGTCGCTACGACCGAGCGACGAAGGTATGGACGCGTCAACATTTCAAATCTACCGCTGAAATTCGTTTTGTAATATTATTATACGCGCAGGTATTATTATAGATCAACCATAAATTTACAATTATTTTCGTATGATACAATAGTAAATTCAAATTTGAACTCTGTATCAATTTTTAAACTGTGCTGACATGAAAAAAGCTCTATCAAATCTACTAATCAGCGAGGTTGAAATCCATAATCATGATTAAAAAAATATTATAGTTATATGTATATAGATATGAGGTATAGAAATAAATGAGCGGCATTAACTTCGTGAATGTGATGCAAACAAAACAAAATACTCTAAATAACGCGAAAACACAAAACAAAGACACATACGACGGGATTAATCAACGAAGGCGAGTCCACCATTCGCGACTCTACGTCTCTATGTCTCGAGTAAAATTGTAGAGCAAGCGCGCTAGTTCCGTAAGCGTGTACGTGTTTACGTATGAGCAGCCCTCAAACCGTATTAGCTGCACGGACCGCCTTAATTTATTGTCAACCGGGGCGGCGCGTTGCATAGGGGCGAAATGCGCCCCGGCTTAATTGGACGCCCCGCTTCGACGGGTATTCTTCCGCTGTCGGCCGAGCGCTACCGGGGCAACGTCTCTACGTAACTCTTCCGCGCAATCGGACGCGTTGGGGTAATGAATGTAGAGTAGGCGACAGCGACTGAACGTTAAGGCCCTGTATGCAGTGAATTTTTAACTATTTGGGTGGTGAAGCATGAGGAAGCGGAGGAGGGGTAACGCCGCTTAGCGGCGCGCAGCGCGCGAGTTTCGTCGACGCGCCGCTAGACCAAGTCATTCAATACCTAGTGTGTGTGTAGTTATGGGCCGTAGGATACTATCGATAGTATCATGGAAGGCTTTCGAAAATGTACACAGATGATCCCTATAATATCTTTAATAGACCATGATTGTATTTTACTTTTATATTATAATAGGAATAATAATAAACAAACAAATATAAAATATGAGAAAGCAATCAACAATTTTAGAAAATCTTCCTGTTTATTATTATTTTTTTAATTAATGGAAAAGGAATTGATTGAAAATACATATTAAAGTCAAGTAAATTAATAAAGGCAAATTACTTATAATAATTATTTTTTGTTCTCATGGTTTATATTGTTATTTTAAAGAAATGGCTCATAATTTTTTTGCAGAAATTACAACTTTTTTTATTACTTTTTTTTATATATTAGGAATTTTAATTTATCCTTGAAATGTTCAAGATTTACTATGTTATATTACTTTCACAACTAAAATGAAATTTAAAAAACTAGCGATAAAATCCTTATTTGTATCGATAAACGACAGCAATTTTAACAAGAATCCAAAATTTTGTCACTTTCCACAGACCTCGCGTAGCCTGTTGGTCCGAGCGTTATACACAACGGTAAACTATTGCTGTAGGTGTAGTCTCAAGTTCAAACCGTCATCGAATGGAGTTGTATTTTTTATATTATTTTCACTTTTAACTTGATTTGCCAACAAATTATTTTGTTTTTATTTTATAAAATGAAATTAATAAGAAAAATTATAAAACAATTATTTTTCGTGTATAAGATAAATTTTCGTTTTAGGGTGTAAAATTAAATATTTTAATAAAAAAATAGACGACGTTAAAAAAATTTAATACTAAAAGTTGGTTTATTTACTGATAGATTGTTCTCCAACTCTTTCAACTTTGAACAAATAAAATAATATTTCGTTATAATTATTTATGAAAATAAAAAATGAACAAAAATTAAATGGTAATTGAGATATATTTCCAAATAATAAAATCAACAATAAGTACAACAAAAAATTTTGGGATTTGAACCCAATCCATAAAGAATGATGGTTCTATACACTGTATGTACACTGATAGGCCAATCACGAGATATGACATTGAAATTACGCTTTAAATAAATTAATTAACAACTGTTAATACATACAAATAATTTATAAATACGAAATATGTGAATATATATTTTTTAGTTTCGTGTTTTGGAATGTAATAATATTAAAACTGTCAATAATAAATAAATACACTGTGAGCCGGTATAGGTCCATCTAGCAAGGCGCCTCAGCGCTCTCTGTTCAACGTGTGGAGTTGGAAGAGAACCAAAACAACGCCGCGGTGGCGCGGTGTTTTGGCCATCGCGTTCGAATTAATTTTAATAAATTAAATTAATATTTACAAATATCTTCCATCAATCAACAAATTAAAACAACAATCCTTTTTATTAATATATTCTACACCACTGATATTAATGTCATTAAGATTTGTTGATGTATTACGTTCATTTTTGGATTTGAATTTCTCTGTTAGAGGTAGTTTCATGGTTTTTTTCTATCGAGAAAATATATCGAGAATATGTTTTGGAAACAATGTTCCCTTAGAATGTACTATCAAAATTAACATATATTTTTTGCTGCTATAAAATGTGTAGATTTTGCTAAAAAATCTTTTGAAAAACCTATTTTTTCTGCATACAGCGCCTTAAGGAACAATCGCACAGTAAATACTAAAATGCGTGGAAATGTTTTAATGCACCGGTATGTTGGTACCAAATGTTCTTTCGTGGGTAAGTAAATAAACAAAACAAATAATGCTACCGTTTAACAAAACAAATAATGTCTCGTTCGTATCACTTGAAGGTAGTTGGACAATTAATTATTATCTTACTTATCGCTTTTGGCTTAGTATACTTGAGCAACCTCAGTTCAAATACCAGCATCCACTGAAATTAAATTGATAATTCGGAATTCGATACTCAGTGACTATGTGGTGCCGTGCTAAGCTATTGGCTTCGGCGACGGGGGTCGAGGGTTCGATTCCTACACGGAAGAAGTATTTGTGTCCCAAGGAGAGTTGACGCTAGGCAGGCGGCCGGTCATAAAAACATTTCTTTTTTTTTTCTTTTTTATGTGAAAAGTTGCCAAACGAGCAGACGGTTCACCTGATGGTAAGTGAATACCGCTGCCCATGGACATCTGCTACACCCGAGGGGTACAGATGTGTTGACAACCTTTTGAAAATTGGGCTCCGGCTACCTCACTCACCAGACGAAACGCGAAAGTATTTGTCATACTTCCACTTTACGCTGGTCTTCTGTGAGGTCGTGGTACCTACCCGGACGGGCCTGCCCATTCGTGCAACAGCCGAGGCTGCTGCGTGGCCCTACCACCGTTAACATAGCCAAAATCGCCTACAATATAATGATGTTGACCCCACCTTGGTGGGATAAGGGCAGGAGATTGGTATGATGGATAAATTAGATTGTTGATTCATCATGATGTCGGTGATCAAGGAAAATATGGTGAGGTAGTAAGTAGGAAGTAAAATTATATTTCTGCAGGTTGACTATACTTTTAATTTCCAATCGTCACAGGGGTCCCGTGGAAAACTTTGGGAGAATCGTTTCATTTAATAAGTATATGTCATCACATTTTTTTTCTATCATGCCTCGGTTAAGTCTACGTTGCAGGCACCTACATTATGTCATTTATGAAAGAGACAAAAATAAAAATGTTTTAAAATTGTTAAAATGAGTCCATTGCGATAAATATTCTAAATGATTTATACTTTCATTAGTGATGATTAGCCTTCAGATGGAGATGTGGACCTAGATTATTATCGCAGTAAAAGTCTGTAAAAGTCCATTTATTTTTATCTAAGAAAAGCCCACGTTATGTTTGGAAGGAAAAACAAACAACGTTACTTTTGCTGCTTTAATAAAACATTTGTTATCCAACGTTTCGCCTCATATTCGGCCTTCAAACCAGAAACTAATTGGTAAAAACCACTTAACTGCGAAATGGCTAAGATATACATTCACTGAACATTATGTGAATTGATTAAATACCATCTTTCAATTTAATTCTACGTCATACGTCTACGTATATTTCTGACTAACGTTTCTCGTCGAGTTTCAGCATCATTTTCCCGGATAATAATCAATCACTCTAATAGCTTCGTTTATCCCTCGTTATTTACTTCTGACGTAACAATTTTCAAGAAAAAACACTCCGTAATAACTGTTCACTTTAGTTATAATATTCCTTTTCGATAACTTCGAGAAAAATATTATTTTCTTTAGTTTTCTAATCTCTCTCGGGCAGGTGTTGCAATTAAGGTTTTTTTATACTTACTTAATGCTAAATAACATATGAAATAGAAATTAGATATATAGCTTCTAAGAAAAACAATTGATTACAAACGGACAACAGGACTCTGTTTAATAATTGTGGTAAAATAGTAAAATTAAATATCAGGAGTGAAAATACATTATTTTGCTAAGTATATCTTATATGTATATAAGATTGTATATATTTGTAGTGATACGGATGACACAGCAATCAAAATACAATTCAGTTTCTCTGTGATAAAAAAACGACATTTAATGTTATAAATCATGATGTCGATTTCTAAATCACTACTATTTCAATTAGATCTATCTAGGTAACAAAATTATTTTACTAAATTGTTTTCTTAGGACAGCTAAATTATTTCTCCGTTATAATTCGACGTCATCCATAGATTCCAGAAATAAATTTTATCATCGGCCTGTGTTGCAGTCTAACACAAAATTATAATTTTTTTATAGTATTTAAAAATTTCTGTGCTCTTAAGCAAAAATTGTAAGAAGCCACACGATAAATCGATAAAAGCGCACAGGTTGTATGTTACACTAAACCAAATTGAATATAATCCTTTCTATAGGTACATAATTCCAAATTTAAAAATACAAATGTCAACTATAATAAAGAATGCCGTCCCCTTTGCCTTGTACATTGATGTATTTAAAAGTTTGTTTTATTAATTTTTATTTGTGATAGGGCCACGCAACAGTTTCGGCTGTTGCAACAATGGGCAGGTCCGTCCGGGTAAGTACCACAATCACAACGCTGGCGTGGAGTGAAAGTGTCAAACTTCTGCGTTTCGTCTGGCGATTCAGGTGGTCGGGGCCCACTTTATCAAAAGGGGACTACGCATTTGCAACCCTACGGGTGTTACAAATGTCCATGGGCGGCAGTTAACATCAGGTGAACCGCCAGCTCGCCGCCATCTCCTCACTTAAAAAAAGCCTATTTCAAAATGGAACCACATTCAAAATAATAACATGGGATCACTAAAGTGTTTGAAAGTGTAGCATTCGGGCAATTGTAACTAATTGAAGATAACAGACTGTCCGCCGGCTGAGGCAACAAATCTCCGAAACAACTACACAGTAACAAATAGCTGTAATTCTGAACCACCACTCTAATTCACAATTAATGTCCACTTTAAACCGGTTAAGATGCAGTTTAAACCGGTTAAGGGGCTCCTAACTAATGGAACTTACTCGCATCTAAATTAAAACGGATTTAGTTGAGACGCCAGAGGCAGTATTTTTTTATTTATTGTATTTCTCTGCGAGAAAAACTAAAGTGAACTGTGTAATGAATTTTAACGTGATACCTCTATTCCATTCTCGTCACTCCACTTGAGTAAATTTACTTTCTTCAATAGATCTTCTTAGAATAACTTTTTATATATGCATTGATAGACCACATTACCTTGCAAAATAATACTGATAGCGATTCCCCCTAAGAATGATTTGCGAAGCTATTGAAATTTAAAAAAAAACCGGCCAAGTGTGAGTCGGACTCGCGCACGAAGGATTCCGTGCCATTATCTATAAAAACGGCAAAAAAAATCATGTCTGTTTCATGTGTACGGGAGCCCCACTTAAATATTTTTTTATCCTGATCTTTAGTATAATATTTCATTTAGTGAGGCCTTCGAAAAAGTTAATAGAAAGCAAACTGAAATAGCGTCACTAAACTAAACTATTTGAAAAATTATAAACATACATCACCGGGTTTGTTCTACGAATATCTTAAATCTTTAACTGTACAAGTCACAATGAAAGGCGCCTCTGCTATACGCTCAAAGCAAAATAATACAGATGAAAGAAATATGTAGATAACCTTGTACGCACTGTCACACATTCGATTCTGACACTGACAAATAGACAGAGCGATTTCATCGTTTCATTATAAATATAAAGGAGAGAGACGCTTAAGGTCATTGAATAAATTTCTGTCGGCTTATATTTGCGGTTTGAATTTATAGTTTCTATTGTAACAATAGCCAAAACGACAAGATCTTACGTTCTTAAATTCTAATGGCCTAGCTTAATATTCTACAAGTTTTATAGACTTTCTAAAGTCCAAAACGTGGGTGATCGTGCCGACGTCACAATCAGAAAACAGGAATTCTCAATTAAATATACATAGGGGTAGAATGAGCGGTAAATGGTCACAAATTTTTCCCGCTATTTATTACTACGCTATCACTGTATTTTACGATAGGTCCAACGAAAAGCTTAGACAGGTTCTTCAACGCAAATATACAGGTATAACCTGAACATAGACATATGTAATTGTGGATATTTTAACAAAATAAAAAAAAACAGCCAAGTGCGAGTCAGACTCGCCCACGAAGTGTTCCAATATCTATAAAAACGTTGTAAGGGATCCCCCCCATAATTTTTTTTACCTCCACTTAAATATTTTTTATTCTATTTCATCTGAAAATCTCTGAAAGTTTTAACTGTCTATCACGGTTCATGAAATACAGCCTGGTGATAGACGGACGGGCAGACAGACATACAGACAGTAGAGTCTTAGTAATAGGGTTCTGTTTTACCCTTTGGCTACGGAACTCTAAAGTAAGGGATCTCAAATTTGTGGTTGGTGATGATTTTTACGAAATTCATTAGACTGCGTAAATAAGATAAATCACCAAAATGTTTCGCATCACAACGATAGTTGATAGTACGGGACGTTATAAATATTGGTGAGCAATGACAGATGCCCAGAAGGCAGTCCAGGATGCCAACATCGGGGGGGGGCAAACGGTGCCAAATTGGTGTATAATGATGATGAACGACTAAACAGCGGATAATGCACGTCACGCTTGCGCCGCGGAATCATCAGTTTGGGAATCATGATTGGGCACTTTTTTCCCGCGAACATAACGCCCCGTCTCGGCTTCTTGGCGAATGAAAAATCGTCGCGATCATTTACAGCTGTCTACGTGGATAAATCGTGTGTGCTTTAACATAATCGCCGCCATGTTTAAGTGAACGCGTGCTGTTCCCGCTCCAAGATTTCATATATTTCCACGCTGCTATTCTTCGTAGTCGAAATACCATTTTTCTTAAGAATGAAATTCAATTTACATATTATGAATCAACTAGCTTCACCGCCGCGGCCTCGCTCGCGATGATGCCCTTAAATAAATATTTATTGTATTATTTCAACCCTTTACAACTAACTACTTTCTCAAGCTCTCAAATAACTCCTTTCTCAGGCTCTAGACTATCTGTGTACCAATTTCATTTAAATCGGTTCAGTAGTTTTGGAGTGAAAGCGAGACAGACAGACAGAGTTATATATATATAATATAGTATGGATTAATAATCGACTCAAAGCTCAGAGACGTCTTGTCAAATGACGATCTAAGAACGCGGGTTTGAATACAATAGCGGAGTCAATGGACATTTCCGGTTTTCCAAAAATCTAATAGGCAAAATCACTGTTTTTATCTGGTCCCTTTTTCTTAGTGTTATGTCACGTTTTAAAACAATTTCCTTGAAATGGAATAGCATTTGCGTTAATGCTATTGATGTCAAAAACGCGAGAGAGTAAATTAAAAATTACATTTGTGTATTAAAATATGTAGAAAAAGTGCGAAAAGATTGTCGCCGTTGTGGGAATCGAACCCACGTCTTCGGCATTCGCGGCCTGACGCTCTAGCCACTGAGCTAAACGGCTGATTGCCACACCGACGAAAACCTTAATGTATTCCTCTACATTCTTTTCTTAGCATTTGAAGCAATGCTTGGCGCCATCTATTGTTATATCCTTTCCAGCATACAAACAATTTCGAATATCGTTTTACAACGATAATTCGAACGAGAGATGTCGCCATTGCTTTTTTAGAAATTTTAATTGTTTATAGTGCTAATCTTTGCACTTAGATTGAACATTAAAATATGTAGAAAAAGTGCGAAAAGATTGTCGCCGTTGTGGGAATCGAACCCACGTCTTCGGCATTCGCGGCCTGACGCTCTAGCCACTGAGCTAAACGGCTGATTGCCACACCGACGAAAACCTTAATGTATTCCTCTACATTCTTTTCTTAGCATTTGAAGCAATGCTTGGCGCCATCTATTGTTATATCCTTTCCAGCATACAAACAATTTCGAATATCGTTTTACAACGATAATTCGAACGAGAGATGTCGCCATTGCTTTTTTAGAAATTTTAATTGTTTATAGTGCTAATCTTTGCACTTAAGATTGAACATTAAAATATGTAGAAAAAGTGCGAAGTTTTCTACATATTTTAATGTTCAATCTTAAGTGCAAAGATTAGCACTATAAACAATTAAAATTTCTACATTTGTGTATCCAAATAAATACACCGCATATATATAAACATCAAGTATTTAGAAGGAATCATTGTACCAGTCCATGTTACTCAGCTTTATTCCACAAATCCTGAATATGGCCACAAACAACTAAGTAACAATCGTTTCAAACATTTTTTAAAAGCTACCATAATGCAAAGGGGCTATTATAATGTCTGTGGAAATGACTCTTACTATACAGTGAGAACAAGACCACATTGATTCTTGGCGGTTTTTTTTCTGGTCAGTTCTAAATAGTAAAGTAGTTATTGGACGTTCAATACGAGCTGAGTGCAAGTCTATCTTCATTTCTTGACTATTGAACATGAAGGTTTGCAATTACTTTTAACTTAACACCTGATAAGACCGCCAAGAACGCTTGCGTTGGTGCTCAGGGCGGAATCCACTGTCGCCGTACACGGTGTTAGGCTAATAAACAAGCAGCGCCGATCCACAGCGCGGGCGTTGCTCCGCGCGAATTAATCAAAGCGAAATATTCATGCCGACACATGCCGTGAAATGATAATGAACCACCACCAACGGACGGGGCACGCGACTAGCTGAGGGCGGTACATTCGTTTTCACTTTCAACCGACTTAAAAAAAAGAGGATTCTCAATTCGACTATATTTATTTTTATGTTTGCTACCACAGAAATTTCGTCTGCGTGAAGCGATTTCGATGATTCCTTTTTTATTTGAAAGCTGGTGTTTCCCATGTGTAGTT
Organism: Iphiclides podalirius; assembly: GCA_933534255.1. Classification (NCBI taxonomy): domain Eukaryota; kingdom Metazoa; phylum Arthropoda; class Insecta; order Lepidoptera; family Papilionidae; genus Iphiclides; species Iphiclides podalirius. The sequence goes on from OW152826.1 coordinate 13,573,805, forward strand.
AATTTTCCTCGCACCGGAGATACGTGGGGAACTCCTGAAAATCAATTATAAAATGAATGCAGAACGAGATATTTCAAGTCGGTTTTGTTTTTCGTTGATAAAAATATTGACTAGTGAGCGAGTTTGGCATAACTTTCGGAAGCCATCAAGTTAAGTTCGTTCTCAAGTCCATACAAAAACTTTATTTATGAAACTCGAGCGTTATTATTTTGATTGATTGATCGCGCCACCGAATTCATAACCGCGAGAGCCTTTTTTATGTAAAATTTAGTGTGATGAAGATAACTTTATTCGATAAGAAAATTTAGTTAACAGAACGAAAGTAATTCTATGATGTAGCGACCGCTTTAATTTACTGACAGACAGAAATGTGCCCATAATAAAATCTGTCACTTTGATGGCTTAATTTAGATCAAAAAGTTTCATATCTTATCTTAAATTTTAAAAAGAATTGCCTCCTGTCGTTACTATTCGCGCAGCGGTGTTTGGTAAAAACAATATCTATTAATCAACTGCTAAAACAAAACGGCTTCGGCTTCATATTTTGATGCCGATAATAATTATATTAAACGTCCGGAAAGGTCTGTCGTATATTATTTTCATAATTTTGTTCAAAATTCTGCTCAATGGATATAGAAAATCCGTGAATCTGTATTGGCTCTTATCAGACGATCCACTCGATGGAAACGAATTCACGGCAATACTATGATGATGATGTCATAGTATTGCCGTGAAATACATGTATATTTACGAATGGGCAGGTCCATCCGGAGAAGTATCACGACCTCACAGAAGACCAGCGTGAAGTGGAAGTGTGAAAAGAAAATTTTTTTATCCCCTGTGCCAGTTCTCTATTTTTGTATGTAAATAAAATATGTAAATGACAAAAAGTTGTTATTGATCGCCATGGTATTCTCGCGAAAAAAAATATTACTTTGCAACCAATTTCACATCATCATCATGTTGCTTTTTGGGGGTCGGTGAGCGCGTATCTTAAACTTACTTGTTACTCTCACACTTTTTTCAAACGCGTAAAAAGAAGAATTGAAAAACATCTTCAAAAACGTTCCTAGCCGCTTGTTGCTCGCACCACACCACTTCACGTGGGGTTAGATACGGGACACGTGAAACAATACGATTTACAATGGAATGCCTTTGTCTGCTAGAACAATTAGTACAGAGAAATTGCTTTGGCCCACTCCGTTCTGATAAATTTATTTATCATAACTTTACGTGCCTCAATTTACTATATCAAAGCGTCATTTGATACTATGAATACGAAATGAATGAGTTTCGTAATAGTCTTGACGTCCCCCTTTCTGTATTATGCAATTATTTACTCTGCGCTTCACAGGAATGTTGCGTTACGATGAACGAACATCAAAGTATTTTAGTTGTCTCATTTCAAATGGTAGTCCTGTTTTTAGGCGTCTATTACCAAAGGCCACAACGGGACCCTATTACTAAGACTCCGTTGTCTGTCTGTCCGTACGTCTGTCTGTCTGAACTTTCATGAACCGTTAGACATTTGAAATTTTCACAGATGATGTATTTCTGTTACCGCTATAACAACATATACTAAAAAACAGAATAGAACATATTTAAATGGGGCTCTATACAAGAGATATAACTTTTTTGTCGTTTTTACAATTATATGGTACGGAACCTTCCGTGTATTTTTCATAAAATTTTATTAATCCCATCGAATGTTTTGATTCAAATTGAGATAATTTGAAATTTGAGAATTTTGTTTCTTAAATCTTTTACCATTTCTACGTGTCGAACTATTAATATTGTAATTAAGGTGGACTTTATTTTTTTCGGGTTCAATACAATCCGATTAGGATTGTCCGATATATATATTTTTTTTATGGAGATAAGGGGCAAACGAGCAGGAGGCTCACCTGATGGTAAGTGATCACCGCCGCCCATGAACACCTGCAACACCCGAGGGCTCACAAATGCGTTGCGGGCCTTTTAAGAAAGAGTACGCTCTCTTTTTGAAGGTTCCCAGGTCGTAACGGTTCAGAAAGACCGCCGGCGACAGTTGGTTCCACAGAGTGGTTGTGCGAGGCAAGAAATGCCTTAAAAATCGCGCTGTTGTGGAACGTTGGACATCGAGCTGGTGTGGATGAAATTTTTGGTTCTGGCGCGATGTCCGATGGTGGAATTCAGCCGCCGGGATCAATCCAAACAATTCCTCAGAACACTCTCCGTGATAAATGCGGTAGAAGATGCAGAGTGATCCAATCCCATCTCTACGCAGAGCCAGAGGATCAAGCCCATCGGAAAGTCTTTGATCGTTGATAACCCTAGCCGCCCTAAGTTGAATGCGGTCAAATGGAAGAAGCTGTTAATAGGGGGCTCCCGCCCAGAGGTGAGAACAGTACTCCATGTGGGGCCGAATTTGCGCCTTATAGAGGTTTAGGCGTTGGGCAGCCGTGAAGTACCGTCTCGCCTTGCTGAGCACACCAAGCTTCTTTGAGGCCAATTTGGCCTTACCTTCCAATTGACCGGACCCGGAACTGGACGTTGCTCGAGATTTCGACGCCAAGCATTCCGATACTAGCTGTGGCAGGTAGGGGAGTGCTCTCGAAATGAGGAGTCACGAAAAATGGGGACTTTTTAGCGGTTAACGCGCAAACTTGGTGTCTTTTTGGGGTTGAATTGGACTAGGTTTAGTCGACCCCAGTCTGAGACTTTGGTTAACACTTTGACTAACTTGTTAAGACTTTGTGGCGTTTCAATGTTGTGAAAGTTATGCATCTAAAATTCCGTTAAAAATTCAAAGGTTTTAGTTAATAAGTCAACATTTCCACAAATTATTGCATTAACAGATATTGTCGATATCACCTTTATAGTTGGCAGTTGAAAATCGTGCATTTTCTACCGTGCACAGCCATTATTTTCAATAATTTGTCACCAGTTACAATTTTCTTGAGCGATATGAGATAAAGAATTAGATCTCTTCGTGAAGGTAACGAGATCTAATTCCTACCTCCAAAGGCTGACCATTTCAAATTTCTTCGGTGGTACGAGAGTCTCACCGTCAGTTAACTTGATGTTTGTATATCAATGTCAATGTCAAAGACAAAATTCAAAATTTCTTTACTCAAAATAGGCTTATTTTAACCGTCAAAAAACAACCACCCGTTAACTAAACTAGACCTGTCCAGAGACGAACCGGAAAGAAACTCTGCGGTCTTTGATAAGTACATAAAAATAATTAAGTATAAAATTAACAGCAGCCAGGGGACTTGCAAGTGCAGAACAAGAGTCAGTTTGTAGTCTTCGATATTATAATAGGCCCTTACCATTTGTGTGGCTTTTATAAAATGTTTGAAATTATTTACACGTTATTGTTTGTGGATGTCACCTTTTTTATTATATAAGTGAACCTATCTACCAAGAAACGATTTTCTAGTTTTAGCTGGCCTAAACCTCAGTATTTCCAGCTTGTCACCACGGCCCCGACGCGATGTGGTATGTTTTTTCTGTAAAAAGGTATATATTATTTCTTAACTACTTCAGTACGTGATGTTTTAGAGTATTTATAGCGAGGTGAGCGTTAAGACGTTTATCTGCTTAAAATATGTCGAAAGTACTCCGTAGACCCAAGCTATAAACAGCCCGTATCGCTTACTTTTGCACTATATATCGCGTCTAAACCGGATGTACAACTCAAAAGTAAAGCACTATATGACATAATACTGTGAAAATAAGTTCTTACTAGTTATAAAAGCACCAAGGTTTCATCTAAACAAAACTTCGATTCTTTCCCTTCCGTTGTGCAGCCTTTTGATAAGCAGTTCTACTTTCGGTGAGTTCTTTTCATCTGTAAACATCTCACGTCAGGGTTAAATAATAAGTCTTAGTATATGCGGCTGCAACAGCTCGCGTTAATTTAACGAAACTCCAGATCGATATTAAGCTGTTAGGTGGATATGACGCGACCAGGTCGGGAATTTAAATTGTACGCTTCCAGGAGAGACATTAGACATCCTAAATTAACGGGCTGCAGCTGTTTTCAACGCTGCAGGTGACACGGCGGGAGTTAATTGAAATCCACTGTCTTGCGCCCTACCTGATACTAAATGTGCATTACTTAACGTGCGCATACACTCAGCGAATGCGCAATGTGTCTCCAAATTTGCTCAAGTTCACTAATTTAGATTTGGGCACCCCGTACACCGCTGTTGGATTGTGTCTTACATGAATTAATTAAATATCATGTTTATGTAACTGAAGAGAGTTTGTGATGCGCCAGTCAGGATTTCAACGCTGTGTATTTACGCCGCTGGGGGGAATTATTTACGAGCGAGGAGCGAAACATTGCACAATACTGAGGAATGTTCTGTTTAGAAATGAAATTGGATCCGTTTTATTCCGTGAAAAGGTAGGCGGTGGCCATTGTCGAACTGGAGTCGTTCGGCAGTCTAAGATCTGGGAATGACTGCAATGAATGCAATGGCATTAATAAAGCAGTTTTTCGGTATAAGAAAGTTTTATGTAAATATTGTAAAGAATCACTGTAGACATCTTTGGTGGTAGCACTAGTTTAGTTTAAAAAGTGAATGCTGTTTTGTACCTTATATTACATATTAGTGCTGCCCCAGTTATATTATGGACCATAAACAAAAAAATTACGAATACTTTTTAGTATTTTCTTAAGCCTCATCTAATGGTAATTGTTAACCAACTCCCATAGACATCTGCAACCTCTGAGAAGCTATACATAATGTTTACATTTCGAATGTGTGAGAGTGACATACAAACTGGCGGTGCACTTGATATCAAATAATAACCTTCACCCATATGGAAATCTGCAACACGTAAAGAATTGTATTTGTTTTGCCACCTTTCAACTTAATGAGCCCAAGTTACCCTAGCCACCAGAAGATACGCACAAATATAAAACTTCCACTTGACGCCAGTATCCCGTGAGGTCGTGGTTCTTCTCCGGGTGAGCCTGCCCGTGCAACAGAAAAGACTGTTGAGGATATTAGATAAATAGATAAGCAAAGAAATGCTGGCAGAAGGGGCTCCCGTCTTCTGCTGTCACGTCATTTCTTACTTACCAGTGCAAACTCACGAGAGTGACCCGGCATTCCATGCATCTTTAAACTGGTTCATCTTGATTAAGTTACCCTTAAGCCATGAAGAGGCACTCCAAGAATAAGAAGAACAGTTACCCTGTTCTTCATCTTCTTGGAGTGCCTCTTTATACAATTCAACCTCAATATTTGTGCAAATGAAACACAAAGTTTTAATAATTCTGCAGCACGTCCGTCTTTTATTGTATCCCCAGTGCAGCCGATCCATTTGTGTACCAGCAAATTGCATCGCGAGACCGAGAAAGTAAACAGTAAACATACGTATACCTCTAAAATAGGCAAATGACAAACACATGCGCAAGAAAAGGGAACCGATAAGCCGCGTGTTACGCGTAACAAGCGCAAAACTTCCCCATAGCGCCGTCTCGATTTGTCATCGGCCCGACATACCGCATATCAATAAATCGGGAAACTTTATAACTGGAAGGAATCAGTCGACACCCGCACCGCCACTGAGAACTTCGTAGCGGATATTCAAAAAAGGTTCGCCAAATAAAATTTCATCTCGCACAGTCGGCAACTGTCGGACTTGGCTAAACTTCTCCAACTAGTCTTTCTATAAAGCGCCCGTAACATGTGTTGTATGGACAGCCCGGGGCGTTCGCCCCGTCGGCGTATAGCACTCTAACTAAACGCGATACGGTCCAAAATACAACGGCGCCGCCACAAGTGAACCGCTCAGGCTTAGTTTAGTTTTGCACTCCCACGATAGACTCGCTCTCATGAAAATAAAAGGCTTTATTGCTGGAATAAAATTAAATCATTGTTCCGTAGCGTAGGAGCGCTTCGTGTTTGTTTGTGACAAATAATTTACTGGATGTTCCGCCGCCATAGTTGTAATGTACTTTGAGAGCTCTTCCGAAAATGAACGTGACAGTTGTTCATGGTTCCGTAAGCAGTTGTGTATGTTGTATATGAAAATGAGGTAAGGATTTTTCGCATGATAATGTAAGAGAAACAAACCTTTGCGCTTGAGTGATTTGAGTGCTTAATTCGACGCTACAGTTTCTAGTGTATGTAACTTATCATATCCAGAACCTACTTTATAACGGATGCGATCTGCCAAGATAGTCGCCCGGTTTTTTACTCGTTGAAACATTATTAGCGTATTGGAACTAACACTGTTATGTCCTATGGAACCGCAACGGTTTAAACTGAGCGTAAACTCTTCACCACATGCTACGACACGAAGAAAGCAATCCATGTTGCCATCCTGTCCATTTCTTTGCTCCCTTCATGGAGAAGAAGAGAGCTCCTTTTAATCATCTTCTACAAAATAATGGGAACACAGTATTTATGTCTTGACTTCCGGACGCCGTATTATGGATGTATTAGAATATCTGAGTTATACCTACTTATATGTCATCTTTATGGTATATATACCTACTTATATGTTCGTGAGAAACAACGGAGAACGGAAGGCATGCTTTCCATCAATAGATAGTTTAGTGGCCGGATAGTGACATAATTATAATTATTATGGCCCATTTATAGGGTACTTTTAGACCTCTGGACTCACCGGAGATGTTTTAGTAGTCATATAATAACTCGTTTGAACACGCCAGTAAACTCTTGTGTCGTGGAATCAGAGTCGTATAAATTGTAAACTAGTCACTATTCGCTATCAACCACTTTTGCGAATATCAATATGAGCCGAATCGTTTTGAACAGACGACCATTGAACGGGTGAGAGTACATTTGTTACAATGATTTACTGCCGATATTGAATCAAACCACTATTATCTCCAGTCGTCGAACGCGGTACACATCGCGAATTCATTCTACAATCCGTTGAATAGTATTTGCGCAGTGCCGGAGTCCTGAGCGCTGTTTGAATAAGATAACTGTTGTAAAGCAACGTTTCGCGTATCAATTTCCACTTTAACCGAGGCGTGCGTTATTATGAACGCCGCTTGTTTGCTAGGCGTCGTGTAAATATTTACAACGGCGCGAATGTGCTGGGTTATTCAAGGATATCTCACGCCTTGCCGGTCGGATTATGCCGACTGTGCAACACTTCCGTTTGTTTGTCCCACTACTGTGTTGTCACCGTGCTGGTAACGTTGTAATTTGTGTTTGTTCGCTATTTGGTTGTCTCCACTTAGCGAGTGCTTAGCGGGAACGCTATTTGCGTCGTAAGATTAACCAATTGAGCTACGTAACGGTATATATATGACAACTTCTTTCTAAACATTACCTATAATCTTGGGAACGATTATACTGTTATCGAGTTTGATTTAATCAATTGAAACTAGAGATATACAAAGATCAGATCGATGACTTCGTGGTGCAGTTGCCAAGGTATTGGCTTCGGCACGTAGTGTCGTGGTTTGGTTATGATATGTATGTATAACGCCCTTACAACACAGGATGATGTTATCCTACAGTAAAGGCAATGTTTGAAAACAAAAAAGAAAGAAAGAAACAAAAAAACATAAAAAAGAAATTATATAGAAGAGATACACGATCAGCGCTATTTTGTTATTTTCCTACGCCTGTGCATACCCGACTTATAGGGCAAGAGCACGTCGAATTGGATTCGTTCCGAGTATAACTTTCCCGATATTTCACCTAGCATATCTGCAGGGCCGACAGTCTTCGCTATCGCTGGCTACCTCAGCACGTTATTCCCTGGGTGAGGTGAAATGTTGATTTTTTTTTAATTTTTTTTTCAGACTTTTCGAAGCGTTTCAAGTCAGGAATGTGTTTTTACTGATCACAGTAAAATCACGTCCCTAAAAAGTGCGTAAGAACGGGCAATTCTTGCATGTCGCTGGGGTTCAACCCGTGATTTTGATACATACTTTACTAAATTGAGCCCAATCCCACCAACCAGAGTATCTCTTACTACATTATAGATACAAATTATTAAAAAAAAACTTAGATCTAATGACTCAGCCGAGCAACTTAAATCTCCGTTATAACGATACCTTCAGCATCGCCCGAAATTGACCGGTTCACCTCTCGAATTGCTTCTTTTACGACTCCGTTATTATCATCATTATACACGTTATTGATTTATGCGAGCCCCTGAGCCCCCATTACACGATTCTCTGCTTTTGTTTAATTTCTTTCGTGCAACCTTTTTTCTACAACACTCGTCTCTGAGCACAAAACTGCGTCGTTTGGATATCGATCACGAAGCTATGTGCTTAAGATCTATTTTTAAATATAAGTTACCCGTAGGGTGTTGGTGAATGCACAAAAGTGTTTTTTTTTTTTTGAGGAACGATGTATAAAATCTTTTTTTGTGGCACAACAGGTAGTTCTGAGAAGTGGACGTCCTTTTCGTAGTACTTTGGGGAATTATTTAATAATTTAGATATAAGCATGCTAGTCTTTTGCCCATATCAAAACCTTTGCCTAAACAAATAAAATTAAGAACGTAAATAATAAAGAGTAGGAAAATTTAAAAATAAAACTTTATGGGATTTTTTCAACATTATCTATGTAATCAATTCAAACTCAATAAAAGCTTTAAAAACCAAAGAAATAAAGTAAAAAAGCCATACCTCTGCCTTCTCGTAAACATATCATTCACCCTCATAATCATTCCCTTCTTAGCATAAAAACAGAAATGCTAACAATAACATAATTATGAATGATTACACTTACATACCTGATCTTATATTAATTATAAGACTGTCACTTAGGTCCAGGGACAGTAAAAATATCATCGTACAAGATATTTTTTTACAGGATTGCATTTTACTGACACAGTTCTTTTTTCCATTTGCTATCAGATTGGATGGTAGTTGTGACTTATGTCAATGATATAAGTCTATTGCTGGGTTTCGAAACAAAAGCTCTCTATTCCATCACTATATATTGTGCGTTATCAACGCACTTGTCGCGGTATCGGACGAATTTTAAGCCGTTTCCCACAAGGCGATAATCCCACAAGTCTAGTGTTAACCTTTAGACATAAATCAAATCGAAATTGCGATGGGAACATATTTATTGTCTGAAAGCTAACAAGGTTTTTGCCACTAACAGTTTTATATTAAATTAATGTTTTTGCGAGGGAACGTCCTGTTACGTCTGTTGAAAATTAACGAACAATAATAATTCAGCTTTACGCTCTAATGCCGTACATTTGATGTTTAATTTTTGCTGATGCGTGAGGAGCTATAATAGATATAAAATTTTCTTTTGAACATTGTTATTTCATACCTAATGAATAACTAATTCATTATCAACTTTAAGCACGTTATAAATTACAGATCTTAATAAATTTTGCTGATTATTGTTCCAATCCCTTTCAGTTTTATATTATGATAAAGCTCCAGTCTGTTTGGGCTTGGGATTACGTTAAATTTTTATAATAAATATGATATAATAATAAATTTAAATAAAAAATCATAATAATTCAAACGACGAGTGATTATATTCATGCGAACTATTAATATATCTAATGTATATAATTTAGATCTGTTAGGAATTTATTCTCAACTATTAGTAGGTCATATAATTATGACCATAGAAAATTATTCGGAGCATGGGTTTTCGTCTTAATTCAACATGTACTTGTAAAACTCCTTTAAAAAGGTCTTTATTAGTAGTAATGAAAAAAGTAATGTACCTAAGAGATAAGAATAAAAACTAAAAAAAATTAAAAATATGACATCATGTACCCTGTAAGTTCCTTGAGAAATACGCACAATTGGACGCGCAGTAAAACCTGTAGAAATTAAAAATGCAACTTCGAAACGTTGGCCTCGGAATTGCGACGAAACCGCATCCTCGGTGCTCTTACCGAGGCCCGACCCGAACAGCTGATATTTCAACAGAAACACTTCCTGCTTTGGGGCATTTTGAGCTCTGTGTACTCCGCCCGAAGGTGCAGTTCGTATCGACGTCGTCACGCGATCAGTCGTGAAATGCGCTTTTAGTTTGTTTTTGCTTCACGCACATGTGTAAGCTTCGTGCGTTAGTGTGCGTGTCCCCCTTTTTTCACTTCCCGGCTCAAGTCCTGCGGGGTAGGGTCGCTTTATAAATAGTGAAATTGATGCAAGTCTTCGTAAGACGCGATATTGTTTTGACTCCTCAACCCCTCATATCCATCTTCGTTCTTCACGCTCGATGTCTTCAATTTAATTATGACACAGCCCAAGATTTCGGAAGGGGGTAACAATCAGTTACGGGTACATGGTTACGCCTTTCCGAAATGGGTAATAATTGGCTATGGGTATATTACCCATAGCGAATTATTACCCATCTGGTGTAAAGAGGTAAAAGCGGTGTTTGACGTCACTAATTATTTGAGGCTGCTTGCTGTAAGCTTACATTTTTTTATTTTAATCCGATCCTATCCACTTGTGTTGTCTTGGTGAGGATAATAAATAACAATAAATGTTTCACAGGAGTAATATACTATATGATTTTTTTTAACTGAGATATTTGATGTACTTATATAATAATTTAATTTTTAAGATTCAAATTTTCGCAAATTAGCCTTATTGTTTTCCGGATGCAAAATATTTTTTCCTTAATAATCAAAGCTTCTTATCCTTTCTTAATAATATTTCCTTACAAATCGTATATCGCCTCAAATTAAGCGGCTTTTTTTCGAAGCCTTTAAGGTCGACAATCGAACGCCCTTTCTTTAGAATATTGGTCAGTTGTATACTTGTCAGTGGATGTGAGAAAAACATCTTTTGAATGCAACCTGTTTTATAGTCAATACATAGACTGTTTAACAACTGCGCATTTAACTTAATATATTTTTCCTTCCTTCAATGGTTTTTAAGACTAGATAAATTATGGATAATTTATAAATAAATTGTTTTTGACATTTATTTTACAAAATTAACATTAACATAAACAGTGGCCGGTAGACATCAGTACGGAGAGAGTTAAACTATTAAAAAAGTTTATCAATCGTACAACTTATTTGTAAGGACATGACAACCGTTGCAGTAATTCTGCAGCATTGAGCCCGCCATTTGTACCAGTTAGTACAATAAAGTGTGCAAATAAATAAATAATTAGACCTTTTTGTGTACGCCACCACTCACACGCTCATCACTTATCGTTAGCACAGAGCCGAGCACGCATCACAATCGACTTCCTTTAACCTTCAATATCGACGCGTCATTCGAATTGTAGTTTGATTAATCGACCATCACAAACGATGGAGCGTCTATAGAAATTAATACGTGCAGTGTCAACTCAAAAAAAAAATATATCTCGAAGGTATGTGAAGTCCGCCAATCCGCAGTGGGGCCGCGTGGTGGACTCCGCCCTGATACCCTCTATATAGAGGAGGCCTTTGCCCAGCAGTGGGACATGTAGAGACTGTTACTTTACTTTTTACTTTAGCGTCAACTCACGCGATCTCAGCGGGCTGCAGAATTTTCTCGACTCCATTACACTTTGACTGATTAATTCTGCGCGTTGTCCCGCCGTGTGATTTATAGCGAGCGCTTAACTCGGTAAGACTTCATTATTGTCGTTGGGCGGCATTTTTCACTTCTCGACCGGTGGCGTTACGATTGAATTAAGCGACGTCATCGATTACGTCACCGTTTCGCATTTTAACATGCGACGTGGATTCTACAGACTCTTCATATGCTCTTTAATTCAATTAATATGATTGTTACTCGAAATGCAGGCCCATTCTTCAGTAAGGCTGGGGATGAACAATATAGGTAAGTGTAGGTAAGCCTTTATTTATGTTAGAGGGTGGCAAGCTAGATGGCAGTTCACCTGATGCTAAGTGATAACCGCTGGCCGTGGACACTTGCAAGAACCTTAGGGTTGCAGATGCGTTGCTACCTTTTAATATAGCGGGCTGCGTTTACCTCACTGAGCAGACGGAATGCAGAATTACAACAGTTACACTTCACGCCGGTCTTCTGTGAGGTCGTGGTACTTTCCTGGACACGGGCCTGTCCATTGGAGCAACAGCGAATCTTTAAAAAATCGAACATCTAAAAGTACCAAACAGTACTTTTGTTTATGACCTTGCACCTGACCTATATGACTATGACTATACTATGACCCGCAGATATACAGGTTAGTAGATCTATCGTACACCGGGACCTTAGAATCCAAGAATGAGCGCAAAATAGAGGGAATAGAATGGGGGGAATAAATGAGGGAATAAAATCTTTAGTGCAATTACTGAGTAACCCCTGACCAGAGGTCAGTAATCGACGTCTTTGGCGATCGACCAGATAGTACACAAAATAATTTTGTCCCACAATAAGGCAAATGTCTTTAAAAATCCATGGCATTTATATATTACATTCATAGGTTATTAACTTAGAGAGCGTTGCCGTCAACTATGAAGGCCCCGAAATTAGAATTGAGGTCAAAATGCATGGTGACATACGTTCGAAAAACTACAAGATATATAAACCTTAACTCGGTACAAGGGAATAGCACTCAACTCTCTGCCAGTGTCTTAATAAGCACCACTACAAACATGCGGTGCGTAAGAGTCATCAGGCAGTGCCTACACCCGCATGTTGCGCGTGTGTGCGTGCACACATGGATGCCCCACGCATACATGCGCGTAAGTGTCAGGTAACATCAGCTGTTCGCCCGGCGCATCCCATGCCACATGACTTCAAGGACGACCTGCGGAGGTTTTTGTTACGCCCGAAGGCCCGATAAGTTGCGTTTTCTATTTAGAGTCGCCAAAGACGGGCATTTGTAATAACCTGTACCATAAATAATGCTTTAAATCGACTATAAACACTTTTATACCCGTCTTATCTAGATAAGGTGGTCAATATGCTCAAGATAGTGTTATAATTAGTAATACCTGAGCAACCCCTGTTTCATATGACGTTATATGTGCTTTAATTCGTAACGGAACTATGTGCGCATACGATTTACGTAATATACAATAAAAAAGGACTCATATCGATCAGTGTGCTAAATAATCAATAAACATAATCTTCTATAGTAAATAAATTTAATAAATTGACTACAATATTGAACATAATACAATAATTAATTACAATTGATGCACGAAATAATCTGGAAATAATCGAACAAACTTACAATATTGGAAGCTGTGGAGTCGCCACAGTGATGTATTCGCAAATAACCATAGAGAAATAGTCTTGCATAAAAAACAAGTGTATAAAATGGGACCCCGGTTAACTTGTCACCCCCTTTATTCGGGCTTTGGCAGTAATTCGGAAAAAAGACGTACTTAGCGAGTTCGAACCTCGTGCGTATGTGAGGAACCAACAACGACTAATTAAAATCAACGTAACAGCCAAGAAATTAGAATCTGAAGCATTATAAGGTAATAATAAGTACTGTGCAACAGTCAATCCTGTAATCCTTACAGGATTGACTGTTGCACCATTACGAAATGAATAACAAGTTCCCTTGATCCCAACAGATTCGATAGATGAATGAAGTTGTCCAGATTGCATTAAAAAATGTGAAAGTAAGCATACTAATGTATACCAGGCACAGATAAATAATATATGAGCTATATGAAAAGGCTCGAGTCTATTACGGCCGCCATGATGTAGATGACTTTAATGAATCTAGATTGTTCTTGACTGTAAAAAATACTTAACACTAATCATACTAAGTCGTTTAACATTCATACAATTAATGTGTATGTAAGCCATTCAAAGTATTATGCATGGAATTATTATGTTTAAGCACGTAGTAACTCAATTGTATTATATAGAATGTTTCTTATGTTTACTTCCAGGCAGTTTGATTTTCCTACGTGTAAATCCTTTATCTCTTAAACATAACGTAGTAAAATTTGTATATATAACCCACGGAGCAGATAATATTGACGAGATTAGAATTATCCGCTACATTCTTTGAAAAGAGAAATGTTTGGCATTCCTCATCCAAAGGCGAGGCTGGTGAAAGAACGAATTTTTCGAAGCGCACTAAACCGCAGCCCTCTCCGTATTAAAAAAAAATCAGAATCTATTCCTTCCGTCACCGTACGCACAACGCGCACACATTCAAGCCGCGTGTTCATCCGCCCAGCTGACTACGCACACATACGCAACGCCACACATAAATAAATAAACAAGAGTCGCTCACGCCGTTCGTACTGAGGATGTTGACTATTCGTAACGTAATGAGAGGGCGAAAAAAAGTACAAGAGGCATAGGGTGGCGGGAGCGGGACGGATGCGCTTGAGACCCCTCGGTAACGGGTGAAAGAGGGACGGCGATATATCCCGCGTTCAATTACGAAAGGGTTCCATTTTCAAAAGCTCGCCGGGAGGCAAGGTGCACAATTTTAATTGTGACCCGAGTGACGTGACGCAGCCATTCCGTACGATGTAAACCGACGTCGCGCGAGATGAGTACCAATAATTACATGCCCTAAAACATTCTAGGGCTCTCTGGAACGCTCTAGATGTTTTCGGAGCTTGACATAATAAAAACGCCATATCTATCTATTTTATTGCATTGGTTGAGCAATGAAATCAGGCAGAGTAGGACTGAAGATCTGACCATTATTCGATGGAGTTAAAGGGAGATGGTGTCCTGGACGGTGTCCCTATGCAGCGCAACAGCTTTTTATGCATCGTGTTGGAAAAAAAGGGGTACGCAGTAATGTAAAAAAAGTTGATGGAGGTGTGCGAAGCGAAAGTGGTGTAAGGATCAAGAACGTTGGCACCGTTCTCTGTCCACCCCTCTTTCAATTGTGTGTTATATTTTTAACAGTTGTTGACATTACAACCGCAGCAATACTTCGGTGATTTGTAAGAGCTATGACAAGAAATACCACAAGCAGGTTATTACAACAAGTAATCGATATTAAAATTGAAATGACAAAGAAATGCAACAACAATCCAATTCGACAGCACATCCATGTTAGTATTAATAATGTTTTTATGTGAGAATTTAGCAAGACAGCTGGCGGTTCACCTGATGTTAAGTGGTGACCGCCGCGTTGCAACCTTTTCATAGAGTGGGCTACGCCTTACCTCACTTACTAGACGAAACGCAGAAGCGTAACACTTCCACTACACGCCGGTCTTCTATAAGGTCGTGTGTGGTACTTCCCCGGATGGACCTGCCCATTCGTGCAACAGAGTACACCGTTGCGTGGCCCTACCGCCCAAATTGTAGAATTTACTTGAGATTAACTGTTACGGACAACTGTTTATACCAGTTTTCAACAGACACCGCCATCTAGGTATAGGAACAGGAATTAATTTAACATAAATTTACATGCTCCTTTACTATAATATAAACTTCTGTAATATATCACGTTTTCGGATTTTATTATTTTACGATTGATATCGCACAACTTTAAATAAAAATTTCTAAACTTCGAATTCCTTTTTGGCAGAAGTTTCATTTTGCGGTATTAGCGTAAGTAAAATAAATCGTTTTCTTTCTTAAAACCAATAAACACCTCAACAGCTTATAAAAAACATCTATATAAAATGATGCTATCAGTTAGGTTCTTGTTTGCGCTGTGATTATAATTACCTGTGTTAGGAAACGTATTTGGATTAACAAACTAAATAAAGATCTAAATTCTCTTCTTAGGTTTTTATATTATATTCATAATTACGTATAAATATTCTTTTAAATTCTTATTAATTGCTTTGCTTAATATTGAGAATCATTTAGATTTGTCTAGAGCGTCAGGCCGCGAATGCCGAAGACTTGGGTTCGATTCCAACAGCGGCGACAACCTTTCGTACTTTTTCTACATATTTTAATGATTCACTTGCGTTCACCACCGTACGGACTGGTAAAAAATGCTGTTGGTCCGCTTTTGTCTGTATGTATATAAAGCTACAACAAATGAAACACTTATTCATAGATACAACAAGTAACACCCTTTTTGACTGCATACAATAATCTTCGTTGAGGTTTCGAACCGCTTAAATTGAAACATCGAATCGCACTTAAATAGCATCGCTTCGAAACCATATCAGTAAAGCTTTTTGCTATATTCCGTGGGAATTATCATATTTTCGGCATTGTTTAAACGAGAACCCAATATACTTTTTGGCATCGGCGCAACTACGTCGCATATGTTCCCATGGGGTTCCGAAGGAACGCGTATTCATAAAAAAAGGATTGGCAGCATCCTCGGACGCAATTCGATACGCTGCGGTCGCGTTTACTACACATGGGAACGCGCTATGGTACAGCCAACAGTGCGAATTAACGGTGAATTTTATAGTATACGTGTGTATAGTAGATATCACTACATAGTATAAGACATAGTCGTCCCGCTGTCTGTCTGTCTCTATGTATGCTTAGATCTTAAAACTACGCAACGGATCATGATGCAGTTTATTTTACTAGATAGTGATTCAAGAGAAAGGTTTATATGTATACATTGCACCCGTGCGAAGCCGGAGCTGGTCGCTTGTATAGTATAAAACGTATATCAGTGGTCGTTTTTGAAGAAACCTCTTTCTCGTATGCCACCTTAGTAGGGGACGGCACAACATATCGATAATTTTTTCAATATTATTGGCTGGGTTTTTTCACGACCGGCCGTTTGCCTGTCAAACCCCCTTTGGAAGAAACGTCCTTAACAAAACTTGCTAATATTCGTGTGACACTATCCTATCTATCAGATCACATTTAATATCTAATATTGATTCAATGTCAAAGTTATGAGTTCCAACCCGAGAGGTTGTCGCTTAAAATTAATTCACTGAAGACCCTAAGTGATGTGCCACGATAAGTTTGGTCATCGTCTCAGTCGAAGCCGATTTTATCAGATCCTATACATCCAACCCCACTATTAATGACCGTTGTATTGATAAAGGTGCCAATCCAGTTTGTCGTGTAGCGCACTGCGGTCACGTGGTTTCCGTTAAATGCGGCCAAATTTTTGCCGTCACTACCTGGAAGGGCTTGCCAGTAACATGCCATAAGGTGATGATGTATTTGTACATATTTATCGTAAACGCGTATTTTTAATAGTGTACTGTCACCGAACTAACATTTTAACGATGTAGCACCTATCCCGTAGTATTTAAATAAAGAACATCAACTATTTAACACTCCGAAGCTACAAAGCCCTAAATGTATTGAGGATGATAAAATTTATTTGACCGTCTATGTATCGCACTAAATTTAAGAAATGTAAAAGTTTGTTAATATTTTTGTTTGTCCCTTCGCACCAAAATCGTCGCGGAATGGAGAATAGGTCACAGGAAACCTTTTGTCCTGTAAAAAGTTAATTATATCGTGCAGAACCACGTGGCACGGGTAAAGCCTGATGATTAATAATTCTATTGAGGCGCAAGGGACTGGAGAACACTAACGCCGTAAGCCCCGAGCCTCGTTCGAAGCTCTCGAACAATTCGCCGCGCCGGCACAGCTGTTGCATCAGCTGATCGCGCACACATGCGCACGCGCACACAGCCGCGCGCCCTTTGCGCGTGTGCGTACGGTCCGAGGCCGCGGGGGCAAAAAAGGGACTCGACTGACGGGCCGGGCTTTTGTACGCCATCCGTTGGTCGACACCAAAGACTATGCATTGCATAGAGATGTAATTTACTTTACTTCACTTAATTTATATATAGAAAACTTACAGCTTACATACAGCGATTAATATATAAATAAATAGAAAAGGGATAGCCATTTACAATTTTACACAAAAAGATCATAGAATAAAACTTGAGGTAGGTAGTGATAACGATAAAAAGAAGTATAACAATAATAAATGTATCATTAAATTAAATATAAAAAAATAACATCATAAAACTAAGTGGAAAAAAGCAAATACAATAACTTCAATTAATAGTCTTTTTTCTACCGTGCGTTAGTTTTTGTTGAGAAGATGGCATCGAAGGTGGTTGCCAATAAAGTTCTCATCCATATAAAAGGTCTCTATAAAAGGTCCCTGGCTGGTGGTGGCAAGTAAAGACTTACCAGATGATACGCAAAAGTATAATAGATCCATCCCATATTGATATTCAAATCGGTGATAAAGTTGATTGTGATCCAAGTGAAATAGTTCAAGTCTGGTTCATCAGGCAACGACCCTTTTGATGTCGGTTAAGCAACCAAAACTAAATGTTACGATTACTATTGGTATTGCTAAAACATCGTTGAATGTAAAGTTATTGCAATCGCAGGTTATGCTTTTCTTGTTGCCAATTCTAGATACTATCTTATAATTCTTACAAGTTACATCCTGCTATGCCAATAGCTACTACACAGGATATCCAGACAATTTTCCAAAATACCATAATATGAATTTGCAAATTTCGGACGGATTTGTAACGATTGTTTTTTTTTTTAACATGATATAATCGAGATAAATAGTAAAAATAACTTATTACTTTAATTATTGTATTCAAACTTTAAGCGATTCCATTTCAATAAAAATTATAATAAACTAACACCTTTTGTTACTTAATGGATGTGCAATAAATTAATAAATAAAATAAATAAATAAATATAAACGCATTTTTATCTTAGAATCTTAACTTCTAGGTATCCTAAACGCCTATAAGTTAGATTGTAAGATAAAAATAGTTACACTCTAAGTAAGGTTTTGAATTAAAATCCCTGTTAAATGTTTGTCAGTTGACAAATTTCCCAAAAAATTAAAAATCAGCTTGTAAAACTGTAATTATTTTGCAAGAAACTAATATGAGGAAACATAGAGAAGGAAATGAGAGATAGAAAGAACGAGAATGTTTATTCGAATTATTTACTGAGAATTCCATAGAATTAACAGGCGGAAGGGAAACACTAAACGTGATGTTCTGCTATAAGCTAAAAATGTTCTGCTAAAAACTAACAAAAAAATAAAATGTCCCCTCTGAACTCATAATCTATGTCGCAACATTGTGATTTGATTTTAAACCCTGTGTGAATACTTTCGACGTCATATCCGAGGCAGACCATAGAGATTTCCTTTCAAGTAAAGTTACCTGCTGCAATATTTTACCGCCGCACCATAAAAGCAATGACTTGGCTTAAATAAACCGAAGAGTTTTTTTTTTTCTATAGAAAATCTTTATCCTTGTATAGAATCTGGAGTACTTGCTCCATCAATATGCAAAATAAAGGCAATAGAGTTCGTCCAGGCGATTCTTTACGCAGATTGCGTTGGAAATATCTCAGATGGGGAGCACCGTCGAGTGAAATAGATACATATCTTACGGGCCAACCCTTCGTATCTTGCCGAGAGATACAAATATATTAAGGGTGAGTTTTCGAGATATTTCTGTAGTATCGCCACTACACAATTAGTCGACTAGACTTAGTTCTTATAAGTACTCTAATGAGTTTTCGCTTAAAGGATTTCATTTGTACAATATGCACAGTCCCAACTGTTCAGGCTTAATTTAAAGATCGATTTTTTGGAATATCAGTTAGGATAATTTTAACTAGATGGAATACAACTTTAAAGCTTCTGTTATCTTTTATTGAATGATGTCAGCATTTTCAATCCATTGACTGCAACTTGATAGAACGCAGAACTCGAAGAATTGGATCCTTTACAACTCCTTTGTATTAACTCACATAGTGAGTCACATAAACAACTAGCGTTAATTAATTGTTAATATCAGTAATACAGAGTCCCAAAATAAATACAAGCTCCACGTTTTTGATCGTAATGGCCACTCCGTTACGGTGGTCAGAGGCAGTTCTTATCCATTATTTAAGGACTTCGTTTGATCTCAAACGTGACAGGAGAAAAATTTTCGCCAAAAATGGAAATACAAGTCTATGAAACAACATACCTTTCTTAGAATAATCGAACTTATAAAGTTTATACAGTTAGAGGTAGACGCATTAACATGGAACTGAGAAAATTTTCAAAATGTCAATTCAAATGACAAAATCATTCATTTAAAACAACAAGATAAACGTAAACGTTTGACTCGAAAATTGGAGGAAAAACAAGAAG
Source organism: Iphiclides podalirius (assembly GCA_933534255.1). Taxonomy (NCBI): domain Eukaryota; kingdom Metazoa; phylum Arthropoda; class Insecta; order Lepidoptera; family Papilionidae; genus Iphiclides; species Iphiclides podalirius. The sequence goes on from OW152826.1 coordinate 13,593,769, forward strand.
TCAACCGTTAATTGGACAAACGGTTAACAAGATAAAAGTGATTATTTTTTATTGCGCGGATCCGAACTTGAGACATTGCACTGGAGTGGCGGTTAATGGTTCTTACTGGTGTCGTTGACCATACGGTCTCTGCGGACATTGCAAGGAACGTTTTAGCGTTGCAATTACTTCGAGACTTTTTGCGCGGTAGCGTTTCTACTAACAGACAATTTACATAAACTTAATGATGGATTAACAGGGTTTGTTTCGCTAAAACGTCTGGCGTGAATGTGGGTGGTTCTTCGTGGTTTTTAATTAATGTATATTCTCGACTACTAGAAAGAAGAAAAGTGATGCAGAGAAGTGTAGATAAATTGTGTATAAATTATCCGGTATATGCTCGAACTTTATTTTTCTGTATTTAGGAGATACCCTTCGCTGAATAGCTTATTGTTTAGTAACTAAACATTTATTCTATTCTAATTGGCACCTGTTTATCGGAATATATTTGTCAATTTTTAAAACACCTTTCGTATAAGTTGAACGTAGGTATTCGCTGTGATTTAAACACTACATGCTAATATGAAACGGTTTACTGGATTTAATTTATAAGTTGGAATATTGTAAATGTAACTGGTCAAGGCACCTGACTGCTGCGTGTATAATCAAAAACCTGTATTGCGAACCTCAAAAGGGTGGTTAGCTAACCTTTAATAAGGATTTTGGACTATTACATTAAAGTCAAAATTTAACTTTTAGGACAGTAAATACAGCTTGTGTTCTATCGTCTTTTATGATTGATATATAATTATTGTCGCGTGGTAGACTATGTCCTAATACCCTCTGTATAGAAGAGGCCTTTGCCCAGAAGTGGGTCTTCTATAAGTTTTTATAAAAATATAATTATAAACGGTGATTACTTCGTACTCCTTTGAGTAAGTAAAACTAACGGTTTCAGCTTCCCCAAAAATTGTCTTAAAACGTTGTCTAGAGCCAGCTGCATTCTTCGTCTTCTCACGAGATCGTGTAGGTAGAAGAAGACAGGGTATTCTTTTCTAAAAGGCCGGCAACGCATTTGCAAGCCCTCCGGTGCTGAAGATGTTCATGGGCGGCGGTGATCACTTACCAGCTGAGCCTCTTGCCCCTTTTTTCCATAGAAAAGAAGGAGTACACAGAATCCTGTTCCCAACTTTATTTCCGTGTTCTTCCGGGCACACCTAAAGAAAAAAACCACTCGAAATCTTTTCTTCAAAATACATTGAACATAACCTTTTCATAGGCCGTTGAGCATATATAAGCTTCATCATTTGGTCTGCTGCCTTTTTTTTTTTTTTGTCTTTTTTTTTTTTTGCAAACATTGCCCTTACTTTAGGATAACGTTATCCTGTGTTGTAATGACATTTTACAAACATAAATTTCACGCGGACAAACACCCAGATGTGAAACAACTATCTGTGGGCCACACAAATAGTTATCCCGTGTGGGAATCGAACCCACGACCCCCGACGCCGAAGCCAATACCTTGGCAACAACGCCACGGAGTCATCATAGTCTGTGAAATAACACATCTAGTTTCAGTGATTCTCCACTGGTTATATAGCTTGGGTTTGAGGTACACTTGGTGAAAAATAGCGTAACTTGCCAAAGTGGAGATTTATTGATTATATCCACCGGTTTGAAGGTGGACTTGCCTAGTGACCGTCGACCACTTTAGGCGTTATGTTGAGATAAGAGTAACCTTGCTGTGACTCATGGATGACATAAATCATTGGATGTTCACCATGCAATATTTTTCCAGTAGTGGGGATCGAGCCCACACCCTCTGGCGTAAGAAGCGGCTACACTACTCCCACGCGAATCGGGTATTCATAGTTCTAGTAAACGACCTGCACAGCTACTGTATGCGGCGTTTAGAGACGATGTACACCTAAGGAAGCAGACGTTACGAAAATGGGAACTCACAACAACGTCCGATGCTAATGCATTCTCATGTTTGCTATTCATTAGCATCTAAGGCTTGCGTAAGGCACTTTAGTTTTATCGCTCGCGTAAATTTAGGAGTTCGTGCCGCTTTCGGGTTTAATTAAATAAGACTGTGTTAATCACTGCATAGGAAATAAATTCGGCGTATCACGGGCCGCTGCGATCTCCATATTTTGTAAATTCCGAATGTCGCGCCCGCTAGAATAATCAAATTTATGAGTGTTCCCCCACTGGTAATTGTTGACTCCCATAATTTTTAATCATACATATATCATTTAATACGAAACATATGTAAGTGTTATTTAAAGTTTAAAAGCAATTACGATGCTAATTTCGGTGTGTACTTGTCACTTATGCGTTAGTTTCGAAGATTTATCAGAACACACTTCCTCCGCTTAACGTAAAACTGTTGGGTAATTATATTAATGCTTATTAAGCATTTTTTATTCGGTGAATAATAAGTTGGTGAATGAACTCAACTTTAATAGGCGTGTGCCTCCTGGCTGCAATGTTAGACTTACGTTCTACTCGTATAAGTTCCTGGTTCGAACCCATAAATTAACTTTTTTGAAGTGAAAAATTCACTGTTTCACTTGTGCTGCCTATATTGGCGACCAAAGGTTCTACGATCCTTTCGAATCTGATAAGTGACAAAATTAATGATTGTGATGCAACTATTATCGACTTTCCATATACAGTTATATTATACAGATAAAATATATGAAAGTTTTTAAACGTCTCTTTTGGTAGGGGTAGAGTGTCACCGAGAAAGCTTTGGATGGATTGTGTGAAGAAGATCAGCTACTTAAAATTAAAAGAATAGATAATATACTTTAAAGAAAAAAGCTTGAGAAGACTGTGTCAACTACTCAGCATATTGATGATGAGTAGTTGACCGTGCACACTCTAGTAGACCACCTCTAGTATTCTGCAGAAGTCCATGTGAGTGTTATCGCGTCGGTCAATGGCAGAGTCGTGAGCGACATAATAGAATATATTTTTTTTATGGAAAAACGGGGGCGAGCAGGAGGCTGGATTGCCCCTGATGGTAAGTGATTACCGCCGCCCATGAACACCTGCAACACCCGAGGGCTCATAAATGCGTTGCCGGCCTTTTAAGACATAGGTACGTAAAATAAAAAGCTCCCTCGAGAAATTTTAACTGTACCGGTAACCTTAAATTTACATCAATCTTTGAAAAGCGTATTAACTAAACTCTGATGGATGGAAATCCTGCGTAATCCGGCGTAAGCTGTTTCCATACAAACTTCTGCCCGAACCCGTGTGCTGTCGCGTGAGAAAACAACAAACATACTGACGCGCGAACTTTCGAATTACAATATAACCGCGATTAATCATCCGCGCGTATGAATTTCGTCAACGCATCAGGACTAGCGTCGGCCCGCGGGTTTGCGCACCTTCCATCCATCATCCCGCGTCACTCGTCAGACTAATAAACACACACGCAAATAAAGGTTCGGCTTTACCCGCTCGCGCATTATTAATTGGTCGAGCAGACGTGATGGATTGCTTAGTGTTTAGACGCGTTTCTCACGCGCACCTCCATGTCTGTTTTAGGGACGTAATTTCTTCTGCATGCCCTCTGCTCTATTGCCGAAGGCTGTCCATTTTACATGAGACTCGTAAAATTGGTAACAGTTATTAAATATAACATAAGATTCTAACCTATAGTTATTTAACTTGTACTCCAAATGTTTTTGCAGATTGTTAAAAATATTTTAAACATAAGGATTATTTATTGAGTGGTATCAATTTCATATAAAAAAAATTATGTTGGCAAATTTCCTTCTTTTTTTCTTTAAACAAGGTAACAGTCGACATAAAATAACATTAAAAATATATTTTCTCTTAAAAACAGGTTTAGAATCGAACCCATAAACTAATACATCAATCGCGGCTGCACCACCACTGTACTCTTAACACCTAGAACAGGATAAGAGTGATCGAGTATTGATAAAACTCCAAATATTTAATAATAAAAATCTATGATTAAAGATCTATGACATAATTATACAGAGAGAGTCGAATGGAGGTGACATAACGCCGTGATGAGAAACTCCGTTGCAAAAGGTAATTACTGTGGCAGGGCCACGCGACAGACTTCGCTGTTGCACGAATGGGCAGGTCCGCCCGTGGAAGTAGCGAATTCATAGTGTGATCGTTCAAAGATATTATCATTCCGGCGTGAAATAGGAGCCGTTAACCTTGTGTGTTTCGTCCGGTTACTGAGGTTGCCATTTCCACTTTTTTAAAAGGTTTACAATGCATCTGCAACCCTACGGGTGTTCCAAATATCAACGTGAGGCAGTCACCACTTAAAATCAGGTGAACCGCCGGCACACTTATCACTTTAAAAAGAACCAATATAATTAATCTAAAATCTAATGACACAAAAAGGTTTGTCAGGATTGTTTATGCACTGTAGTCTGCAAAAACCAACGAAGCGGTCTTTGTAGCGGAAAACACAGTCACGAGTTAGACATTTCAATTACTCCCAAACCTCAACCTCAACAGTTGGCAACACTGCGACGCGAATGAATAAAACATAAAAGTCACTTTCTAGATTTCGCTGACGGTTGCCAACAAGGATATCCGCCAGGTCCTGGTCCGTTTGAGCGGGAATATTTATTATTAAACGTCGGCGGGAAATATTAAATTCAAAACAGGACGAAGAATATTGAATTAACTCCGTCGGGATAAAGTTCCAAAGACAATTAATTATTAATATCATCACTACACAGTATAAAACAAAGTCGTCCCGCTGTCTGTATGTCCCTATGTATGCTTAGATCTTTAAAACTACGGTGCGGTTCTTTTTACTAGATGGGGTGATTCAAGAGGAAGGTTTACATGTATAATACATTGTACTCGTGCGAAGCCAGGGCGAGTGGCTAGTTATAAATTAATAAATACTTTTAGGAAACATTTTTACACAACGTTCTCTCGTCCCAAACTAAGCAACGCATGTACTATGGGTACTAGAACAAACTTACACACACATACCTTTCTTGTAAATAAATATTAAGTATTTAATTTTATTGTACGTATATAAACAACCGCTGGGAAAACACTACGCTTATCACACAATATTTTTCCAGTGATGGGTATCGAACCCACACCCTCTGGCGCAACAGGCGCGTTCACTACCCACTACGCCAATAATTTTTCAAATTTCGCCTCGAAATATTTGTCACATTATTGTTGATATTAAAATGTGTTAGCATGTAAAAGCAAAGAGGAACATCAAAATATTTCTGATCGTGTTAGTTCTCTCCAAATTTGGCAAATACTATTCAAATGCTATTTAATTATCTAAGCTAAGGTTTTCTTAATTCATTACCTCAACGTCGAATCCGCTGCCGAATGGCTGCAGCAGCCGACGCTTTAAAGCAATAAACTGTCGTAAAAAAGCAATTAGCCGCGTTTAGTGAATGCTAAGTAGGAACAAAGGTACCTACGCCAGACGTTTTAGTATTAGTGTTGGGCGTAGTTCAAAATTGAATTCGCAATCTTGTAATCCAACTATTTCGCTATTTCTTTATCACCATTTTCCGTCATTAAAAATGTTTAAATATATATTTAATGACTCCTTCCTAACTTACAACACTAAGATGGCTATAATGACCCCACGTTAATACACAGCGTGTGTTTACAATCGCGACAATAAATGAACACACATATAGGGGAAAACTTTTTAAAATGGTATTAAACATATACATTCTTTAAACATCAATATTTACAGAGTTACAAAATTTTTCAAAATAAAAAATTTTAGATCAACCTTACGTATAAAACTGTAACGTAAAGTTCATTTGTAAAGGTCACAAAGCATATGAATGGGTTGAATGAATTTAAAAGAGACAAAACATACTGTTAGAAGGAGAGGCTTGTAATGCGACGCTGTGGCGCGAGTTGTATAGGTTGTTACAAATTTTGTTTCTTTTTTACTTAATTAGTTTGTTTGAAAAATATATATATTTTTTAAATTATGGATTTTGTTTGACGATAATATTTTTTTTGTGATTGTATGTGTATGTTCATTTATTGTCGCGATGGTAACGACACGCTATACACCTTTTACCTTTTCAAAAACAAAAAAAAACTAATCGCACTATGTAGAGTAGAGTATTGAGATGACGAATGATAAACAAAATTCGAACGGAAGGACATGTTGTGACGACCCCAACTAGTACGGGATGGTAATAGAAAGAGGAGGAACGAGAAGAAGAAGAGGAACCAAGCAATATTTCTATCACCGAACATTGTGATCAATTGTGAAAGTAAAGTAAAGTAACAGCCTATACATGTTCCACTGCTGGGCAAAGGCCTCCTCTATACAGAGGGTATCAGGGCAAAGTCCCCCACGCGACCCCTCTGCGGATTGGCGGACGTCACATATCTTCGAAGTCTATTTTTTTTTTATTATTTAGAAAATATGCAGGTTTCCTCACGCCGTGATAGCTCAGTGTCCGGGCGCTCGCCTTTAATTCAATATACTCGAGCGACCTGAGTTCGATCCCCGGTGCCGGCACCAATGAAGTTTTTAACTTTGTGCTGACTCACGTGTTCCGCGGTGAAGGAAAACATCGTGATCAATTGAGACTAAATGAAAGCATACAGTGAACTGAGAGCGTCTGACATCACTATTCCGGCTCAGGTCTTTCGCGAGCCGCCCAGGACTAATTGGCATCGAAATTAATCGTACATTAAACACTCACAGAGTGAGGATTATGAGCATGCGAGACGCGCCACAATGCCATGGTTCCCGTAGCCGCCAATTAAATGGACACTGAACTACGAAAACCTTTCGATCTACGTTCGACGGAAAAAGATCCGATGACTCCGTGGCGCAGCTGCCAAGGTATTGGTTTCGGCGTAGAGGGTCGTGGGTTCGATTCCAACACGGGACTATCTGGGTGTTTGTCCATGTGAATTTTATGTTTGTAAAACGTCCTTACAATACGGGTTAATTGTATCCTAAAGTGAGGGCATTATTTTAGAATTTATTTATTTATTTTTTATTTATATGACCCGCAAAACTTTTCTCACAATTAAATCAAAGGTTCCGTAATAATTATCTAAAGGAGTGAGCGTGACTGTCCACCCTTTTTATGTGAGACAGTGGCAAGTGAGCAGGCGGTTCACCTGATGTTAAGTGATAACCGTCGCCCATGGACATTTACAACACCCTTAGGGTTGCAGACGCGTTGCCACCTTTAAATAAAGTGGGCCCCGGCTACCTCACCAGACGAAACGCGAAAGCATTATACTTCCACTCCACGCCGGTCTTCTGTGAGGTCGTGGTACTTCCCCGGACGGACCAGCACATTCGTGCAACAGCGAACAGTTGGGTGGTCCTACCACAGTCAAAAGACTTCGATTCCTTTATGAGTAGAAGAGTAAATTGTCAGTATTATTTTTTTAACTAAAGATAGTTAAAGAAATAGCTTTAACTGTCTATCATGTCTCACCGATGGGTAAAAGACTCCCAGAGGAGTCTGGACAAGATATATTCGTGCTAGTCCACACATACAAACAGACTTCACATACGTAGGTTTTTTAATTTCTGTTTATTATATCATAAATATGCAGATTAACTATTTCATTAACCCTACTTACGGAGATTTGTACTCAGTTTGCATCAGCTTGGAAATATGTGCTTTTCATTCAATCTGATCTCTCTTTGACGAAATAACAAAACGGCTAAACTGACGAAGAATCTGTGTTTGTACCGACTAGTTTCGGACCTATCGGAGGATCCTCATAAGGTCTGTGGGTTGAGTTCACAGTCGCGTCACCGGGTGAGATCGCAATAGGCCCAAAACTAGTCGGTACATACACCTATTGTACGTACGTACGTAATAAAACGGCTAAACTCACGTAAATTTAGCCGTATTTTTTTTAAACATTGCCATCACTTTAGGGTAATATTATTCTGTGTTGTAATGACGTTTTAGAAACATAAATTTCACGGAGACAAACACCCAGATGCGAAACAACTATCTGTGGGTCACACAAATAGTTGTCCCGTGTGGGAATCGAACCCACGACCCCAATTCCTTGTCAACTGCGCCATGGAGTCATCATATTATTTCATTAATGATGTCTCATAAAACGGTTAATAACTAATCTTTCTTTAATTATTTGGTGCTGGCCTCAAAGTTTTGTCTGTTTCTTTCGACTTACCTAATCGCGTGACGGACTTAAATAGTATCAATAAAAATCGATTACTCCGAACCGTGGCAGTTGTAGAAAACATTTTTTTGTAACTCTATGTTTGACTTTGTGATCCATATTACTGTTTATTTATATATAATCATTAACATTTCAAATTTCACATCTCGAGTCAAAATAAAATCCTTTTATAAAAGTCATCTAAGCTATTTTAACTTATGCAAAATTATAAGGTTCTAAATCCACTGGTAAGATGGTGTGAGAAAAATAATAATACTTTTGAGCGATAATTCACGAACACAAAAAGATTCGAATCCAAGCTACTACAAATTTGTATTGACCCCACAACCCGAAATGCCTCAAGTATATTTTTTTTAAAAAAGTTAGGTATATAAACACTAAAATGAGTGTGGTCATTGGGTTCAAAAATCGCATTAAACTACATCGCCAAACACGTCGAAAATGTAGAGCATCTCTAGTAATGTGCAATTTTTTCACAGTTAAATGCGAGTCTAATAAAAACATTAAAAGAACTTTACCCTTTTCATCGCTTTATTAACGTAATGTGTTAATTCCTCATCCGCTTCGTCGTTTCCAATTATTTAAATAAGCACCACGCCTTAACGGCGTACGCGTAACCCAAGCGTGAAACGTTTTTGGAGCCACTGCTGACGTAAGGAGCGATTTAATTATACGAATAGCCCGTTTTACACTTCGCCTAAAAATAGTTTTAATTAGTCGGTATTCTTCCGAACTTCTACACACATTTACCTGGGTACTAGTAGGTAGAGGGGAAGTGTCGTCGAGAACACTTTTCTTTACAACTTTCAAGGCAGCACACAAAAACAAAGGCCTCCACAGTACCACGCGGCCCCATTGCAGATTGGTGGACTTCGCATATCTTTGAAATATTTTTTTTATAATTATTCCGGAAATATGAAGGTTTCCTCACTATGTATTTCTTCACCGCTGAGAATGTGATGAGTCAGCACTAAAATTTCATTCGCAACACGAATTTAAAGCGAGCGCCTGGATACTGACCTATCACGGCTTCAATAATATACATTGCATTGGGTGAATATAAAATTGCAATGGCAACTATGATATGATGGTAACTTACGAACGTATTAATTTTTATTTAAATTATATTTTGACATTTCATAAGAACGCGCAAGCGTCTATGTGAATGAATATATTTTTGATTTTGATTTTGATGCAAACTTCTTCACTCCAAAGCTGGTACACCGACAAATCCAACTCATAATTATAATAAATTATTATCATTTATTATTTTGGTCATAATTTTTTACCTTATTACGTCGGAGCAGCTGCGAAGCTATTGACTGTGTCGCCTTGAGTTAGTAATTGGCAAATCAAGCAATTGCGCCGGATATGGGTATGTGTCTGAAAAGTGAAACATCCTAAAGCGCAATATAAAAACATACTGTATATTTTAAAAGGAAAAAATAAATTCCAGTCTACTAGGCACGGTTACGTAGCTGAGGAACGTACCCCAAACGGATCCGGATGGCTGATATCGATAAGCGACTGGGGGGAATTCAATTTCCCTCGCCTTCCATAACTTCGACATCGACAATAGTCGGCGCGTATCTGACGCGAGTGAGCCCTCCCCAGGGCGCGTCCGTCGATACTCATGAGCCACGTCGCGGAATGCCAATTTTAATTTTTCCGATCGTCGGAGCTAGCTCGATTTTGCTGGATTCTTGCGACGATCGTAACGTTCCCGAGAAAAGGGAGCCTTTATCAATAACTTTGTTAACTTTTATTACGTTGTGTCGTGTACAACTTAATAAAAGTTAACAAAGTTATTTAGAAAGGCTTTTATTTATTCACATAGAGGTCGATTCGACTCGGCAGTATTTATTGGACGGCAATATTATTAATATTCTATACATATAAATTTTTATGTTACCAATACCGCAGATTGACACGGTACTAGAGGCGAATGCGATGACACCTTATAGTTCAAGGACTCCGGTAACATCACTCAATTAACCAGACGTTAAATGATAGGAAACTGCTGTTTAACAGCCGTAACAGCAGGCAAAAATTGTCTCCAGTGGAGCATCCGCAGTGGAAGATACTGTGACACTCTACCAAAGTATTCTTCAGCATCTTAGCAGCCGCAGGTAAAGTTACTATGGAACTTCCCCAAAATTTTCTCAAAGGGAGCTGTTTAGCTGCCGCAGTTGAAGTTGATGTGGGACTCTATTAAAGTCTTCTCCAGATGAGCCTCAGAGCAGCCGCAGTTAGAGTTGCTACGAGACTCTAGCAAATTCTTCCTCAGCCGAGCAGTATATCAACCGCAGTTGTAGTTGCTATCTATCGCTACCAAAGTCTTCCCCGAGCAAGTCCCTTATCAGCCGCAGCTACTTCTTTTATTTCTTTTTTTCTCCCTCACTGTAGGATAACATTATCTTTTGTTTCAAGGACATTTTGCAAACATAAATCATTGACAAATAAATATAAATATTGAGTTTCATTAACCGTTACCTCTCAAATTAATGAAATAACTTACTCCGTTTGAAGTAACTTATCACTCACTAAAATAAAACTGCTTTACATAAAACTGAGGAGTTCTCTCCGTCGAAATTATTTCGAAGGCGCGTGTACAACGTTGCCGAATATTAAAACGCGCTCTGTAAAGTCAAATTATTTCAGTCTTTTTATATTACGAAGCTTTTAAATTATTATCCACTCTTAGTAATGCGGAGTCCCGTTATGTAAGATTTTAAATGCACATTCGGTGCACAATTTCGTTTCGTTGATTTTATTTTGTAAACGATTCGGCGTATGGTATGGTAAAAAAGAAACAGAAATAGAACTGCATCAAGTAAAAGTTAGTACTACAAGATTTTTGCAAATAATACATCCCAATTGATTATCAAACAGACGTACTTCACACCGGGTAATGTTGATTATATTGAAATAAAGTAAAAGACACAATGTAATTAGGTTGAATGTATTTTAAAAAAAAGTACAGAGAAACTAGTCGTTTTAAAGAATTCGTTATGAAAGGTTGGATATGCTATTCTATACACATTCATTTATATTTCTCAGTGCAGTTAACAGATTAAAGATATATAAACCAAAATCAAAAAATTAAGTAAATAAAGCAGTTTTCGTTAAAACCATTATTAATTTAATTTTATTAACTCAAATGCTATTGCCCCAACAAAGATCATTTTAACGCTAAATTAATTCTTCACTAATTGCTGTTATAAAGTAACTATTTGAATCGTGCGAAATTTTCGCACAGTGCCGTGATAAATCTCTGAATGGTAATATGATAATGTTGTTAATAAATATTTATTAATAATATAATAATTATAATAATAATATAAAATCTTATTTTGAATAATAATATTCATTCTACTTCGATGTCTTTCATTTAAATAAATTGTCAATAGATGGCGTTATCATAAATTATTTATAAAATTTTAAAACACATCTTTTTAACAAAAGCATAAGCTTAATTGTAATTGTCTATTTTTGTTAATAGTGGAATCATCAAGTTGAATTAAGAATCAGGGCGCACCTTTGAGAAATACTATATAGAGATTTGTGAAATGCGATTGATTTTATTGGAGACCGACTTCTCTATTATACATTCCAGTATATTTAGCTCGATTGACCTAATAAATACATCATTAAACAAACTAATTACACTCCCATAACTCAATCCATTATTGGACACAGTAATTTACCATTTTCTTTCTATTAATTTATACGAGCTACCAGGGTCGCGCGAGTCAAATACGAAAAGCCTTTTTGTCCGCTAAACGCGACTTCCGTCGTACAACGCGCGTGCTCCAAAACGAACCCAGCGTTATCGAGACGGCGAAATGAGTCGCGTGTACGGCCAACGGAAAAACAAGCGTCGATGGGAATTTCGATAGCGCCGTGATAAAAGCTACAAGGTAATAAAATCGGGAATATTTTGAGGGGGAACGCAATAAATAACAAACAATAAATCACCAAGTCCCGCTGGCGGTCTAAAAAATTCAGTGCCGCCTACTAGTCGATTTAAGTCACTCGCAACATGACGCACCGCCCGATGTAAGGTAATAGTTTCCAATTTGAAACATCGTTACAGGTAAAACGGGGACTCTCCAGTCTTAGATTCGAGTCGGAGGCCTGTTATCCAGGCTAATCAGGCGAAGTAAATATTCAGTCTCAGTTTACTTACCTTTTTGAGGGTTCTCTCCTGCTGGGTTCTTCTGAAGGGAGACGAATTCGGACTACGATTTAGCATACATTTAAATCAATTCTCGTGGCATCCAGAGTAACCATTGTTCTGAAATCATTATATGAGAATGTTCCGGGAATCAAATTACATTTTTACGCAATAATTTAACGTAATATTGCATGTGTCTGAAGCCAGTAGTATGACAAACATGATGACACAGTGGCGCAGTTGCTAAGCGAATGGCTTCAGTGCCAGATATCTTGGATTCGATTTCCACACGAGACAAGTACATGTTTGACCTGTGACTCACAAATAATTGTTCTGGATATGGGCATTATGTATGACCTTATTACATAGCCATTAACGACATGATTCACATTCACAAGTGGGCAGGAAAATGAAATAACAAGAAGATCACAAAACTTTTTATATTATCATTATATGAGAATGTTCCGGGAATCAAATTACATTTTTACGCAATAATTTAACGTAATATTGCATGTGTCTGAAGCCAGTAGTATGACAAACATGATGACACAGTGGCGCAGTTGCTAAGCGAATGGCTTCAGTGCCAGATATCTTGGATTCGATTTCCACACGAGACAAGTACATGTTTGACCTGTGACTCACAAATAATTGTTCTGGATATGGGCATTATGTATGACCTTATTACATAGCCATTAACGACATGATTCACATTCACAAGTGGGCAGGAAAATGAAATAACAAGAAGATCACAAAACTTTTTATCATCCAGATATTTCAGTATTCAGATGCACGGTTTAAAACCTACGGTACTCGATTCAAGAGAGTTCAACTGAGTTAAGTTGAACAGACTTTCCCCGGTACCGATAAAAATTTTTAATGCATAAAAAAAAGTAGTAATATGCAAAAGGCGATCTACAATAGAGCCCATTAATGGAATATACCCTACTAACTTATGTAAAGGCAAGTCATTTATCCAGCTGTGGAAAAATTATTTGTACTCAATTTCCTTTTCATTACACACAAGCCATCTGCAGAAGGAATCTAGCAGCTGCCTTTCGTTTAAAATAAACAGCGCGATGCGCCGCAAAGGATCAAGATTGTGTAATCGCCGTCGCTTATCCCTGGCTAAGCATCTTCTAAGTTCTTTAAAGTGAGCCGCGGTCAGGCGTAACGCTTACAATAGTACATTAGCCATCGCGGCAATGGCAGAATTAAGTATAACGTATGTCGAGACTGATTCAACAGATGTCCAGTTATAAAATACACCAGCTACGACGTTTAACAAAGGTTAAAAGCGGTTAAGACCGGTTTAATGTAAATTTTAATGATTTGACAACACATCCGTGACAAAATTAACCTTGGCTTTCTTTCTTCATAATACTGAATTTCTATTTATAATACACGAAAAAAATTTAAATAGACATTTATGTTAAATGGGAATAAGCGTTGATTGATTTAAAGTTTGACGAAAGTTGAAACAACCTTTATTACGCATCATGAGAGGTAATATAATTTACCGATAACTAATTACTAATTGCTATGAATTTGGGATAGAAGGCACAGTTATAAGGGACGATGTTCATTTGGCACGTTATTGGATGAGCTAGTGGCTCAACCACGAAAACAGTATACACTTAAATTTATTAAATCGGGTTAATACCCGGGCAGAAAAAAAATTAAGTGAAGTGAAAAGAATTTTTAAGTGTATAGATACCGACTTAAATTAAATTAAGATAAATAAATAAATAAATAAATAAATAAATAAATAAATAAATAAGATGTTTTTAAGTGTTTATCTATTCTAATTAATTTGCAATCGCTTCACATGAATTGAATGAACGTTCAAAGCATAACTTTCCAGAACATCTACGATTTTCAGTTCAAGAAAAAACAAGTAATAGAATCATTTGGTTTCCATAAGCGTATTTATGCCCCTTTTTTAAATTACCCCCTCAGTGGGGTCTTTGTCTTGTGTAAATGAAATTAACAGATTCGTATTCGATATCAAAGCCCTAGAGACACTAATTGCAAGACGGAATCGAATCCACGACCCACAATAACCAAGTCGCTCGCTTAGTAACTGCAACGCCCGAGCCAACAACGATTTATAAGTCCTAAAACAACAAACTAATACCGCACTAGTAATCTCGCAAAACGGCCTTTCATGTATTAGCCCAAACACACTAATGATTTTAAACGCTTCCAAAACACGTAGAGACATGTATTCCGTGAAATAAAAATTATACAGTTTAAGAGCGGTTTAGACAATTATGTGGCGAAATAAAATTTTACGACATAATTACGGTCTGTCATACGGATGCTTGAAGATGGGAGTTCGTTGACATTCGGCTACCGGTGTACAACAGCGGAGAGCGTGTCAAGATTACGTGGCGATTGTTTAAGTCTGTGGTTTAATTCGGCAATTAACTGACTCCAAGTCGCGAAAGCGTTTTGCCGTTTCTCGCTGTGTTCTGCACACGTTAAAATCATTCTTTTAATGAACTTTAATGAATGTAGGAGGACATTACTGAATGGTGTTATGGCTAATGTGACGGTTAAAAGGTGCATTAGATGCACAACTGATACAACTACTTGTTACTTATACTAACTGCTTATAAAGATGTGATGTCGGTTAATAATTCATCCTATAAACGACGCTATTGGAGGATAATGAACCTGTCCCTAACGCCAGAGGGTATGGGTTCGATACCCACTACTGGAAAAATATTGTGTGATAAACATAGATTTTTTCTAGTTTCTAGTTTCTAGGTATACTACTAACATTTATATACTACCGTATACTACTAACCTTTCTAAGTAACCTAGTTAGTAAGTCAGTTATAGAGATATATCTCTATAATATGTGTACATTTTTTTACAAAAGAAAAGAGTTTTTAAGCGTATTTACCAGTTATCTATTCACCTATTACAAGCATTGATCAGTATCGACTTGATAACATTGTATAAAAGCTATAACCTATAATGTTTTCTAGTATATTTTCGGGTTTCTTACCACACCTTACTATTACATTAATAAGTGATTCTACTAAATGCACAATTTCAGGTGTACCAGTGAATTGATTCGTATTTGAAAACGCATCACTTCCCGCTATGAACAGTATGATTACGCCAATTCAAGCATCCCCTATTTTCCCTTGCGTCGTTAATGACAAATTGATCTTCCCATTCCTACTAGCCGGCACGGGCACCCCAGTTCAATCCCCCGAACTTGTAACCCGAGCGTGCTATTTACTACGGGCAAACAAATTAACTAATAACAATACGTTAGTAGTGCGTAACGCTATTATTAAGCATCAACTTTTTTCTTTTATATTCACACAGTAATCCGAGACATGTGGTGTACCGGCCCGAAAATAGGTCGGACATGTTTGTGGGGTAAAAGCCCTCGAAGTTGTTGAGCGGCAATTTTGTTTATGTATCTTGTAATTCTTTATTCCTCCTCGAATCGTTGTAATTACCATTAGTAATGTATTCTTAACATGTTTTTATTTAATACACAAATTAATGTGTCCGTTTTAATAAGCTCTTGCATATGCAATTATACGGTAATATGTTGTTATTATAGCATATCAACCACATCTATTAGTAATCTAGATTTATATAACACATACTGTATAATATTTAAATCTCTTATGTCATATTATGCTTTTTGTTTTATCTCAACGTAACTTATTTGTAACTTGAGTGGACAATTTGTATCTTTTCTTTCTTTAATATAATATATATCGATATCACGGTACCAGATAATGCTCTTCCCATTGGAAACTAGTTAACCTTTCACTTATAATAAAGTAAAATAAATATCGGCTAGCACTGTCCCGACTCAAGGCAAAGCCCTCATCCATTTAGGTAGGGTGTACTCATTATATAGTATTAATTAACTATTCTGGACCGCAAATATCTCAAACATATGAATTATTCATATACATCTACATTCGTTCGGCACTAACTATGCCCGCAACCTCGTCCGCGTGGAATTTAAAATAAATAAAATTTACAAAACTTCTCTTTTGTAAATTTTATTTACCCTAAGCCACTCCTTATTACATCAGCTATTTTCTAGTTAAAGTTTCCTCAAAATCTGTCCAGACATTTCAGAGATTAGTCAGAACGAACAGACAAATAGATAAAAATTGTAAAAAGAAATATTTTGTCATATGTACTGCTTATACATTCATATGCATTTAGTAAAAAGCGGCTATTTTACAAACCGACACTCCGACTTTATTCATCTGTAATATAGATGTAAAGATATATATTGAACGTCGTGCAGTCTTCCTTGGCTCTACTTTGACATTGATACATAATTCCTATAATACCGAGCCGTTCCGTAGCGCAGTTGCCAAGGTATTGGCTTCGGCGTTGGGTGTCGTGGCTTCGATTCCCACACGGGACAACTATTCGTGTGACCTACAGATAGTTGTTTCGCATATGGGTGTTTGTCCGTATGAAATTTGTTTGTAAAACGTCCTTACAACACAGGATAATGTTATCCTAAAGTAAGGGCAATATTTTTTTCTTAAATATTATGTAATCGAAACTATTTACAAGACTTCGCGTCCAAAGGTGAGTGACGGCGGACGCCGACTAATGGTTCGTTCGCCCCAAACCCCAGGCACACAAAGGTCAACACCCTCAGCTGTTTTGCCAGAGTTAACCATATTATGTGCCTTTTTTGACTCCGTTTACGCTGTGCCATCAGCTTCCGAAGATTGCTGTGTTCTTATCGAATTAACGTTTTTTAAGATTGGGTGGCAAAAAAGCGGGTTGCTGAAGATATGCGGACGACGCCTTGGACTGCAAAATCATTAAAAAGTAGGGCGGGGATTGAACCCGCAGCGCAAAAGACAGGGTCACGATTAATTACACTAATGCGACGTATACGACTATACATTTACCATTTGGTTTCAAGGAGTTCCCTGGTATATCTTCGGTGTTCAAGGTTCATTCAATATCAATACCAATGAAATTGTGATACGGGATCACTTGAGTGATAAACCCAATCCAATACAAGAGGAATTCTCAAAATCGGTCCATAAATGACGAAGTTGTGGGTTAATAAATATCAAACAAATATAACCGTATCGAGAACCTCTTTTTTGAGGTCAGCTGATAATGTAGACATTGCCATGTAAAAACCTGGCACGAAAACAGCGTATACTTTCGCGGCTTTAGCCCTAACGAGGTAAACAGATACGTCTACTGCTCCGTTACATCCAGCTCATCAGCTACCAGAAACGTGGCAGATAGGCCTTATTCGGGGCGGCTCCGCTTATAGATTTATAACTCGTATTAAATTACATAGATAATGATCCCGTCTCCACAGTTCCTATTAAATGGCTGCGCGTTGCGTCATATCATCTCAGTTTATGAGAATTGCATGTCGGCCAACACTCCGGGCCGAATGTAGGTTGACGTTGAACACTCGCGTATCCCTATCGCATATGTTCTGGATATCAGGCCGTCCAGATGTTGTGCATCTTCGACCTAGATCGTCCGTCCAGTGCCTAGATTGGGGACTGCGCCGCGTGTTACGCAATTTAATTACGCTCGAAAGCGAATTGAGATATCCCGCTCTAGATCCATAACAGCTTCCAGTTTCATTTCACGTGAAACCATCGCCAAATATCGAACTCAAAAGATAGACAACGGTTTAGTTCACGTAAGGAAACACAAATTGAAGTATTTTTCCGTCGCTTCATAAAAACGGATGAACCAACAAACACACATTTCTAAAAACAGTACGGTTGCAATTGGCAAGTGGCGTGGCGTATTTATGAATATGTTGCGAAGATAATAGACAAATCAAGGCTAGAGCGACAAAAAGGCGCAGACAATACAACACAACACAATAGCTCACGAATCGAACAACAATCGCCGCTCGGGCCGCACAAAAAGTGCTTAATCCACGGGATTAACGACCGTCCTGCTCCTCAAAACTAATTCAATTTCAAGGGTGAAAGGGAAACTTTTAGGGGCAGAATCGGCTGTGCGTGAACACCGATAAATTACGCGTGAACTCATCTAAATTTTCTAATTGCTCCTGAGACTATTGTCTACGGCGAACCGCCAAGCCACGTGGCGCTTTGTGCGTGGTGATATATTAAGCAATTATGGGTGAACGATCGTGCGAAAACGTCCCGCAATTTGGTTACGATAAGGAATCGCGCGGATTTTTCCCCGTCGATTTCGGAACGTATACAGCTTTCGGTATGTTCGGAGATGCGGTTGTGTTCGTTTCACTCGTCCATACGGATTACTTCGTGTAGAACACTAATAAGACCGCCATGGACTGGGAACGCGGGGAGGCGGCGGCGTTCCCTGTGATCTCTGGAATCATTACGCACCTATTATTTATTTTATCCTACAGGCGCCCGACGAAATGGTTCACGGTTCTTATATATGCAATCACTGATGTCCACGGAAACGTATAAAACATGTTGTATTTCGGCAGTGTTAATTCTTTAGAGAATTAATGAAACGGATTTGTAGGTTTTGAAATAATTTAGAAGCTCGTGACTGTTTTTAGAGACTGTGTATTGTAGTAAAAAAGAAATGGAACAGAACAGGAGATTATAATATAATAAAAGGCGTTAAACATAGAAAATAAAAACACAAATTCGCAGGTAGGCAGCAAAAGTATAAAGGAAGATGGTTGGGCATATGTTGCATCCTTTACGTGATAGGTGGCGCTGTAACAGGCAGTAATTAGTAACACTATGCCACGGTGGCTTGGTGCGTAAAATTTAATGTAATGGCCGTTCACATAGCTCGTAATAATTTTTTAAAGAAGCTTTACTATTGCCTTTTTCCCCACCGAGTCGCGGAGGATGGGGAGAGCGTCCAAACGTAATACCGAAAATCCTCCTCTCTTGGAGAAGCCAGAGAGAGTAGCTCCTCCTCTATCACCTTCGAATTCTCCGCGGTGTGAGAAGAAGAGTGGGTTCGATAAGCCCGGAGCGGCTTCACACCTCAGGCGGGCCCAAAGTGGGTTCCTCTGGGCTTCACCGTATGTGACCATGCCACGGCCACTAAGCCCCTCGCCATGACGGTCACGACAAGATGGCTACCCGGTCGAGAAGGACGCAGCAGCCCCCGTAATGCACGAACAGACAGGCTCGTCCCGAGAATAACCTCACAGAATTTCCTAAAAGGCCGGCAACACATTTGTGAGTTGCTCGGGTGTTGCAGGTGTTCACGGGCGACGGTAATCACGTTCCATATGAGCCTCCTGCTCGTTTGCCCCTTTTCTGCATTAAAAAAAGAAGAATAGCGTGCAATTGAAGCATTTCACTGAGACCCACTTTATAAACGCCTTTGCAACTCGCCAGTGTTGTAGATATTCATGAGCGGTGGTAATCAGGTGTACCATCTGCTCGCTTACCAATTTTTTTTTCTTAAAAAAATCCTTACAATTTACCTGTTAATTTGATGCAAAATTTAACAATCGTAACGATCGCGCACCGTTATCAATTTCCGCGACCTCCACAAAAAACTATTTCTAATTCGAAACACATAACTGCAGACAATTTTCCCAGCGGGGATGAGGGGACGCCAATCATAGAATGGAACTTTTGGCCCTCGTGAGACCGACCTTCGTATCCGACGTTCGATAACTAGCAAACTTAGGGTCACTTGGGAGTCGCGATGAGACCGTATAGAATCACTTACCGTTGCTGCTAATATTTACGATACAATAATATTGTAACTTGTATAACTGGTCGCTTGCGCAATTATTTCTGAAATGATATACATGGTTTTAATTCGATACAATTGTTATAGTCAAGTTTCAATATCATATATATTTTCCTAACTGATATTGAAGACCAGTGCACCAATTCGGACTCTTAGTGATTGGCAACGCTTACAATATTTAATATACTGGTATTGTGAATATTCGCTGGTGATTCCCACCTATCATTACTTACAGTTAACATGCCTTTTAATTAAATAAAAATACTTCTACTTCCTTCGAATGTAGATATGACTTTTGTCGCTTTACCTAGCAAAGCAAAGATGACAGAAGGACATTTGATACACAGAGGCAAATTTAATACCATTGGGCAGAGGAAATAACATAGATTAACTTACGGTATAAGCTACGTTTTACAAATTTCATCGAAATCCATTCAACCGTCACGAAATAAAGAGGAAAGGAATGCACTAACTTTCGTATTTATAGCACTTGTGCGATAAGTAAATCTAGAAACGCATCTGTAGTTACGTTAGAATATACACACACTACTATTGTCTATAACGTTCAGTGGTTATCCTTCAAAACGTCACCGAGTCTTGTAAGAACATTTTTGACTTGTCCAAAGTATACACAGAGTGAAAGTTTCCTATTAACACGAAACAAATAAAAACTTTAAATAACGCAGTTGTCTTCGGATTCGCGTAACGAAAAAAAAAACTTTTAATGACATCCCATATTCGTAGAAATGCGAGGCAATTTCAGTACACCGTCATTAGCAACGAAGTTTCTATCGGATCGTGCTATGTTCCCTATGTTATGAATGTAATCTACCGCGCTTAACTGTAATTTTCATTAAAAAACAAACGAGAAATTTGAACGTGGTGCCTGAGGGCTTGAGATTTCAGTGGAAACTTTTACAACAGTTTTAGTAAAACAGGTCGACACATAAAATGAATAGGGTAATTAATGCCTTGGGATAAAGAATAATGAAACTAATTGTACATTATACTCATTGAAGTAGTGTACAAAACAAATTTGCGTTTTGATTGACAAACAAACATTAGTTTATACGTGAAATTCACAAATGATTTGTAGGGTGTTAGTTCAATTTAAATGTTTAATCATAATGCCCTAAATGTATTTTCAGTATTTGATACGAGAAACTATTTGACCTTAATTTAACCAAGAGGCTCAGAGAACAATAAAATAAAATAAGTGTTTTATAACATAGCAAGATGAAATTAATAACCAATATAATAAATTGGATTTATTAAAAGGTATTAAGAGAATATATTTTCATTTCGATAATTATAGCTCACAAAGGAAACTATTAAATTAATTTCCTCAATAAGATGAGCCTTTTGAAGCACGAATTGTTCGAAGACATCTAATTGCTGAAATGATAAATGAGGAATCAATGGACTTAGTATTTATGGCATGCAAGAAGCTTGTCAAGGTCTACACGTTTTTTTTTTTTATGCGAAAAGTTGTCAAACGAGCAGACGGTTCACCTGATGTTAAGTGAATACCGCCGCCCATGGACATCTGCTACACTCGAGGGTTACAGATGCGTTGACAACCTTTTGAAAATTGGGCTCCGGCTACCTCACTCACCAGACGAAACGCGAAAGTATTTGTCATACTTCCACTTTACGCCGGTCTTCTGTGAGGTCGTGGTACTTACCCGGACGGGCCTGCCCATTCGTGCAACAGCCGAGGCTGCTGCGGGGCCCTGCCACCGTAAAACGTTACACACGTTATCAAGTTTGCATATTAATTGCATAATTAATGAACCACTTTTGTTGGTATCGGGAGGAAATCTTCAAAAGATACCTTGTCACCAGGTGACAGGGCTATTTGGAAATTGTACTCACTAAAGGCCACTCGGATCGACCAACAATTCAATACGTTTTGAGGGTCTCCAGGATTTCACACGGGAAGCGCCAGTGCCCTATAAAACTGCGCATGAGCACGCCCGGGAAAGGGCAAGCGATCCCTGGTATCCTCAGCATCTGGACGAAACCGCTGCTTATTGCTACCGTTACCAGTTCTCACAAAATGGAAGATCAGGGTCAATATGAGCTATAGTGATCGCCCATGAACCCATTGTCTGTTAAGTAGCTTTTTACGACAGGCAAAGGATACCTTAGTCACTGACGCCCGGTTTCTGAAACACTGATCATCGGAGATGTCAACTAATCAACTGTCAAATGTTTTTAAAATTTCATTTGTTTAGCCAAAAGGATAGTTGAACTCTTTGAATTGATCATTCTGATCATTAAGAATATCATTCAGGGCAATTCAGTGAGTTTAACCATCCTTTTGGCAACTAAAATGAAATTTGAACAGTCATTTGACAGCTGATTAGTTGACATCTACGATGATCGGTGTTTCAGAAACCGGGCGTTAGTCTACTAGAAATACAGGGACAAATTTACTTCGTATAGTTTTGATACCTATCTTGAATTTAGACTGCAATGAAATTTCCATAAAAGATAATTAGATTGCGCTCCATTCGAACTCTTCCTTATTTAGGATATTAGATAGTGAACCTTATGTAATGCACGCCTTTAAAACACTATTATTTAGAATAGTTACCATGTTCTTTCTGTACAAAATTTAGGTGAGTTTTGTGTAAAGTATTTCTTTAATAATAGCCGTGATAGTTCAGTGTCAGAGCTCTCGCTTTTAATTTAATATACTCGAGCAACCTCAGTTCGATCCCGGGTGCCGGCACCAATGGATTTGTTAATTTTAAGCGCTGACTTTTCACGTGCTCAGCGGTGAAGGAAAACATCGTGAGGAAACCTGCTATTTTCGAAATAATAAAGAAAAACATTTCGAAAATATTATGTGAAGTCCACCCATGCTTGTGGGTCGCTTGGTGGATTATGCCCTAGTACAGAGAAGGCGTTTGCCCAGCTGTGGGACATGTAAAGGTTGTTTGTCTTTACTTTTTTTAATACGTAGTAGTATGTAGTTTCTTGTACACCACGTATGTATTTACTATTCGTGAATAATGTGTACGCCTGTTAGTGATGTGTTCATTTGTTAATATAATTATGTGTACTTCTAACCTTTTATTGTACCTTGAACATGTTTTTGGTGTACCTTTATAAATAAAAATAATAAATAATACAAATTTAAATACCACCTTAAGTTGTAATAATTGTTTTTTAAGTAGTTACTGGTTTTAAAAATTTGTTTTCAGTCCCAGCTGAGGAATAAAAATTGTACAGGTCTCATTTCATAGACATAATTAGGGCCCCAAGTTTTAATATTATTGCTAAGGGTCTCCAAGATGCGAGGTATAAATATTTTACGTAGAAATTTGTCGAGGCTAGACCTACCTAAACTTAATAAGCATATTATAACTTAATAAGCTTATTAAGTTTAGTAAGTAATAACATTTCTTGCTACGATATTAAGAAAGTGACAAAGTTATTGTAACTTCTCCGCAGAATACATTTTCGTCTAATTTCAACGAAGACAACTTGTTCCTGAAAATTTTGTTTGTAAAGTTTATAATTTGAAGATACGAAACTTGTTGACAATATCTCATAAGTTGTAAGATTAAGGAGTTTAAATATCTAATAAAATTAAGTCTCAAGTTTAGGCAATATAAGTGATTTAAATTTTTATAATATTATTGCTCTGTGTTAAACATGAATAATAAAGTTTATAGAAAAATGGACGAAAAGTTTTTCACCGCTGTAAGCATTTAAACCCGCGTCCTACTGAGCTAAATGGTATATCTTGACACAGACGAAAAACCTACGTATTCATTTATATTAAATGAAACTAGTTAACGGATTTTGTCGCGCTTTTATTTTTAATTATTACACGTTACACGTCTCGTATTCATCTAATTAGTTTTTGTTTGTTGTATTTCAAGCAATGCCCCAGGCATTGCTTGAAATACAACAAATAGTGTAGTGTAGCCATCTAGTGATTCTTTTACAGCGACCTTTTATTTATAAGACATTGTAAAATGGAGTCTACAAATCATATTAACTTTATAGTGCTGTTTCTATAAACTTGAGATGATATCTAAAAATTTGTAGAAAAATGCGCGAAAAGTTTTTCGCCGTGGTGAGGACTTGAACCTGCGTCCGCTGGGAAAAACTTTTGGTCCATTTTTCAACAAATTTTAGATTATGTTAAATATTTGTTTTTCCTAAATCAAGACACTTTATCAACTATTTCCATGAGATTTTCGCCTTTGTTCCATCATGGGGGGGGGGGGGGTTGTATTAGTGGCATGTGGGTTGGCAACCACAATTCCACCAGATACCTCGCACCTTTAATGCTGCTACCCGTTATTGGCCCGAATACTAAGGTTTTTCTTAATATATACTTCGTTAATAGTCTTGAACGGAGAGAAAATCCACAGCCTACAGTAGACCGGAGTCAGGTAAGGTGAAGAGTATCATTTACTTCGACAGTTCGTCTCTTGAAGGCAGCTGGAGCCCACTATTATGATGGTTTTGTATATGAGCGTGTTGGTAGGCAACAACCCAAGCAAGAAAATGACTGTAGTTAGAGTCGCCCTTAGAAGAAGAGTATATGACCACGGGCATACCATGCAAAGGTCCGATACATACCGGATTATTGATAACGGAAAACCGGAAATCAGTGATTGCCGAGCCGTTGCAATATCCGCTTAATGTCGCCCCGCGGCCCTCCCCTCGTGTGTAAGGGTCGCTCCCTTGATAATTGGCGTTCATGTTATTATCAAGGACTCGCGTTCGATTAAAAACAAGACGGAATTGATGTACCGTAGATAATAATTTATTTATATATTCACGTTCATTATAATTTGCAAAGGATATCGTCTTTGTAATGTTAGATCTGTTTATTTTAAAATAAAAAATTACACCAAATATCTTCATTAGAACATGGAATTATTTGTATTATTTGTAAACATAACCAAGGGCCTACTTCTCTTTACATCCTTTTAAGCCGTACATAATATGTCATCCAATGTTTTTAATCTATTATAGGCTATTTACAGTTTTTTCTAGCACTACCAGCGACTTGTAACATTGTGTGATACCTCGATGTGTTCGAAACAATAATTATGTGTATCATCTTGTTAGCAAACTTGACTGTTTTTACGACTGGCCACCTACCTAATATCAGTCCGCCTTGGGAGCAAACGACCATATCCGGAACAATTATCTGTGAGTCATAAAAATTCTTGACCGGTTTGGAAGCAGACACTCTTCTGGTGTCGAATCCAATAGCTTAGTCACTGTAATAGTCATCAGCATTCAATTTATATTAATATATCAAAAACATATTTTATTTACTGTGCTGGAAATGCGCACCTTGATTCGCAAACACAGACTGACTTCGCTGTTGCACGAATGGGCAGATCCGACCGGGAAGTATCACAAGCTCACAGAAAATACCTCCACTGCACGCTGGATATTTCTGCATTTCGTCCATTGAGTGAGGTAGCCGAGGCGCGCTTTGTTAAAAGGTTGCAAAGAATTGCACCCTACGGGCGCTGCAGGTCCATCGACGGCGGTTATCATTTAACATTATGAACTGCCAGATTGGTTGCCATCCTCTCACTTAAAAAAAAAATTATGATTCGTTTACCCATAAAACATTCAACCTTCTTACAATAGACCAACAACAACTCTACATGCAACCAGCAAAAAAAAACGCAATAGAGTGTACACAGGGTCACACGAATTCGCACTTGATTGTGGCGATACATCGCCTTTGGGGTCTGTCGCGTCGATACATTTATAAGCACTCACTGCGCCTTCTCGGACCAAGCTATTATGCGCACAATGAACGAAAGAGGGGCCCCCGGCTCCCAAGAGCGATGGCTCCATCTATCACGCGAAATGCCTGCCACCAAAAGGGATTTGTTCGGCGACTTCGTGTAAGAAACTACTCCATCGTTCAATACATCGGCCCGTCAATATATTTTTATACCTTTGGGGGCCCTTTAGACGATCTTAGCCATTCGTACCTTACATATTCATAGCAGTAATATTGACTTCCAGGGGTGCACAATCGGGTAAAGCAAAAACCGCTACTCCGAGTCCAAGATCGTATCTTATTATTACCATTATAGAGAAAATCAATCTACATTCCAATTACGCTAGGTAAGTTTTAATTTGTTTTTATGTGAAAAGTTGTCAAGCGAGCAGACGGTTCACCTGATGTTAAGTGAATACCGCCGCCCATGGACATCCGCTACACCCGAGGGTCGCAGATGCGTCGACAACCTTTTGAAAACTGGGCTCCGGCTACCTCACTTACCAGACGAAACGCGTAAGTATTATACTTCCACTTTACGCCGGTCTTCTGTGAGGTCGTGGTACTCACCCGGACGAGCCTGCCTATTCGTGCAACAGCCGAGGCTGCTGCGTGGCCCTACTACCGCAAAAATGGATGCCGGATGAATACCGTTAAATTAGTTATTAACTACAAATTATCATTTGTAGTGTATAAATGAATGTACTAGTACCGGTAAGGCCATCTAGTATGAACTGTGGAAATTGGTCATAATAAAATTATTAATTTTTAGAACACATAAAGATCTACGTTTGTATTGATAATTAGTTCGAATGTATTGCTGTAATTTTTTTTGCATTACTTTTATTATTAAGAATAAATATTAGTACCTACCAGTTAAAACATTTGAACATATTACTTTCGCAGCTGTTTTATAGGATGTTTGATAGGCTTATGGAACAACTCGACTGTTGCACGAGTGGGTAGGCTTGTCCGGGGATGTACCACAGCCTCACTGAAGATCGGCGCAAAGCAGCATTGAGAACTCCTGTCCACATTTCAAAGGTAGTAAACATCCTCAAACCATGGTATTGTAGATGTCCATGGGAGGCGGTAGTCGCTTAACATATGGTGAACCATATGCTCCCTTGTCATGTTATTACATTCAAATGTACATGTACATACAAATGTAAATATATGTTATTAAGTACATATAATATAAGTAACATGACAACGATGATAAGTAACATATCAGCGCAGCCATAACTTCCCATAACCTTAAAATATTGTAATTAAAACAAATCTAGATTGGATGGTACTAGCCGTTGCTTGTATCTCCATCAGAATTAGACAGACATTTCAGAAAGGTCGTTTAATTTCCTTTGAAAATGATATTTTAATACTAGATTAGTTGTACGTTTCGCGTTTTGTCTGGTGAATGGAGCCGGGGCCAACTTTATTAAAAGGTGTCAACGCATCTGCAACCCTACGGGACAAAAGTGTCCATGGACAACGGATAACCGAGTGGGCGTTTCACCTGATGTTAAGTTATAAAACTTAACATCAGGTGAAACGCCCGCTCGCTTGCCACATTCTCACATAAAAGGAAGATCTTACGAAACAAGTTTCTTTATCTAAGTTTACTTTTATACTGCAATGCTTTCGGTTCCAATCTTGTATTTTAGGAAGGGAATTGATATTTATTTAATTTGTGCTGATCTCTGCTCTAAAGATGAATTTCAAATAGCAATGGCGACATCTCTCGTTGGAATTACCGTTGTAAAACGTTATTTGAAATTGTTTGTGTTTATAAAGGAGATAACAATAGATGAGTTGGTAGATAAAAGACATTGAGATGTTCGCTGGTGTGGCAATCAGCCGTTTAGCTTCGTTGTTAAAGCGTCTGGGCACGGATCCGGAAGACGTGGGTCCGGTTCCCACAACGACGAATATCTTTTCGGCATTATGTTTTCAAAATTTTAATGAGATGCATTGATTATAGTATAGCAAACTTTCGGTAATGTTTGTTTTCGTATCATCTTTAATCATTGGATATCGAGTAAGAACTGTTTCCTGACAAAATAAAGAAAATCTTAAGACATAATAATAAAAGAAACTGACGTCATAAGCGTTTATAGGATTCTTTCAAACGCTTCCCTCTGTCTAATTACCGACGCGTCGTCTAGACAATGTTACTAATCTAAGCGCTATATTCGTAATCCATTTAATTTCATGATTGGCATTTTTCCCAGAATACGTTAGCTTTGAGTCTTTTATACCAACAGTAATACCACCGTTGCTTGCCGTAGCAGAATATAATAGATATTGAAACACTATTAGTCGGTAAGGATTATAATAATGAATTAGTCATATTATATTTGCTGTAATATAATTAATATTGAGTCCCTAATATTTGTTCTGGCGAATTATTAGCTCAACTACCGGCGTATAGTATTATCATCTTAATAGAATATTGACTACATCCAGTAAAAAATATTTTAGTGAATAGAGTCTTCTTTACTTATAAATAGTTATGAACATTGAAGTATAAAAACTTTGTGTCTGAAAAGTTCAAAAAATATTCTGAATCCTCAAAATTTTATCGTCAATACTGCAAAATCATTTATATGTCTTTTCATACAATTTCGTATATCCACATGAGATTCTTTTTGGAATAATTACCTGGAAGGTCCTGCCCATTCGTGCCAGAGTGAAGGCTGTTGTGTGGTCCTACTACGGTACGACTGACTGTAACCTTCTTTTTTTTATGTGAAAAGTTGCCAAGCGAGCAGGCGGTTCACCTGATGTTAAGTGAATACCACCGCCTATGGACATCTGCTACACCCGAGTGTTGCAGATGCGTTGTCAACCTTTTGAAAATTGGGCTCCGGCTACCTCAGTCACCAGACAAAACGCGAAATATTATACTTCCACTTGACGCCGGTCTTCTGTGAGGTCGTGGTACTTACCCGGACGAGCCTGCCCATTCGTGCAAAAGCCGAGCCACTTAACATCAGGTGAACCGTCTGCTCGTTTGGCAAATTTTCACATAAAAAAAAATATATCGAGGCTAGCTTTTGACATAACTATCCTCAAAATTTTAATTTACTAAAAAGCTAGGCAGAAGTATTAAGTTATACGTGGCCGAAATTATCCCAAACTACCGTTACAAATATGACAATGATTTTCAGATAAGAGTTTTCAAATATATCGCGTTCTATGTTCTCAATTCCTATCATTAAGTGCCATGAAATGTACAAGTGACTCCAACAATCCGCTATCCCGTCTGGATGTTTGGAATAGAATCGCTCCATTACAGTCCCGTGTCTCGCGCCGTTCGCAATAAAAAATCCACATTAATTAAATCGCACTTGAATTTCATCCCACCGATAAGTACCAATTTCCACTGAGTTCTACACTGAAGAGAAATTGCCCAGGTGTCCGGCAAGGTTCGCTCTTGCCGTTCCCAAAACCGTTTCGAATGCAAACTGGCCCCTATCGCTTAAGTAATAAGTTCACCCAGCACCACACTGGAGTGCGAACGCAGACGAATTCGAGAAGCGTAAGAATTGAAGGCAGCTGGCAGCTTATCTCCGGATCTAGCTCAGTTTAGTAGCAATAAATTACTTGATGGGACATCGATATCACGAGCCGGGCCCGAATGGCTGTATCCAACGAAATAGATGTAACTATTATACGCAAGTCAACTTACAGTAGTTGATTACCGTTGATTTATTAACACTGATAGATACATTAAGTTTAGAAACCTGTCTATTAACGGGCACTGCATCCAGTGGAGCTGTACTGATTAAGACTTTTATTATGCTTTAAATTCTGCTCGACTTCCATTCAAACGGATGGCAAATAACCATGCAGTTGTATTTAATAAAACGGTAGCTGATGTCAGCATCCACATTACAATCGCCGACCCGAATGGCGTAGTGGGTAGTGTGCCTGCCTCCTGCGCCAGAGGGTGAACATAGTGTTTTTCTAGTGAAAATCGAACTGGAAAAAAAAATCTTCAAAAAATCGAACTGGAAAAGGCAAGTATATTATTCTACTACTTCGATGTACGCAACCATTGCGCAAATTACTGTTGATAATAGCCAACAAATTAGCGACTACTCACCAGACGGTACAAGACGGCGGGAGGTATAAGTAAGCTTTATAGGCCGTTAAAGTAAATACCGTTTAGTTTTAAATAAACCAATTGTGTGCTTTAATCACGTTCAACTAAATTTTCAATTCCCGGCATTCCGAAGACGTCATCGTCGCTTTTGATTATTTGTTATGGTGCAATCTCCGTTATTGATATTTTTCAACAGTTTCTTTAATTTCTTAAACTGAATCACGCCAGAACTGCATAAAGTTAAGTTAAAATTAGAAACAAATAAACTGTAAATAAAACAGTTATTCGAACAAAACCATGATTATGAATACATGAATAATATTATTTCTTATCTTTACCAACAAAACAAAAAGCAATACATTTAATTAAACGCAAATCTTCCCAAATTGCACCATAGGTTGACTTGATTTATGCGCTGACGAATTATTCAATTACATTTGAAAAATAATGAAGTGCTGATATAAAATAATATTTGTTTTAATACAAATCATACCTTCGATTCCTTAAACCTTGCCTGTGGTATTAATTTATAATACAATTAATAAAAAATATGGCAATTAAAAAGTAACAGATGTTAATGTAACACATGCTTTTAATTAAAGATTTTTATGGTCAGATGTTCAAAGCATATACTTTATTCAAGTAAGTAATTAACTGCTAGTTTACTATTTATAGGCAGTATTAGATTTGTGCTTAGGATGTCAGTTTTGCGATATTACTGTATCAGTTTGTAGTTCGACAATCGATCGATAAATTACCTACTAAAATCGGTGCCTAGCAATATTTACTTGTATCCACTCCGTTATGGACCGTTATCCAAATCATATTTCGATTTATTAATGTCTTATCGTACACTTCAGCTACGCTTAGGAAGTATCGATTGTTTCGTGTTATTTTTATCCATATTAAATTGTTACTGGCCATTTGTTTCTCAATAAAATAAAAGATAAATCTTATTATTTGCAATTCAAATGTGTGTTCATGCCTTGGTTTTATCAAATTAGCACGGTCGCGTACACTAACAAGTGGGCAGCGAGGACTGCATAATGTAACGGCTACGTAAGGCTTACGGACTGAGCGCAACAGTACCGTCTGTGGAGAGCGGTACAGTCGCGTTTATCTAAACTAAACTAAATGAGTCACGAGATGCGTCACCGACCGGTCGAGCGCTCTCAGATGGAAAATAAACATTGCGCTCACCTCTAGGGTTGGCACGATGGAGAAAATTTAACTGTAATCAGAACTGTAAATAGAAGTTGTCAATCACTTTCCAATAACGTAATTCTATGGAATAAAAAGTTCACCGGCAACTATAATTTGTTAAAAGACGCGCAGACTAAAAGCGAGATAGATAAAATTTGACAGGTCTGTGTAAAATTAACAAAGGAAATGTCAACCAATGAGAGATTATCGCATGCAATATCCCACTCATAAAATCTACACCAAATTAAGTTAACACGCGGTATTAGTACTTTGTCACATAATTACTATCTTATCAGATTTTTCTTGAATACCGTAGTAATAAATAGTTTCCTGTTAGGAAAAAATATTTAACCCATTTAAGCCTCCTTACATTAAGGTTAGTCATGTGATTCGCCGGATATAATAAAAAAATTGAGATAATATATAGAATTCATTCTCATCATACTAATATTATTAATACTTGACCTGTGCGAATTTTTGTCCAGTATTGTGATCAATGACAGAATCAAAAACCGAAAGGTATATGATTTTTAAGAAAACCATTTTTAATCTATTTAACTGTTTCATAAAAACGAATTGCCAATAGACGGCATTATCATATATTCTTTATAAGAACATTTAAACAAAACTTTTTTCGTGAAATATTAACACTTGTCTATTTTCAATAGCGGCAAAAATAAGCTTTAAAATAATCAAATTTGAAGAAAAGATATATACGCTATACCAACAAAAATACCTTTGAATTTAGAGGTCGTTTCACGCCACACCGGCTGAACGAATATGATTTAAATTTTTTAATAATGGCTACTTACAAGCCCCTTGATTAGATACAGAATGGCATAATTAAGAAACTATTTGGAGGGCACTGCACGCCAGTAGGTAAACGAAGAAAATTTGAATTCGGTTCCGATAAAAACGTTAATTATTGTGGACACAAAACCTAAATACATCAACTAGGCCTTTTTTATTTTTGTCAAACGAGCTGGCGGTTCACCTGGTGTTAAGTGATAACCGCCGCCCATGCACCATTGCATATGCATTGCCACCTTTAAGTAAAGTGGGCCGCGGCTACCTCACTCAGCAGACGAAACGCAGAAAAGTGTAACACTTCTACTTTACGCCGGTCGTCTGTGAGGTCGTGGTGCTTACCCGGACGGAGCTGCCCATTCGTGCAACAGTGAACACTGTTGCGTCGCCCTACCACAGTTGTCTTTATGCGACATGGATAGCAATGCTGTTTTGGTGGCTGCAGAATGATAAGAGTAATACGTATTAAGTACTCTGAATACGCGAGGTAATGCCATTATCTTTATATGTTAAGGTTGTAACATTAATGCTTAAATATCACTGTGATGGCGTCACCAGTTGGGTCTAGTACCAACCGCGTCGTTGTTACGAAATCAAAACGCAACAATAAACGTTATAATCCGATCTGAATTAGAAAACGAATCACGCTTTCAATGCCGACCCGTCGGGCCTGGCGCATGGCGATGACGTCTCAATGGGGGTCCAATTTGTATTTTTTACGCTCAGAATGGAATCGAAGATTAAATATTCTCCATAAAAGGAATGTCCCCAAACAAACGCACCAAAATTTTCGACGCCCCGTAATTTCCATTCGCCCGCCACAAAGGGACGCTACGATAATTGTACTACTTGTAATCGTTTGTAATTCTTTAATGAGATTTGGTATTTTTCTTCTCTATTTTCAATTTCCAAGGTTCGTTAAAAATTTTAATTAACGCTTTCGATACGATAAGTTAGTTTTTTCTTATATCGAATGAGGTGCTATTATTATTTGTACTTTATAAGTTTCTAGCTTGATTTCTTCTAATTTCAGTAAATAAAAAAACATCCACGCTAGGAAATAGCTATTAATTAGACTTCATAAACATAGAATATGGGGTAAATAGTTTTCGTCACACTCAGAAAAGCTAAAACATTATCTCTGATATCTTTGATTGCCGATTAATAAAGCTTTACTCTCAGTAAAAACAAATTCAGAGAAGTTTGTTTAATTTTCAAACATGTTTACAACCCTAACGGGGAGTCACGCACTATCACTCGACATCTATGTTCTCAAGTAGAATATTTTCCAACCTCGTCACCTCTCCAACAATACGAGACAGTACGATACGCCATCAATCCAATTTCGTTCTTAATTCGATTCGGTTAACGACGAAAACGGTCGCATTTTAAAAATCCCGACCGGCCCGCTGGGGACTGCGTTACAACGTTGCTATTTGCGGTGGGCGCATTCGAAAATGACCCTTACTGCGTTCCGTTTACGCGTCAACTGTTCGTTCAGCCGCTCGGGGCGTTATTGCGTTAGATATTTTAATGCGACACATCAATCTTGGCCGTATGAATAGGATGTTTGAACTGAAAGGATAATGTAGTGCCCCGCAACACGTGTGCCGTCCCGTAGCCAGGCGGCGGGTGACGTCATCAGATCGTGTTCACAACGCAATTGCCGCTCGGATCGTCGCAGGCGCTTTTGATGAAATAATAGCTTACTTTTTACCGACTTCAAAAAAGAAGGTTTCTCAAATCGACCGTAGTATATATTTTTATTTTTTTATGTGTGTTCGCGGATAACTTCGTCGTTTATGTATCGATTTTGATAATTCTTTTTTTGTTGGAAAGGATATCCCCTTTCCAAGGGTGATACCATGATAAGGAAACCCGGATCTGATGATGGCATCCCAGAGGAATCAAGGGCCATCATCAAATGTTATAGGTCGGTTTTTTTTTCGTAAAAAATTATTTCAATCGTATGTTAATTGAATTTCCGTCGCTGACTTTTTTTTTACATGCTTTTCTATGAAGGAAAAGTCATAGTAAGGAAACATGCATATTATGCGTATATATATTTATTTATGTATTTACCTCTATTGTGTATTTATCTATATATTTACATATTTATGTACCTATTTATACTTACATAATATATGTTATATTTTAGGGCAAATTTATTAACTTTCATTTTCATAGTCATTTAGCACCTGCTATCTACTTTTCAGCATGACAAGCGATGACCGGTAGAGAATGCCATTAGGCATTAAGTCCGCACATTGTAGCCCTTAGCTTAATGTGTGGCAATGAAGCTTAAAGAAATAAATAAATAAATATTTCCGAGAGAATATCAGAAGTTAATACTTTTAATGATATGTGAATTCTGCCGATTGTCGGTATTTGGTGGGCTATTCTCTAACACCCTTACTTATAGAGCATACTCCTGAAGGAGGCCTTTTTTAAGCTGTGGGATAAAGATACTGTTAATTTACTTTTACTAAAAGCACAGTTACGGCAGTTGGTGTTTGCAATCACTGGTTAACCATTTGTACCGATCATATTAGTTTTCAAGGTACAACTTTTAGATTTAGGACACGTTTAGAATTAGAATTAGCATTACACGTTTTCTTACAGCGACTTAAGAAGTTGTAAGTAGTAGCAAAGTAACAGTCTATATATTTCCCACGACTTGGCGAATGCCTCTTCTGTACAAACAGATGTTACATCTTTAATCTAATTGTTTTTTATTATGTACTAGCGGACCGGACAGGGGTTGTCACAGGACACTGTACACACGACTTAAATTCGAGAATGTAGATATGAAAAATAAAAATAATTAGTAGTGGACCGCATCGTGAATCTAAACCATCCTCGAGTCGACCAGAAGACACACAATTTTTTTTATTAAAATCGGTCCAGCCGTTAAGGAGGAGTTTAGTGACATAAACACGTACAGAAGAATTATATATAAAGATTGTTAAGTTCAATTGCGCCGCCCAGCACAATATCTGTCAAAACTATCTACAAGGCTATCAAAATACATAAAATAATTATCTGGAAAATACATCCTAATCCAACACAACCTTTGGTAAACCCTGCGAAAAAAAACGCAATAAACAAAAAAAATAAACTAGATATAACGAAAAATCTTTCCCTTTTCGATGAATCTCATTGAGACTTCAGAAATGCATCTAATTTACCAATGATTGGCTCGGCGGAGTGGCTTAGCGTGGCGTCCCGAGTCATAGGTCCCATTTCCTCACGACATAAATGTTTCTTGTTTAGTCTGTTTTTTTTTTTTTCAAACACATCCATACAGGACCATCTTGTCCTACACTAAAATCAATTTACAAAAACAAGAAGAAATTAGAACAATAAAATAAATAATAACAAAATATCATTCTTATGCCCAAAAACCAGGTTAGTTGGTCGAGATATTTTAAATGCTTGTCCATTATCTCCACGAATTAATTAGAAATATGCGGAAGATCCTTGTCACATATTCTTCCATCGTTTGTGTGTCAATTGGAGAATTCATCTGGCCAAAATTGAATACTTTACGCCCGGTTTCTGAAACACTGATCATCGTAGATGTTACCTAATTAGCTGTCAAATGTCATTTGAGTTGCCAAAAGATGGTTAAAGTCTTTGAATTGATCATTCTGTTCATTAAAATGATCATTCTAGTCAATTCAGAGAGATCCTTTTGTCTACTCATATGAAATTTGAAAAGCCATTTGAGAGCTGATCAGTTTACATCTACGATGATCAGAGTTTCAGAAACTGGGCGTTAGAGATCTAGCGAACATAAAGCAAACAGAATGCATTGGACGACTCTAAAAGTCCACAATTCGGCCGACCCACGCCGCTTCTAATATCTCACTCAAACAAAACTTGGGTCCGACTTGGAGTAATTAAGCATATCCATAGACCGTGCAGGGGTCAAACGTTTCGGGGGTCATCGGCCCCTCGTAGTTGTCCGCGCGTGTCCACGATCTATCCAGTTTGCGGGTCTCCTGCATAGATCGCCCCAAAGTCGTCCCTAAGCCGTTGGCATAACGTCGCTTGCACATTCCCGACGAAGCGATTAACTTTGTGGGTGTGTTTTTTTTTTAATAGAGATACGTTGATCTGATTGTTTTCGGCCAGGACAGTGGAAATGTTAAATTGCGTGTGGAGTGTTACAAAATAGTTGAAATGTATTTTATAAGCTGTTTCGTAACGCACTCAAGGCAGATATTAAGTTGAGATAGAACTACTTTCGAGCGTGTAATGCTAATTAGCTATTCTTTGTAATTAAATTTTATCAGTGTACTGTCTTTTACACGCGCCTACGCCTTATTATATGGTTATTAACTTAAAATACATTAGTTTGAGTGTGTAATCCTAATAATTTTCTAAATAAAATGTTATCGCCCTACCAAGTAGGTTTTACTTAGATGGCAATGCAGTTGTACGGATACGGTTTGTATCCATTAAAAAATTCATTTGAACTTTTTTAGGCGTTTTGGGGACGAAATATAAACTTTGGAATTAATAATAATAATACTTACAAAGGTGCCAAGCGAGCCGGCGGTTCAAATGACGTTAAGTGAATATCGCCGCCCATGGACATCTGCTACTCCCGAGGGTTTGTAGATGCGTTGACAACCTTATAGAAAGTGGGCCCCGGCTACCTCACTCACCAGACGAAACGGAGAAGTGTAACAACTGCACTTCACGCCGGTATTCTGTGGTAGTTCCCTAGACGGACCTGACCATTCGTGTAACAGCGACCGTTGCGTGGCCCTATCACAGTAGAAGACATTCACATGACAGAAGTACAGTAGAAGACATTCACATGTCGTGGTGACACCACCGAAGCGAGATAAAGGAGAAACAAGAAGCATCATTAACTTCCAAAACGCCTGTTGCGCCTGGCGTGTATAAAGAGCACAAAGTGACAATAACTTTTGCACGCTTTTCCAGATTATATATCTGGAAAAGTGTTTAATGTCATTTGGAAACGTCAAAAAGTTCTCTGGTGAGTAAGTAGTACGAGATCCCACTGCTTGATTGCTATGTCTATACGAAATTCGGCTTTGCTTACATTTTTAGGGTTTCGTACCCAAAGGGTAAAACGGGGCCCTATTGCTAAGACTCCGCTGTCTGTCTGTCCGTATGTCACCAGACTATCTCATGAAACATGATAGTTATATAGTTGAAATTTTCACAGATTTCACAGATGTATTTCTGTTGCAGCTATAACATCAAATGCGGAACCCTTCAAGCGCTGGTTTTTGGTCCTGGTTTTGGTGTAACTTTAACAGTCATCAACGCTTCAACTGCGAGCGATTTTTAATATGGATTTTTTTTTTCAGGGGAATTAATACCATCGTGCAGAAAATAAAAGTGACACTTAACCGACTATAGATTGAAATACGATATGGAAAAGATTAAAAAAAATATGATTTTTTACCTGTTTCAATTGCGTGCAGAGAAGAGTTCTATTCTTTTATTTCAATTCTATACATAATTCGTAATGCATAATGTTTCTTTTTATTATGTGAGAAGGTGGCATGCGAGCTGGCAGTTCAGTTGATGTTAAGTGGTAGCCGCAGCCCGTGGACATTTGCAACACCCGTTGGGTTGCAGCTGCGTTGCCACCTTTTAATAAAGTGGGCCCCGTCTACCCCACTCACTAGACGAAATGCAGGAGTATTAAACTTCCACTTCAAGCCGGTCTTCTGCGAGGTCGTGGTACCTCCACAGACGGACCTGAAAAAGTTAATATGCATATGATTTGAATAAAAGAACTAGAACCGTATTCATTATTAAAATCCGTGTAGGGTATAAAGGAGAACAGTAATTATTTAAGTACTGTTATCGTAAGAACAGGTTGTAATGTCAATGTATTAAAGAATAATAAAAAATAAGGGTATTTAAACTTTAAATTAATGAAACAATTACATTTTGATTAACAGATGGACACACAGATTTTGTTGGAAGTAGTAAAGAATGAGTTTGACATTTTAACTAGACGAAGTTTGTCTTTCATTCGTGTATAGTTTTGTTCGACAGTTCGAAAGTTGTAATTTACAAATGGCCGCATGACATTTACAAATGCCTTTTGCGAATTCCCGCCATAAAGCAGCAACTGTCACCATTGGACCGTTCCTGTTTTTGTTGCTACACGTTAATTATTTTTGCAAAAGATAACAACTTTTTAAAATCTATCTTCGTCTATTGATATTTTAGACAACTAAATATAAACCTTTAAAAGTTACGAAATCATTAACTAAAAAGTAATTAGACGATGCGGAGTTTTTTTCTAACACGTAATTGTATGTAACTATTAATTTATATACTTATATTATGTGCATTCTTCTATTAATCTTTAATCTATGTATAAATGTAACGTATGTTAGCTATACTTTGTTTTATAGAGCTAAGAAGGTAGAAATATTAATACTTTTACCAAATCACCGTATTTTCACTTTGCACAACCATAACACTGGTATAATTACTTATTTTATCACTTTAATATCACTAATGAAACACCACTCTAACGATTTAATTTATGATACCGATTTGGCAGCACTATCGTGTATACTTCTGGTTTGACAGCCAAAGAAGACGAAGACGACGAAGACCATCAAATGCTTCTTGCAGCTTCATTTATACCCCACAGAATGACACTTCTTTTAGTATTGCCAACAACCTCAAGGAATGACTTCCTTTAAGTGTTGCCAACACGTAGTCCTCTACTTTCATTTTTGTTTACTTCAAGACATCCCAAACAATAACTTAATATTTTATTTCAACGGTAGTGCTAATATATTAACAAAAAAGCATAATATACTATTAGTTTGAAATCAACTATGTAATATAAGTAAGTCTCTACACTACATATTGAATATTCGAAGAGATGCCGGTGATTATTGATTGAAACTTGTTTTGAGTTGCACCGAAAATGTTTTAATACATAATAAGTTTCAAACCTTAGTAATTTCTAAGAACAAATACTAATAAACGGTATACAAAAACATTTTCACACATGATTTTTATTCCGTTTTGTAGATAATAGTAGGGAACCCTTCGTGCGTCTACGACTCGTTCGACGTTTCTACGTCCGACTCGCACTTGGCCAGTTTTTTAGTACGTGTTGTTATAGCGGCAACAGAAATACATCATCTGTGAAAACTTCAACTGTCGAACAATCACGTTTCGTGAGATACAACATGGTGACAGACGAATGGACAGACAGCGGAGTCTTAGTAACAGGGTCCCGTTTTGGCCGCCTGGATACGGAACCCTAAAAAATGGCCCTTTCCTTACCCACCAGAATTAATCATTCTCCTTCCTGTTTCTCCCCTCAAAATTAAATTGGAGCATCGTCCCATGCGAGATTTCCATCAGGCGTATCCACATTTGCAGCGACATGCAGGCGTCGTCAGTTACACGGAATTTATTAATGCCTTAAGTACACGTGCAAACGGAAAACGTAAACCGAATGCCGGTACCAGACGTACTTATTACTGTTACTGAAGCAAACTGAAATTGCCCATTTAAAAAAATATAAACATAGTAGGAACATATGTAATGTTTGTAGCCTCTTCACGCTTTCGAAATAAAAACAACATCGGATGAAAATTAGTATAGAGCAAATTATGCAATAATGGAAATGTTTCTAAGAGAATGCGAAAGACTTTAAGAAGTAGTATTAAGTATCGGAAAACATTTTTTTTCTTAAGAATTTTTTCCGGCCAAATCCGCTGTTCAAAGCTTGTTTGTAATCAAATGTTTAAATACACAGTCAAATCCGTGAAACAAATCCATCAAGCACGTGATAATTCGGCACTTAAAATTAGCAATTCTTATATTAACAATTAGTTCTTCTAGTTATTAAGCGTGGTAAGTGTTAAGCCATACGCCCTAATTGGCATAAACGGGCAACATAGATCTTATAAACGACATCAGTAACGCTGCCGTATCTACCAAATTAGTAAACAACCAAACGACCTGTTTACAGTGGAACTTAAAGTTGCCATCGAATACGTACGCGTGCAATAGTCTCGTTGTAGGTAACTGTAGATATAATGCCTGTGCAATTTGTTTGAATTGAAATTTCTTAGGCTGTGATTAATTGTGATTGTATGTGATAGAATTGAAAATATTTAAAAATAACCCGTGAAATTACAAGGAGACGTCACGTCCAAGCGATGATTCTAAAACATTAGAAAGTAACAAAATATGGCCTACAGAACTTAAGAATTATTGGACTGATTGCAGCACAAACTGTAAATAGCTACAAAATGTACAAACGTTCGACAAGACCAAAACATATTGGGGATTTGGAATTAAATTTATCATTATTAGTTAATTTTTTATGATTATTTTTTATTTTTAGTACTAGTCTCTGCACTCAAGATGAAACTTTAACTTGTAAATTTAGCTCGTAGAACGAACGTAGACAATGTCAAGATTTTCGCGCCGTAAGGTCATCGGCGGCTTACGAGTAGTTTAGTTGGTAAAGCGATTGGGCATCCATCATCTTACCGTCGCGAATTTCAAACGAGAAATTGGAACATTAAACGGTATTCTTAAACTATTGATACCGTCTTTATATGAACAGTAGGTACCACTTTTCCATATTTTGTGAATGCGATGCCCTGGTCAATATTAGGAGTTAGAGTAAAAGTTCAGACTCTTAGCTCCAAACCGACCATCAGCTTCGTTAGGGTTGTTCCTCCGGTTTCAAGAAGTATCTAGCTTCGAAGAAGAGACTACAATAGGTCGCAGTGGTCGTTAGGACTGCCTAGCCAACCTTCCTGTCGTAAGGCCACGTGACAGTCTTCGCTATTATACGAATGGGTAGGTCCACCCTAGGAAGCACTACGGCCTCACAGAAGACAGGCGTGAATTGGAAGTGATACTTCTGCGTTTCGTAGCCCAGTTTATTGAAAGGTGGCAACGCATCTGCAAGCCTACGGGTATTGCAAATGCGGTGGCGGTTATAGGCGGTAGCCGCCAGTTAGCTTACCACGTTCCCATATACAAAAATCATCAAAATCAAAAATATATTTATTCACATAGACGCTTGCGCCTTCTTATGAAATGTCAAAATCTTACATTAAAATTGATACGTTCGTAAGTTACCATCATACCGCCTTTGTATAGATTGATTTAACATAAATTTGACGCGACCGTCAACTCGATTCCCTAGTGACAATTAGAAATATACAGTGCGCGTGTATACGTTAAATGAGTACCGTGTTCATCCAAAGTATAAGTTATATCCATTCCGGGTTCCACTCAGCTCCATAACTCCGTGCACCAACTTTCATAAATGTTCATACATATTAACGGAGGGCGATTATCATTCATTCGATTGACAGATGGCGCGCACACCCGTTCCCGTTATAGGTGGGACCGCTCCCCTTGAGGGTCCCATTCACAAAAATTCCACGGGACGCAGTCAGCTGATCGGCCGGTTTTGTTACGCCGAAATTGCGCCTTCGTCGATCGGGGGAACGATACCCAAGGAATGCGTGCGCTTACGCACCGAGTGAGATTGGGGAGAGTGGGCCCCATTGGTTTGTCATTTAATAAATATAATAACATTTTCGGACAGAAATATAACATTACCTAGTCCTAAACGAAGCAATGCTTGTACTATGGGTGAGAAAACTGATAAACTTAATTAAACATATTTTCATTTCGTAAATAAATACATATAAATATATTGAATACAAGTTCAAATACACGCCTGACATATACGTGACAAATGTGAAGCTTCTTATGTATACTATTTTATATGCAATATACTCTTTTATACCTTTTCTTTACGTTTTATCTTTTTTCTCTCTCATATGACTCATCTCATATCTCTCGTTTGACGTCTTGAAATTTGACTCT
The DNA here is from genome assembly GCA_933534255.1 of Iphiclides podalirius. Classification (NCBI taxonomy): domain Eukaryota; kingdom Metazoa; phylum Arthropoda; class Insecta; order Lepidoptera; family Papilionidae; genus Iphiclides; species Iphiclides podalirius. Next base: position 13,635,622 of record OW152826.1, read on the forward strand.
CAACGTTGATCTTATTATCGATCATCACTTGCATATCTTCTCTTCAATTACTTTCCAGAATCTCTTCTGTTCGTCATTTGCTGTACCTAATTAACGTTTAATTTGACCCACTAATATTTTGAAACACCGCATAAAAATATCTATAAATCTTTAAAAGTTAAACTTAAATTATTAAACGATCATTAGTAAGCAAAATCTCATATCTTTTTTTAGGAAATAGTAAAAAAAAGATTTCTACTGCTTTCTGATAAAATGTCGAGACAAATTATTATGACTATAAAATGGAAATATTTTTTTTCCATTTACTCAGAAAAGAACGTAAGAAAATAAAACTATTTAGGTTTAAATTAAAAGTAACAGCGGAACGCGCTATACCATTACACCCGATATCCCCGCTGGTATAGGCGAGCTTAAAAAATCGCACTTGCCGCTCGCACCTGGGGCAGGTGTCGACGGCGTCAGCTGTTCGCTCTAGGACACGCGGCACAATCACATCCTGCGACTGGATTCGTCTACACGCGATGGGTGGCCCAGTTGTTTACGCGTGGTTTAACGCCCCATTCCGATGGTACCCTGGTACTACCAATGGTGACACGTGTAAATGTCTCAGATTAATAATCATTAAACGTATTATTAATCCGATTATGCTAAATCCATTACTCCTAGTAATGTGAAACAACATCTCATAAAGTATGTATTAACTCTGATAAGACCACGCAATAGTCCTCACTGTTGCACGAATGGGCAGGTCCGTCCCGGGAAGTACCAAGAACTACATATATTATACTTTCGCGTTTCGCCTGGTGAGTGAGGTAGCCGGGGCCCACTTTATTAAAAGGTAGCAACGCATCTGCACCCCTACAGGTGTTGCAAATATCATTGGGCGGCGGTTATCACTTACCAACAGGTGAACCGCCAGCTCATTTACCTCATAGACTATGATAGCTCAGTGTCCGGACTGGAGTTCGATCCCTGTTGCCGGCGTAACTAAAATTGTTAATTTTAAGTGCTCACTTATCACGTGTAGGAAACCTGCATGTTTTCGAAAAAAGAACAAAAAAAAATATTTCGAAGATCCAACCCGCAGTGGGGTCGCGTGGTAGACTACGCCCTAAAACCCTCTGTACAGAAGAGGCATTTGCAGGCAGTGAAACATGTACAGGCTACTTTACTATAGCCTCATGGTATATTGAACTTGAACAACCTTAAGGATTGTATTATGGATTCGTGGTGTCCTTGTAGAATGGTACAAAGGCCAATAAGATATTTTCTCTCTTTATTTTAATGTGAAAAGTTACCAAACGAGCACACGGTTCACCTGATGTTAAGTGAATACCGCCGCCCATGGACATCTGCTACACCCGAGGGTTACAGATGCGTTGACAAACTTTTGAAATTGGGCTCCGGCTACTTTACTTACCAGATGAAACGCGAAAGTATTTATTATACTTCCACTTTACGCCGGTCTTCTGTGAGGTTGTGATACTTACGCGGACGAGCCTGACCATTCGTGCAACAGTCGAGGCTGCTGCGTGGCCCTACCACCGTGAATTTTAATGTTTACTTATTTCAAAACCAACGTCAATACATTTTAATTTGAATTTTTTCATAAACTTAATTCAGACAAAAACCTGTAGGTACCATTGCAGTCAAGTATTGTCCGAGGATATGATAGAATGACATAAAAATGTCCGTATCAGAATAAAGATTTTTCTTAAGAACTTTGCTTGTAAGTTTAAATAAGAATATTCGAAATAAACCACTTTTCACTGTACTCAATCTTAACGAGGTAGAAGTAAAGTCAGATTAAATACCTAGTTAGAGATGTAATCTGACTTTAGTTCTTGGGTATCATCAGGTGATAAGTCAAGCAATGATCAGTGTTTAAGTAAAGACCCAAAAAATGGTACTGCCTAGGTTTCAGTGTTTTCTGAGTTCCGAAATGTTAGAATAAGTACTATGATAACTAAGCAACGCCTTACACTTGCATCTCGCTACTAAAATGGCTGTTAAAACAGATCGGGTCATTTATTGAATTAATGTAAACGAATGTTCACAGTGCGTGTAATTAGAGCGTCTGTTATTTAATTCGACGCACTTTTTACGACGCTCTTAAACTATTTAATGCCGTTCCTCGATGTTCAGCACCGAGTGGAGTCGTGTGCGCAAACTTGTTTAACGTAAAACTAGAAACCGAAATCTCGACCCTGTCGCGTCGGCATACGGGTCTCCCTCGGAGTCGCGTTAACTGCGTCGTTATATTTCGAACGATTGGCATAATCGTTATCTAATCGGGAGTAGCGGGCATCTGTCTGTTACGAAACGGCCCGCATCTGCCGAACGGCGTCTACAGTCCAAGGTTCCACTCCCGCGGGCAAATTATAGACGCAAGAGACACATGGCCACGCATCTGCCCGGTCGGAGCGCGATATTAAATCGCTATATATTAATTTCGCGACGAGCCTCGTCATTTCATCGCTCGCCGCCTATTACTACGCTTAACGACGCTGACGTAATGTTTTCTGAACAGAAGATACACTTGCCGGATAATGTATATCGATGTACCTTATAGATAAATACAGTTATTTGGTTAGATTTGGCGTTAAACCATGATAAATTAATTGAACTCGACATGATTTTTATTGTATCAATCTTGGCAAAAAATTCCATATCCGGAACTGTTATCACATTAATACTTGTCCCGTGTGAGAATCGAACTAACGTCTCCCCACGCCAATCACCACTGAGTCTTATTATAATAGTATAATGCATTGGAATAAAATGAATACGGTGCTTCGTGTGCCGTTAAAATAAACTACTTTTATATCGAAACAAATAATTGAATAATTGAACCCTTAAAACTATTATCCAGTGGGGACTGCCAAATTGATAATACATGTATTATAAAACGCAATAATGGCTCTCATATTTAGGTTTTACTTTGTAAATGCGTTTACCATTAATAAAAAGTTCACATTGCCTGTAGCAGGACCATGCAGCAGTTTCTGCTATCGGACGAACTATGCTAAGGCTCGTTGGAGAACACCAAGGGCTCACGAAAGTCAGTCGTGAAGTGGCTGTATTACACTTTCGCATCTTGTCAGCTGACTGGTGCCCAATTTTTTATGGTAACGGTTGTTTACAAGAAGGCAGACCTACTGGTGGTAAGTGTTCACCCCGATGCCCACGGATACTCGCAACACCAGAGGCATCACAAATACACTGACGGACTTTGAGGAAGAAATAGGCTCTCTTTTTGCAGGTCCCTAAGTCGTATCGGTCTGGAAATACCGCAGGCGACAGCTAATTCCACAACGCGGTTTTGCGTGGCAGAAAGTTACGCGAAAAACGTACAGCAGTGGACTGCCGACCACCGAGGTGGTAGCGATGGTATTTGGCAGTTTGACGCGTCGTACGGTGGCAAACTTTGGCAGCAGGTATTATGTTAACGCACAAGCACTTTTTTGAGGGTTTACTACGCATCTACAACCCTCATGTCCATGGAAGAAGATGGTCACTTAACATCAGGTGGACCGTCAGATCACTTGCAATTCAAAAAAAAGAATGAATTCATCTGATTCGATAGTAGTCAAAACATTGTCAGTCCGCTGTTTTAAAAACTTTCCCTTAGTGTAGTATAAAATTATTCTGTGTTGTAAGGACGTTTACATACATACATTTCACGTGGACAAACGTCCACATCCGAAACAACTATCTGTGGGTCACACAAATAATTCATGCGGGAATCGAATCCACGACCCTCGGCGCCGAAGCCTTGGCAACAGCGCCACGAAGTCATTAAAAAAGAATAAATTCTTATATATTACACTCCAATGGAAAAGTACCAATTAAAACATCTGCCCACCGCCGCTTACTTCGACAGCTTGCCTTCGATAACCAATTGACTTAAAAACAAACTCGAGGCTTTAGAGAGAATGTTTAGGAAAAATATATTCAAATGGTCTTAAGGCTTAATAAAAAGAACGTTATAACGAAGGTTGAGAAAATGACGAGTGAAATTAATAAAAAGATCACGTGGGGCCACGAAAACGGTGTTATTCCAATATTTTATATATAAAAAAGACAAACTTTGATTTTTTTTGAATAATATCATTATGGCCAGACACTAAAATAGTAACCAATAGTAATAAAAATAGGTTAAGAATAAGCTAAATTAGAAAAAAGTCAAAGTATACGAAAATTTTACATAAAGTCTACCATAAATACAGTCAGCTCATAAATTTAAACCAGCAGTAACCCTGTGAAACACGTCTTTATTCATAATTTTTAAGACTTATGTAGTTATTGATTTTTTAAAACTGCTCTAAAATAAACTAAAATAATAACAGGTATATATTTATTATACAGGCACTTTATAATGGTAGACATAATTATGCTCATAAAACATTATAGAATAAAGGTCCTTCCACATCATCTTGCTGCTAAATAAATTGATTAAAGTTTAATGAATTTTCCTTTAACTAGTTGCTTAATTGGTTTATAAAGCGTGAATACTACAATAATTATCTCTTCATAAAGAATAATTACACCCACACCCTATATCATATAGAGGAGGCTTTTGCCTCTGTTACTTTTTCTTTACTTTAAAGAATAATTATATGATGTGAAGTAAATAGTGAAGTCACAGTTTACCACTTTCAGATTGGAATATTACATGAAGAAGAGTTGCTTCGGAAAGAACCTTAATTATTGTGAGGACAATTAAAAAATTTGATTAAATTTATGTGATAGTCATTTTTTGAAGTTACACTTCTTTCGGCGGGGTTGGAAAAAGTTATATTTATTAAAAAAAAACATGGGTTAAAAAATTATATGAGTATAATTTTTACCATGTGAATCTTTATGATGTTCCACATTAAAAAAAGTCTGCCATACCGCAGTGGAGTCGCGTTTTGGACTGGGTACACTTACTCGACCATATTCGAGTACAAGTTTCTGTTGACGTTTTCTTCAGTAGTAGCAGTAGCCCCGTTCGAATTGACTACCGCTTCTGAATAGTAGATAATGAAGCCGAATCTTGGTTATTCCATTCTTTGTGAATCTTTTTTTGAGTCTTTCCTTGTTTTTTAAGTAGTCATATCACTGTGCGCGATTTTTCCCAACATTGTCGTGTGGGTCATAGTAGTAGCCTGTTATGCATTACAATTAAATGATTTATTAATATTTATACCCTCATAGAGTGTTTTTAACTAATCTTCTTGTTCTTAGTCGGACACTCTTGGTAGAGTGGTCCTGGCTGTCGACGGAGAGGTTTATGTCTCGTCGTCTCTGCTCGCTTGCAAGGCAGCCGCACGTCTAGGGATGCTCCTCCATTGGAGGCGGCTGGTAGCATTGCGAGCACATAGTATTGCGGTGGCTTACGTAGTACTGATGAAGAGGTTAATCCAGCGCGGGCCCGACCTCGTGATCTTCTGCCTTCTTTAACTAATGAGATAATTTATTTACCCTCATCATAAGTACATCACGCTGATACCGAGAATATATTAAACGTATACCGTTTTTGCGATTTTGCGAGATCTATGTTCGGTGGTAATCATCTAATAGAATACATTTTGCTATTAAGTTTCTACTTCAATCCATAATATTTCGTTTATTAACATTTCTCAATTTTTTTTGTACATCAATCGCTCGCTTCGGGGCCCAGCTTATACTTGTGTTTTTCGGAAATTATGTTAGCGGAATTGCCACTTGTGCTTAAGTAGGCGCTTTTTCGTACCGACCAGCTCCCCCGCCACACCCATCCCTTTTAATATTAGGGGATGCTATTTGCCAGATCCATTCGGGTCCGTTAGGTCATCTTCACTTTCATTTGGCCCACTTGCTTTTTAATTGTAAGCGGATTACTTTTATTGAACTGAAAGGATGTAATCGAGTCGTGCTTGAAAATTATCGTTTCATTATCGTTGTGCCTTTAATGAGCCCTTAACATTTCTGGTTGAATTGCTGTTGGTCATCTTTCATATTTCATACCAATTTGACGGACGGACGATGTTATCGCGTCCAATTCGTGGATTATTTAAAGCTCCTTGTCTTTGTTAAAATATGATTTTATCTGTGGTAAGACCATTTGCCTGCCTATTCAGCACCTTAAGTACTATTGCTTTTTACTTTAATGGGCAACTGTGGTAGAGTCACGCAGCAGCCTCGGCTGTTGCACGAATGGGCAGGCTCGTCCGGGTAGGTACCACGACCTCACAGAAGACCGGCGTCAAGTGGAAGTATAATTACTTTCGCGTTTCGTCTGGTGAGTGAGGTAGCCGGAGCCCAATATCCAAACGGTTGTCAACGCATCTGCAACCCTCGGGTATAGCTGATGTCCATGGATGGCGGTATTTACTTAACATCAGGTGAACCGCCTGCTCGTTTGGCAACTCTTCACCAAAAAAAAAAAACGGCTTGTCTATGGAAGTACTTTATAGTACAAATAGTTTTATAATTTAAGTGTAAGAAAAAAGACGTTAAACAGATAAAATAAGAACATAAAAATCGCAGGTAGGCAGCAAAAGTATAGAGGAAGATTATTGAGCTTATGTTGCATCATTTAGGTGATAGGTGGCGCTGTAACAATATTTCATCAGCACAAGTCTCGCACGTATGTTTTCCCATCTTTAAAAGTTAATTAACTTAAAACGGACAATAACTTGCAACAGGAAAAACAACCGTAACTAAATTGCAAAAAAGCACTGAATGAATGACATTGCACTTAGTTAACTATTAAGCGATCCTTTGACGACTTCTCAAAACGGACGGGCTATATCACAGAAACACGATGTACAATATACCTGATGTAGATTGATAACCACCAGCCATTGACATTTTCAATACCCGTAAGGTAGCAATGCAATGCATCTTGCTACCTTTCATTAAAGTGGGCCCCGGCCACCTCACTCACCCGAGAAAACGCAGAGGTATAATACTTCCACTTCACGCCGGTGTTCTTTGAGGTCGTGGTACTCACAAGAACGGACCTGCCCATTCCTGCAATATGCCAGAACAAGCGTTTCTTGCACGACTGTTTCTTACTGAAATTGACTACCCCTCTATTAAATTTTAAAGTTTTTTATAGTGCTAATCTCTGCACTTAAGATTGAACATTAAAACATGTGGAAAAAGTATCTGTATGTGTAAAAGTACTGAGCCTTCTTTCTACATTTAGCGTTAAGATTTTCGTCGCTGTGGCTATCAGCCGTTTAGCTCAGTGGCTAGAGCGTCAGGCCGCGAATGCCGAAGACGTGGGACGAAAAGATTGTCGCCGCTGTTGGAATCGCCAACAGCTTCGACAATCTTTTCGTACTTTTTCTACATGTTTTAATACTCCTCTATTTTTCCCACAACTATTTCGAATGTAAATTATGAGATCATATGTTCAATCCGTCAAAAGGTTAAGGCTCTAAAGTCAGACAAGTAATAAGATCGATATACGTATGTACACACAAAAACAAATCTTTGGTAGTAAGAAGAAAAGAATGGATGTTGACATATTCTTTTAGCTGATTTATTAAGACCCGTGCAAATTACAAAGTACCGCCCTTGTTATTAAATTCGCTGTGACTTTTTTATTCTTCAATAAATTATTGAATATTCTTAAAAATTTAGAATATAAGGTTTTTGTAACTGAAATTGATTCAATTTTTATTTTTAAGGTTTAAAAATTTATAATTGAAAAAGCTACTAACAGTTCAAATTAAAGGTTTCTATGGTAACAGAATTGATTGAGAGATTTTATTTACCCTGTTTCATCAGCAATAAAATTCATCAATTGCTTAAAAAGTCACTTTGACTTACATTGTTTTTGTTTTATACAGTTAATATTGTTAAAATAGCTCATTAACTGATGAATTATTTTTAAACTATTTAACTACGATTACATATATATCCTGATTTCATTAAAATATACCCCATATTTTCGACAATATCAAAAAAAACGCTTAATCTACTGACTCTGAATTATTTTGAGCTTAATCTTAATAATCTTAATTTGAGCTTATGTACGATAAACAGTTTGAACAAATGCGATATAGATTGGAGGTGAACGCGAACTTAATAAATCCAAAGCAATCCAGATACGAAACGGAACACAACAATGGATATATAAAGTGTACACTCGTAGAGAAAACTGCAAAGAAGAGATGCAGTCGTTAGCGCATGCCCTGAGGGTGCGTCTGACAATACGCCGATGGAAACCCACTTTCCGCTTCCCGCTGAAATTTACGACCACACGCTCTACATTGCCGGCGCTCTACCACATTAAAAATGCAACGTAGTGTAGAGCAGAAATGTACGTTTTCCGCGTGCGATAAACAGTGAGCGGGGCTCGGTTACAGAGATCGTGCGGACCATTTCCGCGAGTGCCTCCTGAGTGGATCGTTTTATGTTCTATATCGTGTCGACTTGTTTATATCAACAGATGTTCGCTCGGCGCGAGAGGAGCTGTTTTGAGTTTGTGCAGTTTGTATTTATCTGCACTTATTGTCCCGAGTCTGTAAGGACGCGCGGCGAGTTTTCTTTTTTGCGCGTACTGCCAGCTCAGGAGCAAAGTACCTTCGTTTGATGCAAGCCACGCACCCCCTTTCTTGTTTGCATTCGGAGTAACGCTGTAACATTCTGAACTAGGCCCCGTGGACGCTTGTGCTAGATTTTAAGTAATATTTTGTTTTTCATACATGCGTTTATTCGAGCGACTTGAAAGACTATTAGAACTAATTTAATATTTTATTCATGTCGTATCACCACTACGTCTCTACATTATAAAAATTGAATTGAAAACGAAAATTTTTTCCCTTTCGTCATGTTATTAATGTTTGTATGAATTGACCACCAGGTAAATGTTGGACCTGGACGTGACTACGAAAAAAATACGAAATTATGACATACTAATCTATAATCCGTTCACCATTGGAAGGATGGCACTTTAAATTATGTTTAAAGGCTACCTCTATTAGCACTACAAAAATCGGCTTATCTATTATAATGAGGGAAGATATCCGTCAAAATTAAAGGAAGTAAAAAAAACAAAAAAAAAACCCTAAAATACACGCGAAACCTTCGAGCGTAATCGAACCCGATCAACCTTCAAAGAAGTAAAAAAAAAAAAAACAAATACTTGTCTCTAAAAAGATATCCGACACCTTCAATTGGAACCGAACCCGATCGAGCCTTGGCAAACCGGAAGTCCTTCCGACTCCAAACGCCCGCACTAGAGGAAAAGCGTCCCAGTGTCACTTCACAACTAGAATATACATTTTAAACCGTTTCAGGGCATCAAAGTCGACCGAATCCGGTTCGTTAGAGGGGCTCTTAGCAGCCATAAAGCGAGTGGAGTGGCCCCGTTACATTGAGTTTGCCTTACATTACCCTTATATCGGGTAACAAAGGCTTTTAACGTGTTAGGATAAGAATTTACATATGCCGTACTCTTTCAACGGGAGCACACGCGAGATATTCATTAGACAAGCGCAGGGACGCTGGAGTTGGAAGCGTTGTGCTAAGTGGCTTTATTCATAAATTTATGTACCTATTGTCTTTCATTTCTACCTTAAACAGTCATATGTCACAAATATGAATATTGGTTTATGCAAATATCTCGGCTTCTTATTTATGATCAAGACGTTTGAGTTTGATTTTCTTGAAGCGAAAAGGCGGTTCACTTGACGTTACGTGATTTCCACTGCCTATTTTTAAATCTACAACAACCATTCGTTTTACTGAAATCCATACGCGTATCTCAATATAAAAATATATAGATATATATATATCTATCTATATAAAAGGCTTATTGGTGACCGTAACTTGGTTAAAACCAACCTTACTAGCCTTGAGCACAGGCGCAGAGTAGCCAGCCTCTCGGTGTTTTATAGGATGCATTTTGGAGAGTGTGCGTTGGAGTTGCATGCATCGGACAACTAGACGTTCGGCGAGACTCCCTTATGCTGTCGACCTTCCCAGAACATGTACCCAGCGATTTACTTCGTCATTTATCATCACTAGAGGTAAGGAATGGAACAACCTGCCGGCGTCCGTCTTTCCATCCGATTACAACGTAGGCGTCTTCAAGGCAAGAGTGAATAGGTTTTTACTGAGCCAGCACGCTTCCAACAAAGACTGCATCGCCACTTACCATCAAGTGGGATGGCAGTCAAGTGCTAACCAGTTCAAAATAAAAAAAAAGTAAAATTTGTAATTAAGTGTTTTTATAATTACTGACAATATACATAAAAAAATAATTAACTTAGAATTGCTGTCCAAATACGCGGCATTGAAATACATTCGGATGAAACTTCTCTTTTTATGCAGAAAGACCGATTATAAAGCGGTCTAAGAGATCTTTTACTCTACATTAGTGATGACAGTTGCATCAGTTACGTAGGCTTGCAAACGCACGGATCAAATTACAACCCGCACTTCCGCGAACATTACCTATTTTTATTTACATCATTGTGCTGAGATAATTTCTAATAATATAAAAATAATTAATTCGCAGCGATCGTGTAAGAATTCATGTTCCACCATCATGCACAAACGTATTTGATACTCGAAAATTTACTTTTCGATTATTGGAAAAGCTGGCAAGTTAAGTAAGTTTTTGTGACATGCTTGCAAAAATTTGCTGGAATCACCGGTTCAATCATCTAAGCAGGTTTAAAAAAAAGTCCACTGACAAATGACTGGCACAAGACCTTTCCTGTTCTATTTCATCACAAAAACTCTTTACATCGAATACCTTACACGTAATATATAAATTAAACGATTTTGCTACTAAATAAAAGAATACCGAAAACTGAACGAATTATAATAATTATTTATACATAATTTTTTTCCCCAAAGTCGCTACAAAGTCATTAATTACGTATCATAATAACAATCGCGCATGTAATAATCTTATCTTCCAACAGAATTATTATAGTGCGTTTCTATCACATGTAGATTTAATTGTAGAATTGTCGCACATTCTAGTTATGTATTTATGAACTTTAGAAATCAACCACTTCCAGCATCTAGAACTGTTGATCAAATTAAGTTACTGCTAATGGAAACTAACAAAAAAGCCTTTCCAGGAAACTTTGAATTGGCTGGAAATCCCCATTTATGAAATACTTACCAAAGGCAATAGAAAGTCCTATAATACTTTTCAAAATTATATAAACAAGAATTGTGATTTATGACTAACCATCCGCTGTAACTTGTTTGTTTAATATGCTTAATGTTAATTTATAGTATAACTAGCGACTCGCTCTGGCTTCGTACTGTATGCCTATCTCTAAGCCGCATCAAATTCCGTTGCGTAGTTTTAAAGGTCTAAGCATACATAGGGACAGACAGACAGCGGGACGACTTTGTTTTATACTATTAAGTGATACAGTACTTATACTAGAAGTATCTTGTATTACATAATTTAGATCCCTATTATTTTTTGTTAATGTAGGTTTATTGCACGGTCACATTCGTTTCACAACTAACATCCAACGGTCGATACCAAAAACGTCTCAACGAAATAAGCTACGAATGAGGCAAATAAATTAATGATCCATTCACTGGGTAAAACGCCTCTACTTCATTTGTGTTTTTTTTCCCGAGTGGCAATCATGCAGTGAAAAAAAATCAATCAATTCAGGCAATATAAGAGATGCGCAGCACTATTCAATACTGAACGTATTCAATACGGCTCTTCAGATATATGCAACTATTCAGATACCGAATTTGAAAAAAACCACATAAAGTGCGGAAGTCATATAACTGTGATGGGGCCACGGAGCAGATTCTACTGTTGCAAGAATGGGCAGGCTCGGCCTCACAAAATACCGGTGTAATGTGAAAGTATTATACTTTTAGGGGCCTAATTTTAAAAGGTTGTCAGAGCATCTACTATCCCTTAGGTCTTCCAGATGTCCATGAACCTTTTCACATAAAAACAATGCAGCATTCATTAATTTCTACCGTTCACAAACCAACACCACAGTAAAGCCATGCATAGTTAGCCGGGGTCCAGTATATATTAAAAGTGGCAACGCTTCTGCAACTCTACGGGTGTTGCAAATGTCCATGGGCGGCGAGTATCACTTAACATCAGGTGAACCGCCAGTTCGCTTGCCACTATGTCAGATTAAAAAAAAGATCTAGTAAATAAGCTAAAGTATCAGCCTATACATGTCCCATAGCTGGGCAAAGACCTCCTCTATACAGAGGGTATCAGGGCATACACCACGCGGCCCCACTGCGGATTGGCGCACTTCACATATTTTTCTTTTTGTTGTTATTTCGAAAATGTGCGGGTTTCTGCACGATGTTTTCCTTCACCGCCTAGCACGTTATAATTTGGCACTTAAAATTAACAATTTCATTGGTGCCGGCACCGGGGATCGAACTCAGGTTGCTCGAGTATATTGAATAGAAGGTGACACTGAGCTGTCACGGCTTCAACCAACAAAGCTAATCAGAACCCAATTAGACCATACAGTTGTTGTGGATGCTCACGGGCAAAGATAATCGATTGATACCAAGAAATGCTCGATGTTCATCTCTCAAACAAAATGAATGCGTGCGAGGACAGAAGAAAGTCGAAATAGTATCTGCGATCAGTTCTTGGTGATAGGCGTGAACTCTTACGTACTATTCAGTTCCCAAGTTGCCGACTAAGTCGGCGTATGTGTACGTCGCATTCGACCTGTCATTGCCAAGTTTAATTACACTTTTAAGTTGGGTGCAGGCGCGGGGGCGGCAGATCCGCGTACGTGCCACGGCTGCGTTATTAGTTGAACAATTTTCGTATTAGCTTAAATAATACCTGGGGCCGAATCTCCGTTCATGCAATGAGAGACTAGCGGATAGTCAATCGATTATATCCTACAGTTATGCTATCAAAAGCCAATTGAAGATACCTTTAACATTCTATTTGGCTGACGCACTATCAGGGTCAAATCTCACTCGGTGCAAATAAAAAAAAACGGTCAAGTGCGAGTCCAACTCGTATGCCGAGGATTTCGTACCTACCGCTATAATAAAATCGGTCAATAAAAATAAAATTTAATTTTGTCATACCACGATAAACATAGATATACTTGGGCAAATTTAGATTTTTCGAGCACGTGACCTTAAAAACAATTTGCATAATCATCAACTCAGGTTGTTCGAGCATATTGACGAGCGACCGGGCTCTCACACTGTAAAAAGTATCAGCCTATACATGGCTGGGCAAAGGCCTCCAGATATTCGGGCATACACCACTTGTCTTTGGATTGGCGGATTTCACAATCTTTGTTATTTTGAAAACATGCAAGTTTCCTTACCGTTGAACCGTGATAAGTAAGCACTTGAAATCAAAAATTTCATTGGTAGGGATCAAACTCAGGTTGCTCGATTATATTTAATTAAAAACGAGCGCCCGGAGACGGGCTCTCACGATTCTATGATATGTCGATTCTATGACATATCTAAAATCAAAATCGAATAGCAAATGTCAAAACCTAGAAGTAAAGTCAGAAAATATATGCAGAAAACACAAATACTTGCATTACACAATAATTGTTATGAAACGAACGAATAAATTACTAACCCCGCTTACCCTTATGACTTGGGCCGCGCACAATCCCGAAGCGATTTCAAGTTAGTGCGGGAGCAAGTTGGGGCCGCGTGTGCTCTTTACTGTGTATTTCGGCGTTGCACCCCACCTGTAATATAATTAGTTTAACTACTTACCCAGCGATGTAACAGATTTGTAGCGTTCCCGTAGAAAAGACTCGGCTTTATGGGACGACATTGCCATATTACTAAATCTAAACGGAAACCAAAAGTTATTAAAGATTTCACATTAATGATGATACAAATCAAGGAAAATCCGGCCCTCGTCCATACCAAAGTTCTCATGTACCAAATTTAAAATAAAAACTGTTAACTAGTCTGCAGTTAACAATTTTTTTTAGGATAAAACGAAAAAATAAATCATTTACTGTGGATGGGCAAGATCTCAGTTGAAACGAAAGTGAAAGAGAGAAGAGTGCTTATGTATATTTATCTCATGATGCTGTCAATTGTGATATAGGCGGCCCTTAATTATTTTTACAAATGTTATGATAGATTGATGACATAATTAAATATATATAGAAGAGGGCTGTGACGCAAATTAAAAAGATAGATACAATAAATAACATCATTAAGTTAATCAGCTAACTTCTAATAAATATAATTTTTAGTTAAGTAAATTTCTCTTCTCTAATTCAAGTTTGTTTTAAAGTGTTGTGTTTACCTATAATTTAAATATGTACATATTTTGTTACCACTAATATGAATAAATTGACATTTTAAAAGATATTTGTCTTGCCTTAATAAATAAATAACCCGTTTTAAAGAAAATTGTTGACGATGGTCAATAAGTGTGAACACATCAATATGCTGTCAGTCATCTACGTTATCGCATTTTAAAAAAAACCTTGCAAAAGTTTTTTTTTAATATGGCCGCAACTGGCAAAAGTCAAACCACAACCGACTATTGACAACGAACCCTCGAACATCAACGTTCATAAAGCACGCCGGGGTAAAAGTGCACCGTTATCTGAGTAAAGTCATTCCCATTCAAATTTTCCTTGAGTTCTGAGTGCTTTCACATCGGACCACCGCTTGTGGTCCAAGTATTTTTTTTTTTTTTATTGAAAAAAGGACAAACGAGCAGGAGTCACTCACCTGTTGGTAAGTGACCACCGCCGCCCATGAACATCTGCAATAGCGGTTGAACTTTTAGGTAAGGTAGGTTTACTCACGATGTTTTCCTTCATCGCTGAGCACGTGATAATTCGGTACTTAAAATTAACAATTTCATTGGTGTCGGCGCCAGGGATCACCACTCAGATCGCTCGAGTAAATCAAATTAAAGGCGATATTCATATAAAACCAAAAGTTACATATTACCGCTCCAAATTTTATTTCGTTCAAGACGTTGTGGTGTCTAAAGTGTCTGATAAATGAATCAAAGTAGCGTTTACAAGACTAATGCGAATCATTTCATGAAACGCTGTCGCTTAACACTAATACCACGACCAAAACTTTAACGGACGTGTTTACATACAAATGCAAATTTCGGTATTGCGGCTAAGACACGGATTGTGCTGGACGCCGAAGAAGGAACTGCTAGAGTAAAGTTAAGATTTAAGATGAGGTCCCAAGGCTATTGTGAGTTGTGACATAAACTTAGGTACAATTATCACACGTTGCCAACAACATTCACCAAGTCACATGTGATCTTACTAAATTTCGTCTGATTCATAATGCATTGCGGTGCGTTTAGAAATTAGGGACAATTAAATCTGGACCAAAGCATATCACCACTTCTGTACACAGAGGTACAATGACGCTTTCATGCAGAAAGGTCAACTAACTAAAATTTAATTTTACAAGTGACAATTTATAGATAGCCCCTCACTTCGATTCAAACCGGAACTAAAAGATCCAACCGCCAATGCTTTCGCATATTAAACTATTGATTTGACTAAGAGACCAAATAAATATACAACAACGCAAAGAAAATTAAAAGGTCGTAACGAAATAAAAGAAGCAACAACAAAAACTAAATAGAACAGAATTATCTCCGAGAAAGGTAATCGAGTGAGGGAGACAAATGGCTTAGGGAATGAGGGGACCTGTAGCGAAAATGGAAATAAAGATGATGTTGCGAGAGAAAAAAATATACATACAAGCTCTTTCTTCCAACAATTCGTGTAGACACAAAGCGTAATATTTCTATTCATGACACGATAATAATATAAAGTGATCCAAAGATATTTCTGACTAATGAGATGTACCGATAGCAAACTTAAGTCAAATAAAAGGATAATTAAAGTTTAAATCATTTGATTCCACAATTACGAGCTTATTTAACCGATAAATACGTAAGGGGAATATGTACATTTAGAAAAGTTTCACGCCCTTATCCTCCCACTACGTGGGTAGAAATAGAAATCTTTTTTTTTAAGTTGCTAACATATGTAACTCGATTCAAGACAGAAATGATCATACCATTGTTTTTGTATTAATAATTTACTTTAGATAGTATTATCCAATGTACTGTCAGAGAAAGTATCATGTACATTGCTTAAACATAATTATGTGTATACGTCCATACTTTTCTATATATAAGTTGTAAAATCGCATATGGCAATACTAACTAAACAATCGTGAAAAGTATTGCAAGTGATGATGACGGTTTGGTACTTGTTACTTAAATTAACTTGTAATTTTTCAACTGTCCATTACCATTATGAATAAAAACAGAAAACTTAAACATAGAATTGGAAAACATAACTTTGAGTTTTTTCATTTACTTAAACTCCACTATGCTTATGCACTGTTTTATCTAAAACACCTTAGCACCATAAAATCAATAAACATCGATAGAAATTTCAAGCTCACACAAAATATTTCGTTACTGAATCAACAAATGGCGTACACCAAACGGAATGGAACAATTAGACTTCTGTATTTTTTTTTTTCAAACATAGTCTCAGTTTAGGTTGGCATTAATCTAGAAGCTAGCGATGTTCAAAAAGCTATCCGAAATAATTATAGACATTCATACAAGTCCCGCATGGGAATTACATGAATGGGACCAGCGACCCACAATATCATAGGTGACATGGCAATGCGTCAACTTAATAACATTAGCATTATATTATCCGAGAACATTAAACATCACTTTCATGTTCAACCCGGTGTAACCAACGCCACAGATTAAATATGACAACGCTCTATATAATTAGAGACAATATTTAGCTGTAACGTCGCCCAACCACGCTAGGCGTCCATTATTTTCTAGCTTGCACACCATCACGCACCTTTTGACGTATTGTTAAAGTACAATTATTTTTTATGGTTATCTGCACATCCTTTTGTTAATTAATTACTGTGCCGCGCTCACATTAATTCCGCCTTCGTCATTTGCATATTCGCAACCACTATAATTTTCCCGGAGTAGCTACCTCCCACTAAATATTTAATTAAAAACTTTGTCATATGCCCGTATATATTAGAATGTCTATTGAGTTTCAGTTCATTAACCGCTTTGTGGTGTCTTATGATTATGAACAGCGCTAGACTATAGCCATGATAGCTTATTGTCCGAAGGCTCGCTTTTAATTCAATTTGCTTGATTAACCTGAGTTAAATCCCCGGTGGTAGCACCAACGAAATCGCTAACTTTAAGTGTTTATTTGTTTGTTTAATGGAAAAATCTGGCAAACTAGCAGGAGACTCACCTGATAGAAAGTGCCCACAGCCCACACAGCCGGAGCCCACTTTATTAAAAGGTGGCAACGCATCGCCAAACTTACGAGTGTTGCAAATTTCCATTTCTGTAGGATTATTGTGATTTTATGATGCTATCCATCATGACGATCATTACATCAAAAAGTGTTAAAATTGTAAAACATGCGTTACTCAAGGACTTGAGCTTTATAGTCTCTTGAAGAGTAAAAGAAACATAATATCACCGTAAGTTCAAAGCGTAGTTATACGTTATATGTGTAACTTATATTTGGCAATGTATAAGAAATTCGGGACACATAAATATTTCCACAAAACGTATTACGGTAAATCACAATGGGAAGGTATGAAAGGGAGCTACCCCGTTTCTTCATTAAATACCGAATTTTTTTCCTTATCAACCGTTCATGCTTCAACGTTTCTCTTGGATACAGGACCTTGTATCTATTTATCCGTACATGAATATTGAAACTGTTTATCTCTTTGTGAAGAAATTACACTGCGCAGCGAAAATTGAGGAAACATTTATGAGAGTAGCTATTCTCCATAGATTCTTGAAGTAAGTTTTTTTTTCTTTTGACATTGAAAAAGTTTTATTTGTGTTAAAATAAGTAAATGTGTTATATTTTAAAACGCCGGTAAAGTAAAGGTTTCCTCATTATTACAAAATCATCTAACCTTCACAAAATATTCACCTTAACAAAATATTAATTGAAGATATATATATATATATATATATATATATATATATATATATATACTTAAAAAACATAAATAGAGATGACTCCGTGGCGCAGTCGCCAAGGTATCGGCTTCGGGGTCGGGGTCGTGAGTTCGATTCCCACACGGTACAACTATTTGTATGACCCACAGATAGTTGTTTCGTATCTGGGTGTTTGTCCGTATGAAATTTTTGTTTGTAAAACGTCCTCACAACACAGGATAATGTTATCCTACAATACATTAAATGTTGCCGACGACAAGGAGAACGTATAATATTCTGAATGATTTGGGTCAAGCAAAGTCGGGTCAAGCGACTAGCGACCGATGTATAAATCACGAAAGGTAATACATTGTACATTATTTTATTACAATCCTCTACCTTTGTTGTAGGAGACGGGACATTTTCGTGGAACGATGAAGGGTTAGTCTCCGTTTTTGTGAACGAGACGCAATGTGAATTTCATACTTGATGGTTATATTAGATTTAGACTTAGACATCCATATATTAATACGCGAAGCAAAAACTTTGTACCACTTTTTAAGAAAATTGCATTGACGGAGGAGTACAAAATTTCTCACACTTATAGTTTATTAGCTGCTGCCCGCGACTACGTCTGCGTAGAACAGGCTGAAGGCGTAACATTCATACAGAAAGATTGATACATATAAAAATATGTATATAAATTATGTCTTATTCTGATGTATAAACTATATTATGTAAAGTTTCATTAAAATCCACTCAGTAGTGTTTGCGTGAAAGAGTAACAAACATCCATCCATTCATACAAACTTTTGCGTTTATAATATTATATTAAGTAAGAAAGGATACAGTTTCAGACGTTGACCACAGTTTCATTTTAATGCCCAATCTATTATTGCACCGTTAGCTTAAAGCGGTGTTCGGTACGGATCCCTAATGAAGTTTAGAGCGCCGCGTTCAGCGAAATCGACTTTCGCGGCTAATTACTGGGAACCGACGAAATGGGTACTGTCAAAGTGCGTCGCGCCGCGTCCCAGCCGAGCACGCGAGCGCCCACCCCGGCACGGAAATTTGTATAATACACCGCTATTACTTAATAGAAAGAATGATTTATAACCAACCGCTATCATCACGGCGGCTTTGCGTATATTAATGTGTACATTTATAAATTACATATTATATGGCGATTAAATGGAATGAAGATGTTATGCGGCTACTCCGACAATGGATTTGATATTGCGGCGTGAATGTGATGTAAGCGTGCTTTTATCACTCACGGCTTGTGGGCTTGGTTGTCTTGCGGAAGGCAGCAATGAATTTTTCACTTCGTATTTCTCAGCGTTTTTATGCGATCTCATTAATTATAGGAACAACTTTTGTGGTGCTACGAAGTCGTGCAATAATTACTTCCGAGAGATATTGAAAGTAGCATAAAATTTCCTCGTGACTTTGTAACTGCTGAAAGTATCAAAGAAAATAAGATAATGTTATGGTGAATTGGTCGAAATTGGTAAATTTAATAGATACAGTAGGCAATCCACTGTACAAACCTAGTCAATTCGCTTAAACGTTCCAGAATCTAAAAGCGTCATCATACATCATCATTTATTTTAGCCTATTCAGCGAAATCATCATCATTTCAGCCTATTTGAGTACAGCGAAGCACGATCCTGAGCCATTCATATTCACAGCACATTCATCGACTTCCCGCACATTGCACAGGTCGTAACTCCATCTAGTGGGGATCGTCCCACACTGCGATGGCCAGTGCGAGGCTGCCACTCGCGTAACACATAATTATGAGAATGCATAGTCCTTTAGATGCATAGTCCGGGAGATAGGGGAGAGTCCTGGGAACCTCGACCTAGACGCCTCATGTGTCCTACACGCAGTGGCAGTTTTGCCGTAAAGTCCAATAGGCCCCGGTCTAGGGCGGCCACATATTAGGGGCGGCCAATCGTGACAAAACATTTACCGATGCTAACAAAATATATGATGGGCGCTGAGAATGAGGCGGCCGGAACTTCCTACATGGGCTGGGGCCTAGGGCGGCCAAGACTACAAATCCGCCACTGCCTACACTTCCTAGGTTAGTCCACCGTAGATAACTTGAACCACCAGGCCCCAAACTTCCTACCCGTCCTAAGTTAGTCCATAGCAGATTACTCAAGCCAACATGCTTGAACTACCAAGGGCTCACAACCGTGCCGAAGTCACGTGCCGCTCGGCAGCCGCATTTAGTGCCCCTTGTCACACAACCCAGAGTTCGGTAATTGCGTTACATCCGATCGGCCCCGCGACGAAATTCGAAAACTTTTAATGGCGAATCGCGCGGTGACACCGCGTGTAACATAATTCCCCTCATTCCAACGTTGCTAACGGCTTTATTAGGGAAGGGCAGAAATGTGAAGTGATTTCCGTGTAAATAAATATAACAGACTGTTTTTTTAGTAGTTATTTATTATTCTTGCGTCATCTTTATTTAGTGATTAATTTACATCACTACTTGGATTGGATGAGCCGTGATAAATCATTGTCCAGGCGGTCGCTTTTAATTCATTGTACTCGAACAACCTGAGTTCGATTCCCGGTGCCTGCACCAATGAAATTGTTAATTTTAAGTTCTGACTTATCTATCACACGCCCAGCGGTGAAGGAAAACGTCGTTATGAAACTTGCATATTTTCGAAGAAAGAACAGATGAAAACATTTCAAAGATATGTGAAGTCCACCAATCCGCAATGGTGTCGTTTTTTGGAATATGCTTAATACTATCTGTACAGAGGAGGCCTTTGCCCAGCAGTGGGACACAATATATAGGCTGTTATTACAGGATTTTTTTCTACGACAGTTTTAATATCTTTGATTATATTTATATTCTATCCACTTTATTATGCGCAATACTATCCTTGTGACTTCATGTTTGTGTCAACTAAATAAGTGTATTACGTAAGAGATAATGTAAATAGGGAGCGCGTTTGGGTAGCCCAAAGCATTGAGTTATTCCGAAAGTTTCTTATTTAAAACGATGTTACAAAGAAATTAATCATAATATATTAAAGGTCACCTTATAATTTCTAATAAAATATCTTACATTTCTTTTCTAATAGAGTTTCTGTAAGCTTTATTGTAAGAAGTAAAAAAATATTTAAGAGGACTCTGATAATTATATGTATCAATGGCATCGATAAAACCTATCAGACGATCTTCCCGTATAATAGACTACGTCCGCGTAGAGGGCGTAACATTCAGCCAGAAAGACAGATATACATAAAAATATGTAAATAAATTATAGCCTATGGCTCATTCTGACATATATGCTATATTATAAAGTTTCATTAATATCTATTCATAATTAATATTAATAATTAATAATATTCATAATTAATATTAATATCGATTAATATTCTCAATTCTCGAAAACAAAAACTCCACTTAAGCCGTGTTAAATCAATAACCTAAAAAGCAGCCCCGCTATGAAGGCTCTGTAAATTGGGAGAAGGGGCTTACCGGCTTTAGTTACCGATCCCTTTATTGTTTACGAACAAAGTGCCGCGATTTCATCTAGGTTAAGACGGAAGGTTAATTTATTGCTTTGCCGATGAAATTTTATTGGAAACGTAAACACCGGGTAACTGATATTTACATAAGGAATCGAGAAACTTGAAAATTAAATTGAAAATTTTCCGCTCTACTTTATACGCTGGTCATTTATTAATTAATTTATTTAATTATGCCATAGACCTCCCCCTTAGAACGTCGCAACGAACGACACTTTGCCATTTGCATCCACCGGTTCCCCGCGACTCTTATGATGTCGTTGGTCCACCTAGAGGGAGGCCTTCCAACGCTACGTCTTCCGTTCTAAGGGGGGGGGGGGGGGTCTATGTTCGGGCAGAAATACCGGGACGTACAGAAAGGTAAGTAAGGCCACGCAACAGTCTCCGCTGTTGCACGACTACGCAGGTCCTTTCGGGGAATCACCATGACCTCACAGAGCATCCGGCGTGAACTGGAAGTGTTACAATTCTATAAAGTAACAGGAGCCCACTTCATTAACTATAAGTAATATTTAATCTATCGTTTGTTTTGACAATTTGCATCCTATCATTCCAATTTAACTGGATTAAACTACTCAATCTGTACCGTGACCATGGACTCTATGTGTAAAGTATTCGAAACTGGGAAATAATAAAGAATTAAAAGCGAGAAAAATAATCGGTTAATGAGATTTACTTAACAAGACGTTGTTATCGCGTAAACATTAAAAATAACCATATATCAATAGTTTTGTTTGTATGAAGTTATTCCGTCGCAAAATAACTCACAGCTGAAATAAGGTCTCAGAGCTGATATTTTATCGAAATAACTTAGATGCCAACGAACGGCCAAAGGGAGGTCCCCAATTCGATCCGGTGACCGTCAAACAATTAATTTGGCCGTACACATTGACAAACGGACCGACCGGTATAAATCTACTTCAAATATAATTAAAACCCCGATAGATGCTCCAACTTCTGTTTTCGCACACGAATTTCCTTTGTCGGCTTCAGCCGTACTGTAACAATGTAGCTATATTGCCTTTGATTGCTACACACGGACAGATAAATCTATCTTTCACCATGATACAAAGGCAAAGATAAACTACTGAAATTATCTTCGTATATGTTTAGTTATAGAAGCCGTGTGTCATCCTTTTAGTTAATATTTCAGAGCAAACTGAATTCAAATCCCGATACCAGCACCAATTAAATTCTTAATTTTAAGTGCTGACTTATCACGCACTCAGTAGAGAAGGGATTTGTGAAGAATCCTATACGCTATCCTATTTCCGAAAAAATAACGAAAAAAAAAATGTTTAGAAGACATGTGAAGTCTGCCAATCCATTCCCTAATACTGAGAAAACCTTCTATTCAGAGAAGGTTCCGTTGGAAGGTTCCGTTTAGAAACTTTTTATTGTGAATGTATGGAAACGCCATTTATTGGCAATTTGTTGCGACAAAGGGTAGCGAAAAGTTACTAAAATTATGTTTAAGTTGTTAAGTCTAACTTACAAGTACTCTAAAAAAATCTTTCACTGACTGAGATTACCATTCTCGATACTGACTAGTACATGTTATTTTTCAAGCTGTTTTTTACGGTACGCCATATCTTCCATATAGCTTATCTGATTTATTCAAAGGGGGCTTCTTTATGATAATAAATGTTTCACCCTAATGACGATATAAAACCAGAACTATTATTACATATGAAACATATATTAATATGCATTTGATGCCCAACATGTTACATATTATGGATGTAGGTACTTTAATTTTATTATGATTTGCTGTTGTAACGTCCATCTGCATGGGAAAATATTTCAACTCTCTATTCCCCATGGTCATATTGTTATTAACAGGGTGTATATAATATTAGTTCACCACATTTAAGAAAATTTAAATGACGGGAAATTGTACAGTTTCATTATTTACATTAGTCAGACTTTGCAAGTTCTTTGGGCAGATATTAAAACATAAAATCATCCGTACTATTATATTATAAACGCGAAAGATGTGATGATGTTAGTTAAACTTTACAAGTTCATTGGGCAGATATTAGAACATAAAATCATCCGTACTATTATATTATAAACGCGAAAGATGTGATGATGAATGTTTGTTACTCTTTCACGCAAATACTACTGAATGGATTTTAATGAAACTTTACAATAATATAGCTTTTACATCAGAATATTTTAAGATTCAAACAGAAAGACAGATGTACATATTTTATGTATATCTGTCTTTCTGTCTGAATGCATTCTATTCTTCAGCATATTCTACAACATAACAAGTATGCTATCAGGAAAACGTTCATTAATTAGTGAACGTTTATCTATCCGGATATCTGCGAATTTATTTTCATCAAATACTAACGAATATGACTTTAATGTTGTTCTCTTTCTGTGTTATTGTGTCTTAACATTTCTCATTCACAACGTAACTCAGTGTGCGGATCTTATCAGGGCCATTTAAAACTTTTGACGGAGCGCGGGCAAACGTATAAAGTTGCCGAAATTTATACGAGAGACGTTTGAATATAAGCGACGATAAAGAGAGAAATGTTAAGCACTTTCGGCTTAGGGATATCCTGTGATGTTGGTAATTCGACGAAAGAGAAACGCCTTCATTGAGTAAACTTTTGTATGAAGAAACATTTGTTCTTTATTTGTATCGTTGGCGGATAGCATCTTAATTCTATATATCACTATTTCCATTCACGAATGTATGTAAAATGTTTAGTGTGATGAATTATCCGTTGATAGTAAATTGATACGGAATATGTTAAGTATTTTACGATGGGTAGTAAAATATGTAAAAGTACAGAAATAATTTATATCTACCGGTTTAATTTTGTTACAGCTTTACTTGGCAACTGGTTTTTTTTTAATGAAAATAATTATATACATAAAGTAAGATTCTGTATTTGTCAAAAAAATGTAATACATACATAATGACTCCGTGGTGCAGTTGTCAAGGCGTGTGCTTGGGCGTCGGGAGTCGTGGATTCGATCCCCACCAGGGACAACTATTTGGCATCTTGGTGTTTGTCCAAGAGAAATTTATGTTTTTATTACGTCGTTACAATACACGATAATGTTATCCTAAAGTAAGAGTAATATGAAAAAAAAAAACATTCTACTAAAATTTCATACCAGATATTTAGTTTGAGATATCGATAGGTCTATATCCCCACAAATATATATGATATAGACCCACAAATAACTAACATGTTAAGAATTAAACAACAGCCATCATTCTGTAGTGAAATTCGAGTTTTATTCGAGACACGGAAAATATTCCATACGTTTCATCTTCCACAGATCGAGCCGTAGAAACTTTCGTCTAAGTTGAAAATTCCGACGAGGCATTAGCAAGTAACTTTAGAGGTATTAAATTGTTCTCATCCCTCCCCAACGCGACAGAATTATAAATACGAAGGTCTACCTATCGGAGGGAAGATACATCCTTATCACCGCTCAATAGGATTGAAATTACAACGTTAGCACGTGGGTCAACACTCAAATTAGCAAACTAAGGTCCTGTTCAAAGCTTCGGATAATATCAATAAGCTATACTTTGGCAACTTAACTTATTTACCATGAACTCTTGGATATTTACTCGTAATAGTTATCGGAAGTGGAAATCACTCCAGATCAATAGAATTTTCGAAGTAAAACTTCTTTAGGCGCGAGTAGGGAGTAACTCAGTTTTTTTCTGACTGAAGTAACGTCATAAGTATATGTCATATTTTAAAAATATGACATACACTTATGACGTTACTAAATATTTAATCATTTCAGTGATTTATGCCGTCAACGCCAAAGAAGTTTTACTTCAATCGCGCGTAAAGGTTACACGCACACACTTTTTTATGGATATTAACCACTGTCAAGCACCATCAACGCACAATTAAATTCGTCGAAGATCAAGTTGTTCTAACTGGCTTTGCGATAAGAATTATCTCTATGTCTTTGTTAGTAACTTTCATTTAATTTGTTACCCTTACCTCACCTTACTCGTTTTACTGACTTTCTGCGAACGGGTGCCAGACTGAAAAAACTGTAAGGCTGTAAGATATTTACTGTGCTATTTTCATAGCCTTGAAAAAATACTAATTGTAATTTTATTGATGACTCGGTGGGAAAGTCTCAAAAGTGGTGTGTGTTCGATTCCCTCAAGTATTTTTGTTTTCACGTTCAATTTTAACTTCAATTTAACAACTATTAACGGCATCCATCTCCTCGAAATAGATTGACGTGTTTAGTGTCTCGATACGCTAAGCCGGGATAGCGTTCCCAAAAGAATATTTTCGCTCAGAGCTTCCCAGAATTCGCTCGTGGTATATTTAGTTCTTGAAGTCAAGATACAATCCGTTTAAAGTTGTTCAAACTAATATACTTTTGTTGTTTTCAGCGCTAATTGAAGTAGCTCCAACGGTTGTAATTTCAATTCATAACTTCGCCACGGCTCGGGCAGAACTAGCCTCTTGAATTCAGAACGACTGAAACGCCCCCGTTCGCCCAGTTTTGATTCCATTACGGCACTGAGAAAGTGAAACTGCAATGCAATTCGCCAAATTACCGCCGCTTATCATGCCACCTAGCTGGGAGCGGAATGGAGTTGGAAGTTTCGAGGGGAGTTTTATCAAATTTACGTACACTACTTTTCGACGGTACGACAGAGTTAGTTCCAGTAATATTGTTAGACTAGGAATATTTTGTTTGGTGTTTATTAACAACAACGACTATAGACCACCACTACATCATGTGGATGGTAATCAAGCACTTACTAGTAGCTAGTAGAATTAAACTATGTTTCGTTATCGCTTCAATTTTTTGTATGAAAATTGTTGTGCAAGCGAGCAAGCGGATCACAAGATTAGGTGATTACCATTACTGATGGGACATGTAAAACACCTCAGGCGTTGACGATACGATTTTATAAAGTAGGCCCCGGCTACCTCACTCAGCAGACGAATCGCGAAAGTATAACAAACTCACTCTTCTTCTCTTCTGTGAGTTTGTGGTAAAGTTTTAATTCCAGTGCCGGTACCAATGCACGAACAATTGCATTTACAATTTAAACAAATATGTTCGTTCTAAATTATCACAGGTTTGACAGTGAAGGAAACAATTTTTGTGATGACATTTTCATTTATGAATGAATTATACAAACAAAATGCATTTCGAAGATAAATTCAAATTATATTTAAAATAAAAATAGTATTTGTACTTATTCGAAATTTGTGCTTCAAAATCTCAACATATCAGTAAAGGTCTAGTAACGAGGGTACACTGTCAATCACTAAGAAATATGTATAGAGACCGTAATCACTTATCACCGGGCGATATATGTATTGAGGCCGTAATCACTTAACGACATGCGAACCGCCGGCTCGCTTGACATCTTTTCGCATAAAAAAGTATGTATATCTTGTTACTTGAACGATTGCTACAAAGAGTATCTCGGGCGGTTAAAACGAAGGTATCTGTTGCAGTAGCGGTTGCTATATCAAAGGGATGCAGCTACCTCAGTGGGCTAGCAGGGGTCGTCTCACGTGTGCAGTGGGGCGCGTAAGCCCCTAGCTACGGTTACACCCTGGCCAGACAGCGTGGCAACTCGGTGCATTACAAAGCTAATTATGCTGCGGGTAGCGCGTTGAAGGGATTTCCTTGCACAATGCGAGAAATCAATACCTTGTGAAATACCTGTACTCGTAAAGTACCTCGGAGCTGTATTTGATTTATGGCACCATTATTAAAACGGTAAGAACCGCAGCCATCGACATAGCTCGCCGGATTTGCAATGCCGATTGCATGGCTGATGTGTTGGCGCTGGCAACACTGTAGACCGGATATGACGTTATCTACTCGAGCCAAGGGAGACATGGTCGCATGGTGCAGTGGTCACTTGGATTTCGGCTGCGTTCCCGGACGGTGATACAACCACTAGTGCTACTTGTCGTTATAATAGTTGTTTATATTCAAGTTCAGTAATAGTTAAAATATTAGAATCAAGGCAAAAACGTTAGAATTCTTATAGATGGGGAGTTAAAGTTCCCGAATGGCGACCACGAACCGGAAGAGCCTACCTTAGATGGACCAACGACATCGTAAGAGTCGCGGGCAACCGGTGGTTGCACATGGCAGAGTGTCGTTCATTGTGGCGTTCTAAGGGGGAGACCTATGTTCAACAGTGGACGTCTTGCGGCTGATGACGATGATGATTTTTAAAAAATGTTACAAGTTAAAAAAATTTAACTGAAAAATTTTTTTTACAGAAAACAACACAAATTGTGTATATTATGAAATACTAAAAATTAGGAGGGACTTTTAAACGGGAAGTAAAATATAATAAAGGTTACTAATATAGGTATGTTCAATATTTTAATTGAAAAGAAAACTCATTACTCGATCTATTTGTTTGTAAATTGCATCACTTATACTATAATATTTTATATACATTGATTTTAGAAATTTAAAGTTTTTATAGTGTCTCTGCATTTAAGATTAAACATTAAAACTTGTAAGAAAAGTACGACAGGCCGGGAATGCCGAAGACGTGGGTTCGATTCCCACAACGGCGACAATCTTTGTCAATTCGATTCGTTTTCAATCTCCGTAAGTATGACCATGTATCTTCCTTCCGTGATCACCTTCAGTGGCTACCTATACGCCAACGACGCTCTCTAAGAGCACTGACTACTTTGTACTCTCTCCCGAACTCGCCTTCTACCCCATCTTACTTATCTCATTAATTTCAATATGTATGTGCTGTCAACAACAAAAACCTTCGCTCTTCACATAATCGTCTTCTGGTATGTCCATCTCACCGTTCTGACTTCATGCACTCTTCTTTCTTTATCCAGTCCATCCTCCTGTGAAATGAGCTTCCTATAATATATATATACGTATTTCTTTTATATTGATTATATTTATTGTGTGTATTTATTTATAATTTTAGAATATTACTTATCTCAACATAAACAAATAATATCAGATATGTAGCTTGTAAGTTATGTAGCTTGTAAGTTTCAGTTGTAGTTCTTCTTTTTTTGTCTTTCTGTGCACCTACCTAATCTTCTCTGTACCTTTTCTACAAGTTTTAATGTTCATTGATTTTAATTTTGTTACAGTATGAAATGCGAGCACTTTACTTTCTTTTGATGTCTATAATGTATAATCTTCCATTTCTCGCCGATGTTCTGTAAGGCCCGCAGACTAGCCTGGCTATTTGCAAAGGCCCTGTCACAGTAACGTAACGAATATAATGCGCACCCCAGCAAGGCGTACCAACCGCAACGCACACGATAGACGTACAGACCGCCGATAAACTGAACCAATAACAAACGAACAACCAAACTCTACGCGGTCGGGCACAAATTTGCTGAAACGCAAGTTAACTTGCACCAAAGTCCAAGTTAACAGGCGGCGGGCTCATTAAGTTCGGGCTTAAAGCCTTAGACATGTTGCGAGGCTCTTAAATATGCATGACTAGTCTATACCCCGCAAAGGTACAGGGTGTTTTGGGCCCCTGAATATTTGATACCACTCGAATTATCCGCGCGGCGGGCGAATTGATGAAGACTTCATCTAATTTATACCGTTGGCATGGGTTTTTCTTGTGATGGAGTTTGTGAAAATTTAATCTCTTTTCCCTTTTTGGCAACAAAGTTAAAATAAACTTCTAAATACCTAAATAAGGTCTCATTTTGTGACCTATATATGGGTATAGCTGATAATAGTTATTTCAGTTATTTCAATTTTAGATTTAATCATATTAACATATTGAAATTGATACCTGAATTAATTAGGCTCGCGAATTAATTATAAAATAAGTTAGTACGTAACTACGGACATTCCAAAATAGATTAAACTTAATTTTCATATGTGCGTAAAGCTACCAATATCAGATAGGTTAAGGACAAGTAAGCATATACAATAATGCAAGCTTACCGACTACTGATATTCGAACGTTTGTATCCAAACTGTATAAAAAAATGTTTGTTTGTAAAGAACATTACCTTAATTTTGCCAAAATTATCCATCAAAAAACACATTTGCGTACTCAACAGAACTACTAACAGTTCAATCGTGAAGTTGTTAGCTGGTTATCTTCTTAATTTTTTTTTTAGAATTTTTTTTAGAAATTTTTTTAGGGACGTTAGGACCAGTAATATACGTACTATAATTTGTATAATAAGTAATATAAATATGATGTAATCGTTGAATAAAATGTTTAATTAAAATTGTCATGACTGATGTATCCTTGTATTGTATTTTAAACTTATTTCAAGTTTGCATCAAAGTATAGGCAACACTAAATAAACAATGCAGTACATGTGCCAAATGTGAAGATTTTGTTAATTTTTATTTAACTGTTTAAATGAGTTTTGTACACGTTTTATGTTAAATTATATTGTACCAAAACCAATAATTTAACAACACCGCCACCGAATCATGCATACATCCTGGCTAAAATTACTTTTGTACCGTGCAAAGGTAATCAAACTATTTTAACCGCACAGTTGAAGCCACTTAATATTACACATATGAATAAGACAACAGCCTGTATCCATCGGCTCTCAGAACGAAGGTAAGGGCCGATCGAGTGTCAGCGGCGCGCGCCGGGCGGCGGGGCGAGTGTTTAAAATCCCGAGGTCATTGCCACGGCCGTGACGGGCAGGCGTGTCGTGCTTTAATCTTCGACGAGCTTCCACAAGCTTCCATGCAATGCGATTACGCGTGACGTCACCGACGCCTGATTTTCCAATACTTTACTAGACGTTACGTTGACGCAGAACCCTCGCGTCAACTTATTTTTGGCGATATCCTTTTAGTAAGTAAAAGAAATACGTATGACCACCCCGTTAAGATATTTTGGTATTTATTATATAACTTTATTTTAATAGGCTAACACCCGGTTTCTGAAACACTGGTCATCGTAGAAATTAAATAATCAGTTGTCAAATGCCATTTAAGTTGCCTAAAGGATTGTTAAACTCCGAATTGATCAGAATGATCTTCTTATTGATCAGAATTGTCTCAGAAACCGGGCCTAGTAACCGGGATAAGTATCAATAAAGCGTTGTAACCTCACTCACCAGACGAAACGCGAAAGTATTATACTTTCACTTTACGCCGGTCTTCTGTGAGGTCGTGGTACTTGCTCAGACGAGCCTGCCCATTCGTGCAACAGCCGAGGCTGCTGCATCGCCCTAACAAGTTACCAAGTTGTACAAGAATCATGTTAAGGGGAAACCCCTTATCTCTGCACACCACCGGCTGTTCATGTATGTACACACGTGACATGTGATCAGACTGACTGACAGTGCGTGGAAGAAATCCAGAAAGGTAAAACATATTGTTGCATTTGGGATTCGAACTCCTTACTATCTGAATTCGCAAGTTGCCATCACGGCGTAAGCAACCAGAGCCCATTCGTTAACGTGAAGTGTATTTCGTTTCTTACAATGAAACTGCGATATGAGCCCTTTATACTGATTTGATATTATTTATTTAAGCCCCTTTTGAATATACACTGTAGGGAGATGGAATCTCATTATTTTCGCGGCGAATTTAAGGAATATGCCGAGCGAAAATGCGTGGAATTGCTCGATTTTATGCTCTCCTATTACTTTTTTCATACCTTTAGTATTCGAAGCTGTTATTATATGAAATATTGTCGTCATACCTATTTTCTTATGAATTTAAAACAAACTAACTTAACCAGCTGTTAGTCGTATTGAAGACCTTCCTTTAATAAATATTTCCAACTACTCATATTTTCCTTATTAAAGCATTCCAAATATCTTTTTTCATGCGAAAAGTTGGCTAGCGATCTGGTGTTTTACCTGATCTTACGTGATTCCACATTGACATTTACAACACCTAGGTATTATAGATGCGACGCTTACCTTAAAAAGTCAACCCCTGTTACCTTACCCATCAGACGAACACCAGATTATATCCCCTTTTCAGATCGGCCTTCTATGAGGCTGTTACTTCTTCAGATGAGCCAGCCCACTCGTAAAACATAAGCTTCTATGTGGTCTTACGACAGTAGAAGTGAAATTCTGTTCATATTCAGTGAGATAAGTGAAACATTTTAAACGATAGAAGAATTTTCAATGCATTAAGTAAAAAAAGTTGTACTGAAAAAAGTTATACAGTTTAAAAAAAAAGAAAAAAAGTATCAGCCTATACATGTCTCACTGCCCAGCAGTGACAAGACCACCTCTATAGGGGGGGTATCAGGGCATAGTCCTAATGCGGGTTAGCGGACTTCACGTATTTCGAAATATTTTTTTATAATTATTTCGAAAATATGCAGGTTTCCTCACGATAATTTCCTTCACCGCTGAGCACGTGATAATACAGCAATTGAAGTTAGCAATTTAATGGTTGCCGGCACCGGGGATCAAACTCGGGTTGCTCCAGTATAATGAATTAAAGGCGAACGCCCGGACACTGAGCTATCACGGCTCTTATTATTATTTTTTCAATACACGGATCATAATTAAAATATGTTTTTATAATAAATAAATAACATGAAAGAAACCTTATGAATGACGTTTCGTTTTGACTAACCGACTGTTCTAATGGGTAGTGATCCTGCATTTTGCGCCAGAGGGTGTGGGTTCCATCCCCACTACTTGAATATAGTTATATATATTGTTTGATGAATACCATAGTGTTTTACCAGTGTCTGGATGTTTATATATTTGTAAAATTTATTTATTTCATAATGTTACCCTAACGTAAGGGCAATGTTTTAATAAAAAGATGACTTCAGATGAAGTCGTTAAAACTAAGAACTAACAACCGATTAGCAAATTCAGGGCAATGAGCAACCAATGCTCTACGCCACAATGAACAAAACATTACCAACACTCCCGCACATATTTTTCAATTTATGTAATCCACATTACGCCTTAGATGAGCGGTAGCGCGTACGTGAAATATACGCTGAGGGCAACGCAATATATCCACATGAAGAGCATGAAGAAATAATTCCGGGGCGCCCCGGGATTTCAAATAGCACTGCGGCTGCCATTCCTTATGACTGGGTTACCTTACTTACAATTTAATGGGCGAGTTAGGCGTATCGCGTAACTTTACTCCGTGGCGCAATTGCCAAGGCATTGGCTTCGGCGGGCCTTAGATTCGATTCCCAAACGGAACAACTGTTTTTGTGAACTACACAAAATTGTTTCGGATCTGGGTGTTTGTTCACGTGAAATTTGTGTATGTGAAACATCCTTACAACACAGGATAATATTATTTTACCGTTAGCAACGTTTACGAAAAGAAGACTAAGATCTTTCAAGGTCGCAATGGTCAATGGGACTTACTACTCAGCCCCTGCCTTACAAAATACCATAGGCATGCGCAGTTAGATTGTTAATCCACGATTAAGATCTGACAGGTCTTCTTCTTCTTACTGAGGCAAAAAATAGATATTTTTGCATCAGGTACGTACGTCACATGTTTTAATTATGATTTATTATTTAAATAAATGTACAGGATTACAGGTAATCCAAGAAAAATATGTTACAAATTTTATAACAAAACTAAAGGCTAAACAAAACCACATGTCATGACTATTATAATTTCTAATTACGTTGACTAAAACATGTTGGGCAGTGTACCTTGGGAGTAGAAAATTGCCTACATAGTTCCACAGTAATAGGAAAATAAGAAATTTATTGTTTCATTTCATGAAATCCTCTTAACTTAGCTTCTAGGCCTCAAACTTTCACTAAAATTGACTATGCTATATATTCGCTAAATCATTAAAATTAAAATTTGTAGAAAAATTGTATGCTAGTCAATTTTATAGACGACAGTCAGAGTAAATAAAAAATATTACGCTATGTAATGCCTTAGAAATGATTTTCACTTATTAATCACGTCATTTAAGTATTATTTTTTGGGGGAATATTTGGTTTATAATTTACAAAATTGAATAATATTATCTATCGGTGAAGGACACACTTTAAGGTTGAAATATTCAATTCACTATTGAAGTCATCATCATAATTTCAGACTGTTTTAGTCTACCGCTAAATATAGGCCCTAAGATAAAGCACGATCCTGATATTAACGTAATAAAACTTATGGTAAGCGACAACCACCGCCCATCGATAATCGCCATCGGTGGCGACGCACCTGCAACACCCGTTGCACGTGCGTCGCCACCTTTTAATGAGGTAGCCCCGGCTACTTCACGTTCACTCATCGGACGAATCACAGAAGTTTAACACTTCCGCTTCACGCCGGTCTTCTGTGAGGTCAATTTACTTCCCGGACCTGGCCATTCCTGCAACAGCAAAGGCTGTTGCATGCAAAAGAAGTAAAGAAAATGGCCACAATTTTTTTAAGTCGTATTCAATGTTAATATGTTAATAAATAAATTAAGGATCAAATTATAAAAATACAATAAAACGAACTGTTATTGCAAGTAATCGGTTTTTCTATCACCATTAAATATATAAGTGCTCGTGTTGCGTTCAATGAACAAACTTACAACAACATAAAAGAACACCAAGTAAAAATATTCATTGCATTAATCTATGATGTTTAAAAATAATAATGATACAGAAATATAAATAAATATGCACGACTTTAACAATCGATAGGTATTATCGGTATCAAACCCTTTGCTCTGCATTGGGAATCAAATCTCTAGCGAATTGTAAGCTGTAAACAATTTCTCTGCAATAACGAGACGTAGTGATGAAAAACTATAAGAAAATAATGTCGATTGTCTATTCATTAATACAGTAATTAAGTACATTATATAAAGTTATAAATTTTAAATGTCCAAAATTTTATTAAGGTTTCTTCAATTTTTTTTTTTTTTTAATTTTGGTGTTTACCGTATATTTTTCGATGATGTATTGATCTGCTGATACCGTTACGGTTGATTTATTACAGATTTGCAAAAAAAGGTTTTGCGTGTTTAACAATGAACTAAAAATTATTTTCAAAATCAACCGTTTCAACGTTTCGTAGTCGACGTACGCTAGTTGTTCCTAGAGAACAGCGCATCCCTACGCGTTGGCGGATGTGACGTCACGGGGCCGCCGTGCTAATGGCTAATGCGTGTCTCCGGAAGCCGTCGCCCGGACGTGGGGCGACCATCTCGCGAAATTATCATTTAACGTTTTATTGCCCCGCCATCGGGGACGACGGCGCGGTCGTGTGTCGGGATAACTGCCTTGTTTTGTTTAGGCGTAGGGGTGGGCAGAGAAGGGATTTGGAGGTGAGCGAGTGTATTGTGTATTGCGGCACTTGCTAGACGGTGATAATCATTCACAACCCTATATGCGCGTAGTGAAATCATTATTAATGTAGTTAAAACAATTGCACGTGTGTTACTGACAGCATATGTATATAAGGCCGCGGGAACCTGTGTAGCCATAGTTTATAAGGAGAGGCCTACGCAGTGGACAAACATGATGACGATGAGAAAGAGATGAGGCCTTGTACCCTACTTCAATTAACGGCTTTTAAACAAATGCCCAGAAGTTGTAGTTGTGTAGGAATTTCTTAAAATATGTATCTCATGTACCGTGATAGTAAGACAGTTGAAATTTTCACAGATTGTATGTATCTATGTATTTCTTTTGCTGCTATAACAACAAATAACTAAAAAATAGAATAAAAAAATATTTAAGTGGGGCTCCCATACAATACTAACCAATATTTAATGCGCTGTGAAATTGTAATATTTAAGATAGAAATGGAGAAAGTAAACGCAATACATAAAACAGAGACAGAAGAAAGCTCCAAAAGCTTATTCTTTATACATAAGAGAGTACTAAATATGAAAATGTCAGTGCGGAATGGAGGTGGAAATTTCTTTCGAATCCGCGAACATTTCTCGACGGAACAAACCCACTGAAATATCCTTGTGTACATATAAAACACGTCACAAATCATACGGCGGAATTCCTAAGTTACTGCTCTCCGGGACGTCTACGTACAAAAATCTATACAATTCCAGCTTATGTGCAACCACAAAAATGTCTGTACTCGTGTCCGTCTGTCTAAGAAGAAAAAAAATTGAAACACGTTATTATAGGTACATAATCGAAAAACTTAGTGCCACTTAGTGAAACTTTATGACCTGAGGTGACCTCTTAGAGGTAGGTCCTTAGAAAATTAAACTACCTTAGAAAATGTCTCTGAAACACCATTACCGCAGAGACCAAAAGCATACTCAACGTTATTCTAAGTAAACATTTCATAATTATCGCCTTCATTAGATTGGAAAATCTTGAATTCGTCTCAACATCAACTCATTCTATCCAATAAATCACAACTTAGGACGTAGTTTTTGAAGTCGAGACAATTGCTTACAACTAGTAGTCAAAATTGATGTAACTAGTAAAATTTAAACCTATTTAACTTCCCCTGTCCCTGATTGATTCTATCTGACTAATCGTCGAACCGACCATAAATAATTATTCAAACTACAGTAACTAAAAAAATAATATTGTCTATTCGGATCACGTTTTCACGGTAGAGCGCATTGTATTAATAATCTTAAATATTTCACAGACATAGACGGGATTCGCAACTAGTATAGCGATATTTCCACCCCGGGATGCGTCCGCTCGCACGGGAGTGGCTTTGTGAGGCCTTTTTAGAGCAGCTCTTTGTGCGAGGACAGATTTGATTCCCCGTTTGAGATACTTGAAATGAAAGCTGGCGTATGGAAAATGTTTACTCTTTGCATACGGAGGTACGTATGTGCAGCAGTGAAATTTTGTCACTAAACTCTAACCTCAATACATAGATACATATTTATGATAAGAATTGAAACAGGCTTCTGAAACGAATTCTAGAAGGACACGTTCGTTAAATAAGAATAAGAGCTTAGTTTAATTAAGACGGGTGTACTAAGTATGGTATCCTAAAGTCTAATCCCAGTGACAGGTTACAGATTTCTTGATATTTTATCTTCACAATTTATTTCATATTCAATTATATTAATAATAAAGTTAAGTAACATATTTTATGTGAAAAGTTGCCAAACGAGCAGACGGTTCACCTGATAGTAAATGAATACCGCCGCCCATGGACATCCTTTTGAAAACCTTTGACCTTTGACCTTTTGAAAATTGGGCTCCGGCTACCTCACTCACCAGACAAAACGCGAAAGTATTTGTCATACTTCCACTTTACGCTGCAACAGCCGAGTCTGCTGCGTGGCCCTACCAACGTAAAGTTGAGAGACATAAGTGCAATGAACAATGCATGAATACCAGTATTTGGTTTTGATTAAAGTAGTTACAGCGAATTCAACAGTACGCGCCCGAACACTGTATCATCACAGCTCCAAATAAATATGTAAAACATGCATGGACTTAAATTTTGTATTAAGTTATTATAATGCTAATCTCCGCACTTAAGACTAAATATTAGATCATTTGTAGAAATATGGACGAAAAGTTTTTCGCCCACCACGAGATTAGAACCCGCGTGTTCCGGAATCGCGCCCAGACGCTTTAACCACTAAGCTAAACGGCTGAGTGTCAAACCGACGAAAATGTTAACGTATATTCTATTATTTATCAACATTTTATTTTTTGCATTTTAGGCAATGCTTAGCGCATCTATTGTTATGCCCTTTACAGCACAAACAATTTCGAATAAAATGATAATTAACAACGATTATTCGATCGAGACATTGTCTCCATCGCTATTGAAATTTAAATTTTGTATTAAGTAAGTCTTTATAGTGCTAATATCTGAACTAATCTATGTATATTAAATTCTCGTGTCACAATATTAGTTGCCATACTCCTTCGAAACGGTTTGATCGACTTTTATGAAATTTTATATGTACATTTTATAAGTCTGAGAATACTTTATATGGCAAAACAAATGTCAGCTAGTGTTTGTAAAAAATGGACTAAATGACATTCATAGACGTTGAATAGACTGGAGTACCTATTTATGGTCGTGGTAATAGTCAGGAAGTGACTTCGATTGATAGACTCAAAAACGCACGACAAGCAATCCGAAGTGCCTATTTACGAATTGATACAAATCGCTCCTCCTCGTACAAGTTCCTCCGAAACCTGACCCCCTAAACATCGCCCCTACCACGCGACTAATGTGTTTTCGAACAATAATTTCCATCGGGGCCGCGTTAGAATTCGGCGCGGTCCCGCGGCGCTGTCAATGCGACCTGACGTAGGTAAATTGTGCCGCTATCGATGTTGCGTCGCAGTCCGTACGTGACCCCGTGGAATCGGTAATTGGTAGGGGATTTCAGGCCTCTGGGTACGATGAGACTCCGCGTTGGTGAATGGGTTTACGTGTCGCGCTAACCTGTCCACCCATCGTAAACGTTTCTGTTTCATTGTACAGAAATGGCTACGGATAAGTTATTACTTCGGTCGTAAAGGAAATCACCATACCGACCAAGCAAAACGCAAGTATAAATTCACTTATGCTTTTTTATATGACGAGCTGACGGTTCACCTGATGCTAAGTGGGCTTTCAGATCCGTTGCCGCCTTTTAATATAATGGAACCCGACAACCTCACTCGCCAGACGCAAAGTTACTTCACGCCACTTCTTCTTTCCGACATTATTCTGCTAGGCCTTGGCACTGTCCGGAAGAGCCTGCCCATTCGCCCAACAACAGAAGCCAGACCCTACCATAGTCATTAATAAAATTGGAGCTTTCTATTTATCTATTATTCTTCCACAACGTTCAACGACTCTGAAAATCTGCTGCACGGAGTCTCATTATGTGTAAATATGTATAAACTTGTATTGTATTGTTAATCCTCTTCTTCCGAAAGCTTCTTCATATAGATATTATTCTGTAGCCGAGCAGTCCTTTCTAATAACAAAATAAATGTATAACACATAAACGAAAGCCTCCAGAACATCTTGAAGTCGTCTCATTATTGAATAGGTCTTAGTTTTACCGTCTGCGAGAGCCCGGAATAAGTCTAAACTAAGAGATAAATCTTGATTTTGTCCATAATTAATTTCAGCTTCACTTTATTTCATAGTCATCTTATTCATTTATATTAATAGAGCTCGCTCGCCGACAACGTAACACGTACGCCGTCTAGAAAGGTTGGAACAATGGTCACAACAACCGGCGTATAATATCGCATCTAGTGCGCGAATTTTTTGTAAAACCGTTTCGGCTCAAAAAACCTAAGATGAAAGGTTGCTTTGATATTCTTGTTCCGCTACGAGCGTAAGTATGTCACGTTTGAACAAATACGCGAAAAACATGTCCTTATGTTAAACGAATCAAAACCGTTTCTGAGTATATCAAATATACCTTTACAATGAGATCCTTACAACTACTCACCTGTAGGGTATTTTAATTAAACGCAATCCAATGCTCGCTTTGTTATTCGAGGTGACGAAGAGCATTGTGATGAACTGCAATGGACGTGTAATAAGAGAACGCTTCGATCTCTTGTGTTTATAAGGAAAATACGGACCTCAAATTTCGCCAACCTTTATTTGCATGGTGAGGTAAATTACCGCCATTGATGGTTTCAGGATAAAGATGGCGTCAGGCTTCCACGAAAATGTGTCGCGTGTAGCAAACATTTTTTCTTGAGGATTTATTCCAAATCGTAGAATCAGATACTATCTACGATACATACATACCTACTTACATGTAGTGCAGTATATGTATAAAAGTTTATAAAAGCATGAATATTTGAAAATATTCGATATTAAATGTAAAATCTAAAATATAATCCATATTAAAATTATAGATACGAATCTGTCTGTCTGTCTCGCTTTCACGCCAAAACTACTGAACCGATTTAAATGAAATTTAGTACACAAATAGTCTAGAGCCTGAAAAAGGACAAAGGCTATTTTTAAAT
Source organism: Iphiclides podalirius (assembly GCA_933534255.1). Lineage (NCBI taxonomy): Eukaryota > Metazoa > Arthropoda > Insecta > Lepidoptera > Papilionidae > Iphiclides > Iphiclides podalirius. The sequence goes on from OW152826.1 coordinate 13,675,020, forward strand.
TGGAAAAAAATGTTGTAAAGGGTTGAAAGGTTAAAGAAAGACATTTATTTAAGGGCTTCAACGTGAGCGAAGCCGTGGGCGAAAAGCTAGCGTGTTTATATTTTAGATTTATTTTAGATCTTTCTAACTATAGAAAAGCATTAGATAAAATTACACAGTCGTATACGTATGTTCGTTGTCCCAAAAAAGGTTATTTACAGAAAAATCACAGAAACATTTGGAGGATTAAACATATTTTGATCCATTTTCCACTACTAATTAGGCCAAAACAAAAAGAGGACTAACGACAATAAAACAACAAAGCCCTCCGCGCTGGCCGTTTTAAAAATCCCCGGCGAAGGATATGTGGGAATTACGTAATTCTAATTACGGCAAAAACTCGCTTTGCGTTGTTAATGGCGGGTTTTTGTTCGGGGTCTGGACGCGCGAGGCAAATTTGCGATTTGGTTTCACTGGGCGCTGTAAGTATTTATACATCAAAAGCTTAGCACAACCGACACCAATATGTAAACAAGAAAGGTGAAAGCAGAAAGCCTAGCTGCATATGACAAGATATAGAAGAGGAATGGTTTTTTTCTCGCTCAAAGGTTAAGCATAACTAGTCATAGCCACTATGTAAGCAAGAAAGCTGAATATCCTAGACTTATCGCTGCTGGTGACAAGATATAGAAGAGGGCTTGTTCTTTTCTCACTCAGAGGTTAAGCATAACTAATCATAACCAATATGTAAACAAGGAAGTTGAATATCCTAGACTTATCACCTCTGGTGATACGATATAGAATAGGGATGGCTCTTTTTTCACTCAAAGGTTAAGCATAACTATTCAGCGACGAAATATAGCTAGCGTTCTTGGCACCATGTCGCGTAGACTAGGTTGCTTATATAACATGTTATTTAAAATTATATAAATTTTTTGTCTATATTTCTTTTATTTCTCACATTTCAAGTGTATTCGATTCCCACCGGGACGAAAAACTTTTCGTCCTTTTTTCTAAAAATTTTAATGCTTCATCTTAAGTGCAAAGATTAGCACTATACAAACTTATAAATTATATATAGCAATGTGGTAACTGCGGTAGGGCCATGCAACAATGTTCGCTGTTGCACGAATGGGCAGGTCCATCCGGATTAGTACCACGACCTCACAAACGACCAGCGTGAAGTAGAAGTGTTACAATTCTGCGTTTCGTCTGATGAGTAAGGTAGCCGGGGCCCACTTTATCAAAAGGTGGCAACGCCAGGCCATTTTCATTAAAAAATATAGCAATGGATTGAACGAATGAATATTTTTTTTCTTTTTTTTTTCAAAAAACAGAACACTTACGTATATTTATGAAATTTATGGTCCTATATAATAATATGTGAAGTCTGCCAGTCCGCAGTGCTGTCGCATGGAGCTCTAATACCCTCTGCATAGATTAGGCCTTTGCCTAGGGCTGGGACATATATAGGTTGTTACTATTAACAATAAATGTAGTTTAGCATTACGTTATTTATGTAGCTATTATTGTTAGTAATAACAATAAATTTAATTAGGATTTTTTAATTTTTTTTTATTTTATTTGGTACATAGAACAGCAAACAGTACAATAACTAATAATGGCTTAGCAATAAACTTAATAATGGCAACTAATACATTAAAAGGCAAGCTTAGATATCACTAAACAATATTAACTTATAACTTATAAATTTAAAAACAAAAGGGAAAGGGAAAAACTATTGAAAAGTAACTAAATAAAAGAGTAAAAATAATAAGAAAAATAAAATATACCAATGGAATATATCTACTGCTACAATATATAATTTCCGATAAATTATATATTGTAGCAGTAGAGTACAAAGAAACAACATCGTATTACGTACATGCAGACATAGATACAGGTGAGAGCATAACGCGTGAAAGGGGGGCGAGCGCCCGACGGCCGCGTGGTATCAATCGCGAACAGCCCCGAAACAAGTGAGCAATCGAGAGCATCCGAAAGAGTGCGATCACAAAACTGTTTATCCCGATACAGTGAATAAACACCGCTTGTTATAGTTCGTTAGTCTTACATTATCGGGCGCGGCCTGTAATTGGTACACGCTCCTATAGCAGACTGGGGTTGATTTACACCCGACGATTCGCGGATTACTTACAGTTTGTTAAATAGACGATGATACGCGGGACATTGACATTGATAAACTAAAGTGACATGACGAAATGAAGTACCACATTGTGTCACGTACATTTTTTGTTTAAAAACAACGGAACTTCATATAAGAGATCCATGTTTGCATGTCAATGCCAATGTCCCGCGTATCAACCTATATTTTACAGACTGTATGTAGTACAGGGCGTGATCCATTCATTCAATTTACGTTTGCCCGGCTCTTACTAACTCCACGATCTCTTTACACTCTAATTGGTAGGTCAAATCGTATCAGTTCACTTGTACTTTTTTATGCGAGGAGGCAAACGAGCTAGTTGTTAACCAGAAGTTAAGTTATGACCGCCGCCCATGGACATTTGCAACACCCGTAGGGTTGCAGATGCGTTGCCGCCTTTTAACGAAGTGTGCTTCGGCTACCTCACTCACACGACGAAACGCAGAAGTATATCGCTTCCACTGCACGCCTTCACGTCTTCTGTGAGGTAGTGTTACGCACCCGGACGGAGCTGCCCATTCGTGCAACAGTTCGCTGTTGCGGTGCCCTATCAATAAAACCCCAATAATGTTTCTTAAATTTAAATAAAAATACATATATAAAAATATATATAACATAAAAATACAACAGTCGAAAATAAAACCTCCTATTATTTTGAAGCCGGTTAAAAAAGGGAGAAGATATTCACAAAAGTAGGCCTTGTCAGTTTCTTATTGTTGATTTATGTAATAAATCAAATACATTTTTGGTGGTCAAAATAAATAAAAATTAAAATGTTACATGTAAAAATCGATCAATGTTTCAGGACGCAAACACTTATTTAAAACTAGCTGCTGCCCGCGACTACGTCTGCGTAGAATAGGCTGAAGACGTAACATTAAGACAGAAAGACAGATATACATAAAATATGTATATATGTATTATAGCCCATGTCTTAATCTGATGTATAAGCTATATTATTGTAAAGTTTCTTTAAAATCTATTCAGTAGTTTTTGCGTGAAAGAGTAACAAACATCCATCCATACATACAAACTTTCGCCTTTTTAATATTAAGTAAGGATAAGTAAGGATGTCGAAAAGGCGGGATAAGTGCAGGTTGGCGGATTTTATGGATGACTATACTAGAATATATCAGATCGTGACGTAGTCGTTACGTGTAGACAGAGAGGACCTTTTCATCCGAATCCCTCTTTCATGGTAGCTCGTTAAGACACATTCATGTTTGCTCGTGTTGCGTATATTTTTGTGTTCGTCGCGTGGTTCGTCTATTACGGTTCCATATATGTGCGAACTGCGATCATTATATCGATACGGAGAGATCTGTGAATGGCCGGTCAATAGAAAGGGTAGAATAATGCAGTGCAGACGTAAACGGAACTTTATAAAGGAAAAGAAGTCACACACTTTATGTTTCTCATATTTACGTGAATACTTTAAATTGCTAATAGTATTTATTACCAATTTGATCGCGTTTAATTTTTTTTTATCCTCGAAGTTTCCACATTATTTTAGTAGCATCGTCCAAAAAAAGTAAACGGTTTTATTTAACGTTACTATTTATCAAATATCCAAAGAAAATGTTTTGTAAGTGGTACTTTTGTTTGTATAAGATACATCCGTATTCCCAGGTCCAATGAAATGAATATGGGATCTTAATCTAACCAAATGAAAAATCATTTCAATTTTTTTTATGTGAGAAAATGGCAAACGGGCTAGCGGTTCACCTGATGTTAAATGATAACCACATCCATGGCCCATGGACATATGCAACACACGAAGGGTGTCAAATGCGTTGCCACCTTTAAATAAAGTGGGCCCCGGCTATCTCATTCACCAGACGAAACGCAGAAGTGTAACACTCCTACTGTACGCCGTCCTTTTACATTACATGACGGAGTTCTGAGGTAAAAAACCTAAAAGAAAATATTCCTCCCCTTTTTCGAAGTCGGCTGGAAAAATTAAGCACGTAATCCCACTTCAGCCATTCCCGCATAATCGACAACATCGAACGACAAGAAAACGATTCCCGCCATAATTTCCACTCGATTTCGGCAATTAACAACAAACACCGTAGACCGCAGCTCGGGGGTGAAGTTAGGCCATTTACGGTAGGCCTGCGGCGCGCCGTTCCGGGGCACGTCGAGGACTCGCCCACTTCGACGGCAGGGGGGCGGGGGAGGCCACGGTATACCGGGCGCCAATTAGGAATCCGCTCACGTCTCCCGGGGAGCGGAAGTGTCCCCAGTAGAGGCCTGCTCTGGGCGAGCGACGAAGCACCTGACGCACAACACAATCGCATTCGAATATCGAAATAGCTCCGCACGTAGCACTGGCGTATCGGGCTTAAATTCTTAATAGCATCGCCCAAGTCGTCCGAATGCAGCCGATTGTGTTCTTCCGAATATTATTTTCAATTTTGATAAGATACAATTTGCTTTACTTTTAATCTAGCGAACCGCCCTGGCTTTGCACTGTTGCAATGTATTATACATATAAACCTTCCTCTTGAATCACTCTATTTAGTAATCATTTTGAACAAAAAAAAACGACTTCAAACAGAAAACTAATAAAACATTGTCAACGCCTATAACATTTATGGATTGCCCTCGATTTCTCTGGGATGCCATCATCAAAACTTGGTTTCCTTATCATGGTACCACCCTTAGGATAACTTCTTTCCAACAAAAAAAATTCATTAAAATCGGTTCATAAATGACGAAGTCATCCCCGAACACACATAAAAAGAAAAAATATATATACGGTTGAATTGAGAAACCACCTTTTTTGAAGTCGGTAAAAAAACCGCATCAAGATCCGTTGCCTAGTTTTAAAGATCTAAGTATACATAGGGACAGACTTACAGCGGGTCGACTTTGTTTTATACTGTGTAGTGTAGTGATATCTTACGACACACGCATGTTTATTTAGCTCGAATATATTGAAATAAAAGCTAGCGCCTGGACAGCTCTATCTATTAAATTACTAGGTACTATTTTATGTACTATGAGGATAGTACATTAAACAGGTATTATTGAAGATGATGTTGGTCGCCTTGCAACCAACCAATTTACTGTCATAATTTTTCCAAAGGAAGTTTTGCTTCAATAAGGAATGACAGCTTTTTGCATTGGTATAGATTTTCTTATCGTGTGTCTTTCTTCTGCAATGTTTGTCGATATATACATAAATAAAAGTTTTTCATTCTATATTTTCTACGTTTTTTTTTATTACATGTAACATTTCGGGATAATTACACAAAATTGGTCTTAATAAGATTAATTGAGCAATTATGTTTAGCATAATTTCGTTCGCGGTTATAAAATGTTTATTTTATAATAAGCATATAATTTAATGAGCTATTATTTGAGCCAACACCAGTATTTGCAAATTGATATGCTGTTTGCAAATTGTGTGTAATTAGAAACATAATTACGAATGAATTGGATCACATACCTAAACACTATTTGCTTTCGTGTTGAGTTTATGTATGTCGTCACATAGTTTATTAAAAATATTTTATTTATTTACTAAAATCTCAATGCTATGTTGTGTCGTAGGAAAATCTTTAAGGAGGTTCTATTTTATTTCAACAATATCTGTAATTGTCACTAAATTATTTATTGAATTAACCTAGTTGTTTCAGTTAACTTCTTTTACTTGAAGACCTGGGGGCAAACTTTTCTTATATTTTTCTTTTTTTTTATATGAGACTAGCGACCCCGGCTTCGCGCGGGTGCAACATAGAAACCTTCCTCTTGAATCACTCTACTAACCTAACCTAACCTAAAAATAATCTCTAGTAAAAAACGTAGGATTACACAACATTTTAATAAAGTGGGCCCCGGCTACCTAAGTCCCCAGACGAAACGCAGAAGTGTAATACTTCTACTTCACGCCGGTCTTCTTTGAGGTCGCGGTAATTCCCGAGATAGACCTGCCCTTTCGTGCAACAGCCGGAACTGCTGCGTGGCCCTACCACTGTTTAGGCCTTCTTTTCTTCTCTTCTTCTTTTTCCTTTTCCGTGATGAAGAGAGTGCACAATAAACGGAAGCAGCGCACCTTGAACTCCACATTGTCTCTTTTTTCTCTATTTTTACGGATTTGTAGCCATTTGTAGCCGTGATAGCTCAGTGTCCGGGCGCTCGCCTTTCATTCAATATAATCGAGAAACCCGAGTTCCCCGATCCCCGGTGCCAGCACCAATGAAATCGTTAATTTTAAGTGCTGATTTATCACGTGCTCGGTGAAGGAAAACATCGTGACGAAACCTGCATACTTTCGAAACAATAATAAAAAAAATAATACGAAAATATGTGAAGTCCGCCAATCCGCAGTCGGGTCGCGTGGTGGACTATGCCCTGATCTCTTTTCAGAGGAGGCTATTACCCAACAGTGGGACATTTATTATAGGCTGTTACTTTAGTTTTTTACTACTTACATATTTGGCGTCGTTACGTATTTCACGTGGCATGTTGAACTCATTATCTTGCAAAGCTTTTCAAAAATCTGTATATTCTGTATATTTAAAACCCAATTGTCAATGTGTTAGAATTTCTATGTAAAATACCAGGTGTCGGCTATGCTGCTAAACAGAGTTTGGGTTTAAAAAAAATCGTCAGTAATGTTTCCCTAAACCTGCTTTGAAGACTATGTGATACTTTCAAGAAGACGGAAGTTCTGATACAAGAGTTTAAGCATAAGTAATAAGCCATTTTGCTTTTGATACACAATATTAAGTCGGCTAGTATGTGACATTTGTATTCGTTGATTTGACTGCCGAATAAAGAATTCGCGAAAGGCTAGCGTATTCCTCACAAGAACTTTGGGTTCTACGGAACACATTTTAGGGTCCTAGGTTCCAGAACACGCTGAGCGATATCAGTTTGGATGATACAAAGTCGCGATAACGCCAGGCCGAAGCGAGCTTTATTGTACACGACATATCGTCGGCTGACTGTTACACCGTCCATCACGACTGATCCGTCAATTTACTATAAGCGGAGACTTTTAGATTTTTAGGGTTCCGTTAGTAACCGTTCGATTCCACAGCTGATTTCTAAACTGCGAATTCGTTAACTGTACTTTATTTGACTTTATAGCGACTCCTGTTCGCTTGCCAGTTACATATTTTTTGTCAAAAGAATCAATAAAATAATTATAAAATAAAAGCTTACGAGTTTGAAAAGTCAAAACTGAACATGTTTATACAATTTTTACAATTAACTGCAGTTACACTCGCCATATTTTGACAAAGTGAGCCCCGGTTACCTCAATCAACAGACTAATTCACTCAAGAAACCTCAGTTCGATCCCCGGTGCCAGCACCAATGAAATTTTTAATTTTAAGTACTGACATATCACTTGTACGGCGGTAAAGGAAAACATCGTGAGGAAGCATGCATATTTTCAAAATAATAACAAAATAATATATATAGAAAATATGTGAAGTCGGCCAATCCGCAGTGGTCATGTAGTAGACTATGATACCCTTTTTACAGAAGAGGCCCTTTCCCATCAATGGGATATGTATGGACAGTTATTTTACAATATGTGCGAGATCCGCATGAATAGAATTCCAACAAATATTCTACTGAACGGACGATTTAACATCAATAATTCGAACGATAGATGTCGCCATTGCATCGCATTGCATATGAAATTCAATTTTTTATAGTCCTAATCTCTGAACTTAATACGAAACATTAAAATTTGTAGAAAGACGATATTTCAAATTGTGAATGTCGTGAAATAAAATATAAAAATTGATGCGCCAAGCCTTGCTTAAAATGCGAAAAAGCAAGGTTGCAAAGTTGCAATCAGCCGTTTAGCTTAGTGATTAAAGCGTCTGGTCACGAATACATGTCACGATACAGGTCACGATAACATGCGACATGGGTTCGATTCCCACAGCGCGGCGGTGAAAAAGTATTCGCCCTTTTTTATACAAATTTTAAAAAGTTTAAAGTTTTGCCTTGTGTGCAAATATCAGCAACATAACAATTTTAATGCCTACCGTTTCATAAGAACTTCAAATACACTAAATAGTTACATTTCGCCATACGGAACCAATCCCTCCTTAAACGTGTCTCCCATTTATGCGCCATAAGTCATTTAAAGCCCAGTTTTTCATCAAAATAAATTAAACGGGCCGCTGTTTGAATGATAGCCGCTTGAAGTCGCCAACTTCCTATAGCTTTAACACGTAAGAATACAGGGATTAGGAACGGATGAGTGATAACCACAGCCTCTGGACATTTGCTAATTACAGAAGCATTATAAAGTGGACCGCGGTACCTCACTCAACAGACGAAACGCGTAAGTACATTATACTTTCACTTTACGCCGGTCTTCTGTGAGGTCGTGGTACTTACCTGTACGGATCTGCCCATTCGTGCAACAGAGAAAACTTTTACGTGATCTTACCACAGTAAGGTACAACACAGGATGGTAAGCTTATGGAAATAATATACAAGTACGAAAATGCTTTTTGATGGCGGCTAGAACTCTCCGTCCTATTACCGTCTATCTAATATTGCGAACAAACATAAAAAATAGACAACCTCCTACATAAATTACAACGTGAGGTCGTGTTAAATCAGTATAAAATTTACGTTCATTGCTTATAGTATATTTTACTCGTTCTCTCATTAATGACGTAACGCCGCCGATTTTATGAGTGATCAATACTATGGCATCCTCGTTAACTTGGAATCATCCAGCTCCCCCTAAATCAATCAGCATACCTGCCCATTCGTGCAACAGCCGAAGCTGATGCGTGGCCCTACCACAGTTTGGCGCGTAAGCCCATTATGACGCATGTAAAGCCCATAAGCAAATTGACGCATATACAGCGTGTCGTTACCATCGCGACAATAAATGAACACACGTCTAACGCTACTTGCCAATAATCATAAAAAAATATTAACGTTAAACAAAATCCACAATTAAAAAAATTTTTTTTTGAAACAATCTAATTAAGTAAAAAGAGAAACAAAATTTGTAACACCTATACAACTACAACTGACTGATTCACACATTCCGAGACTTTTTCATTCCTTGTCACAGCTTCGCATTACAAGCCTCTCCTTCTAACAGTATGTTTTGTCTCTTTGAAATTCATTCAACCCATTCATATGCTTTGTGACCTTTTCAAATGAACTTTACGTTACAGTGTTACGTAAGGCTATTCTAAAATTCTTTGTTTGGAAAATTTATGTTCTATGTATATTATTCTATGTTTAAAGAATGTAAATGTTTAATACAATTTTAAAAAGTTATCCTCTATATGTGCGTTCGTTTATTGTCGCGATTGTAAAGACACGCTGTATAGCGCAGCGCCGTTGTAATTTTGAGTACACTCGAAGTCACTCTCGGAGATACGTTCGAAGACACTCAAAGACACTTGGACATCGAGTGAAACTCGGGAGACACTCGGGGCACACTGCATGACACTGGCGTAGTTGCCATTGGATTTGCCATGAACTCGCATGGAGTCGCGTTGGAGTCGCAATATAAGAGTAATCGTGGGAATGTGTTTTATTATCCTTCTAATACCGAGATTCGTAATATACCGGGGATAGAACAACAACAAAATATCAATACCCTAAATTAAGCATTAGCAACAATGAGACTTGAAATTTAATTTAAAAGCGATGAAACCTACAAGTCATTTTTAGGGTTCTGTTCTCAAGGGGTAAAACGGGACTATTACTAAGACTTCGCTGTCTGTCTGTCTATCTGTCTGTCCGTCTGTCACCAGACTGTATCTCATGAACAGTGATAGATAAACAGTTAAAATTTTCACAGATGATGTATTTCCGTTGCCGCTATAACAACAGATACTAAAAAACAGAATAAATTAAAAAAATATTTATGTGGGGCTCCCTTAAAACAGACATGATTTTTTGCCATTTTTATAAACTAGCTGCTGCCCGCGACTACGTCTGCGTAGAAATAGATATGCATAAAAAATGTATATAAATTATAGCCTATGTGTTATTCTGCTGTAAAAGCTATATTATTGTAAAGTTTCATTAAAATTCATTCAGTAGTATGAAAGAGTAACAAACATCCATCCATACATACAAGCTTTCGCATTTATAATATTGGTAAGGATAATGGTAATCTTCGTGCGCGAATCCGACTCGCTCTTCGCGGGTTTTTGCTAAACTGTCTAAAAAAAGAAAAGTACAGCCTATACATGTCCCACTGCTGGGCAAAGGCCTCCTCTCTACAGAGGGTATCAGGGCATAGTCCACCACGCGGCCCCACTGCGGATTGGCGGACTTCACATATCTTCGAAATATTTTTTTTGTTATTATTTCGAAAATATGCAGGTTTCCTCACGATGTTTTCTTTCACCGCGGAGCACGTGATAAGTCAGCACTTAAAGTTACAAACTTCATTGGTGCCGGCACCGGGGATCGAACTCAGGCTGCTCGAGTATATTGAATTAAAGGCGAGCGCCCGGACACTGAGCTATCACGGCTCTTCTAAACTGTCTATTTTAGATTAATACCTAAAAATTCAATATCTGTTCCAATATTATACTACTGAGGTCCAATCGATTCGACGCGACGTGTAAAAACGCTAAGGGCATGTGCACACCGCTCCCAACGGGCGGGACCCGTTGCAGATTTTAATCGTGTTAGCGAGGCGTTGGACTAATTCGATTAATCTATCGCGCCCGGTGTGCGGCGCAGCTTACTCTCTAAGCCGGAAGGTATATACCGTTTTCCTATATGCAGCCGTCCACACTAATATACGCAGATTTATTTTATAGAGTATACACGGATTCATTTTGTAAAATACAAGCGGACTGGCATTGTCCTGTATACACGTCTTAAATCCGATAGCAACTTATAAATAATTATTTTTTTAATAATTATTTTTAGTGGACCGTGTAGTGAATCTAAACCATTCTCGAATCCACTTAAACACACACAAAAAATCATCACAGTTGGCGCAGCGGTTTTTTTTTTTGTCAGAAAGGTTCTTCTAATGTTAGTGATAACCGCCGACCTTGCACATTTGCAACACCAGCAAATTGGTCCCCGGCTACCTCACTCGCCAGACGAAACGCAGAAGTTAAACTTCCACTTCGCACAGGTCTTCTGTGAGTCCGGACCTGCCCATCCGTGCACAGGCGAAGACTGTGGCGTGGCACTATGCCTGTGACACAAACACACGCACAGAAGAATTACATATACACGGATAAACAGCTTAATTGTATAGAAAGATGGCGAAGTGCTGATCACACAATTTTTATGGTGAAATTTACGTTACTATTCTAGTCCTTAGGTTGTAATATCCGAAATGTAACAGCCGCTACATCAAATACGAAAGAGTTTTTTTCTCGTAAGACATCCTAACGGATATCTCAAATATTATTTTGGTTTTGATCTGTAGTGTCGCGTCGTTTCATTGAACATTTATAAGAGTAAAATATTTATGACTCCGAGATGCAGTTGCCAAGGTATTGGCTTCAGCGTCGGGGGTCGTGGATTTCATTCCCACACGGGACATTTGTTTCGCAATTGGGCGTTTGTCCGCGCGAAATTTATGTTTGTAAAACGTCCGTCCAACACAGGACAATGTTGTCCTAAAGTAACGGCAATCAATTTTTTTAAAAAGAGAAAAAAAGTAATAGAGAAAAACAGAAACAGAAACATTGCGTTTATATTTAACGCTACATAAATTATGATGCTAGGGATACGGAAAGCGATTTAATATAGAAGTGGGGTGAATTACATCACGTCATGTTTTCTGTGTAATAAGCAAAGTGTAATTATAAAGTTATATAAAACAACAATCAGGGACGAATTTATAAAGTATTTATTACTAAACAGAAAACTGGGAACTACTTTAACTAACAGATAAGGTAATGACATCGTACAATATTGGCATTAAGATCTACACAATAATTGGCTTCGGAGACTATAAAAAATTAAGAAATATTCTATAAAAAATATTTCTTCTTGCAAAAGACAATATTTGCAGTCTATCTAGTGTATTTAGTTAATACTGATATTATATTTCCTATCACACAATAACTTGGTAAGTATATAAGAATAACAAGTTGTTTTTATAAATTATTTTTTAAATAAATGGATTACTAACATTGCGCAATATTTCAAAATAATCGGAAATAGCATCAAGTTCATTTGAATTTTGTTGTGAAAATCCTATTTTCTATCATTACATGGTCAAACTACACGATGACTCCGTGGTGCAGTTGCCATGGTATTGGTTTCGGCACCGGGGGTCTTAGGTTCGATTCCCACACGGGACAGCTATTTGTGTGCCCCACAGATAGTTGTTTCGGATCTGAGTGTTTGTCCACGTGAAATTTATGTATTTAAAACATCCTTACAGCACAGGATAATGTATCATACGGTAAGGGTTTTTAAGAAAAAATGAAAAATTAAACTATAAGGAATATTGTATCAACGTTTCTAGCATCATACTTGTTTATGATAATGACAAACTGAAATGACCTAAACAGAGAATCGATCCGAGAACGTCACAGTTCGCGCCGGCAAGCTACTCTATTATTAAACACTATGAATAAAAAAATAGTGTGTGAGCCCTCACGCAAAATGACTGACGCGAACGCTATGGGGTGGTTGGGTGTGTGTCGCAGTGATAGCGATGCTATTATACATTATATGCAGCTACAAATTTTTATAGCCTTCTATCTTTTATGTGTAAGAGATCGAAACTCGTTTTCGCCCAAAATAGAACCGAGGCTGCCTCATTTTGTTCTCTTTTCAATGTACAAAAATGCTACACATTCTTAAACCGATACCGACGGTGTGTAGTATATAAATCTCATTTGTCTCAACCAATTGAGACAAGTAAGATAGCATTAGACATTCTCTTAGCATCGTATTGAGTGTTTCGCAGGGCCAAAAATAATTTCAACTTTCTTCAACGTCGCAGCGACCGTAATGGTAATTGTTGGGGTGTGTACAACGGTGTACCGTACACCTTTGCGGGAAAAAAGTTTGTATACCTACCTACCCCGCGTAGCACCTTCAATCCGCACAGAGTAGGCAACGGAACCAAATTATGTGTCCATTATTCGGGTTAGGCTCGATTTCTGATTTGAACAATTATTCATTTGTTATTTTTTTTTTTTTCTAGTTATACTGAACTAGTGTGGTCGAAATTCCAGTAGTGGCCATAGTAAAATTCTTTTCTTTTATTGATTTAACGTATATTTTATGCATAGTTAAAAAATATTAGCATTATTCACTCGTTTTCTATATAAACTATAAGTGTGGGAAATTTCATACTCCTCCGTCCGCGCAATTTTCGTAAAAAAGGGGTACAATAAGTTTTTGCTTCACGTATTAATATATAAAATAATTAGATTCTTCTTCTTCTTCTCTACGTGTCGATGACAAATCATATCTTTCCAGCCCAGAACTTAGCCACTTCGACAGCACAATTTGTGGCATCCATCAGATCCTGCTGCGAACAGGTGAAAGGGCAGGCAGGACAAGACATCATATGGACCATGTACTTGCACTGCTCCACACATACCGAACATATTTTCCTTGCTTCGGCCAACCTGAGTCCGAAATCTATTTAAAGACTTCCAGTTTGGCCAAGGTAGTCTATGACCAGCCGGAAGACTCTCAGAAAGCGGGACAAAGGGGTCCGGAAGCAGAGTTTGAGCACGCCATATGCTGCATCTCGCTTGAGAGGGCTCGGTTGTGAGGGGATCGACATATTTCAAAAAACTTTTTCGACTTTTCAGCCTTTGCGGTGGGAGCTCATGCACATGTAGGGGGTGCCGCTTATTTTCGTCCGCCTTAGCCCTCTCTAGTGAGCTTGCTACGGCTCTGCGTACAACTGGCGGCGCTATGCCTGCCAGTGGCCTGGCGCTGTGCCTTAAAATCAGATGAACCGTCTGCTCGTTTGGCAACTTTTCACATTAAAAAAACCTAATAATATGTATATGCCAGTACCAAATTTGAAAAAGAAAATTCCACCGCCAAGATGTAGAAGAAGAAAACAGAGTACCATATAAATTTCTTACCGATACTCGCGATCAGGAGCTAGCTCAGCTAAAATCACTGAGCTTCACCTACATTCTCGCTACAAACTAAGAGCTGGGCATAATTATCAGGATAAGATTAAGGAGACTAAGAGCTGAGCATAATTATCAGGATTTGATAACGATGAATATCTATGTGAGGCGTCAGTAAGCGAGCTGTGGGGTCGTAACGGCGCACGCAAGAGGCTTGGCAAGCCAGGCTCGAAGAAAGCTGTTCCGTTCCTGCTTCCTGCCGACCCCGATAAAGCTCGAACAAATACTCCAATTACGTAATTTCCTCAGCGCGTTGGCAGCCCCGCTGCGTGGCCCGTCGACTTGTGAACATTTTTTATATTACTATTTGCTTTCTAATTAGAAATGCCCCAATTATAACTTCGGTCTTCGGGTATGGTGGACAGAATTTTGTGAAACGGAGTTGAATGCGTTTGATTACTTTTAAGTTAGCTTACCACATGATTAGATATGTATCTTGTTCTTATGCGAATGTTATACATGATTAAATAATAACTTTAACGGATTTTATTGTTTTTAAATTTGATTATTACATTGGTCAGTGTGTTGCGAGTAGCCTGAGCTCCGCTGTTGTTGCGATTAGAAAGGTTAGGCGGCTAACAGATATCGACACTGCCAGACTTGTTTACTTTAGTTTTTTCATAGCATCTTATCATACGGCATTTTGTTGTGGGGTTGTGCATCTGACATAAATTCTATATTTATTCTTCAAAAAAGAGCTGTCCGAGCAATCTTTAACATCGGAGCCCGGAATACACTCAGAGATCTCATTAAAGAGATTAATATCACTGTTGCGTCCCAATATATTTATTGTAATATTTTTTATGTTAGAAATAATCTTAATTGTTACCTAAAGAATAGTGATAGACATAAATTATTATTAATACTAGAAATAAGGACAAATTAATTGCGCCATTGTTTCGTCTACAAAAAGTTAATAAATCGTTCATGGGGCAAAGTGTGCGCATGTATAATAAAATCCCACAGTCGACATTAAGGCTGCCACTAGATCAATTTAAACGCAAAATTTAAAGTGTACTTATGGCTAAGGCGTTTTATACCATTGCGGAATATCTTGACGACGCCAATATGTTGGTTAATACTGTTGATACTCACGTAGGCTAAAGTAAGATTTATACCTATCCTATTATATTGTAAACTAATCGTTTTAAAAAAAGAGCAACTGTTGAGTTTCTTGCCGGTTTCTTCTCAACAGAAACTGCTTTCCGGACCGGTGGTAGCTTACTTACGAACGTATTAATTTTTATGTAAAATGTTGACGTTTCATAAGAACGCGCAAGCGTCTACGTGAATAAATATATTTTTGATTTTGATTTTAGATTAGATTTTGTTCCGTGACAATTAACGCTGTAAAAAAGTTCGAAACGTCGGGAACTTATAATCGCATGGTTGGATAGTTGCACCAACTCGTTAACGATTAAAACCGACTTGATGGTATTCTTCCAAATCAAGGATTGACCTTTCACATTCACAGAGCAACTTAGACCTTCTTTTTTCAGATTCATAGATCGTGGTGATCAATGAAAAAAAATAGTAAAAGAACGTTTGTGTGTTAAAGGCTACTATAATATTAATGATTATTTAAATGATAACACACTCTGGTAATGAACTGATCGCTCCAGGCTCTTTCAATCGGAGTTCTTATATTGTATTTTAACGAATTTATGTCAAACTGCTTATTTAAAAAAAAAAAAAAAAAAAGAAAGCCCCGCTGAGTTTCTTTCGCCGGTTCTTCTCAGTACAGTGGCTTTCTTTTCCGAACCGGTGGTAGTGTTTTGACTATCAATAAGTGAGTGTAATGCTCCTATGTTGAATAAATACATTTGATTTTGATTTTGAATGAAAAAAAACAAACGTGTAAAAAAAACAAATGAACTATTTATTCAACAGTCCCAGATAACATCAGCCAGTTGTCGAAAACGTCTAATTAGTACAATTTAAAGAGCATTAGTACTCCTAAAAGGAACCGCTCCAATTAAAATCACATTATTTCGCGGTTTAACATCTCAATACAAACTAATCTCTCAATTGTATAGAGCCGCCGGAAACGCTCATTTGCTGTGGAAATTGTACCCTTTGTTTTCTTACAAACCCATTGGGAATTTCTATTCGCTACGTGCACGTTCCAATACGCGAACGAACTATTTAGGACAATAATTAGCGTCTGTACTCCTTCCATTTCGGTATATGTATTCGGATGTATTTAAGCCAAATATTAGGCCAAATAATAGCTACCTGAGGGTACTAGTATACCCGAGGGCTGCAGATGCGTTGACAACCTTTTGGAAATTGGGCGTCGGCTACCTCACTCATCAGACGAAACGCGAAAGTACAATATACTTTCACTTTACGCCGGTCTTCTGTGAGGTCGTGGTACTTACCCGGATGGATCTGCCCATTCGTGCAACAGAGAAAACTTTTACGTGATCTTACCACAGTAAGGTATAACACAGGATGGTAGCTTATGGAAATAATATACAAATACGAAAATGCTTTTTAATGGCGGCTAGAACTCTCCGTCCTATTACCGTCCATCTAATATTGAGAACAAACATAAAAAATAGACAACCTCCTACATAAATTACAACGTGAGGTCGTGTTAAATCAGTATAAAATTTACGTTCATTATATTTAGTATATTTATAGTATATTATAGTGTATTTAGTATAGTATTATAGTGTATTTAGTATACTTATAGTATATTTTACTCGTTCTCTCATTAATTACGTAACGCCGCCGATTTTATTAGTCATCAATACTATGGCATCCTCGTTAACTTAGAATCATCCAGCTCCCCCTAAATCAATCAGCGTTGACCCAACTAATGATTTGCAGTCCACCGGCGCGCGTAAATCAATCGGCTCCCCTAATTATCGAAGCGGCGGCGTAATGTAGCGCGAACCCCGATAATTACGCGACATTGCGTGTAACACATTAGGCAAAAAGCTATTTTTGTTGTATGTTATGATGAACTTCTCTTAAATAGGTGAGCGTGGTGGGTTTGTTAGGATGAACGAGTCCCAGTTTCCCCTGGGACCAGTGTTCGTGATTACGTGTTGTTTTTTTAATTCAAAACTGGCCAGCACTTGACTGCCATCCAATCTGCCAAGTGGCACGTATGCCTTGAAGACGCCTACGTTATAATCGGACGGAAAGACGGGCGCCGGCAGATTATACCATTCCATAGCTGTACGGATGATAAATGACGATGATTTTTGTATTGGTCTTAGTACAGTTAATATTTTGTACTCATGTGCAGTACAGAAAACATCTATTTTTTTAAAGATAAGCGAAACAGAATAAGGATTAGGAAAATTGTCGAGCGTCACCACGCCAGCAACATGGTTTTTCACGTAGATATCTCTTTATCCAGGAAAGAAAACTTTTAATCGCGGACGAAACGGAAATACATGAGAGCGATAGCACGGGCAACACCTTGTAGTTAAATAAGCTAATTAGCAATTTGTTTAAGCTAATTGTAATATGCTAAATAACCCGTAATTTGATTAAACATCTTTCAAATATAACAATACAAATTTAGATAACTTCGACATTCGGTCGCAACCGACCGGACGAAACGCACAAACAAAATTATTGATGAGCCTCAAATTAAATGTAGGAGTAGCACGACAAATTTCCGTCTCGGCGAGCACGAACCAAAGCTATATAATGTCACTTCGCCTGTCGCAATGTCTGAATGGGGCGGCTCCCATCCCTATTGTTACGCGGCGGGTAGAGCGCTCGGGGCCTACTATCACATATACAGGATGATTTCTCCTATTTGTACAACTTTATCTTTATCAATTACTATGTTAAAAGAACTATAATTTTTATTCAACTAGCTTTTCGCTCGCGGCTTCGCTCGCGTTGAAGCCCTAAAATAAATATTTTTCTTTACAAAAAAATTTCCAATTAAAGAATAGCTTAGGTCCTTTCTCAGGTTTTAGACTATCTGTGTACCAAATTTCATTTAAATCGGTTCAGTAGTTTTGGCGTGAAAGCGAGACAGATGGACAGAGTTACTTTTGCATTTATAATATAAATATAAAGATAAAAAATATAAAAACAATTATCCATACTAATATTTATTTATATAAATATATAAATAAATATTAGTATGGATAATTGTTTTTTATTGCTTTTATAAAATCGTTTGGAACAGCAAACAGCGTCCATTCTCTCTCTGACTGTCCTTAGGGATTTATGACAAAATAAATCGGACAAGTGCGAGTCGGTCTCGCGGACGAAGGGTTCCGTACAAATCATGTCTGTTGTTTTGGAAACATATATTTTTTCTTTTTATTTTAGTCTTACAGCAGCAACAGAAATACAGCATCTGTGAAAATTTCAAGTGTCTAACTATTACGCTTCATGACATACAGCCTGGTGACAAACGGATAGACAGACAGTGGAGTCTTAGTAATACCCTATTACCTATTTTACCCTTTGGGTACGGAACCCTAAAAACAAACGACATCGCGTCGAAGCTGTAGCAACAAGCTGGAAATACCGATCCTTAAACTGGATAAAACCAGAAAATCGTTTCTTGTAGATTTATTAACTTATACCTATATTTTTAAACAATTTATTAAAAAAAACAATTTATTAAACAATTTCAAACATTTTGTAAAAACTACCCTAATGGCCTATTTTAATGTCAAAGAATACTTATTAAGGATAAGGATGTGTGGAGCTGACTCTTGCTCTGCACTTAAAAGTGCTGCTGCTGATTTTATACTTGAATAATTAAAAAAAAATAACTGGACCGCAGTTTTTTTTTTGTTTTTTTTATGTGAAGAGTTGCCAAGCGAGTAGCGGTATCAGATGCGTTGACAAACTTTTGGAATTGGGCTCCGGCCACCTCACTAACCAGACGAAACGTGAAACTATTATACTTCCACTTTACGTCGGTCTTCTGTGAGGTCGTGGTACTTATCCGGACGAGCCTGCCTATTCGTGCAACATCCGAGGCTGCTGCGTGGCTCTACCACCGTTAGTTCAGAGTTTCTTGCCGGTACTTCTCTCGACTCTCTAACTGAAATATTCTGTTCGTTCAAAAATAATTACTACCAAATAGATATATCTTTAAAGTGTAATGTTTCAACATTATCCCGCATAATAGACAATTTAAACGTGAAAAAGTAAAAAAAAAAAATTAAGGAGCGAATTCCTGTATGTAAGCTAGGCCCCTGGCCTCGCTTAGGAGTGGGGGCAAATTAAATTTTCATACAGCAAAGAATAAACAAATTCGAAAAATTATTTTTCGATTTGGTCTTACGTTCAACAAATTAAGCACGCTGCAGACAGTAGAATGTAAGGTCGAATACATTGATAATTATTTTTTTAATATATTTCTAATAAGAACAATATAAAATTTTTGTCGCTGTCTGGAAATATGACAGTGCAGTGGTAGAGCCACAGTTTCTGCTGTAGAACGAATAGATAAGATCATTCGGGGAAGTATCATGACCTGATGGAAGACTGGCGTGAAGTGAAAGTACTTTAGCGTTAACGACGAAAATACTTTAGCGTTTTGAATGAGATGACCTAGACCCACTTTTTTAAATGTAGGCAACTATTATCACCTAAAATCAATAAAGATCCTAAAATGAGAAATCAAACTTTATGTTAGGAGTTAAATCAGAGATTAGGTCAGACCTTTATCGGATAGCATTTTGCATAGAACAATATTGGGATTTTTGAATTGAATAACAACAAAGAAACTTACACTTTTCTCGATTATCATTTCTCTGGTGCATTACCTTGAGTTTTTGTCATTAATTAACTCATTTTGAAATAGAATAAGTTCAAATTTAATCTCCAATGACTTTTCACACCAGTTAACCATCTGGTGAAACAAGATATGACATAAAATTGAGACAGAGGGAGAGGTAATTTAAAGAATAAAAAAGAGTGAGTAGTCACGTAGCAGTAATAGAGTTAAATCATCTCAACTTGAACACTCTGTTGAAAGGGTGCCGTCTTGCGCACAGTTTTTGAGACGAACGAGATTTTAATCACACGCTTCAGCGGCATCTTTTCGTTCAAGACACGTGTAACATTTTGAGGCGCATTCAGCGACTACTTCTTATTTCGCCAACGTAAACATTTAGACGGCCACGTTGAAAGCCTCTTTAAGGTAGTTTAAACGTAGGAAAGCTTTTTGACGTAAGTTCTTGGAACTTAAGCTTGTGTCTCGGCTGTAAAGATTTTAATTTGGAAACGGAAATGTCCTTTCGAATAGAAACTGAAGACGCGAGTAAATACTAAAGTATACGTAATAGCAATTTTTAAATAACAGAAATTAGTGATTTGCTTTATTTCATTCACTTAATCCTAAATTATGGTCGATGCCGAAGTATTTATACTTCAGAAGCTTAAAAGCCATATGACAAGTATACTGAAAAGACGATGAAAAATACTTCCAGTACAGTTAAGTTGCAAGTTGCAGCTCAAATAATTCGTGAAACAGCAATAGCTGCTGTTAGAAATGCTACCGTGCTAGAAGTGAAATGCGAAACTTTGTGTGTATGAGTTTCCGCCAAATTGAATCGGCAAGTAAAGTAGCAGCCTATATATGTTCCGCTGCTGGTCAAAGGCCTCCTCTGTAAAAGGGTATTAGGGGATAGTCCACCACGCGGCCCTCTGTGGATTGGCGGACTTCACATACCTTCGAAATATTTCTTTTGTGTTATCGTTTCGAAAATATGCAGGTTTCCTCACGATGTTTTCCTTCACCGCTGAGCACGTGATAATTCATCACTTAAAATTAACAATTTCATTGGTGCCGGCACCGGGGATCGAACTCCGGTTGCTATAGCATATTGAATTAAAGGCGAGCGCCCGGACCCTGAGCTATCACGGCTCTTTTGACTTAAGAACTTGCTAATAAATTCTGCTACCCTACATTCATCGCAACTAATCGTTTTCACTGACCAAAACTAGTAGGTCAGCGTATAAAATGCGTGTCCGCACAACACGTAGCAAACGTGCTCTCGCCTGCGTTCAACGTCTAACGCCGGCCTAATTTTAGAGGATAGAGCCGGAGCTCCGTTCAAAGCGCACACTCCGACCCAATTACGACAACGTTATGCGCGCAGTACAGCGAACAGTTCGCACAAGATTCGCTGACCTCCTTCGTGCCAGTCGTACAAACGTAAAGGCATAGAAGGGCGAATACAAAAAAGTTTGTTGTTTACCAGCCGTCTCAAAACCAATCTTATATAATCAAACATTTGGAATGTGTTAGAAGAAGACAAAGAAACGTTTATTCACGGTCTAAGCACAAAGGATACATTCGAAACTTTTAAAAATAATGTAACTACTTACTGTTCGTAGTATTCTTAGCTAAATTTAAGCTTAAGTATAAGAAGTTCTAAAGTTTTTACCTTGATGCAAATATTTTAACTATTACTGAACTTGAATATTAACAACTATTATAACAACAAGCAGAACTATTGGTTATATCACCGACCGGGACCGCAGCCGAAATCCATGTGACCGCTGCTCCATGCGACCATGTGTCCCTTGGCTCGAGTAGATAACGTCATATCCGGTATACAGTGTTGCCAGCGCCAACATAAGTTTTAAATTCGATATCCTAATTTTTATTGAGCTTGAAATACAGACAGATAATGTTATAAATGTGAATGTAACTTTGTTTGCTACGCTTTCAAGCCAAAACTACTCAAAACTAAAAATACTACTAATTTTTATAAAAAAAATACATACTTATATATGGGCTTCGACGCGAGCGAAACTGCGGATGAAACGCTAGTAGATAATAAAAAGATAATGACTCCGTGGCCCAGTCGGCTAGGTATCTCGGCTTTGGCGTCGGGGGTCGTGGGTTCGATTCCCACACGGGACAACTATTTGTGTGACCCACAGATAGTTGTTTCCCATCTGGGTATTTTTCCACGTGAAATTTATGTATGTAAAACGTCCACATTAGTTACAACAATACAATTTTATCCTAAAGTAAGGGCAATATTTATAAAAAAAAAGATAAGAAAAAACAGAAACTCGGTAGACCTCTTACTGGTATTCGTTGCAGTCTTGAAGCCGGAAGACCGACCCATAGACTCCCAAAAAACTAGCCAAGTCCTGTAGAAGTCGGAGCTCCACTTAAATATTTTTTTATTGTTTTTAGTATTTGTTGTTATAGCGGCGACAGAAATTAACGGTGGTAGAGCCACGCAGCAGCCCCGGCTGTTGTAAGAATGGGCAGGCTCGTCCGGGTAACCACCACCTCGCCAGAAGACCGGCGTCAAGTGGAAGTATGACAAATACTTTCGCGTTTGGTCTGGTGAGTGAGGTAGCCGGAGCCCAATCTTCAAAAGGTTGTCAACGCATCTGCAAACCCTCGGGTGTAGCAGATGTCTATGGACGGTGGTATTCACTTAACATCAGGTGAACTGTCTGCTCGTTTGGCAACTTTTCACATAAAAAGAAAAAAAAAGGAAAAAATGCATCATCTGTGAAAATTTCAACTGTCTAACTATCACGGTCCACAGCCTGGTGACAGACGAACAGACAGACAGACACCCGAGTCTTAATAATAGGGTCCCGTTTTACCCTTTTGGTACGGAACCCTAATAAGCTCTTCTAGTGAAATTGCCGGTGTGATTGTCGAACATTCGAAGAGTATCAAAATCTCGAATTCGGCCATCGATTGTATCGGTGGCTTTTCAACTTAACGGATTGTAAGTTCGATTCTCACTCTCTCGTACTCTGTGCAATTGGCAACGTCACTATAGAAATATGCTTTTTTATAAAAAGGGAGAAAAAAAATCCTAAAATTACTTTTAAGCCGCGCAAAACTACATTATGCTCCATTTTAATTTGGATTTTACACTCAATGCACCATAAATAAAAGCGTCAATCAGACATCCATTAGGTAGGATTAAAGTTAAGCTTGGTTTCCGTCATAAAAAAAAAAACGTAGCTTTGAAAATACTTCGAAAAAAAAAATGAATGGAAACATTTTTCCGCAAAAAGAGTTTAAAACTTACCTGTGTATGTAATTTACTTCGCAGTTAGAAGTTGCAAATAAAAACTGCTGAAATGCCTTTCAAAGTCCTCAATACTTCTTCAACATATAACGTGCTTACGGTAGATTTCTTACAAGTTTCAGTTCGATCTTAAGATCTTTTCAGCATCTTGAATCACATTTAATATCAGGACGTTAAGCTTAAACATAAGTTTATTTAATTTTACCATAAAGTAAGTGAAAATTCTAGAAATTGATATGTGTCAAATAAAAATATAAATTTATCATGCATATACGAAAAGAATAATAAAAATAAACTTATAAAGAATATTTTTGGCACAGCTGAATTATATATCAAAAAATTAAATATTTCATTGGCCACATAGAAAATTCCAGACTTTGAATGACAAGGGATGAAATTGTGATATTAGGAATGCCCGCTGAAAGATATTGTTTTTAAGAAAGATGAAAAATTATGCATCTATTGTTTGGACACTTTGAAACGGTTATTAAAAAAGATTGAAGAAGAAAACTTTTGTAAGAACGTTACAGAGAACGTAGACGAAGCGTTTTTTTTTTTAAGTGACGAATAATAGATCAAACGAGCTGGTGGTTCACCTGATGTTAAGTGAATATTGCCGCACATGGACATCAGCAACAACCGAGGTCATGCCGACACATCGACTAAACGCGAGAGTATAATACTTTCACTTCACGCTGGTCTTCTTTGAGACCGTGGTACTTGCCGGACGAGGCTGCCCCTTCCTGCAACAGTAGAAGCAGTTACGAGGCCCTACCACAGTAAAAAGTATATAGTAAGAGGGCCCAATTTTCAGGAAGGTTGTCAACGAATCTGTATCCCTCGGGTGTAGCTATCTCAACTGTGGTAGGGCTAGCTTCGATTGTTGCACGAATGGGCAGTCCGTGCTCCCGTTATCCCTTAACATCAGGTGAACCGCTAGCTCACTTGCCACCTTACATGGAATACAAACATAAAATATCTCTAGTAATCGCCACCGACCTGGGTAGCCAGGAGTCTCTAATCTCTCCAATTAAGATAACACATTAAATTTTATAGAAAAATTGCGAAAAGATTGTCGCCGCTGTGGAAATCGAACCCACGTCTTCGGCATTCGCGGCCACTAATGACGCTTTAGCCACTAAGCTAAACGGTTGATTGCCACACCGACGTTAAGATTTCATTCGGGTTCGATTCCCACAGCGGCGACAATCTTTTCGTACTTTTTCTACAAATTTTAATACCTAATATACGTACAAATGTAACTGCGCACTCAACAAGCCCCACCCAGTATCCACGGGACAATGCAACTGCTACAAAACTTTCGACACGCGAAATGACGAACAGCTAACGTGGGACCCAGCGAGCGTTACTAAGTTAGTAAACCGTTCAAGTTGGCTTTTGTCAGGTAAAGTGGTTATTGTAGCGCGTATAACGAACCACCTCGAGGGATGCGCTGGCAGTTAAACTCGCGTAATAAGCGAAACTACCTGCAAATGTGGTGACCACGTCGCAGCTAACTCGCGGACGGTGAGAGTATATTTTTCAAAGTAAGTGAAAAGAAAGAAGAAAGAAAGAAAATACATGTATTTACGAAAAAAAGGACGCATACAACAAAAGAGAAACAAAATAAGTTAAACAAAAAATAAAAGAAATACTTTTAAATAATACAATAAAGCAAAAGGGCATAAATACATAATTAAAATGTAAAACAAATGTAAAAAACTTTAACTAACAAAAATATTGTACGCCCTATTGTGGTAAATTAGGTCAACAGCTCAGCATTATGCTGTGCCGGAAGTCTAGAACCCAATACAGCGCTGGTTTTCAGTGAAAAAGTGAATTTTTGGTTCACATGATGGTAAGTGATTACCACCACCTCAAACCAGCAGCGAAGCCTACTCTCGTAAAGCTCGCCTATGCACATTTATTGGCGGGTTTTAACTTTAGTGTTAGATCTCTCACCTGACCTGAGCACAAATAATATAATTATATACACTATAATACTACTGTATTTATACTTTCTACTGCACCAGTCTTCTGCAGACTTAGTACTTTCTCAAGTGAATTTAAAAAGTCCAAGCGAGCGCATGTAACAACAACGCCAGCTTGACTTTACCACGATGCGCTTATTAAATCGATATTAACTGTTTGAGATAATTTTTCTGTGAAGGAGATGCCTTTTGGGTCGAAATTCCCCATTTGTAGCCACGAGAAACTCACGCTAGTTACTACACATGACTACAAGAATAATGTTACGGGAATAATCATATCTTAAATTTTATGAAAGTCACGATATTGTTTACATTGGTAGGACCACGCAACACAGTCTTCGCTGCTGCACGAATGGGCAGGTCCGTTCGAGGAAGTACCACGACCTCAAAGAAGAACGGCGTGAAGTGGAAATGTTATAATACTTCTGCGTTTCGTCTGGTCAGTGAGTTAACCGGGCCCTCTTTATTGAAACTTTGTATCGTATCTGTAACCCTACGGGTGTTGCTTGACCATGGGAGGCGGTCATCATCAGGTGAACCGCCAGCTCGCTTTCCGTACCTTAAATACTTTTAAAATACTTTTCACCGTATTAGTATTTACTTGAACCAAAACGTCATACCAGCTTGACTTTACTAAGCTGCATCAATTCCATATTAACTTCGTAGGATAACATTTATCTGTGTAGGAGATGTCTTGTGGGACGAAAATCAGAGGCAACTCACACTACGTACTAGATATGACTATAAGAACAATGTTACGAATATAAACATATATTAAAGTCACGATAATGTCATAGACATAAGACAATAATATATATTTTCATTAATTTTCCTTTCATCACGCAGCTGTTGACCGTTGATGATGAAGATGAGCCTAATAAAAAATCGTGTCAAACATATTTTAAAATAGTAGATAGCACTAATGGAAAATGTTTTTTTTTTAATATTCCAGATGTCATTGATATTCTTCCGTGCATAGGGTACAAGAGATGGATGGGTTATTTAACTGAATACTTTCCTGAGTATCAGCCATCATCACACGTCAGCAGAGACACAATAAATATGAAACAGCGAGGTGAGGAAAACGCAGGAAAATGTTTCCAGCCCTGGAATGCAGAATGTTTACGATATTGATAGAATACTGATTATTTCTGCAATTAGCTTTGTCTTACGATTCAATAGTAGTGAAAAAGTGAACAAAGTTTTAGTGAGTGACACGCTCTCTCGAAAGGGCACACAAGTGCGTGCTTTTTAAAAAGTAACACTTTTTAAAAATCACACACAGTAAAAGTGCATAAGGATCAAGTAGTTCACCTGATGTGCCGCCCGTAGACATCTAAAACGCCTGACGAGTTGGAGATGCGTTGCGATGCATCGCACGAAACGCGAATCACTAAAAATATCGCCATTAAAAATAAGTTGACGTTAAAGCGATATAAAGAAAGACAAGACTGCACAGTTTCTTGCCAGTTCTTCTGTGGCAGATCTAGTTTAGTGAACCGGTGGTAGTTTTTCACGTTCAATAAGAGCTTAAAATAAGCCCATATTGAATATAGAAATTTTAACTTTGACTTTGATATGTGGTCACCCCAGTTTAAATGCACTTAATACCTACTGTTGCGTCGGCGGTTCAGTTAACTCTTTATCGCAGACGTTTAACTCCGCAATAGAGGGGCCCATATCTTGCTATTGTCGTTAAAAGTTTGCACTGGAGACATTACGAGTTTCGAGAGTTTGTTTCGTGACTTTTTATCGCAATATGTAACATGCTACGAGTACATGCATCTCGCAATTGTGAAATATGCCTAGCGACAGAATGTCAGCTTATTTTCGCACGGATTTAATTTTAATATATAGAGAAATTTGCCTAAATCAAACTACTTCGAACCTGTGCTAAGTAAAACTTTACAATAATCTTACGATGATAGGGCCACGCAGCAGCCTCGGCTGTTGCACGAATGGGTAGGCTCGTCCGGGTAAGTACCACGACCTCAAAGAAGACCGGTGTAAAGTTTAAGTATAATACTTTCGCGTTTCGTCTGGTGAGTGAGGTAGCCGGAGCCCAATCTTCAAAAGGTTGTCAACGCATTTGCAACCCTCGGGTGTAGCAGATGTCCATGGGCGGCGGTATTCACTTAACAACAGGTGAACCGCCTGCTCGCTTGGCAACTTTTCACATAAAAAAAATGTGGATCTTAATGAAACTTTACAATAACGTAGCTTATACATCAGAATGAGACATGGGCTATAATTTACATACATATTTTATGTATATCTGTTTTTCTGTCTGAATGTTACGCTTCCAGCTTATTCTACGCAGACGTAGACGCAGCAGCTAGTTTGATTACAAAGTGTTCTCAGATTTATCTCAGAAGTTCAAGGTCAAATAACAATGTGATTAATAGAGAACCACATGGAAGCTACACCATACCCATGCAAAAAGAATTTAAAAATCCAGTTAATAAGAGACATAAAAAAATACAATCGTATTGAGAACCTTATTGGAGTCGGTTGATAATTCAAAAAACGACTATTACACTCCCACCCAGAATTATCACCCTGATGTCGCCTCTGTATTCTTGAACTTAAATTGCGAAACTTAATTCATCCAAAATGCGGAATAAAACGGGACAAGATGGCAAGTTGTTCGTGCTCTTGCTAAAATTGACACTGAACTACGGTCTTTACACAAAACTATCATACTCCTGCAGCTCGTGGACTTTAGCGAGGGTTAATTCGTTATTTAACAAGCGAACTTCTTAATTGCATCTGAAATCTGCAGGAGTGTAAATGTCCACTTTGTAATTAGCTGCGAGCTTACAATGCTCGGAATGAATTCACGTAGTGAATTCAATTTGGTACTAAATTAATTAAGACAATTATTCTTGTATTATTACTACACTAGCTGTAGCCACGATTCTGTCGTCGTGGGTGCACGACATATGTCCGCAGCTACATTTTTTTTGTATTGATAAGGAGTCCAGAATCTAGAAGTCTAATGCCATTGACATATATTACTGTGGTAGGGCCACGCCGCAGTCCTTACTGTTTCACGAATGGGCAGGTCCATCCGGGGAATGGATGACCTCACAGAAGACCGGCCTGTAGTGGTGTAATACTTCTGCGTTTCGTCTTCTGAGTACGGTCTCCGGGACGCACTAAATTGAAAGAAGGCAAAGCATTTGTAACCCTTTGGGTGTTGTAAATGCCCATGAAATGAACCGCCAGCTCGTTTGCCAATTTCTTACATAAAGTTACTACATTGATAGGGCCATTTCATATGATCTGTGATGACTCACCATTATATTGTAATAACAGTTAATCGTCATGGCGACGATTAACCGGAAACTACTCATAGTAAAGGTGTTTGCTCTACCGTGCGCAATGATATGTATCTATAATGGATTACACTGCACTAAACATCCATTACGACACTAAAACGCCTTCAATTGCGTATCGACACACTTCAGTTTCTGTTACGCAACGCTTGAACTAGTGATGTCCACGTCTAATCAATAATAGCAAAAGATTAAACACAGATATCAAAAATTGAATTGCAAAAGTTATAACACCTATATATTTGTATCAGTGGTAGGGCTACGCAACAGTGTTGCACGAATGGGCAGATCCGTCCAGCTACCACGACCTCAAAGAAAACCGGCGTGAACTAGAAGTATTACACTTCTGCGTTTCGTCTGGTGTGAGGTTTCTACCTCACTAGCCGGGGCCCATTCTATTGAAAGGTGGCATCTGCAACCCTCCAGGTGTTGCAAATGTCCACGGACGGCGGTTATCGCTTAAAATCAGAAAATAAAACCCTTCTACTCCATTTCTGTCGTAAGTTACACATATAAATAAGGTCCGTTGACGGCCTTAATCTTTATGAGGCGGTCAGAGACCACTCTTGCTTATCTAAAGCTGCTTTCGATCATATCTGATTTGTATTATAGAAATAAGTAAAAGATTCGGACACCAATTCAGAACGAACTAAAATAATTAGAAAAACACTTTGGAGATTAGAAAAGCAGTGATCAGTATCTGCGATACTAACCCAAAAGACCAATAGACTTTTTGCATGGATATGTTACCATCTTTTTTAATTTTTCAGCAGCCAGAAAGAAACCTCCTAGCAATTTGGTAGGTGCCGTTCACGCTTTATGATTAAGGCAACAGACCAGAGCCAATTGAGGTAACTATCCGTCTGTAGTTCGAGGTCTATAAATAGGACCCAGGCATCCTGTCCTCTGTCGTTTGAGGAGACCAACAGGACATGCTGGAGTCGCAAGTGACAAGCGAAAAATCCATATTTCCTCATCTTACCTTATCAGGAAAGTAACGCAATGAGTTATCGGAAGCCTTGCCAAAAACTAAGCATTAATACGTTATACAAGCACTTACGTCTTTCCCTACCAAGGGAATAAAATTTCATTTCAAGGGACCAAAAATTACTGACTTTTTCGAGTCAGTAATTTTCGGTAGACTAATTTTTTTTATGAGAGAAAGTGGCAAACTAGCTAGCGGTTCACGTGATGTTAAGTGATAACCGCCACCCATGGACATTTGCAACACCCATAGACTTGCAGTTGCGTTGCCACCATTTAATAAAGTGGGCCCCGGCTACCTCACTCACCAGACGAAACGCAGAATAATGACAGTTCCACTTTACGCCGGACTTCTGTGAGGTCGTGGTACTTACCCGGACGGAGCTGCCCATTCGTGCAACAGCGGACACTGTTGCATGGTCCTACCACTATCGATAATCATACATTTCATCGATATCACAATATGTAGGACTGACACCACTAGTCGACTCAGCCGTTCGCATGGCCATAAACTCGATGCGCCAGTTTGAGGCCATGAATGAATCGCTTTATTGCATTGAAGTCGAGTGGGGCGACATAAAATTACTTGGACCAGGATGATTTGCGATGACGGCTGCCTGAACTGCTCGTACAGCACATGAGCAACTCAAAAACGAAAACTAGGCAAATTTTCCATAATTTCTGTAATCGCTAACGAAGTCAACCACCCGATGTTCAGATTTGATTTAGGCCCAAGCCTGTCTGACACGACTGACCAACACGAACTTACTCTGAAAGTTTGCAGTCATATTTTACCTAGATTTCGATGTAGTAAGTCACATTTTTCATGTAAACGTATCAAATCGCTTCGTGCCTCTAACTTGATTTTTTTTGTGAAAAGTTACCAAGCGTAACCAGGTTAACCTGATGTTAAGTGAATACCGCCGCCTATGGACATCTGGTACACCCACCCGGGTTACAGATGTATTAACAAACTTTTTGTGAATTGGGCACCTCACTCGCCAGACGAAACGCGAAAATATTATACTTCCACGTCACGCCAATCTTCTGTGAGGCCTGGTACCCGGACGAGCCTGCCCATTCGTGCAACAGCCGAGGCTGCTGCGTGGCCCTACCACAGTTGTGTTCGGTCGCTGTAGATATCAACTTCAGACTATTATTTTAAATTATTGTTCAATTAATAAAGAAATAACGTATTCATTATTAACTACGAATATAAGCAATTATGCTGTTGAAAAACCTGAATATTACTTCGCATAATATACTTAATTTTACTTCTAAACAAATAAATTTAAGACGAAATTAAAACTCATAAAAACGATAGTCGTGAAAATTAATAGATTTTTTTTTATAATTGACTGTTATCAAATCTTTCAGAACTACGGTCCTAAATAATGTGATAATGTAACTATGAATACAGGTATAATATCAAACGCAAGGATATTTCAACTATATATTCCAGCTCTTGGTTTCTGCATGATTTAACCCGTCTTTCCCATTTCATCGTGTATCAAATAACAATATTCAAGTATACACTCGAACGTACAAGATATAGCACAAAATTATTTCCTCGAAGTAAAGTAAATTACAAACAAATATATAATGCGGTACCTATATGTATGTAGAAAACATCATTTGTTAGAACACAAACAAACAAAGTTATTCTTTATTCGTAGAAATAACTGTATCAATAAATTGAATATCTCTATAAGCGACCACAAAGATATTTGGTAACTAATAATTTTGTTAGGTACCTTATTTACTTATTTGTCCAATATGTTGTTAATGTTTGAGGTCTTTCGTCTTCCTCTTTTAGCTCACAACATTGTTACTAAATTAGACATAATAACGTTTTTGAAATTATAATTACTATTATAAAACATTAATATTTGCGATATTATTTTATGAAATGTTAACATAATACAATGGCTTAGAACTCTGGATACTCTCAAAGAACGAGATGAATGAATTTCTTTCAACATATTTTTTATAAGGTGCTTAAAAGAAGATAATTTACCGTCTACTTAAAAAAGACGACCAGTAGTTAATATAACTATTTTTATTATATACATATAACTATATTTAACTATATATTTATCTATCGCTTTATTGAAACTTCTTGCAAGACTAATTGTTCACTTGTACCTAAATATTCATAATTATTCCTCCACGAAGTTGTCCGTTAAAACTAATCCATTAGTATACTCATACACGTCGAAATTTTTAAACAATCAACACGGTCGTACACCATTTCCTTTCTGGAAATTACAGATCGGTAGCTCCCACTGCCCAGTCCACGCGGACACGCTCCAGAAACTTCCACTCTAAGCATATTGAAACAGACCCCAGCGAGATCGTAGTAAACCGTACATAATGATCTCTGCGCGGCGCTGGCGTTTTACATTATAACTTTTGTGAGCAGACCGCAAATGACAAATGACAAATTCACGCCCGAGTCGCGTGATCATCTGCACATTACACCGCGAGAGTTGTTCAGGAGCGTAACTCCAGTTGCTGCCGCCGCAACACCGGCGTGCAATAAAATTTACCAAGGAACAGCAATTTGAATCTCCGTTATCTCTTATTGCCATTGCTTTTTTTGTGAGTTTACGAACTGGCGGTTCGGCTGGTCTTAAATGATAACCTCCGCCCATCAACGTTTGCAACACCCGTAAGGATGCAGACCCCACGATCTTCTGTGAGGTCGTGGTACTTACCCGGGTGGACCTACAAATTCGTGCAACAACGAAGATTACTACGTGGTCCTACTACCTCAGATACGTGTACTTTCTACAAAAAACGTAACACTCCAAACAAAAAAAGACAAGTAAGCAAGGAAAAAATTAGACATCACAAAATGTTTATATTTAGTGCGCTAAATTGTTAACAAATTACCATAAGCAGAAATTTCTGGCTTTATTTGAGCTTCTAAGTTACTTCAGAAGAATATTTTATTAAACTCAGTGGACTTGGAATCTCATCACATTCGTTTGGTAAACTACACCGATTGCTAATATCAATTCAAGAACGGGACTTTCATTGCAAGAAAGTGTACAATTTCAATAATAGCTTAGTGGGAGGTGGACCCTACGGTGCTTATACAACATAGCGCAGTCTTAACTGTTTCCCTCGCAACTTTAACGGAGTCTTCATTGCATCCGATAATCAGCACTCTACTTACTGACTGTGGACTAAGGTATAATATCCAACTGCTTGACTGCCTGGGGAATGAAAGGGCCCGGTTCAATTCCAGTTTTATTTTTCATTATTTTCATATATTATTATTATTGGGGGGATATTCATTTGTTTTCTCGTCTGGTTGGGTTTATAAATAATAAATAAAGATAAAGATATAGATATATATTGCATATATAAAATAAATATTATGGATAAAAATAAACATATATATATATATATATATATATATAAAAAATAAATTTTATATAATACATATATAAATAGGACCCAACCAGACGGAAGCCCTCGGCAGGGGAGACCAAACGGCCGAGGGTTAGGGCGAAAGGGAGAGAAACCGGCGGACGATGCGGGTGGTATCGAGGAGCACCGCCTTCTGCATTTGAGCCTGGAGCGATCCGTCCCGGAGTCCCAGTCGCCTCAGATGTTTAGAGAGGCTGACTGGGATCAACCCATTCGCAGACACGACTATCGGGATAATTTCGGTCGGCACACCACCCCACATGTCGGTCACCTCGTGAGCCAGGTCCAGATACTTCGTCTTCTTATCTGTTTCGGCTTTCACGAGGTTCTCGTCATATGGAATGGTAATGTCGACCAAAAATACCCGCGACTGTGCCCGGTCCATCAACACGATATCAGGTTTGTTCGCGACAATTGTCCTGTCTGTGATGATGGACCGGTCCCAATAGAGCCTGGCGCGGTCATTTTCGAGCACGGCCTCCGGAGAGTACTTATAATACGGCAGTTTCCGTTCCACGAGGCCGTATTTCAGAGCGAGCTCCTGGTGTAGGATTCTGGCTACTAGGTTGTGTCTATGCAGATACTCAGAGTTAGAAAGCATGGAACAACCGGAGATAACATGCCGAAGCGACTCCCCGGGATGGCGACAAGCTCGACAGATGTCGACGGTGCCATCCTTTAGGATGTATCTCCTATAGTTGTTCGTCTTAATAACCTGATCCTGTATCGCACAGACAAAACCTTCGGTTTCCCCAAAGAGGTCACCGAAACGTAGCCAGTTCAGGGAGGCAACAGTATCTACGAAAGGCTCGTGTAGAGCCTTGTAGAACCTCCCGTGGAGCTCTTTCTCCTTCCATACAGCCTCTCGGTCGGAAACGCTCAGTACTCCCGGGTCCTGCCATTGCTCGTTGGCTAAGGATAGAGGGGTAAGTCCTTTATCACAACTAATGACGTCCGTGTAGATTGACTCATCCGATCTCGCCAGAAAGTAGTTACGGAGGCTGCACACCTCGCGATTGTGCATGGTGAGGGCGCTTAAAAAGCCCCTCCCGCCATGCTTCCGCGGAAGGTACAGCCTCATCACTGACGATCTCGGATGATGCATTCTGTGGGACGTCATAGTTGTGTGGACTTGTCGGTCCAGGGCGTTGAGCTCAGTTAGAGTCCACCTGAGTATGCCAAAGGTATACATGAGGACTGGCATGACCCAGCCGTTAAAAGCACGTGCCTTGTTCCCGCCTGACAAATGGCTATTAAACACCTTTGTCAGGCGTGCAAAAAAACACGTCACGAACTGACTGTTTCATGCCAGCCTCATCGATACACATATTTTGTGACATACCCAGGTATCGGTATGTTTCAGCCTCAGAGAGGGTCCTTATGTTAACGGGCATAGATAAGTCTATGCCCGCCGTATAGTGACCTTACCCCTTTCGACATGAAGGACCGCACACTTATCCGTCCCGAGCTCCATTTTGATAGAATTGCTGAAATCACAAGTGACTTTAAGCAATTCCATCAAATGGCAGCGATTGGAGGCGAATAACTTGAGGTCATCCATGTAGAAAAGGTGGGTCACTTTTGTCCCTCCTCTCCGAAGCTGAAATCCTCCCCCCGAGCCCTCCAGTAATACGCTGAGAGGATTCAGGGAGAGGCAAAACCATATTGGACTCAAACAGTCGCCCTGGAAAATACCCCGTCGTATCCTTATCCGGTATTCCGCAGCCGTCATCCGCTCGCCTAGATGACAAAGGATCGTACTCCATTGCCCCATACAGTGCTCGAGGAAGTCTCTTATTGTACAGTCTACTTTGTACAGTTCGAGGACCCTCTTTAGCCATGTATGGGGCACCGAGTCGAATGCCTTTTTGTAGTCTATCCAGGCGGCGGAGAGGTTCCGACGGTTGCGTTTAACCATTTTACCAATGACCGCGTCGATGAGAAGCGGTTCCTTGGTTCCACGACCGCCGCCCCGACATCCATTCTGAGTACGAGACATAATCCGATTCACATTAATATGCCGGGTGATTCTCATACTCAGAATAGATGTCAGTGTCTTATAGGTATGGTAGGTAGACACGTAATGGGGCGGTACTTACTCGGGTCTGTGGTAACCTGATCTTTAGGAACCAAATGAGTGACCCCAGTAGTAAAGAGGCTCGGGAGCGACCTCTGATCGAGAGCCTCTTGGAACTGCCGGGCGAGCACAGCGTGACACACCACGAACCCCTTCAGCCAGTAGTGATGCAGCCCGTCTAGTCCCGGACTTTTCCAGTTCGGGGCTCTACCAACTGCCTCGGATACGTCGTCGGGTGTTATGACGACGGGGTCCATGGGTGTAATGTCTGCACATTGGCTCGCCACGACTTGTGTCCAAGGGCCCTCACTGTGGTCTACGGGCTCTGACCACAGGCTGCGCCAGAAGGCGACAGTGTCTGCCTGGTCCGGTCCTTGGCCCGTTCCACAACTCATTGGTCGCTCCAAAGATTTGTAGAGCCTCTTTTGGTCACTCTGGAAGAGGCGATTCTGGCTAAACCGCGCCGTCCTCTCGGAATATCTCCGAATCCGCTTCCCCCAAGCAGCGATCCTCTGCTTCAGGTCATCTATGCGCTCCGTTAGTTTTTGCGTAATGTCCGGCTGGGACAAGTTTATGTTGGTCCCAGCGAACGCCATCCTAACGGTGCGCACAATTCTGGGCCTATTATTGCCCGACCTGAAGCTTATCAGCCTGCCGATGATGGCCCTTACCTTTGCGATACGGTCCTCAATTCTTCTTCTCCATGCTGGGATAGTGCTACCTGGTCTGGTAGCACGTCCAGCCTTGGGAAGTTTGGCGCCAACGATTCGGCATACTGCCAGTGCAGCGCCAAAGAGAATTGAGTCCGTATCGCAAAGATCCCGGCTAGCTTCCAAATAGGTTGCCAGCATCGGGTTAAGAGACCTCACGACAGACCGACTCCGCTTACTTAGGGGTATGCGGGGGAGACGTGGTCGATTCTCGAGAGGCGTTTCGCGCACCTCCAGAATTGCCTCCTCCAATATGCTTCCCATCTGCTCTATTTCTTGGGCGACTATTCCATCATCGCACGAATCTACAGGAGCCGGGGGGTTAACCGCGGCCTCCGCATCTGCTTGTAACCCTGCAGGGTCCGCAGCTTGCGGGGCCGTATCCCCAGCCACTACATTCTCATCCGATGAGGGAACAACCTCACGACGTAGTCGTTCGAGCTCGGTATCATCAAATATTATTATTATTATAAATTACGCAATCAAACCATAAACGCTGCCCAAAACGATGTTCATTAAATTTTTAAAGATGCAATGTCAAAAATCGTGTTTATGTCTCATATGCTTTTTGACTAAATATTCAATATTCTCACGGTGGTAGGGCCACGCAGCAGCCTCGGCTGTTGCACGAATGGGCAGGCTCGTCCGGGTAAGTACCACGACCTTACAGAAGATCGGCGTAAAGTGGAAGTATAATACTTTCGCGTTTCGTCTGTTGAGTGTGATGGCCGGAGCCCAATTTTCAAAAGGTTGTCAACGCATTTGGAACCGTAGGGTGTAGCAGATGTCCATGGGCGGCGGTATTCACTTAACATCACCGATCCGGTGAACCGTCTGCTCGCTTGACAACTTTTAACATAAAAAAACATAAAAAAAATCAATATACGCAATCTAATCTGTGATTATCTTGAGGCATGATTGAGTATGCCGCAAATGATCAGTTATATGAGTATTCATTTTCTTAACGATAATCAATAAGCTGGTAATTATCACTTACCACTTCGTAAATTATCACTATCTAGAACGAAAGAGTTCTTCCCAAATATTGCAGTATATGGCAGTTGCATCATAATGTGCACTTCAAATACATACACGGCTACTACCACCGTCATTTTCTTTTTTCTTTTTTTTTATTGTGAAAAAGTTGCAAATGAGCTGGCGGTTCACCTGATATTAAGTGATAACCGCCTCATATGAACAATTGCAATATCCGTAGAGTAATTAGTTTCCAAATGCGCTGCCACCTGTTAATAAAGTGGGCCCCGGCTGCCTCGCTCACCAGACGAAACACAGTAATGTAACACTTCTACTTTACGCCAGTCTTCTGTGAGGTGTGTACTTACCCGGATGGATCTGCCCATTCGTAACAGCATACACTGTTGCGTGGTTACCACGCCAAAGTCATTTCATCCCGCCGATAAAGCTCGGGCTGCATATCTGGGCCGTAAAGCTGAAAGGCCGATAAGGTGGAGAAAAAGCGGCCCAAAGTAATAGCCGGCCATTACTCGAAGGGCTCATTACTGGAGCGGCCTTAGAAGGAGGCTGCTCTCCGCGCGTTACACAATGCTGCAGGTAAATGAGCGTTTTCGCGGAGTGGGATAGTCAAACAATAATGGGCAATTTCGTGTAATGACCGCTATAGAAGGGCACACCCGGCGGCAAGCTTGAGCACGTTCGAGGGATATATTCACAGACTACATAAACAAATATTAACGAAAAACCAAACCGAAATCAAATATCTCGCTCTGTATTCATTTTATAATTGATTATTAGGATTTCCCTAAGCATCTCCGGAGCCCAAGATCCAATACCAATGAAATTAATATGGGACCAAATGGGAAACATGCGCTTTCAAGTAAAGAAAGAATCATCAAAATCACCACCGTGCACCACCCAGCCGACAGCTCTGAGGTAATAAACATAAAAATAAAAAATACAGTCGAATAGAGAACCTCCCCTTTTTTGAAGCTAGTTGATAAGGGCGACTGGTATTGAGCTTAAACATAAATTTTTAAATTTGTTTTAAAATTAATAATTAGAATGCACTAACACTGATGTGCGGGAAGATTGATGCAGGTGGCTCAGGATCGTGGCCTGGAGCAGACTACGCCAGTTCGAATCTCTGTGGAGCGCTAATACCAGTTTACTGTTTCTCTAAATTGGTCTACAGTAACACACACCTATGCTACGCTTTGGAACTTAATGATTTCGATGACAGGCAAGTTAATATTTTATTCACCTCATTAGGAAAAGAGCTTGTATCGTTTTAAGCTTCTCTTTCTCTTCTTTTCCTCTTTTCTCTTTCTTTTTGATTGAATAAAGAAGATTGGTTTTTTTTATTACCAAGACACAAATCCAACGTCAAATATGTCACCGCTATACATTTTTCCTGATGTGTCTCGATGGAGTCTAAGGTCCCGTTCCAATGAAATCAATATAAGGACACGTGGGCGCTAAACCAAAACAAACACAAAAGGAATTTTTAAAATCTGTTCATGTATGATGATGAAAAGGCTCCCACTTTATTTAAAGTTTATTAAACTTTATTAAAAGTTGGCAACTTATGTGCAACCCTACGGGTGTTGCAGTTGTTAGTAGGTGGCGGTTATTATTCAACATCAGGTGTACCGAAAGCTCGTTTGCCACATTATAAAATAAAAAGAGAACCACTTCTTTTTTCAAGTCGGTTAATAATGGACGCGTAAGTCCAATTTCCGATCCGCCTGTACGCATTCGGCTACACTGGGCGATGACTCCCCTAGATCACCATAATCATTGCCATGACATAATAATCCATTGGTTAATAGAGCGTGTTGCCAGTCCATTACGGCATAATGGCTGATTATTTTTAGTATCCCATGCGTCATGGAGAGTGTTGCCCATACAAATTATCGGTATGCATTATTGAATAATGCTTGGCGCGCCTTTTCTTTATTCCGATACACAAATTGACATACCATCATTAGAATAGAAACAGCTTCTATATTTGAGGTGCTTCCCGTGAAAACTTCTTTCAAGTATCAATTTATTAGCTAACATCGTGCGTTGTGAGTAATTTTTAATTAAATAATATTCATGAAATTTACGGTCCCCTTACTGGTCGTTGAAACCTTATTATAGCTAACCTTATGAAGTTGATAATTAATTTAATTTGACGTTTGAACGATACAGGAAAGTTTATTAACGTCGAGTAATTTTTTCGGAATTTATATACATTGTGCCTTTTCTAAAGGTGCCTAAATTCAAACGGGAGTTTCAGCCCCGGCAGTATAATCGTTTATTGAAATAAAAAATTGCCATTCTGTTCCCTAAAAAATATAACTTGTTGACAATGCGGTAGTTATTCATAAATACGTCATATACTTTTGAAACGAACTTGTGTGCGTGTTAGTTATGAATGATCGCGCGTAAAATACATGAGTTGCCCATAAATCACGCACATTTTGAGATAAGTTCAAATGAATGTAAGTAATTAATTACGAGTGATTTTAAATATTTATCATTTTTATATAACATTATTTATGTCTAGAATTGAATAAAAAAATGGATACATATAATAGAAAAGCCTCCCTGTATATTACAGGAAATTACATAATTACATCAAGCGATGACTATCAAGATATTTTGTATACTGTATTTCTATCTTTTTTTTTTTTCAATATTGAAAGTTCTTAATAGTATTATACAATAATAACAACATACCTACGTCACGTTTAAACAGTTATTCCATTTCATAACCTTAAAATTAATATTTAAAAGCTAACAGCGCCATCTAACCACACACTGAAAGAAATACATAACCTTGGGTTTTTATTTTAAGTCAAATTATAGAAAAAGATGTGTGGAAATTACTCTTACTGCACTTACAAGTCCCCTGCCTGCTGCTTATTTTATAATTTAAAATTGTAAATTATTTTATAAATTATAATTTAAAATTTAAATGTGTTATTAAAAAAAAGAACATCCACCGCACACTTTCTTGCCTGTTTTCTTTTCTTTTTATGGGCAGGTCTAAATTAGTGAACCGTTTTTTAACGAACAATAAAAGATTAAAACAAGCTTATATTTAACAAAGAAATATAATCTTAACTTGACTTGAGTAAAAAAACTTTATTGTAGAAAATAAAGGAAGAAACATATAAATCTTAAACAACACCGGGAGAAAAATTTATTAGGAAAAGTTTTTTCATTACTCGCCAGTTTATTATTTAAACTAACAATAGAGACTTCTTCCTGATTCCCCGGCGAGTCATGTTTGACGCAATAAAGAGAGCGGACACAAAAGGCGACAGAAGAGGACGTAGAAAATTGAACCACTCAAAGGGATGAAAGGGATTCTTTACAAAGGAGGTATTACGGACGGCGCCGTGTGGCGACGCTAGTCCGTGAGCAGTGAATACGTACCGCAATCATCAAAAGATAAACGCGATAGTACTGAGGCTTGACATACAAAAACTTTATTGCGATCAAATGGCTTCCCAAAATAAGTACCGTCGGCAACATTCTGGATGATATGATGAGCTTTTGTAAGACAGAAGATGGAGATATAACTGTGGTAGAGCCACGCGAAAGCTATCGCCGTTGCACGAATGGGCAGGTCTTCCATGGCACGAATGGACAAGTACCACGATCGCACAGATAAGAGAACGGCGTGAAGTGGAAGTGGTTTCCTTCTGCGTTTCGTCTGGTGAGTGAGGTAGCCGGGGCCCACTTTATTAAACGGTGGCAACACATCTGCAATTCATACGGGGTTTAAAATGTCTGGGTATCGCTTAACATCAGGTGAACCGTCAGCTCGCCTGCCACTTTGTCACACAAAAACAATCTAGGTTTAATCACGGTATTCCCAACGTTTCGAACCCTTTACAGCGGTCACGAGACCGTCTGTCGGCGATAAATCCATGAAATTAGTTTCATTTATAATGTGTAATCGCGTAAACAAAAATAATTTAATTTTCGCTATACTGCGTTGTAAGTATTTATTACAAGTGCACGAACGCAGCCGTCCGAGATGCCTCGAAGTGCGGGTCGGACTGAAAACCGGTGTCGGGAGCTGTACGAATCTTAGTTACTGTATCTCGACTTTTACCGAATCCCGTCCGTTTCACGGTCTTATGCTGCTACACAGACCTTCACTTATTGTTATTTTAATTTTTTCTAATATTATTTTGCATATTGTGTAGCTATAGTTCATAGTTTTAATATGTTATAAAATGAAATTACGCAATTAATTATAAATCAAATCTTAATATGTATTTTTACATTAAAGGAACGTAAGCGTTTATAAATTTGATTAGGAATTCCATTCTGGTTAAAACCAAGTCTTCTAATTCTCAGTTCTTTGTTTTTTTCTTTGTTAGTTTTGATTTGATATGATATGCTCCAGGCAGCTTTAGTAAGATCTACGGCCAAAATGGGGTGTGACGTGTCTGCCTAGCTGTCAAGAAAGTACTGTGATAACTGAACCCGTCACAGATGTGAGGAGACGCTTAACAATTTCATATTTACGTGATTGCTGCCCATGTAAATAAAACTATTTTAAGGATTTATTCTGTGTTAAACCCCCGACTTCAACAACACTTTACAGGGTTCATGGTACAGACTCACTTGTTTCAAGTTCTAGATCAGAGTTAACAAGAGCTGCCGTCAATTACTTGATAATTTACTTTATTCCTATCTACGCAAAAAGAGCTTATCTAATGTATTGCAGTGTCAGTGTGCACGGATTTAACTCTATAAATTATCCACAATTATCGATGTCAAAAATTGAAAACAATATAACTATTGAATACTTAGTTCATTCATGCATTTAAAGGACAAAGTGAGGTTAGAGTTGTTACTGAGTTGGAAACTTTGCTTATTTTGTACTTACTTACTTATATTATAGAATGTACCTTATATACAGCGAAACAGTTTAAAAACCCTTCAACTGAGACTAACAAGTTAAAGCATATTAAGTGTAAAGGATTTAATTAAAATAGAAACAATGAACTCCACCCCATCTCGGCAATCGTGCGCCCTAAATGGAGGTAGGGCTGTAATGGTGAACAGAAAAAGTAAAGCGAGGAAAAAAGTTGTGCCCGACATTTTTTTCCATTTCGTTTCGATTCATTCATTACATCGCAATGACAATTTCCGGCCGCCATATTGGATCGTTGCCCGCTCGCAATCTCCACCGGATATGACGTTTTGATCATTTAAAAAACGCCACAGATACTGCCAAGCGGCACGCTCCGTAGAAGACGGTATCATTATTTAATTTTTTAATATTTTACGTTGGAAATTTTGGTGATTTAGAACAATAATACTGAAAACAAAATGGAAAACCCTACTCTACTAATATCTATTATTGTAAGTGTATTATGTTATAACATAATACTTGTGTTTACTAGACTAAATTTTCTTGTATTAAGAAGATTACACATTGGAAATTAAATCAGAAATTATACACGAAA
The DNA here is from genome assembly GCA_933534255.1 of Iphiclides podalirius. Classification (NCBI taxonomy): domain Eukaryota; kingdom Metazoa; phylum Arthropoda; class Insecta; order Lepidoptera; family Papilionidae; genus Iphiclides; species Iphiclides podalirius. The sequence goes on from OW152826.1 coordinate 13,717,271, forward strand.
AATCATACACAGTACAAAAACTGAGCCAATTTTAGTCACATACTTTTGGTTAATAAAAATAATAAGGTCAAATAAAATGGTAATTTCACAAACTTTGGTTAAATTACAAATATTTATTTTAAAATCGGTAGAGAAACGTAATCAATGAAATAATCTAAAATATATGACAACGTCCATATTTGTAAAACAAATAATTCATTTGTAATTTTTCGACTTTAACTCAAGGTTGATTTGGTCTTATTCTGGATGTGACATGTCGTTATTGTATCTAATTATGCGTAGTTTTCGAGGTAAAACTTGCACATATGGTTTTTACATCAAGTTGCCCTAGATGGGACGTTAGAAATTATTGTATCCCGAACTAAAAAATAGAGTGCATTAAAATATTATGTCTGCAACTGCCAACTTCTAAATCTTCTCTCATAATCCATACATTAGTATGGATTATGAGAGTACGGTAATACATTAGTATGGATTATGAGAGTATATGTAATTATAAATGCGAAAGTAACTCTGTCTGTCTGTCACTCCTGACAGACAGACAGAGCCACGCAAAAACTACTGATTTAAATGAAAATTGGTACACAGATAGTCTAGAGCCTGAGAAAGAACATAGGCAATTGGAAAAAAAGTGTTGTAAAGGGTGGAAAGGTTAAAGAAAGATTTATTTAAGGGCTTCAAGGCGAGCGGAGCCGCGGCGAAAAGTTAGTGTTATTATAATTATGATTCAATCAAACGGCAGCCACGATAACAGCGGACGTCTCGTTTCCCCTCCGGCACTTGAAGCCAACTCCCGTAACGTGAAGTTACTTTGATATCGCAGTCACCGACAGATGATAACGTAATTAAACCGCTGAGAGAAAGTTGGATAATAAGAAAATGGACGCGAACGTTCGGCATGTTTTAATTGAAAGCCATTGAAAGAAGCGCGGTGTAAACAAGCGTGGAGTTCCGTTAAGCGATAACTTTACTGTTTTTATCACTGTTGATCACAGCTTTTGTAATGAAAAATAGACAAGTTATCATAGTTGACAGATACAATTGCCAGTTAAATGTTCGATCGGAGATAACTAAATGTCGTCCTTACAACTTATGTAGTTACATTCAGAGATCCTTACGTAGCGACAATTTATATGGCGTGTCAAAGCAAAATCCACGCTGCATTTCCGATTCACATCCTCAATTTACACACAACGACGCACCGTAGTACTTTCAACCGAGGGCGTAACTTCAAACGAAGCCGCCGAGTCCACACGCGATAGAGCAAAGACGCCGGCGGCGCAAAGTATCGCAAAACTTAAACCTTAAGCACATAAACCGTCGATCGCTAAGTCAGCGCGGGCCGTAATCGAAAGTAAGTTATTTTTGTTGCGAACTCCCCGCTCGCCCGAACCGCAACTTTAATTTTCTATCATGTGTGTTCAGGACTTTAAGTTGTGCCGATTTGAAACTTCCGCGGGAACTTCTGGTAGTCGCTTATACAAGTTTCGCTTGGGCTGTGTTGACCCCGTGTCGCAAGTTGATTTTGAGAATTCTGAGTTATGATAGAAGTTTCCCCTCAGGAAGGGAACACTACGCTGCAGTGTGAAAAAGATTGAAGTTTTTCAAGAAGCCTTTATTAGCTTTACCTGCATGATATATTTTTTTATTTGCTTAAAGAAACTGATGCCTAACGTAAATCCTCAGATTTTATCCATTTCGAGCATTTACCTTTTAATTTAATTTGTGCGGGTATCGTGAACGATGAAACGTTAAAAACAAAAGGATGTAGTCTACATATATTTTGGCGGACAGCCTGTATTATGCCCTTATTTAGTTTATTGTATGGATTATTGTACTGTTCCTGGTATGTACCGTACCGTCGTCCGTACTTAAAGGTACTTATGACTTAGCCTAGGAGTCATCACAAGTATATATATCCGGCTTCGGCGTCGGGGGTCGTGGGTTCGATCCCCATACAGGACAACTATTTGTGTTACCCACAGATAGTTGTTTCGCATCTGGGTGTTTGTGCGCGTGAAATTTGTGTTTGTGAAAACGTCCTTACAACACAGGGTAATGTTAACCTAAAGTAAGGGCAATGTATAAAAAAAAGAGAAAACATCACCCATAAAATTTTAAAAAGCAAGACCTATACAGAAGATGATAATCCTAAATTTTAGCGTAAGAGTTCGTAGAGGCTTGGCGTAGAACATATTGTTACCACATTTTACTTTGCTTGGCCATGACTTCTGCCGTTAATGGGCAGGCTCACCTAAGGCAGTAAGTACCACGGACTGACAGAAGAACAGCGTGGAGTGGAAGTAGCTTGATTTGCATTTGGTAGGTAACCGAAGCCCACAGTTTTAAGGGATTGCAGCGCATCTGCAGTTTCACACCTATTTTATGTGTCCAAGTGTGGCGCTTTTTCATACACATCTTACATCACATAAACCTACTCGCTTACCACCAACTTACACAAAACAGAACGTCGGAAGCTAAACGTTCTTAGCGTTACGAACTCATTTCACAAACATTATTTTTTGGTTTGTTAAGAAATCTATTTCAGGAAGTATTTTTATTAGAAGCTATGTTATCATCGTATTAATAAAGTAATAAATGTTAATTTATTTCATTCATTGACTTACATAAAACGATTCACGTACGTTCATTTATTTAATTTATTTAGTAACTGAAACGGTTCACGTATTGTCAGGTCCGTCTGGGTGGTTACCACAACCGTACAGAAGACCGTAAGTGGAAGTGTTATATTTCTGCGTTTCGTCTGGTCAGTGAGGTAGCCGGGGCCCACTTTATTAAAAGGCGGCAACGCATCTGCAACCCTACGGGTGTTGCAAATGTCAATGAGCGGCGGTTAACACTTAACATCAGGTGAAACGCTATAGTGTGGTAAGCGGGCGTGGCAAATAACAACTACGTAAATAAGTCCACACTATGTATTTAAAGTTCAAACAGAGCACAAGCGAAGTACAGACGTGAGCACAAGAGAAATAGAAAGTTAGAATAGAGGCAAGAAACAAAGGAAAGGCGATAAAAACATAAAAACAATAAGCTGTGTATAAGCACTCGCGTAACTATATCGTAAGGAAGCTGAGACATGCATTCGCCGTCGCGGACGTGATGGCACTGTTGGCCGCCGGCCGGCGCCGGCGCTTGCCTTCTCGCTGCTTCGAGTATGTCCTCTCTTTCCTACGCCGCGCCCTTTGTTGACCGCGCGCGCGGCGTAGGAAATTTCCATATATGGTCTCCTCACACTCCCCCACCGAGACCGTTGCTTGCTACGGTCGATAGTAATCAGGGAATCGTACTGATCGACCACTGCTTGTTTTTTTAGTAGTAGCAGGTTCTGGGCTCTCCGGTGTGGGTTCGTTGGGTGGAGGATGCTGGCTGGGACTTCTGCAATCGGCATCTTTTGTAATATACGCTGGTTTGAGCCTGTCTATTGAGATGGTATTCTCTTTACCTCTGATGTCGATCTTAAAGGTTTTGTTGCCTCTTTGTATGACTTTGTAAGGGCCTGTGTATGGAGAATCTAATGCTCGCTTTGCTGGTCCTTGTCGAAGAAACACGTAGTCAGCGTAGTTGAGGTCTTTGGGGATGTAGAAAGGCTTTTGAGCGTGTCGAGTACCTGGTACAGGAGTCAACTTCGATATGTGGTCCCGTAGTCTGGCTGCGAAGTCTGCGTAGTCGACGGTAGTGTCCTTCGTAGGCTCAAAGAACTCACCAGGCAGGCGTAGTGGCTCCCCATAAACCAGTTCTGCCGCTGAACATTGCACGTCGTCCTTCCAGGCGCTGCGGATGCCCAGCAGCACTAAGGGTAGGACTTCAGTCCAGTGAGTGTTGGTATGGCACATAATTGCTGCCTTCAATTGCCGGTGAAGCCGCTCGACCATCCCATTACATGCTGGGTGGTACGACGTAGTCGGACGGTGCTCGGAGCCGATGATTGCTGACACGGCGCGGAACAGCTCGGACGTGAACTGTGCGCCCCTGTCAGTGGTGATCTTGTTCGGGCAGCCAAAGCGGGCTACCCAACCCCCAACAAATGCTCGTGCGCAGGACTCTGCAGTGATGTCCGGCAGTGGATATGCCTCAGGCCAACGTGTGAAACGATCGATGACCGTGAGGCAGTACCTGTAACCAAAAGAATATGGTAATGGCCCTACTATGTCCATATGGACATGGGAAAATCTTGAGGAAGGAGTGGGAAATGGAGATATGGGTGATGTGGTATGGCGTGAAATTTTGTTTCTTTGGCAATCTGCGCATTCTTTTGCCCACTGACGGCAATCTCTTTTGATTCCTGGCCAAACGAATCTTTGCGTCACCATTTTAGTTGTCGCCTTGGCACCGGGATGGCTCAGTCCGTGGATTGCGTTGAAAACTAGTTTTCGAAAAGCATCAGTCACATATGGCCTTGCGTTTGCTGTTGATATGTCGCAATATATAAAAGAGTTGACATCAGGTAGTTGGATCCTCTTTAAATTGAGTCCAGATCCGTGCTGCATCAGGTCATTCATTTCAAGATCCATTTTCTGAGATTGTGCCAAAGCTTCGTAATCTATGGGCTTGCGAATCTCCTCCACTCTGGATAGCGCGTCCGCTACGACATTGTCTTTTCCCGCTATGTACTGTATGTCGGTGCTAAATTGTGATATAAAATCCAAGTAACGAAACTGTCTCGGGGAACATTTTTCTCTTGCGGAGTGGAATGCGTACGTTAGAGGTTTGTGGTCTGTATATATGATAAATGCCCTGGCTTCGACCATGTGGCGGAAATGCCGTATAGCCTCGTATATGGCTAATAGCTCTCTGTCATAAGGGCTGTATTTCTTTTGCGCTGGCTTAAGCCGCCGGGAGAAGAATGCCAGGGGTTCCCAGGATCCACGATTTACACGCTGCTGTAGTACTGCACCAATTGAAACGTCTGATGCGTCGGTGTGGATGGCAAGTTCAGCATCAGGATTCGGATGTGCTAGATTGGCTGCGTGGGACAAACCTTCCTTGCATGCTTCAAATGCTTCCGACATCTCCTTCGTCATGTCAATCTCCTGTGAGGCCTTCTTCTTAGGTCCGCTAAGTACTAAGTTCAGCGGTGATTGTAGAGCTGATGCACCTGGTACGAATCTGCGGTAAAAGTTGAACATCCCCAGAAACCTTCGGAGCTCCTTCACTGTCTTGGGGATGGGATATTCCAAAATGGCCTGCACCTTTGACGGTAATGGTCGAATGCCTTCAGATGATACTTCATGCCCAAGGAAAGTGATGGTCGATACTCCGAATTCACATTTAGCGGCGTTGATTAGTATTCCGTAGTCTGTTAATCGTTGGAATAACTCACAGACATGTTGCTGGTGTTCTTCTTCAGTTGCGGAAAAGATCAGGATGTCGTCCAGGTAGCCGTAACAGTTGTCCATGCCTCTGAGTGCTTCGTCTATAAAGCGCTGGAACGTCTGTGCCGCGTTCCGGAGTCCATACATCATGTATGGGAACTGAAACAGTCCGAACGGTGTTATAATAGCTGTCTTGGGTATATCAGCTGAGTGGACCGGAATCTGGTTATATGCTTTGACCAGATCCACTTTGGAGAAAACTTTACTCCCAGATAATTGTTGAGCAAAGTCCTGTATATGCCGAATAGGGTATTTATCTGGGATAGTACGGGCGTTTAAAGCGCGGTAATCACCGCATGGTCGCCAGCCGTCATCCTTTTTAGGAACTAAATGAAGCGGAGACGACCATGAGCTCTCGGACCTGGATGCTGTGCCGTTCCGCAGCATAGCCTCAAACTCCTTCTGTGCGATCTTGAGACGATCTGGTGGCAGGCGTCGAGGTCTACTAGATACGGGCGGTCCAGGCGTGGTGCGGATATGGTGCATAGTATTATGCTTGACTTCCGTAGGTGTGCCTGAAGGGCGAGTGATATGTGGGTAGTTGCGTAATATTTCTAAATACCTGGAGTCCCCAATTGTCACCTTCACCGAAGATATAGCCTCTATACCAGGTTGGGCTGGCACATTAACGGTGAGCGAGGTGTGGTTGTCAATCAGGCGCTGGTTTCTGCAATCAACTAGTATATTATAGTGTGATAGAAAGTCAACGCCTATGATCGCTCTTGCCACGTCAGCAACCACGAAGTTCCAGGTGAACGCTCGGCGTAAACCCAGATTAAGCTCCAAGCGAACCGAGCCGTAAGTGTTTATAATTGTCCCATTTGCTGCAAACAATTCATAATTAGTCTTCGTACGGTGCCCTCTAAGCGCTGTGCGCGGATACACGCACAAATCTGATCCTGTGTCAACTAGGAAAAGTACCTTAGAAGTGTTGTCCACTACGAAGAGGCGGCCCGGTTTTGATTGGCAGTCGTAGGCCGCTAGTTCCGGCTGCCGTTGAAGTTTTCCGCCTTAGGGTGGCTGCAAGGCCTGGTGCAGCGGCTTGCTTTGTCACCAAATCTGTTGTGATACCAGCATATTGTTGTATCCCTCGGCTTGGATGACGATCGATCTCGACGACGGAAGGGTGTTCTGCTTCTTCTACGACTACCACCGTCTCTGCTGTGTGATCTTGATGGCTGCGCGTGGTACTGGACTTTTAGTGAAGCTATTTCTCGTGTTAATTCTGCCATTTGCTTTGCCATCTCCGTAATGTAGCTTCTACAACCTAACGCACAAACCTGAGGTGCCTGTGGTACTATGTCATGTACCTTGTCCGCTAGGTCGGCCAACTCATTCAACGTGGCACTAGGTTGCGACGCGATAACGGTCTGTAAACTGGTAGGTAACCGGCTGGTCCACACTGTTTTCAGAAATTCTTCCGTCACAGTTTTACCGGCTAGCGTCCTCAAATGTCGCAAAAATTGTGATGGTTTCCTCTCACCTAGTTCCTCGTGTTTCAGCAGTTGCAACAGCTTTTTTTCTTGCGAAGCTGACAATCTCACTATAAGCTCGTTTTTCAGTTCTAAATATTTATTTTCCGCTGGAGGATTATTAATAATTTCTTTTACTTACTATCACAGCATATTGATGTTCCAATTGCCCAATTACATAATTAAACTTTGTTGAGTCACTCGTGATTCCAGACAAGGAAAATTGTGCCTCCATTTGCGAGAACCATAAGGCGGGTTCCTCTGGCCAAAATGGCGGCGCGCGTACAGAAACTTTAAACACTGAACCGTTATCGATGTTGTCGGTTTCGATGCCTGTAGGTCTGCCGCTTATTACTTTACCGGATCTATTTGCTTCCATTGTGTTTTGCGTTGTTCACTCGTAAATAACAGTCGATATTGTCCAACGTCGGGGTCACCAGTATAGTGTGGTAAGCGGGCGTGGCAAATAACAACTACGTAAATAAGTCCACACTATGTATTTAAAGTTCAAACAGAGCACAAGCGAAGTACAGACGTGAGCACAAGAGAAATAGAAAGTTAGAATAGAGGCAAGAAACAAAGGAAAGGCGATAAAAACATAAAAACAATAAGCTGTGTATAAGCACTCGCGTAACTATATCGTAAGGAAGCTGAGACATGCATTCGCCGTCGCGGACGTGATGGCACTGTTGGCCGCCGGCCGGCGCCGGCGCTTGCCTTCTCGCTGCTTCGAGTATGTCCTCTCTTTCCTACGCCGCGCCCTTTGTTGACCGCGCGCGCGGCGTAGGAAATTTCCATATATGGTCTCCTCAACGCCATCTCGCTTGCTACCTTCTCACATAACAAATAACATCAATATAAAGTAAAGTAAGTAAAGTAACAGCCTATACATGTCCCACTGCTGGGCAAAGGCCTCCTCTATACAGAGGGCATCAGAGCATAGTCCACCACGCGGCCCCACTGCGGATTGGCAGACTTCACATATTTTTTTTTCTTAATATATTTTTTTTGTTATTATTTCGAAAATATGCAGGTTTCCTCACGATGTTTTCCTTCACCGCGGAGCACGTGATAAGTCAGCACTTAAAACACACATCAATATAATATTTAACCAATTGGACTTTCAACATTACTGTCATCACCACGTCCAATGTGCCAAGAAGTTTTCACTCAAAAATTTTGCAACGGCAAATGATCGCCTTAAGAGTTTTCTTCTGTGAAAACTTGTTTAAAAGTAAAAGTAAAGTAACAGCCTATATATGTCCCACTGCTGGGCAAAGGCCTCCTCTATACAGAGGGTATCAGGGCATAGTCCACCACGCGGCCCCACTGCGGATTGGCGGACTTCACATATTTTCGAAAAATATATATTTTTTTTATTATTTCTAAAATATGCAGGTTTCCTCACGATGTTTTCCTTCACCGCGGAGCACGTGATAAGTCAGCACTTAAAGTTAAAAAAAACTTCATTGGTGCCGGCACCGGGGATCGAACTCAGGTTGCTCGAGTATATTGAATTAAAGGCGAGCGCCCGGACACTGAGCTATCACGGCTCTGAAAACTTGTTTGATTGTCACTAACTATGAATTTTCTTTGGAGCGCAATTGACGACACTCAATTCGCGGAAGCGTCGAGGGCCATTTCCCATTATCTATGGATCTTTGTCCCGCGAATGTCTAACCGGGCGTAGCGCATACCTTAGTTACGATCGATGTTTTCTTTTGTCGAAAGAATTCAATAACTCACGGGCCTTGTCACTCCGCGGGCCGAATTTATCGACTGATCAAAGGAAATTGCCGCCGAACGCGCCGCGGTCGACTATCAGAAAGTCAAGCGATAATAGACCTTAAAGCTGTTGATTTAAGTGCCGCGTCTTTTGGCGCAACCGAAAGGCGATATTGTACTAGTCGAATATATCAAGTACGTCTATTCCGCCGACGGCACAAATGAAACGGTATCGTTAGGTGACTCAGTGGATCGGAATCAGGTCACGGGTTGTGTCGCCTTTGCATTTCCAAATGTTAATAATGGCGGATGACTCGATCGGAGTGGAGTAAACGTATCACTAAAGTCAATAAAACAAAGTCGTCCAACTGTCTCTCTGTCCCTATGTATGTTTAGACCTTTAAAACTACGCAACGGATCTTGATGCAGTTTTTTTTACTAGATAGAGTGAATCAAGAGGAAGGTTTATATGTATAATACATTGCACCCGTGCGAAGCCGGGGTTGCCGGGCTCGCGTGGTTGCTAAGCGATGTATCGCCTGTAAGTCGACACGGTGTTTATTCTACTGTACCTAGCTCATACCCGCGACTTATCCCGCAATTCATCTGCGTTTACCTTTTTAAATAAAAAAAATGTGTACAATTAAGTACGGACGTAAGAAGTTAAGGTACTTTAGCGTAACGAAAGAAAAATAACAAAATATTGTATCTCTTTTGCCAGTGCTGTTTATTTGTGAAAAATCTATTAAATGCAATTGATAACGGCTTAATTAAATAACTTGGAATTGTAGGTAAACTTTAAAAAGTTGTTATTGGTTGCCATGGTGATACCGTGAACTTGGTCGAAGTTGGTCAATTTCATCATTTCGCTCTTTGGCTATCGGTGTGTGCACGCATCGCATAAAACCGGCCAAGTGCGAGTCGGACTCGCACTTGGCCGTTACGAATGGCTCCGTACCGTTATCTATAAAAACGGCAAAAAATCATGTCTGTTGTATGGGAGCCCCACTTAAATATTTTTTATTGTGTTTTTTCAGAAATACATCATCTGTAAAAATTTCAACTGTCTAACTATCACGTTTCATAAGATACAGCCCGGTGACAGACGGACAGACAGACTGCAGAATCTTAATAATTTGATTACTCTGTGGTGCAGTTGCTAATGGTATTGTCTTCGGTGTGGGGGGTCGTGAGTTCGATCCGTACACGGGATAAATATTTGTGTGACCCACAGATAGTTGTTTCGCATCTGGTTGTTTGTCCACTTGAAATTTATTTTTGTAAAACATCCTTACAACACAGGATAATGTTATCCTAAATAAGAAGGGCAATGTATAAGAAAAAGGAGGAAAAAACCTACCAGGTACGGAACCCTAAGGATTTACCCTCGTAACTTTCTCGAAACACACCAAAAGAAGTATAACTTCAAAAACGTATTTCATCGAGCACCCACGGTAGATTTTCCATGATGTGCACACAACGTATTCGTATAGATGTACGCGAATTTTATTCTATAGGTTGACAACTAAACAAGTGGTGTACCGGATAAGGTTACATGTCACCATGCATCACAAAAGACGGATTATCAAAAATTGAGGGCGTGAGCTCCGAATACCTCACAAAAATTTTAACTTCATTCCGGTCTTCTGTGAGGCCGTGTGCTGCTGCCACCTGATATGTAAGCTATTGTTAACTCAAATTATACGCATCTTTAACACAGCACAATTATATTCTTATATACATTAAGGCAACAATGACTTAACTACCCATGACGTTGTGGTTAAGACAGTTGTTTAAAACAGTCAGTTTTTCATGAAATAACCATTTTTTTAGTAGCGAAAAACAAAACCGACTTCAAATATCTCGCTCTGTATTCATTTCATAATTGATTTTCTGGCGTTCCCTAAGTATCTCCGGAGCCCAAGATCCAGTACCAATGAAATTGATACGGGACCACATGGGAAGCGCCAGCTTTCAAATAAAAAAAGAATCATCAAAATTGGTTCAATCAATAAAAGTTCTGAGGTAACAAACGTCAAAAAAAATACAGTCGAATTGAAAACCTCCTACTTTTGAAGTCGATTGAAAACTGGACCCAAACGCCAAACAGATCGCGAGTCAACATAGCAAACTACTTTGTCTTCATTATTTACAAATAAGTGTAAAATAAAAGCTAATACAAACGATGCGCACAGACAGCGTTTCCTAAATGCGATAAACTTATAAAAGTACAGAAGCGCAGCATAAATTTACTACCCGTTTGTATAAATGTTTAGTTGCAATCTCTTTTAATTTCTTTTTCTACAGTTCTTACTTTACAGGAGATAAAAGCAACTTAAATAATCTTGAAGGGGAAACAAGGGATATGAATGTAAGAAAGAAGTCGAAAAGCTACTGGACTAATAAAATTGTAGTAAATTTTTGGCAGTAAGTAGAACTTTATTCAAATATTAGGTTTATTTAGTGACAACCTACTCAAATTGATATAAAGTGTTAATTTTTTTTAATTTTGTAACGTATATTAATATTTTGTTAACTTTGAACTACTTATGTAATCATTCTTCTAAGCATCAGCTAAATTTCAACTGCGGTAAATTTCCCAGCTGGTAAAGTATTACAATCAACAAGTCACTTTGTAATAATTTGCATGTCATATAAATATGTAGTTCAGTTGTCCTCTTTCTTCACTTTACACACAGATTTGTTCCCAAACTCGTCCATAAATATCCGTCACTAAGAATCTGGAGCCAAATCCGTGATTATCTCCATGACGCCATTGTCCAATTAAAATAGAATTCAAAAAAGTCATTATGTCAGTTCGCAGCCCATATTAATTATACAGAAAACGACTATTACCATACTTAATTCCTGTCACTCGAAACTTTGAAACCATTGCTCTGTCATACCCATACATCAAAATGACAATCTTTGAAATTATAACGCCAGCGCAAATCGAATCTTAACACGAACGATTTAGAAGTTAAATTCTTTTATTGAGTCCACAAGACAACTGTGTAACTTCATCTAGGAATTAGTTACGCGTTGCAAAGTAACATATTGTGTGCAGTCACGCTTTTGCTTTATTTCCACTAAAATAAAATGTATGCCCGGAATGTGACAACGGTCTGTGACGCCATTACAATTCTTACGTAATCTTTCTCCTCATCTCCGCAATGTAATGTTTATTTTAACGCGTAATTAGCAACTGATGCGGGTTTGTTTTTTGTTTATTCTGTTCGTTTTTGTTTGTTTTTTTTTTCTCTGTTTGTTTTCTTTATTGAAATTTGCTGAGCGAACCTGAATTATAGTAGCAAATGGAAAAAATCCCCAACAATAAATGAACAGAGATTGATCTGATTCACTGAAACAAAAAAGGTACTCTGCTAGTTTTGAAGAGTATTAGCATACGAACAAATCTGTGACATAAGCACAAAACAGCTGCACATTAATTAGCGAACGTCAAATCAACTTCGTCTCGCTACACAGGGGCGAAAGTACGGCAACGGGACTTTATTGTTTGAGTAAAAAGTAGCAAATTTGCAAAGTGAAATCATTACGAAACGGCCGTCATGAGCCCGGCTGAGCAGCCAGAGAGTGCGTGGTGCAAGCGGTGAGCGGAGAGCTTTGCGTGAATTAATCGGATCTTTTAAAGTGAAAAATTCTGGATAAGCACTTCTTGGGTGAACAGATATCATGGAACTCGCGTCATCGTCACCGAGGACTCTCCATGAGCTATTTTATACAGCTCAATCGGTAACCGGAAAGTGGATTAAATTAAATTTACAAGAATTGATGACAAACATCGGGACAGGTGAAACTAAATGAAAACTTGTCAAAAGGAATACGATAAAATATGTTTTTAGTAATGGATATGATATAAATACTGTTATTATCGTCCGGAGTGCCTATAAAATATGTTTTATTAAATATTATACACTTTCAAATTTTTATATTTTCACTTCTGTCGACAGTCCCCATGAAACTGCTTATGTCTTTTTGTATCTCTTTTTCTTTATTGTGTCAGATATAAGTTTTTAGAATTTGTGCTTTGCAAATTCTGAAAACAAATACTTATCTTAGTAATATATTTTAATAACTCTCTTCATAATTATTGCTTCATTCCCTATTATTCTGTTAATTACAGAGCACTAAAGTGAAACATTGATATTATGTTACGTGGCTGTTTATATTAATAATTTGCTGCGGGGTTATTGCATACGTGGAGTTTGCGATATCACGACATGTCTCTGTGGAGTTTTCGTTTTCTTCGTCAAGTTTAAAGTTTAATGCCAGCTAAAAAACTTTTTTTATTACGAACTTTAAAAACAATACTTTAACAAAACAATCGATTGGTTGGAGTGGCGACGATCTAGGTGAAAGTAATAAACATACTAATCATAATAAAATACTAAATGTAATACTCCCCTTGACCATGAAATGGTTCGAAACGTCAGGAATTGAAAAATCTAATTAAACGCGATAAAATCCGTAAAATAGTTTCATTTCACAATACTAACAATGTTTCAAAAACTGATGCATTTTGTTCGCATAATGCTATCCTTATAGGTACTTTAATTAATCTCAATCGTCCAATGGGTTGTATGGAGGATATATTGGAGATGAAAGGAAGAACATGAAATCCTTATAAGAGTATCCTTGCAAACACTCTGTGCTGCGGCCTACACCTTCAGAATGGCCAAAGGAACAGACACTTGTTCAGAAATGATTTGATTAGATTCTGCAGTGCCAGAATCCGAGAGAGATAAAACGAATATTCCATGAAAAGATGATCGACAACTAAGTATCTTCTTCTTCTACCTAGCATTTATCCCAGCAATTGCAAGGATCTGCTTTCCTGCTTAATCTCCTCCACTTTGGCCGTCTTCGACATCCCCATGGGTCCATTAGCTCTCATGTTCTGCTTCACAAAGTCCAGCCATCGCTTCCTTGTGCGGCCAGGAGGTCTAGCTCCTTGGGCAGGCATGTCAAGGCATATCCTTCTGACATATTTTTCCGACCAGCGTGCGACATGACCATACCATCTCAGGCGCCTCTCTTGGAGCTTATTCGCTACGTCATTGGGACCTCGAATGAATGTGTTAAGTATGCGGTCATCAATCGTGACGCCGCACTCATTTATCGACACATTTATCGAAATAATTAGTAATTTTATGAAATAATTTTAGAAAATAATTTTATGTGTAGTTAGTACACATAAAATTATTTCAAGGCACCGCTACATCGTGTATATTAGACTGTCAGCAGAACCGTAAGACATTTCGAGGCGAATTTCATGTTTGCAACTGAGTTATCGTTCACTTTACAACCAAATGAATAGAAAACTTTCTGAAACTCCCAAATAATTACTCAGGCTACTTTCGATGTTTAGATTTCGATTGGGCCTTGTCATCATAGACAGACTGATGTATGATGATTTCGACTCTAGTAGTTTCGTTTCCGAATTTTATTTTGTTAAATGAGTTTATTTATAATCACCTAATATACGATTTCGGGGCTTACCGAACCTTACCAATCCATGCCCTAATTCTCTAAACCAAAGACCTCTACTGTAGGATAACAAGTGAAACCCGCGTGTCTGTAACTGTAAATGAGGATTTATACAGAATTTTGTGTATGTCGTATCACACGAAATTCGTTAGTAACAGTTAGAGTTCTGCATACATTTAAGATGCAATCCTATATGTAAATTCAATGTACAAAGCTTAACTGTGCACCGGAGTACCCATTAGTTAAGTAGTAACGCCCCAACAGATGCGTTTTACAGTCCGTTTTAGTGTTAGCGAGGATGCTAAGTAAACACAAATACATTGTTGGGATTGGTTCTTTAATAATGTACTCATTACTTACATCTTTAAATTACACTGCAATGAAAAATTGTAACTTATACTTTCAGTATCGAATATCATCTTTGAATACAAAAGTTTTATTCTACACTAGCGACCCTCCCCGGCTTCGCACGGTACAATATATTATACATATAAACCTTCCTCTTGAATCACTTTATCTAGTAAAAAAGGCCGCATCAAGATCCGTTGCGTAGTTTTAAAGATCTAAGCATACATAGGGACAGACAGACACGGGACGACTTTGTTTTATACTCTGTAGTGAAGCTTAAGAAACATCATGTTTATAATAATTATGATATACTTGACTTGCACAGAGTTAGTCAGAGGCGAGACAGAGTGGTTGTGTGGCAAGATGGTAGATTGGTTTATACGGGTTGTTTATATGACAGATGGGTCTACGATCGAGGGTCGAAACCCAATCACGTTAGAGGATTAAGTACCACTGATGACTTTTAGAGTCCCGTACCCAAAGAATAAAATCCTATTACAAAGACTCCGCTGTCCGTCCGTCTGTCACCAGGCGTGTATCTCATAAGCCGTGATAGTTGGACAATTGAAATTTTCACAGATGATATATTTCTGTTGCCGCTATTACAACAAATACTAAAAAACAGAATAAAAAATATTAAAGTGGTGCCACCATACAACAGACATGATTTTTCTGCCGATTTCATAGATAGTGGTACGGAGCCCTTCGTGCGCGAGTCCAACTTGCACTTGGCCCGTTTTTTTAAACCGTCACACCTGTTAAAAACTTACCGATTTCTCGTTGAACAGCTAAATTTAACTAACTATAATCTGTACAAGGTCTCACCTCCCGACACGGATCATGATGTCAGACGTTTAAGAAATTCTCACACATTTCTTCATCTCCAACGTAAACGGTCGAAACGTCGTAGATGATAAATCAGTTTTATAAAATTCGCAATTTACAAGCCGCGGTGCGCGATGCGAGAGCATTTCCTGATTAAGATTTATGACGTGCCTCACGAAGGGGCGTATATTACGTAAGGCACATTCGTTTCGGTGTTTACGCTACGGCGATGAGTTGCGGGCGGAAAGAAAATAGAGAAGAGTACGCCTTAATTATAGCACAGATTTCTGGTGTAGTGGAGTGTGATGAGAGAGGATGTTAACACACCGTTACGAACTGGGAACCTTCAAGAAGAGAGCATACTCTTTCCTAAAAGGTCGGCAACGCATTTGTGAGCCCTCGGGTGTTGCAGATGTTCATGGGTGGCGGTAATCACTTACCATCAGGTGATCAACATAAACAAAAGATAAAAAAATTGCCTCATTGTATCTACAGTCCATTTCTTTTTATGTAAAGTTGTTCAGGCGATTTGTCAACTGATGTTAAGTGATTACCGCCACCCATAAATATGTACAACACCTGACGGTTTGCAGACACTTTGACAACCTTTAAAAAAGTAGGCCCCGGCTACCTCACTCACCAGACGAAACGCGAAAGTATCATGCTCCCTACTCAGTATCGTGGTACGAGAGATATCTTTAAACTAATACCGTCTACAACCGAAACAGCATTTCATCAGCAGCGGTGCGGTGGTAGGGCTACGCAACAGTGTTCGCTGTTGCACGAATGGGCAGGTCCGTCCGCGTTAGTACCACGACCTCACAGAAGACCGGCGTAAAGTAGAAGTGTTGCACTTCTGCGTTTCGTCTGGTGAGTGAGGTAGCCGGGGCCCACATTATTAAGAGGTGGCAACGCATCTGCAACCCTACGAGTGTTGCAAATGTCCATGGGCAGGCGGTTATCACTTAACATCAGGTGAACCGCCAACTCGTTTGCCACTTCCTCACATAAAAAAAAAGCCTCAGCGAGATAATCCCATGTACGTAATCTCAGAGGTGAGCAAACAGAGTCAAAGCTATCGAGCTTATGAGATTTGTAAGCTTCGAACATGTCATGAGTTTTTAACAACAAAATAGTTCTCTTTCAATACAAATGTTACGTATTTATTCAGCGCAATAAAACTTATTAAAAGGCAAAACACCTCGAATACGATTTCGAACATTACTCTTCCTTGCTTGTTTATATGCGTAAGAATTCATTATCGGAAATAAGAATGTACTTTAATAGCCTACTACAGCGTATTGTAGATCTTCAACACGTCAGGAGCAAATCTATACTGAACTTATTTTCAATAATGTATGGGGTAATCATCTTCAAATCATTTTAGTTTTATCTTTTAGTTTTATTTTATTTATTACGTAGTAAGTGGAATTGATTATATTTTAATACCTGCTTAACTTTGCGTAAATTTCTCCCAAATGGCTCTTGAATCTTTACAAGGTTAATTTTAGTGAAAGTGAAAACACTTCTTTCAGAATTAAGTGTGTTATAAATCATTTTAACTTTTCAAAGTGACAAATAAAACATCTTAATTCTGCTTTAATAAAGAAACGTAGCGGGGTGCGGGGCATGACGTGCCAAGCTACCCCTCAGAGGCTAAAGCAAACTCCGTGAATTAATAATGATACTGTCAATTACTCGTGACACTAAGTTAATAACTTTAAACATAGAACTAACGTTGCTTTTACGTTTAAAATTAATAAAGTCCAAGGTCTACGAGAGACCAAAAATGCAGCCGAGACACGATACACGTACAATGGATGTATTTCTTTTGTTACACTAAAAATAAAAACCTGTGGCACTCGGGGACTGCCGCGGTAAAGCTATTGCATAGAATTTTTTATCAACTTATGCAGTTATAATTATTTATTTATTTTAGGCATAATAAAGTGAAAAGTCAAGAAGACAAGAAGAGCTACACTTGGTAGGAGATAAATTTGTTTGGTTTCAGCAAAATACCTCTGTAGCGAATCTTCTTATTTATATAAAGGATGTCGTGAGTTATATTGTCTACCTACATGTTTAAATATTTCACATTTGATATCTGTAACAAGGTTCATGAATCTCGATTCAAACGACGACGGCTGTCTACCTATCACAAAAATATTTTAGGTCTGTATCGAATGGAAATTGTAGGATTTCTACAATATTCTTTTACTTAGACTTTTTCTGTGATGTGAAGTAATGGCGCAGCAACGTTTCTTTGTGATTGACAACTTATTTTATGTAGAATAAATCGTCACAGACCTCGCCGTTAGGTTTCGTTTTATGTCCATCAAGAAAGGCAATTTTATCAGTTGTACAGTTTGTATTTTATGAAATACTTTATATGCACATATAAAAAAAATATGTATTTGAGGGTCTATGTTTTAATTTAATATTACAACTCTCAGGTCAACTTGTCCCTTGCGGGAGAGGGTGTGGGTTCCATCCCCACTACTGTGAAAAGTTGCCAAGCGTGCAGGCTGTTCACCTGATGGTAAGTGAACACCGCCGCCCATGGACATCTGCTACACCCGAGGGTTGCAAATGCGTTGACAACCTTTTGAAAATTGGGCTCCGGCCACCTCACTCACCAGACGAAACGCGAAAGTATTATACTTACTTCCACTTGACGCCTGTCTTCTGTGAGGTCGTCGTACTTACCCGGACGGGCCTGCCCATTCGTGCAACAGCCGAGGCTGCTGCGTGGCCCTACCACCGTAAAATCATCAGTGTTCATCAGTGATCTAGTACGCATAGTTCAAGCGTTGATTAGTTCGGGTTAAGACAACGAAAACTAAAAAAAAAAAAGAAATGTGTCCTAAACTATATAAGATAATCCTGACAAAAAGACAGAATACTACCCCTTGCATTACATTACTTACACAATAAACACCCTATTCTAATCCTCGCGAAATTCAGGCACAAACACGGCATTACGATATAAACTGAACAACACACGTGTGACAACATAATCGCATTTAAACAAAACGGCCGAACGATATTCAAAGAAATAAAGACGACGATCCCGTCACGTAAAAACGCCCGGCCACTTGACAGACGCTCACCTAAACACATTAAACGCCACAGACGACATAATTAATGACAGACAAACATACAATCTTTTGTCCGGCCTAAGACCCGAGGTTGGGGTTGATTGATGGGAGCGCCGGTAAACCCTGTTGTATCATCTATTAGTATTCCACTCGTAGTGTTAAATGTCACGCGTTCTTTTTTTAATCTCCGCCCGTAGGAATATTTGCATAGAGCTGTATATTCCCCCTCATTGAGTGGCGTGGAATGACACTACCTTGACAAGTCTAATTAAACTCATATTAAATGCAGTATTAGGGGAGCTTATATGTAAAACATCGAGATGAAACCTGCATACTTTCGAAGTAATAACAAAAAAAATGTCTCAAAGATATGTAGTCTACCAATCCGCAACAGGGTTGCGTGGTGGTCTATGTCTTAATGCCCTTGAACAGAGGACTTTGCGCACTTGTATAGGTTTCCCTAACTTTTTAGGGTTCCGTACCTCAAAAGGTAAAAAGAGAAAACCTTATAAGATCACTCCAAGTTGAAATTTACACCTGATACTGAAGTCTTTAGTCCCTATGAAGTGTATAAAAATTAAGGAATAAGAACCCTCGGCGCACGAGTTCGACTCACACTTGTCACACTGTATGAAAATTGTGTAAAAAATTTAAAAAGCTCTAGACCTTCATTTGCACGCCCAATACACGTATCAAGGTAATTTCTAACTCTATGTAGATCAATTAATGAAACATGACTATATTTTATCATCATTAAGTCATATTAGGCTTAGCCCTTGTTCTACCTCTTAAACGATTTTATGGAATTAACATAAATACCAAAGATTTTTATAGTATGTAAGTCGACTTCCATTTATAAAAAAAATATTGACTTCTTGATTTTGAGCGAATATAATACACATTAAATGAAAATAGTTTACGGATTTTATCGCGTTTTTATTTTGATTTAAAATTCCCGACCTTTCGAACACTTTCCGGCATGGTCACGGACAGACTTAAGTTGTTACACGTCTTGATGTCATAGTTAACCCTAATTGACGGTAGCGGGGGTTAGCTAACAAACGAGACAAAATCCGTAAACTAGTTTAATTTAAAAAAATATTGTTGATAAAAAAATTATTGTTAATTAATGGAATCTCAATAGCGTACACAGCTCTATGGACACCGTTTACCGTTCAGATGCTCCTGCGCATTAGCATTTGCTTGACATCTGGCATCGTATTTCAATCTGCTCTTATTCTTACTGTAGTCTATCTAAAGGCTTGCTGCTTGGAAAAGAATGTGTGGTGTTAAGTTCGATTTTATTAAAACGCAAAATATTATTGGGTTAGTTGAAAATAACATAAAACATAATAATACAAAAGTAAGCGTAGCAAGTTATGAAAGTGTAATTATATATATTATTTCTACAATTTTTCTATATTTTATTTCTATATAGCTTTATCTACGTTAATTATATGGACTGGTTCTTAGACATTCAGCGAAACTACTTTTTATCTATAAATTATTTTATAATATTCTATGTAAGAGAGAATACGGAGCCCTAAGATTACATCTTACTTACCATCAGGTATTAGTCAAACTCTAGGCGATTTTTGGGTAAAAGAAATCTTAAAACTTGCCGCTGCTAGCGAGGAGTATAACAAAAGTAGAGCGGAAGAACTTATGAACCAGCTCCCTGCTATATGAATAGGTCCTATCGAAAATATCTCAGCCTCACAGAAGACCAAGGAAAAGTTAAACTATTTATTATTTCGACTACCGCCCCGTGATTAAAGTATACGGAAGTTTTCCTTTGTGGTTGTTAACTGTGGTAGGACAATGCAACAGCCCTGCGTTGTCCGGTGAAATACCACGACCTCGAAGAAGATCAACGTAAAGTAAGTGTTCGTCTGGTGAGTGTGACCATCTTATTTTGAAGGTTGGCAACGCATCTGCTACACATCTAATTTTGACGGATTAGGTGGGCAGTAGTAAATACATCAGCTGACGAATCTCTTACTGACTCGGCAACATCACTTCTGATCAGGCGAGTTGGTCAGTTGCCATCTGTGAGCCTCTTCTTCTTTCTTTGTCCTGGCCTTATTGCACATTTATGGCACAGCAAGTAAACCATGTTGTTAACGTTATTCTCCAGGCTTTTTATGACCGTGACCGTGGCTTGACGTGAATCCTCCTTGGAAATAAACACTATGATCCAAACACCAACTATTTGTGGATCGCGTAAAATCCTTCCGTGTGGTAATCAAACCCAGGACCCGTGGATAAAACTAATAGCTTAACGAGACACAGGTTTTATTAAAACATCTTTTTAATGACTCGACGCAATGGCAAGTGGAATGAAAAAAGAAATCGATTTAAAAAAATGAAAGCAAAGTTAAGCTTAATTATCAATAAATATGCTTTATTGAACACCGGAAATATATAAAAGAAATGTTACAAAAATAACTTATGAGGTAGTAACAATAAGGCGGTCTTATCGCTAAAAAGCGATCTCTTCCAAACAACCTTAATGTTAATTGTAATGAAATTTAACACAATCTCGTAACTTATGGACGTTGAATGAATTAATAAACTTCAGCAACCATCGTAGCTAACTGATGAATAAGGTTATCGTTCTTAGTAAAAATCACGGTCCAATATAATCGAAATAGAGTAAGCGATAACAGTTACAATGAACCCATTCACGCTCAACACTGGATGTTTCGTCGTTCGGGACGTAATGCCTCGTGGTTTAACGCCTCGCTTTTAACTAGCCAATAATAATGGTTTAATTGCGAGGGCTTATTATGATTTAAGATCTAGTTAACGGTTTAACGGCGCCGTTAAAATTCTGGAGCGCGAGCGAGCTACGAGAATTGAAACGTCTCATATATTTCTGTTTCACATTATAATGAAGCACATTCGTTCTTAAAAGCACGAGTGATGTCTTAAAACTAAATACTTGTATTATTTCTAACTTTAATCATGGTTGCGAGATAAGTTTTCACAGGAGTGAAAGCACAGTTCATTTTCGTAAAAACCTTATCTTTGGAAATCGAATTAGCAACCACGTGAAATGAAAAATCACATTGAAGACCGAAGAGTATAATCTGTTTTAATATCTAGCGTATGTGTACTATGAGAAAGTCTTCGATTCAACAGAAATTTGGGTGGTACTCCAGGCCCTTCAGCGGTGCCAAACTGACCGTCTATATATCGAGTTGCTGAGATGTTTGTTCAAGAAAGTTACGATGTCCTTCTAGTATAGTCCAGTGGTACAAAACCAATCCAAATGTAGATGAGTGTAAGACAGGGTGGTGTCATATTGACGTAAAACCAACGAATTTTGCGGTGGTAGGCCACGCAGCAGCCTCAGCTATTGCACGAATGGGCAGGCCCGTCCGGGTAAGTACCACGACCTCACAGAAGACCAGCGTAAAATTGAAGTATGACAAATAGTTTCGCGTTTCGCCTGGTGAGTGAGGTGGCCGGAGCCTAAATTTCAAAAGGTTATCAGCGCCTCTGTAACCCTCGGGTGTAGCAGATGTCCACGGGTGGCGGCATTCACTTACCATCAGGTGAACCGTGTGCTCGTTTGGCAACTTTTCACATAAAAAAAAGAATCTCGGCCTAGTCCAGATCGCCGATAGGATTTCCGTGACCAGTCAAGCATCTTGCCCTCACATTTGCGAAAGCAAAGGCAGCTCTCGGTAGAATGCTTCCGAACGTTCAAACCACTGCGTTCATTTAATTTTATCGAGGAGATGAACTTCATCACTACATAGTATAAAACAAAGTCTTCCCCCTGTCTGTCTGTCCCTATGTATGCTTAGATCTTTAAAACTACGCAACGGATCGTGATACGGTTTTCTTTACTAGATTGAGTGATTCAAGAGGAAGTTTTATATGTATAATAAAATTGCACCCGTGCGAAGCCGGGGCGGGTCGCTAGTAGATTTATAAAAATAATCAAACATATTTACATAAAAATACCAACACATTTTTAAATGATATCTTGGGGGAGCAATTTAAAAGCTTTCAGCTTCTCCGCCAGGGGTCGTGGGTCGATTCCCACAAGGGACAAGTATTTATGTAACTAACAGATGATTATTCCGGATCTGTTTTTTCCGATGGAGGTTTGACGTCCAGCAGTCGTAAAACAAGTAGCCAAAACCATTAACGACGTGAAAACACGTTGTGCCGCTCCCACCTATACGGGATAAGGGCAGTGAAAACAAGAATAAATGAAGTATAAGTGTAGTACACATTGCGAAATAATTCATTGCCACGGGATGTGTTGCATGGGATATTCATAATTCAAAAATGTCTTAGAAACAACATTTACTAATTTATTTCAGTGCAACGCTTACTATCCAGAGGTTCGTCGCATTAGCGCAATTATGATTTTATTATTTGATGGGTGAATGATCAAACACCATCTAACTGAAAATATACATTAAGATTCTCATTTAAACGATGATTGTGATTAAACATTAGGTCTACAACGTTTGTTCGGCACTTGAACTGCAGAATATATGTGAGCTACCATTTTCCACCTAGCTTGTCCTCGAAATAACCATTTTTTTTACTAACGAAAACACAAAACCGACTTCAATTATCTCGCTCTGTATTCATTTTATAATGGATTTTCAGGACTTCCCTAATCTCCGGAGCCATGGGAAGCACCAGCTTTCAAATTAAAAAAAAATCATCCAAATTAGTTCCCTCAATGAAAACTTATGAGGTAACAAACATAAAAAAAAATACAGTCGAATCGAGAGCCTTCTTTTGAAGTCGGTTAATAAAACCGTCCTCCCAGCACGGAGGCCATTACTGCCTAATCAATTTCACAAGCACAATTTCAACTGTTAAATATCAAAGCGTCCTGAGACGGTCAGAGAGGAACGCGTCCTAGCGCTCGCAAAGTGAACACCGGAACGGGCAAGTTCGACGATAAATCATCCCCCGGATTACTTGTCACCGCCACGTCCAACTCCGCGCGCCTATTACCGCTCTTTGTTCCCGAAAACTTCGCCGCGAAAAAGTTTCCCATTATTTCACTTAATTTCCCATTCCGAGAGACCGCTGCCTCCCCGTCCGGCCGAAGAGATATCGCCCCGTAATAACAAAGGAGCCGTCGCGACTCTCGAACCTGTTTGTCATACTCAGATGTAGGTTTTGCACTAAGAAATAATTGCCAAATAAAGATCTCCCGATACGGACTAGTTACAGGGAAAGGCCATTATCTGACCGGGGGTGGGCTGTCGATCGCAGAAGTTTGGTTGAAGGCCCGTTGGTTACGGCCCTCCGATTTTCTTATTTTTCCTCCCAAAAGTGGCGACACACATGTTGTTACAGAGTTACGCGTTATCGAGACCTCTTGACATGTACTCCGCTAATGCTTATTATTTTCGAAGGGTTATTACGTAATATTTAATTTACCTGATATCTGTATGATCTCTAACTAGTACAGATTCTGTCATCACACATTTGTTCATACTATTAAGGTACTCTCTTTTCCCAAGACGGGTAAAAAAAACGAGAATTGTAGACATTTTATTTTAACGAACTTTCACCTGCAAGTCTTCATTTAACTACAAAATGATTATTCTATTTATTTTGTATGGAGAACATCATACTTGTTATTACTTTAACATCTTATTTTTACAGATTTTATTGCGTTTAATTAAGAGCCGTGAAAGCTCAGTGTCCGGGCGCTCGCCTTTAATTCAATATACTCGAGCAACCTGAGTTCGATCCCCGGTGCCGGCGCCAATGAAGTTTTTAACTTCAAGTGCTGACTTATCACGTGCTCAGCATCAGGCAAGCATCATCAGCAAGGGAAACATCGTGAGGAAACCTGCAATTTTCGAGATAATAACAAAAAAGAAATTCGAAGATATGTGAAGTCCGCCAATCCGCAGTGGGGCCGCGTGGTGGACTATGCCCTGATACCCTCTGTATAGAGGAGGCCTTTGACCAGCAGTGGGACATGTATACGCTGATACTTTACTTTTATTGCGTTTAATTTAAATTTACCAACATTTTGGACTTTGTATGATACACGGCGGCGCTTATACATATTTGAATTTATTAATGTACATTATAATATGGTGTATAGCAAATACAAGAAAATAAACTGTTTTATGACTTTCCTGGCTCTTAACTTAAACATTTTATCTGTTATGTAACTGTTAATAAGCGGAGACGATTGATTTAGTTTTCCCTTCGATTTCCAGAAAAATTCACGGATTAGAGAACATAGACGATATAATAGTACATAAAAGTTATATACCTTTATCTGTTGTAATTGCTATTCCTGCTGACACTGAATACGGGCCCCATCTCTATCTTATCGCTTACCGTAACATCTATGAATGAGTACTTCAATTTTCCCGTAGTGATTCCTGTGGCTTATTATTACTTAATATCTCTCGATGTTTTTTTCTTCAGCGCTGAGTACGTGACAAGTCACCACTTAATATTAACAATTCGTTGGTGCCAGCACAGGGGATCGAACTCAGGATGCTCGATTATATTATATAGACGTATACGTAGTAATCTAGACGTGTACATAATCACATATCGTATACTGTTGGTAATCGGAAAGGTATAAAAGTTATTATTCAATGTAAAAGACGTCGTAAAACGTCACAACCCTGTTAAGACACCCGTTAAATTTAACATCGAGAGCATCTTATTACATCTGTCGCCATTTTAAAACATTTTTGTAAGAGTATTGCATGCATTACATGCCCCTGCCAACTGGAAAACTGCCTTTTTTAATCCCGGCTGGAAGACACACGCGAGCGAAAGGATACACCGAAACAGGGGCGAATTAAGGGTGTTAAAGACCAGCCCCTTTGTAAGCATTATGCTAAACACAAAGGGGTGGGAACGGCCCCGCCGATCGCTAACTTCTTAACGAGCTTTTAAAACATTATCAAAGAATTATTATACCACCGTTCATTATTCATTGTAATTTGTCGTTAACTAAGGCGGACCGAGTTCTCAGCTTGCTGTTTGTTGTTTGTTTGTCATAAACTAAATACAATTTCATTTCCCATTTGCGATCATAATTTGGGGCTTAGAAGACGATAAAATGATGTTTGTTTTCATTCGACTTAAACAGCATTTCAACTTAGTCTCAAAAGAAGGCGGATAGTCCAAATTATGGATGCTTTCTCTGTTTTGCACCTTTGCTGAGGGCATGTATCAAATTGGGCACACTCTCCGATTACTGAAGAGTCTGGTAATTCTGGGCCTTTGCTCAAAGCTGGACAGTTTTAGTAATAAATCTCTTCGCGCTACTCCCTGTAGACTACTCAGTTGGTTAAAAGTATGATGATAAAAAATTATGCTTAGAAAATAATTTCATTTTCAGCAGATAAGAAATAAAAAAATCGTGTTTTGATTGCACGAATAGCACACGACTCAAGGCAATCTTATTTGGGAACACGTGACAAATATTTGTTCTTCCACCGGTTGGTAAGTTGTAAAATATCCATTTCAGGTGGGAAATCACCCCCGAATTACCAGCCTTTGATCGTCATGCTTTGATGTTTACTGATTGAGGTTTTGCTCCATCGGTTCTATCGCCAAAATAGCTCAGATTCAAACTGAGAGCGCGGTCCAATTTGAACTTTAAGCGATGCACGCAAGGTGCATAATGTATTGGCGGCTGTCCGGAGACCTGGTAAGCGGATACGAGACGGAGTTGTTAATGCAAAATAAGCTTTTGGATTTTTTCTCTAGCAAACTCGCAACTCGGTTACGTAATGAGCGGTGGGAGTTGTAAAAATAAATGCTTCACTCTGATGGATCGTCTTTTACAGAAGCAACGTCGGATGCCGCGTCGCAGGGGAGCCAAGTATATTTTGTCGATTGCTTTTTTAAATATCGATGGAGCGATTGCTTGTGTTTATTTATTTTATTTGACTTAAAGTTTAAAGTTAAATACATTGGTCAGGAAGCAGTCTTTGCCGATGCACTAATGGGCAGGCCTTACAGAAGATCGGCGCTAAGCGGAAGTAGTATACTTCTGCGTTTCGTCTGGTAGATAAGAAAACCGGGCCGCACTTTTTTTAAATTGTGGCAACCCCATAAGTTACCATTTAACATCAGGTGAAGCGCCTTGCCGACTTTTTTGTATTTCTTTTTATGTAAAACTTCTTCAAGTGAGCAGGTGGTTTATCCGATGTTAAACAAACCGCAGCACGCCTCAAACCACCGATGGCTAACTAATGCGTTTACAACCTACCTCACTCACCAGACGAAACGCGATGGTTGCAAACCATGGGTGGCGGTCATCAATTAACATCAGGAGAACCGAGCTCGCTTGCCATCTTCTTATATAAAACAAAACTGAAATAATCAGTTAAAACAAAACAATGTGTGTATTCGCAACATTAGTTCATTATCGCCGAGAAACCTTTGCTAATCGTTTCGCAAATTTAAGCCAACAAACTTCACGTCGCGTATGAAACGCACGTCCAAAATGTATTTAAATTTAACAAATAGGTTAACGCTGCTTAAGGTTTGGCAACCGTTTATACAACTCTATCATTGAATTCTATATCCCAATGATGGGGAAAGGTCTCCACTGTCATTGAGAGATTTCATGTAACTATATCTTTGTTGTTTTGTGATTAGGATAAATAAATAAATGAACATTTCTGGACACATCTTTACACAACGTTATCCATCCCATTACTACACGTGGCAATCGAACCTACACCCTCTGACGTAACAGATCCAATACGCCATTCAGATAATCGCTAGATATACAGCTTCTCTCAATACGTTAACATCGCTGTCAAACATAATTTTTTACTAGCTACTGCCCGCGACTAAGTCTGCGTGGAATAGGCTTAGAGCGTAACATTCAGACAGAAAAATATACATAAAAATATGTATATAAATTATAGCCTATGTTTTATTCTGATATATAAGCTATATTATTGTAAATATTCATTAAAATTTATTCAGTAGTATTTGCGTGAAAGAGTAACAAACATCCATCCATACATACAAACTTTCGCCTTTATAATATTAGTAAGGATTAGATTATTCAAGTGGTAGCAGCCTGGGCTAGTAACCGAGACAACGCCATGGAAACTTAGTGGTTATCATGGCTCTTGCTATGTGAGATTCGTTTAAAAATTTAGGCGACCTTTTACTACTGGACTTTTATAAAATCGCCCACTGTATTTTATATATTATTAATACTTGAAGCAAAACATACTTTGTATTTTTACGACAATTGCGCGGATGGAGGAGTATGAAATTTACCACTCTTATAGTTTATATAGGGAAGGAGTGCAGCATGCTAATATTCTAAATTATCCATAAAATATATTAAATCAATATAGAAAACAGTGTGTGTAACACTATGTATGTATTTGGCACACACGCATTTATACTCTTTAGTTTATTGTGTATTGTAAAAAAAGCCTGTTCAAAGTAATATTCAGGGATGAAACATTTTTAATTTTCCAAAGCAAGGGCGTGTAGTATGGGAGGAAATAATTATAGTCAGCTTTATTTCACGTAAAATTTAGATTTTGAAGTTTACAAATTAAAGATCCAAAAGAAAAGAAGTGAACCATATACCTGTACCTTTATTTGTAGTTTGTGTTTCTTTGAACACGCGCTACATCGGTTTATTTGAGCGAGATTAAAGAATAGTTAACGAACTAAAACGGAAAACGGGGCCGCGGTAGCGAATACGAAAACAAGAGGAGTTATAACGAGAAATAATTTAGGTATCAAAGGTACAACGGTCCGTGGAAACAGCGAGTGGCAAATAAATAACGGTCTCCGACTAACGCGGCCATCTTGAATTTATATGTGTGAGGATTAGATTGTGTCGAATTAGGTGGCAGGTGTTTGTGAGGATAGCGGATTGGGCCGGATACCCGTGGGATAGATGTCCCCTCCCGACGACGCACAGAACAGGGTTGCGTTATGTGAAAAACCTTTGATGTGTCCATAAGGATAATAATGAACCTGTATTGCAATAGTATATTTAATAGTCATGTCTTGTATTTACAGCTAAACCTTGTTATATGTACGGATTATATGACGCATAATTTAATTTTAAATTCAACAGCAATACAAACAATAAAACTACGAATTGTATCCATTAATGCTTTAGAAATTGTATGTATTCTCAAGTTTGATAATAAGGATTATTATGATGTAAAGTAACCCAAAAACTATAAAATATGACTGATCTAAGACCAACCTTGATAAAGAGTATGATAATATGCTGTTATCACACAAACACTTAGTAATTTTGGTTTATTATTCCTATTTCTTTTTATATTAAGTAATATTGCGTAAAAATAGAATACGTATAAAGATGGATAAAAAACAGATAGTTTTCAGTATTCTTTATTCGATATTAAATTTGTGGTCATATTTTTGAAGAACTATAATGTATCTATATATATAAGCATTGGCTTTAGAAAGTTAAAGAGTTTAAAGGATAGCTAAAAAAAGGAAAACTCAGATGATGAATAAAATACAATTTGTGCTTTTTTCATTCGATGGACTGGACATACATTTGTACGGAACCCTATTCAATAAATCGCCAAGAGCCTTCTCGTCGAGCTTTTCACAAATACATTTGTTTTTTATTCGTCATTGTTCAATTTGTCTTTTAAAACATATAGGGCATATAGTTAAGTTTATCTGAAGAGCAACTCGTTGAAATTTAGATTTTTATTTTGGTGTTTTTCCTTCACTCCAATTTCAAGGTACCCACCACCCACCTTCAATTGAAGTACTAGGACCCATAATTTGCATTCTTTCAATTTTTCTTATCTTTTTATTACGCTCTCGAACAAAACGTTAGTTTTTTATAAATAACAATCTAACTTAATAATGTAGGTTCTACTCATGGAATTGAAAAAAACATAACAAACAGTTAAAACAACGATAAATATTATTTTAATAATTGACAAAACATCAATAATCTATAATAAAATTAACATTTATTATTCAAACACACAAAATTGATCTGCATTTTCATCTGAATACTGAATTGATGAATTCTCATTTCTTCTCTAAGATTTCATGTCTTAATAACAGAGGTGGAAAGATATCATACACTACAAATAGAAAATTGTACACTACAAAAAGAAATAAAAAGTGAGTGAATAGAAATAATATCTTGCAACTAAATTATTCCTGATGTTATAATTTCCATCGATCACAATATAGTGCACAAATAGTATTAGACATATTTGACATTTTCTTTTCTCTTCTCGATAAAAAGTAATGAACGGTGCGTTGAAAGCGTTTGTTACGTACTAAAGGCTCCTCTGAAGGTACCCAACAAGCGGTCGCATCGCCCCTTTTTACCATAATGCTTACAAAGAGACCGTCGCCGTACACTCTCCGCTGCTACCCAGTATCGGAATTTTCGTCCACACAGAAACTCTTCAACTATACTCAGAAGACCTTTTATAAAAGGTATACATAGCAATTAAGCCGTGATAGCTCTGTGTTCGGGCGCTCGCCTTTAATTCAATATACTCGAGCAACCTGAGTTCGATCCCCGGTGCCGGCAACCATTAAATTGTTAACTTCAATTGCTGAATTATCACGTGCTCAGTGGTGAAGGAAATTATCGTAAGGAAACCTGAAAATATGTGAAGTCCGCTAACCCGCAGTAGGACTATGCCCTGATACCCCCTGTACAGAGGAGGCCTTTACCCTGCAGTGGGACATGTATAGGTAATTTCTGACGTTTTGAACCCGCGTTTATAGTCACGGGACAGGCTAAGTTGTTACACGTCTTGATGTCACAGTTACCGTCCGCTACCGTCCCGGCTACCGTTAATTATTTTGTTGTTTATTTTTATTCCGATCTACGCAAAACGGGCTTGTGGAATCTTGAGGGCTAGCAGTGTTGGCGTACTTGGATTTAATTTTGTAAATTATGGCATCCCAAGCAGGTGATACACCCAAGCATCTTCTCGATCGATAATTGATAAGGAGTGAAAGCTAGTTGCATTTCCTCGCTGAATAGTTATGTCGGATGTAACGAAAAATATGTTCAAAAAATATATTTTTGTTTTGATATCCTTTTTTGACATTTTTAACCTTTCCCTAAATCCGTACAAAAAGATAATTTTTAATTTCTGTTCATTTATAATTTTCCTATTAGAGGAAAATTAACTAGTATTTGTACAAGTTATTTATAATAATTATAAGTGTGGTGTATACTGTATGTTTACCAAATTAATTAATAAATAAAATATTATGACTATATGCTGGTCTTCGTTGAGGCCGTAACTGCCCTGGGCGAAGCTGCCTGAGCGTGCAACACCAGAAGTGTTGCCTGATCCTTTCACAGTACGGCTCTGCCGTTATCATTTTAATAGCGGTATCACTTTTGTTTAAAAAGTTCCTTTGTAACACTTTATAAGAGGCAATAAAATAAAAATAAAAGTTCTACCCTCGAAAATGTTGGGGCGGTTTCTGTAACGTTTATAATTAAAAGGGGATTTCATATTTGAAGCGTGTTTACTAAGAGCGCAAATTAGGATAAAAGGAATCGGTATAATCCCTATTAATTAAAATTTTCAGCGCCGCTAATTTCAACCCAGCAACTCGAACAATTAAGTTGGAACAAAGAAGTCCATGAAAAGGTGGGGAGGAAAAAAACAACTCCTCAGCACGTCCAACTTTTCCAGCTACAAAGTTCAGCTCGGAAAAGAGTTTAGACTGAAAAGAAATCTGTTTAATCGTGAACACTTAGATTCACTTTCAAAAGAGTGAACAACATTTAATCTTATTAACGTTCGTATTATTATTTCAATTTTTAAAACAATTATTGAAAACATGGAATTACCGTCATGAACGGAAGAACAGTTATTGACATAAGATCACAATTAAACGGATAATATTGCAATATAAGAACATGTTAACACTGTAACCATTAAATTGATCAAAAATGATCTAATGATTATGTAATCTCATTTAGCTAGATGGGGTTAAAACAACATACTCCATTTGCACAAATTCTAATCAATCAATCAATTATGTTATCATTTATATTATAAACAACAATTACAAATTTAAAAAAGAACAAATACACTTTATTTCTAAAAAAAAGTAGCCTAACGAGTTATAAGTGATAGGTTCATCACTATGTTTGTACCTTTACTACAGAAACCGTGGCCAATACTCAATTAATGAAAGGAAAATAAACGCTATAAGAAAATATGCTTGTCATTATAACGGTGTATTGTAAGAATTAGCGTTCTAAAATCGTGGATCGATTCTCAACTAACCTCCGGAATGTAGTAATATTGTATATCTTTGTTTACACGAACTAAAAAACCTCTGTTTCTAAAAGGTTAAGTAAGTAATCCACGTTCACTTGGACACTCATGGGGCTTAATTGAGAGACAGTGAGATTTTCACACAGCAAACCGGAAACGAAAAGAAATTGTTGATACTAAAATAACTAACACTAGGATCTGATCCTGGGACCGGAAAACTCATCGGTGTGACACCGATTTTTATTTTAATACATAACTTACGTAAAAT
Organism: Iphiclides podalirius; assembly: GCA_933534255.1. Taxonomy (NCBI): domain Eukaryota; kingdom Metazoa; phylum Arthropoda; class Insecta; order Lepidoptera; family Papilionidae; genus Iphiclides; species Iphiclides podalirius. Next base: position 13,749,185 of record OW152826.1, read on the forward strand.
TCGAAAAGAATTTTCAACAGACGGACAGAATTTTTTGACTGTCCCGAACTTTTGTGCCGACTACATTATAATGTTCCTAGTAAGGTACCACGGAAACCAATAAAACCATTAAAAGTTCCGATTCGCCAAACAAAACTGGGCGCAAATTCTGTTATTGCACGATTAAATAAAAATTTTAACTAATGTAGTCGATCATTGGATTTTTTTTTTGATTCTTTAAGACAGTTCCGCTGCAAATTAATTCGTAAGTTGACGCAAAATTAATAATCATTTTTATCCTTCTCTTCATTTTTATTTATTTTGTATTGGGATTTATTATTACTTTTTTTAATTGATTTTTTATAATTTTTTGTTTTTGTTATATTTCAAATCAATTTTATTTATCATTTTGGCTAAACATAAGCAACTACTTATTGTAAGTTAATTTTAAAAACGATTAATTTTTTATTATTTTATGTTTCTTTTTTAATGTGATAAAAGGCTTTCATTATTTTAATTTTTTTTTTTCAAAACATGTGTGCATGTTGTTTACCTTAAAATAGTTGTACACTTAGTTATAATTACTGTACTGTTAATCTAAATTGTATGGGTGTCACAACTGCTGGTAAACCTCAATAAATAAATAAATAAAACATATCGTTTCATGTTATAATGCATTAATGAATGATTAATGCTCACGAAGAAAAAGGTAACAAAAACAAAAAACAAAAAGCTACTCTTAATGCTTAATAATTACATAATAAGGTAGGTCTTACATGTAGCATATTTTATTTATATGCTATATTGTTAGAGCGCCTAAGACTTTTTTTATAAATTAAATTCGTAGAGCCGCGTCACCAGTGACCGGTGAATAACTCACGTCACGGCCGCGCAAACGGTCCGTAAAAACTACGGGCGGCCGTTTATTTAGCATTTAAATAAGAGGGCCTTCTATTCGGCCACATGTTTGCGGACGCCGTCCGGCCGCTACGGACGGGGGACGTGTTCGAACACGTCAATGGCGCAAGATATATTGCCTCGCCGTAGCACCCGCTTGGGAGCGGCGATCCCGGCTCACATAACGTAGGCATCTACGTACATCTACGCCTCTACGACTACTGCATGAGCGACTTGGGACACTAGTACTAGTATATCGCATGCGATAAACTCAATGATGCGAAACGTTTAACGCATTGTTCTAAGCCAACTGCAAGGTAAATTCCTAAGTTTATATTTTCTTCGAGCTGTTATTTATAGTTTTATGTACAGTCAGATAAACACTTGTTTTTATTTACCTCAATGCAAATAATTTTTACGCGTTCAGCAAGAAATCTTTTATAATACCATACCATTTACTTGAATGATTACTTGTATCGACTCCAATTTCTTCAATTATTCAATTTAATAGTGTATAAAAAAACTATCAAATTGAAGAATTTTACTGATTTTATCAATTTTACCTATACAGCATTTCATATTAATTTTACTTTAATTGTGTCGTTCACTGATGAATTATCAGAGCATACTCTTTCTTAAAAGGCCGGCAACGCTTTTGTGGCTCACAAATGCGTTGCTCGGGTGTTGCAGGTGTTCATGGGCGGCGGTGATCACTTACCATCAGGTGAGCCACCGGCTCGTTTGCCGCTTTTCTCCATAAAAAAATATTTTTTTTAGCTTTTAGTAGTGGTTTGACACTAGAAAAATATTACTGTGATGAATCGGAAATGATGAGCAAACTCTTTGTCAAACGATCGATACTTCTTTAATGCTCCGGTCCATCCCGTCATAGCAACGATCATCCACAGACCGTACAATGGAGCGACTCATAAGTAAGTAGACGAGTACTAGTGCCTAATTAATATTCATTCGTTTCTCAATTGGGATAACGTTTTTATATTGATAACACACTGGAAATGAATAATGATATTTATATTTATTCCTTTCTTTAAAAAAATTGTAAAAAAAAATATCTCGCCGAGTTTCTGTTGCCGGTTTATCTCAGATCAGTGACTTTTCTTTTCCGAACCGGTAGAGGATTTTGACAATCAATGCTTCTTTAATGAATAAAGATATTTGTATATTGGAATATATAGTTTGCTAGTTAAAAATTGTGAATCCGATATGAGATAGACGATGACAACGCCTTTTAAGGGTGCATTGTTACACGTCCCCACGATTCTTAACTATTTTGAACGTATTTTTCTTATGATAAAAAATATTAAACAATTATATATTATAATTATATCAGAAAACTAATTTGCAATAAAGTTGTTATAGCCACCTAAAAATCATTTAAAACTTAAAGCTTATCAACGCGAAATTAATTCGCAGCCCATTCACATGAATCTTATGTTTCCGCTGAATAAACTTTAACAATTAAACAAATTAATTTAAATAGAAAGAGATAGCAAACACATCGATCTATCGAAATAGAATATTTAATGAAACAATATTTGAGCACTAACTTTAATTTATTTTCATATAAAAGTAATAAATACATTCATCACAAAGATTTTCATAAACACCGCTTGAATTTTAAATGAAATAAAACTACCTCACTAAGCGATATTGTTACATATTATTTTCATTTTAAAGAACATTCAATGATATACATGGAACAAAATTTTAAAAAGATGAGCTGCTGCGGTAAATGACCGCGGCGGCTCTGTTTATTGAAATCAAATGTATGCAAGAGTCGTATCACCTATCTTAGGCTGCAAAAATTGTCACCATCGCATGTATATGTCAGTCACCATTAAGACACGGTCGGTTTAATAAAATAAGGGCTGATGACATGATCATCAATTCAGCCACTGCTGGAGATAGGTCTCTCCCACAAAGCACGATCTGAGTCCCGGTTCGTCGACTTTCCGCATATTTGCTCAGAGTGTCACTCCATTTAGTGGGGGATCGTACAGAGCGATTCATAATTATTTGAGATATTATGTAGTTGCGGAATATTAAATTCTAATATTTATACTTATGTAGCGATTTTCGCTGAAATTATAATTAACAATGATACAATTTTTTTATTCAAACAAGCATACAACATTATACTAATCGACAATACTATAGTACATTAAGTACTTTGTTTATATTGATATATTTTAGAATTTACTAGACAATAAATAATGAAAAGGATTCCCGCTTTTAACAACCTAGCGCGAATATAATTTACCAACATTAATTATTTTAACACTTACCATTAGATGCGATTGTAATACAGCACTGGTGAGCTCTGGATATAAAAAATTGGTGAGTGAGGTAGCCGGGGCCCACTTTATTAAGAGGTAGCAACGCATCTGCAACCCTACGGGTTTTGTAATTGTCCATGGGCAGGCGGTTATCACTTAACATCAGGTGAACCGCCAGCTGGTTTGCCACTTACTCACATAAAAAAAATTGCTCGGGTAAATTCCTATATACACCGTCAAAAATAAAAAATAAGAGAGAAATTAGTGAAAAAGACACAGAGATCTCTTTTTTCTCTCTCATTTAACTTAATATTCATAAATGTGACGCGTCCTTGAAATTTCACTATCAATTTTCGTTAAATTATCGAATCGACACCTAAAAAGGTTCAAAGGTAGAAAATTAAATGAACCGCTAAATAAAACATTTAAACATTTTGATTATAATTTATTTAAATTGAGGAATTATGATAGCGTTCGTTATAACTTTTTTTCACCCCCAATTGAATTAATTAGTCTTGTAAATATAGCAGACTCGACATATACTAATATAAAACTGAAATCGCCTTAACGGAGCCACCCTGAGGGGTGTTTTTATTGCAACAAGTCGTGATGCATTATGCGGTGGCACGAGCGACAGCCGAGCATTGCCTTTTAAGCTAACGTCGAACTTTTGGAACTAAACGTAATACCGGCTATAACAAATTGGAATCAACTTCTTTATTTTTTATAGCGATCTTGTGTAAGTTTTAATAAATTTCCTTTTTTGAAGTTATAATAATAGATTAAATGAGTGAGAGTGAAATTTTAATATGCGCGCGCATCACTGGAACACAAAAATCACACTTTTTAAGCTGCCCGCTAAACCGCTTATACAACCGAATAAGTTAACCGCCCGTTACAGTTCTCAATAAAGAATAGAGATGGCGCTTTTATAATTTTATTATTTTTATTATTTATATCCTTTTCCCACGATCGATCAGGCGAGGTACAGATGCATGGGAAGCGCTCCAGGGGCCGAATTCCAACACGATGGAGTAAAATTATTGTAGAGGCATCAGGAGAAACTCTACAACGATCGGTTGAACTGGCGCATGATAGAAGCAAATGGCGACAAATTACATATGGTCACGATCCTCATTAGTGAGGGAACGACGAAGAAGAAGAAGAAGAAGAAGAATCCTTTTCCAGTCTTTTTATTAATAAAATAATTAGTAATTAATTATTTGCATGGAATTAAAAACTGTTTTTAATGGGCCCAAGAAGAGCATAACTTCTCACGCGCGTACATAAGTACACTCACCATTTTTTAAATACTAATTTGAGTGTTCAAATTAGTATACAAAATAAATTTGTACCCCATTCAGAATAGTCTAGCCCTCATAAAATCTTTCTCTGATCTGGAATTCCATTCAGGATAATACGTAACGAATTAGTGATAACATGAATATCACTATAATATTATCAGAATAATCTGCCTTTGAATTCTTCTTTTAGCCAAAATTTCACCAACTTCTGTCTTATTCCGATAAGTTCATTTGTAAGAAAAAATTTTATTAAAACTGTTAAAGAAGTGCAAGTTTTTGTGTGAAAGAGTAAAAAGTATCCATACATACAAACTTTCCCGTACGTTAGTAAGGAAGTAAGGATAAATATATGTATATATCTTATCGGGAAAAAATCTGTTAAAAAATCCAATAACGGAAAGTTTCACAATTTCATCATACGCTGACTGAATTTAGTTCGTTCTAATGAAAACTTTGAGAAACTTTTCTGAAAAATTTGTAACCTATTCGTTAAATTTTCAACATCATTACACTGTGTCAACTAACTTCGACAATTAAACTAAGTTAGAACAAAGAAGTCTTGCTAAAAAGGGAAAAAATAATGACCCTACGTAATGACCTTTGCTCGGCTACAGCAACTTCGTCCGCTACAAAGTTAAACTGCTACGCCGTAGAACATTCCAATTCATAATTCTTCCGTTTAACTTTCGCTTCTTTCAATTTTCGCCGGCGGTGTGGACATTTATTTTTTAAATCCATCTTTTAAATTTTCTTTTCGTTTGGTTCTCCAACTTACATGTTACTTAGCATGTTTATAACTCTACGAAAACTGTGTACACGTTTCTTTAAAATGCATTTGTGTTTAAGGTAATAATTTTAAAGCTTACTATAAGATATCTAGTACAGTTTTATGAATATCAAAATCAACTTTTAAATATATCTTAGATCGTCCAAATACTTATCCGGTGCGAGAATACAAACTACGATCCGTGTTTTATGACCGTCTCGCCAAAATCTATCTTTAGTAAATGACAAATTAATATCAATAACAAAATGTTGAAAAAAAGCTTAATCCATCCCTGTCAAAACATCAATTAATGCGATAACATGTACAATTTATTTAATTTTATTAAAACTTTCAAAGGAATTAATATTTTGATTAGATGACATTTTAATTGAAAATCCGTATGCATCTCTATGAACTATCTAGCAAGTTGTGATAAAATGTTCCGATAATGTCTATACATTATCAGAATATTTTCCCAAAACTTGTTCAACAAAAACTTGTTTTTCATTATACTTAAAACACAAAACCTAAAAATTATTTAGGTAATGTATAAAAATCAAGCAAGCCGTCTCAGCTTTTCACATCGAATTAGAAAGAAAATCAGTGCCATCTGTACAAATAACCACGCTCTTTTCGCCAACTTTCTAACAAGTAAATAATCGTAAACAAAGATATAAAACTGTAAAATAATTGTATTAAGAAAAAAAAACTTCGGCCGGAGAAAACTTTGCAAATTTTCCGTCGCGAGCGAGGGCCGACTGGAAGCTTTCGAATTTTCCATCGAGATATGTCCCGAGTTGCGGAAATTGTTAAACTTTCCTCCCGATCTAAGGAATTATTGAAACTTTCCTCGAGCACAACAAAATTCAATAAGTGACTGTCACTGATTGGGAACAGAAGGGAGCGGGGTGTATTAAAAGTTTTTTTAGTTGATTTGGCCCAAGTGATGAGCGATTGGGTCAAGATTACTTTATAAAGTGGGGACACTTCTCAAGCGTCTCTGGCACCAACGGAGTTCTTTTGTGGAAAATGTAAACTTTTTTTTGTCATTATGGAAGAGAAGGCATTCTGCACCCAGCCTCTGAGTGCACTTTTGGTAGGTCTTCAATCAGTTTTTATGTAATAAATCGTAAAGGATTGAAAATATTACCACTTAAAGTATTTAATTTGTGCAACACACACAAGTCAGTCGTTAGAGACCACCTAGTCGGTAGAGTCATTAGAGAGTATGTTAGTGTAATATCTGCACTGGACAAAGCCTAGGTCAATTTTAGCGATGCGTACGGGTAAGTCATGAGTTTATATGTTAATGTTTTTCCTATATTAATTTATTACTGTGTAAATCTTTTTTATTAAACATAATATGTTAAATAAACGCCACGTTAATCGAGGCATAAATCTATACTAACAATATGTAAATATCCACAAATTTCACTTAATTACCCAAAGCATCACCATTTCTATTAAACCATAAAATCTTCCTTTGTAGGAAACATACCACTGTTATTTGACTACCTAACTTATACGATGATTTTCATTAATTATTTAAAGGCTCTCGGTGCCTTCTACAGAGATTATACAGATTCCAGAGCATTAATTGTAACTTAATAAAATAGTAAATAGAATTTTCACATAATATCTTTTCACCATAACTTTTCGTAGTTGATTTTCCTCAATCGTTCTTAAAAATATATATTATGTACTGATATAAGTATACAGAATCGCAAACATCGGTAACGTGGACCACACACGATACATAACTTGTAAACATTTACGATGTTTACAACTGAAAACTACAGTGTTTACGTTGTGTACCGAATAAGTTTTTTCTTTACTTCATTACAGAGTTTATTGACATTTTACGCCCGGCTAATGGCAGTACAGGCGGCAGGAGACAATTTACTTCTCGCTTCGAATTTACTACGAGTTCGTAAAATTTTCCACTTTAATCCCAAAAACGGTGAATAACCTTGGTGACCCTATTATTTGTTAACGTCACACGTACCTACATATAATTTTTAAAGAAACGCTAACACTATACGCTAAACGTGTTCAAACATTCCCTTGCACAAGGGTGTTTAAATATCATACGATTTTGTCAGTTAAACGTGTTATCGCAATAACAAACAATATCATCTTGGACGTATGTACGTATTTTTAACTTTGATATTTTTTCAATTACTCAAAATATTTATAATTTACATATGTATGGATGATAAAACCATCAACAAGAAATTTTTATACCATATCACAATCATCATCATCATTTCAGCCTGTTTGAGTCCACTGCTGAACATAGGCCTCCCCCATAGACTGCCATGAAGTACGATCCTGAGCCACCTGCATCCATCGACTTCCCGCACATTTGCACAATACATATTAATAATTTTCTTATTAAAAATAAAGAATACAAGAAGAATTTTTATATAAAGAAGGGAGAGAGAGATTTCTTACTTTTCACAATTAATACTCTTATTTCCGCTTCGGTTTGTACAATTACGACGCATGATATTCTTTAGGTATTTCAGATGACTCGATGGCGCAGTTGCTAAGCTTTTGGCTGTGGCGCCGGAGGTGGTGAGTTCGATTCCCACACGGGAAAAGTATTCGTGTAACCCATAGATATTTGTTACGGACCTAGGCCGGACGTATAAACCCTAGTCAAAATCTGATATAAAAGGAGAGCAGGAGGATGCTGATGATTCTTTAGGTATTATGTCAACCTAAAAAAATTTAATATACTAATTTAGATACTGGACAACGAAGCCTTGAGGCAATCGATCTGTAGGTATGGCCATTTCTTCTCATTTCATCAGCCCTAATGATTTCTAGTGATGTTAAGTCAGGCATAATAAAGAGCTTTTAATAAACAAAATTGCCTATAGAATAACAAATTTATAAATAACCATTAAGTTAAATTTTTCAAAAAAAATTACAATTACGTAGTTATTACTCGAACAAGTTGACAAAACGTATTGTTCGGGAAAATAAAACAAATGAATGAAAAAAGTGTATGTCATCTAATTTTCTATTTTCAAATTTGACAATAAATTAAAAAAATATCATAACTGGCTAGTTCCTCAAGTAAAAGATTTTGAAATCCTGCTTTTTTTGTGTTCCGCTAATTGTGCCGGTGTATATATATGTAATATAAGTATAATAATATATATACAGAGACTTACATAAAAACGTAAAAGGATAAAGAAGGATAAAGTTGGTGACTCTAGCAATCGGCAATATTGGCATAGTGACATCGCAGCATTTTCTTAAATGATACCTTACTTGGTGCTTTTCTGATGAACTGAGGCAAGGAGTTCCAGAGTAGTTCCGGAATGATGCGTCGGAGTACAAATTATTCTACTAGCTGAGGAACGAAGTGTTTTATCGTGAATTAATGAGAGATATTGGAATTTTTCCTTTAAGTACTTAGGAGAAGCAGGGTCATTGAGAATAGAGAAGAGAGTAAGAAGAATTCTAGAACTACGTCTTTGACGAATAGTAAGCCATTTAAGCTGGGAACGATATTGAGATATGTGATCAAATTTACGTAAGCCGAAAATGTACCTAATACAGTTATTATAGAGATGCTCCAGCTTATTAAGGAAATCTGGTTTAGATCCGAGCAACAGACATCTGCATAATCCAAAATGGGTAAAATAAGGGAATTAACCAGAATAAGTTTGGTTTTGAAAGGAAGAAAGTGTTTTAAACTATACAGAAAACGTAAGGTGGCAATGACCTTGCGACTGATCTCCTTGATGTGGACATTCCAGCTCAGAGAATTATCCATGTAAAGGCCGAGATTTTTCACCGAGCCATCAAAAGGTATTAATGTGTCGCCGTAGTATAGATTAGGGATATTTTTGTCCAATTTAGCCAACATTTTTGGGCTGCCAAGAATAATAGCTTGGCATTTTAAAGGATTGATTGTTAGCCCATACTTATGTGACCAATCTTTCAAAACATTTAAATTGTTGTTAAGGTTAGAAACCGCATGGCAGATGTTGTCAGTGTCTGTTTGTACATAAAGTTGGAGGTCATCAGCATACAGATGATACGAGCAATTAATGAAATCAGTTATTGAATTAATAAAAAGAGAAAATATAAGAGGAGAGAGAATGCCGCCTTGCGGCACCCCAGCAATCAGATCAGTCCAACCGGAACACTGGTGTCCTACATAGACTGACTGCTGGCGGCCACGAAGATATGATGAGAACCACTCAATGGCTGTAGGTCCAAAATTTAAATGGGAAAGGATAGAGAGAAGGATGTCGTGATCCACTGTGTTAAAAGCATTTGAAAAGTCAACTAACACCAAATTTATATACATATTTTATGTATATCTATCTTTCTATCTTAATGTTACACCTTCAGCCTATTCTGTGCAGACGTAGTCGCGGGCACCAGCTAGTATTAAATAAAGTTGAAATTGAAGGGATTGTCCACTCAAAACAATTCAAATACTATTTGGTTAGTTTTTATTTTTTCGATAGAAAACAACTCTTGTTCAGAAAATAAATTATAGTTCATGACATATAGGAAAACTAATAAGTTGTAAGTTACAAATTTGTTGAACCTGTAAATCAGTTAAGTTAAACGGTTGATATAGAAAATCGATAGGCAGTTAGAGTTTTGAATAATTCACCACCCTAAACAATCCGTTTATATATGTAAGAGAACATTTAATAAACAAAGTATATGTGGTAATGTTTGAACCTCAGACAACTAGCTTAACTTGTAGCATCCCGATCATTAATAACTTTTTTTATCCTATTGTACATAGGGATGGTGCGTCAAAAAATGTCTTTTCATCAATTTCTATGTCCTCATGCTATCTAACAGGACGCTCTATAATCAATTAAAACAATATGTATCCATCTATCTAACTTTTTCCCTTAACGAATCCTTTTTCATACATTTTATATAACTCTTTTATATTATCATAATTAATGAAAACATCGACAAGTCTAGTGCGATCACGTATATAGAGAAGTTACGTCAGTGTAGCACGTGCCGTAGCATAATGGTACGACTTTCCGATAAAAACTATATTTCGTAGACAATAACAGAAATAACTAGATGCGCATGTATATGGTATCTCAATGAAGTGTAATCATGTTTTGCTATTTGGGGGGAAAGCTGAATAATTTTAAGTCAATATATTGCACCGTAGGTATTTTTTGTATTTTGATATTAGTTCAGATACCAATAAGACATCATTTACACTTTACTTTTACTTTTACGTTGGTAGGGCTACGCAACGGTCTTCGCTGTTGCACGAATGGCCAAGTCCGTTTTGGTACCACGACCACACATAAAACCGGTGTAAAGCATAAGTGTAATACTTCTATGTTTCGTTTGGTGAGTGAGGTAGCCGGCGCACACTTTATTAAAATGTGGCAACGCATATGCAACCCAACGGGTGTTGCAAATGTCAACGGGTGGGGGTTATCACTTAACATCAGGTGAACCTCCAGTTTTTTGGTAACTTTTCACATTAAAAACTTTAGATTCATAGGAACATCAATCATACTGGACCGATATAAAATAGACCAAGTTGATCAAGACCATAATTGGTATTTAACATCCGAACAACACTCAATTAGAATCAAACTGAGCACCTGAAAACAGTTCGGTACGCTGATAATCTAACTGGATTAAGAATTGCGAATAAAATAAAAATAAGTCATCGTGGAGCTAGAACAAAACAATGTCACAATTAGAGAGCGCCGAGTTCTCGGTGAAACTGTGCGTAGGTCATTAGCAGAAGGAAAACAGCCATTAAATCGCTGGAGAGAATTGATTAATCGGCTGAGGACAGAGGCGAGCGTGCGGGCCATAAATAAATATAAAATACGGCCTACGGCGTAGCGCTGTCTGGGAATCGATAAGGGTTCACGTGTAGCCAGGCAACGTTGGAACCGAAAATAATAAGGGATATTTGCTATTACTCGAAATTATAGCATGATACTTTTCTGTATAATATATGTACTTACAAAATTTCTTTACAATATCACCGTTTGTTCGTCCGATACTGTATTATAGAATTTGCTGTGTTGCAACTTTCAAATCTTTAAAACATACCAAGGTCTCAAATAGTACTTCTTAAAGAAGCAGCTAGAACTCTGCAAAACGCTGATGATGACATCAGGGAGGTAGTGAATTTAAAAAACCTATTATATTACTGTATATTTTCATCTTTAATAAATTAAAATATGTAGAAAAAGTGCGAAAAGATTATCGCCGCTGTGGGAATCGAACCCACGTCTTCGGCATTCGCGGCCTGACGCTCTAGCCACTGAGCTAAACGGCTGATTACCACACCGACGAAAATCTTAACGCATTCTTCCACATTGTTTTCTTAGCATTTGAAGCAATGCTTGGCGCCATCTATTGTTATATCCTTTCCAGCATACAAACAATTTCGAATATCGTTTTACAACGATAATTCGAACGAGAGATGTCGCCATTGCTTTTTTAGAAATTTAAATTGTTTATAGTGCTAATCTTTGCACTTAAGATTGAACATTAAAATATGCTAGCTAGCTCAGTGGCTAGAGCGTCAATCCGCGAATGCCGAAGACGTGGGTTCGATTCCCACAGCGGCGACAATCTTTTCGCACTTTTTCTACATATTTTCCTGAAGATCCTCTATTGTTGTGGTGATCACAACGTACCTCCCTGTGTCAAAGTTCTTGGCGTTCTGTGTCGTACGTTGTTTTGCCGCAACCGGGAACCCCGTTGATCCATCTAATGTTCAGCACCGTCCGAGACGTCCCGAGACGGCGTTTGCCATGCTTAGGATTCTGTGGTCCAGCATAACCTTGGTGCATCTAGCGGTGACGACTATCGGGTCGTCGGGAGCGGCTTTAAACGTTGGGTGTCCCGTTTGTTTTGTCCTTTCCTCGTCCAGCTCCACGAAGCCAAGAGACTCGTTATAAGCTGCCATGTGCTGCCTCATGGTTCCCTTTAAAACCTCTGAGGTGGTGTTGTTGTAGATGGCTGCCTCTGCTTCCACTAGTTTTGTTTGGAGAAGACTGTCATTGTTTCTCCTGTATGCTTGCAGAATTTCTCTGCATGTCATTAAGTTGACTTCCCTCGTCGCTCTTGTGAGGGCCTGAAACTCGAGGAAGGCGTTTATTATGTGGTCTCTTGGATCATGTACTGGTTTTAAGATTGGCAGATTTACTTCTCCTTTTTCGGCTCTCGTAAGGGTGGAGTTTGGGCCTATTAGGATAGGATGTTTGGGAGGCTTCTTGGCTGTGGTCACCTGATGGCTTTCGGTAAAACTTGTTAGCCTTTTTCTCGCGATCCCGGGTAAGTTCTGGGCTGCTGCGCTGAATGTTTTTAAGGCCGCATAGATCTTGCCTCTTACGTCAGATCTCGCCTGGGTTCTTATTTGGCTTGAGTGTTCTCTCGCCGTGGATCTGTCGCTGGCTGTTTTTTGTTGTAACCGTTCCGATCTGCTAAGTGACCTTGGATTGGCTATTGGATCACCCCAGCTGTCGACAGGAGAAGCCGCCGTTGCCTAGTCGTATTTGCGAAGGAAGCTTAGGTTTTCACCTCTGTCCTCATATACGACTACCTCATGTTTTTCTGAGGCTTTTACGCAACCTATGCAGTCTGCAACCTCCCCCTTCTTGTGCTGGACTACCATAGCATCCACACTTATTAGGGGGGGGGGGGGGCTCCACTAGAACCCTCCTCTGCCTCTCCGAGTTGACGCAGCAGTGAGCATGCTTGAGCAAAGGGAGTGTCTGTTTCGCCCCATGCGAACAGTAAGATCGACTTGTTGCGTGATCTCACTATTCGACATTTTTGGTCTGCGATTGTAACCTCCGTTAACGCGTTGTACGTTTTACGTTTCATGCTTGTCTTGAATGTGCTGCCATTCAACAGAGTAGCGAGACCGGGTGAGATCTTGACGTAGTTATTGGTCTTTGGGTTGCAGAAGCTTATCCCGAGTCTCTCCGAGTTGTTATCCATAAAGATAGCTACTCCCTTGATCCTTATTCCTGGTTCCCCTTTTTCACCCCACGCTAGTATTTGTGTCGAATTTAATGTATGTGCGTTGTGTGCTTGTGTTTGTATTATTTCTGGGTGTGTTGATATCTGTGCCTGAGTGTGTGTTTGTGTTAGTATATGTAAATCTTGGTAGAGCGACTGATTTGTGGAGCCATTTCTCTTAGCTGCAATGCGGAAGATCGACCCCGCAAATGCTAAGAAGTGAGGCCTTCTTGCGTCATCCGTCATGACAATATGGAGGTTAGATTCTGTCTTAAATTTTTTTATACGATACACATACGAGTAATATAGTTTATCTTATTTCAGAGGATATCGATTCAATCGAACCCATCCAAAACATCTACAAAAATTTCAGTAAATAGTTATAATTGAAATGAAACCATCACTGAGCCACCAGCTCGTTTTCCGCCTATAAAATCTTATAAAAAGTATATACTATTACGAACCGTCGCACTATAGGCTCTTCAAATAAAAATATTTCAGATACAAAATATTATATAAAATTTAGTATTTCATATAATATTGTCTGTTCAACGTTTATTCCATGCTCTACTAGGAAACATCTGCGTTTTGATGAAATTAAATGGTTTTCTTGGTACTTAGCACCTTTGGATATTCTTCAACTCATAAACATTTACTACTACATTTCGAGAAGCTATTGGACGCTCTGAAATTCCAGCATTGCTCTGCAAAAATGTCAACCTGACTGTACGATAACAAACGTATTAATAATATCCAAACGGTTAAGTTAAGTATTTTATATCGAATGTGCAATAATTTTTCAATACGACTCTATTAGTGCACTAACTTTAGTAATTATACAGAGTTATAACAGAGAGATAGAGACGAGAAATCAAATTACTCTCTCTAGTTTAGTTTTGTCTGATTGGGAGATATTAGAGCAGTGGCAAACGCTTCAATAAATTTCTGGGAGTATCCCGTTAAATAATCCGCAAGCAAACATACAAACTAATATTTGGGAGTGGGGGTATATTTTTACACAATTTAATCTACTCCTGAGAAATAAAAGCTTTACCATAGGAGTAAGCATTAGGTGTGTGATAAATATACTACTTTTGTAAATATTTCACATACATACACATTCAACGATACATATGACGACCTGAATGGCGTAGTCGGTAGTGTACCTGCCTTCTGCGCCAGAGGGTGTGGGTTCGATCCCCACTACTGGAAAAATATTGGGTGATGAGCATAGTGTTTTTCTAGTGTCTGGGTGTTTATATATGTATAATGTGTATTTATTTACAAAAGAAAAGTATGTTTAAGTATGTCTATCAGTTTTCTAGTAACCCATAGTACAAGCGTTGCTTAGTTTGGGACTGGAGAACGTTGTGTAAAAAATTGTGTCCTAAAATATTTATTTACTTATTTATTAAACACTAGACCAATACTGTGTTTATCACACAATATTTTTACAATAGAGGGAACTGAATCCAAAGCTCCAGTTCTCTTTAGCGCAAAAGACAGGATCACTAACACTACGCCAAATGGTTCAGATATTTAGAAGATATCTTTTCTTTAACCGCTTTTTTTATTTTGTAAATAACGCTTAGATTTGCAACAGTTCTATCCCTTCCCACGTCGAGATTAAAATTCAACTTGCTCTCGAATACTCAATTATGGATTACACCTAATTATTGTGCTATCAAAACGCTGAGAAAACTATAGCATTTTAAATTGTTGTACTATGTTTTATTTAATGCTTTATTTAATTGTAATATCGTGCTTAATACATTGATATTTTTAACGATTCCGTTTACAAAAAGAAAGTACTGAAGTCATTTCACTAGTATACTCTTTCTTTAAAATTAGTTAATTTTTTAATATATTTTCGATTCTTTCATTTTTATTATTAGTTTAGGTTTATTTTTATTTAATTTTTTATGTATTACTTGTTGTTGTTTTTAATATACTTTTTAAACTTTACTGTCACAATATTGTAAATGTTGTACACACCTGTTATAGCTTTGTTGTAAATTGTGCATATATACTCGTACTATTGCTGTGTCTATAACGATAAAAAATATATGAATTAGATTTTTCTATAACAGAATGAGATTAAAACTACTGAATACATGGTGAACGACATCAAGGTTCTTCATCAATATAATAAGAATGCAATAAGTGTGTAGTCATTAGTGAGGGGGATGGGAAGTACTGAATCATTCGGCAGAATTGATTAATTGGCGAAGGACAGGGGCGGGCGGAAACCATAAATAAATATAAAATATGGCGAAAGCGGTGGTCTGTCTCAGGGAACCAGGGCATCATGAGTAATTGCTTGGGGATGTGAACGTTATATCATGGATATGGTCGGTCAGTTTGAATTCGGTAATGGCTTTACCCGTTTTGAAACGGTGCGTGAATTGGATGCAATTGTAATCGTTGATGATATAATATATGTTCTTATCATTCTATATTAATATCATATTCAGGTGGGGGGGGGTCAACATGCGAATCATGTTGAAAGTGGTTTTGGCTAGGCTTCTTTTACGACCGGCCTTCTGCTAGACGGGAACCCTCCTGGGAACAAACACCTCGATCCGGAACAACTGTCAATCGGTCACACAAATACTTGTCCCGTGTGGGAATCGAACCCACGACCCCCAGCGCCGAAACTTAGCAACTACGCCACCAAGTCATAATACTATATTCATATTTCCCACCACAAATGTGATGGTATTTGTTTGAAATTTGGGTGGAGATGACTGTAATAGTATTTCATTTACGATTATTATGCCCTTAATTGCGTTTTGTTTTAGTTCTTTTACAGAATATTAATTAAAAAGTCCAGATAATAATGAATAGAGTAATTAAAATTATATTTAATTTTTGCATATTTTTAGTGCCAGTAATTTGTTTTATTTTAATGCTAGTGTAAAATATTGCCCAATTTGATATTTAAATTTGGGTTAAATCGATAATTATCGAAAAAATTTCAACACTGGCAGGATTCTAACTAACGCGCAAAAATAAATTTAAAAAAACCAAGGCAAAATCTTACATTGAAACAAAATTAAAAATTATGCCCATGTATTTCCAACGGATTTGTGGACTTCACATATCTTCGTGTTACAGAGCCACCTATCATCTAAAAGATGCAACATAACGATGCGATTTTAATATTTTTATTTTTATTGTTTAACGTATTTCACTACATATTGCTTTGATCTGTTCAATTACTTACTAACTTAAATACTCACTTTCTAAACACGCACGAGTTTTTTAAATTATACAGACAAAATTTATTTTAACAAAAAAAATAAAGACGACCATACAAATCCTAGAAAAAAAATTTTTCGACAGCTTATCAGTTAAACTCGCAGGTGAAACAACGATGAACTATTATTGTTATGACGTAACGATGCGTTTTTTAAAAAAAAAAATCACCCGTACCTTAACGTTCTTAACTCGTATTTCAAAATTTACATTTATGGTTAAATGCAGCCAGTAATAATCCATCCAACAGGACACTGAATGACAATTCGCAAATGTTTCTTTGCCTTTGCTTTATAACCTTTCATGTATTTCTTGCCTGCACAAACACTGCATTGTAAACCTTCACCATCCTATTAGGAGACTGTGGGATAAAACTAACTAACTATATCTAGCCTTCCATAGTCGTTAATCATTGTGTCGTTTAACAGAAAATACAGCTAAAATAGATGAAAAGTAAATTTCGATGAAATAACCATTTATTTCTCAGCACAATAACACAGGACGCCCTTTCTCAGTGACATACAAGCCATGGTGTGTACTTAGGATTGCCTATTGAATACGTTCTAGCGTGACAGTTATGCAGGGTCCCAAGTAGCTTGACCTGTTGGAGGGGATTGGGGTAAGTATGGCACAGCTTATTGCAAAGGTTACATTCGAATCTTGTCGTCTCTTTCCAAAGGCTTTGATCGGAACGAAGATCTTTGCGAGTATGTATTTAAGGTGCTCATTCTCTGATAAGAAGACTTGAAGGATATCGAAAATCTTAAACGGGGCATTAAAGATATTGACTTTAATATTTAAAATATTTTTAAATGCACTGGTCATATAACATCGTTTCGTCGTCTTCTCTTAGTTATGTTCAGATTCAGCAGAGAAGGTTTGTGCGGCGATTGGTATACACAATTAATTTCTGTGTGAATGTTGTAACTCATAGCAAAATAAATCCGTAACTCAAAAAAAAACAAGGTTGCATAGATTAGTTTCTCAATCTGACAAAGTATCAAAGTCAGTGTATAATTCGCATTATATCTTGTAGTTGAATAAAGTTATCGCCGTATAACTGAATAGAGCCTCTATTACATTCCTGTTCTACTTTTGCAAATGAACATAACGAAGTCTAGTAGACTAAAGTTTTATACCCATCAGCAGATCGAGACATTAAACCAACTCGAAAACAACATTAATAGAAAGAGGTTTTAATCGTGCGCCATTCAATAATTTCCCGACACGACTGCCAGCCGTTCAAGTTGCACAATTATACTAAGTTAAAACAAAGAAGTCTGGGAAAGCTAGGGGTAGTGATTCCTCGTGTTGGCCGCCGCTCTACGCTGCTGTGGTTTTCTACGTTGCGAAATTCAACTTTGTCGAAGTTATTTTGAAGAGGTAAATAAATGAACGGCATGAAGAGTTGATAACATCTAACGCGCAGGCCAATTGAAAGTTGGGCACGATATTTCCGTTGAAATGGCGAATATTGGTGGTATATAAATGCAGCATAGTAAATTCTGATTTCAAATCAAGTTGCTCATGCTCTCCAATGTACACAAAAGCTCCGTGATTGTCCTATGCCGTAAAATTTCATATAAACAACTTGTATTAATATCTTATACCAATGGCTACTTGTTGTGTTTAGCTGTCACCGCGTAAAATAGAATTTATGTTTATTATTATAGTATAGTGACAGCAATTGAAGATTGGGAGGGATGGAAGTCCCTTAGCAGTCATTATATCTAAAATGAGCACGCGATAAGTCAGCACTTAAAATAACGATTTTACTGTGCTGGCATCGGGATCTGAACTCAGTTTTCTGGAGTATAATGAATTCAAAGCGAGCGCCCGGACACTGAGCTCACAGCTCTACTCTATGAACTTTTTTAATCGATTAAAAGCTTGAGGATTAAGAGAGTTGAATTATGACCAGGGAATAAAGCGATGTCGAAATAATTAATAAAAATGAGATATGGCCTACAGCCTACGGCGTAGCATAGAGCTACGCGGTAGGCTGACATTTTTGATAGCGGACATTTATGTTCTATCATAACTTAACTGTATTCATCTCCCATAGTCTATTCATACTTATTAACATTTGTAAAAAAATTTGTAATAAAATTATTAAGGCATAAAAATTCAACGGAATGCAAAATCTACTTATACATAAATGTGATATCGTGTATCATCGTGACATTTTTAATATTCCGTATTACTAATTACGAATATAACTTCCATACTCGTATGACATTCGAGAGACAGTAGGAACAATATCATTTTATGAATCATCAACATAACTTTCAGGAAGAAAACTCCAACAGTTTTCATGCAATTCTCTTTTGATTGTTTGTACGTATTAAAACTTTCTTGAAAGTGGTCATTTCTACTTGGACTTTCATAATTCTAGTAATACAAATTTAAGAGAGAATTGTTTAATTCTCCATTCTTAAAGTTTCGAGTACATTAGAACTTCTCTAGAGTTCCTAACAAACGAGGGATAACATAAGAGTTCAGCTGAAAATGCTGAGACAATATAATTTTTGCATGTCCTACTGCTGGGCAAAGGCCTCCTCTGTACAGGTCTTATCAGGGCACCACCCATCCCCACTGCGGATTGGCGGACTTCACATATCTTCGAAATATTGTTTTTTGTTATTATTTTGAAAATATGCAGGTTTCCTCACGATGTTTTCCTTCACCGCGGAGAACGTGATAAGACAGCACTTAAAGTTAAAACTTCATTGTTGCTGGCACCGGAGATCGAACTCAGGTTGCTCGAGTTTATTGAATTAAAGGCGAGCGTACGGACACTGAGCTATCACGGCTCGGTTAAATTTACTGCTTTTATTTAATTTATGATATTATTTGTCACCTTTTTTTTTAATTTTATATGATTTATGAATATGAGTGTTCTTATTAGAAATAAGAATGTGACCATATTGGTCGTTTTATAAAATTTATTGCATTCGTCTTACTCTCTACAAATCGATGTACGGGTGAAATGATTATCTATATTTTATTTATCCAATAAATATACAATTTCCTAATTCGTCATAGTCAGACATGATCTAAGCAAATAGAAATAAGAGGTAATAAAGAGTTATTTTGTATCATTTCTATTTGCTTTGATTTTTACACAAATGATTTATGTATTTTTTTGGTTCCATGTACTTTTTCTTCCATATTGTTTTCCTGGTTTTAAGCAGTAATGAACTATTTGGGTTTCCGTGTGGGTTGGGTTTTACTGTGGTAGGGCGACGCAGCAGCTTCGGTTGTTGCACAAATGGGCAGGCTCGTCCGGGGAAGTACCTCGACCTCACAGAAGACCGGCGTGAAGTGTGGAATTATGCTTTCGCTATCCGTCTTGTGAGTGAGGTAACTGGGATCCAATTTATTTATTTTTTACTTTTAGCAGAATACTTGCAACCCGCAAGGTGTTGTATATGTTGACGGGTCGTCTTTTCATTGTTGGGCACAGATTTTTACAATTGTAAAAATGTTGAAATATTTAAATTTTTATAGCACAATCTAAATTTGTAGAAAAAAGTTTCACATTCCATTGTGTTTTTGGCATTGCTTCAAATGCTAAAAAAACAAAGCGCAATGCATTTGGCAATCAACCGTTTAGCTTAATGGCTAAAGCATCAGGGCGCGAATCCTGAAGACGTGGGTTCGATTCCCACAGTGGCGAAAAACTTTTCGTACTTGTTTCTACAAATTTTAATGTTGAAATATATTATTGAAATTACTACAAAAAAATGTCCTAAAATTTTATCTCAGCAGCTAATAAAGTACAGCATCACGCTTTAAGGGGGCAAGAATTATGCTCAAATTATGATGGTGACACTTTAAGGGAATGTTTTCAGTTCTATACAAATAAACAACATCCTGTATTTTTCCACTTCGTACAATAATGTCGACTTAGAAATCTCAAGCTAAAAGTTAAACAGACAGAAAATTTAGGAAGTACCGTCATAAGACCCGTGTCAACGTTTTTCTCTCGTTTGGAGCCCATTTACGATGAACAACTTTACCAATTTATACATTAAATCTCTGAATAAAATATTACGAGTCGAGTAACTTTTCGAAGTTGCATTACGAAAAGTTTGAAATGTACCTGAATGCGGTGCCTCTGTCCTATTTCTCCGTGGGGAAGAATAGGACCTTCAAGTGTTTTCCTTGCCTTCCGATTATGCGTTGGGGAGAGAAAAGAATTTAACATACTGTATTTACGAAACGCGTCATAGAAGTTTTCACGCATCTTCAGACTAAACTTTAAGCTTGAATTTTTAGCCGATTATTGCATGCAAGAAATTAGTTATTGAATCGGGTTCCAACTTTTTGAGTTAAATTGTATTTTATGCAATGGAGAGCAAGCCACTGTTCTGAAGATTATTAATCTCAAACTGTAAATAGCCAACATCTTCTCATCATCATATTTCTTATAGTCATGTATGCAATCCAAATCAACGCAAAATAATTGCTTCGTCTTAGTCACATATCACTTAAACCTATCTTTAAACATTTAGTTTAAGCACAAATGGGCAGGCTCGTCCGGGTAAGTACCACGACCTCACAGAAGACCGGCGTCAAGTTGAAGTAATACTTTCGCGTTTCGTCTGCTGAGTGAGGTGGCCGGAGCCAAATTTCCTAAAGTTTTTCAACACATATGGAACCCTCGAGTGTAGCAGATGTCCATGAGCGGCGGTATTCACTTAACATCGGGTGAACCCTCTGCTCGTTTGGCAACTTTACACATTAAAAAAACCTCAAAGGTCGGCAACGTATTTGTGGTGAAATAACGTGCGATAGTCTATGGGCGGCGGTGACCACTTATCATCATGTGGCCCACATGCTCGTATGACTCCTTTTCTTAAAAAAAATTAAAACTGGCCAAGTGCGAGTCGGACTCGCGCACGAAGTGTTCTGTGCCATTATCTATAGAAACACGTCTGTTGTATGGGAGCCCCACTTAATTTTTTTTTATTCTGTTTTTAAAAATTTGTTGTAATAGCCGCAACAGAAATACATCTTCTGTGAAAATTTCACCTGTCTAACTATCACGGTTCATGAGATACAGCCCGGTGACAGACGGACAGACAGACAGTGGAGACTTATGCCTTCCTCCTTCGTGGACGCGTGGACGTCGTATTCATATACAAACCATCATAATGCAGAGGGTCATCACGACTACTCACAACCAGTTCTAGTTTACCGAGGCCCGAACACTCGTGTTAACCGACACTATCCATCCTAGTTCCCATAACGGCCTTTGTATTACCGTTAACTCTCTAATGCCGTGACGCGAGGGCATAAAAGCATCGGGCCATCATCGAAGAGCGGGCGCTTGAGACAAGTTATGAAGCTATTAGCTGGCCAGGTTTATGGATACTCAGCGGGTCTTAGCACCGGCGGTAACGTCGGCCGCACAAGTTATGGGGGGCAGGCAGACATTGTTACTCTATACCAACTACATTTTTTGCATGCGCAAAGTTGTCAAGCGAGCAAGAGCTTAAGAGACCTGATTTTAAATGAACACTACCGCCCATTGACCATCTGCCACACCCGATGGCTCGCTTGAATTGATAACCTTTAACTGATTTACTCAACAGACAAAACGTGAAAGTTTAATAGGTCCACTTTATCGGTCTTCTGTGAGGCCTGAAACTTTAATATTTCAACTTCACGCCGGCCTTCTGTGAGGTCGCGGCACTTCCCCGAGCCTGCCCATTCATGCAACAGCTGAAGCTATTGAGTGACCCTGCCACATATATTTGTATTGCAAATTTGCGTCTACTATTCATATTCACCTTCCCAACGTTATCTATTTACCTTTCAATTCTAAGCTTGAATTCCATCAGTGTTTCCAAGTACCGACTTTCTTACTACTTCTTTATTGTTTTTTTCTTTTTCTTTGTCTTCTTTCTTCTTTATTTTGCCCTTATATATAAAGGGACGGCGCAACATGCGAATCATGTTGTCAACAGTTTCTACTACAACGTCAACCCTTCGTGGAAACAAACACCCAGATCCGGAACAACTATATGTGTCGCACAAATACTTGTCCCGTGTGGGAATCGAACCCACGACAAATTCCGAAGCATACGGCTAAGGAACAGCGCGAGTCATACATTCATAGACCGTCACACCGTCACTGGGGAACAGGTTTGTATCCTATTACAATTTAAAGTATTGTACTAGGATCAAACTCGAAGTGCGGAATATAAATAGTCTGTTAGGACGCTTATACTGTACCCGATAAAACGTCAACTAACGTAGCTACTGAAACATGCGAAGGGGAAGGCCCGAAATATGATTTTCCTGTCCGTACCCAAAAACGGCGGACGCAAAAATGATTACGTGGACATTCGTGCGCGCGGCGAGTCCGCCGTCACGCGATACCTTACGCGATACCTCAGTGAAATTAACAAAGGACTTGGCGAATCGATAACGGTTGTTCTGTATTCGACGAGCTGATTGGTGTAATGAATACTGAAGAAGGGACACTTGCGCTAGAAGCGTGGGTTCGATCCCCACTGCTGGAATATTGTGTGGAGAACGTTATGTATATCTAGTTATAAATACACTCAGACAGATTTTTTGTGACTTTGTTCATAATATGAATTTGTTTACACAATTGAAGTGTCTTTGCCATAGCTCAACTTTTGCTTAGTTTGGAGGTAGCTAATTTCGTGTTAGTTGAAAATCTACATCCTTACAGATGTTAAAAGAGGTTGGCGGAAAACTTGCCATATCTGCAGAATGGCAGCCACTCGACAGTCTCCTGTCCTCGAAAGCCTGTCATGAAGAGATGTACAATCTCTAGAGAGATCCTGTTTATTGTTTGGATGGATGATTGTTTGATTTCCAACGTTAATCACATTCAGACTCGATTTCATCCCGCTCACCGCCCTTTACTTATGAGGCATAAATGAAACGTACCTACACTTAAAATTTTATATTTCGGTAACCCTTCTCTCGCACTACAATACAAAGCTTAGCTCCAGAGGTTTTATACACTAAGAAAGGAGCTCATCTCAATAGAGAGACAACTTTTCACGTTCGACGAGCACAATGATCTTATGAGGCCTAATAAAACGTACACACAAAAATTGATAATTTGGTTACCCTTCTCTGTCGCACTCTGATAAGTTTAGCTCCGTAGGTTGTATCTATACACAGCCTACGGAGCTTCTTTCTATAAAGAAAGAAGGAAATTCATGTCAATGGAGAGACGACTTCCCGCCATCGACTAGCGCCAGAATCGCGCGCTCAATCGGAGAAACGTCATCGCCGATTTGCCGCCGCGCGTCACATGTGGCCCCGTACGCAACATTATTAATAATTAAAAGCGCCGGATTTATTGCGTCGTAAGTCACATGTTATGCGATCGTAAAAACCGCCGCCGCAACGGAGGGGCTTCGGAGGGGGAGGGCGGGGGTAAAAAAAACAAATAGTAGCGACACATGTGACGAGCAACGCGACAAATGTAAATCGGGTACATTTCTGCGCACAGATCAGCTTGACACAGAGAAACTTCCCTGTGGTAGGGCCACGCAGCAGCCTCAGCTGTTGCACGAATGGGCAGGCTCGTCCGGGTAAGAACCACGACCTCATAGAAGACCGGCGTTAAGTGAAAGTATAATAATTTCGCTTTTCGTCTTGTGAGTGAGGTAGCCGGAGCCCAATTTTCAAAAAGGTTGTCAACGCATCTGCCAACCCTTGGGTGTAGCAGATGTCCATGAGCGGCGGTATTCACTTAACATCAGGTAAACCGCCAGCTCGCTTAACAACTTTTCAAATAAAAAAAAAGTTCACACGTCTTACGGATATCGCCCGGTTTCTGAAATACTGGATCATCGTAGAAATTAACTAATCAACTTTTTCACATGTCATTTGAGTTGCCAAAATGATGGTCAAACTCTTTGAACTGATCATTCAATATGAAGATCATTCTGATCTGAATTCAACTATATTTTTTAACTAATCTTTTTTGCGTGTATTAACCCAAGCTCAAGATATTATGCTGTCTAGTAGAATGTATCTATTCTGTGACACCATGTTCTCTGTCGTTTTATTGCGAACAGAGCAGACAAGATAAGCGAGAATAGCTAGTACATTTCCTAATTGTTTTTGCTATTTGAATACATATTACATACAAATTTAAAGAAAAAACGACTCATCGTTTTTAGTATCAGCACTATTGTATGTGGTAACATGTAATTAAAATATCACAGACGATTTAAATATAAAATAACTAAGTGTTATACTATACATTCGACATGTTCATCGGTGATTCAGTACTCACGGTTTATAGCCCCATTTGTTCATGTATTTCCGTAACCTCTCTAGTTTTATTAGTCTGTATTTTACGTTCCTTATGAGCGATATGTTTCGGCGACGATAAAACACACAGAGGTCACGAGTTAGTTTTACATAGTCAAGTAGAAGTATTCCGGATTATGTCATTGTTTCATTACGAAGCATTACACTTCAATTTGAAACGGACACAATTAGTCTTGACTGATTTATCAAACGGAATCAGCATCAAATTGATCTGATAATAGTATAAAGTAATATCTCTGTTCGCCGGTCTTCTATGATGTTCGCATACGCTCCCAGTGCACATGTGTGACTAGGAACCCCAAATTATCTTCTTTTTTCCCCAAGAGAAAAGACGGAAACTGAAGGAACATAATGTAAACTTTAACTAGGAATAGCATTTCAACGTCTAGGTACTTTTGTTATGGTTATGGACTATAGTCAAAGTATCTTTATTCAATATAGGCTTAACTTAAGCTCTTATTGAACGTCAACAAAAAATCTACCACCGGTTCACTAAACTGGACCCGAACAGAGAAGAACCGGCAAGAAACTCTGCGGACTTGTTCTTTTTGTTTTTTTTTTTTGTGATGCAATGAAACAAACTTATTTAGATATAAAATCAATGCTGTCAGTATTAACAAAAGAAATTAAAAGCACAACAAATCCGTTCCTTCTCATCTACTTTCCATCGAATAACTTACAAATTAGAATTGCTCGTTTGTGACGAAGTCACCTTTAAAAACACCAATTCTTGAAACCACTATTAACTTAACATGATGTTAATAGGGGTTTTATAAACAGAAACTTTTAAGGAATTAACACTTTATATATTAAATAGAACTTTTAATAAATACATTTTGAAAATCACAATAGTACATTTAATGTAATCTCACTAAAGATGATTGAGTGACGACTGACTACTCGCGACTGCTCGTCGATTTTTTTTTTTTTGGGCTGGATGAGCCACTGTTGGCCTTAGGGGCCTTTACAGATCCGACGGGCTTGAGGGGGCCGGGCGCTCGAGGCGCATAGCCTGAACCTCGCGCTCGTCGACTGACGTGTTTTGGCCTTAAATAACTTTCTTTACTTTAAATAAAAGTCACGTCGGTATCCGTAGCTAACTTCACAATACGAGGGTTGCCATATTTAATTAATTGTTCTTTTTTTCCTATTACAATTTAAATTGATTTAAAAATTATTTCTTTGGCATAACATTATAATTTAACTTTAAACATAATTAATTATTCATATCTTATAGATTATTTGAATTTATTTTGGACATTTTTCATAATTATAATTTATCTCTAGCAATATTAAAGCCAATCCCTATAATGACACGTGGCACGGCGATCATTTGGGAATCATCTCGAATGCGTTCCCGGAATGCTCACCGCGAACGTACCAATTGCACCGACTACGGATCGTACTCCCGGCTATAAAGCTTTAGTTTTGCGCCGTTAAACATATTTTACGGCCGTCAGCCGTCAACGACCGTTTGTAGTTATCCCGGATGTACGTGAATCGGTGAAAACGCTATAAAAATTGACTGTAAGCGATGGTGCCGACGTGGCATTTTGTTTCGACTTTGTCTCTCATGATTGCCTTTGTCTATTTAGTTACTAAAGATAAAATGACAGACAGACAAGTTATATTCTCATTTTTCAAGAGAGCCAATAGTCACGGTCCGGGCGCTCACTTTTAGGGTGGCACCAATGAAATTGTTAAATTTAAGTGCTGACTTATCACGTGCACAGTGATGGATGAAAACATCGTGAGGAAACTGCGTATTCTCCGAATAATAACAAAAAAGAAGTTAAACTTCTTTAGCGCAAAGACATTAAATGCATTTGATAAGGTTTTATTGAACTAACTTGGAATGATTGGTAAATATCAAAAAGTTGGTTTAGATTGCCAAGATTGCGAGGAGACGATAGCCCGGGGCCACCTGCCGGCCTTAGAGGAGTTGAGGGGGTGTAGACTAAGGTTGCGCTAACTCGCTATTGCTGAGTGGGAGCAGAGGCTGGAGCACCCTAGTGCTGGCCTAAGAACCATAGAGGCCATACGTCCGATACTCAGTCGGTGGCTGGATAGGCGTCACGGCACCCTCACCTACCGGGCGACGCAGGTTCTCTCGGGACGTGGCTGTTTCGGGAGGTACCTGTGCCGCTTGGCAGGGAGGGAGCCAACAGCCTTGGTTTGCCACCACTGCGACGTATGTGCCGAGGAGACGGCCCAACACGCACTGGAGGAGTGCCCAGCCTGGCGGAAGCAGCGCCGAGAGCTGACAGCTATCGTGGGGCACGATCTCTCGTTGCCTGCCGTGGTTCGCGCTATGGTGGACAGCGAGAGGTCGTGGGGTTCCGTCCTTGCATTCTGCGAGGACATAATCACCCGGAAGGAGGCCGCGGAGACCAGGGCGCAGGAGGCTGGCCTACGCGCGCTACCTTCCCCCCCTGATAGCAAGCCCCGGGGCGGCAGATGTGGGACTAACTGCTGCTCCGCGGAGGGCTAGAGAGGGGTGCCGTGTTCATTGCACCGACACGGCACCATTTGGCTGGACCGGGTGTCCCTAACACCCGGGGAGAGGAGGCCTGCGAAGGCCACAGTCGCGCCGGGTTTCGCGGAAGATTGCGTTCTCATGTTCCCGTGTCCCCGGCAAAGCGATAGCGCAGGTGCAACGTGGGTTTTTTAGTGGGTACGTGTAACTCCCACATACCCCTGCTGCCTACCCACAAGGCAGCGGGGGATCCATAAAGGATTTTTCCCACGTAAAAAAAAAAAGATAAGCGCGCTCATGGTTAAAATTTTACTCTCATAATCCGCCAATCCACAGAGGGTTCGCGTGGTGGTCTATGCCCTAATACCCCCGATATAAAGGAGGCCTTTTCCCAGCAGTGGGACATATATAGGCTGTTATTTTTTTTTCTCATATACAAATAAGCGCCATGAAACTTATGCACCTTCTTAATAGCTTCAACCACTGCGTAATGTTGAGATTGTTTAAAAAAACTGCATAATTAATTTAATATAATTTTCGTTTATTAAGAGTGACGAAGTCGAGGGGCGCTTGATGATTTACTTGTAAAGAAGAAGATATATTTTATAGCATCTATTACACTTTTACGTTTTTATTGAAATAAAAGCTATCCAGGTGATCAATTTACCTTTCATACTTGCTTCTCATGTGTTGTATGTATCTTTGAATTAATTGTAACTGGGTTAGTATTATAATGCACAACTACTCTTATGTATGGAGGTGGTTTCCATGAAGGATTAATATAAGGGATACTTGTTTACTGTACAAACAGAATGTCTTATATAAGTCGGACTTTGTGATTTTGCCGAAGTGTCCAGCCACCGCGCTTGGCGCGCCGTACCCCCGTCAACGTCACTTTTATCGTACGTGGAAGGTAAACATTACGAGATGAAGGTAACACATGATTTACATACTCAATTTCCTCCGGCCAACATTATCCTGACACCTAGTACGAACAATCAAATAATGCTAACTGTGTTGTGCTAAATGATACTTAACAAAATAATTAACCTCCATTAAAATTTCATACGAAAGATCATTAACACAATCATTATTATAGCTATCCAAATTAGTTAGTGTCGGCACAACAGGTGATAAGTCTTGGCACAAGCTCTAAGTTGTTTTGGCTATGTTACTTCCGGCGGCTGCTCTGAACGTCAATCCTCCTCGGGAAAACACCCAGATCCGGGACGATTATCTGTGGTACACACAAACACTTGTGGGAACCGAACCCACAACCCCCGGGGCCGTAGCCAATGGCTTGGCAACAGCGCTTCCGAGACCATTATCAAATGTATATCAACTAAATATTTCATTAGCTGATTTGTTCTTCCAGTTATTAACTCGTTCCGTAAAGTACGAAGGAAAATATATTTTAAATCAAGATACTTGTCATCATATCATTGTAAATAATGCAATGACGCCACCATAACTTATTCTGATCTTTTAAATGTAGGTGTTTAATTGCAATTCAACCACTTCATTTAAGGTGTCAATGCATCCGCTACCCTACGGGTGTTAATTTAAAGAAACGGGTGTAAATTTCCATGGGCGGCGGTTGTCACTTAACATCGGCCGAGACGTTAGTTCCTTCGCCACTTTCTCACATAAAAAAATATTTACGACGAGAAGGGAACGAATAGATGACTCTGTGGCGCAGTCGCCAAGGTATCGGCTTCGGCGTCTGGGGTCGTGGGTTCGATTCCCACACGGGACAACTATTTTTTGTATGACCCACAGATAGTTGTTTCGCATCTGGGTGCTTGTCCGTGTGAAATTTATGTTTGTAAAACGTCCTTACAAAACAGGATAATGTTATCCTAAAGTAAGGGCAATGTTTTAAAAAAAAAAAAAAAGAACACGAAATACGCTTCCAATGAAACTTTCCCATTTGTAATAATGCGGGTCCCTATTTGAAATTATCGGCCGAAGAAACCAACGCCGCAACCCCGAAATTGGCACAGGTTAATTATTGTAATCAAATTCGAGGGGGCGTTTGCCGGCGCTCGCATAATCAAAGGTAAGAATATTACAATAAGCACGCGTTAATTATCCGCCCGCGTCGTAACCGCGGCTTTAACTTGAAGTTAACTTGGCGATTGCCGCGTCATAAAACGGCAATTGACGCGATGAAGCCGCTACGTCATTGGGTCCGTTGTTACCACTGCCGCAAGGGTGAAACGTAAATGCCACGTGGCAAGCGGGGTAGTAATCCCAACAACCACTGCGAGCTAGAAAGAGCGTAGATCCCTTCGAAAACATTAGTCCCTTATTGTAGGATAACGTCATCCTATGTTGTAAGGACGTCTTACATAAATATACTGTGGTAGGGCCACGCAGCAGTCTTCCCTGTTGCATGAACGGGAAGGTCCGTCCGGGGGAGTACCACGACCTAACAGAAGACCGGCGTGAAGTGGAAGTGTTACACTTCCGCATATCATTTAGGTAGCCGGGGCACACTTTGTTGAAAGGTGTCAACCCTACGAGTGCTGCAAATGTCCATGGGAGGCGTTTATTACAAACAAAAAAAACGCGTGACTCAGATCCAAAAATCTATGGGTCGTGCGGGAATCGAAACGACGACCGACGCGAACATTCATTCATTGGCAACTGCGCCACGGAGTCATCAGCTTACATGGTAACCCAGACAGCGAACTTATGTTGGAAGTCGAATATTTGACACATCCAATACAGTGCAAAGTTTTACGTCTCTAATCCTGAACGGTAACTCCACTATGTAAGCTTTGGTTACATTATTTTTCCACTAGCGACCCGCTTTCCCGCCCCGGCTTCGCACGGGTGCAATAAATAAAATAAAAAAGTACATATAAACAATAAATAAAATAATAACATATAAAACTTCCTCTTAAATCACTCTATCTATTAAAAAAAACCGCATCAAGATTCGTTGCGTAGTTTTAAAGATCTAAGCATACATAAGGACAGACAGACAGCGGGATAACTTTGTTTTATACTATTTAGTGATAAAACTGGCAGCTAAGAAAAAAACTAAAGTTGTTCTTACTATTATTTGTTTTATAATTTTCAGATAATTTATATTATAATGTAAATAGAATTAGAATTTTGTTAGAAATTTATTAAACCAATAAAGAATACTACTAAACCCTTTCAGAAACTGTGTCCATTTTTATCTCAAAAAAAATCAGCTCATTGGAATTCCTATAGAATGTTTACAGATCATGGTCGTTTCTTACCAAATCTTCATCTTTAATAGTTCATAGATTTGTTTATCAACCATAAAATTACAACCGAATGCAATCGTTGTCGAATTGCAACATCAAACTAGAATTTAACAGAATCAAACGCTGAGCTACACTCACAGTATAGGCAAAAGCAAATTGAGCTGTAATTACTATTTCAAAGGTAAATTGGGCCGAATCAACTAAAGGTTTGAATGTACGGCGGTCTGTAATCAAATGTGTAATTACTATTGGTTTGTAATTGTTGACTTAGCGATAATTGTTTATATTTATACGAGTTTACACTCCGCCTTACCTAATGGCATAATTATATGTTGAAGTTGATTTACTTCTCTATATTCTTGATAATTTAATAACATAAAATAAGGCCAAATTCGAACGCAAAACTAATTAAATCTTCTTTAGACGATGACAAAATAATTTGTTTTTAACGAAAACAATGAAAGTTTAAAATAAAAAAAAACTCTCTTAACTCATGTAAGAACTATCATTTTAATTGTTAATTATATCGTTAAACATAAACGGATTCATAATGAACAAAATTCATACTAATTTTTCAATTACCTATGCGTGATAATTTGATTAATCTACATAAAGAAACACTGTCGTTTTCATACTAAATTACTCGTCTTGGCTTCACAGTCGTAAAAATACGTTACGTTAACTAAATCATGACAAATTCTTTAAACGTTATAAGCCTTAGAAAAACTGTTATACCCCGAACAATCCCTAAAAAGCGTTCAAATCCTCTTCTACACACTGCCGGGCCTATTAACAGGTTTAAGAAATGTATTACAAGAAAACTGTATAAAAAGGGTTATTATAATACAAATGAATACATTAATGACAATAACCCCTGGGAATGAGTTGATCGCTCCCAAGCTATTTCTAAAAGGAAAAATCAGTTGTATAATATTTTAATAAAAAAAAGGAATTACAAAAAAGAGGATACCTAGGGAGTTTCTTTCCCGTGTTTCTTCTCCGCTAGAGGAACATCATTACGAAACGGTGATAGATTAAAAAAAATATGACTATCAATAGATGAAATGTAAGTTTCTTATGTCGATGAATAAATGATTTTGATTTTGATTTTGTCACGAAGCATATCCTGTGCCACCCGCATTCATCGACCAAACGCACATTTGTGCATGTCTACGTCACTCCATCTAGTGCGTTCTACACTACGAGAACCGAATACAAGGTATCCACTCGAGAACCTTTCTTCCCCATCGGTAATCGGCTCTACGTGAGATATTGCTTACCTTTGTTCTACTTATATCTTCTTTACGAACTCTCCCATACAGCAGAAAACCAAGCATAGCCCGCATAATAAAAAAACCAGCCAGGTGCGGACCGGACTCGCGCACGAACGATTCCGTACCTTTATCTATAAAAATAGCAAATAAAATTCATATCTGTTTCATGGGAGCTCTACTTAAATATTTTTTTCATTCTGTTTTTATTTATTATTACAGCGACAATAGAAATACATCATCTGTGAAAATTTAAACTCTCTAACTATCACGGTTCATATCTCATGAGATACAACAGCCTAGTGACAGACGGCCAGACAGACAGACAGCGAAGTGTTAGTAATAGGATCCCGTTTTACTCTTTGGGTATGGAACCCTAAAAAAACATAAATAAAAATCTGCTTTTTTAATTTTTCGACTTTACACGTAATTTTACCAGTAAAAAATACAGAGTCCGTTTTGGGTACAACTCTTATACAAACAAACAATTTGGTCCACTTCTTAGTACTGCTTCGTCTGAATATAGCATTACTCTCCAAATGGAGATCCGGCCTTATAGTATGTGCTCTAGGCCGCGCGGGCGTCAGAAAGCAATACATTTTATATCTTTCGGGTCGCAGTTGGCAGCTCGTTAGGCGGACGTGGCAACACCCACATCAATGCCAACTTTATGGATCGTTGCCAAACAAGTAGCGCCCATCGCGAGATGAGGTCAGGTTTACACGGCGCATATTCGCCTGCCCCCGCCAGTAGGAAACGCTCAGCGCCTCGCAGCCCGCATTTTTGTGCCATTAAAAATAAAAGTTTGTTTGGCTCCCTAAAACGTCGGCGCCCTACTTGCTCGTAAACTCGTAAAGGCCGTGGCTTCTTGTCCGGGTGGAGTTTTTCAGTTTGGGATTTCCTAATAGCAAAGATTTCTGTCTCGATTATTGCTCAGCGTACAGTAGCAGGCGCTCGGAACTCTATACTTAAATTATAATTTTATATCTGCTTGAATAATGGTACTACAAAAAACATTAAATTTATGTATATATTAACGTAGTAACATGCGGACGTAAGCAATGATTCAAGCGTTACAAAATTATTTTTAAACATACTCTTTCAACATTAATTTACAACGATTCTTTTGATATTTACTATAACTCCGTCTGTTTTTTTTAACTTACTCTTTCAAATTAATTTACAGCCGTCCTTTTGATATTGAATATAGCTCCGTCTAGATGAAACCCAAATTCCATTTAAAATATACCCGTGATTAATAGAATTCGCGAGTTTGTTATGTTGGATT
The DNA here is from genome assembly GCA_933534255.1 of Iphiclides podalirius. NCBI lineage: Eukaryota > Metazoa > Arthropoda > Insecta > Lepidoptera > Papilionidae > Iphiclides > Iphiclides podalirius. Next base: position 13,782,304 of record OW152826.1, read on the forward strand.
TCGAGTGAAAATGTTAACAGCGCGCGCTTTGTATCAAAGGAATACATTAATATTCGTTAATTACAAGCTACATATGCGCACACTTTAAACGGCAATTGACGCACAGTTATAAACGCATGTTATAAATGAAATGATATAGAATGGTTGCTTTTAATCATATAATGATTAAATAAGAAACACTATCAATTTTTATTGAATGCAACTTTATAGAGATACTGTATGTACAACTTGACTCACTGGCAAATCGATTTCAAAGTAATGTCTTTTCCTACTTATTATAATTATTTTTCGCCAAATCGTTACTACGTACTCATACAAAACTAGTCTATATACATGCCCCACTGCTGGGAAATGTTTTTCGTGTTAGAAATCTTAATTCATTTTATTGTACGATTATTTATTACTAAGAGTGTTTTCGTGCATGTTGTGTTCGCTCATAGAAGAACACTTACGTTTTAAATTCTGTATCATCTGTATCTATGTCCATTATTCTGTAATGCGAGTGTAATGTTTAGTTTGCGATCGTTAAAAAAATTAGTAGACGCATAGCTGCACCTCGACCCACAGACCTGACATCATAGTTACGGGTCATGTGGGTATTGTAGATGACCAATATTAGCAATAAATAAATACAGCCATTTTGTTCTCCGTCTTCTTTCGCAAAATAGTTTTTTTCTTTATTCTTTATTCTTTATTGTACATAGAGTATAAGAGAAAAGAAAATTAAAAAAACAAATAATGTACAAAGGTGAGCTTAACCCTAAAAAGAGTTTTCTTCCAACAAACTCTGACATAACATTAGAACATTATACAAATTATGATAGGTAGGTGTGTAATACCAGATATACTTATACCCTAAACTCTGAATATATTAAGAAAAATAAAAAAAATAAAAAAAAGATGTAACCAAAATTATCAAACGTATTATACTATAAAATAACATGTAATAAATAATACTATAAAATATATAAACATAAAAATAAACATAGTAACATACAAATATAGTAATATGTTTTTGTTATTGTATAAGGTAAAAAGTGGGTATACGGATTTTAACCATGGATATTTGAAGGATTGTAAAAGTTTTGAAAAGTAAAACGCCTGAAAATTCGTTCAACAATTCTGTAACGTTCGTTCATCTTATCGTTACTTAACTTTTATTCTAACCCTTCCAGACTTCGAGAAGAAATGAAATATGCGGCTTAAAGAATTTTATTTCTTATAAAAACTATAACAGTTTGTTTAAAATAAAATTAGAATATAAATTTCATTATGAAATTTTGGGGTTACACTTCTGGCAAACGCATTTTTAAATAATATTAAAATTATTTTAGGTACCTAGTATTAAAATTTAAAATTATTACAATATTATAAATAATGGATTTATTACTTTTTTCTTCACGTTGCATTATACGTTACAAAAATATTATTTTGAATAATTAATTATAGAATGCTTACATATTTTCTTTATATACTTTTGAAAACATTTATTCTATTACATTCTTTAAGATAATTGGGTGTGTTGGTAAACAACTGTGATCCCTCAAATAAGATCGTTTTCTTTCCATATAATAGTTTGTACGCGAGCAAGATAATTGGAGTTTATTTTTTATGATATATGTCAGTTCAATATGTGTGTACTGTGTTAGCAACACTAAAGGAAGTAATTCCTTGAGGTTGTTGGCAACACTAAAAGAAGTGTCATTCTGTGAGGTATAATTGAAGCTGCTAGAAGCGTTTCATGGTCTTCGTCTTCGTCTTTCTCTGGCTGCCATAAAGAAGTATACGCGATAGTGCTGCCCAATCGGTATCTAGAGTGGTGTTTCATTAGTGATATTAAAGTGATAAAATAAATAATTATACCAGTGTTATTGTTGTGCAAAGTAAAACTACGGTAATTTAAAGTATTAATATTTCTACCTTAAGCTCGATAAAACAAAGTATAGCTAACAATTGGTACGATATCTACGTCTAATATCGAGAATCGGAAGGAAGTAACTAACAATTATTAAACAAATGCGTGAGAACTATATTCTACTCAGTTTAATTTAAACTTAATGCTCGGCTGCCGTAGTCACGTGGAAATAAACTCCGGTGACGTGGGTCAACGTTTTATTCCCACTTGGGACATTTATTTACAGAAAAATTTTCTTTATCTCAGTGTTTAATGAATGAATATATATTAAGCGCCTATTACTCAGGATAACCTACAGATGTAGGTAGTGTTAACTTAAATCTATTCAAGCCAATCTTAAAATTGAATAACTTTTTTAATCACTGGTTCAACATTAATGTGTTTAGAATATGCTTAGAATGAGAAAGGTGAGAGAAATTGAATGGTTCACCAATAACTTAACTTCCAAATCTTTATACAGTGAAACCTGGTTAACTTAGACATAAAGGGACCTGCAAATTTTGTCTCACTCATAGAGGTATTCTACTTGCCCAGTGTCTCGGCGGCGTTTTTCAAATAAATCATACGTTTTTCAAATAATCATAGGATATGATAGTAAAGCAAAGTTAAAACCGAAGGTCATTGAGGCTCAAAATTAGTTGAGCGTGGAATTTGCGGTCAGAATAAGTAAGTAAACAAACAAAACGATGTTATCTCAGATACGGAGGTTAATGCATATAAAATTCACTCGGTGTCTGAGTTATGGAGGTAACTATAACGATAAATCGAAAGAACGAATCCCATATATAGTGGTTCGTCCCACTAACAGAGGTAATTAAGTGCTGGGACGTGTTGCGACCTCAGTATGACATCCAGGTATCGAGGATTCTCACTTATTCAGGTCCCACTTAACCAAGTTCCACTGTATTACTATCCATAGAATAACTTAAAAACTAAAACCGCTTGAATTTTTTATTATTTTTTAAACGCCCACGTATAATCACTACATAATATAAAACGAACTCGTCCCGATGTCTGTCCGTCCCTATGTATGCTTAAATCTTTAAAACGGATCTTGATACATTGATTAAAAACGGATACAGTGATTCAAGAGGAAGTTATATATGTATATACATTGCAACCGTGCGAAGCCGGGGCGTCTCGCTAGTAAATAATAAATACCAAAGACCTTTATTAGTTCTGGTTCAAGAATCATATTACATCATTCACCATACACAGTTCTGTGTAATCCCCATGAACCCACACCCTCTGGGCAGGTCCTTGAGGCAGGTTCACTATTCCCCAAGCCAATTGGGTCGACAATCATTATTAATAATTCATTATTCATAAAAATCCGAAAAAGGGTGAAGACATTAATCACTAAAGAAACAAAGGTAATAGATACATAAACAACTTATTCAATAAACGCTAACGGTGTCTTCAAAGAGTAATTATTACGTCAGATAAAGTAGACTCGTGAACAATATGGGAAAACGCCTTCTGAACACCCGGATAGATCCAAATCCCGATCTCTCTCTTATTAAAAACGTTTCAATGATGTATTGCCCGTAATTCCTACGAAACACCCGCGTACTTTAGGGATGTCCTGTGAAAGCGACAACGCAATCCCGATTTTGATTTTATTTTCTTGCGTAGTGGCATTGCAATAGACGACTTATGCGAGATGCTTCTTCACTCACTAGATGAAACGCAGAAATGTAACACATCTAGTTCACGCCGGTCTTCTGTGAGGTCGTGGTACTAACCACGGACCAGGACCTGCCCATTCGCGCAACATGTTGCGTGGCCACCACAAACGACCACAGCTATGAATTGAACCAAACTAAATGAAAGCCTTTCATATATACATGAAAGAATCTTTCACTTAAATTAAGTTTTCCCTTCGTTCGATGTGAAAACATAATCGGCATTAACTTAACCTATGCTCTGCTACTAAAGCAACGCTCAACGTTATGAAATTGCCAGCACTATATCTCGCCCGGGGTAAATCCGGCCCAGCCCGGATAAGGGGGAGGGGCGGGCGTTGCGTTTTATTGCTTTGATTTATCGTTTTCTTAATAAATATGTCAAGTGCTGCCCGATTGGGCTTCAAGTGCTATTATTAATTGTTACAACGAGTATTAATTACGTCGCGTCTAGGAGCGAACTTAACGCGCGCGGCGCTCCACGCCAGTTTCATTGGTTATTAATTTCGACGCTTGATTCGTTGTTGTTTTCGCGCCTAAATTTATTAAATGTCTACTTTTTAAAAATCGAACCCGTTTATTTTCATTTCAAAATGTTAAATTAGACAATCGCTCTTCTTTTATTCCGATTTTTCGGTTCGGCAGGTTTTTAGGTGGATGTGGCAAGCGTGCTGGCGGTTTACCTGATGTGTGTGATCACCGCCACCGTTGGTCATTTGCAACACCCGTAGGGTGGCAGATGCGTTGCCACCTTTTAACAAATTGGGCCCCGGCTACCTCAATCACCAAACGGAACGCAGAAGTACTTCACGCCAGTCTTTTGTGTGGTCGTGGTATTTCCCTGGACAGATCATTCGTGCAACGGCCAAGACTTACCCTAAGTGTAGCACTACCTCAAAAAAGTACTGTCCTTGCGTTTATCTAATAAGTTTACATACAATCAACATGATACTTTATAATCCTAATAAAAGTAAGAAAGGCCTGAGTATGTTTCTATTGTATTAGCATGTACATACAGTATTTAATATTATGGTTTTTGATTTAAAAACCGTTATTGACCATAGTCTGGTCCGCTAACCGTATACACTCAAAGTTATTAATGTGAGCAAAAACTATAAAGCGTGTATACGATTTAGGCCTCCGGCGTGTATCGGTTTAATTAATAAAGGTTTATTCGGACGCAGATACGCCGACCGCAAAATCCTTCGAACACCTACGTTTGATCCGACAAAAATAAACAATCGAAAAACTTTTGACCATTAAACCAACGTTATCTATCAACTTTATCGATATTGTTTCTTCTGTGCCCAAGATAACGTGAAATTTCTTGCTACTAAACATCTAAGGTGGACTTTCAAAATGGATGACAAAAATAAATTAATCTTCTGTGTCCAATATGTATATCGATACGAGACAGTTCATTCAGGCTTCGGATAATCATTATAGTGCTATTCAATGTTCAAATGACTCCGTGGCTCAGTTGCCGAGGTGTTTGCTTCGGCGTCGGGTGTCGTGGGTTCGATCCTCACGCGGGACAACTATTTGTGCGACCCACAGATAGTTGTTTCGCATCTGGGTGTTTGTCCTCGTAAACTTTATGTTTGTAACAACACAGGATAATGTTAACCTAAAGTAAGTTCAATGTTTAAAAAAAACAACATTGTGCGAAGAAGTGTCAACTCCAATTTAAGATGCCTAGAATGACTAAGCTTCTAAAATAAATAAATAAATAATGTATATTCCTAGTCATTCTAATACGATATTATTTAGTCTTAAACTAAGTAAAAGTTTAAGACTAAATAACTAACTGTACTAAATAACTAAGTTACTGATATACATATTTTCTTTTCAAAATAAATAATTAAAATAGTCATGTTCCATTATAGATCAACAACATACACAACATTTCTCATTAGTGTATAACGAAAGCACAACCTCTGGCGCAGGATACAGATCCAGTATCGACTACGCCTATCGGGTCGGTATTATACTTTCGCGTTTCGACTGCTGAGTGAGTTACGGGGCTTGTACTATGGATAAATACCTAGCATCCATAGTACAACCCTTGCTTAGTTTGGGACCAGACAATGTTGTGTTAAAATATGTCCTGCAATATTCCATTTCACGCCGGGCTTCTGTACGACCGTGGTAGGTCTTCGGACGAGCCTATTTTTGCAACAGTAGAAGGTGCTGCGTGGCCTTTAAGCGATTACCGCCTGCCCATGGACACTTGCAACACCCGTTGGGTTGCAAATGCGTTGCCACCTTTAAATAAAGTGGGCCACGGCTACCTAACACACCAGACGAAACGCAGAAGTTGTAACACTTCTACTTTCGTCGTACAAATACAGACGGACCTGCCCATTCGTGCAACAGTGAACACTGTTGCATGATACTACCACGATAAAACGCTTTCGGTAATTGTAACTAGATACCCATAATTTTAAGGGCCATGAACACTCTAGTTATCACTGGTATTTGTAAAATAAGGCCAGATATTTTCCCAACAGCTCCGCGCACTTTGTTACCAACACATGAATGCTATTGAATGAAACCTAATAGAAGCTAGCTAAAGAATTCACCTGTTGACATTGACGGAAAGCGACGAAGCGTAGGCTCTCGTACCCCGACAACAAATCTTTGTCCCAAATACACTGTACGAAGGGTCATGGACGGGGCATAGAGCACTTTTATTGCCATTCGCATTTCGCCGGTACAAATGTACACATTGCCACTGCTTCGACACATACTGTTATATTAGCTTATAAAAGTAACAGCCTATACATGTCCCACTGCTGGGCAAAGTCCTCCTCTATATAGAGGGTATCAGGGCATAGTCCACCACGCGGCCCCACTGCGGATTGGCGGACTTCACATATTTTCGAAATATATTTTTTTTGTTATTATTTCGAAAATATGCAGGTTTCCTCACGATGTTTTCCTTCACCGCGGAGCACGTGATAAGTCAGCACTTAAAGTTAAAAACTTCATTGGTGCCGGCACCGGGGATCGAACTCAGGTTGCTCGAGTATATTGAATTAAAGGCGAGCGCCCGGACACTGAGCTATCACGGCTCTTTTAGCTTATATATTTATTTATTTATTATGGGCGGACTTAATTCCTAATGGCATTCTCTACCAGTCTACCCTTGTCATGGTGCAAAGTAGATGGCAGGTTGCTATATTTTTGCTGTAGATATTTGTTTTTGGTTCTTCTTGTTTCTAAAGTCTTTTTACTTTCTCCATTTTGCCCAATTTACGAAACACAGTGTTTGGCTTTAACTAGATGTAACATAGGTAATCGCTTAACATCAAGTGAACCGCCTGCTCGCTTGCCAACTATTTAAACTATAAAAAAGTGGCAACATCATATTGACTTATAAGCGACATATCCCTTTGGATAGTACAGACTTGCGCAACTATCTGTTGCCTTTTCGTTGGCGGATTTATCCGGGAGCAGACAACGTGAACTCCGGACCATTTAACTTTGCGCAATTGTTAGTTAACAGTTGATGATTTGTATAAATAGTGCACGTTCTTCCAGGCGAGCGTTGCGGACCAATCAAATTACACCGCTAGTTAGTTGATTGCATGCCAACACGGATGTACTACATAAATGGATGTGGCATTCATTCTGTGGGATGAGCACACCCACAACTAGACTGCGTAGACTAAGTAATTCTTTTATGGGACAATGTATACGGTTTAACAACAAAATCTCAGAAAACGTTCACGATGTATCAATCGCTAAATTCCAAAAAAATTTAAGGGAACTGTGTTTCGAATTCTGTTATAATTTTAGTGATTATTTAAATGATAACACACCCTGGAAATGAAATAATCATTCAAGGGGACTTTAATACATTGTAAACATGTTTCTTTGTCAAATAATAGTTAAATAAATGTTCCGCTCAGTTTCTTTCGCCGGCTCTTCTAAGGTCATTGGCTTTTCTTGTCCAAACCGATTGGTAGTGTTTTGACAATCAAAAAATAAATATAGTTCTTCTATATTGAATAAAGATATTTTAATTTGAATTGAATTTGAATCCATTTCTGTTCAATATCTAATACATATCTAATTCTTTTGGTGCCGTCTGCAATATACTCTTATACATACCGTATTTACAGAGTAACTTAGGTGTTAAATAAATCAATAACGTATAGTGTAACGTGGCATTAAAATAGTACGTGCGAACGTAGTAAATACTTATTTGTGTCAAATCTTAATAAGTTTTCTAATGAAAACTTATAATTATAGCGTCATACAAATACCTGGGAAATTATTTCAACCGCAAAAACACTAAAATATCTAAAATATCAAAGCTAAAATATCAAATCAAGACCGTCTGTTTAAAAATACAATTAGTGGACCCATCTGTACATTCCGAAACGCTTAAGGTATCCGAAAGTTTTAATGATGTACCCATCTACATCGCAGCGCGCTAATGCAGATTTATGAAAATTATAAATAACGCGGTCTAAATCCGGCCCCACGCAGTACATAAATCCAATGCTTGGTTAAAATCGCGCCAAAAACATTTCCCGCCATTTACTTCACCCTTCCCAATATCATATTGTGTAGATGAATCGAATAAGATTTCCAAGCGATGTTGCCGTATTGTGCATTATTAATATTGTCAAAATAAGGTGAGCAGTTTGTCGTTAGTCGATTATAAGTTGAATATTATTTATTTATAGCTATGTATTTAAATTTATGTGGATGAAACATGGTTTATAACACTTAAACGTAGATGCTACCTAGATTTTTCCTCCTTTTTTTCGGCGTAGGTTTATCCTGTGTAGGTGAGTAAACGGAGATTTCTGATATTGCAAATGTCCACGACTGTGATCATTCTTTATAATATTGCATATATAATCTTAAATATTAATTATAACCATCTTGTGCTTGTGCAATGCGTAATCATGTAGAGATTGAATACTGATATTACATACGCTAAAATTACTTGTACAGAATTATACCTACATGCTGTGTCATCTATTGTCAGGTACGTTTATTATTACTACTTATTAATTTAATAAAAGATACGAAAATTTATTTAAATTTGAAATATTCTGCTGAGATGTCAAATATTAGGAATGCAGTTATAAAATTTGACAGAAAACGCGTTTTATTCCAATTTTCATCGGGGGGATATTAAGTGAAATCTATGAAGAGTTAACCAAATATATATGAACTAACCCAGGAACACCGCATCCAAAATCAAAACGGATTCCGCTATCGGCTCCGCGGGGCGTTCGACGGCCATGTCGGGCCTTAATCAATTTAAACTCGTTCTTGTCCGTACATAAAATAGTTTGTCTATTAAAAATCAGTACAAAAAAGTGTTGAGAACACTGTTCGCTAGCCGTTCACCGTTTACGTTCGCGTTTCGTTTCCGAGCAACTTACCCGCGCGAAGTTAGCGTCGGCCACGAACAAATTAAACGGCAACGATCGATGCGTGTAACGGGTATGGTTAATTGCTAGTGGCTTTGATGGCTTTGTTTGAGTTTATTTTGTCTTCAGCAAGTCTCAAAAACCTGTGGCGAGTATAGGCACATTTAGATGTGAGAAAGACGGTAATTATAATCCAGCGTTAAAATTTACATCCAAATGTCTAAATCATTAAATCTTACATCAACAATGCGCTGATGGCGAATGTATAGAATGGATCAGAGTACATTGGGTCCCCTGACATTGTCTAAGTAAACAAACTAGATACTCTGTACGTTGATATGTGACTTATCAATTTCATATCAACCGAATAGTGCAACAACACTATTAAACTTTGTAGAAAAAGTACGAAAAGATATAGACACCTATAAGATATTGTTTAATATCAATTACTGGAACTTAGCCATGCTAGTGTAGAATCAGTACAGTAAAAAGAAAATTCACAGACTGATATAATGTATACAGGGTGGCTTTTCTAAGTGTATCCATTTTTTTTATTAGATTCTAGACATAAATAATGTTATATAAAAATGATAAATATTTAAAATCACTCTTAAGTAATTAATTACGTTCACTTAAACTTATTTCAAAAGTGCGTGATTTATACGCAACTCATTTATTTTACGCGCGATCATTCATAACTAACACGCACACAAGTTCGTGCACATAAAATTGAGGTATTTATGAATGACTATCGCATTGTCAACACGTTCTGTCTTTTAGGGAATAGAAAGGAATTTTTTTTTGGAAAAAAAACTTTGTTTTTTATTTCCATAAACGATTATACTACCGAGTTTGAACCTCCTGTGTAGATTTGGGCACTTCTCAAAAAATCTCCCTGTATATAATAATCTGACTTTATTAAGTTATACACCACTGGTAAGTGACAAACCTAAACTTAACAAATTTTAACATAAAATGTAAGTAAAACATACTTAATTACATAAAATATGAGTAAACATACTTATATTTTATGTGACTTCAAAAAATACAAAGCTGAAATTTATCGGTCGAAATTAATTGTAGACGACATGCAAGTCTGAATAGTTTTCACACTATTCTTTATTAATTTCGGAAACAACAAAGAGTATGTAATATAAGCGCACGAACTAGAAACTGTAAGGAGTAAAATTAATGTGATTTTTTTACACATAATTACTAAGAAACACCGTTTATAAGTGAGGCAACTTTTGAGAAATAATTGTTGCAGAATTCCAATCTAACACGCGGTCCTAACGTCCGAAGTTAAAAGGTTCTCAGAACCACGAATCCAGAACAACCACCAAGCTACTTTCTAGTCTAGATCATTACTTCAAAAAGCCTTTTTATAGGGGTTCCGTACCCAAAGGGTAAAACGGGACCCTATTGCTAGGACTGCGCTGTCTGTCTGTTTGTCTGTCTGTCCGTCTGTCACCAGGCTGTATCTCATGAACCATGATAGTAAGGCAGTTAAAATTTTCACAGATGATGTATTTCTGTTTCCGCTATAACAACAAATAAAAAAACATTTAAGTGGGGCTCCCATACAACAGACGTGACTTTTATGCCGTTTTTATAGAAAACGGTATTGAACCTTTTGTCCGCAAATACGACTCGCATTTGGCCGGTTTTTATAATTCATCGACGCATCACTCGACATGCAACGGGAGTCTGCGGTGACAGCGAGGAGAATTATGACTTCTGTTTTTGCATCTCTAATATTTCGAGAGCGTTCCGAATACGTTTTCCAAACGTAAATCAAGCTTTATTGTTATCGGTTGAATTGTTTTTTAAACGGTTTTATTTAGCTCGACCCGTACGGAATTTGTTTGTTTATTTATTTGGGTCAAAATTAGAAATTGAAATTTAAGCACCTTGCCGTTGTCAGATTGATCTGAAATTTGGTACACACATTTAATTTAGATGACAATACAATATTAACAAAAAAAAACATAAAATAAAACCGTTTAACTTAAAAGTTTTTTAAAGTAATTATTTACGTTTAACTTATATTTTGGATTTAAGTCATCCATGTTTGTTTTAAAAGCGTAGGGACGAGCAAATATTTTTACACAAATTTAAGGTACAAATTCTAATGGTTATTAATTTTCTTTGGAATTATTGAAATTAATTTTTTTCGGCTGGACAAGAATGAAGCATACAGTAATATAGAGACCAGCAGTGGAATGTAATTAAAAGAAACAATAACCATAAACTATGACACTTTTACGTCTAATAAAAAAAAATCATTTAAAAAAACACAAAATAATTCTACTTCATACTAATCTAAAAGGAAATTACATGACACTGAATCCTGTATAAAAGAAATTCAAATACGAATATAATGATATCTAAAGAACTGTTTCTAATAGAGAGTAGTAAGAGTGGTTTATATGAGAGAGGCAGTTGTAATCGTTTACCAATAAAATGTCATTTGATTACTTCGTGTTCGTTTTATTTAACCGTTTCTGATAATCCCCCGACAAATCGGGGAGTTCAAAAACTTCCATGAAATAGCATGTTAGATGTATAAACTAGATATCGCCGCATAATATGCTTCTGAAGCTAAAAATTTGTTCCTTTCATTTCCCCGGATCCTAATCAAAGGGATCACGGATTCCGAAGCAGCGGTGGGCGAGTTAAGCCCTCTCATTCGGTTCCCGGGACTTGGCATTCCTGGGGCGGTTCCGACGAATTGCCAGGTCGATGAACAGATGGTTTCTGGGTATTGGTTTAACAGATTTTGTTTTTTTGATGTGGAATTACAGTGGAGTATAAAAGTTGAGAGGTTACGTCCAAGCCGGAGAGCTTCGGTACGATCCTTGCGTAAAGTCTACACGACAAGCTTTATTTGTAATCTTGTCTCAATAACATCAATATTTTATGATAAAGAAGAACACAAATTCGTAATTGGTATAATTTAAAGGATATATTTTAGAAGCGACAGATATCTAAATATAAATCCATACTAATTTAGACTCGCCTATCTAAAATCGCCGCGTAATCGGTTAAATTAATTTGAACTAGACGTAATTTTCTGGTGAGATTCGATGCGGTCGCGTCCCAACTAAAGTGAGTACAAAATAGTAAGAAAATATGAGGATTCAATACGAAAAAATTCACATTTTCCACCAACTCATGTATCCGGCGTTGTCTCTACTGAGTTTGTAGTAGTTTCTACTGAGTTGGGTAGACTGAACTAAGGGTCAGAAGGGGTTTTTTGATCCAGTCTTTTTAATTTGTTACATGAAAATATGTTATTCACAAACTTATTTTAGAAAAGTTGAAGCTGTATGTCACACACAAGTACCTACGTGTCAAGACGAAAACGCCAAACTGTTGATAATGCCCTCGCACCGAGTCGATGAGACACCTCCCTCGCTACAGCACCACCCAGACTGTAAACGACATCCAGGATAGATTAGCCTTATTTACAACTAGTCTGGGAAATCTGTTTTTAATTGTGATATAATCTAGTCACTGCACAAAATTCTCTATGCTGATGTCCAACCTCCAATGATTGGAGAGGAACGAGAAGAAGAAGAAGAAGTCACTGCACTTAAGATGAAGCTTAAAAATTCCTAAAACTGTCTGTCGCAAAAATTAGATTTCGTGTAGCAAAGGCACCTCTAAATAAATAATCGTTACAAAAAAAATTATTTGCAGGTGGTCCAAGATTGCGCCTCGAGGCGGTCTGCGGGCGGGGCCTATGTTCAGCAGTGGACCCAAACAGGCTGAAATGATGATGAAGATGTATCACCTTTCAGTCAACTTTAAAACCCTAAAAACACCTTAGCATTATAAAGTTATTATAACACTACAAAGTTCATAATTTAGCAGCTCCACCAATCGCTCCACCAAGTTTTACGGTGGTAGGGCCACGCAGCAGCCTCGGCTGTTGCACGAATGGGCAGGCTCGTCCGGGTAAGTACCACGACCTCACAGAAGACCAGCGTAAACTGGAAGTATGACAAATACTTTCACGTTTCGTCTGGTGAGTGAGGTAGCCGGAGCCCAATTTCCAAAAAGGTTGTCAACGCATCTGTAACCCTCGAGTGTGGCAGACGTCCATGGGGGTCGGTATTCACTTAACATCAGGTGAACAGTCTGCTCGTTTGACAACTTTTCACATAAAAAAAGTAACCATTAATGTTGAACCTTAGGAGACTGTCCAATAGAAAACAGCATTTCGCACACCCTGGTCCAGCCGGCCAGCGATTGTATATATGGCAGAAAGTTTTGATTATTTTAGTTGAACAGCGGTAGCTGGCGCGTTATCGCTAATAATTTCGCCCCGACCCTAATTAATGTTATTATATTTTATCGGACACGTGACTACCCGCCGAGTCGATGCGGCCTCGCCGCAAAGCCACCTTTGTAGCAAAGGCTCTGTTATGATTATCACGAACTGCGTTTTATCGGTTTCGAGTTTATACCGCTTTAGTGGGCCAATTGTTAGCGTTTAGACTTCGACGACCCACGGAGTTTTGGTTCGAATTCTCTGGGGAAATGTAACCGATACAAAGCTAAAACTTGCAGGCATAAACGGGTGTGTTTTTTGCATAATATCGACAGTTTATTAAGCCCGTTCTAACACTTCAGCCTTCAAAACCATTATGACCGATGTAACTTTATTTAGTCCCTGAGATTGAAAACATAGATGTCTTGCAAAAAGAAAACAAGTAAAATGTCATTAAAAATAGTTAAAAACTATGTTTAAAATTATTGTTATTGATCGACTCGGAATATTGTATTTAAAAAAATGAAAATCATTTAATCATCGACATAAGAAAAATACGCGAGTTTAGCATAAGAAAAATACGTTATATATATCAATAGATATATATTTTTTTCTTTTTTTTTTCACTCAAAACACTAAAGTATTATAATTTGCGAGGAAATTTGATCCATGTAAATAACAGTTAGGTCTTAAAATCAATTGCGCATTGTAAAAATTTTAACACTCGCTCTCTTTTTAACCGACTTCTTAATACATCGCATCTTATACCAGATTAGTTATACCTAATAGTGAGTTCAATCCTCGAAGATATATTTAAGAAACCTGTTGATATTCATAAATCACGTGTTCGTTCGTAAAAAGAAGGTAAACGTTGGAGAAACATTTACTTAAAAGTAAAAAATTCATTGATATATGCCCCGAACCCGTGGTAATTTATTTAAAAACATTTTTGCACATACAATGTCAAACTTACAATGGCAAACTTAACACCATTAGGTGTTCTCTCAATCAACCGACAAATAAATAATAAGGTAATTGTCTATTGTCTCGTGATGAATGCTATTTTAAATTTAAAATCAGAAAGACTGTTACAAATCTCATTGAAAGACCTCCGTTTTCTCGCATTTACCTCACAGAAGACCAGCGTAAAGAGAGAGCATTATACTTGCGCGACTCGTCCGTTGAGTGAGGTAACCGGAGTTTAGCATGAGCCCATGCGTGGCCCTACCCACAGCGGAGGGCCCAAACCCGTGGGTTCTGGCTAGCCCACCGGTTCTGCGTCAGATGAAGCTTTAATAGTCTCGGGACTGAAAGCAAAACCATCAATTAAAACAAGATACAAGATACCGGGGTTCACTTTTTTAATGTTGCCAACGCGTCTGAAATTCGTCAGGTGTCGTAGATCCCCTGGGCGGAGGTAATCACTTAACATCAGGTGAACCGCCGTCTTGTTAATACACTTAATACACATAAAACATCTATGAATCAATATTACAAAAAGGAAAGATTTATTTTTTGTTTGTTACGATTTAACTCAAAAACTTCTCGACTAATTTTAAAAATTCTTTTATGTTTAGAAAACTACTTATTTATAAAATAAGTAGTTTTCTAAACATAAAAAAAACGATGTATAAAATAGTTACACGTATTTTTGCTGACAAATACGCAATATTTTAACCCCCTATTCTACGGGAGCGGGAACTACGCGAGTCAAATAAAATATATTTATATCATGCAAATTAGCCTAGCTATCACAATTTTCACGGATGAAGGTTGAAGTGTTAGTTCTTAAATATACTTTGGATATAAAATTAATTCAGGACAGAACGCAATGTACTACATTTCGGAGAAACCGTCCGCTGGTCTATCCAACTAAGCTCTGTTGAAAAGTAGCTCGAGTAGGTTTAACTTGTCCCAAAATCTGTCCAGCCATTTAGCGTTCTTAAGAGCTTATACAATGTCAATTTATTTTTCCTTCCAGCTGTTTCTGAGATCACACGCGCTGCCACAGAGTGGATTCATTACATCTCCCTTTTGTGAGATACGACGTCGTGACACAGCGGCTAGGCAACGGCGTTGCGATCTAGTTTGATTCCCAACGTCTTGCCATTAAATTTTCTATTTCTCGGATCTTCTTACATACAGAAATCCGACATATTACGTTGACTCCAGTTGCAGTTGCCAAGGTTTTGGCTTCGGCGTCTTCGGTCGTGGGAACGGGACAACTATTTATGTGACCCACAGATAGTTGTTTCGCATCTGTTGATGAGATCAGATGGTGTTTGTCCGTGTGAAATTTATGTTTGTAAAATGTCTCTACAACACAGGATAATGTTATCCTAAAGTAAGGGCAATGTTTAAAAAAAATATTCGTCCCCGACACTCGATACATATTTGTTTGGACATTTATAATGATTGTGAAATATGCGAAGATAAATCGTCATCGCTATGACCACGTGCCGCAGTTGTCAAGGTAAAAGGTATCGAAAAAATCGCATTAAAACGGATGGACACAATCTCCAAACAAGATAGAATCGAATGTCATCACTTACAACAATTAATTAGAAGAGACTTTCAATTACAACAATCGTGAGCATCGACTAGGTTTACCTGTTTGCCCACCCTGTACCTGTAAAAGCTTGTAAAGTCGCAAGTTATAGACTAAAACACCGAACTACTGGATTTTATTTGAGAGCCAGAAAGGGCCAGATATCCGTATTTATTCAGTATCTTCGCCAATACGACCCGGGAGACAATGAATCACGTGGGATCGGCCCCAGCTCAGAAAATGCCCGCTGGCCTACTGAAATATATCCATTTAGATATATCCAGATAGATTTGAGACCTGAAGACAAAGCTAAAATAGAAAAAGACAGTAAAAGATCCATTTCTCATCGAGTTCCTATCGGAATAACTGGTGATGCTCAGTACGCCGAGAATGTTTGTGAAATTTCTATTTTAAAGTACAACTAAATCAAATCTTACAATATAAATACGAGAATGGCAGTTGAGCTACCCAATAATCCTATACATGTATATGCATAAATTCAGTTAACTGTTTAATTAAAGATACAATATCCTTCGGCAATGTTGACCATTAAGCATCACTTAAAAAGTACAACTTGCATATTGGACGTTAGTTTATAGTAATCAGTTTCAAACTAGTAACAGATTCGGTATGTAAATGAATATATACGGTAAATATAGTCCTCTGCTTATCTCTTTAGAGCGACGGCACGTAGACTTCCATCTTTCTTGCTTCTTTGGGAGGCCACTCACAGCTAACACTATTATTAAGTAGTCCAACATACAAGTTAGTACGCACTTTTCCCGATAGCGCAAATCAGACGCACACGGGACTGAGGTCATTAGCCCCCTAACTGCTTACACTCCTTATATTATTTGTGAAACTATGTGTCTTGGAAAACATTATGGACGTCAGGTAAGAAAAGGAAATGGTGTCGACGTGTTCTTATGGATACTATGTTAAATTTATACAGCGTGTCGTTACCATCGCGACAATAAATGAACACGCATATAGGGGATAACTTTTTAAAGTCGTATTAAACATTTAAATTCTTTAAACATCAAAATTTACAGAGTTACTAAATTTTCCAAAACAAACAATTTTAGAACACCCTTACATATAAAAGCGTAACGTAAAGTTCATTTGTAAAGGTCACAAAGCACATGAATGGGTTGAATGAATTTAAAAGAAACAAAACATACTGTTAGAAGGAGAGGCTTGTAATACGACGCTGTGGCGCGAGTTGTATAGGATGTTACAAATTTTGTTTCTTTGAAAAATATTTTTTTTTAATTATAGATTTTGTTTAACGTCAATATTTTTTTAAGATTATTGACAAGTAGCGTTAGACGTGTGTTCATTTATATACAACAATACTTATTATTATTAGGTATTGTTGTCTATAATATATATAATATAAACCCTCTGTATAGAGGAGGCCTTTGCCTAACAGTGGGACATGTATAGGCTGTTACTTTACTTTTACTTTACTTTACAACAATACTTATAAATATGATATAAATGTAACTGCACACAAAACGATTTAATATTAAATATCATAGTTTCTAACGTGAACAATTATAATACTGTATATGCAGGGTATACCCTACACTTACAGTACTAATACATCTTATCTGCTTACAAAAAGTCGAAACAAGAAATATCAGAGTCTTAAAAAGGACGATTAGACGCTCAGACTTTTCTCATTGTCACTCAATCTGAGGTGTCTGTATAATTCAATTGATTTTAGTTTCGATTGGCATTATCTAAGACATCATTTTTCAGACACTTCACCTACTAAGCCGTGATAGCTCGATTTCAATTTAAGTATACTCGAGCAACTTGATTTCAAATCCCGGTGCCGGCACCAGTGAAATTGTTAAATGAAATTTTTTATGTCCTGATTTATCACGTGCTCGGCGGTAAAGGAATTTTTTCGAATTAGCGGCAAAAGAAACTATTTAGAAGACAAGTGGAAACTACCAATCGGCAGTGCAGTTTTTTGGGCTAAGGCCCACAGCATATATTTAGATGTTCTTTGCCCAGCAATGGGAGATATACAGGTTAAAAAATAACAGTATTTACTTTCACTTTTTTTAATGTAATAAGCGAGTTGGCAGTTCCCCTGATGGGTAAGTGATAACTGCCGCACAAGGTCATGTGCAACACCCATAGCGAGGAGTTGCCACCTTTTAATGAGGGCTACCTCACTAACCAGATGAAAGGCAGAAGCATAATACCTCTAGTTCACGCCGGTCTTCTGTAAAGTCGTTGTCCTTCCTCGGACCTACCCATTCGAGCATCAGCGAACAGATGATGCACGGCCCTCCCACTGTCACTTTCACCTACTACGCCAAAACAAAGCCCACTTAACATATCTAACATAATGTTTCAACTGCAATTTAGGAACGTTAAGCGGGCGGGCCAAGGGATAACACCTTAGACGTAATGCCCGCAAAGTTGCGATAGCCCGTAACCCGACATTACTTTGACGGCCTATCGTACGACTTGGCGAGTGTTATCATATCGTGATATTTATTGAGCGGGGACACATTAGCCGCAGGTAGATAAGGTGACCAATAAGGGTCGGGCGGGGGACATTTTTGCACGTGCCGCTACCGAATTAGGGCGCGGCCCAAGTCATAAGCTGATGGTCACATCGATCCCTTTAATGGAATTAATATTCAAATATATTATGCAACTGATATGTTTCATACATTGTATGTAACAATGCCCTTGTAAGGATTGTTTTAATTTGTAATTTCCGATTCCTTTAGTTCCGCATCGTAAGGTTATAAGCAATAACTTATCAGCCCTAGATGTCGTAAATCTAGGAAGCATGGGTCATACCCGATCCGTTTAATTATTGTTTAGTTTTTTAGGAAGGTTTTTTAAATTATTGCGAATAATTTCAGATGGAATTACTTTTTTGATTTAGCACAGATACGACTTTATTTGATGTATTGTATTTAAAAAAGTAATGGCCATGTATTATGGATCCCTTGAATCCGTGCTTGTTATGACCCCTTCCAAGCATATTCTCTGAATCCAGGCCTGGGTGTTTTCATTGCCTTCATAATACATTTTAATATTAATTTAACTTCTATGCATCTTTTAAAAGGAACAAAGATCCGGCAAGGCAATGGACTATGGCGCTATGATTATCAAAATGAAGACATGAATATGATTGAATTTTTGTTTTCAATTATATTAATACTCATCTAGTTATTATATTTATAAACGTGTTGCAGTTCTTTTCTTGCCTAAAACATGTAAAAGCTCCAACCGCCAACCCTCGTGTCGTGGCCCGGAGCTAAACTTCTGCCCAAAGCGGCCATTCGGGCAGATTTGTCGGCGGTCGCTTAGGTTATTGTCGGTTGATAAATCCCGGGCCCAGTTTTTAGTTTATCGCCGGGTAGGGTTAAGTCAACGGCGTCCTAACTATTCATCTCGGGTTTAAACTATTAGCAGACAACTGCGGTCCGGCTAATGGCCGCATTAGTGAGTTGTGCGATGATGGTCGCCGTTAGGGGAAATGCCTAACGCCTGTGACAAATATGGCTGCAATGTTTAAGAATATTCACTTTGCTAATAGCTTTTTGGTGGGCGGCGTTATATGGTAACTGTTATGGTAAACGCTTCGAATACAGATGCTCGCCTTATATGAGACGATTTGTTGTATCATTCTGACGGTCGTAACCCTTTACCTGCTTTCACAGATCTTATTCAAAGTAACACCGAAAAGCTAATTAATATATATTCATTTCCGAGAAAACTTTTAATAATCATCAATGTGTGGTAACGATGCAGTATACAATAGCACATATTATGTAGTAATACAAATAGAATGACCAAAACTTTTAAATTAAAATTAATCGTTTGTGAAAATAAATACGAAATAATAGATTAATCGCATATTCGCTTAGCATGTCGTCGGAATCAATATGCAAACCATGAAGCGGTACAACTTGAAGCAATAAATCAACTATCAACCAATCAGAGCAGTATATTGCATATTCTTAGAAGAGAGTAAAATGTTCTCTTTGCTAATTTATGAATCTGTAAACCGAGCCTTTTTTTCTCTAAAGAACAACTGGGTTACGAACGACATAGAAAACCGGCCAAGTGCGAGTCAAGAGAGACTCGCGCACGAAGGTTTCCATACCATTATCTATAAAAGCAGCAAAAATAATCATGTCTGGTTGACTGAGAGATAATGCCTGTGGCATTAAGTCCGCCTCTGTACAGTTTGTGCATAAATTATAAATAAATAAATAAATAAGCCCAACTAAAATATGTTTTCATACTGTTTTTAATATTTGTTGTTATAGCGGCAATAAAAATAAATCATTTGTTAAAATTTCAACTGCCTAACTATAACGGTTCACGGTGACAGACGGACGGATAGATAGACACCTTATAGCTCTAACCTTTGAGTACAGAACCCTAAAAACGCCACCAAGCTATTACCAAACGCAATGTACTTAGCGGATATTCATTTAACCCTAGCGGTTTTCCGGGTTTTAGCACGTTATGAGCTGTATTTTTTGCTTTGCCATTTAATTCGCTCATTCATTTGCATATCGGCGCGATCTATTTAATAGGGGAGTCCGCTAAGGCCGGCAATGCACGCCCGCATAAATTTCATCTGTTGCGGGCCTAATCATAGTACCCAGCGGTAGAGCATTAGCGAGCGCAGACGGCGCGCTGTGTGCCGCCAGTCGATAACACCGGATTATGGTAAATACTGCTCTGTGACGCGGCTTACGGGTTATTCCGTGGATTTACGGCGTTTTAAGGATTTTTCGACGCGCCCCGGCACCGATTTAACGCGACCGCGGCGTTAATCTTTATTGGAAGCGACGCCCTCGTTGTAACGTCAACTTCGGAGTACAACCGAGGTGCGTCGGTGGATTCATTAACGTCTATACCACTTATATAATTCGTGGAATGATTAAAATGATCTGGCCTCAACGGATCCCAAACATGACCAGTGATTCCTTCTTTCTTTCGTGTCGATGGCAATACCTGGGTTTGCCGTCCATACTATATTTACTAGAAGTATCTAGTAGCAGTAAGCAGTAGCTTCCACTGCTAACTTAAATCATTATGATTAATAGAAGATTTAAACATAAGCTTTGCAAACATTAAATAAAGATTGTCGCCGCTGTGGGAATCGGACCCACGTCTTCGGCATTCGCGGCCTGACGCTCTAGCCACTGAGCTAAACGGCCATTGCTATTTAGCATTTGAAGCAATGCTTGGCGCATCTATTGTTATATCCTTTCCAGCATACAAACAATTTGGAATATCGTTTTACAACGATAATTCGAACGAGAGAAGTTGCCATTCAAGCCATGAGCGGCGACAATCTTTTAGTACTTTTTCTACATGTTTTAATGTTCAATCTTAAGTGCAGAGATTAGCACTATAAAAAACTTTAAAATTTAAACATAAACGTGTTCAGAAATTAATTAAGGTACATCATCTAAACTGTCGCCTGTTATAACATTAATAAATTAATCACATTTAAGGAGTGACTGTCAAATTATAGATACATTTATAGACTGAAGAAGCCAATAGGCTGATGCATGTTAATGACGGCGTTAGTCTTTAATTTTGTGTACTGGTATTAACACAATGGATATTCCTTGTGTATCAATTTCCAGCGGTATTGTGTTGCGTTCAAAACGTACGCTGTAATAACAAAAGGGAACATCAAACAATAATAACCTGACCACAGAAACATCCACTATTTACCGGTTAGCTTATTCCGAAAACCGGTCATCCGGGCAAAAGGGGCGGCGGGATTAGGGCGACTATTCATTCGGCCGCTCTCATTCACCCGGTCTCAGTTCCCATTCACCCCGAGATTTAATAAGCGGGGGTCCCGTAAGCGGCTTAGTATCGGGAAATACCGGAAATTTGGTTGCCGAAATGAATGGAGCGATTTAAGGCGAGCGCCGTTCGGCCAATATCGTCCTCCTTATTCTTAGGCGTGTACTTTAATCCCCCGTTAACATCCAAACGCATTCAGGGGTTCTCAACGCCTCGGTTGCTTTTTTTATGTGAAAAGTTGCCAAGCGGGCAGGCGGTTCACCAGAAGTAAAGCGAATGCCGCCGCCCATCGACATGAGCTACACCCGACGGTTGCAGATGCGTTGACAACCTTTTGAAAATCGGGCTCCGCCTACCTCACGAAACGCGATAGTACTATACTTCCCCTTCACGCCGGTCTTCTGTGAGGTTATCGTACTTACCCGGACGAGCCTGCCCATTCGTGCAGCAGCCGAGGCTGCTGCATGTCCACAGTTAACGAACCAAGCTGGACTGGGATCCATCATATCAGTATACTTCATTCATATAGTTCTGACGATCTCGTATGTCAGGTTTTATTCTCCTGAAGGTACGATCACTCAGATTTCTAATGTTCTGTAGAGTTACGATCATAGATTGACAACATTTTGACTGACTCCTGACTGTTTTAAGATGGAAACCTTATCAGCATCAGTATTTCACTTGATGCAATAGCGAAACTGGCATTTGGGAACGAAGTCGTAACTGTGGGTCGGGCCGCGCAGCATCTGCCATTGCATGCAGTTCGGGGTCATCGCAGAAAGTACTGCGGTCGTATTGTAAGTGTTATACTCTTCGCTGCGTCTGGTGTGAACACTGTTGCGTGGCCCTAGCACAGATAAACCGCCAGACATACCAAACAGGTCACCTTATTACATAAATAAATTGTTATATACAAAAAAAAGACAATATTAATGAAACGTCTTTTGAAGAATGGGCAATAATTTGGTGATAGACTACCGTAAGTCAATCTGACTTCTAACAATCAGCTAACACACTGAAAACCGGTAGTTATCGTCATAACCTTGATGAGAACTACAGTGCGTGTGAAACAAGGACGCATGAAATACTTATTAAAAGTGCCGATTGTTATAAGCCTTAGCGTAAATAATCTTATCCGTATCATATGATACTGTTACTAAGTCCGAACGTTATTGCGATTTGTCGAAAATAAAACGAAAAAATTAATGGCATAATAATTTACATTTGGCAAAACCAATATAAACAAAACAACATTCAGGTTACAAAGAACACGAATCACAATATCGTAGATATTTACAACTGAAAATAAAATGTATAACAATACTCAATAATAATTATGATGTACAATTTTTTATGGATATTTATTTATTTACCTTTTAAAGTCATCTTTAAACTAGCAGCTCTAATTCATGAATAAATCAATGAACAAGATTTTTTTTATTCAGTAACTTACCACCTTTTAATAATGAATATTTTAATTAAAACGATTTTTTTATATGCGAGCTAACCGCCTTTTAATTGTGATAAGGCCACAGCTAACGGTCCGCGGTTGCTGTGATTAATTACGCAGGCCCGCTAATTGTGCGTAATTGTTGGTAAATAACGCACTAACACAACGTACAGCACAGCTGTTTCACAACCGTCTATCCAATATCGAATAAAAATTACTAACGGCAATTAACTATCTGCAAAGATGATTGATTGCAAATTAGTTGAACGAATAACAACATTATGGTTTAAATTTTTTTTTAGATTAATTTTTATTTTTAGTGCTAGTCTCTGCACTTAGAGACACTTTAAATTGTTCTTTAAAATTATAGTTTAAGGCGAAATTTTTTTATGTGAAAGTTTGGCGGTTTAGCAATCAGTTCACCTGATGCTAGGTGACTATCGCCTTATACAGGGACATTTTTTGAGAAGTGCCCAAATTTACACAAGAGGTTCGGACTCGGTAGTATAATCGTTTATTAAAATAAAAAACAAAGTTTTTTTTTCCAAAAAACAGAACGTGTTGACAATGCGGTAGTCATTCATAAATACCTAAATTTCACCGTGCACGAACTTGTGTGCGTGTTAGTAATGATCGCACGTAAAATAAATGAATTGCGTATAAATCACGAAGTTTTTGAGATAAGTTCAATGAATGTAATTAATTACTTAAGAGTAATTTTAAATATTTATCATTTTATATAACATTATTTATGAATAGAATTTAATAAAAAAAAATAGATAAACTTAGAAAAGCCAACCTGTAAAGATATCTAAAAATCCTGAGGGCTTGCAGATGCGTTGCGGTTAATTTTGAACAGTAAGCCGTTTACCTCCATTACCAGGCGAAGCACAAAATGTGTAACTAAACAGAAAACTGTATATACAGAATGATTTTTGAGACGAAAAGTATGTACTACTTTGACATAACGTTAATTTAGCATTCCATAATTCAAAAGAAATATTAATATTTTATTTTGACAAGAAATAACCAGAAAAATATCAATTCAAACATTGTTTGTTTATCCCATTAAAAGTGGTCACCCTATTGATAAGCGGTTTAGTAATTATGCGTTCAGCGAAAAGTTTTAGTGCTCGTCAATAGGTTATTGTATGGAAACGGTAAGGCAGGAATTTCTAAGTGTCCATTATATTTGAAGAAATTAAAAATAATCTTTGAAAAAAAAAATAAGTCACAATTACGTACCAGATCCAGATTTAGAATCAAATTCTGCATATATGTTCATCGTGTATAAAATTACCCTGTGTAAATATAAATAAATTTTAAGTCTTTTCAATGAATTTTTCTAGTCAATTTTTTTAATTTCTAGTCCCAAACTAAGCAACGCCTGTACTAAAGCTACTAGATAACTGATAAACATACTTAAAAATAATTTTCTTTCGTAAATAAATACATATTATAATATAGACACCCAGACACTGGAAAAACATGTTCATCAACAATATTTTGCCAGTAGTGGGGATCGAACCCACACCCTCTGGCGCAGAAGGCAGGTACACAGCCCACTACGCCAATCGGATCGTTCAAACTCTTCTACTTCACGCTGGTCTTCTGTGAGGCCGTTAACATCCGCGTCATTTACCACGTCAATTACCATCATTTGAAATGCTACCATTACCCATACAGTTAATAACTAAAAGACTAGTATTTATCACCAAGATTTTCTTCTATATTTGCTATAAATCGATCGCCAGAATTTAAGCGTCTCGCTTTGACGCAGAGGCGCTGTGCTCAACTCCTCATCAATGAGTAAGGCGTGAGGATTTGTGACGTTAGTAGGGTGCCATTTCATCGGCAGCAGCTCTGTCAGCTCCGGAGTTGGATCCCTGAAAAGTTTTTTTTTTTAGATTAAAATCGGTATTACCAAATTGGACACTGACCGCTTTGATACGTGAGTTTCACCTTTGGTTGTTTGACCGTTTTCGCAGTATTTTGTCCAATCCCCATAAGACTTTAATTAAACTTTAATTAAATTAAAGTTAAATTAATTACAGTGAGTTTTGTTCAATAGTTCACACGTTTTTACGTTATAGTACAAGGCCCGCCATAAACCACAATTTTATATATAAACTTATACAATCGTACGTAATGTGTATTATTCTTAATACTTATAATAATATTTAATGTAAAATTTTCATTCTGTTTTATTCTATTTAAAACAAATGATGATTTCCGCAGAAACAGAAACGCGAAAGAACTAAGCGTAAAACTCATGAATTAGCTACCATAAAAAGTATACGGTAGACACGAAGAGCGAGATTTTTGTTCAAGATTTTTATCCCACCTAGGTGAGTTCGACACATTCTACACACTAACTCGTCACCTCTTCTTTGATAAACTAATCCCCGTTTTCTTTACGCTAACGAAAATATGATAATAATGTATTTATTGTGTACCACCAAATATTTCTGAATTCTTACCCAAATTTTGCGAAGTTTGTCCACAATGTAGTCATCGTATCGATCATTCTGTTCTCGAATAATGAGGGTACTACGCCCTGGTTGAACAAATAGAATAGTTCGTCGGCATGAGTCGCTCCCGGCGCACTCTTGTAAGGTCCGCCGGATAGATATTTAGCTAGATTTCTGCGCCCGTCATAATTGAATATATAACTGTAAACCGGCTTGTCGTTCGTTTTCAGAACATTCTCCGTCTCTTCTATGACGGAGTGGCTAAAGAAGGCTTCTCCTTGAAACTTAGATAACTCCAGTAAAGTGTCTTTGGAGATTCTCTTGTCTCCGAAATAGAGCTTCTGCAGTCTCGACGCGACATCGATCCTCTCCTCCTGCGTTGGAAACGTAAGATCTTTGGGCAGAGACTTCTCGATGTCAATCTTCGATATGGTCGTATCGTTCTCCATCGACGAGAACAGATAGCCCTCCTGCGTGTTGAAACCGATAATCATTGGCACTTTGTTGTAGTCACCGTTAGTGTAAATGTTGTGGGGGATATCCGTCAAGAATGGTTCGACGCCGTCTATACGTTGCTCTGCGCAGGGCACGTAGAGGCACTCGGATAGTATCACGTTGCCTTCTTTCCTCGGGACCCTGGTGACGATGAGTTCCGCATCAGATTTGCCCATGAAAGTTTCGTAAAGCTCCTTAGCTTCCTCTGCTTTTTCGCCCATTGCTTTTGCCAGCAAACTTGCCATGTATACTGGCCTGTACTGTAACGCCCAAGGGGAAAGGGCCGAGCCGCTCTGCATGATTGCCTTATGGAAGTAGCCTCTGGACATCCTCGATAGTACGTGGAAAGAGACCGATGCAGCGCCGGCGCTCTCACCGAATATCGTAACATTGTCCGAATCACCACCGAACGCCCTTATATTCCTCCGCACCCACTTCAGAGCAGCCACTTGGTCTTTAAGACCTGCATTACCAGGCGCTTCTCTTAAACCGAGACACGCAAAACCTTGGATGTTTAGTCTGTAATTAATCGTAACTAATATAACACCTTTAGTCACTAAACTCTGTGGCCCATACAGATGTCTAGAGCTTGAGCCATCGTAGAAGCCACCGCCGTGTATGAACACCATGACCGGCAACTTTGATGAGGAATCCGCGTCGATTGGCGTAAAGACATTCAATATCAGACAATTCTCTTGTCCCATTACGAATGTTTTTCCCTGCCTCTGAGGGCATCGGATGTTTTCGTTCACCGCCTCATAAACTCCATCCCACGAGGGTTCAGGATCGGCGGCCTGTGGAGGCAAAGAACTTTATGGCCGAACAAGAGTATATACTATTTTCGGTAATCTTAACAGTAAAGAATCTTATGAGGGATGCCTGCATTATAGACGAAAAGTTTATTCTGTATTTTTTTATGTGAAAAGTTGCCAAGCGAGCAGGCGGTTCACCTGATGTTAAGTGAATACCGCCGCCCATGACCATCCGCTACAAACGATGGCCGTCGACTGTGCAAATAGCTAATCGGTGACTAGGAGCGGTGTGAATCGCCCCGGAACGCGGGTGTACCTTGTGTACGCGTTGTGTTGGTCTCGCCGTGCACGGAGGCGAGGGCGAACTAGTGTGTTTGTTGTTGCACTAACTGTGGGTGTAGTGTTTTCCGGCGGGACCCCCAGCGGTGGGGTACATGTGTATATGTGAGCCGTCATATCTCAGTGAATGTGCGCTCAATGTTAAATTAATGTATTCAAGCAACCTAACTTAAATTCCCTTAACCACCAATGTAATTTTTAAACGCAATTTTTACTGATGTAACAAATGCCCATCGGTGAAGGAAAACCTGGATATTTTCGAAACAATAATAAAAAAATATTTAAATGGTAATGAGGTCCCACTGCTGCGCCGAGGCCCTTTGACCCAGCACTGGGACATATATAGACTGTCACTCCATTTTACCGATAATTCAAAATACTAATGTCTCTTTGATACAGATATTTGGTAAAAATTGGTATTAACGTTAAATCAATGGTTTTAAAACACGTTGGAAACAGTAGAATTAGTGGGAAAAACGAACGTAAGAACGTAAAGTTTAAAAAAAGTTTTAGTACGTCATTAAGGTCAATATTTTTATGGAAAAATACATATCAAGTAATATGAAGTCTTGATAATTGGCATATCTCTTAAGTCATTGTAAGTGTTACAAAAAGTGACAAAAAATAACCACAAATTACAACCGGACCGACTTCTTCAAAGTCATATAACATAATAGCATAACCAAGTTATTATTATGAATATCCCGTCATAATTCCATGATCAAAGTGGTAACGATTAGTTTTTCAATGAATAAGTTCGAGTACCACAATGTCTGATGGAAAATGTATAAACCACAAATGGACATGGGTGGTCTGGTGGAAAATTAATGATAAAATGGACCGCTGAAAACCTCCACACACACACACACACACACACACACACACACACGCGCACGCACGCACGCACACACACGCACGCACACGCACACTAGTGGTTGTGTGGATATGTGTGCACTTTAGCTTTTATTTCATTAAGATTTTAATCCGAACTTTGTTCATTACATTTGTTTTATTAAACTATTACATTTGCCTTTTAATATTACTAGCATATAATTTTCTACATTTCAATACGTAATGTGACTACCGGACAAACAAGACAGGGGGTATTAGCCAAGGTGGAAAACTGACTGCCGCTTAGGTGACAGGATTAAGGAAGCTCACCTGGAACCGCTTAGCCGGATGGACGGTGGCGTAAGGGATGGCTAGGTAGAGGTGGTGCGTGCCGTCACTCGCCACCGAGCCCCTCAGCAGCCCACCGCTCACGCGCACCGTCCGCGTCGGCTGGCGAACTAGGCCTGCCGCCCACAGCGACCACAGCACCACCGAATCCAGCCACTTCATCGCCACTCACTTGAGCATACCCCTCGTCAAACAGACTAACTGACCATCCCAGTGGTAAACATCACATTTGTAGAAATAAGTCAGTTAGTGCCGTCTCGTTATGAAGGCAACGGAGGCGCATACAAGGACGCCAATATATCGCCTAAATGTCTGAAAAAATATTTATAATCTGCTACATAAATTAAATTTCAGTTGAGTTTTTTTATGACCACTGTGACAGTTATAAATTCGTACCACGGATAGCAACTTTATAATTTATCCAACACTGAGAAGCCTTGACACTAGCATAGGAGATATGGTAATGGGGGAACGAACGGTACACGTGTTGTGCACGGCTTCCACGCGATAACTGAGCCAGACGCGTGGTCCCAAGGCGACGTTAACTATCTGATCGCCCTATCAGATAACTATCCGCGCAATCACCACCGTCGCTGACGCATTAACAAAGCAGAGTCCAGATGGAAATCAACAATTACTCAACACCGAACCAGAGCGAAGGAATACTCAACAAACCTTTTCGCCATCTAGCGGTGAATGGCGCAATTAAATATGTAAACGTAATACTAGCACTGTTCGTTTCGATTTGTGAACTTTGTCCGGGCGACTGAACTATCGACCTCATTCGTTTCGCTTAAATCACTTGCTGTTTACTTGGTTACGATTTTTACGTTCACGTGCGTCGTTGTTTGAACGTGAACAAGCCACGAAGCGATTCTGATACGGAATGGTGGGGATTCTAATATCTTGATATGTCACAACTCGTAAGAAGTTAGCAAGCGAGCTTGATTTCACCTGATGTTAAGTGATAACCGCCGCCCATGGAAATTTGCAAGACATAATCTAGTGTCAATTTCAATAAAGTGGGCCCCGGTTACCTTACACAACAGACGAAATGTAGAAGTATATACCTTTCACTTCACGCCGATCTGCTCGTGGTACTTCCCCGGACGTACCTGCCCATTTGTGCAACAGCGATGTGCATCCCTACCACACGTAAGAATAAACCGGTGTGTTGCAAGTATTTTACAGAGGAACTCCTTTTTACGTCATAAGTACGCTTAAACTTTTTGGATAAACGACGGCTCTACTGCTGCCATTTCTTTTTTTATTTTATTTTGGATTTTAAGTTACTGAATACTTTTGATTTCCTGCAAAAGTACTTGTAATGCACAAAAACGATGATAATTATGATGATGATTTGTAGATGAACTGGACACTTTTCATTCGGTGGCAATCTGTTCGCGACCCACTTTATCGTGAATAATAAAATATATATATATATATATATATAATAGCCTCACGGTTTGGCTGTTAAACTGTTTTATATTCTCTTCAAAACATGCATTTCTCCAACGCTACTTAATTTCATTGCTGTTATACTCATCGTCTCCGCGCAGAGAGCATCGATTAACTAAGAACAGAAAAGAACAGAACAGAATTGTTCTGGACCTGTGTGTAGTCCAGAGTTGTTAGTATTTGTTACTCCATCATTTCATGATAATGAAGTCCCTCTAATCATGTGACTCGAACTACTTGGTCATGTGGACTTTACCCATTGCGGAGGCCGATTCAAATATCACAAAGTTTTTGTAACAAACACAAATTATGTATAATATTAGTAATATTACCATTAGGACAAAGAATTAAAAAAAATAAGATACAGCTAAATCGGTGGAAAATTGGCACTAGCCATCACTAGGGCCTAAAATAAGGTTCGAGCAATAAATATGTTAATATATTCATGCAAATAAAGATGATTCTGTATAATTGTTTGTCACGAGAGATTATTTAGCGATTCATTCGACCTTCCTATTGTTCTTAGAATAACTCATCTCATAATACAAAAAACCTTTAGGGCCGAATACTGAAACGTTACTTAAATATTTAAAGGCGTTTAATATTTAAACGTTTCAATATTCGGCCTTCAGTGTTTTAAAGCTCCTTAGTTTTGACGACTTGATATCAAAATAACGCAGTATGTATCAATAGAGATATTTAATTAACTTATATTTATTAGTGTTAGCTATACTTTGTTTTATCGAGCTAAGAAGGTAGAAATATAAATACTTTTACCAAATCACCGTAGTTTCACTTTGCACAACAATAACACTGGTATAATTACTTATTTTATCACTTTAATATCACTAATGAAACACCACTCTAACGATTTTAATTTGTGATACCGATTGGACAGCACTATCGTGTATACTTCTGGTTTGACAGCCAAAGAAGAAGACGAAGACGACGAAGACCATCAAATGCTTCTTGCAGCTTCATTTATAACTCACAGAATGACACTTCTTTTAGTATTGCCAACAAACTAAAGGAATGACTTCCTTTAGTGTTGCCAACATTAGCAACAGATATGAGGGAAAATATTCGAAATTGTGTTGTATTACCGAAATCATAATTTACGGTCAGAAGTAAAACAAAATGCGTCTTGGGTAACTACAGAGCATGACCGGGTGGCAAAAATAATCATAAACCTGATTCCACGTAACATCAACTCGCTTGTTTTTAGGGTTCCTTACCCAAAGGGTAAAACGGGACCCTATTACTAAGTATGTCTGTCCATCTGTCGCTAGGCTGTATCTCATAAGCCGTGATAGTTAAGACAGTTGAATTTCACCGGTGAATCAAACGAAAGTCGTGTCGTGTTTAGGATTTCGTACCCAAAGGGTAAAACGGGACCCTATCACTATGATTCCGCTGTTTGTCTGTATCAGACATACAGACAAACAGCGGACTCTTTTTTCTGTCCGTCCGTCACCAGGCTGGATCTCGTGAACCGTGACTGTTAGACATTTGAAATGTTCACAGACGATGTATTTCTGTCGCCGCTATAACAACAAATAAATAGAAGTAAAAAACAGAATAAAACCATATTTAAGTGGGGCTTCCATACAACAGACATGATTTTTTTGCCGTGTACGCCAAGTACGGAACTTTTCGCACTCGCACTTGGCCAGTTTTTTTGCCTCTTGCAAGAGGTTATGAGGGACATGTATACGTAAGAAACAATAAGTAATGCTATTAGCCTTAAAAAGAGGACGAATTGAATAAGAAACTGTTCAAACGAATTGATAGCTCCGTGGCGCAGTTGCCAAAGCACTGGCTTCGGCGGCGGCGGTCTGGGTTCGATTCCCTCACGGACATCTGTTTGTGGGACCAACAGATATTTTTTTCATATCTGGGTGTTTGTCTACGTGAAATTTATGGTTGTAAAAAGACCTTTCAACAGTATAACGTTAACAATACCGTAACGGCAATGTATATAACAGAAAAATTAATAATACTAAGCTTATTCCGTTATTTTTTATAATGCTGTATATATTAATTATATTTTACATTAAATCAACCCATAGCATTTCACTCTGTATCAAAGAACTCCTGGATGAAGAAGAACATAGTGAAGAAAGATGTTGTTGTCGAAAGAAAGATGTTGGATCTCTAAAACAAGATCAGACTTAACTAATATTATAAAAAATGTAATTAAAGGAGAATTTTAAATTGTAAATTTATGTAGACAAAGGAACAAACAGCTTGGCGCTGCGGGATTAGAACCTCCGTCTTCTGGTTTCGGGCTTTGATTTTAATGGAGAATTTTAAAAAGTCGTTAAAAATTTAAAATTTATAATGACGATGGCTTAAAATTTCAATCACCAAATGATCCAATAACAAATAATTCATTACAGTTTTTAATATTGTACACCTAATTGGCGAAACAATCATTTATTCCTTATAGTTACAATAAAGAATTGTCCCCTTATACCGCTTGCGTTAGGAATCCTAAAAGGATTGTTTGTATTTAAAAAAAAAAGAAATTCTAATATACGCGAACGAATGAGTTAGGACACACTTAACAGTGTTAAAGAAAAAAAAGAAATTCTATTATAGAGGATCGAATGAATTAGTACTCACTTAACAGTATTAAAACCATCATAATTAAGAGCGCAAAGCCAAAACTGAACTGGAAACAAACCAGTTTAACGTTATACGGTTCGCCGCCAAGCAGCCTGCCATAACGGTAGCCACTAGTAGACCGTTTGCATCCCCTCCATAGCTCTCCTCGACCAACGTTACTTGGTCAATCCGAATGAACAAATAACGATTCTAAGGCTGTCCAATTTAAGGAGAATTTCAACTTAACTATTCTACGAGTATACTATCAGTGGTGAAGGAAAACATCGTGAGGAAACCTGCACATTTTCGAAATAATAACAAAAAAGAAATGTCGAAGATATGTGAAGTCCGCCAATCCGCGGTGTGGTCGCGTAGTGGACAAGCCCTGACCCACTGTACAGAGAAGGCCCTAGCCCAGCAGTGGGACATGTATTTGCTATTGCTTTAATTTACTTTATTAACAAAAACAAAAACAACTTCAAATAACTCAGTCAACATTTTCCATTTAATTTTGCGGAGTTTCCTTCTAAGTCAAAGGTTAAATATAAATGAATCGTATATAATGGGACCAAATAAGAGCCGAAGAACCGAACCAAATGCATAAAAAATATGACAAATTTAAATTTTTTCTTAGGTAACAAATTATAAAAAATCTGTACTTATGTACGCGCGTAAGAAGTTTAACTTCTTTAACGTAAAGAAATTAAATGCCATTGATAACGGCTTACTTAAAGTACTTATTAGTAAACGTCAAAGATATTCAGATAACTTATTCAAAACCATCAATCGGAATAAAATCGGTCTAGCCTACAAACTATGGTTCATGGGAATATTGAGTTTAAATTGTAAGAAGAAGAGATTCAACATGTTTATTACCAGCTAATTATAAAACGTAAAGAATACATCATTATGTTTAAATTAATTTCGGTTTTAACGCGTTTCATTTCAATTTTAAATTCGCGACATTCCAGACATTCAAACGTCTTTGCTTTGTCAAGTTGTTTAGTTATAAATATACATATCAATAATCCTTCCACGCGAATTAAACTCAATTTACCCAAGGTATACTTACCCTCATCAATATGAAGGCATGCTACATCAGTTAATCATAAGGATATTAATTGTAATAAAGTAAATCATAAACACACTGTTTATCAAGTAATTGGCTTCGGCGTCGGGGGTCGTGGGTTCGATACCCACACGGGACAACTATTTCTGAGACCCACGGATAGTTGTTTAGCATCTGGTCCTTACAACACGTAATAATGTTATCCCAAAGTAAGGGCAATGGTTTTAAAATAAAAGAAAAAAAATATATCCTTAAGTTCATTACTTTAAGAGCAATTATGCTTCTAGAGCTGAAACCACATTCGGCAGTTTTAATCAGACCTCGCAGTTTCCTAAGTTAATAAGTTGTTAAGTAATTCGGTTAAGGTTAGAGAGGGGATTACTTACCATATGCATACTTGTACATCTTAATACAACGTAGATAGTACTTACGGACAGGACTTTCTTTGCGTTTGAATCGTGTTTACCGAATTTGACACCTTATTGCAGTGCTTTAAGGTCGATTTCAAGTTGATCGTAAGCGATAGACACTCGATTTACTATTGAGTGGGATGCGTACCGCTGCTAATCGCGTTGGCACACATTTCTACAAACGACAGCGTTCACTTTTAAAATCCAACGCTGTACGAATATGTACTCTAAGTCGACGCAATAAGGTCCATTGACGTCTTGAGATGATATATATGTAAATCAGACGAGTTGTAAGTTTGTGTGCACAGTCTGTGTTGCCATTCAGCGCGTCGGCACCAGACGTGTTTATTTCCTTAAAGCGGTGTTTTAGCGTTTCACTCGGAATTTTTTAATATATTCAACAGTGCTTGTAAAATAGAAAGTTCGTAATTTTTTTTTGTTTGACGTTATACAAAGACAATTAGTGTAGCGCTATGGATTTGCTTACCTGTATGTGAACGGATAAAACAAGTGCTTTAAGTATATAAACTTTGTATCGCTCGAGCTCGAAACGTTTCCCGCTATACTATAAAAGGTAAGTCATCAATTCGTCATGTTTTCTGCAAGTTTTGGGACGTTGTAACCGAATTTTCTGGTGACCAATTAATAACACCAGATTGACTATCAGACATACTACTCTTTACTATCAGATATACTTATCGCTTAATGGCAATAAAACCACTGATGACTCAGAACCTCTGATTAGTTCAGAGATTACGGAGGCTATGTTATACAACGTTCGACAGTTTCATCGGCGTATTCATTACTAAATCTCCTTTCGCTGGAACAAAATATCAGAATGGTTTTATTGGGTTCCGTTCCGTAACGTTATCTTCATCAATGATTATATTTTACGGATTATTATCCTATTAATATAACTGCCAGTCTCATTTTTGGTATCAATTCTTTAAAACTTCGTTATTAATTTGTCTTAATTCAACGCTATAAATTCGGTAAAAGTAGTTTCGTTCAACAATGTTTTGGTGTAAATATTTAAAAAAAACTTTCATCAACATCTAAAGAGAGTGCATTGTCCGTCGTTATAGTCATAACATCATACGCACTGAACTGAATAGTCACGAGAACACGTAAGATGCTTTAGACCTTATGGACCCCTGTACAAGAACCTTAAATATAATAAAAAGATGAGTTGATTTACTGTTGAATACCTGTCTATGTAGCTCGTGAATATAGCCGTGATAGCTCAGTGTCCGGGCGCTCGCCTTTAATTCAAATTAGAGCGAGCACCCTGAGTTCGATCCCCGGTGCCTTATCACTTGTCACTTATCACTTGCTCATCGGTTAAAGAAAACATCGTGAGAGAACCTGCATATTTTCGAGTGGGGCCACGTGGCGGACTATGTCTATGATAGCCTTTGTTTAGATGAGGTCTTTGCCCAGCAGTGGGGATTGTACAGGCTGTTACTTTACTTTACTTAATCAAGTTCGATGACTCCGCGGCGCAGTTGGGTTCGATTCCCACACGGGACAACTGTCTGTGTGACTCACAAATAGTTCTTTCGCATCTGGGTGTTTGTCCGCGTGAAATTTATGTTTGTGAAACGTCCTTACAACACGGGATAATGATATCGTAAAGTAAGGGCAATGTTTTAAAAAAAATTAAGTACACAAACGTGACTGCGTTTAAAATAAATGCATATATACTTGTATTTTCAGTCTGTACAGAAGAAAAAGAGGATAAAGCCATTCACATTGGAGGATGCGCGCTAAACGATGGATTGTTCTATGGTCCTTATGGGCAATGAGGCTGGTGAGGCAGCCAACGGTCACCGTACAAGTCAGGAGCGGGCTCCTGAGAGGCAGTATAGCGCCTGACGGTACCCATGCCAGTTACTTGGGGGTCCCCTATGCGACGGTCGATAGGAGATTCCAGGTACCATTATGCCTTCTCTACCCTACATGTTTTTTATGGAACGCGAACAAGTGCGTCACCTCTTGGTAGTTGAACACTCTCCTATGGACACTTGCGGCACCGGAGGAATTACAACTGCTTTGCCGGCCTCCAAGGTAGGAGTTACAATGTAAGCGTCTGCAAGGCAAGCGTAGAGATAGGTTTTTACTGAGCCAGCGCGCTTACCATCAAAGGCTGCATCGCCACTTACCATCAGGTGGGATGGCAGTCAAATGCTGGCTAATTTTAAATTTAAAAAAAGTTTGCTCTCTTCTTTAAGGTCCCTAAGACGTGTTGGTCCGGAAATATTATATCCGGAAATGTCATATCCACCCTATTTATTTTGTTAGAGCGATTCTTAGCCACATATGATATACCAACGTCTAACGAGGGTATATCATTATGTATTACAATATAATCTGTATGTTGCCGTCATTGCAGGGTTAAATTAATTTAGTAGTTTTTCTAATTTTTGTCTTGCATGAACTGAAACCATTTTAACAAGATACCGAAACACTTCGGATGCTTTCTAAATATTTCTTTTCTTATTTCCAGGCATCTAAACCGGTGAAGGAGTGGAATGGCGTCCGAGATGCTTACGATGAACATATAAGATGTATACAAAGATTTACCCCGACCACCATTTTGGGGAGAGAAGAAGACTGCCTAACCCTGAATATCTACACTCCCGTACACCCGTCACCACAGCAGCAGCTACGCCCGGTCATGGTTTACATCCACGGAGGCGGTTTCAGGGACGGATCTGGGTCGCCGTTCCTATACGGCCCCGAATATCTGGTTAAGCACGGGGTCATCCTTGTGACGCTAAACTATAGATTGGAAATAATCGGGTTCCTCTGTTTGGGAATCAAGGAAGCTCCAGGTAACGCAGGCTTGAAGGACCAAGTGCAGGCTTTAAAGTGGGTTAGAGACAACATCAGAGCTTTCGGCGGGGATCCAGACTCAATAACGTTGTTCGGCGAGAGCGCCGGATCGGCGTCCGTTTTCTATCACTTGCTGTCGCCGATGTCGAAGGGCCTGTTCCATAGGGCGATAATGCAGAGCGGCTCCGCCATGTCTCCGTGGAGTTTCCAGTTCGAACCCCTGGAAACGGCCAGTGCGTTGGCGCGACAACTAGGATTCGAGACTCACGAACCGTACGAGTTGTACCGCATTTTCACGAACACTTCTGCCCAGAAGTTGCTCAGTACTCGTGTCCCTCGGACCCTCGGTGACCTGGTGCTGTCAGAGAATATATTCGTGCCGTGCGTGGAGAAAGAAATAGCAGGTGAGGATCAATTTCTCACAGACTTTCCGTACTATTTATTTTCTCAAGGAAGTTATAGTAAGGTACCTATGATCGTCGGATACAATAATGCGGAGGGATATATGTTCGCTGGCAAAGAGAACGAGACGACGCTTTCAAATATGAACTTCCACAATTCACTGCCAAGGGATTTGAGTTTCCCTTCCACAGAAGAAAGAAGAAGAGTTGCAAAGAAGTTTGAAGAGATCTACATGGGCGACGAGAAGATTTCTAAGAAAACTATTTTGAAATTCGCAAAGTACGAAGGTGATTCGGGGATTACCTACCCAGTGACCGCGACAATAGATATGCTATTGAGGAATTCTACCTACCCCATATATACATACAGATTCAGTTACGACGGTTGGATGAATATCGTAAAACAGTTGTACGGATTTCGGGGGGCACCGGGCGCAACTCACGCCGACGAACTGTTCTATATATTCAAGCTTAAACTGAATTTGGTACAGTCTCTCCTGGAATTGGATATGGTCGAGAGGATGAGTACCATGTGGACCAATTTTGCGAAATTCGGGTGAGTTTGATCAGGCCAATTCTTAAAACGATTTCCTTTTAAACCCTAGAAAATAATGGTCTCCAGAATTTGCTGAGTTTTAAGTAAAACTTGCTAAATTTACTTCCTAAACTTCTAAACTAAACTAAAGTCTCATTTAACTTGCCCCGTGATTGGACTGTTAGGTACTGTTTATCAATGTCATAAGCAAGAGAGTGATTTTTGCTTACGAGTAGACCAAAAACTATGTCAAATTTAATACCCAATCCAATGGGCAACCGTCGTCTTTTTTTTTTATGTGAAAAGTTGCCAAACGAGCAGACGGTTCACCTGATGGTAAGTGAATACCGCCGCCCATGGACATCTGCTACACCCGAGGTTTACAGATGTGTTGACAACCTTTAGAAAATTGGGCTCCGGCTACCTCACTCACCAGACGAAGCGCGAAAGTATTTGTCATACTTCCACTTTACGCTGGTCTTCTGTGAGGTCGTGGTACTAACCCGGACGGACCCCATTCGTGCAACAGCCGAGGCTGCTGCGTGGCTTTACCACCGTCTTACATTGGTACCATTAACTAAAGAACAAATGATATCATTTTATGAATTTTATCTGTGCTTCGTATATATCGTGTGCTTTTAAATTTAACAACTAACTCTGCAATGGAATCGTTGGTTAATCAATTATTTATTACATTACACGGCTTCGGATGTAGTATGAAAGACCAGGCGCGTCCGGGAAAGTACCACAGCCTCACAGACCTCAGAAGACCGGCGTGAAGTAGAACTATACTAGAAACAAAGGAATCATTTATTCGCGTAAAACTTTCCTTACAAACCGCTCACTCCAAATTAGCAAATACAGAAAATTTAGCACGGCACATAACATTATAATATACTCTTAGCTTTTTCATTGTTATTATCCAGAGCACTCCCATTTTGTCTTCTCCCTAATTAACTTAATATATCCACGTTCCAGAGACCCGACGCCGGCTGCAGAGAGATTACTGTCAACAAAATGGCCGCCGACCCGCAGGAAAGACCCGCGCATTCTCGTCATAGATAAAAAACACAAAACGGCGCCACTGTGGGACGGCGAAACTTTATTGTTTTGGAACGAAACGTACTCCAAATACAGGCGGAAAAGTTAACACCATCCGCAAATTCGAAACGGGGCCCCAGTCGAATTTAATAATGGGATTAAGCAACGAAATATTACGACGAAGACGCTGCAACGTTCCCAAGAAAGTTTGCGCATTAAAATGAGCCAGACGATTTGAAACAATTATTTGCCTGCGCGAGCTCGTCGACGCTGATAAATTGCATTTTTGGATTAACTCGGCTTAATTAATAGACACATTTTGTTGGAGACTGATAATTTGTTCATTGTAACAAAGCGAGACGGTCGTATATAGTTTATTCGATATTATTGTCACTTAGAGAGCTACATTAAACTAAACTTATTTCATATCTGATATCACGCCCATCCCATATAAATGAAAAATAACCTATCAATACGTAATAATGTCTGAGATGGGCAATTGTTTTAATTAGTTTTTCAGACAAAGTTCATCCTATCGCTTGCACGGTCCTATGCGTTTGTATGAATGCGAGATATAGAGCAACAGGTATATCAAATTACGTTATATTTAAAGAAGATACTACTCTACGCGTTATATAACTAGAACCTCTTTCTTTTTATAATTGAATATATCAAAATTTATATGCAATACTATATTCACTTATTACCTCCTTAACACAATACCTTCAAGAAACCTATATTCTCGTCGTTTCATTTTTCATCTCTCCGATGCAACAGCACCAATCTAAAGTTAACAAACTAACTCTGCAAAGAGTTAAAATTGGTTAAACTTGCGAGTGATGGAAATAGAAGGAATATATTTATTTATGGTATGTTATAGGCCATATGGATTATAGGAATATCTGTGGGCGCTAAACACATTTCCATCCACCTTCAATCACCTACTTTTCTCACCAGGTTAGATGGCACAGAACTCATACATAGAGTTAAGCGCACCTTTTGTACATTATTTACATATTTCATTCTTTTTTGTTTTGCACGAGTATGTTATATTTTGTGTACAATAAATATACAAATAAAAGAAGGTCAATAAATTTACCGAAATCAAGTGTAAAAATTACCAGTCAGTAAAAAGCATTTATGGGGGGATGTATTGACCAGAATATCAGAATAGGTACGCATCGCGGAGTATCGAAATCTGTAATGTCCGAATTATATCTCCGTTGGATAGATAACTCAGAAAATAAAGATTATGTGTGGCTTCCTTATTTTCAACAAAGTACAAAATAACTAGGTATATATAATTATTTATTAGTTGATATAAATAATTTTTACTCCGCGCCTACCGAATTTTAATCCGTTTGCCATATAGTTACATGCAAATAGTTCGCAGGAGTTTTACACTCAAGAAAAAAAGAGTATTTTAGTGTTAATGAATTAAAAAAAAGTATTAACTTTTGTGTTACAAAAAAATAGAATATTATAAGAGTTCCGATTTTATAATTTTACCTTTTGAGGTCACTGGATTTAAGAACGTAAGTCACAGGCTCAATTCAATTCCCAATAAAATTCATCAATGAGCCTTTCTGATATGCATAAGTCCCTACATGAATAGTTAGCAATAAAAGGAATAAAATACGTAAAAACTTTTGGTATTTTATGTGCGTATTATATTTATATATTCCAAGTATTTTTCACGTATCAATATTTTAAGTAGATTGACAGTATGTTGGCGGACTTCATTAAACTTTATTACATTTTTTCTAGCTTTTCTTACCACGACTAACCTGGTGTCCGTTAAATGGAAATTCATTAACGTAATATTTTTTTATGTGAGAAAGTGACAAACGAGCTGGCAATTCAACTGCTGAAAAGTAACAGCCTATACATGTCCCACTGATGGGCAAAGGCCTCCTCTATACAGAGGGTATCAGGGCATAGTCCACCACGCGGCCCCACTGCGGATTGGCGGACTTCACATATTTTCGAAATACATTTTTTTTTTTGTTATTATTTCGAAAATATGCAGGTTTCCTCACGATGTTTTCCTTCACCGCGGAGCACGTGATAAGTCAGCACTTAAAGTTAAAAACTTCATTGGTGCCGGCACCGGGGATCGAACTCAGGTTGCTCGAGTATATTGAATTAAAGGCGAGCGCCCGGACACTGAGCTATCACGGCTCTTCTTATTACTGCTGTTAAGTGATAAATGCTGCTGTTAAGTGATAAATGCTGCTGTTAAGTAATAAAGTGGGTCCCGACTACCTCAATCACAGACGAAATGCGGAAGTATAACGCTTCCAATTCACGCCGAGCTTATGCGAGGTCGTGTGTCCTTACCCGGATGGACCTGCCCATTCTTGCAACAGCGAAAACTGAAGAAGGTCGCGTTGCCCTTTTTTTTGTTTACTTGGGGGCAATGGCTACGCATACCCGCCCTCGCGGGGGCAAGAGCGGGCGGTTATGTTGGGCCCCACGATGTTCCACCTAGGCGCATATCGACAGGGTCACCGGAACGCTTTCGCACACTTCCGCGGCCCTGCCAGCGCTGGCCGGAGCGGCCCTCTCCTTACACCACAGGCCGGCCCAGTGTGGGTTCCTCTTAGCTTCGCCGTGGGTGACCAAGCCACGGCTACTAGGCCCCTCCGCCACGTCAAGGCGGGAACCCGGTCGGGGGGGAAGGTTGCGTAGCCCTAAAGTAATAAGTAAAATAGAGCAATTGACATCATGTGAAACGAAATCCACCATAAAGTAATGGGCACCCTAAACTTCCGTGGGATGAAGCATCGCCAACCTGCAATACACTAGGCTGCGGTTACCACAATCATCAAAGAAAGGCAAAAGGTAAAGACAAACTAATAGACATTTCTACTTTATGCTAGCCTTATGTGATGGTGTGGTGCTCCCAGCCGGCTCATCCATACAACAACTAAAGCTCTTCCAAGCCTCTATGGAAGACGAGCACCTAGGAGATAATATATTTAGATGATAATAACTTTCTATAATAATTGAGCCGTGATAGCTCAGTGTACGAGCGCTCGCCTTTAGTTCAATATACTCGAGCAACCTGAGTTCGATCCTCGGTGCCGGAAACAATGAAGTTTTTTTACTTTAAGTGCTGACTTATCACGTGCTCCGCGGTGAAGGAAAACATCGTGAGGAAACCTGCATATTTTCGAAATAATAACAAAAAAAATGTTTCGAAGATATGTGAAGTCTGCCAATCCGCAGTGTGGCCGCGTGGTGGACTATGCCCTGATACCCTCTGTATAGACGAGGTCGTTGCCCATCAGTGGGACATGTATAGGCTGTTACATCACTTTTTTACTTTTTTTAATATCTTTCACATACCAAAGACTGCGATATGTAATATAAACTACACCTTTTACACAATAACTCGCTGAAAAGTCGATCTCGCCTATATAAGAAAGAAAAAGAATGAAACAGATTTACTTAACACAAAACAGACTAACGTACACAACACTCAATAATATGTTTAAAGAATCTGTATCAATCCTCATGGATGTAGTCGATGAGAGGTCTTTTCGTTTCCTTTCGTTTTTCGACTAACAATTATCTTCTCGCTAAACTGACGGTAGCCCGGGTTAACTATGACAATCAGACGTCTAACACCTCAGTCTGTCCCGTGACCATGAACGCTGTAAAGGGTTCGAAACGTCGGGAATTAAAATTAAAAATAAACGCGATAAATCCGTAAAATTAGTTTCATTTATAATGTGTAATCGCGTAAATACAAGAAATTAATTATCTTCTCTCTTTTCTAGATTATGTACATGTTCCGCTTGCTGCAGAAGACTTAGACCCGTGGAATCCCCTAAACAAATTTTTCGAAAGAATTGTTTTCCTCTAGTTTGGTTTCTTTCTCGCCCAAGGGTCAAGTATAATTTACCATTAAACAACTTGTTATTTAATGGTAAGTTATACTTGGCACCATGTCACTATGGCTAGGTTTTGAATAACTTATAATCTACTTAATATTTCTCAATATTAAGTAGATTATTAGTCTGTTTATGGCTCATATTAGTTCTATTAAGTTTATATAAGTGTTACTTACAATAATAGTGCATTATATGTAACAACTACAAAGAATAATCACCACCTGCCAGCTCATCACTAGCACTACACTTTTAATTAAACAATCACAAAACATCTTGCATCAATATGTCAAATTTGTCAGAGATAATCAACACCCAAAACAAGCTTGAAGAAAGTATCTCGAAGAGATTTGATGATCTCCAAGCTCAAATCACTAATGCCGGGTCCTCAAAAGATACGGTAGCGAAGGTTGCTGAAGAGCTCCGGAACTTCAGGGAGCTAATTTTTGGCATTCTCAGTCTTCTTCGCCAACAAATAAGGGAGTGTGCCAAGCAAGTGGATGACATTGACACAAGGAGTCGCAGGAAAGCCCTTATTGTAACAGGTTTACCTGAGAAGAACAATGAAGATTGCACTCAATTACTTATCGAGGTGTTCAATAAAAAGTTGGGGCTCAACGACATGTCCAAGTCATCCTTCAAGGTGTGTCATCGACTAGGTGCACCCAGTAAAGAGCACCACCGACCCGTCTTGGTCAGGTTCACCAGCATGGACTCTAGAATGTTTGTTTGGAAGGCTAAAACAAAGCTGAAGGGCTCCCCAATAGCCCTGAAGGAGTTCTTGACGAGAGTAAGGCAAGCAGTCTTCACCAAAGCTCGTCTTCATTTCGGAATGCGCTCTGTCTGGACACAGAGTGGTGTTATATTCATTAAAACTGCTTGCGGGAGCAACTATAAAGTCACCACAGAAGAAGAGCTGGTCCCTCTCATCGTCAAGTACCCGAAGTCACTGGGCAAGTCTTCTTCAAAGGATAACAACTCGGGTAGTAGATCTTAAAAAAAAAAAAAAGAAAAAAGTTTTTACCACAAAGTTAGTTTCTTTCTCCTTTTTTTTTTTTTGCTCTTATTATGTTTACGTTTATTCCTTGTACTTAGGACATTAGTATTATAACTTTAATTATTTACGTAAACTTACCTATTCTAACTTAATATTGTTTTTAGTGCGACATATTAGACACTTAGGTTCATTTATTTCATGTGTAGCTTGGTAGTTTTTGTTTTTTTTTTAATCATTTTTCCTCGTTATTATGGTTCCTGTTTTAGTCATATTTTATAAACTTTATTTTTTGTTTTTTACTAATTTTGTCTTTATATGTTAACTAGTGTAGGTAATTATAAATCACATATTTTCTTCCTATTGCTTTGTTTGACGTACGCTTGTATTAC
Source organism: Iphiclides podalirius (assembly GCA_933534255.1). Lineage (NCBI taxonomy): Eukaryota > Metazoa > Arthropoda > Insecta > Lepidoptera > Papilionidae > Iphiclides > Iphiclides podalirius. The sequence continues at coordinate 13,826,265 of OW152826.1, forward strand.
GTTTGACGTTCATTCATGTCATTGTCGCTTTATAAACAATAACATTGTATGACATTTTGAATGCGTTCCGTTTTAGTAGTTTCCGTAATTAAGGAGTTCTCATTTATTTTAATATTTTTAAAGTTAAATTTTTTTATATAACTGTGCTTTGTTTAATATTTCTTCCGATTTGGTGTCTTTTGATATTATTATCATTCGTGCTTGTGCGCTGGCGGGTGGTGCAGAGATTGATCTTGCTCCATCAAACATTGCACTTTTTATTGCATTACTTTAAGTAGTTATTATTTTTTTTATTACTAAATTATTTAACTATCCGTATATTATATATATTTTATTATGTCTATTGATTCTGACGATGACTTGTATTATTCTGCCAACGAATCTGTTTCTTCTATTGCCGATGAGAGTTTTGACTCATCATGCGGCTCACTTAGAGACTTTTTAAATGATAAATTTTCGTTAAATCACTGTAACTTTCTAAACATTTGTCACATAAATGCGCAAAGTATTCCCAGCCACTTCAGCGATTTGTGTGATGCGTTCTCTGAATGTAACATGCATGCCATCCTGATTTCTGAGAGCTGGCTCAAACCTCATCTTCATTCTACCATGTATCCCCTTCCTGGTTTTATTCTTCTACGAAATGACCGGATAGGTAAAGGGGGAGGGGGCGTTGCCTTATATCTGAGAGGTAATCTCTCGTATAAGGTACTGGCCTCCTCATCCCAGAACTACACCGCTTCTGCCGAGTTTCTTTTTCTGGAGGTAACGATTAAGGGTGCTAAGATTATTATAGCTGTTGTTTACTGTCCCCCAAATGCAGATTATTTCACCGACTTTGAATTGGTTCTTGAATCTTTGGGTTCTGAGTATGCTCACCACGTCATCATGGGAGATTTTAATACCAATCTCCTGGCACCTAATTCTCCTCGTACCCTTAAACTCCTTCACATAGTTGAGTCAAGCTGTTTTCATATTTTACCTCTCCAAGCTACCCACCATAATGTCTCCGGTGAAGACACTTGGCTTGACCTGATCCTCTCTTCCAATCCTTCCATGGTTTCCTTTCATGGACAACATCCAGCGATTGGATTTTCCCATCATGACTTAATTTTCCTGTCTTACATCCTAAAGCCTCCTAAACCTAAGCCTAAGGTTTTGCACGTGCGTTCCTTCGCGAGAATGGACATTGAGAAACTTTGCAAGGATGCGGATAAAATAGATTGGGAACCTTTGGTGGGGAACAACACAATAGATAGTAAGGTAAACTTTCTTAACACGTCAATAACAAATTTGTATGATGTTCACGCGCCTCATAAGAAAATTAAATTAAGGCACACTCCTGCACCCTGGATGACGGAGGGTATACGGATGGCTATGAGACGCAGAGATCGAGCCTTTCGTAAATTCAAAAAACAACGTTCTGAAGAGAATTGGTCCCTCTACAAGTTAGCCAGAAATCGGTGTAATCAGATGGTACGCAACTCTAAACGCCGTCACATCCTCGATAATATTTCTTCATCTACACCTGCCGATATCTGGAAGTTCCTTGGGACTCTTGGTATCGGTAAGTCGCGTTTTCCAAACCTTCCTACCTCAATCACATTAGATGATTTAAATCAACATTTCTCTACCACTTCATCGATAGATCATCTAACGATTAATAAGACGATTTCCTATATAAATGGTTTGACGCGCCCTGATATTGGTTCGTTTAATTTTTCTCCAGTTTCTTCCGAAGAAATCAAAAAAAAAAACTATCCTTTCTATCAAATCCAATGCTCTTGGCTGCGATAAAATCGGCCGACGCATGATAGTCCCTATCCTTGATCAGCTTCTCCCTGCGATTACTCATATCATAAATTTTTCATTGGATACTGGATCCTTTCCTTCCTTGTGGTGTAACGCTCTTGTGCGTCCACTGCCGAAATGCCCTAATCCTTCACTTCTCGCTCATTATCGACCTATCTCTATACTACCCTTCCTTTCTAAGGTGCTTGAGTCCTGCGTTCTCAAGCAATTTTCTCTCTTTGTTCTTAGTAATAAATTGATAAGTCCTTTACAATCTGGATTTAGACCTGGCCACAGTACCACCACAGCCCTCCTTAAAGTGACTGGCGATATTAGGACAGGTATGGAAAATACAGAAGTTACTGTCATGGTTTTAATAGATTTTTCGAATGCCTTTAATGCCGTCAGTCACGACATCCTATTAGCAATCCTGTCTTATTTAATGGTTTCCGAGGAAGCACTGGAATGGTTTTCATCATATCTTCGAGGGCGCCAGCAGGCAGTCACTATTGATGAATTGTCATCTAGCTGGCTCAATGTAGAAAGTGGTGTCCCTCAAGGCGGTATTCTCTCTCCTATTTTATTTTCTGTTTTTATTAATTTCATCACTCTCGAACTTCAATGTGCGTATCATCTTTACGCCGATGATCTGCAGCTGTACGCTCAGGCCACCATTGATAGGCTCCCAGAAATAATCAATATTATAAACCAGGACTTAGCCGCTATTAAAAAGTGGTCAGACAGGTTTGGTTTAACCGTGAATCCAGCCAAGTGTCAAGCCACCGTAGTCGGGAGCTCCCGTATCATAGGTAAAGTGGATCTGAGTAAACTACCGCATATAACTTTCAACAGTTCTCGCATACCTATCAGTCGTAATGTGAAAAATCTCGGCTTGCACATTGACATGACGCTCAGCTGGAATGCTCAGGTAGGTAGCGTCTGTCAAAAAGTCTCAGGGGTCCTACGGTGTCTATATCGGCTCAAAAATTTCCTGCCGGCTAAAACGAAGGAATTGCTCGTGCGGGCCTTAATTTTCCCATTAATCGACTATGGTGACGTGTGCTACTTCGACCTGAATGCAGATCAACTCAATAAACTCGACCGACTTCTGAATAACTGCATTCGATTCGTTTTCAATCTTCGCAAGTATGACCATGTATCTACTTACCGTGCTCAACTTCAGTGGCTACCCATACGTCAACGACGCTCTCTAAGAGCACTGACTACTCTATACTCTTTCCTGAACTCTTCTTCTTTTCCGACCTACTTATCCCATCATTTCCAATATCTATGTGCCGTTAGCAATAAAAACCTTCGCTCCTCGCATAATCGTCTTCTCGTATGTCCACCTCACCGTTCTGATTTCATGCATTCTTCCTTCTTTATCCAGTCTATCCTTCTGTGGAATGAGCTACCTCTCAAAATCAGGTTGGCTAAAAGTCGCTTTGTATTTAAAAAAAAAGCACGTGAGCACATCCTCAAAAACTTGTCGGCAGGTCAACTCCATCGTTAATTGTCAGAATTTATTTATGTATATGTATATATGTATTTATAATTGTCTGTATACATTTATTTATGTATGTATATATGATTTTATGCATATATTTAGAAAGATATTTATGTATTAGTATGTATGTACATACACCTGGTAGTATTTATTATATATATACTATAATTAACATGTGTATATACTTTCATTTACAACAGTTTATATTTTAACAGTGTTTCCTTTTTATTTATTTCTTTTGACATCTTTCTGTGCACCTACCGAATCTTCTCTGTACCACCCCAAGGTTGACTGGGAGATAATGCCTGTGGCATTAAGTCCGCCTCTGTACAGCTTGTGCATAAAGTATAAATAAATAAATAAATAAATAAAATATTGTAGATTTTATAAAAAAACTCTTAACAAAAGTGAATACATAGCCACATGCAACAGTATAGATTATACCAAGGTCAACCTGTATAATAACCGTGAACGTAATTCTGAGAAGCTCGCGTTGTAATTACAGGATTGAATGACACCGGTTTTCCAATAACTATCATGTCACAATATAGTCATTCATAAACCTTAATTACACGGTTTGACACGAATGACACGGTTTACGAGGGACTGGTTCCAATCTGATAGTAAGTATATGAAGAATAAGTTAGAAGGGCTAGATAGGCTTCCAAGTTCATCATACTTGGCTATCTAAAAGAATTAAAATTCAGGCAATGTGGACCAAAAGTTTTTCGCCATCGTGGAAATCGAAAGCTAAACGTCTTACTCCCACGTTTGACGCAATCTCGACGGAAATCCGCACGTACTTTATCTACATTTCCTTTTTGCATTTGCCAAAGCTTTGCAATACAATACTTGGCGCATCTCTTTACATTTTTTATGCGACAACTTGTCAAGCGAGCAGGCGGTTAACCTGTGGGTAAATGCAACACCCAATGGCTTGCTGATTCGTTGACAATCTTTAAAAATGTGGACCACGGTTACTCACTCACCAGACGAAACGCGAAAGTATTATACTTCCCCTTCACGCCGGTCGTCTGAAAGGCCGTGGCACTCGCCCGGACGAGCCTGCCCATTCGTGCAACAGGGAAGGCTGTCGCATGGCGTGGCCCTGTCACATTAAAAATATGTCCTTTACAGCACATATACGATTTCAAATAAAGTTTTACAACGATGATTCGAACGGGAGATGTTGCTAATTTAAATCTTTTTCAAGTTCAGCCTGCCCATTCGTGCAACAGGGACGACTGGTGCATGGCGTGGCCCTGCCGCAGCAAAAATATGTCCCACACACATACGATTTCAAATAACGTTTTACAACGATAATTGGAACGTCAGATTTCGGCTTTGCTAATAAAATTTAAATGGTTTTTTAAGTTTTTATAGTGCTAATTGACAGCCGTTGTTGACGAATATAGAAAAGATTAAAGTTCAGACTGTACCATCATTGTTTTTATGTGATAAGGTGGCAGGCGGGTTTCACGTGTTTTAGGTGACTACCACTACCCATGGACATTTACATTACCTTGAGTTGAAAATGCGTGGCCAACCTTCAAAGGGTTAGGCTTTTCAGCTACCTAACTCACAAGAAGCAAAAGTGTGAAACTTTCACTCCAAGCCTGCCTATTCGTGCAATGATAATTTTACATAAGTTCAATGACTAAAAATCAATCGCTTGGATTTCATAAATTGCAAAAGTCACGCATTCATAATATATCATCTAAACTAAAACTTCGATTTGATATAGTATACATTTCAAAACAAATTCCTTGGATTGATTAAAATATAAAATATTATATCTTTTTCTACATACATATGAATCGTGTTGGTAAAGGTCCTGACATCAACTCCCCCTTGGGAACAAACACCTAGATTCCGAACAATTATCTGTTTGTCACTCAAATACTAGCCACGTGTAAGATCGAACCCACGACCCACTGTGCCGAAGCCAATAGGTTCAACTGGCACCAACAAGTCATCATTATAGAGTAACCATAGAGTTGGATTCATCTAAAAGGAAATCGATCGTAGCGCAGTGTGATGTGAAACGCAAAACAGCGCCGGACATGAAACAATATGTTGAACCGAGCGGATACGAAGTGTATCCGCTCGGCTCGGCTATATTTAAGTTTTCTCTAATTGATCTTAGGAAAGGGTACTAATACAAGTAATATATGTCAAGGGCAAGAAAGCAGTTGCAACAAACTTTATGCAAGGCGTAATAATATGTCTTAATCACTTATTGTTAGTTTTGTTAAACTAATTTAATATAATTAAGTTCTATTTCTAAATGCCTGTCAGGTAATACAAAGGTTTAAGATTTAAAGTCGACTAGAATACAAATATTAATTTGTTTTATACTAACGTATTTTTTCTTATAGGCATTACATTGTGTATGCTCTCAAGTTATCGTAATTTTAATTTAGATGTGAAAGGCTTTATCGCAGTAAGACTGATTTTTCTAAATTTACTCTATACCCTTTTTTTACCTCGCAACAATTTCGGATAATTGTCGTATTTCTAGATGTTTATCAACAGAGGTGGTGTTTTTAGAGGCCATAATCGATTATTATTAATTAAATTAACAAGTTTCAGTCAAGCCATCTTATAGCATAAACGGCCATAATGTGTAATAGCTATTAATGTTTATTTTGCTGTATACAGCGTGTCTTTATAATCGCTACAATAAATGAACACACATACAGAGGATAAATTTTTAAAATTGTATTAAACATTTACATTCTTTAAACATAAATATTTAGCGAGTTATTAAATGTTCCAAAACAACGAATTTTAGAACACCCTTACGTATAAAACTGTAACGTAAAGTTCATTTGTAAAGGTCACAAAGCATATGAATAGGTTGAATGAATTTAAAAGAGATAAAACATGAAGGAGAGGCTTGTAATGCGACGCTGTGGCAACGAATGGAAAAGTCTCGGAATGTATGAATCAGTCAGTTGTAGTTGTAAAGGTGTTACTAATTTTGTTTATTTTTTACTTAATTAGTTTGTTTGAAAAATATTTTTTTAATTATGGATTTTTTAACGGTAATATTTTTTTATAATTATTGGCAAGTAGCGTTAGACGTGTGTTCATTTATTCTCGCAATTTTAAAGACACGCTGTATAATGAGCAACTTATATAATGCCATGTGATTCTGAAAAATGCACATTTAAAATATTTTTTGTCATCGCCATCATTCATCATTTCAGCCTGCTTCAGTCCACTGTTGAATATAGGCCTCCCCCACAGACTGCCATTTTTGTATACTATCCCTAAAATGTATTTGTTAATCTTCTATAAACGAAATTTTAATTTTAGCTAACGAAAGAAGGCTTACTCGTATATATGCGATTAACTAAGTTATAAATTTAGCAAAACTTATCACAACTACCTCTTCTTTGTTGATTGTATGCGTCTATATACCAACAGATGCACCAGGTCAGTTATCAGGCATGTCACTATACCCAAGGTCAAGGCCATACCGGGGCCCTTGGGCACACAAGTATTTATAGTTAAAAATATTTTATTTAATTATTATCGTTTCTATTTTTTTATTTTCCTTCATTATTCATTACGGATGTTTTCTACGATTACTTTAAAAAAGTTACTGCAGAGAGCGTGAACTTCGGCTGTAGTGCTGCGTCTAATTTCTCGTACAATCTCCGTGTCACGTTGTGTGTCTCGGGATTTTACGATCTTTCTTCTTCCTTTTTATTCAACATTATTGAATTTTTAGCATATTTGTAGCGTTACATAAACACTAATTTTTGCACTCGTTCAAGTTACATTCTGTCGTTAATCGTGAAGGAAAACAATGTGTGACATTTAAAAGCAATCTAAAGTCTAAGAGCTGCTTTAAAGTTTGATTAATATTAAAGAGTCCGCTGACTACGAAAGGCCCAGTGTCAACGTATTTAGTCCAAGGGCAAACGAGCCAACGCCACCGTACGGTTGGGCAATATCCGAAGGTCAAGACTACAGGGTGAAAGAAATTAAATCGACAGCATCCAATCACTGCAGACATTCTAATAGAGCTATTAGATTCATACTTACCGAATCGTTTAAAAAAAAGAAAAATCGGAAAAAATAACAAAGACGTATGATAGTAGTCTTATACATAAGTAAACAGCACTAGCAGAATAGATCATAATACAGCTTACTGAGGGATTTTTGCTTTTATTGTAAAAAAAATTAAGTAAACTAACTATCCATGTGAAAATAATGTAAATTAATTTTTATTTAACCAAAGCTGCATCGTGACTCATTTACAAGAACTCAACTTTATAAAGTGAAATGATAATAGAAAAAAAATTCTAACGTTACGTGAATGCGGATGTTTTAAGACTTAATTATTGCATATTTAAACTTTTAAATTTTTTTAACTGAAATGTTTGACCGGAAGTAGAAGTTTTGGACTATTTGGACTATACGCCATCCGGTATATTACTAATAACTTTTGAACGTAAAGTATGTTTTTAGTATAAGAACATTGCAAAGAAGCTGAAATATTTTCAAGAATACAGATTATTGACAAGTATTAAGTATAATTGTATAAATAATCTTCTTAATCTTCCTAATGCTTCAGAACAAACATTTGGTCTGAAAAAAAAATCGCGAAAGCAATCAAAGATTCAGTCACATCGTCGTTCAAACTGGGATTGTTCACGAAAGAAATACTTCAACAGCAAGCTTAGTTATGATTAATTTATAGTACGGTTATTAAGTTATATTATTATTATCCTATGCGGGTGAAATAAAGCCTAGAATTAAATGTTTTATTAAAAGCAAGAGTTTATTCACCAATATTTACAATTGCCAAGGTGAACTAGGCGAATCCATGCGCGATCTTGACTTTGAGGGACATGAAGCAATCGCTTCGCTCCATTATTTCGCAAGATACCGAAAATTTTACGAAACATTGTCGAATAGCTAGACCGTGAATCAAATATCTTGTTCAACATTTGGTTCTAATCGCTCCCTTTTCATTATCCCATTTCTACTAAATAGTAGAATTATATACAAATACTAGCGAACCGACAGACTGTCTGTACACACGAGTGAAATCCGAAAACAACTTATAAATAAAAAAATAAAAAAACGTGGACCGAATTGTGAGTCTAAACCATTCTCGAATCGACCTGAAGACACACACAAAATTTCATTAAAATCGGTCCAGCCGTTTAGGATGAGTTCAGTGACATACACACGTACAGATAAACAATATTCGGATTAATTAACTGGCGACACTAAAGAGAATTTTCCCACGTAAGTCCACAAAATATATGTTTTATGTTTTGGTCGAATAAAAGCCTAATATACATACCTTTAATATCAACCAGTAAATGGAACAGGTTATTTTTAAGGAAAACTATTTGTCTCGCATTAATCCAGAGCATAAATTACCAAAAAAATTAGATCGAAAATCGTTGAATGAACATTGACGTACACAAACTTTCGCATATAATTTTTTTTAATACTGCTCAAACTGTATGAATGGTGCAAATGATGAGACCAAGTTTGAATTATTATAAAAAAAATAATTCACTTTTACCCAAGTATTAAACCTTAAAACTAACAGGGAACAATACTGTAGAAATACACCGGAGACAAACAATAAAAAAAATGTACTTGCATTTTAAATCATTAAAAAATTATTTAACTACTAAATTTGCTAATTGTTTGTTACGCCGAAAAGCTTGTATTTCAATGGCCAAATCGGAAGAAAAAAAATTTCGATGCTTAAGACCTCCTGCATTCAAGCCTTGGGGAAACCACAGCTTATAAAATTATATCATTCACGAATCTCAGTTCGGTGGCATTACATTATAGGCGTAAACATACGGGTGCAAACGTAGAATACAGAAAACGTTTGGTAGCATTCGCCCTTAACACCAATACGTATTACGTAGATTGACCTCATGCATCGGCCATCGTGTGCACTCGCACAGCCGTGCTCAACGCGCTCGAACGTTCGACAAGTGACAAGTTAAATTTCGCGCCAAAATCTGACAGACTAGAAAAAGGACTTCAGTTCCCTTTAACTGTATTGTCATTAATCTTAAAATTTAAACATCTCTCAACGGTTTTATACTTAAAAAATAAATTAAAACTAGTATCTACTTATTTAGTATAAAAATAAATAGCAAATATCTTCGTCAGTTCAGTATTACTATCATGTTCATTAGATTAAAATAATTGAAAATCCGAATGTTAATTACAACACGCAAGCATAGCCGTTGAAAAAAAAATAGCAACATCGTTGCTGCTAGATAACTCAATTGCAGTGTTGACATGATTGAAGATGAAGTGGTTGGCGTTGTTATCATTAATAGTGGCGAATGTGGTGAAGATCCCAACTCCCGTGGTGAAGACCAGCGACGGCTTGGTGCGGGGTCGAGTGAGCGACAATGGCCTGTTCTACCAGTATTTTGGGATTCCTTACGGCTTTGTCGGAGAGGAAAACAGATTTAAGGTAATTCTATCGATTATTTCTCACAGTCCTTTACTAAGCTTGTAACATTTACAATTACCGAGGTGAACATAAATTAGTATTTTGTTTAAACCCTCCTACAAGTTTTATACACATGGATATATAAAAATTTTTAGTCTATAACCAGATCACTGGTTCTGGTTAAATTCATATCTCAATATATGTTCCGATATCTTCTCTCGCAATTTTAGTTAGGCATGTTAATAGAAATATGAGTATAGGTAATAATATGATAATTCCATATTTCTCCTAAATCGGAAAATGTATTGCGGAAGTTATTTAAATTTAGGAGCTTGAAAATGTTTTAGTCAGCAGGCTGAAGTGGCAATGGGCAGGGCACATAGCTCGAAGAACCGATGGCCGTTGGGGCAAAAAGGTTCTCGAGTGGAGACCACGTGACGGCAAGCGCAGCGTAGGAAGGCCTCCCACAAGGTGGACGGACGACCTAGCCAAGATCGCAGGGAAGCGTTGGATGCAGGCCGCTAACGACCGGTCGAAGTGGAAGTCAATGGGGGAGGCCTATGATCAGCAGTGGACGTCCTACGGCTGATATGATGATGATGATGATGATATTAATTAATTTTTAACGTAACGTTTTTTTGGGCAGACCGGAGATGCACCACCATCTCGCAAAAGACCGCGTGATGTGAAAACATGTTTTATTTTCAAATATGTTTTCTAAACGTTGATAACGCCTCTGCGACCCTTATGGGGTTGTGAAGTTCATGGCCAACATGATTTAAAATCGACCGGCTGCGCGCTTGACGACTAATAAAAAAAGCAACTACTCGTATATAAAAAGCAACATAAAAAAATATAAATTGGCAATAGAAATACCTACTTTTTGGCAATGTGGCAGTCGGATCTGACAGTTTGATTTTGACCCCATAAAAATTGTTCGTAACTTGTGTTTTTATACATATTGCTATTAGAAATCAAGTAACTAATGATATTGTTAACTTTTACTTTAAAGTAAAAGTAAAGTAACAGCCTATAAATATCCCGCTGCTATAAATAGGACTCTTTTGTAAAGAGGATATTAAGGCGACGGACTCTGCGGGTTGGCTGACTTCACATATTTTCGAAATATTTTTTGCTATTATTTTTAAAATATGCACTGTACTCGTATATCATTGTCGTCTTCTCGATTTTTAGATTAACACTAAGGCCCATACCCAACGGTGCCTCCTTACATTCTCAAGACATAATTATAAAGTCCAACTAACGTTAATATGAAACTAAACCAAGCTAAACTCGGCACTCACCCATGATAGCTACGAGCACGCCGGCTCACATGACGAATGTCCAGTATATGGTTGGATTGCAAATTGATCGGAATGCTGTCAGGTTCATGCGTTCCTTGAAAAGTCACGCGAAAGACAGGCTTATGTTCATAGTCACAAGGTCGCAAACCAAATAGGGAGCGATTATACAGAACTAGAGAGGAAATCTTTCGCAGCTGTCGCACACACATCCGAGGTTTTGAAGTTTATAAACGATATATACAATATAATGTTTAATAAAAAAAAATTTAATCAATGAAAATGACGATGAAGATGAGGAGGTTCTCAATTCAACTGTATTTTTCTTATGTTTCTTACCTCAGAACTTTTGACTGCGTTAATCGATTTTGATGATTCTATTTTTATCGCAAAGCTGGTGCTTCCCGTGTGGTCCCATATTAATTTCATTGATATTGGATTTTGGGATCCGGAGATAGTTAGGGAACTCCTGAAAATCAACTGTAAAATGAATACGAGATATTCGAAATCGGTTTTGTTTTTTGTTAGTAAAAAATGACTTGTTCTTAGACATATATGACGTCTTTACGTACACCTAAACACAATTATCTATATCCGGGTGTTCTTCTGTTTTTAAACGCCTCTACAGCATCACGTTATGTTATCTAACACTGTTCAATAATGTAAAAAGGACGTGTAGTTACTGGATTTTTATTTCCTTTTTTTTTTTCTTAACTTTAACATTTAACTTTTATAAATCTAAATAACGTTGAAATATTACAGTTGTATATTTCTGATGCAAAGTATATAGCTATTAGTGAAATTTTTACTGGCCCAAATATCTTTGTGTAATTGTACAATTTATTTTATGTAAGTATGTTATAAATAAATAAATATTTTAGGACACATTTTACACAACATTCTCTAGTCCCAAACTAAACAAAGCTTACAAGCTTTGCTTAGTTTACCCATAGTACAACTATGGGTACTAGAAAACTGATAAACTTACTTAAACATACTTTTCTTTTGTAGTGTGACACTGGAAAACATAATGTTCATCACACAATATTTTTCCAGTAGTGGGGATCGAACCCACACCCTCTGGCGCAGGAGGCAGGCACACTACCCACTACGCCATTCGGAACAAACCAATAAAATAAATAAATAAAAATAGAAATAAACACGTATATATTTATTACCATAATTCTTTTCTTCGTATATCATTGTCGACTTAGCGGTTAAGTACTTCCTTTAAGACCGTAATGCAAACTCAATAGAGCAAAAAGATATAAGTAATTGCGCATACATTTGTTTTTACAATAATACGTCTTCCATACTAAACGAATATACCAATGGCAGTCTGCGCAGCCTTCTAACATGCGGCGTTTTTCTTTTATTTGTTCGTTCACAACAAATCAATTAATTATAGGAAGCATTTTAAGCAAATTTTAATGTTTCATCTTAAGTGCACTAAAAAATGTAAATTTCTATTAGGAAAGCCGACATCTCTCGTTCGAATTATCATTGTAAAACGATATTCGAAATTTGAATTATCAATTGTTTGCTGCCAAGCATTGCTTCAAATGCATCAGGTTTCCGTCGGTGCGACAATCAGCCGTTCAGCTTAGCGGTTAAAGCGTCTGGACCCGTGAAACCCGAAGACGTGTTTTCGGCGAAAAACTTTTCGTACATTTTAATATCTCTACCGAATTTGCGTCCTACAGAGGTTTAGGCATTGAGCCGACGTGATGTACTGTCTCACCTGGCTGAGCACGCCAAGCTTCTTTTAGGCCAGTTTTGTTTTATGATATATCTAAATGTCTACGCCAAGTATTCCGCTGAGAGAGAACCGTGATAGCTCAGTGTCCGGGCGCTCGCCTCTAATTTAATATACTCGAGCAACCTGAGTTCGATCCCCGGTGCCAAAACCAATGAAATTGTCAATTTTAAGTGCTGAATTATCACGTGTTCAGCGGTGAAGGAAACATGGTGAGGAAACCTGCATATTTTCGAAATAATAACAAAAAAAAATATTTCGAAGATATGTGAAGTCCGCCAATCCGTAGTGGGGCCGCGTGGTGGACTATGCCCTCTGTACAGAGGAGGCCTTTGCTCAGCAGTGGGACATGTATAGGCTGATACTTTACTTTACTTTTAAGTATTCCGGTACTGGCTGCGGCAGACAGGGCTGTTCAAAATGAGAAGTTACGATAAATGGTGACTTTTTATCGATGTGTCCAATAAAGTAGGTAACAAATGCTAACGTGAAAACGCTACGAATATAAAATTACAGAAATTCTATGAATTGACGGAATAATTAGCACCTATAATTAACACATATATAACGAAGTGTGTACAACGTAAAAGATGACGCATTTGCGAATATGTGAATTCTAGCATACAAATGTCAGGGCCAAAAATCAACAGACCAAGGATATTTATTTGAATCCTATTTTATCTTTAAGAATAATGTAAATTGAATGAATATCTAACAGCAGCTTTTGTTACCGGTTCGTTGCTTGACCAGTCAAAATGTTTGATAGTTATGATGTTATGATGTTAAATAGTGCGTTGATATAAGTGACTATCGCATGTTTGACTTCAAACTGTCGCATCTTAACCCTTGATTGTAACTGCAATGGCTCGTATTCATGCAACTTAGTATACAGCGTGTCGTTACCATCGCGACAATAAATAAACATGCATATAGGGGATAACTTTTTAAATTTGTATTAAACATTTAAATTCTTTACACATTAATATTTACAGGATTATTAAATTTTCCAAAACAAAGAATTTTAGAACACCCTTATCTATAAAAGCGTAACGTAAAGTTCATTTGTAAAGGTCACAAAGCATATGAATGGGTTGAATGAATTTAAAAGAGACAAAACATACTGTTAGAAGGAGAGGCTTGTAATACGACGCTGTGACGCGAGTTTTAAAGGATGTTGCAAATTTTGTTTCTTTTTTACTAAATTAGTTTGTTTGAAAAATATATTTTTTTAATTATGGATTTTGTTTAACGTTAATATTTTTTTATGATTATTGGCAAGTAGCGTTAGACGTGTGTTCATTTATTGTCGCGATGGTAACGACACGCTATATAATATAACAAACCAATTGAGTAAGGTAATAAATTTTGGTACTTTGCAAGGGTTAGTGACGAAGTTGTTGATAAATTAACAGCCAATATACGACTGATTTTTAAATGGTTTTATTAATTAGTACACGACGCGCTATTAGGTCGTGAACCCAAAGACCTTATTACGCATTGTTGCCTTCATTGTCTCCACACGATAAATTATTTTCTATTAATCAAAATTTGATAAATTTTGACGATTCATTAATTGAACAACTTTAAGTAATTTCTGGTTTCTTCTTTACGCTTAATGAAGATGAGGACGGACAAAGGATTCGTATTATTGTATGCCTTAGCGAGGGTTCTGGCTAGAGTTCCCTACCCTACTTTACCATAGCATCGTAATGTATTCAAGTTCTGGTTACTACATACTCTTAAAAATTATATATTTTGATAATAGTATATTTCAGTTGGATGTATCAATACATCAGTGAAGCCTAACATTTCTTAATTAACAAAATCTTTGTGTATTCTGTACATAAGGTACAATATATTTTCATAGCACGTTTTGAAAAATAATACAATGAGTCGAAGTAACATTGTCAACACTGCTTTTGCTCAACTGCAGCGTTACAAAAGTATAAGATATCTGTCTGCGTTACAGACAGTTCGAATTATAAATATATTTAAATTTATTAATATGTATAAGTTAATGTATAAAACACAGACTGTTATTATACTTGTAACACTCGCGTTGAAAGTCGACCATAAGATTTTAAATATATGTGCTTGAGTGGTTAACGACTTGAATTCAAATTTGTACATTCGCACTGTCTTCCAACCGTTGCGGGCACGCATTCGAATAAAAACCTAATAATTTTTAGTTTAAATTATATATATATAACCTCTTCAGAAGCGTTATTTCTTCTTCCTTGTTGTATCCCGAAGATATGCAATACCACTATTATAGCAGACAAATCAATTGAGTCACGGCGCATCGCTTTTTCAAACACGGAAAAGTAATTAGGAAATGAATGATTGTATATTCGTGTTCTAAGATGGACTGGAAGATCACGTGATACAAGGTCATGTTTATTACAATAATAAACATATGCATAGATATTGTTGAAGCAAACAAAAATATAATTACCTCATCACCTTTTCTATTGGATAAGCTCAAGAGGCAGTGATTTAAAATAGTGACCGTAGAAAAAAAATGTTCATCGTCAAATGCTATACAAAGTATGTAACTTAGTCTTTAATTAATAAAATATAGTAATTGCTTAAACTTTAATTGTTTAAATTCAAAACATGTTTATTCACATAGACGCTTGCGGGTTCTTGTGAAATGTCGAAATTTCACATAAAAATTAATTCGTTCGTAAGTAAGTTACCACCGGTTCGGAAAGCAGCTTCTGTTGAGAAGAAACCGGCAAGAAACTCAATAGTGAGTCTTTTTTAAAAAGATCAATATACGTGATTATCAACAGTATAGTAGAGTTATCCAAACATGGGCGCGTCGAGATATTCCGGAATGCCATATGTATATAATTATATGCCTTAGCCATAAGTTCACTTTTAATTTTGCGTTTAAATTGATTTGTTTCAGTTGAGTGGCAGACTTAATATCGACTGTGGGATTATGTATAATCCCACAGTCGATATTGCCCCCCCATGAACGACCTATTTACTTTTTGTAGACGAAACAATAGTGTAGATAATTTGTCCAGATTTCTAGTATTTAATTTATGTCTGTCACTATTTTTTAAGTAACAATTAAGATTATTTCTGTCTGACATACAAAATATAACAATAAATATATTGAGACAGAACAGTGAGTATATTAATGTCATTAAAAAGATCTCTGAGTGTATTCCGGGCTCCGATGTTACAGATTGCTCTTTAATGATTTAGTATAGCTATAGATAATAATTTATTTTCAAAGTTATGGTAAACAACTAAAAATTAAGCTATCCTAAGTTCGAATCGTATTCGCCGCACTTTGACATCTAATAACATCCTCAGTGGAGAAGCGAGTATTATACTTCTGCTTTTCGCCAGACTTCGTGCAGCCATTGAGGTCAGTCTATGCCCGAGCAAAAGTTTAAAAAAAATAGTTATAATTGCAACTATTATTAATAAACGATGTACAGTATTCTAATTACTGTCCAAACGCCATCTTATTTTTGAATGAAATTTAGCTTCGAATCGCTAATAATCCGTCACACCTTGAACGCAGCTTATTTATGCATAGGTCGGTCATACTAATATGTATGAGTTATGAAACAAGAGGCTAATACAGACTAAGGTAGTCTTTTCTTCTATTATTGACCAGAGAAACTTCTGGAACAACAAGGCTTTAAGACGAGTTTTACGGTGGTAGCCACGCAGCAGCCTCGGCTGTTGCACGAATGGGCAGGCTCGTCCGGGTCAGTACCACGACCTCACAGAAGACCGGCGTAAAATGGAAGTATAATACTCTCGCGTTTCGTCTGGTGAGTGAGGCAGCCGGAGCCCAACTTCCAAAAAGGTAGTCAACGCATTTGCAAACCCTCGGGTGTAGTTAGCAGATGTCCATCGGCGGCGGTATTCACTTAACATCAGGTGAACCGTCTGCTCGTTTGGAAACTTTTCACATAAAAAAAATAAAAGGATAAAGCATGAAAGAAATTGCACTTTTTAATCATCAAAGTATTACATGTATAAAAAAAATGTCTCGTCTTTCATAAAACGTTTCGATTTACGTCATACGACGGTCCAAAATGCGGAAAATTTCATTTATCTCTAAAACAAAAAAAAACATACATTAAGCATCGTGTTCCGTACCCGAATTAAATACACTTTAAGGCAGTTCCGAAAAAATCGGAATATTCTTCGTTGTAGTTGCGCAATTCTCTTATAGAATGGCAAACGTCCTATTATTCCATTCGAGTCAATCGATTGTTAAAAGACAACATTTGCTTTTTTCTTGAAACGTTTCTTACGTATTAAAACTCTAATGTATAAAAGAAAACAAGCAAATCATTTTATACACATAAAGAAAAACCGACTAAAGCCAAACAGCCTTCAATCGAATACATGACCCACTGTAAATTTTCCATTCTTTTTAAGTCAATTCTATTCGGTAAGGCCAAAACGAATGAACTAAATAGCAACGAATGAACACATGGAAGCTAAACCGAAGAAATAATTCTTAGAATCTGTTCATAAATGACATAGTTTTATAAAACCTCCTCCCTTTTTGCAGTCGGTTGTTGAGCCCTCATTTATTGTAAATTCGTATTACTTAACGCTCATTTTAAATCAACAGATGATGTAAGGACTAACATCATGAGAATAATCTGCATGACTAATAAAAATTAAAAAAAAAAATGTAGGTAAACTAACCTAACTGGTTGAACTACATTCAAGGTTTGTGAGCAGTGTATTTATTTTGATAATATTGACGTAATCATTTTCTTAACCCAACTAGCTATGCCCGCGTATTCGTTCGGTTGCAATTTAAAACAAAAGTAGCCTAAGTTACTCCTTATTAAATCGGCTATCTACCAGTAAAAGTCCTGTCGAAATCGGTTCAGCCATTTCAGAGATTAGCCGGAACAAACAAAAATTGTAAAATAAAACATTTTGGTACTATGTACCGTATATACATGCATATGCATTTAAATGCAAGCGGTTATTTTAATATTACAAACAGACAATCCAATTTTATTTATATGTGTGTATATGATAAAAATACCTTGTCCCCTTCTAGTTTCTTCATTTACGTAAACTATTTCGTTATATTATAACAACAATACAATTCAGTATACCAAACTAGAGGTCCCCCTTTAAACTAGTATACTGCTTGGTAGACTGTGTCTCTTAAATACAGGTTGTAACATAGCTAGGAGGCCGAAAACTACTGTTCAAGAATATTGAGCAGTTCAACTCTAAAATGACGTAAGGCACTGGGACGTGTTCGGAGTCAAAGTCAAACGTCAACAAAAAATCTAACACCGGTTCACTGAACTAGACCCGAACAAAGAAGAACCGGCAAGAGACTCTGCGGTCTTAATCTTTTTGTTCTTTTTTGTGATGCAATTATACAAACTTATTTGCGACAAAATCCAGAACGAGGAAGTTCGCCGAAGAACCAGAGCCCTCACAGCTCTCCGGATTTGCAAGCTGAAGTGGCAATGGCAGGCCACATCGCTCGAAGAACTGATGACCGATGGGATATAAAAGTTCTCGAGTGACCGCGAACCGGACGACGTAGCGTTGGAAGGCCTCCCTCTAGGTGGACCGACGACATCGTAAGAGTCGCGGGCAACCGGTGGATGCACATGGCAGAGTGTCGTTCGTTTTGGCGTTCTAAGGTCTATGTTCAACGGTGGACTTCTTACAGTTGATGATGATGATGAAGTATATTACTTTTATTTATGATTTTTGCAAAACCACTGAGTTCGTTAAAAACGTTATAATTATTATCATTGATTGAATTTTCGATTAGCGTTTTTATTGTCTGCGTTTAAATTCGAAATTTAATGCTATTTTTATCATGCGGAAGAACAAAACGACCTTCATTTCACGTTAAAAGTTGTACTTGTATAGTAATTAATAATAGAAAGAGAATGTGTCGACCCTTTTATACGAGAAACTTTACATACATATTTTGCATAGTGTATAATATATAGCGGCAAAAAACTTTTCGTACTTTTTCTACAAATAACATTTTAACTGTTGTAATTTCTAATGATGTCATAGAACTGAGGAGGTTCAAAGTAAGGAGTAATAATATTGCAGGCTGTAAACCTTTAACTTAATTCTAGTCTCATATGGTATTGAATTCAAAATGTATTGGGCTGCCATAAACTGTGATAGGTGTTCACTTTTGCACGGGTGGACCAGTCCGTCCTGGTAATATTAAATAAAATATATTTAAGTGGAGCTCCAATATAAAAGACATGATTTTTTGCCGTTTCTATAGATAATGGTACTATGCTATTAAAATTTGTAGAAAAAAAGAATATACATAAGTATTCACACAACTGTTTTAAAGGTGACAACGTATTTTCAATAATAAAAAAGTGTACCCTCTACCGCGCTCTAATTACAGACCAATAACCAATGCTAATTTTCGAAATAATAACAAAAAATATTTCGAAGATATGTGAAGTCCGCCACTTTGATACCCTCTGTATAGAGGAGGCCTTTGCCCATGCATGTCTTTTTTTAAATTACACCGCGCTCTAATTACAGGAAAAAAGCTAAGACTAATAAAATTTTTAGGCGTTTTTCTAGTGTCTGTTTCTTTAATGCTCACGTTCAATACTATTGTACTTCAATAAAGTATTATTGTTACTATTATATAAACTAGCGATAGGCAAAGATCTTCTTTGGCAGTCAGCTTGATGAAAACAAAAATGTATTCCTACTTTTATATTTCGCAGGCGCCGCTGCCGCCGTTGAAATGGAAAGGCATCTTCGAAGCCATCGACGAGAACATCCGCTGCCCGCAGAAGATGGTCGGTTCCGTTGTCGTCGGTGACGAGGACTGCTTGAGGCTCAACGTTTACACGCCGATAGCCAGGCAGCCCAATGATCTGCTACCCGTCATGGTTTACATACACGGGGGCTGCTTCTTCGAGGGCACCGGCACCGCTTTCTTGTACGGCGGTGATTACTTTGTGGAGAACGATGTCGTGTTCGTCGGTATAAACTACAGGCTGAACGTCGAAGGCTTTCTCTGTCTCGGTATCGAGGAAGCGCCTGGTAACGCCGGCCTTAAAGACCAGGTCGCAGCGCTGCGATGGATCAGACAGAACATTAGAGCGTTCGGCGGTGATCCGGATAACGTAACGGTGTTCGGTGAAAGCGCCGGCGCAGTCTCAAGTTCCTATTTAATTTCTTCGCCAGCCGCTAGGGGGCTCTTCCACAAGGTGATACTGCAGAGCGGTTCCTCGCTAGCTCCGTGGGGAATGCAACAGGACCCCGTGAAGACGGCCAGCAATCTAGCCAAAGAATTCGGCCACTCAACCGTCGATCCTCACGAACTGTACTATATACTATCAAAGAGATCTCCCGAAGAGCTGATACTGGCTATCAGGAATCCGCAGCATAAAAATTATATCACAGCCGAGACTCTATTCTCTCCCTGCATCGAGAAACCCATTCCGGGAGTCGAACCGATAATCACCGAGCATCCAGTGGACTTAATAGCTTCAGGCAACTATACCAAGGTGCCGATGATCATTGGCTTTAACGACAACGAAGGCATATACTTTGTTGCGAAGGACTATGGCAACAGACTGAAAGAAGTGGACCCTTACGAACTCCTCTCGCCGGATTTGGAGTTCCCCGGCGACGAGAACCGAAACTCGACCGTGGCGAGGCTGAACAACTATTATTTCTCCACGAAGAAGGACGACGTGATTATGGATGTGGTGGATTTGTACTCAGATCTGCACTTTAAGTTTCCCTCCGTCATAGAGTCCGAGTTGTACTTGCGAACGTCCTACCAGCCGATCTATTTCTATCTGTTCAAGTACAGCGGATACATAAATATGCCGAAGATGGTGTCGCTGTTCGGAGGGAAGAAAGGCGCGTCACACGCGGACGAATTGTTCTACATGTTCAAGCCGTCTTCAATACCTTTACCGCAAAGGTATCTAGAGACCACGATGATCAAGCGGATGGTGACGCTGTGGACGAATTTCGCCAAGTATGGGTGAGTGGTATTCGTCATTCCCTTGGATTCAAAAAACCTGTGGTAGGTCCACGCAACAATCTTCGCTGTTGCACGAATGGGCAGGTCCGACCAGGTAAGTACCACGACCTCAAAGAAGACCAGCGTGTGGTGTAATTGTTATACTTATTAATTTGGTCTTGTGAGTGAGGTAGCCGGGGCCATTTTATTAATGGGTGGCAACGCATCTGCAACCCTACGGATGTTGCACATGTTAATTCATACAAAGGAAATCAAATCAAAAATTCATACCCAGAGCACACCAGTTCGGCCTGAATCTGAAATACCTAGAAGTTGTTTATCGTATATATACCGAGCATAGAAGCAAATGCTTCAAAACTTCTGCTAACATATTGTTAACTTGGCACAACATTCATGATGGATACGGGTTTAACTTCAAGCACTTAAAGTAATATCAATAACAAAACACCGTGGGACGTTTTCATCTAGGAATGAATAAGTAATAAAAAAATAGAAGTTTGTTAAAGGAAGATCTCCAATTTTGCAACAGGGCCGCCATATCATCATTGTGCTTTACTAAAGCTATATTCTGAAAATACTTTCAAAGAATACTTCATATCACGAAATTGGTCTTTAACTAGTTATTTATCACAGTCGAGTCTATAGAGTCTTTGACTCGAGCGCGACCCACGACCCGCATGTTAAATATTAATGAGCCGACTCCAACAGATACACAAAAACTGCAAAAACAGGCCGCCCGTCTGTTTAGTATTCGCCTCACGTACGGCGGTTACTATTATTTTGATAGAATGCCGTGCAGTTGGCCAGCGTGAGAGGTTACCTGCATTATAAAAGCGAAAATTTCTCCTGCAACAGCCTATATTTACATGAAATACTTAATACCATATTTTGAATCCTACCACAGCCGAATCTAAGCATGTGGCCGCCAGCACTTTATTAATAGTTAACGTTCACGTTAAGTGGCAATGTCCCAAAATTCATGCCATCCTTGTTTTGGTCATAAATCATTAACGTATTCAATTATATTAGCACATTATTTCTTACGAATCATAATGCTGAACATTTAAAATAATGCGTAAAATGGTTGTAAACTTATTTACTTTATCGATTTGTTATAAATTTACTTATCACTACACAGTACAAAACAAAGTTGTCCCAGTCGTCTGTCCCTATGTATGCTTAGATCTTTAAAACTACGCAACGTATCTTGATGCGGCTTTTTTTAATATATAGAATGATTCACGAGGAAGGTTTGTATGTATAATACATTACACCCGTGTGAAGCGGGGCGGATCGCTAGTCTATAATATTTAATAAACGCGAAGACGGATGATCGTAAAACCCGCTATCACATAATTGACTTAGTCAAACCTAAGCCTATGATGATGACAATCATCTAAATGAAAACGTAAACTCAATTGGTTCCGTCATCCCGGCAAACAAATAGTATATTTCTCTCGCTGCCGCTCACGACCCCCGCGCCTACTGGACTGTGAACTAATAGATAAAACAATTTAAATGATAGATGACATTCGAAAATAGGGCGAATCCAAATAAAACGAGATAAGGCCGATTTGATATAACGACTTGTTTACTGTGCGCAAATTAAGTTGGCACTGTTTTATATTAATTTTAAGTGATCTGGGGAAACGTTCAAAACAGAAATTCATTTGTTAATATTGAACTACGAATGCATACTAATATTATAAATGCGAAAGTAACTCTGTCTGTCTCGCTTTCACGTCAAAATTACTGGACCGATTTAAATGAAATTTGGTACACAGATAGTCTAGGGCCTGAGAAAGGACATAGGCTATTTTTAATTGGAAAGTGTTGCAAATGGTTAAAGAAAGATATTTATTTAAGGGCTTCAACGCGAGCGAAGCCGCGGGCGAAAAACTAGTTGTCTATAAATTTGGAATTAATTTTTGTAACTCATTCACAAGGTGGACTCGCTGGCGCCTTTGCTAAGCTATTGGCTTCGGCGTTGGGCGTTTTGGGTTCGATTGCCACACGGGACAAGTATTTGTGCGACCCACAGATAAATAATCGGTCCGGAACTGGGATTTTGTTTTACAAGGAGGGTTCGCGTCAGTCAGGTCGTAAAGACATTGCCAAAACCACATACAACATCGTTCACATGCTGTGCCGAACCTATATTGGTGGAATGAGGGCAGGGATTTCGTTTTGTTCTTTAAGAAGATCGCGTTTTAAGTTCAAAATATCTTTATTGAAATTGACGCTTGCGCGTTCTTATGAAACGTCGAATTTTACAAAAAAAAATAATGCATAAGTTCGTAAGTCAGTTACCAGATGTTCGGAAAGCAGGTTATGATGATAGGAGAACAGTTAATCTTTTTTTTAAATATCAGTTTACAATATAAAACGGTAGAGGTACTCGTATAATAGTATTATTTTAGGCTCCTTGAGTATCAACAGTACTTCACACATTGGTGTCGTCGAGATATTCCTCAATGTTATAATATGCTTTAACCATAATTAAATTTTGCGTTTAAATTGATCAAGCGACAGACTTACTGGTAATATCGACTGTGGGATTTTAATTATTCATGCGCACACTTTGCCCCATGAACGACCTATTTACTTTTTGTAGACGAAACAATCTTGTAGTAAGTTTGTCCATATTTCTAGTGTTCAATTTAATTCATTAATTTTACTTGATTTCGAATAGTCTAATTTAATATATAACAACAATTTCATTACATACATTTGCTCTTGTGTAAGTTATGAGACTTAATAATCGATTATCACTAAACTAAACGTTCCGTATATACAGAATCTAGATGCATGATCAGGGAGAAACGCCTGAAGCCCGCCTATTAATGTCAAACGTTATGGATTGGACATGACGGAATACGCGCATGCAATAGAGACATGCATTTCGTCATATAATTTATGGCTTCCAATGCTTTCCGCATTGCCTAGCGTTTGTGATTACTAATTGGCGTGTTCTAGGTTGGATGTTGCTTTGCAAAAACCTATAAAAAGCTGATCTGTGATTAAAAATGGTCATTATATAAAAGACAACCGCTGTTTATAATTGTTTAATTAACTTAGAATGATTATTATACGGTAATCATATTTCTTACTGCCTCTTTTTATTCACCTTCCAACCACGCAACTACCGGTAGAAAATAAGTACAGTAAATTAACAACATATTTTTTATATTTCCCACTGCTGGGCATAGGATTCCTATGTACAGAGGCTGTTAGAGCACAGTCCACCATATACCTCACAAAGGATTGCCGGACTTCACATACCTTCGAAATGTTTAGTTAATAATGATATCTAATAACTTTATTGTGAAGAATTCTTCTTAAATAGTTTAATTTCTTTCTCATACCCACACTAAGCGGATCCATTCTACGTGGGTTATTTTCGTATTATTTCTAAAATATGGGGTTTCACGTTTATGTATGTATTTTTTTTTCTTAACCGCTGAGCACGTGATAAATTAGCAAAAGAGGAAGGAAGAAAATGGCTGACGACTACATAACTATACAGCGTGTAGTTACCAACGCGACAATAAATGAACACACAAATAGAGGGTAAATTTTTAAAATTGTATTAAACATTTACATTCTTCAAACATCAATATTTACAGAATTACTAAATTTTCCAAAACAAACAATTTTAGAACACCCTTACGTATAAAACTGTTATGTAAAGTTCATTTGTAAAGGTCACAAAGCATATGAATGGGTTGAATGAATTTAAAAGAGACAAAACATACTGTTAGAAGGAGAGGCTTGTAATGCGACGCTGTGGCGCGAGTTGTATAGGATGTTACAAATTTTGTTTCTTTTTTACTTAATTAGTTTGTTTGAAAAATATTTTTTTTAAATTATGGATTTTGTTTAACGTTAATATTTTTTATGATTATTGGCAAGTAGTGTTAGACGTGTGTCATTTATTGTCGCGATGGTAACGACACGCTGTATATGTAAATACCATCAAAATAAAAAATAAATAAAACATATTTCAAACATATATGAAGTCCCTCAATCCACAGTGGACTATGCCCTTGGTGGACTATGAACGGATACCGTCTGTCCAGAGGAGGCATAAATGCATGAAAATATGTAGAAAATGTACGAAAAGATTGTCGTCTTCTTTTATCTACATTGTTTTTAAAAGATATAACAATAGATGCGCCAAGCATTGCTTCGAATGCTAAAAAACAATGTAGATAAAAGACGTTAAGATTTTCGTCGGTGTGGCAATCAGCCGTTTAGCTCAGTGGCTAAAGCGTCAGGCCGCGAATACCGAAGACGTAGGTTCGATACCCACAGCGGCGACAATATTTTCGTACTTTTTCTACATATTTTCATGTTTAATCTTAAGTGCAGAGATTAGTAAAAGTAAAAGTAAAGTAATAACAGCCTATACATGTCCCACTGCTGGGCAAAGGCCTCCTCTTTACAGAGGGTATCAGGGCATAGTCCAACACGCGGCCCCACTGCGGATTGGCTTCAAATATTTTCGAAATATATTTTTTTTGTTATTATTGCTGACATTAGTACCATGAATAATTTAAATGGCTAAATGGATGTTTCTTCTATAGCACGATTCAATCGCTGGTCAGAGGAAGCATCACTGCCAAAGAAAATATTTAATGTATTGCAATGTGATAAAGAAGGTCGCTTTGCAATCAGCATCATCAAGTCGCTTTTGACTGTCCGTGAAAATTTCACTCCCCTAATGATTTCCAAATACGCCAAAAGAAGTAAGACTTCAATAACTTAATTCTCTAGTGATCCAACGCCGAAGACTTCGAACCCGCTACCCGTGCGGTGGCGGCCGAGCCGGGAATGGAACCCCACTGCCCTCATCATCGACGCCTCCGTCAGCACCGCGCCTATGTGGAACGAGGAGGCGGTGCGGCTCTGGAACGACACTTACAGCAAGTACAGGAGGAAATCCTTCGGCCACTACGGCTTGGTGCACAGCGATGGAAGCGTCAGCTACAGGTAGATTGGTCGAGACAACTCGTAATGTGAGGAAAGGCCACTTTGATATATTAAGAGCAAAGCGAAGACGACACGGAAATTCAATAATTAAAGTTTCGCAAACCGGTTTATTTTAAATAACGTATTCAAAAATATCGATGTAGTATGTTGATCTATTAAAGATAAAACTGTGTCAATTAGAATATATATTTAAATTGCGAACATAATTACGTGTGTAGAAAATTAAGAAATATTGTTCGGGCTGTTAAGGTGTATTTAGCTTGACCGTCACGGAGCAAATAAAAATTAGTCTCGTTCGTGGAATAATCTCTGTTAGCAACTAACTTTACAACTGATTCACCTGCATTTTGTTAGAAAATACGTGCATAGTTATATGTATTAAACGGTTGGACAAATGTTTAAAACCAAAAATGAATTCAGATCATAGGTGTAAGGTAGAGTTTAATAATGGTGATAGTTTCTAGTCCTTTATAAGTAAGTTATGAAAGGCGCCGGGAAAGCAATATATTTGGATGTTATTGTTAACTATGTGGATAAAAAAAATAAAATGTGTTACAAATACTTTGGTAGTTTAAATCAATATTCTATAACTCCTGACAATTAATATTCGCAGCAAGCTCAAGAGAAGACTCGTTGAGCAAAATCTGCAATGTTTAGTAAAGGTATATTTTATTAGTATAGATAGTTATATTTTATTAGTATAGAAGAGAAGTATAGTACTATATACTATATAAGTAGAGAATTCCTTTCTATATTTATTTCTAATTAATTCCAAAGACAATCAAACGATGTATACATGACAGTCATTATCAGTGATTTATTTCATAATCTCTGCGCCAAGCGTAACTTGACCTCATTGAACATCAACTACTATAATTATCGCTCTGCAGTTGGGACAGGCACGCACAGCATGGGATCCAATGGCAGAATTGCCTTGAAGAATTAATAAAACTCCACGTCAGGGCTTGGTTCGTCAAGCTCCCGAAAAAGAGAGAAAAGAGTATAATATCTGTTCCATCGCAAGTTGTGGCGACTCTGTCAGTCCTGAATTAATCCATAAAGCCATAGAAAGTGTTTGGCTCACACCGCACGCACTTACTAAATCTTATGATATGAAAGAACAAATTCAAAGTAAGAAGGCAGATAAAAGACAAAATGTGAAGGTGATAACAGTAAATCGATTTGATTCAAAAGTGCTATTTATGGTTATGACAAGTAGGTTACTGAAACGTACGGAAATAAACTCTCTCCATGAATGAATTATTGAACTCAATAACATGTATAAGATAACCTCAATTAAGTTTCTGTTTACTTCTTATAAGAAAGTACAAATACGTCGAGTCTTACGTTTGTTTCTGTTAATAATCTAAATCAATCGATATAATGAAGCTAATTGAATAGTCTAATATCCAGCGCCCTTTTTGAATATGATTTTTATATCGGGCGCTTAGCTCAGTTGGCTACGAACATATTTCGATAATTTATTTAAGAAAAATTCACATTTAAGACTACTATCAGGCTGAATATTAGTGAATCACTTCATTTTTAATTTATATATAAATATATAATTAATATTTCAAATTTTTCTATCTCTAAAGCCTCTATAATGGTAATCAATAAATGAAACAGGTGTAAAACAGGTGGAATGGATGTAATATAATTGTTTAATTGATTTTTACGATAATCGAGAAAACTGTTGTCCTACAATTTTTTTTATGTGAAAAGTTGCCAAGCGAGCAGACGTTTCACCTGATGTTAAGTGAATACCGCCGCCCATGGACATCTGCTACACCCGAGGGTTCCAGATGCGTTGACAACCTTTTGAAAATTGGGCTCCGGCCACCTCACTCACCATACGAAACGCGAAAGTATTATACTTCCTCTTTAGTCCGGTCCTCTGTGAGGCCGTGGTACTTACCCGGACGAGCCTGCCCATTCGTGCAACAGCCGAGGCTGCTGCGTGGCCATACCACCGTGAATGATGTTATAATTAATGAATTCTTTGTTTTCAATTACTTTAATATATCAATTGTGATTTTGGGCACGTACTACAAATTTTTATTCATACACACTCATAATCCGTGAAGCTGAAATTAATCAAAATGTCACAGTCTTTTCGACCAGTACACGGTTGTCATTTATGTGAAAATAGAGACTGAACGTTCGAACCAAAAGCAAGTCAGATCTGAAGAATGTATTCTTAAAAAAATACCTTTTTTAGTGAGCACAAATTTGCGATTAAGATCGAGAAATTTCAATTACTGATACATTTCAGGCGTGAAATTAGTGACCAAATTACAAAGAGTTTGAGACTTCGAGAAGTTCCCATACGTAAAACTGATCCGCGCTGGTCAGACGATGCTATCAAAAAGTAACGTCGAAATTAAAACATTCCGACATCCCAAAGTAAATACGACGCCGCAAAGTCAGAGTAAGGTAATGAAACGCAAACAGCGCGTGCCAAGTGCGATGCAATGAATCAAAAGGGTTGACTTACCCGCCAGTTATTTGTTCAGGTCAATGAATAAACAACCTAGTCAAAGACTAATTAACTCGCTGTACGTTTATTTCGCGTTTTAGTGTGCTATGGAACCGGGATGAGTTTTTAATGAGGTACGGGGAATCATCGCAAGAAAAACAACGCCGTAAATTAGTGACTCCGTGGCGCAGTGGCCAAGGTATTGGCTTCGTCGGAGGCCATGGGTTCGATTCCCACACGGGACAACTATTTGTGTGACCCACAGATAGTTGTTTCGCATCTGGGTGTTTGTCCGCGTGTTTGTAAATCAATTTTAAGTTCGTAAACCGTCCTTACAACACAGAATAATGTTATCCTAAAGTAGGGGCAATGATTATTATTTAAAAAAAAAAATTTGTAGACTCGCGTCCGGTTTCTGAAACGATCATCGTAGAAGTTAACTAAACAGCTGTCAAATGGCTTTTCAAATATCATTTGAGTTTTTTTATGTGAGAAGTTGCCAAACAAGCACACGGTTCACCTGATGTTAAGTGAATATCGCCGCCCGTGGACATCTGTTACTCCCTAGGATTCCAGATGTGTTGACAATCTTTTGAAAATTGTGTTTGTCAAAAGCATGGTTAAACTCTTTGAATTCATCAGAATAATCTTCTTAATGATCGGAATGATCAATTCAAAGAGTTTAACCATCCTTTTGGAAACTCAAATGACATTTAATTAGTTAACTTCTACGATGATCAGTGTTTCAGAAACCGGGCGTCACTATACACTACTAAATCACATGTCTGTATGGACTATATAATTATGATCCATGTCATATATGTCCGTATTCATGCAAAAAGGAACAACCCAGCAAAAACGCACTTCTGAGATATTATATAGATAAAAATATGCGCAGCTCTGTTAGATGAAACAAAATTACTATTTATTTTATTTTAATTTATTGATGAATTATGTATTTAAGTAAGTTTATATAAATTTGCTCTGCACAGCCTGAAATATTCTAAATAATTAAGAAAATGTGCATGTGGTTCCTTTTAACATTTACTGATTTACAGATTTTCTCATAAACAAAAAAGAACCACAACCCAGGGATTTACTGATATAAATGAAACTATGTATATTATAGTCCATACAGAGTGAAAGTAGTAATAGTCACACATGGATATTATTTATATATGACTATATATGGATGATGACTCCGTGGCGCAGTCGCCAAAGCGTCGGCTTCACAACCGGTGG
Organism: Iphiclides podalirius; assembly: GCA_933534255.1. Taxonomy (NCBI): domain Eukaryota; kingdom Metazoa; phylum Arthropoda; class Insecta; order Lepidoptera; family Papilionidae; genus Iphiclides; species Iphiclides podalirius. The sequence goes on from OW152826.1 coordinate 13,855,801, forward strand.
TCGTGAGTTCGATTCCCACACGGGACAAATATTTGTGTGACCCACAGATAATTGTTTCGGATGGTGGTGTTTGCCCACGTGAAATTTATGTTTGTAAAACGTTCTTACAGCACACGATGTAAGGGCAATATTTGAAAAAGTATATAAAGGGAGGACGAACAAAACTCAAACACATTATTATGACCTTAGTTCCCCTCCCTTAGAACACAGTTAATAACAACCAGGTCAAAAAGTAATTTTTAAATCCCTTTAATATATTTTAATATAAACAAAATGGCTGGCATACAACCACGTTTCCTTTTCAAAATCTACATAACGCATATCTTTTCTGTTTTATTATGTCCTACTTAAAATACGCACGATAAAATATATATTCAATACCTTTATCTCGATTTATTTTAATAGTTTGGTCCATTCGTTTGATTTCAAAACGGGGGGCCTGCTGTCATGCACTAACTACTTAAGTTTTTTTTGGGTTCCGTACCCTATTACTAAAACTCCGCTGCCTATCTGTCCGTCTGTCCGTTTACCCGTCTGCCCGTCTGTCACCAGGCTTTATGTATGTCATGAACCGTGACAGACAGTTGAAATTTTCACAGATGATATTTTCTGTTACCGCTGTAACAACAAATAAAAAAAAACAGAATAAATAGGGGCAGTTTTGCCGTTTTTATGGATAATTGTGCGAAACCCTTCGAGCGCGAGCCCGACTCGCACTTGGTCGGTTTTTTGTTCGGTCATTTGCTTCATTTCTATCTCAAAAGCACAAACCCCCGTTCTTATTCAATCGCGACAACAAACTTCGCTCACTCTATCTGTGAATATACATATTTGTCCACTCGGTGAGTCCTTCGCTATATTGGACGCTCAGTTCGCAAGCTCGGACAGTTTCCGCTGTTTACGAATACACGCGAATTGTTTGCGGAAATACCGGAACTTTGATTTTCGCGTTTGCAAAATAAACAGAATGCCAATGAGATGAGGCATCACATGGACGTATATTTTTTTATTATTAGTCACTCAAGCTGCGACTGAGATCATGGAGTAAAAAAGCTTTATGTTTATAATAAACCAGGCCTTTAAAAATGGTAAAAAGTGAAAAAAATTACAGTAGGATGAAACTCATTGGACAAGGAGGGGAATATGATAAAAATGAAAGGAAAAATAAATTACAGGCGATCTGAGTTCAGGAAGTGAGGGGGGGGTGTGAGTTTCTAAGGGTAAACACAGTTTATCTCGAATTCCGAGCTTAGCAAAACTACAAGGCCTATGGAAAGAAAGTTAGATGGCAAAGTTGTAGGTAATAAAAAGATCTAGAACTTTTGTGTTTACACTTTTTTCATATAACCTCAAAATTTATGTGTAAAAAATTTAAATAAATAAATTTTTGGTTTTTATCTATTACAAAAATGTTTTTTTCACGAAATTTTTGAAAACTTTCCTTTTTATGTCCCAAATAGGTACACTGTAATTTACTTGATTGGAAATTTTTATTTTTCACCTTATTTTGACACAATATCGTAAAAGCAACCTAATTTTCTATCGAATATTCTCGCATGAAATCGCAACCATCCTCCTGCTCTTATGCCAGCTACCTAAGTGGGGTCGGCACAACACGCGAATCGTGTTGTAAATGGCTTTGGCTATGTTTTTACGACCGGCCGCCTGCCGGGCATCAGGAGGGTTCCTTGGGAACAAACACACAGATCCGGAATAATTATCTGTGTTGTCCCGAGTTGGAATCGAACCCACGAACCCCGCCGCCGAAGCCAATAGCTTGACTACTTTCTATTTTACATTATATTAATTTACATTTTATTTTTAAACAAAAAATGCATTACATAATGTTATAGAACAATAAGAAAGCCTGTACGTATCTAATTATATGTAAATTAAACGTTCCCATGATGTATTCAAAGAAGTGACGTCTAATTTTATAGCCCAACAATCAGAAAATGCTTTATAAAAAGTAATTTCTGTTCTACATATAAATTTAGAACAGAAATTACTTTATAATTAATTCAAATAACAACTTCAACACGTTCAAAACACAACCTAATAAGAATAAATGTTAAGTGTCGTGTCGGGCTGGTTTGCGAGCAATAATTTACTTTTGAACGCCACTAAGACTAAATGTAACAGATTTTCTTTATCAAAGCTGTCTCACAAACATCCTACCTTTTGAGGATTCAACAGCATTCCAGCAAGTTGCAATGGGGAGCGCATATTGATAAATTAGCTTAAAAGCTCAGCGCTGCCGTCTTTGCCATACGCAAGATCAGGCAACTAACAAACGAGGCAACAGCTAAATTACTTTATTATGCTTACTTTCACAGTATTATGTCTTACTTTGCTAAATTACTTTATATGTCTTACTTTGGGGTTCCACATCCGGTTTAGACACGATATTTGTATTGCAAAAGCAAGCGATACGGGCTGTCTATGGCCTGGGTCCACGTGAGTCCCTTTGGCATATTTTTAAACAAATAAACATCTTAATGCTCCCGTCGCTATACATACTTGAGAACATCATGTATGTACGAAATAACATACACCATTTTACCAAAAAACATACCACATCGCGTCGGGGCCGTGGTGACACATTGGAAATACCGAGGTTTAGACTAGCTAAAACCAAGAAATCGTTTCTTGGTGGATGTATTAACTTATATAATAGAATAGGTCCACATCCACAAACAATTAAGTGTAACTAATTTCAAACATTTTGTAAAAGGAACACCTTAATGGAAAGGGCTTATTATAATGTCGAGGAATACATTGAGGACAAGGATGTGTGGAAATGTCTCTTGCTCTGCACTTGCAAGTCCCCTGGCTCCTGCTAAATTATACTAAAATAATTTTGTGTATATACTTAAATAGTTAAAAAAATATATATATACTTATATGACCGCAGAGTTTCTTGCCGGTTCTTCTCTTGCAGGTCTAGTTTAGTGAACCGGTGGTAGTTTTTGACGTTCAATAAGAGCTTAAAATAAGCCTATGTTGAATAAAGAAATTTTGACTTTTGACTTTGACTTTGATAAGAAACTCTGCAACTCTGCAATGGTTATCATCATCTATAAGGTGTTTAATTTAAATTTAAAACATAACCAGCGGTCTTTCCGAACCGTTACGACCTTCAAGAAGAGAGCACACTCTTTTCTAAAAGGCCGGCAAAGCAATTGTAAACCCTCATGTGTTGCACGTGTTTTATAGGCGGCGCGATCACTTTCCATAACTGAGCTCGTTTGCCCCTTTTCTCCATAAAAAAAATAACTAGACCATAAATGGTCCGATGTTCCAAATGCTCGAGATACAAATTCCTTAAAAATATATGTTTAACCATATTTCAGATAAACAGACGATCGATGTCACGTGTAATAAATCTCCATGGGCGCCGTCACCAACAGCAGACTAACCACTTGTTCGTGAAACGTTTCGCATTAAAAAAAACTGTCCGGTACGAAAACCGAAAGTGTTCGCATCACTATTCTGTACCCGACACGCGAGTGCGCGGTACGAAACACTCCTCTCACCTGAAACGGGACCTCTCATTAACCTAAACAAACATCGACCTTTTATTCCGCTGCACTGCGCCCCGTAATTGCCGTTTGCTTTATATTACAAACGGATTTTGTAGCGCTAATAATACAAAAGCTAAAGTTTCGCACATTATAATCGCGTACATTTCTGAACGCTTTCAAGCGACCCTCCTCAATTATAATCGCGTTCATTTTTGTACTTTTTCAAGCCACTCTCCTCAGAAGAATGCCATTTTTACACCACGTTTAATCGATTATATTTACTTACATAAATCACGCTAATGACGCGTCATTACATAGTCACGTAAATATAATTGATAATATTATGTTTTGAAAAATAAAATGTAGTAAGCAAGGTTAAAGTATCTATAGTATCTATAGTATATTGTTGTATTGCCAAATTAAATAATAATTCATAACTATTAGAGTGATGTAGGTACATACAATGATTGTTTTATTCATAACTACCTTTAATCTATGAATGAAACCGCCCTTCATAATTGAAAAGTAATGCGTACCCAGTTATATCCATCACACAAACCAGTTATCCTAAAACTGGAGCCGACTGGTGCATTTCAGCCTGGAAACTCCAATTTGCATGTTTGTCCGGCTAACAACCTACTGCGCTGCGCCCCTAATATTCTTTATTGCTCTGATTAAAAGCCCGCTTGGGTTCTGCAGTTCTAACAGCGATATTCGCTTACGAAGTTGAACCTTAACAATTTGTGTACACGGGTTTTTTAATGTTTATTAAAACTTTTACGTGTAACGGATATCATCGCATTTGGCATTGCTTCTGGACATTTTCGAACGTTACAGCAACATCTTTTACCCTAAAATTGTGTGCAATCACACTTGATATGATTCTGGAAATATTTGTGTTTGACAACGTATAGTGTTCGGATGAAAAAGGAATCATTTTTGTAATAGAGTGTTTCTAGAATGTATTCTTGGATGGTCGAGCGAGTATTAAGTACCCAAAGTACGCTCAGGAACACCAGTGCCAACAGATACTGCTATAGCAAGAAAAACGTTAACACATAGACCCACATTGAAAATCTTTTACATCGTATCAATAGTCAAGTGTAAATAAATCGCCAATGACATTTATCACTGCGCTTTCCACTCCGTATAACATTTAAATTTTGAACATGATAAAGTTTACTCTATTTCCTGTACTTAAGGCGATTTTGTATACAAAAGAACTTAAAAAACTCCAGAATCAACAACTGATAACCCTAAGTCTTCAGCCAATATGAAGCCAATGTTTATTCCATCTTATTAACATTTATAACTGGCAATATCGCATTTTTTGGTTCAACCGAAAGTACAAGCGGGAACTTTTGGAATAACTTTTTTTTTCAACAAAGGGATCGCAACACAGCAAGAGGGTTTTTCAGCTGATAAATAATTAAGAGGAAAAATTTCCAAAAAATTCAAAGGTATAACAACAAACGATTGTGATGAGTAAAACAATTACCAGCTAAATATTCAAATAAATAATTATTTAAGGTAATCACTAAATATGCTAACAGAAATAAAAAAAATAACAACCCGTAAAATTGATAAATCGCTTCGGTCCATCTGCGTCCGATAAATTGAAATTGATTTAGCTCTTTCACGTCTGAATTAACGCTTGGAATAACTGCGATTTGTGGGTAATGTTAGTTTTTCATAAAGCTGCCTCGGTGTCCGGGTTGGAAGGCCGGCATCTGTTTGAGCAGCGGCCGAGACGAGCGAGGCGATTGAATGAAAATATTGAATATTTATTCTGAGCCGAACGACACTCCCGGACGGGGAGAAATACAAATATAGAAGGGATAGTGGGATAGTGTAGTAAAGCAAATGGCAACTCATTCCTTTCTTTTGTTTTTCGAAAACATTACACCATTGTAGGTTAAAATCCCGATCCCGTTGGATAAAAATACTACAATTTTTAAAAATACTCAAATTTAAAATATATATTTTATTAGATAAATGGTCTTAATGCTTTCGGCTCTCCGCAATTTGAACCTGCGTCTATCTTCTATTTTCATTACATCTATTTATGAAAAAACGGCATTTTAGAAATGCTTGGTGCCATCTAGTGCTCATACTTTACAAATCAAATATTTGTCAATAACTCGGCGCCATCTAGTGTCGTACTTTACAAATCAGATCAGGTGGTAGATTTTTTTTGACGTTCAATAAGAGCTTAAGTTAAGCCTATATTGAAGAAAGATACATATGACTTTGACTTTGAAAAAAAAAGATCATATCAAATATCTATCATTATAGAATCATTAGAAGAAGCACTTAACATATTGATTGTCAAAATTATACTACTATTGGTACAACTTGAAACACCTTACAAATGCCAATTAATATTAAAGAGTGGTATTTTCCCCTTAGTTATTAAAATTTATGATTACTTGTATCTGCACATAAGATATGAAATTTGAAATATGAATTTTTATAGATCACTTGTCAAAATTTATCGGCACTGCGGACAAACCTACAGCTCAGGTTAGAAAACAACTATGATATAAACTGCAGAGACTGTTTCTTTTATGTAAGAATATTGCAAGGCGGTTCACTTGATGTTAAGTGACCGCAGCGCCCATAGACCTCAACAACACCCGTAGGGTTACTGATGCGTGGTCAACTTTTATTAAAGTAGGACCCGGATACCTCACCCACCAGATGAAACGCGGAAGTATAACACTTTCACTTCACACCGATATTCTGTGATTCTCTAAAGACAAGAGATAGTGGCTTTAGAGAATCTCAGTACTTATAAAGCAAACTATTTTTATTGTAACTTTTTTTATTATAACATATTTTTTAGTAACGTACTTTATATACTGTTTATATATTTTTTTTATTTTTACTGTATATTAGTTTAATGTTTGTATTATTGTATATGTTCATATTTCACCTTTTGTTTTGTAAAAGTTTTTTAGTTTGGTCTCCACTGTCTGTTAAAAAGTAGTTTTTACCTATAATTAAGGTACCACTCATCACTTTTTAGCAAGCCTTGTTTATTTATTCTGTTACGGTGTGTACTTTGTGGGTGATAAATAAATAAATAAACTAAGCATGTATTTGGTATAAATAATAGGAGAATAGAAATATAAGTAGGAAAATATATAGTATTGATTCGATGTGAAGCGGCAAAGGAATTATTTTATTAAAAGAGAACAAGTGAAATAAAAAAAAACATTCCGATTACAATACCATGTAATTACTAAGACTAGACAGGTGTTAGCGGAAATTCGTAATTGATTTTTTTAGTTTTGACCTTACTTGAAATCCCATACAATAAAAAAACATAACTTTAACCGCACATAAGATCGCGTCTAAAGCTACTAACCAAATTCAGTCTTTGTGGCTTGACGCTTATTTCCACCAATTGTAACTTAAAATGTAGAGTTGGACATTGAATGCGCAACATATCGCAACATTACAGATGGTCCAACTAATTCGAATCGGCAAATTCACACTTTAGCTTAGAGAAAGAGAAGAAAGACAAGAAAGACACGTGGTAGAGTCACACGAATGTTAATGTTGCATGAACGGACCGACACAACGCTTGATAATAACGGCCACACAGAAAAGCCAAGCTTAAATACAATTATTACAACTTTTGCGTTTCCCCCAGCGCCACTTCAACTCTTCAACTCTTCAACTACATTGGTGTTGCAGTTACAAGTTGAAATATCCATTGGTTGAGGACCACCGCTCAAGATTAACTCAATTTTTTTTATTGTTTAAACTACCCTTACTGTAGGATAACATTATCCCGTGTTGTAAGGACGTTTTACATACACAAATTTCACGTGGACAACCAGCCAGATCCAAAACAATTTTTCCGGGGGCACACAAATAGTTATCTCGTGTGGGAATCGAGCCCACGACCCCCGGCGCCAGAACCAACACTTCAGCAACTGCAACACAGGTACACCAATGGTTAACTCACATAAACAACACGTGGTAACACTTTTTTTTCTTGCTCTTTTTTTAAATAAAAACGTTAGCCTTACTTTAGGATAACATTATCCTATGTTGTTAGGACGTTTTTATAAACATAAATTACACGCGGACAAACACCCAGATGTGAAACAACTAAATGTGGGTCACACAAATAATTGTCCCGTGTGGGAATCGAACCCACGACCCACGACCCCCGACGCCGAAGCCAGTACCTTAGCAACTGCGCCACGGAGTCATCAAAGTCTTTCCCGTTGACTTCCCTCGCTTACCACGTCAGGCTGGCCGGCAACTCGCTTCGCTGTCGCAGGGCACGTGCCCTGACTGGCCGAACTTGCAGAGCACACTCTGGAACAGACCCTTGCTGGATGGAGGGGTAATCGGTCCAGGAGTATCAGACAATCGCATGGCGAGCGACGCGTTCGCTCGCGGCCAGCGCACTGGGTGCCGATTACTGGCTATAGGCGTCGGATCGCTGAGGATAATAAAGATATTTGTTTAGGTGATGTTGTAAGTTATTGCCGATATATATGATGATAGCAATAGAACTTTTCTTCCAACATTTCAGCCTGTTAGAGACCACCGCTGAACATAGACGTCCCAAACAGACTGCCACGAATCACGATCCTGAGCAACCTGTATCTATCTTCCGCACATTCCATCCTAGACTGCTACGACCAGTACAAGGCTGCCGAGAATCTTTCTTCCCCAACGGTTATCGGTTCTACAAGAGATGTGGCCGGTCATTACTGCCAACACACATTGACACGTCTAAGAATACTTGTCGGCATTGTAGTTAATAATTGAATACGCAAAACGTCAGTAACAATGTAACAAATACTCTTGCGTTTTCGAATCTCATAGGGGTAAGACAAAAACATGCAGTTGCAAATGTTAATTGCGGCAACCTAGTCAACATGAACACTGCCTCAATTTTAAATAATTATGCATTATTTGAATTGATTAGACCAGTGATTCTCAATCACTGTGCCGCGGCACTTTTGTGTGCCGCCAAATTTCAAAAGTGTTCCGCCAAATTTTGCAAATATATAATAATGTTAATATTATTAAATTATATCATTTAAAAAGAAAACTATTTTTTGGCATTAGCCAACATTAAAACTAAAAAAAGATCAAGATTGTTAAATGTAGAAGACGATATGAGAGTAGCATTGTCATTTTTACGACCAAATATAAATGAAATTATCAGAAAACATCAAGCTCAAATTTCGCATTAAAAATATTTTTATTATTAACTTGTAATTAATTCCTTAATAAACGTTTAGTTATTATTGTAATATATATTAGTTTATTTCGAATATTTAAAATTTTTATCATAAACTATTTATGCAGTGTGTTGTAGTAAGTAAATAATTTTTATCTTTTTCTTGTGTGCCGCGAAATTTTGAAATCGTTTAATATGTGCCGCAACAAAAAAAAGGTTGAGAATCACTGGATTAGAAGAGACGAAAGAGAAGAGAGAGAAATCACGAAAGAGAAATCCCGTCGAATCAAAATAAGACAGAAAGCGTTTCAAGTCACGGGTAAAAATCTCAGTTTAGGCATCCGCTGAATGGTTACATAAAAAAAATAATATGCATAATATGTAATAAATGCAGATATTATGAATTAAAATAATAGCATAAGTAAAAGAGCGATAAGATAAGATGTTAGCATTGAGTATCATAACTACGAGGCTTTACGGAATACATACCCGTATTTCATAAAGTTAGTGATCATGAGGGTCAGTCGGTCGATGAAAATGCGATCAGGCCGCGTCAGAGGCAATGGCAAACCAGCCGGCTTGAAGACATAGAACACGTCGTCAGAATGGGTCGTCTGGTCTACTCTCACGCCGGATATCCACTTGGCGAAGTTCCTATTGCCCCGATAAGAGAATACGTAATTGTAGACCGGCTGATCGGACGCCGTCGTTAGGAGATTGAGGAATTCGTCATGAGTACCGTGGACAATCCAGTCAGAGTAATATCGCACGAGACCGCGCATTGAGCCTTTAGTTATGTTCGCCCCACCGAAGTAATGGGAGCGGAGTGACGCGCCTATAGCTTTGCGATCTTCCTTCGAACACCAGGAGAATACAGAGGGCAGCTGCTCGTCGAACTCCCTATTCAATTTAGCCAAGAACTCCTCATCCGCTATACCGTAGAACAGGATCCCTTCAACCTCAGCGTGCCCCAACATCACAGGCACCTGGTGGAACTCCCCACTTTTGAACAGTTTGTACGGAGTGTCGCGGAAGAACGGCTCCGTGCTGTTCGTATCCATGCACGGAGAGTACTTGAAGTGCTTCGGATTCACCGAAGTGTCGCTGGTGGCGCGAATGAGCTCCTCGATGGGCGCGTTGAGGAATACTCTATGAATGTCGTACTCTGTGTCGGCTGGGGCGATCTTCCGCGCGTCTTCCAAAGCGGGCGCCAGCGGTTCCAGGTTGAAAGCCCACGGGGCGAACACGGAGCCACTCATCGCTATTACCTTGTGGAATAAGCCGTCGCTTTGGTCGGATATTAGGTGCATTGTGGCCGCACTGGCACCAGCGCTCTGGCCGCACAGGGTCACGTTGTCCGGGTCCCCGCCGAACGCCGCTATGTTCCTTCTCACCCACTTTAGGGCGGCCACCTGGTCTTTCAAGCCCAAGTTGGACACACCGTTCACGCACAAAAACCCCAGCACATTCAGTCTGTAGTTGATCACGACCACAACCACGTTCTTGGTGACTAGATATTCGGGATCGTAGTGGGCTTTGGTGCCGTAGTAGTAAGCGCCGCCGTGTATGAACACCATGACGGGCAGTTTCTTTGTGGGCTTCACAGACTCGGGGCTGTACACGTCGAGGGCGAGGCAATCCTCGGTGCCCACCACAACAAAGAGGAGCATCTGGGGACAGCTGCGGAAGCGGTCCACGGCGTCGAACACACCGCTCCATTTCCGCGGCTCCTTCGGAGGCTGAAGCAGAAATTGTTATATATTGAAATTAAAAATATCTCTATTCAAATAGACGCTTGCGAAATTTTTATATAATAATAAAGACGATATAAAATTGACAATGGCGAAATTGATACCGTTGATGTTGATGTTTGAGTTGCACTTTGCTTTTAACTTAAAAGGATTTTGCAAAAGAAAATGTGGAGCGTTGAGTATAATCCATCACCAATCACCATACAGTTACTTAACATACTGCTAGAGGATGTTGCCATTGAATTGCACTCCTCTTGTACAAATATTGTTTTTTGTTCGGCACGGTTGCTAAGTTTAAGAACTCGTGATTCCGGGACGATGGTTCGATTTGACCACGGTATATATATCAATTAAAAAATAATAGTATGTCGTAAAAATTGTAGACACGGAAAACTTGTACATTTCCAATCTACATATGTTAAATTCGCGAATCGCGTGTCGGCGGCTGTCTCAGACCTTGCGCAAAGTGAAACTTGACCGTACGATATCCAAAACACTAAAGGTCACATTCGCCTAGGTGAATGGGATTCGAACACATGACCTCGTATAGCCAATCAACGTCTGAATGTCTAGGAGACCGCTGTTATTAAGTTACGTTAATTTGTAAATAAATAATTTGAAAATTTCACAAAGAGATTTTTTTGGAATAAAACTGGAATAAAACTGCATTTACGCAGTAAATAAAGTCCTATATTATACTTACCTACTACTATACCCATCATATAAGTTACCGTGATAGCTCGGTGCCGGCACAAATGAAGTTGTTAATTTTAAGTGCTCACTTATCACGTGCTCAGCGGTGATAGAAAATAGTGAGAAAACTTTCGTATCTTCGAAATAATAACAAAAAAAAAGAAAAACTATATCGAAAATATGTGAAGTCTACCACCAATCCGCACTTGGTGGACTATGTAGAGAGGTCTTTGCCCAGAAGTAGGACATTTATAGGCTGTTACTTTTTATTTTATATAAGTTATACCTATATCAAATTTCCTTCGAATGCAATCAGCCCTACATAGTTACTCTGATATTCACCTGAAACCTCTCACTGGTGGCGTACGGTATGCCATAATACCGGTTCTGCCCGGAGATGCTCCTCAGGCCCCTCACCTTGCCCTGCTGTATTTCCAGCACCGGTGTGAACACGCACCAACCGACTCCGATCTCCGACAAGCTGAGTATCCACCACCACAACGCGTTGCCCAACCAAAGAGCTCTCATGGCCAGAAATATACCACGACGCAAATCGAAAACAATCGTTGTTCTCACATATTTCGAAAACAAGGTGATCTGCTTCTCTATACTTTTAACAACGACGTCATTCAATTGTTCCTTCACTCGTCTGTTGTGTGCTCGTAAAATTATTCAAAGAAATCCAGAGGCTTCTAGAAGTTGGGGAAATTCCTTCTGATGTAGACAATGTTGAACGATTTTACATAACATAAATAGCGAAGTAAATTCAACGCAAGTTGTTCGACACTCTTATATTGATATATTTTAAAACCTGCCAATCTTGAACTCGTTGTAGCGAGATACTGTAACTAGGCGTTGTGATGAAAGCGAACAGTATCGCAGAGTCCACCCCACCGCGTGGTAATTGTGCAAGAAACTTACTCATTTGCACAACACTACAGGCTGACGGATGAGCATTGATTTTTATAGTGCTCTCAGCAGCTACTCGTACATGTTAGCGTATATTCATATGCGTTAACCATTCTTTATCTTTGCTTTTTAAGGTATTACTACGATGCTTCACTGTCAAAGTCAAAAGTGTGCTCAATATATTAATTTTCGAAATCTAACCAACTCAGAGGTAGCTATAGTTATACTATATGCTATAATTCCAAAGAATTTAATAAACGCTTTAAAATTTGTAGAAAAAGTACGAGAAGATTGTCGCCGCTATGGGAATCGAACCCACGTCTTCGGCAGTCGCGGCCTGACGCTTTAGCCACTAAGCTAAACGGCTGATTGCCACATTTTTCTACATTTTTCAATATCTAAGGCTTATTTAAGAGCTTAAATGTACATGTTGAAATTTTTATTTAACTTCGCGAGTACTTACTTTCAATGTAAGAGTGGTGTAAGCCAGCGCTGTTGCAAATAATTTTAAATACATCGAAATATCCCATGTCGAAAGGTAATGGTTAGCAATGGACCCTGGAAACAAATTAGTTGAGACATTATACTTATAATTTTTGTCTTTTCTTTTTCACGTTTACCAGGATCATGGTGGGTATGTTTAAAAATGATCTGGTTCTATTTATTAGACATCACTAAATAGTATAAAACAAAGTCGTCCCGCAGTCTGTCTGTCCCTATGTATGCTTAGATCTTTAAAACTACGCAAAGGATCTTGATGCTTTTTTTTTACTAGATAGAGTGATTCAAGAGGAAGGTTTATATTTATAATACAGTAGCATAGTCAGAAATAAAATGCAAACCAATAGTGTCATGTAACATGTCTGAACACAGATGTCCAGTATTTGTTTAGCATCAGGTGAACCGCCAGCTTGCTTGACACATTCTTACATAAAAAAACCGGTCAAGTGCGAGTCGGACTCGTGCGCCGAGGGTTCCGCGCCTACTCATTATACCGCCCTGATATTAATAAGGTGAATCTGAGGTAAATAATCACCACCGATTTTCGCAGGAACGGGTGGACCTATGAAGTTAAAATGTATACCAGTTACTTTCGACCCAAAACCTATGGGGTAATTCTGGTTGACCTAGAATTGTCAATTTGGTACTTACAGGTTTTCGCGAAAATCTAAATTTGTTATTAAATTAACTACTTTGCCAAAACCACGTACAAAATCATTCATATGTTGTCACGTGTTGTGCCGACCCCACCTAGGTGAAATAAGGGCACGAGGTTGATGATGATGAATTAGATCGGGCTTTGAACAGACAAAGACACCGCTAATTGTATTACGATATACACTCACTTTAGAGACACTTAAGCGGTGGTTATAACGAAACTAGTAAGTACATAATTTTTTTATGTGTCTTCTTTTTAGGTGTCACTTAAAATTAGGGATCGATGGTTAAAATGGGCATATGAATGTCGCCGTGCCTACTAATCCAAATCCGTAAATTAATATATCTTTAATTGACATAAACTATTATTAATGTATCTTATTTTAATAATAGTTTATATCTAAAAAGTTTCATCCTAAACTTTAATACATATTGGTTTACACTAAAAGCGAAAACGACATGAAAGTTCAACATCTCAACCAATGCAAAAACGTTGAATTTTATTATTTGTGGCGCCTCAATGCTCTAATATAACCTAATGATTTGTTGCAACAGTAATACGTTGCATAGACTAGACATAACATTGTTTCATAAAAACATCTAGTGTAATCGCATTTGATTTCGATTTCTAATTCCGGGTTTTCGAATACTTTTCACCTTTCACCGTTCATAGACACGGAAATTCGACATCCTGATGTAAGAGACAAGCCATCTAAAGTGTTGCTCAATAGCGTGGATGGATATGGGATGGATTTGATGGATATCCGTTCCCAATGGAACGGATATCCATCAAATCAAATCAAATCATCTTTATTTTTTTTCTATTACATATTACATATTATTTATATTCTATGGCATAGCTAGAACACTCTTTTTCTTTCGGTGTTGTATAATAAGTTTGTTCATTGAAAATATATAATTTATGTACTATAAATTATATATTTTTTTTTATATGCCTTTTTATTATATGCCTTTTATTTAATTGATTTATTTCCACGAATAAGTGATTTATGACTATTTTATTTTAGTGCTAGTCTGCACTCAAGCTGAAAATTAAATTTTTGGGTGGAAGGTGAAGGAACGGTCGAAGGAAGGGTTATATTTTGACCTGCACTTATTGTGATCTCATTAAAGGTATCAACATAAAGTTTCATAACAATTAGGTCATGCGTAACAATTTTCGGGAAATTAAAATATAATACGTACGTCTATGGATTTCCAATTTAGAGACGATTTAGCCGTTTCTATATAGATTTGATACAAGATGACTATAGATATGTACGTAAATTTCCGATTGCCATAATTAAAATGAAAACTGTTAAAATGTGATTTTCCGGTTGTTCCGATGTGGAGCATCGATTATTTTATAGACGACGGACATATTAACAGAGCATATGCAGAATTTGATTCTAATTCTGAATCTGGTACGTACTTGACCTCATTTTTTTTCCAAACATCAGGGGGTACCGCGGCCCCACGAAAAACCGGCGTGTAGTGGAAGTTATACATTCGCGTTTCGTCTTGTAAAGTAACCGGTCTTTTTTTAAAACAGCAAGCGCCTCAGGTGCTGTAGATGTCCATGAGTACAAACCTTGTCCTTAATGTATTCTTCGATATTACAATAGAGCATTTCCGTTAACGTCTACAAAATTTTTGAAATCGTTAACGCTTTGTTGTTTGTCGTGGAATTTGTTCGATTGTCAAAATACTGAAGGTTACTAAAAAATTATTAAAATTAATTTGATTAAAAAAGCCATTAACATGTCTCAATCTGCAAGTCGTCATTGGTGTGTTTATAAATCAATAATATTTCAGAAAAAATATGGCTTCTGTCTTTGTCATATGGGCGAAGGTCGATCCCCCACGGTGTTTTAGACCATAATGCAGAGAATGCATCGCTTGTTCGCATCGCATTGTTTATACATGTCCCACTGCTGGGCAAAGGCCTCCTCCATACAGAGGATATCAGGGCATAGTCCACCACGCGGCCCCACTGCGGATTAGCGGACTTCACATATTTTCGAAAAAAATTTTTTTGTTATTATTTCGAAAATATGCAGGTTTCCTCACGATGTTTTCTTTCACCGAGGAGCACGTGATAATTGGTAGATTATCTCATATTATATTAAGTGCTGTTACATTTCATACTAATAATATTATAGAGTTCAGATATCGCAGGTATTGCTCACAATCCAAAAATACCATCGATGAAGAGCTTCTTTCCCCGTACTGTAAAGGTATTTAAATAAAACACAAGGGCGCAGTTTAAACACAATATATTAATAAAAAAGAAAACAATACAATATACTAATAATATTGTAGAATCATCTTTACATACAAGTCGTGAGGCGTTCCCGTTTGACGGGCAAGCACTCGCGTACACAGAAAATCATATATGCAAACACACGCGCACACACGGACAGACAGAGTACGGTCGGCAAACAAAATCAGCGATTCACTTCTGTGTATGTATAATCACAAGTCTTTAACTGTTTTAATGGACAAATTCGTGATATTCTAATGTCTTGGAGAATTAGAAACGGTAAAGTAAACTGATCTAATAATGATTCGATGCGGAGGTACCAAGACATTTTGCTTTGCAAGCGTCGTTCTGTGTACACGAGACACGCCTCTGGCCGCCGGCTTCGGACCGTTCGGCGGTTGATTACAGATTACACCCTCGATTACCAAACTACGATTAGCTCAACTTAATAAAAAAAAAACACGTCGCGGCCCGTCGGCCGGCGGCCAATGACCCTTGGCGTTCCTACACGCAAACGGTATTCCCGTCTCGTTAACGTTAAAACTATCGCAGTTCACGGGCCGCCGCTGTTCCCGCTCCAGAGGGCGCCACTCCGCGGGAACGATAAAAATTCTAAAAACACCCCCCAAACCCTGACAACCCCCGTGCTCTCATCGATTGTCGTACACATTCCGCAACGGCGGCGACCCACTCCGATTGGCTAGTTGTTATTATATTTTTTTTTTCATTTCCTCGATATTTCTATATCCAATACAACTATAATATACGCTGAGACAATATACACAACGCGCAGTCCGTAGTCCACATGACACTAGTACTACATTCGATTTTCAACTTTAAACACATACGTCACAACGTCCTTTCTCGTTGGGCCCGTGGACGAGCACGCATTTACAATATACACAACTCAATGTCCGCTCACATAATATATGTATAAAAAAGCCCCACACTAAGCGCCGACCCCCTAAACGCCGCGCGGAGGACAAGCCACTAAACTAAAGGGTACAAAACAGTACTTATTGCGAACGACCTAAAGTTCATTATGCCGTGCGGTATAGCGATCACAACATCATCAAGCCGGGTTGACTTTGATGGATTGACGTTTCAATGTTACAATGGAAAGTACACGTGGAAATGACGGTATTAAAATTATGTTTATAATACCCGGTGTATCGAGTTCCCTTCTAGAGGGACGAGTATGTCCCCATTCGAGTCCCCACCACCGTACAAAACCAAACGGATCGAAGCGTCCAAGCGAGCATTCACGTTCGTGGCCGGTGCCACGACATTCGTCACAATATATGGACGCTCAATAAGGCAACGAATGTGCGTTAATTCCTAACGTAGTCTTGTATATACAAGTCTTCAATCGTTTATATTGAAAACCGTTGGTCGTTTGAGGGGCGCGGCCGCCCGAACCAGTCCGATGGGTCTGAGAACGGCACCGCGCTGGTTTCACTTGTTCGCGGTTTCGATGCGGATCTGTCACTGTGAAAACTCCTATGCTCTCCCCTCCGCCCATTCTGTCGTGGTACTACTAACTCTATAAGACTACATAAGATAGAGATAATCCCCGCGAATTCAACGACCACGTTACCGTCACTAAGTTGAACGTTTTGCACCATTAGTGACGACCCCGCTAGAAATGAGAAGTCATTGAATACGTTACGTGAAATAAGGGCCGTAAGCTGAAATTTCACGTTGAACGCTACTGAATAAAGTTTGGCTTATATAAAATCATGAGATTCCGGATAGGAACATGTTAGTTTAGCGACAATTGAAAAATAACGGGACAGTATTTCGAACTTAAGATATTTCAGCGCGAGCTCTCGGCAGTCGGTCATTGTAACAATTCTGATCAATAAAATTGAACGCTTATATAGGGCAGAGCTGGGATTGATAAAAATGTACTATATCTGAATCGACAGAATCAATCAACGCAGTGTGAGATAGAACACATCACCTTTTTCTACAAAGGTTGAAACAATTAGGCATAGCTTCAGTCGTAGAGCCAGAGCCAGTCCTGAACGTTGGGCGGTGCGGGTGCGGGGGCGGGGGGGGGCGGGTGGGGGCGCGCGCGGGCGTGGGCGGGGGCGGGGGCGGGGTCGGGGGCGGGGTCGGGGGCGGGGGCGAGCGGGGGCGCGGGGGCGGGGCGGTCAGCGGCGCAGCAGCGCGGGCAGGTCGGCGAAGGCGCAGGCGCCGAGCGCGGCGCGCGCCATGCGCCGCAGCAGCTCGCGCGAGTGCGACACGCACGCCTCCACCGGCGAGATCCACTGCATGCCCTGCGACTCTGCCCACGCCAACGAACGATCCTCACTCACCACGCAACGACCGGTTGGCTCTCTCGAGGAGGCCATTACCGATCCATCGAGGTGGCCACGCGCTGAGGGCGCCTGGTCTGTACCTCGATTATGGGTGACTCAGCTCGACGGCTCCCGAAGGAGTCTCGGCTTGGGCCGCTATTATTTTTATCACCGGTTTAGTAGTCAGCTCTCGCCTGACAACCGGCCTAAATGAGGGCACCTATTTGAGACCTTGCGGAACCCCCGTACGTAAAGATTATGCATTCGTCATTTAGTTGAAACGTCGTTTTGTATTTAACAACTTAGTTTCATACGATCGATGTCCTTTATAAATGCCATATGGTCAATCGAAGCCAAGGCTGAATAAAGTAATAAAACGTTTCGGGACAAAGCACGATCACTTAATACATACAAAAATGTACTTTTAAAAAAAAGTGAAAACGAGCTGGCGTTTCGGACATTTGCAACTCTCGTAGGGTTGCAGATGCGTTACCACCGTTTTAACAAACTGAGCCCCAGCTTACTCACCAGACGAAACGCAGAAGTGTAACTCCCACCTCACAGCAGGCGCGGTACCTACCCGAACGGACCTGCCATCCGTGCAACAGCGAGGGCTGTCGTGTCTACGGAAAATGTTCAGCTCGATCCATCGCACTCTGGACGTGGAGGACCTGTATATCGCGGCTACGCACCGAGGATGGCAGAGTTGAGCGCCTCGCAGACCGCCTCCCTGCGCACCGGCTCCAGCTGCCACCCCACGGGACTGTCCCACGGGTTGCTGTACGCCAGCAGACTGAACGCGTCCTGGGCACACAATTCCAAAGGAGAATGGAGCCATACATGATGGTGCCCAGCACCGGCTTGTTCTACCTCGCTTAGTCTACACAAAAAGCTGCACGCAATTCAATTTGATTCTTTGTTGGTATTTTTACTGGGTTGATTCTTTCTTTCACTTTCCCGCGTCTATGCGAGTGTGTTCTGTGTATGGGTCAGTAAGGCATCGAAGGATAATGAAGCTAGAAGGTTAGCACTGAAAATCAGCGCTGTGTTAGGGCCTCGACTTCCGGCATAGCATAATGCTGAGCTGCTAACCTAATTTACCGGAATAGGGCGTAGGATATTTTTGGTTTGCTAAAATTCTTTATCATTTGTTTCATATTTTAATTATGCATTCATTTTGCTTTACTGAATTATTTATAAGTATTTTTTTATTTCTTTTTTTTTTTTGTTAATTTTAGTTTTTTTTTTTTTCTCTTTTATTGTGTGCGTCCTTTTTTGGTAAATAAATGGATTTTCTTTCTTTCTTCTTTCTTACGCAGTCATTGTAGTACGCCCAAGATAAGTTCGAGAACCGAACCGTTTTAAGCGTAGCGTAATGAATAGTGGACCTGTCTCTAGCATCAGAGTGTGGGTTCGATCCCAACCACTGTTAGAATATTGTGAAGAATATTTCTTTTTTTCTAGTGTCTGGTTTGTGTGTCTATTATATGTATTTATTTACAAAATAAAATAAATAAAAATCTATAGAACAGGCTTCGCTTCGTGTAAGAGAAACACTGGATAAAAGTATGTATATCTCAGTGCTGGACAAAGGCCCCTTCCGTACAGAGGGTATGAGGGCATAGTCCACCACGCGACCCCGCTGTGGACTTCACGTTTCTTCGAAATATTGGGATCAGACAACGTTGATTTATTCATTTCGTCCCCGGGGGTGTTTCATCGGGTTCGAAGCTCACTTAAACATGTTAGGGTATGTGTAACCGACCTCGAGCATCGCCTTGTGGTAGAGGTCGTGGTGCAGCCGCTGGCTCATGGCGTAGAGCTCGCGGCCGAAGGCCAGCATGCGCTCCACGGAGGCGCGGGTGCAGCCCGCCGCGCCTGCACACGCCCCCAACGCTATCTGTCTCTGTCGCACACGCGCACACGCGCACACGCATGCACACGCGCGCACACTCGCGCTTACTACAGCTAAGGGAACTCGTTCATTGCTTCGTTCATTCATTCAATCGTTCGTTACTTCAATCTTTCCGATTACACAAATCGCATCCAACGCCTCGAAAACTTTGATGAGGTTAAAACTTTACACCCAACACACAATCGAGAAAAGCTAGAAAATGATTATGCGAGAAAGTCAAATAGCATTTTGAGAATCCGCCACATACATTTAAAAGCAACTAACGCCTATCTTAATAAGATTCAGCACAAGTAAAACAATTAAAAATTAAATCACAAACGTGTGCACCGAAGATCTCATCATAAATCAAACATAAATATATCAAGATAGCTGCCACAGAATGTATATTGTAATTAAATATCGATACATATGTAAAGTATATAAATAAGAAAGATATCACTCAATAGATACTACGTAGATACCCTAAACTTAATAAAAAAGCCATCATGCATCCGAAATGCAAACGGTTCATACAAAATAATACCTGATAAACCTTAACCTTTCTACTTCAAAGTAGTAATATGGACCAAAGTTTGGGGTACAGTATCTTAACTGTTATGAACTTTGGAAAATTTATATAATTAAGTTCATCCAGGGCAAAAAGAGGTTAGGATTTACTTTGTCCGTACCAAACTATATTCCGATGAAAACGTCATGCAAAACCGTCCCAGCGTAACCCATATACATGCATCCACCAACGATTCAAACTACACAACAATTTCAATACCAAACACAACTTCGATTGAGTGGAGAAGGGGATAGCGAGAGAGAGAGAGAGAAGAGAAAATAGAAACACATGGAAGTCCTTGGGGTCACGAAACCAAACGCAGCTCCACACAAACAAACTACTTACCTTATGAACAAGGCAAAATAGATTAATACAAACGATGTGGACGACTTACCTTGCGAGCTAATTGGAGGCTGGGGTCTATTGGATATACATTATGTCGTGGATGAAGTGCTGGATGATAAAAAGGAAACTGCGCGGGTTCAAAGAAGAATCTAGAATACATCTAGAGAGAGCCCTGAGAAGGCGTTAAGTACCAATTTGATAGAGATTTTGGGCCATAATGGTACTGAAGTGGGTGTCGATTTTCAGTGAGATTGTTGGTGTCATTACTTGGACGTCCTGGACGTTTTATTTTCTGAAAATGACTCTATATAGAGTCTAGATATTTTGCTAGAAACTAAGAAAAAACTGTAGACTGAGGAGACAATTAAACGGAAATGAGGAAATGTGGTGAGAAGCAGAGAAACGTAGAAGAGAAAGCCTATCCTAGACAAGATATGAATGGGGTGATGACGAGGTCAAATGCATTTCTTTTAGCCGACTGTAACGTGTCGCAACCGTGCCGCGTCCGTGACGCATCCGATTTAATTTTACATCTCTTTCCATTTTTAATATAAGATTTTCATTGTAAAGAGCCTGAAATAAATTGGTAATTATATTCATTTCGCTCTAATGTTATTAACATTGAGACCAGGAAGGTTTGTTGTGAAGAACAGATTACTGAATAAGTCAGGGAGGTGTGCGTTGATTAGTGAAGGCGAAAGACTCGGATGAGGGTTCGCATTGAATTGAGAAAAGTCAATAAAAATGGGTGCGACAAGCAAACGGCACGAGAGCGTCACATGAACGACATGGGAGCGACACGGACGCGGCACGGGAGCGACACGGGGCGGGCGGGAGTCGGCCCTTACGCACCTGTGCTGGGCAGCAGCGCGGCCACGCTGGCCGTCACGCTGGGCATGCCCTTCACCAGCGGCAGGTCGCCACCTACAACCAGCGCCCACCACCGCTCACCACCGCTCACCGCCGCTCACCACCCACCGCACGCCATTCGACCTCCGTGCCGTGTGCACAATTCGAGAGGATTTCGCGACACCCCGTACGTTTGAGGGTAGCCGAAGAATTTCCCTTCGCAACGAGGAAACCAAGTCAACTGTAGCCAGTTGAAACCGCGCACTCGGCACGGCCGGATGGCGTCCAGTGGGGCCCTTTGAGCGGAGCGCTTGAAGCGAAACCAAACGAGAACAAGCCTCGGATCGCGAAGAACCGCGAACGGGTGAATGACGTGGCGCCGTCGAAACCGACCCTAATTAGCCATGCAGCCTTTTCTAGTCCTACTGCTAATCTAAAGTTAAACTCCGCTTAAACTTTACTCGTTAGATCGATACTGAACGTTAGTTAAACGACATAGCGACTACGCCAGCATACAGACGTACGTTAAATCGAAGCAGAGATTTGTTAAATAATCTAACTACTACTATTTTGTCAGTTCCATTAGAACTACTCTTATTAACATTACCTCTACTTATTAATTCTATAAAGGCATCAATGTGTCCTGTGAATTCCTATGTTCATATTTATGATAATACAGTACAGTATAGTATAAAGTTTATTCTTATATAATATTTTGAAATCATATATTAGTCGTATATTTAATTATTTCCCCATACTTGTATGTATCATTTTGAAATATTAATGTATAAATTATCAAATTTCATGCAAAACTAAAAAGCACCAAGCGAATAAAATGGTTTAACAATGGAAAATGAAAATGTCATAGTGATATACATATATTAACGTATTGAGAATAAAAAAAAGGACATGAATCATGGAGTGCAACTAAAATTAATAAAAATAATTACACTAAATATTTACAATGTAATTATATTGGCTCTAATAAGTTTATAAATAATCAATAATAATTTTTATATAACATATTTATGTTCAAAAGCCCAAAAAAGGAAATCCTATCACAAATTCTAACAACATACATACATACTAACGCGTACAGCTCATATATTTATAGATATAAATATATATAAATCGATCAAAACAATTTATAATTTTATCGACTTATTGTTCACCATTCATCCCCACTCCAAACAAACTTAACCAGAAAGCTGTTTGTACATCGGAGCTTTTTACAATGACGAAATAGGATACCGAGCTTTGTATAGCTTTTGCATTTTGCGCTTCAATGGCAAGTGTATCAGTCGAAGGTTTGTGGGGTTCTAGATTCGTACCTGCGGCCATGTCCACGTCCCCGTCCTTGGCCCCTCCGCCGCCGCCCGCTCCGCTCGCGCCTATGACGTGGACCGTATATAAAGTTGGCTTTTTTGAAGCCCTTACATTTGTTTATGTTTGCAAAGCAGCCTGACACAACATCTAGTATTTTATTTGGTTGCTTTAGTGTTTCATCTTCCTTTTTAACTTTAAAAAAATTGGGAATTATTACCCATAAACAATATGATTTGAGATCTTACAACATATGGTAAATCATTCATATAAACTAAAAATAGATGTGGACCCAGGATCGATCCCCGAGGAACACCAATTTGTACTATTGACATCTGATAGCAAATATACTATCTACCATGGGTACGATATTAGGAAACAAAGTCAATGACAGGCTTGCTTCAGGATACCTGCACGTCGAAGACCGTTTCAAGTTTCAATAGATATAGTAGTAGATACTTAGTGCCTTAGTGGGATTCGTGCCGGTCCAGTGCGGTCGAACAGACGGAACAGACGGAATAGACCGCGTGTATGGTTCGGTTCTCTCACCATTGGTGTGGGGCTGGCCGTTGGCGCGCGCCGTGTGCGAGATGACGGAGGTGGCCACGCCGTTGGCCCCCGCCGCCCCCGCCCCCCCGCCGCCCCCGCCGCCCCCTCGCCCCCCTCGCCCCCCTCGCCCCCCTCCTCCGCGTCGCCGCACACCTGCAACGCGCCACGAACGCCTGAACTTCGCCTGCAAGGGCTGCTGGTTGTGGCTCAACCATCCATTGTCAAATCGGCCAATTGAACAGAGTACGGTGGTAGGGCCACGCACCCGCCTCGG
Source organism: Iphiclides podalirius (assembly GCA_933534255.1). Classification (NCBI taxonomy): domain Eukaryota; kingdom Metazoa; phylum Arthropoda; class Insecta; order Lepidoptera; family Papilionidae; genus Iphiclides; species Iphiclides podalirius. Next base: position 13,879,416 of record OW152826.1, read on the forward strand.
CTGTTGCACGAATGGGCAGGCTCGTCCGGGTAATTACCATGACCTCGTAGAAGACAGGCGTAAAGTGGAAGTGTAATACTTTCGCGTTTCGTCTGATGAGTGAGGTGGCCGGAGCCCAATTTCCAAAAAGGTTGTCAACGCATCTGCATGCCCTCGGCTGTAGCAGATGTCCATGGGCGGCGGTATTCACTTAACATCAGGGGAACCGTCTGCTCGTTTAGAAACTTTTAACATATAAAAAAAAAACTTCTTCACGAGGAACTGCGGCAGGGCCACGCTCGAGCTTGGTTACATGAGGTAATTGTGGATGTACACGAGCGGTGGTCGATTCGTTGCCGAGGACGAAACACAATGTGTCAGTCAGAGTACCTCCGAGTCGGTGCCGTTGACCATCTCGACGAACTGGCGACACTTGAGCAGGAAGAGCAGCTCGAAGTCCCTCTCCAGCAGGCCGGGGTAGGCGCGCCGCGTCGCCTCCACCGCCTCGCCGATGCGCCCCGCCAGCACCAGCTTCGATATCCCTGAGGGTGCAGCCGCACTGCAGCTCAGAACCGGCTCGGATTGGATCTCATATTGGTGGTATCGGTGCCACCCAATTAAATACATCCATTAAACCAGTTAAACAAAACAATACATCGAAAACCAAGACGTTTGGAAAAAAGCCTATTAGTTTTGCATTTGAATACACCTGGACACGACTAGATTTAAGACTGACCTTGTGATAAATTGACAAGAAATAAATCTTGCCTTCAACTTTAGAGATCGCTTTCAAATGGCTTACTATCGGTAGCAGACCAACGGTGAATCACGATCAATCTATCGATCGATTATGATGCCACAGTTCTATACCCAGCAATTGTCATTTAGTTCATTGACTAAGTCACCTTTGGCATCGACTCACTTTGTCTATTCTTAATGGACGCTATGTCTTCGTCTATGGGCTGGCCCGTCGCGCGGGAGAAGGCCTGCGCTGTGCTGCAGTAGCCGTGGTGCACCAGGTACGTAGATACCATCCTGAAATCGAAAGTTGTCTACTGAACATCTCGTAAAAAAGTCACGCTCCATGATGATACATAAATATGCTCATGTGATGCATAAAATAAAACACAATGAATAAAATATTTGTGGGATCATTACACGCTGACACATAGTAGAACATATGTATGTGTACTACTCTGTATATACTGTGCTAACAACTATTTGTGGACCACATAATTTATTCGATGTGGGAATCGAACCCAGACGCCGAAGCCCATTTTTCCTTTTTACTCCTATTTTTGTTCTTTACACTTGACTTCTTTAAAAAGAGCCGGCGGCCCTAGCGGTAGGGGCGAGGGGGTGTGCCCGTACCTGTGCAACACCTGCTGCCACTGGCCCTGCGAGTCGGGCAGGGGGAACTCGTCTATGGCCACCCGCGTGCGCGCGCGCAGCTCCCTGAGCATGTCCTCCACGTCGAACACGAACGGCGCCTGGCCGAAGTTCGCATCCACCACCTCGCCGGGCGTCTGCAGCCCCACCGTCGGGTACAGATTCGGCTGCGGACGGTCGTCTACCCTTATAGTACGATTGAAAGGCGACAACAATCCATAATGGAGGGGCCGAGCACTATTCTGGACGTTGGTGCATCATAACTTTAATTCGTCCCGGGCCTTTGAAACGCAATAGTCCGAAAGCGAACGACAAGTGAGCATTCTGCACGTTGATGTATCTTAACAAAGTTATTGATGGCACCCGTTAATTAAAACATAGCCGTTATCCGGCTACAAGGACCAGTAAACAATAGATTCAAAATGTGAACATGATTGTGTTTTAGTCAACTATTCTGATCGTCAAATACACAAAGTGGCAAATCAAAGTTTACCCAAAAATCCATCAGTTATGTCTTAACAGTATCAGAATTAAAGAACTGATTTCAGTCTCAAGCAATAAAGTAGATAATAAATGTAAGTAAAGTGAAATTATCCACTATGCTAATTGGATTCGATTAAGTTCGAGTCACTTCTATTTCGCCAGAGGTTGTGGGTTCGATCCCCACTACTGGAAAGATATTATTTTTAAACATTTTTTTTCTAGTATCTATTTGTTCAAATTAATAGAAGCTTTGCTTAGTTTGGGACGGTAGATAATGTTGCTTGAAAATGTGTCCAGAAATATTTATTAAAACTATTTAATTATTATATGTATCTCACCGGTAGTCCCCTGAACGCGATGCCGAGATGGTGTCCGTTCTTCGTGTAGAAGCACGTGTTGTCCACGAGGTTGACGCCGCAGCCGATGACGTCGCCCGTGGTGAAGGTTGGCCCGTACGGCTGGCCGGTGCCAGAGGAGCAGAACGAGTGGCCGTCGTCGCCGTGGTAGCCGTACGAGTGCTTGTCCCAACCTGAACGGGATCACTGCCGTTTTAAAATCACTCCTTAGGCGTTTGCTGAGGGCACCTTAGTTGCTAGCAGGCGGGACTTTATTCGTTGCTAAAGTTATGTTGAAACAATATATGAATTTATTCCCTTAAAAAACTTAAACGCTTATAACGATTCTTTGATGGACCATTAAACTTTTACAAAATCATTTTTTTTTTGTAAGAAGATGGCAAGCGAGCTGGCGCTTCAAATGATGTTAAGTGATAACCATCGCCCGTAGAGTTGCAGATGCGTTGCCAACTTTTAGTTAATTGGGCCCCGGCTACCTCACTCACCAGACGACTCTCCCGCGCCGATCTTCTGTGAGGTCGTAGCACTTAACCGGACGGACCTGCCCATTCGTGCAACAGCGAAAACTGTTGCGTGGCCCTAACACAGTATGTTGACGTTTTTTATAATGCTATTGCTCAGTTTAGATTCGAAGAAGGAATGTCTATTCTTCGACATAACATCTGTCTGTCAAAGTCGGCTCGAGTGATTCTCGAGGGGTTTCCATCGAGCCACGCTCCCCAACTTACCGGGCAAGCGGTTCATGTTGACGCCGTGGGCGGACAGCCCGATGCCCATGTAGCCATCCCTGCCCTTGGACACGATGCGCACCTCGAAGTAGTACAGGCCGCACGCCGCCGGTATGGGGTGGGTGGCGCGCACGCTCGCCGCGTCCTTGTGAGTCTTGCCGTGACCTGCGGCCCAACGGGATAAGTCAGGGCTGTCCACTAGTCTGTGTCTAATCTGACTACCTTTTTTTACTTCGAATCTGCACTTACCAGTTGTAAGTAATGACGTTACAACATACGCTTTTAAAATGCAATCCTTATTCGTTTTACCGTAAACTGAAGACACAGGGTTGAGTCAGGCGACCTGCCTTGTGTCTCGCTACCGTGACGCGTGTTGGTGTTATTGTGTGTAAACGATTTGTGTTTCTATTCTATTCTATTCTATGCGTAGCGACCTTTTAATAAAGTGGGCCCCGGCTACCTCACTTACCAGACGAAAGGCAGAAGTATAACATTTCCTCTTCACACCGGTCGTCTGTGAGGTCGTGGTACTCACCCGGACGGACCTACCCATTCGTGCAACGGCGAAAGCTGTTGCTTGGCCCTACCACAGATAAAAGGAGGGCACGAACATTTTAGTCGAATTCATAACAGCATTACACAAACTATTTCACTGCCCAGACCATGCTACATGAACACAGTGCCTCGCGAAAACTAAAACAATTTGCATTTCAATTTAATATATAAAACGTAAGATTCTTTACAAGACCGATTCATAGCGATAATGGCTGGAATGGTTTCATATATTTATATACAGGTATATATTATATTTTATGTACTAATTTACAAAATAAAAGCATGCTATACTTAATATAACTTATCACCTACCTAGTACACTTAGTACAAGCTTTGCTTAGTTTTGTATTAATAGTATGGTAATGATTAGGAGAATCCATTTCAAGCCGAAAAAGATCCCTATAAAATGCAAGTTTCTATGTCTTTGGCCCACTGTGCGCCGTCGGCGCCCGTAGTGGGGCGCGCCCGTTGAAACAATGGACGATCGGGCAGAAACACTCACACATCGCTCGGGTTAACGAACCGGCACGTGTCCAGTCCCACAACTGCGCAGTACGCGACGAGATAAACGTGCACGACTTGGTCTGAATCACTACGACCGCGCGGCCTCAGTGGCCACGACCACGAGATGAGCCGTACATGCTTGGCCAAGTTTCGAATCACGCTGAGAAGTTTTCGCGATGCGTTTAAGTCTTTATCGTTTTGCAGTAAGCCAAGACGTGGTATTTGTTTGAATCGTCACTAATCTTCACCAGGGGTTTTAAATAAATTACATTATTATACTGGAGCCAATTTTAGGGTTTCGTACCCAAAGGGTAAAACGGGACCTAATTACTAAGACTGCGCTGTCTGTCTGTCCGTCGTTCATCAGGATGTAACTCATGAACCGCGTTAGTTAGAAAGTTGAAATTTTGTCAGATGATCTATTTCTCGTTTTTATACGGAACCTTTCGTGCGCGAGCCCGACTCGCGCTTGTTTAGTTTAGCTCTTTCGATCAAGAGGAATAAATAAATCTGCAAAGCGGGCGCGTTAGGTAAGAATGGAGATGATTTTAAGCACTTTACGCAATTTTCACGTTATATTTAACTTTGTGTATTCTCAACGGTTCAGGTGCTATAGTAACCGTGGTCAGGGGGGGGGGGGGGGATAGAGTACTGTCCGCTCTTAACACTTTGTGTAAATAATAAAACAATATTGAGTCCCAAAAAAAATAAGTTTTGAGATCTTTACAATATATTCACCAGGTTGTATTTAATTCTTATTGACAAGGCTTTACTTCAAAAAGAAGAGCATTCGATGTCCAGTTGTTGCGAATGTTTCGCTAGTTGCGATTCGTCCAAGAGTAAATAATTAGGAGTAATAAATAATCAAGGTACACACTATTTAAAAACACTCTGTCACGTTACGCGCAACAAATAGTAAGCAAATCCGACCAAAATACAATAAAGAGACCGCCAAGAAGCAGACCAGACCGTGATAGATATAATGAATTGAAGTAAATACAGATTTCAAATGCGACAACCGAATTTCGTTATCTGACCTTGACTCTCGCGGCGGATACCCCACTTGACCTCAGATAAATCTTAGCCTATTAGCAAAACTATCAGGCTAACGTCTGTTTGATCCACTACGATTTAATAGAGTCGTATTATCTCTTTTCTTTATTTATCTTATTTCTTTTCACTACGTTTTACTCAATACCCCAATGGTGTACCTCAAAACTCATTGAATGTACTTTGGCAACTACTGGACCAAATTCGTGCGAGAAATTATGCAGGAGAAAAAAAATTATAATAAAAGAAGCCACTAAGGTAGTTAATTAAAGTATCACTAAATAAGACACCACCAACAAATAATTGCTCTCACACTTAATTAGGTATAAAGAGAGCCCATGCCCCAAAGATAACGAGACGTAGCTTTAGGCGTGTGTACATAAAAAAATAGTTGAGTAAATAGAACGCCGACAAAAAATTATTTCTTTATTTTATTTTTTTAAATATGTTTGTGTGGTTATGACCACACGATAGAAGAAAAAACTTCAAATTTTCCATTTTAAAAGACATTTTTTGTATTGAGTTTATTACACAAAAAGTAACTAACTGTCCGAACGTCCTTGGCGGATAGGAAACCTGGTTGAGGAATGGGGATGATTGTACACTATTCGGTGCGTTACGACCCGAGCGTGACGGGAAATTTTCGTACATTCGTCTTAGATATAATGTTCCCTTCAAAAACATAATTCTATAGGAGTGAATAAAACAATTGTATCGAAAAAAAAATGGAAAAAGAAAGCAAGTATTTACAATATACGAGTCCCACATTTACGACTGCGGAATCGTGGTCACCCTACGACCACGTGTCAAGGCCCAGGTCATGAATGGCAGCGGGCCGAATCCATTCGGCGGAGGCGTGCTACTGAAAAATATTTGTAAATAGCCGCCACCGCGGGGCAATAACAGCATCGAATTATTTACGAGGCAATCATTGCGCACAAACATCGAGTCTAAAAAGAGGGACTGAAATCTACACACGGGTGCACCGCGCTCCCTGAAAAATGTGGACAGAAAAACAGTCAAACACCTACTTCTAGGTAACCGTAATGTATTGTTCGTGAATTGTAATTTTCACACAGCTCTCCGTTGTGTAAACTCAAAAAAAAATCTTAAAACACAGAGTTTCGAATATTTTGGAGTTGGAAACCATGCACCAGTTATCGTTAACCAGACCTAACATCAACTTTTTAAAATCTCATAGATTTTAATCAGATCACTGGTTGTGGCGGGCCCAGTAGGGCGTCAACAATCATCGGAGCTAAAGTTCGAATACCCAGTTTCACTGATGCGTTTTCATTCTGAAAATCTAAAACGCACGTACCCCTTTATAGACACCCTATTTAGATTCTAGTGAAGTCAAGAAATCGCCATCATATCCCGGAACGAAACAGTCCCTTAATCATAAAAATCATCTAATAAGTCGTGCGAGAAACGGTGCGCGGGCGGAGGCAAAATGGCGGAGGTGGGGACAGAATTAGCGCCAATAAGTTCGTTGCCCTCCCGCACCTGCCACTGTGTGCTGGAAAGCGTGTTGCAACGCATGCAACTTTACAGGAGCCCAACAGGGATCGCCTAGGGTGGCCATAAAGTTCCTACAGGGCCTGCCATGACCTTACCTTATGGCAGCCGACATAGTCGCAATTAGTATTATCACTCGGAACACTTTCTGATACAATACGTAATTGAAGTACACTATTCTGAAGGACCTTGACGAGGTGATAGTGATTTTTCACCTTACATATTGATTTTACATAAGAGAGCAATCGCCTGTTGTGATCCTAATAAAGATATAATTTCTCCCGCGTAGCACCAAAAAAAAATATTAATGACATTCTAGGCTTATTCTGAAAATGATGATTTTTACTGCATCGTGCCAACTACGCTGAGCTTGTATTAAGGCCATTAAACTCTTCACTACCAAAAAAACTTTTCATATTTTCCAAAAATATGGCAAACAATTTTCCTCTTCAGATGACAAAGAATGAACCAAACCTGACACCAGTGTGTTCTGAAATATCACAGAAACTATATTTTATGACAGGCGTTTATAGAAATTAAAATTTAACAAAGGAAAATTCTCTGCAGACAATCCTAAGAAGCGAATAAGTGATGGTGCCTACAGCCATATGAGTCAGATGATTGTTCCGTGAGTTTATCGAGTCCATTTGCCTTTCGAAATCAAGCGTTCAAGGGAATAAAGCAGACTGTTTTTATCATAAACTAGCCAGTTCCACTATAAGCTAACCCGGTGCTATATTAGTAAATAGTAATACACTAGCTTAGTAGAAACATATTCGCCTCTGCCGTCTAAAGAATCAAATGAACTCGAAACTAACGACGTGTTCTAGTTTCTGGAATATCAGATACGAAGTTAATACTGATCAGTAGCGCATACCGTGGTATTAACAAACATCGGACACAATTTTACATTACTATTAACATACATAAATATTTATAGTTTAAAAAAGCTAATACTGTGTAAACGAGATCCTGGAGTGTTAACAACCAATTTGAAGATCGGAGAGTCACGTACAATCACCGCTATTCTGTTATAACGGCATATGTGTCGCCTAGAAACTTAATGGCTTCAACGACTCCGTCGATTTTAATATTCGGAAAACGATTCCGGTAGAAGAACAACTATCAAACCATAAACAAATATCAAAATCCACTTTAAACAGATATATTAATGTTAGCATACAGCTATTGTGTTATAATTAACACACTAACGCAGACTTCGATGCAGGCAGGGGGGAAACAAAGTAAATTCTACAATTGCGCATTCATAGAGTTAAACACCACGCCGTAAATATATAGTGCATATATAAATCACATAACATTTACACAGAAATGGAATGGAACAAAGCGAACTCTCGAAGAATCCCTTCATTGGTTTGAATCGGGGCTATGGCGTAATGACTCCAACATTTTCAATGCACATGCTACTATCGCGAAATGTATAACAATCGAACATAATCGAGCTGAAGCATTCTCGGCTAAGCATAAGGTGAAAGAAAAAAGTTAATTAAAGTTGATAAAATACATTAAATAGACACTGACGCCGTTTCCAAAACGCGGATTATCGTAGAAATTAACTAATCAGCTTTCAAATATCATCAAACTGGGCGTGACGCTGTAGTGTTCGAAACCCTTGGGAGTTTTAAAAAATAAAAGGCGATAGCATCTGTAAAATTGTTTTATTTAACCACTAACGGAACCTACAGACGTTGTACTGTATGCACGTTGCTGCAAATCCGACACAACTTACAAATAAAATATTAAATAAGAACAATATTTTGTAATTGAAAGAAGATTTGAAACATACACACGCACAGAATAATTATATATATGAACATAATTAAAAACAAGCTAAGATCTGTACTGGCCCATATATTTTACTAGCGACCCGCCCTGACTTCGCATGGGTGCAATGCCGATACTATATACTCTACTATATTATGCATCCCGCAGTATAGTATACCGCATCGAGATCCGTTGCGTAGTTTTAAAGATCTAAGCATACATAGGGACAGACAGACAGCGGGACGACTTTGTTTTACTTAAGATTAACTTAACTCAAATTATAATTACATGTGTATCCCAGAACAAATAGAAAACTTCATGCTTCAAGGAACACAACGCATCTACCATTCAGTCAGCGACTCGGCGAGGGAAGGTCTTAGATTTAAAAAATCCCATCCACCATAGATTCAACATAGATTCTGATCAAAATTAATGTACTAATATATCACAATCTGAAAGTACTCAAAAAAGACTGGGTATCGCAAAATGGTAATTGATCATTTAGCCGTAGGTGCCTTTCATTTTAATTAATTTAATTATAGCCTTTAATTTCTTGCATTATCCATCATTTGCAATTTTTTTTTTTACTTCTATCCTTCGTCCGTAAAAACCCCAGATTGGGTGAAGGCCTCCTCCTCTGAATTTCCAGTTACCTTAACAAAATGACGAAACGGAGGGGTCGGGGAAATCACAATTCCATGCATACGTGCCTTTCTACAGAGAGATTCGGGCATAGTCCAGCAGAAAATCACACTTCGACTGTTTTGAACTAGTGGTTAGTCCACTAATTCAAGACTAGAAAGTTTCTTTATCAAATAACAAGAAATATCTGTACAGGATTTTTTGATTCAAGCTTAATACAAGAGTAGTGGCGACTGGCACATGTTGTAGGTACTCGTATTGTGTTAGTCATAAACTATCAGACTACTGAAAGAACTGGTGCGTTGAACAGAAAAGTCTACGGCGACCACCACAGACAACGTGTCACACCAAAGAAAACGAATACGATGGTGCAATCGTCAAACATTCAAACATGACGACAACACAGATACGTGGAAGAAACGTCAAGCACGAAAACGTCACGAACACGGCCGATAATCAATTAAAGGTTGTCGCTTCGTAGACCGTTCTGTCATTACAGTGTGCAGTTACAACTAAAACAACGGTTATAATATTAGCACCTAATAGGAAATAGATGTGAAACAGGAAAACAAGAAACATAAAGGAAAATTAAGGTAATAAAAACAATGCTCAAGTGTCAATGGCGCCTGAGGATCGTTTTTAATACGGTTTTTAACAAAAACAACTAATTGCCAACAAACAGAGCATCTCGTATACTAACGGGAAAGTCCGCAAACCGCGACGTTTCGCATACAACGACTTATAAATCAACCCGCCAATTTACCGTACGCATTACAATAAAAACACACGCAACGTTCCTACGGGAAACGCAACCGGGCGGCGTTTAGCACACCGTGGAGGGAATGCAACTGGTTTGCGGTGGCCTGTTTGTTCACAAGACGCTAGGCGAGCGAGCAAATGTGTTTTGTGTTGACGTACGATACATCCAGAGGCGCAAGTGGAGGTAGGGCAGGTGGGGTCGTCGGCCCGGGCCCTGCGTGCCACCTTACAACAGATAGAGAAAAAAACATCCATTTAACAGTTGCGGCCGTCGAGCCCCAATACACCACTCACGCGTCTGGCTGCCCGGCGGTGTGCTCTTCGAACGGCCACGTGAGCCCTTGGCTCCAAGCTCTGGGCTCTACAACGCTGCACACTGTTAAGAAAACAAGTCATGCTACGACCCTCTGAACCGGCGCACGAGCGAGAGCATGGTGGTGCTATGGAGCCGAAATTTCAAGAAAGTTACGAACTAGGCTAATCTAGCAACTATTAATACTACGCGGGAAGCCGTAAACTATATCTGCGATATCACTATGTTATTCAAATATAGGACAAATAGCGATTGTCTGTACGTACGCGAACCCTATCTTGGTCACCCTAATCTTTGAACTTTGCAATTGTAATAATTATTAAAGCTGCATTACGGTAATAAAAGAGTAAAATTACAACAACCGTTATTGAATACTTAGGAAATCATTAAAATTGTGAATTTAAACGGAGGCCAATCATAAAGCAATAATTATTACGTAATAACAAATGATACCATATATAAGTTAATTGTAGGAGGTATTGAGTTACAGTCATTGAATACAGTTTTTAAAGCAGATTAAAAGTACACGCGAGACTTGTAGCATCGTGACGAAGTTGGGAAGGTCTCTCCTCAAAATAAAGACAAAGTGCTTCTGAATACTACATTGATTAAAAAAACACACTTTGCTAAACGCATTTAAGTAAAAATGGCAGCAAAATAAAACAAGCACCAGTGGCAAATGTTCGGAAGAAAGCAAATGAGATGCAAAGCTTCCTCAGGGCAAAGAGAATTAAAACTTAGCTGACTAAAAGAATCATGGGCTGGATTCATTCACACCGTCTGCAACGTATATATTTTTAAATTATTAATTTTAATCGATAATAGCAATTTTATGACACCGCCCATGGTAATTCATTCATCTCATCAATTTCATTCAAATAAATATCACTTTAAATGACGAAGGAAAACTCTATGGCATACTAGTTCTTTTGTATATTGTTTTTTAATACTTTGGCTCCAGTGATGTTTTAATTTATATGACGCATGTCCATACTGCGCAGCGTTTAAAAATTGTTCCGCTATACATAATATGAAATATATAAGTGAATGTGACAGATAATGTGAAATATTATACGGAAATAGATAGAGACTAGATAATGACGAATCCATTTTTGTTCTTTATTTGAAGAAGAAAACTTTTATGGGTTACAAATTGCATGAATTTTGTGAATTTTCAAGTTTTGCTGTGGGAGTACTTTATTTTAAACAAGAAAAGACGGGCAATCGATATAGTACAGATATTGCTACAACTTTATGAAACGTTGTATATGAACGATTAAATGCCGCATAATTGCAACGTAGATAACGCATTTGGAGTTAATGCAATTTGATGCGATGCGGAAGGGAGCGCCCCCCGACCTTAAGGGTGACCACAAGCTATGCATTACTGTGGGCATGGAAATACTTATATATTTTTCAAATTAAAGCAATGGTTTATTTAAATAACGGAACATCTGGCACATCAACTTGAGCATGAGATATTTCTCTGTTTTTCTTCTATCTATAATATTATCTTAGACTATATTGTACGGCCGCTCGCTTTAACCGGCGCCTTAAAAGCCCGGTGCCAGAACCAATGAAATTGTTATGTTAAGTGTTGACTTATCACGTGCAGCAGTGAAGTAAAGATCGTGAGGGAACCTGCATATTTTAAAAGTAATAAAAAAGAAAAATATATTTGTAGATAAATAAAAAAGAAAAATATATTTGAAGATATGTAAAGTAACTTAAGAATAAGACGCAAAGGTGGTTGAAATTGATCTATGTAAAGCCCATTTTGCTATTATTTTTTTGTTATTTCGATAAATGTTGGCATAATCTGTAGGACATACAGTGGGACATGTATCGACTATTTCTTCACTTTACTTTTAGCTGGTATATAAAGAATTACCCGCATACGGAAATTTGCAGGGGCCAGTTAATCAAATCGGATAACTCTTGGTGAAATATAACACATAGAGTTGTATCATAGAGTTGTTTGGATCCCGGCGAATGGGGGTTTCGGATTATTTTAGAAATAGTAAAAAAGAGCTCTTAGATCTCTCATAGTAAATAGTTGCGCTATCATAGATGGCGTGGAAGTGTAGCTATCAGTTTAAGCTATATTTAAATCATAATTTAATCATGGAAACAGAACTCTGAATTAAAAAAATAAGAAGAAATGCGAATTAGATTAATGCCTACTCGAAATTAACTCGTTCGTGGCAGTTCTTGGACAGTCGCCAGGCCGCGATGTGTTGGTAAACAGTCTAATGGGTTAATACTCGAATAAGACGCGTCGGAAGAGAAATAGATAGTAATTCCATTGACCAGAAGACCGTTTTGATTAGACTGTCCCAACAGATATCGCGATAAAGTTAAACAACTATTTTCAAAACCTTGTTTTAAATCTTTTGATTTCCTTTAAACGGAACGAAATAAATCAACTCCACTCACAATAAATTCGGTTACAAATACAAAATTAACGATAAGATGAGTTTTATTAATGGAGTTATATCGATAATTAACTGAGCCATTGATTGTCTTTCTATTCATTATTTAAGTGCATTTGTTTGAAATGTATAAGAACTATAAAACTGCAAATAAATATACACTATAAACAGATGTTTTTTTTTAAGCTTCAAGCCAATAAACCAGTCCAATAATATATTATTAAAACAAATCGGAGCCCAAACCATTTACAATGGCAATTTACGTGTCAATGACTTGTATGACACTGTAAATTTGAGGTTGCTTTTTTTTTTGCGGTTCAGTTGCCAGATATAATGTCAATACACTATTACCATTAAATCACGACCAGTTGAAAGTTAACTTAAACTGACAACTGATTGAATCCTTACTAGTGCTGAGCGATTGGCTATCGACAGCCAGTCATTTGCATTGAATATTTCGCAGCGCCTCACGCCTACCATCGGATAATGTCGATGCCTAATTCAAAACAAAGAAGCATAAACATCGCACTCCGCGCTGGTAATACCTAGAACAAACTTAAGTATATATGACGATCCCATTGGCGTGGGGTAGTGTACCTGCCTCTTGCGCCAGAGGCTGTGGGTTCGATCCCCACCTGTGTCTGGGTGTTTATATATGTATAATATGAACAAAAGAAAATTATGTTTAAGTATATTTATAAGTTTTCTAATACTCATAGTACTTAGTTTGGAACTAGAGAACGTTGTGTAAAAAATGTGTCCTAAAATATTTGTAAAAAAATATTTATATCTCTAGATACTGCTATAGGGTCTTATTCGCGCCGAGAAATTGTCGCGTCTATTATATCTTTCGAATGTGATATATATTATGTTTACCTCTTTCAAATATGAACTAAAGCAGGAAACACTATGCATTAGGGTGGTAAAGGCTTTTCATAATGGGGTAGATGTTCGAGTATTGCGTGAGCAATTACCAAGTACAAAGTGCAAATACCAAGCCAAGTGTGGGGGAGTTGTAGCCTGTTTAAATGCTACTTCAACGCCCCTGCAGCACAGTGCTCATAAGCTGTTCCGTAATTACTTTAAGTACATTGAAAATATTTCCTTTGTATTACAGGATTATTTTATCCTACATTACTGGTTTAATGTAATAAAAATTTCTTCGACGCACTCACCTCGATACAGGAGTTAATTCGTAAAGAAAGATACGTCTAATTGTAATATATGGCAAAGTAATAGGTCTTAAATTTGTAAAGTCCCGTATGTTCTACCATTTCTGGTGTACGTATATTACATATCATACTCGTAGCTAAGAAAATAAAATTTAGTTAAATTTATTTAAAAAAGTTGGTTTATAAAATTGTCTTAAAGATAATCACTTGTGGATTAATACCATTTAATTTAATTACAATTAAACAAACTCCGCTTAAACAACTTCATTTTTTTTTCTATTTGGCAATTTATCATAAACCCTAATAGCCATGCAATAGTACGACGGTGGGGCATGTGTAATTTGTTGGAGGAACTACCATTACGATTGTTGAAATTACCTTTAAAGATGATCCGATGTACAGGAGCGAATAGTGAATGAGAGAATGAGCGAAGAGAATCAACTACTTTTTAACGGCGATACCCTAATAATATTTTACATGCATAGCATGAAACAATGAACATGTCAAACAAACTTTGCATTAGACAATTGCGAGATAACACAAAGGTGGGCAGAAAACGGAAAATACGTGAGATAGAACAAACTGCTACTCCTCAAGGTTGAACGCCAACGCTAGTATCGGAATTCACGACCTCAAGTCCGGAGTAGCGTTAAGGCCCATTTACAGGATGCCATTTTCTTGTACATACAAGAGCAATAATTGAATGCAATAAATTGCGCGCAATAATTTGTTAGACCATTTGTTGTTTAGACCATGCAACTCATTTATTGCTTCAATTTAATTGTATACAACAAGCAAGAAACTTGCACCGTGTAAATGGGTCTTTACAGAGTACATTGTCACAGGACATGCGATTACTAAGGTGGGGAACGCCTCCGCTATGATGAGGATTTCTTGACGACTCGTAAATTGTTGAGAAACAAAATAAATACGTTTGTTAACCTACTCATAGCATAATCGCCTTGGTCTCGATGATATTACAAATACTGGAGATGACACTTTCGCGTCAAAAATGAGGCACTCGAATTATGACGATTGTTGTAATTGATTAGTCTGCTATCTCTTTCTGTATCATTCGTTCTATATCAGCTGTCCCATTAACTTATGTATGTCATATAATAATTAAACATTTTTTTAAAGCCGCGCTATATGGACTTTCATCGTCTTTATTATTCATCATTGCTTGATCGTACTGACCATCGCAGTGTAAGACAACCCCCCACTCGATGGAGTGACGACTTGTGCAAATTTGCGGGAAGCAGATGGCTCAGGATCGGGCTTCGTGGCAGTCTATGGGGGAGGCCTTTGTTCAGCAGTGGACTCAAACATGCCGAAATGATGATGATGATTGATTGGTCTATTAAGGCAGTTTGTAATTTAACTTAGCTTACGTAGGCTCATAGTTTATGGTTAGATAATTTTACAACTATATATCCGGCTCGAACCACCATAAAACAAACCACAAGTAAATACGAAACAGGTAAATAACAACTATATCATAAGTCGTTTTTTTCTTGTTACTTACATTATTTGGGTAATGTGTCAACAATAGCGCCCAGTCGACTCACCTACACGCTGATGGTAATTAAAATTTGCAAAAAAAATCGAGAAAAACCTAGATGATATCATAAAAGTGTAAGAAAAGAAAACATTTATCTCTTTATATTTTCATCGAGATGATTATCGATGGATGGATCGCGTGAAAAACTTCATCAGTACGTTCATTACACGTAGACGTGATTTAAATTTTTTCATGTACTATAAGCATTATTATGAATCGCAACAACTAGGTCATGCGAACGAGAAAACATGACATTAATGATAACATTATCACGACGACCGCTTTCTTATTTAATTTAATTGTCTGCGAACGATGGATCAAGAAGAAATAGGCAGTGTTATGATCTTGACCCGGGCTGGGTCAGCGAGCGGCGATACCGATCAACTTATGACTTCACGACGCATTCTGAAACGATTGAGAACCACGCTCGGAACACTACTTCAATAGTACTTCATCATTTCAGCCTGTTTGAGTGCACCCTCGTACCCACATAGGCCTCCCCAATACTGTCACAACAGAGCTTGCAGCGATCGGATCAAATGACGCGACACGGAAAACAATAGATACAAATTTCTGTTTGGTTAATGGTAATTTCAATAAATGTACGTAAACGTAAACGTAACAATAAATGTACGGTTAAAATCTGAATTTTTTAAGCGTCCTGATTATTGAAAAGGAGCAAGTTTCGTTAACGGTGAAAATTTTTCAGCTCGTAATTTAATGTTGGTCTTAGAAATGTGTATAAACCAGAATAATAAGTTCACAAAACAAACAGAATACTTGCACAAGCACCGTACTCTTAAAATAAGTGAAACTTATTAAAAAAGATTAGAATGATTTAGTGCGATTTTTTTAAATCGACTTAAATTTTCGTCAAATTATCGACTCACCGCCTGAGAATAACTTATGAGTTTTATTTAACAATTTATGTACACAGTGAATGCATATATAATTTTAATTACGAGAAAAAAAATGTATAATGGCCGTGCTCATTTCTTAAATCTCCTCCAGTCACAGGAAATCGGTCACAAATGGTACTTAGGCAATCGTGTTCAAATAACAATAATAATTTGTTATTTGTACACCTGTTTTCACTTCGGAGTGTCTTAATATATAACGAATAATGTAAGAATCAAGGTCTCTTAAATTATTGCGTATATAGTTTATCTATATGTGCTTAGATATAGTTTTAGAAAAATCTGCGATCCACACAATCGTTACTAGAAAGATGCGGGTCCGATTAACGGGTTCGGTTTGTGTAACGGAACAAAGATCCACGCGACCTAGAAGATCGAGGGCCTGTGTAAACAAATATTCCGGTTCGCTTTGTGCCGGTCTCGTTATTTTAGCGTGCCTTGGAGCAGCGAAACATTCGGAATTTTCACTAAACTAGCCGCGTGTAGACGATTAAGGCAACATGAGCTTGAGAGCTTCGCCGAATCTAAGCATTGAGACAAATTTTCCCAGAACGTATTCTAGACGCGTTACATCTCGAATTGCAATCAGCGATACGATGTTGACACGATGATATTGTACAATGTAAGTTTATTCGTACATTTTATGCTTTACAATATTCTATATTACAATAGAATATTCTACAATCTAACTAGATTGCATATGGTATGGTGCCAAGAACGCTACATTTCCTCGCTGAAAAGTTACGCTTGACCATTGAGCGAGAAAAGAATCAGCCCTCCAGTCACATGCCGCGGCGATAATTATCGAATCGTATTTAACACAAATTGACAAAGCATTGTGATAAAACGACAAGGTTAAAGGTTAAACAATTGCATTCGCTTAATGTGATTTGCGTTTAAAAAATAGTTAATTCACGGTCGAAGTCGCTTGGTAGTATGCCCACGCAACAGTCTTCGCTGTTGCACGAATGGGCAGGTCCGTCAGGGTAAGTACCACGACCTCACAGAAATCGCGCATGAAGTGGAAGTATTATACTTTATCTGGTGGGGTGGTGGGTCCTATTTTATTAAAAGGTGGCAACGCATCTGCAACCCTAGGGGTGTTGCATATGCCAACGATCGGCGGTCATCACTTAACATCATGTGAACCGCCAGCTCGCTTGCCACCTTCGAACATAAAAAGAAAATGATATTAAAAGCGTCAGGGACAAAAGATCCGAAATCGAATTACTGAAACCGCTTATTCAGTCCCCGACGCGTCGCGCGCCCGTAAGGACGATGAGTAACCGTGACTTCCGAGCGTTTACATTCGAAATGCAAATACCAAACGGCCCGTGCGCTCGTAGGGTACGAGCTAAGAGCCGCCGCCATTGTTCTAAGCGAAATCAGAGCCGAACCAATTGCAACCTTAAACGCAGCCCTTAGAACACATTAACGAGTGCCTCACTGACAAGGCCGATAGTGGGAGCTCCGGCGTGGGAAAGTGTACCCTATCGTGTGGTGCCAAGGTTCGTATCGGGTTATCGTGGGTGGCTAGTGGTGAGGTCGGCGGGGGGGAGGGTGCACGTGGCTCGTTCGCCACGCGAGCTTGACCCAGTTGTCGGATGCACCATTTCGGCCCCGTCCGAACAGCCAGGCCCCTCAGCGTCGAACCCACACTCGTACCCGGCCGAAATTTAGGCCACAACATTATTACAATGAATTAATCGTTTACTCCCGATCGCCCCCGATTCCCGGCTATAAGAAATTAATTCACGCAAACTTAAATACAATGCTATAATAAGCTTCGCGGTCGTCTATCGAAATGGTTGGTGTGAGTTCAAGAAACACATAAGTATAAATACTGCATCACCACCGTACGAATGGTTTAGCCAATAATGGGAAAGATAGAGAAGGGACAGATGGGAAGAGAAGAAAGAGAAATCGAGTCGCACATACATTTTTAAAAAAGTAACTCATAATTTCGCTTATAAAGTGTGTCTAAATTCAGTTTTAATGCCGGTCAAGCGCTTCTGCTATCGCGATTATCTGGCTTCATAGAATCACGACATCTGCGAGAGATCGAAGATCTTCTGTGAGGTGACAGTACATATTAGGTTTGCGTAAGTGAGGTTACCAAAGGCCCAGTCTGGTGTTCATAAATGGTGGAGATGACGGCGAGTATCAAGCTGGTGTACGAACTCCATCCATATAAATGAGAATAACATTTAAAAATTCAAAAAATAAACATAATATATGAGGCTGAACGCAAACTCCTGAAGCCGTATACAAATTACTGCCATCATTAGTATTAATTCATTTCATTAGCATATATTTTTGCACAGAACTAGATAAAGGCTACGAAGAGCTTTCGAGATATACACGCATCGTTTTACAATATGTTACCTTTACATATTTTTGTTTCACTCACACACGCAGCAGACATCCTGCGGATAACTATAGCACTACAAAACAAACGACTGATGGTTTGATCTAATCTGTATACTACTAACTTTGTTCCCCTGCGTGAGATTTGGGGTTTAGAAGGGGAAGACGTGCAATACGACTTACAAAAACATTAAATAAATAACGAGTTGGACTCGCGCACGAAGAGTTCCGTACCGTTATCTATAAAAACGCCTAAAATGTGTTGTATGGGTGCCCCACTTAAATAGAAATACATCATCTGTGAAAATTTCAAAGTTTTATTATTATTATGGTTCTTGAGATACAGCCTAGTGACAGACGGACCGACAGACAGACAGCGAAGTCTTAGTAATAGTCCCGTTCCCCCCTTGGGTACGGAACCCTTAAAACAACTGCTTACTTTAATTCTGTCAATGTTACAACACGGTTGCTCGAAATACGGTTTGCCAAAGAATTTGAAAATTTCAGCGCAACTGAATATTACTAATATTGATTGTGTTACAGGTAACCTTAATATTTTTGGAGATAACGTTAATTTTAGACTTTAGTGTAGACGTCATTCCACGTCGCGGTATCTCTTTTCTACAATGTTATTAACACTTTATGATTGACGAAGCCAAAAGCTGAATTTCAAGAGTTTCAAATACGAATTCGTTTACGATGGCAAGTACGCTCAGCCTAATTGGCAGAGGACAAGCGTTGGCATGGCACAAACACTGAGAGATCAGCAGACCATCTGTCGCTATCATTTCTCTAATACTGGCCAGCACTCGAGTATCGCAACGCATGGCGGTAAATTTCAATGGTCTATGGAAAACGCGGAGTCGTCTATTTAAGCAAGAATAGACGATTCTGCGGGGCAGTTGTCAAGATATTGGCCTCGGCGCTGAGGTATCGGGTTCGATTCCCACACATAATACAACATAGGCAATAAATATATAATGTATATTTATTGCCTATGTTGTATATATTTATGTGACCCAAAGATAATTGTTTCGGATCTGGGTAATTGCCCACGTGAAATTTATGTACGTTAAACGCCCTTACATCGCAGCATGCTGTTATCCTACAGTAAGGGGATTGTTTTAAAAAAAACATCATGACAGTAAAAGCACTCCTGCTTTCAAAGCGCCCGCATTATGTTCAGATGGAATTCGAGACTCCTGCAGATTGCCACGTTCCTGTGCAGTTTCAGCGAAATCTCACTTAATGCCAGGGCATCATTAATGGCGTTGCGTTCGCAGTGAAAACGTGATCTGCGGGATCTCGATGACCGATGATTGCGACGCATCATCAGCGAACGGTCGGTTTCGTAAGAAACGTGCGCATCGCGTCTAATGACGTTGCTCGATGCGCGGTGATCGTTCGTACTGTGTGATACCAGCGGTAGTCAAACTGTTCCAATCAATCAATTCAATTCAAGAATTTATTTGCCATTTAAGTGTACATTACATAAATAGGCATTACAATAGAGAAGGGCTTATAAACTTATATGCACTTTACAAGCGCTGCAAATATTTAATAAACACTGCTCACGTAAACACTAATCATATGTACCATTTTCATAATATAAGTCAATATAAAACATTATTAAACATATATGATTTAAACAGAGCATACTTTTCTGTTCTCGTTATTCTATATAATTCACTGAGTAAAGTAGATGTTATTCAAAAAACATTTTTAATTATTAAGATGTGAACTTTGGTGTTAGATTTTTAATTACATTGGGTGATTTATTATATATTTTAAGTGCACATACATAGGTGCGAATGCGGTATTTGTCGGTTGAAAATACTGAGCCTGTTCGGCATCGAACCCACGATTAGCTACTTCAATGTCATAGATTAGCAAGTACGCCAATTGAAATGTACATCGACAAAAAGTCTATTAGATAATAGACGATGGGGCGTTTTAGAAGCTCTGTACGCGCTCTGCGATTTTTTAAAAATAGTCTCTGCACTTATCATGAAACATAGTGTGCAGATAAATTGTCGAATCAATAAGCAGTCGACATTCACACCGCACAAAAATCTCGACCTTTTTTCAAAGACATCTACTTTGTTCTGAGGGCGAAAAATCGAAAACTTATCTACACACTTAAAAAAAGCGACTACTGAATAAGTAAATAGTAAAAAGAAACTAGTAATATACTTCACTATTTAACCAGTAGACCCATTTTAGGTACTGTACTTCCGTTACGGTAGTATTGAGTGTGACTGGATCTAGCACTGTCAAATGACGAGGCAAACTTTAGAATCACAGGTTTTAGGAGCACTGCAATATCCAAATGCGCCATGCGACTATCGCTCGGTTGACAATCACATTTTGCACCTAAGCACGTCACGACAAAGTGTAATTTGTAATGCATTACGCCAACCGCACGATCACGATTGGCGGGTGACGATCCCATCGCATGACAATTTCGTAATCGCAATGGGACATGATTGTCAGCAAAACCTAATCGCTTTCGACAAATAACACCACAGAAGAAAACACAATTGGCTCGTATATGAATTATTGGGTCGACCAGTTCATGCCTATTGAGGCCTATATTTCAGTATATATTGAGACAGGTAACTTTTTTGACTGTGGTAGGCCTACGTAACAGTATTCACTGTTGCACGAATGGGCAGGTCCGTCCGGAAAAGTGCCACGACCTCAAAGAAGATCGGTGCAGTGAAATGGAGTTAATGGAATGGAAGAAGATATACTTCTGAGTTTCGTCAGGCGCGTGACATAGCCGGGGCCCGCTTTATTAATATGGCAACCCTACGCAGTTATCACTTAACATCAGGTGAACCGCCTGCTCGCTTGCCATGTTCTTTTATAAAAAAAAATCTTTGCTACTTTTTTAAAAGGAACACATCCTCATTCTCACTTGTATAGTAGACATGGACGCCAATAATCAGTTAACATAAGGTGAGCTGCTAGCAACTTATTACTACCAGCTTTTTATATGGAAAAAAAATTATATATCACTGCATTTATTTGAGGATAGAAATAAGATATAGACGAGTACGCAAAGCTGGTTGAAGAGCCACCGAGAGAAGAAAAAGAAAATGAATTTGTCCCTTGCGTAACTGGGTGTGATTCCATCTGCACAAGTGTATTTATTTTTGTTGTGTATGTGGGTACGTGTATTTTTTAAGGAACTGCGTCATTTATTGTCAGAATTTAAGAATTCATTTTGCATTGTTTTTGGTTCGACTCCCAAATAGCTATATATATATAAATTTCATTGTTATTGGACGTTGAATATATATATATATATATATGTTGCTTAGTTTGGAACTAGGGAACAATGTGTCTTAAATATTTTGTATTTGGTTTTGAGAAATTCCCTGATATATCTTCGTAATTCAACGTCCAATAATGACATTTATATATAGCTATTTGGGAGCCGAACCAAACACAATGCAAAATGAATTCTTAAATTGTGATCATAAATGACGCAGTTGTATATATATATATAAACACCACAACAATGGGAAAATATTGCTCATCACACAATATTTTTCCACTAGTGGGGATCGATCCCACACCCTCTGGCGCAGGAGGCAGGTTTACTACACACTACGCAAATCGGGTCGTCGAGATGATATAGAAAATGTAAAGTGAGTGTGTAATTTGAATTCTGTTTCGTACTAAATATGTTTTCTCTGTCAATTATCTAGTATCTTCTACTACAAGCTTTGCTAAGTTCGGGATTGGATAGCTTTGTGTTGTAAAAATTTGTCCACACATATGTATTACATTACATTATGGATGTTTTTTTACTTATGTGCATTGCTATTTCACGGTGAAAATAGATCGATAGCATAAAACGGGTGCGACTTTGCATCGATTGCAAACGTGGCAGGTTGTTGCCTTTAGCAGCCGGTACATATCGAAAATGAATGTACTTTCAGCGCTTTATAAAGCAATACCTTCGTATCATCTTTATGCATGTTACACCCGACTCTAGGAATTATCCCCTAACGGCCGGTTTCAATATTCTACCTACAGATAGATTTGGTTACTGGTGATTTTTTTTTATATAGAATTTTGACGTAAGTATAATGAAGCTAATGTCAAATACCTATCGCTAGTAACCAAATCTACATGTCAATGTGTATAGTGTGTCGATAGACTTTTTCGATCTGCATATTTGACAATATATGCCGAACATCACTTCACAAACATCTAACTAGAGCACTTATTATTTATTCAACCAATCATACACTCGCAATATGCTTTGGTCGGAAAATAAAATTCATTTCTTATGTGACACATTACCTCTACTGTAGGGCAACATTATCCTTAGTCATAAGTTCGTTTTGCATTCTTAAATCATAAATGGACAAAGCCCAGATTCGAAACGATTATCAGCGGTTCGCAGCAACGGTGGTAGGGCCACGCAGCAGCCTCGGGTGTTGCACGAATGGGCAGGCTCGTCCGGGTAAGTACCACGACCTCACAGAAGACCAGCGTAAAGTGGAAGTATAACAAATTTCGTCGTAATAAATCGTTTCGTCTAGTGAGTGAGGTAGCCGGAGCCCAATTTCCAAAATGGTTGTCAACGCATCTGCAAATCCTCTGGTGTAGCAGATGCCTACGGGTGGCGGTATTCACTTAACATGAGGTGAACCGTCTGCTCGTTTGGCAACTTTTCACATAAAAAAAATACATAACGTTGAGGCAGGAGGCAGGAGGCAGGGTGGAACCCGAACCCACGGCTACCGGCACCAAAGCCATACCGTGCCAAGTGCACCATGGAGTCTTTGTTTAACATTAATTAGTAAAAAAGGAAACAAACGCCGTGTAAGCTGAGAGGTCATTGTTTGTGCCAGGACGGAGGCCGCCCGGGTCAGCCCAGTCCTTTTTATTAACCCAATCAAGTAATTGCGAGCGGACCGGACATGGCCCTCTGGCGAAGAATTGCATGCGACCGTTTCTGTCATTCAAGAAAGGCTCTCTGACGACCCTATGCTGCACGAAAGTAATCCTAGAGTACATATCGACGACCCAACGTCAAAGGGAGTTCTATTCCCACTACTGGAAAAATATTGTGCGATGAACATAGCCTTTTTCTAATGTCTGGGTTTATTTATCTATATCAAGTATTTATTCACAAAAAAAAGTGTGTTTATCAGTTTGTTACACGATTATACATCCCGGAAATCGCCTACACTGCAACCACCCAGCTACAACATTCCACATTCCGTTCTCAAGGGATTGCTTATTCCGTGCTACGTGCCGTCGCCCGTAATCCCACGGATACGAAGTGGTTGCGCAACACAGGTGTTGGACACCGGGACCGTCCGAAGCATCGCAGCGAGCGTCACTCTTGTCTCACACTTCGAGCAACCGTCACCTCACTTAGAAATAGTTAACTTGTAATTTTTATGTAATAAATAAGTATTTTTAAATTTAAATTTGCATTTTTTTGTATCCTCCGGCCGTAGCCTTCGTAATTAGTTAAGTAGTATCCATTATACAAGCTTTACTTATTTTGGTACTAGATAACGTTGTGTAAATATGTCCTGAAACATTAATTTAATTTCTATTATAACATAACTCTTCGCGCAATTATCGTAAAATTAGGTTGGCCTTCACTGAGCTTTTATTATTACTTGCCGCTTAACCAGTGCATGGTATTGTAATGACCAATCAAACAGACAAGAAAAGTACATTAAAGATACTTGGTTCAAGGGAAGATTTAACTCCCTTTTCCGTTCCACCTTTTCCATCGGATTTCTTTACAAGAGATGGAGAGCTATCTCCGTCCACTGTGCAATAAACATTATTTCTAACAACTCCCAACCAATTTTCCCCAGCAAAAAGTATTGTTCGGCTTCGATGACGAACTGTCATCAACACGACATCTGACAACGTAATAGGAACAGAAATACATGGATTCACGACACATATTAATAACAAATTGATAAACAGACAGCCTTGGACATAATATTGATGCTGTAGACCTGTTTCCTTTAGCCGGATCCATACTTCACGAAGTCGTAACTGGTTAAGTCCACAGCGCTTATCGAATATTATTTTGCGCAGTTTATAGGATACGGTTACGTAGCGATATATCTCGATAGAATATATTTATTGGACAAGACAAATTGGGCAATCTTTATAAATAAAAATTAATGTATGTTTCTTCTATGCGTTGTTTCACAATTAGAGGTGTGAAGAAACTATGGTGGGTTTTTCTGCTGAAGCTTTATTAAAAAATAATACAGTATACATAGTACCTCTATAAACTCAGGATAAATAAGACTGGAGGACATCTGCGTCTACGTCATAATCATATATGTGCCGCTGGTTTACACAAGTTTGTATCTGTAGAATAAAGCAATTGACATTGCGAAAACTAGACGTGGAGTCGCGTGCGTTTGTTACCTATGAAATAACTGACGACGTTCAGAGTTGATTTCATAACAAGAACAATGATAATCAACCGAAACACACTAGAATATAGCTACATACAGCTAAACCATCAAAGAAAATAGAGCGGAATAAAGATAAATTATAAGCGTAAGTCGGTGAGCGGTGAATGACAGCGAAACACCTAGGAATCGGGACTGAGGAGAGAGCCTTGGGGGACGCCTATGCTGTTAGTAGACCAAAGTGTGACTGATTTCAACAGCAGCTAGTACGATAATCAACACCAGTATATATAAGACGTATATCCGCCATATGGATGTGCCCTAGGGGCGCCTGACGCAGAAGCTGTGCGCAGAAAAACAAAGAAACCGGTCAAACCTATCGCAAAGGCCATAAACGGCAGATCGTAAGGGTGTAACAACTCAGCTATGCGGTTGCCGCTGAATAAATTAAATGTAAACGAGTCGATATATGTATATCGTTCACAATTATTTCGCGACACAAATGAAGAATGAGTAGAAGTATTTTTTTACCGAAGGGTTGGGGAGGGGTGGGGGGGAGGAGTTGTTTTGTTCCGCGATCGTCGATAAGCTGCCGTGCATTAACTATTCATTACTTGTAAGTTGTTGGGCGAGTCGATACCTCATTTACATTAGACATATATGCTATACAGACATATGCTAAACTTTGTCACAACGTCCTTCAACCAGCTGTCGGTCGAGTACCTACTGAGTGATTGCCTAGTGACAACAGCTGTACAAAAACAATCGAAACAATATTTATGAACAACGCCCCGTATTAGATATCCTCTATGATCCTCTCTATATCCTCTATGATATAGATATAGATATCCCCGTATTAGATAACCTCTTTTCCGTATTAGATAAACAATAAAAACGAATTAAATCCGCACCGAACACTGATGTATGTTGTATGGCAATGCTGGGGCACGGAAGGCGTTAGATAGTGTTAAATACAATGTCCTTTGTATTTAAAAGAGCTTGATCGAAAGCCCAATAATGTGAAAGAGCAATGATTCAAGTATACAATGCAACTTTATATACAAGGCATAAAATTATTTAAGATCAAATTATTTAAGAAACTTCTAGTCCGCAGTCAGGTAAAATTTCAGGATAATTGACAAACTATAATATGAACTATCAGGTCACGTTCAGGTTTAAGTATCACCTTCATCAGAAGAAAAAAATATAATATCCCATTATCATTACGTGCATAAATAAGCAAGCTACATTTATGCTAAATTATGCCACGTACGCAAGAGTAGGACATTTTGTAGTGTAGTAGAAGTGTAGACCATCGAACCTGTTACAACTCCAAAGAGTTTGGTGCTAAGGACCCATACCAATGTATAAGCGAAGTTTCCTTAATTGATGATGATGACGGTAGATGATGCGCAATCACCAACGTTGTGGCGTACGGGAATACGTGTAGCAGACTCCGACATTTGTTTGCGTTAATAAGACTCTATTTACGATTCGGTGACCGTACACGATCATCGCTGAGATTTCGGTCTAAAATTAAATTGCGAAATTAAACGCAATATAAGCCCTCGTGTTTTAACAGCCGGCAAGGACTTATGTACTGCGCATACAACAACGACCTTAGTAAGTTCCAAAATGTTATCATACTAAATATATTACATTATATTCAGTTTATCCCATAATACCCGTCTCCACACAAGACGGTGCCTTACTATATAACTTTACATTTGTACCCCGTTCATCATTTGTTTAGTTTGAATCGTCGACAAAACGGTATCCGAAATAATCGACGAATTTCGTCACATCATTTGAGCTGATATCTAAATATATACGTTGGTCACAATACGAAAAATCCTTTATGACAAGACCTTTTTAATAATTGAATTCAATGTAGCGACTTATAAAAACGTTTCAACAAACGAACACAATGCATGCTTAGGGGAGACGGCAACGGGAGCGTCGGCGGAGTCGCGACGTTGGCGAGTCTAGACTGGGAATTAGACGTGGCGAGGTCTGGAGCCGGTCAACAACCTGGCCACCGCTCGATAGGGCAACGCACGGGGCGTTGTCGCCGAGGCCTGTCTCAGATCCTTCGGGCGAACCCCATGGGAAGACCTTAAGGGTGGGAAGATGCGCTTCGTCGGTTAATTTGTGGTGACACTAGGCCCCGTCGGTGGACGTCCAATACATAATCATTTCAGTCTGTTTTTTTTTATTTTTTAATGGGAGGCGAGCAGGCGGTTCACCTAGTTTTTTTTTTTATGTGATAAGTTGCCAAACGAGCAGACGGTTCACCTGATGGTAAGTGAATACCGCCGCCCATGGACATCTGCTACACCCGAGTGTTACAGATGCGTTGACAACCTTTTGAAAATTGGGCTCCGGCTACCTCACTCACCAGACGAAACTGGTCGTCTGTGAGGTCGTGGTACTTAACCGGACGGGCCTGCCCATTCGAGCAACAGCCGAGGCTGCTGCGTGGCCCTACCACCGTAAAAAGTGTTAAGTGATAACCGTCGCCCATGGACTTTTGCAATAATCGTAGAGTTCCAGATGTGATGCCACTCATCGGACGAAACGCAGAAGTGTAACACTTTCACTTCACGCCGTTCTGCTGTGAGAACGTGGTACTTCCCCGGACGGACCTGCACATTCGTGTAACAGAGAATACCGTTGTGTGGGCTTACCGCAGTTAAATGGTATCAACTATTGTGGTCAGAAAAAAGCAATACCGCTCCCATGTGGAGGAAATCGAACGCGCGCGCGACCAAAGCGACCTTTAAAAGCAAGACGGATGCCTTAAACGTGACGAAACACGAGATAACCCGCTAACCCCAATACGGCAATAACGGAGGCAGGACTTTTCAAAGACAGACAGAGCCGGGTGCTGTTCAATAGGCACAAATGTTAAGGAATACCTAAAAGGACGTGCATACACGATTTGTTCATGCTACTACAGATTTCGAGCAGAAGACAATCCTGGCAATGCACGCATTTTTACACTTGCGTTCTACCAGAAATAGTGGTACAAACGTTAGTGCCCGTGGCCAGTGCGTCCGTTGAACTTGACGTAGTTTTAACGACTACCTAAAACATCCAATAATGACGGAGACCCGAACACCCGAAGTTTGCGAAATCTAAAACAATATAACGGAAATAATTTCTCCTTCTGCGCCCACAACAAATTATCTTAAAATCTTATATGCCATTTCAGCGTTACTATCCGTAACTTGCTCTCAACCACCAAAGGTTAACTGGAAGAAAATTCTATTTAGCATTAAGTTCACCTTTGAACAAAATTTTAGTACAATAAAGAATATACAAACAAACAAACAAACAAATGACAAACTGCGTGGCTCGTGTGTCATGGACCATATTTCCTCTTAACGATTGCGATCCAAGCAGAGGTTCGAACCTCCATCTCAGAGTTCCTTGGGTCGTGTAGAGACCCTACGATTTTGACTATGATTATGATTTTGATTATGATTTTGATTATGATTATGATTGTGATGATGATGATGCCAGTGGTTGGTCACATCCCTGTCCGCTCCGTTGTTTCTCTTTATTAATAATTAATTTAAAGAAAACACTGTGCGGCGTCTTACAAGCGAATATTGAAAGGGGTGATTAAAAAATAATCCTCGAAATTCATTTGACAGGCTCACTAATGGCCAACAAAAAACAATTCTCGATGCCCCTTTTCCCCACATTTCTGCATGATGAACTGTAAAGGCGATATCTAATGTAATTAGTTAGCATAAACATAATGGAACAATGTTATTAAACGGTTTTATTTAGCTCGACCCGTACGGAATTTGTTTGTTTTTTTGGGTCAAAATTAGAAATTGAAATTTAAGCACCTTCCCGTTGTCAGATTGATCTGAAATTTGGTACACACATTTAATTTAAATGACAATACAATATTGTAGTTTTCAGTGCACATAAAATAAAACCGTTTAACTTTAAAGTTTTTAAACGGTTTTATATTTTATATTTATGTTTATAACTTATCACATTACAAATATTTAGTGTAGTTTTTTTCTTGGTTTGTGGTGAAAAATAACAGATTATTATTATTATGTGGGAGGGTATTTATTTGTTTTCTCTTCTGGTTGGGTTTATAAATAAAAATAAAGTATTACTATAATATTTAAAGCGGTTGTGTGTACTAGTATGGAAGTCACGTGCTCCGCCGTGAAGGAAAACATCGTGAGGAAACCTGCATATTTTCGAAATAATAACAAAAAAATATATTTCGAAAACATGTGAAGTCCGCCAATCCGCTGTGGGGCCGCGTGGTGGACTATGCCCTGATACCCTCCGTATAGAGGAGGCCTTAACTTTACTTTACTTTATACTTCATTTGGCGCGTCAGGGAAAAATAATGAAAGTAAATTTTTACGATGCGCGCGCACAGTCTCGAAAAACAGACACCTTGAAGTTAGCTAGACATCTACGTATGTTTGCGTGAAAACTGACAACTGAATTCACGATATTTATTTCGTGCTATTTAAATAAACTTTATTTAGCTAGATAATGCGTTATAATAAAACTTTCAATGTATAAAATACCTTTTTTCTATTGATAGTGGCGTTTTTTCTACAAACGTAGAATAAGGCGAATGATAAAATTTTTAAAAAGATTTTTATCTTGTTATGCCAAAAAAGTATAACTTCTAACGCGTGTACATAAGTACACACTCACTTTTTTTTTACAGAGCAACCAATAACCGCAATTCCTCGTACGGACATGCCTTCGTTTCACCATGAAATTAAAGGGGTGTGGGTTTGATTCTTTAGGGTTTTGATGTATGTTGAATAACACTTAAAAAAGAATATCTTTAAATTGCCTTCTCTACTAACAGGAATGTGATAAGCTACAATCTTATGATACTTTAAGAAGGAGGTTTCTAAAGTTTTATGTTTGTATATTTTCTCATGTTTTATTTATATCATATGAATATAAAAAATGAACTGCATTTGGAATATTTCAATAGTTTTATTTACATTCTCCACTTAAAATACCTACTAATGTTAAATTGAGCAATTGTAGGAAAACGGTCAGTTTTACGCCGCTGCTATGCGAATATAAAAGTATACATAGAATTTAATATTAAATGTAAAAGAATTAAAAAAATATAGTAATAGACTGGGATTTCTCACCATAGTATTTGGATTTGGTTTTCAGTTTCTCTTTTGTGGTAATAGGAAAAATTGCAAGTTTGGTTTACATTGTGATAAGTGATTACCATCATAGTTATGGGCCTTAGTTACCTTATCCACCAGACAACACAAAAGTGCAAACACTTCCACATTTCAGTCATTAGTGAGTATCTGGTGCTTTTGAAAACACAGAAACAAAGACAAAGAAAATGGAGAAAGGCCTTAGATAATTTGGCAGTTTTCTTAACTATGATTGTGACAAAAATAAATTACTAGATTTGGTCATATGACTATGAAAATGTAATGTTTTAATACTGACCAAACTGCTTGCTAACCACATACACACACACACACACATCAACATTTAAATATTTATTGTTACATTAAAGTTTCTATATCGCCCCCCTAAGTTGTAGAGTGATATTAAATACCCTATAACCTTCTAGAATCGGGCTCTCAAATGTAAAAAAAATTTTTCTAATCCGACTGGTAGTTCTACAGCGTGTCGTTACCACCGCGACAATAAATGAACACACATACAGAGGATAACTTTTTAAAATTGTATTTAACATTTACATTCTTTGAACATCAATATTTACAGAGTTATTAAATTTTCCAAAACAAACAATTTTAGAACACCCTTACGTATAAAACTGTAACGTAAAGTTCATTTGTAAAGGTCAAAAAGCATATGAATGGGTTAAATGAATTTAAAAGAGACAAAACATACTGTTAGAAGGAGAGGCTTGTAATGCGACGCTGTGCCACGAGTTGTATAGGAGGTTACAAATTTTGTTTCTTTTTTACTTAATTAGTTTATTTGAAAAATATTTTTTTAATTATGGATTTTGTTTAACGTTAATATATTTTTTGGATTATTAGCAAGTAGCGTTAGACGTGTGTTCATTTATTGTCGCGATGGTAACGACACGCTGTATAGATTAGGGTGTTAAAAATACAAACAAACAAACAAAGAATAATTTATATGTGGTCAGAAATTGTCTGAAAATGTTTAACAAGACATTCAAGGCACTTGATAGGGCGAAACAGTTTTCATGTAATCCTTAAAATAGCTGGTGTTCTCAAGCCAAATCATTACTCTAACATTTTGCTGGCAGCAACATCTGTTGTTATATTCAAGTAAAGCCTGAAAATTTATTGCATTACATTGTTTTCTAATGAATTACAAATTATTATTGAAATTGTTTAAAGTATTAACCTTTGTTTATAAATATTATTACTAAAAATAATTATAAGGAAAAAATAACAATTTCCTAGGAATCATTTTCATTGAATTTGATAAAGGCTGTGATTAAATTTTGAATTTGATAAAGGGTGTGATTGCTAAGAGTTTAAATAAAGCAAGAGCCAAGTACTGGTTCATTAAAAATATTAATTGTAGATTGAAATTATGAAGATTTGATTAATCTTAACTCTTGTACATTTGTTTATTTGTTGTTGTTGTTTTCTTGTTCATTGAGATGAACAAGAGGGAAAAACATACTGAACAAGTTTCTCTTTTTACATGTGTGTACATTTATTCTGTTCTTAATGCTGTATCATCATTGTACAACATTAAAAAAGGGAAAACTAGAAGTCAAATGAAGGGTTTTGTTTTTCATCATGCAGCAATATAGATTAAAATATAAAAATTATTTCTATGTTTGAGCAACAATGTAATCCAAGAAGTATATAAATGATTAAGTAAATACCATAATTTAAATGTTATACTTCTTACTTTTTTACATGTTATTCACTGATCAATTAATGTAAAGCAGAAGTGTAGACTTTTACACAATGTAAACAATTTATCGATCATCGAGCTTATTCCTATCTATCCCAATTTCATATTATTTGGAATTTGTTTCGGTTAATTCCAGATATTACTACACATTATTCTGCTCTGTGCATAATTTTTTAAGAATTGAAAAAACATTGTACTTTAAGTCATGTCATTCTTACCACACTTGACTAAATATTTGAGTTAATCAAAATTGTGTTGAACATTTTACTACAAAGAGAATATTCTATTAAACATCAAGTAGCATCAGCGGCTTTAGAAATAAAACCAATGTGAATGAATACTAAAATGGTAAAATGAATAAAACTCTAGTAAAAAAAACTGCACCAGAATGGGTATTTTAAGTAATAAACCTTTGGTCAACAATAGACATGACCATATTGAAAAGGTTGCAAGAAAACTAGTTACTACATTTTTGTTTAGGGCACAAAGAAAATTTAGATACACTATTTCCTTTAGTAAATTACATATTAAGAAAAAAAATATCATGTAATAATAATGAAGTATTAATAGCAAATTAAGCATTATAAAGAATTAACTTTGTCATTAAATTACTGAATGGACAAATCCTAACTTCAGGCTGCCATTTCATTAGAGGAGAGACCTTGCACGATATCGTCAGATTATTATTAAATTAACAGCCTATTTATGCACAAAGGCAACGCAGTTCGAATATAAAGCCGAATTAAGCCATAAATGCGTAGTCATCATTAATATTTGTGTGTTGTTACAAAATATACGATCAGCTGATTTCTTTGTTTGACGAATGCCACAGATTTTGTCTGGCCTAACACAGAAATGCTGACATGTCATCAACTGTTATGTGAGTAAATAGTACGATGTTATCCCTAGAATACAATTACAAGAGTTTATGCTTTATCACGATAAAGAATTTTGCGAATAACTCTCATAAACAAACCTTGAAAGTTCCTACCTTTGTAATGCACTCGGAGATTATTTTGCGACAGGCCGATGTAGCTGAACTTGTCTTTTGTGCTCCATGATCTAGGTAGAGGAGTCTCATCTTCATTCACATTAGGATAAAGTAATTTTAAACGATCTACTGTATCACTTTGCACTTGATTTTGGGAATCCATCGTCCCCCGTCCACTACCTATCGCAGCCATTTCTAATTTCGGTAATTCATGCCTGTTCTGTCAATGACGTCACATCCATTGTTTGCGTTTAATACCCGCAGATGGCATTAACATCGACATCATAGATAAATCATTAAAATACGA
This sequence comes from Iphiclides podalirius, assembly GCA_933534255.1. NCBI lineage: Eukaryota > Metazoa > Arthropoda > Insecta > Lepidoptera > Papilionidae > Iphiclides > Iphiclides podalirius. The sequence continues at coordinate 13,912,546 of OW152826.1, forward strand.
TTGTATACAAAATTATTGCTTGTTTAAAAATATTTTGAGCAACAGTATTAACTGAACTCTTAAACCGCTTTAGACTTTTTGCTCGTTAATTGTCATGAGATGCCAAGAAACTTGGAAGTAAACATATTTTTGAACACACTAAGATAATCACTACAGTAACTATTAAATACCAGATAAAGTTACAAGTGAACACAATGTACAAAAATTGTAATGTTAAATACCTTAACGAAATTAAAAAAACAGTGGCAGAAAAAATTAAACTTATAAAACCACCCAATGATCTAATAGAATCCAAACAACTGTATTATGATGAAATTTTAAAGGCTTGTCTTTTCCCACCGTCTCTTTTCTAATATGTTATTTATATTTATATGACTGTAAAATAATTTCATACGTTTCAGATCTATCGGGATGCTTTTAAAAGTTTAATTGGATATTCAGTAACGTTTTCTTCCCTGTTAAGTGAAATTAAAAACGCATACGAATGTGCATTAAAGATAAGGGACGAACGTGTTTCACAGTTTATCACCCAAGACGTGAGTATATTCAGTATACGTTAATTTTAACTTAATTTTTGTCATTACTAAAATTTTAAATACGTGCTATACAGCGTGTCGTTACAAACGCGACAGTAAATTAACACACGTCTAAAGCTACTTGCCAATAATCATAAAAAAATATAAAATGTTAAAAAAATCCATAATTAAAAAGAATATATTTTTCAAACAAACTAATTAAATAAAAAAGAAACAAAATTTGTAACATCCTCCTATGCAACAACAATTGACTGATTCATACATTCAGACACTTTTTCATTCGTTGCCTTCACTACAAATCACTCCTTCTAACAGTATGTTTTATCTCTTTCAAATTCATTCAACCCAATCATATGCTTTGTGACCTTTACAAATGAACTTTACGTTACCGTTTTATACGTAATGGTGTTCTAAAAACTTGAAAATTAAATAACTCTGTAAATATATATGTTTAAAGAAAGTAAATTTTTAATACAATTTTAAAATGTTATCCTCTATATGTGTGTTCATTTATTGTCGCGGTTGTAACGACACGCTGTATACGGAAATTAAAACTCATATTGTGCCATCTAGCAAATCGAATACTTATTTTCTTATTTGAAATTGGTGGACTGCGCGTGTCCTCAAAATATTGTTTTTTTTTGCTATTATTTCAAATTTATGCATGTTTCCTCACAATTTTATTCTTCACCGCTGAGCACTTGACATAAATGATATGACTTAAATTTTACAATTTTATTGGTGCTGGCATTGGGATTTAAACTCAATGCTCATGCTCAAGTATGCAGTGCCGAATTAACCAACAACAGTAGCAATAGCTACAGGCCCCGCGCCAAAAGTTGCCCCGCATATTTAAACCTACTCATCTCTGTCTAAGCGTATTTTTTTGAGTGAAACTTATTAAGTAAGTAAGGGTATTAAATTGTTTTTTTACCATTTTATACTTAAGAACCCATTGCAGATCAAGGGCTGTTTGAAAGAATTTGCTACGGGCCCCGCACTTGCTTAATTCGGCACTGCTCACAAATACATACATGCAAAATTTGAACAGGTTCGATCAACCCCATGACAAGATAACTTATATTTTATCGCTGGTAAAAATAAAGCTGATTTATATCGATAAATGTATTGAAACTTATCGATAATTTAATATTTTTTGCCCATGGGCCATAATGTTGGTTTTTTTTTTTATGCGAAAAGTTGTCAAACGAGCAGACGGTTCACCTGATGTTAAGTGAATACCGCCGCCCATGGACATCTGCTACACTCGAGGGTTACAGATGCGTTGACAACCTTTTGAAAATTGGGCTCCGGCTACCTCACTCACCAGACGAAACGCGAAAGTATTTGTCATACTTCCACTTTACGCCGGTCTTCTGTGAGGTCGTGGTACTTACCCGGACGGGCCTGCCCATTCGTGCAACAGCCGAGGCTGCTGCGTGGCCCTACCACCGTAATTGACCAGGTTGACAATAGAATGTTAGTAGGGATGCCGAAAGTCAAGAAATATATCGATATATTGATATTTATAGAAATATCAATATCGCCCTCGATATATCGAAAAAAAAATATCGATATATCGCGCAAATTTTCAATTACAAAAAAATATTTAGCTCAGTCTGATTCAATAAGTAATAGTAATTTTCTATACCAAACATACATTATAGTAATATCTTAATTTCTAGATATAATATCGAGCAAGACTTTAATTAGAAACAAACATAATGAAAACTATTTTTTAAATTTGACATTGTATAATGAAAACTTGATATTATATTATAAATGTGACACTTAATTATTATTTTTTTACTTTTATTCTAATATTAAAGTAACTTCAATAGCGGTATTACATTAATATTTTGCATGTTATTTATAAATTAGCTTAACATGTAATTCAATATTAATGATTTGTTATACTTTTATATTGTTTTTTTTCGTTAATATTTATCTTTTATGGCTTTGAGTCTGTTAATAATCAGCTGAATTAAATTTGAATAAAAGTATCGTTTTTGATACGATTTCGAGATTCAATTTATTATATCGATAAATCTCGGCTAAAAAAACCGATATATCGATATTTTTTCAGCATCCCTAAGAGGTAGCCTTAATGACGAAAATGAAAAAATATATCGATATATGTAAAAATATAAATGTCGGCCTCGATATATCGATATATTGATATTTTCTTTTTAAGCTGTATTCAAAAAATACCTTATGCCAAGTATTAAATATTTGAATGTACGGACTCTGTACCGGATATAAAAAAAATACAATTTCGATATTGAATATTATATATCGATAAATCGGATCAAAATATATCGGCTAAAAATATCGATATATTTTATAAAAAATATTCGTATATCGATATTTTTTCGACATCCCTAAGTAGCGAAGGAGGTAAACATTTATGGACTTATTTAATATTTACTAATTTACTATAAACATAGAGAGAGTTAAATGGAACGGCAAAAAGATAATGTGGTGCTGGTTCTCGACGGTGGTTTCTCGTCACAAATTGCATCTCATGTTGGTTGAACAGCAGATGGTGATCCTCTGTGGAGTGCGAGGTTCTTACAAACCAACCCTGAAGATGTTTATCACACGCATTTGGATTTTCTTCGGGCTGGTGCTGATGTCATTTCTACTAATACGTACCAGGCCTCAATTGGCGGATTTGTCAAACATCTTGGTGTAACTCCAGAAGAAGGTTTAGCATTTATTCAGCATGCTGTTGACCTTGCTAAGCGTGCCCGTGACACTTATCTTGACGAGAATTATCGGTCATCGTCGCGAAAATTACAACCATTGGTAGCAGGTTCCGTCGGTCCGTATGGCGCTCATTTAAATGACGGCTCAGAATATCGTGGCAATTACGCTGATAAAGTTTCCAGTGAAACCATTGCAGAGTGGCACATTCCTCGAATAAAAGCTTTATTGGAAGCCGGCGTAGATTTGCTGGCTATTGAAACAATACCATGTCTTAAAGAAGCCGAGGTCCTTGTTGACATGCTAAAACAATTTCCAAAAGCTAAGGCTTGGCTCTCATTTAGCTGTAAAGATGACAAAAGTCTAGCTAATGGTGATGATTTTCAAACAGCAGTAGTCAAGTGTTGGGATGCCAATCCGGATCAATTAATTGCAATAGGGACTAACTGTTGTGCTCCAAATGTGGTTTCCAATCTATTTAGGGGCATAAACAAAAATAGGAAAGAGCCAATACCTTTTGTGACTTACCCAAATTCTGGTGAAAAATACAGTCCAGAATTGGGGTGGACTGACAAAGACAATTGTGAATCAATTGATAAGTTTGTTTATGAATGGTTACATTTAGGAGTAAGATACATTGGAGGATGTTGTAGAACTTGTGATGTAGACATTTCTCAAATAAGAAATATTGTTAATACATGGAATTCTAAACTTTAAATACTGATTATTTAGTAATGAACTTCTACAACCATACAATGATTATAAAAACACTTAACATCGCTATGTGTATTAACTGAATCTTTAATTTAGTACTTTTGAAAAGTGTAAGACTGAACATTTTCAGAAAATATTTGGAATATCCATTAGGAAGAAACAAAGAGATGATAAAATTGACATGTTGTCCAATCAAAATACTGAATTGAAAAGTGCCAATGTTAAATTAACTTTAGAGAAGGCAAGATTACAAAAAGAAATTAGCAAGGTTTGTTATTATGGTCTTTTCTAAGACTCTGTTGTCTGTGTCTGTCTGTCCGTCGGTCACCAGGCTGTCTCATTAACCGTGATATTTGAAATTTTCACAGATGATGTATTTCTGTTGCCGCTACATAAAACAGAAAAACAGAATAAAAAAGTATTTAAGTGGGGCTCCCATACCACAGACAGGATTTTTTTTCGTAGTTTTTATAGATACTGGTATAGAACCTTTAGTACGCAATTCCGACTCACACCTGTTTGTATATTTTTGTTATTTACAGAATTATTTAATGTGTATATTGTTATAAATCCTACTTATTGAGTCTATTAATATTGACTGTTTGTTAATTCTCATATTATATACATACATTAATTTTAATTTTCAAGTTTATCGGAATTTCGTTTTAGTTTTATGTTTCTTTATATCTGATTTTAATAATTATATTTTCAATTATCTGTTCCTTACCATTTATATGTTAGGTGTGTATAAAATTTTGTATTTGCATGAATATATAACGTGCATACATTCTGCATTACACAATTTGTATGTTGCTAAGTCAAACTATAATTTTGTTAATAATATATATTGAATAATAAAACACAGGTTTTAATTGAGGACACAATATCAAGAAGTATGAATATACATGTAAGGAGATTTGTTATTATTGCAAAAACAAATGCCAATTTAAAACACTAGATCCTAGTGGATCAACTAGTTTTAGGTCATGTTGGAGAAGAGATGCTAATTATATGAACTTAAAATTCTTTGCAACTAACCATTTGATTACTCCATAAAATAAGCAGAAGGCAGGAAGAACTAAACATCGTATAAATTATCCAAATACACATACATACTTCAATTTAAATCAAAACACTGACTAAAGATTTGCTTAATTTATTAATTACTAAAATTACTACCTCAAACTCTGAATGATTTACGATATATGTGAAACATGTAATATCACACTTGATTTTAGATTCTAATATGATTCAATTTAAGATCTCATTGCGCCTCTGATTTTATTCTTCAATTTATTTGGACATTTAAAAAGTATATAAGTACTTAAAATGTTACATCCATGTACTTATTTTTATAAAATTGTCATTACAACATCAACTTTAATGTTTAGTGAACTTTACTTTTATGTTTATCTCGGAATGGAATTTATGGAAAGCAATGCATGTAATGCAAGAAATGTGATCCAATCAGTGTGTAGATAGTGAAACAGTGCTTGAGGTTGTGGGATTTTACTCTGATGAGCACAGTGTTTTTCTGGTGTTGGGGTGTTTATATACCTACAATATGAATTTATTTACGAACTATAAGTATTTAAGTACCCTTAGTACAAGATTTGCTCAGTTAACAACTAGATAACGTTTTGTAAAAACATGTCCTAATATATTATATACTTATATAATGCTTAAAATTTCAATTACATAATTTTATTTATTATATTTATATATATTATATGGGGGAGGCCTATGTTCAGCAGTGGACTCAAACAGGCTGAAATGATGATGATGATATAAATGGAATTGACCTACTTTAAAAATTGTGTACTTTAACACAAAACAACCTTTACAACCTAGATTAACCCGAAGGCGACTGACGTTCGCATCCGTTATCCTAGACCCGAAACACCAAAAGCGCACGTCTAAGTAACAATCGAGTTATCTCAGTGACTTTTTTTATGCTAATGTTAAGTGAATACCGCCAACCTACGACATCTACAACCTGACCTTATTGCTGGTGTCGGCCCTTATTGTGGCAATCAATGGAGCAGTCTATGAATCGGACAGAGTTAGTAATTTAACGAGGCTGTGCCTGATGATAATCAGTGCTTGAGATCCCTAAAAATAGATTGATTTAATCCACGAAACCCCTACCGAGATACTCGCCCAGAGAATGTTTGAATAAGAAGATGTTAGGAAATTAGCAGGGACCTAAAACTTATCGTAACAATAAAAAAGATATAACTAGTAGTTTTCAACGATAATTGAATGTGAATGGTAATTGCCGATAAAAATATGTCCAAATCGAATTAAAAAAAATATTTGTTTTTTTTCCATGGGTCACGAACACGATCCCATGATCACACCCGCGGCTGTTTACAAAACAGCAAAAGTTAATTTCAAATACTTTGTTTATATAGTTATATATTACTAGCTGACCCGGCAAACGTTGTTTTGCCATACAAATTATAAAATGTAGGAATGAAAAATAGATGTTGTACGATTCTCCACCCTGGCCGATATGCACACAAAATTTCACGAAAATCGGTCGAGCCGTTTCGAAGGAGTTCAATAACAAACACACGAGAATTTTATATATTAGACTAGCTGCTGCCCGCGATTACATCTGCGTATAGGGGTGAAAATTTAGGGTTGTATTTATTTTTGTATGCTGTATCATAAAAAAATAAAAACAAAAAAAATTATATAAAAAAAATTTGGGGTGGACTAACATTTAGGGGGATGAAAAATATATGTTATGCGATTCTCCACCCTGGCCGATATGCAAACAAAATTTCACGAAAATCGGTCGAGCCGTTTCGGAGGACTTCAATTACAAACACCGTGACACGAGAATTTTATATATTAGATTTAAGGTCGGATATATTCAAGTAGGTAAATCAGTGGATTGCAGTAGGTACATCAGTCATTACAAATACTATTTTTACTGTCCTATAAGAAGACGATCCAACTAGTATCTCATTCATTAGACAAAAGGCGAAAATATATAGGTTGGTCATATGTTATTCCTTTTGCTGACACATTATGTTAGCAGAAGCTGCTGTGTACCAAATGAACGTATTGGATATCATTGCAGTTGAAAGACGATAAATTCGCCGAATATCTTATGTTAATGAGAGAGCGAGACGCACGATACACCTTATACCATGAGAATTTGACCCTCGAATTGAAGATCAAGGAGCTGATGAATTCTGCAGAGTGCCACCAAGAGCGTGGCGATCCAGTAGTGCTCCGAATCGCTCTGGACCGTTGCCGGTATCTGCCTTTGCATTTTATTTATTTATATAAAGATTTATCTTTATTCAACTCTATAAATGAAATCTATTTTTTTAAATTCATTATAATATCTCCTAAATGCGTCTTCAACAAACTTCAATTTGACCCCGGTCAAAATTTTCAATAAGATCCGCGCTTGATTTGTTTGTGAAAGACCAAATTTATTTTAGCGTTATGAAAAAATGTAAATAGTTATAGTATGTATATTTTAACCAAAGTCATATCTTTTCGCCTTAAATGGATATTTAGTGGCAGATAGAGACATCCACGTTTCAACAAGATTGCAGACACGGACAAGCGGCAGAAACGGGGGCAAGCTGCCCACCGTACAATAAATTGTTGAGCCAGTAATTCTATGCGTAAAGTTTAAAGGCTACCACGCAACATATTTTTAATCATTTTAGGTTTCACCTCTCACGATGTGTCACTTGTCGATAAATGACTCCTCCGATGTTTAAGAGCCCATGGGCGGCGGTGATCACTTACCATCAAGTGGTTGATCGTTTGACTCTTTTTTCATAAAAATATTATATACCCGGGTTCTAAGTTCGATTGTAACTATGGAGAAATTCTTTTTTAACAATAATTCTTGCACGACCCGTTGGCGTCGGGAGAAGTGCTGCCTCTTGCGCCAGAGGGTGTGGGTTCGATCCCCTATACTGGCAAAACACCGTGTGATGAACATATTGTTTTTCTAGTATCTGGATGTGTATATATGTACAATATAAATTTATTTACAAAAGAAAAGTATGTTTATCAGTTTTGTAGTCCCCATAGAAGAAGCGTTGCTCAGCTTTGGACTAGAGAATGTTGTGTAAAAATGTGTCCGAGAATGTTATGTTATAATCAGGGAGCAGCTGTCGGCTACACAGGGCAAGCTGACTAGAATGACCGAGGAGTACTCGGAGACGGTGCCGCGACGCCAGTACGACGCTCTGGAGAACGGCCACCTGGAGCTGGGCAAGAAGCTGGACGCGCTGAGGACTGAGTATGAGGCGCTGGAGAGCAGCTACAGACGCTTGGCAGGTGAGCCTCGTCATCATCAGGTCGATGGCTCTGTTGAGCTAAGAAGGCCACAATTAAGCCGGACTTGAGCAAGTGCAACGTGGGTTTTTAGTGGGTATCCCAGTGTTACTCGGGAACTCCCACTTAGCCCCGCTGCCTACCAACAAGGCGGTGGGGGATCCATAAAAGATTTTTCCCGCGTAAAAAAAGCCGCTAAGTCCAAGGTCACAGCGTGCCAGTTAGCATTTTGATTCACGCCCGCTATATTGAGCAATGCATTCGATAGCTCACTGGTCGATTTTTAGGTCTCCACGAAGCACCAGAGATGCCAGGATACAATATTGACCGCGCAAGCCAAAAATTGATAAATAAAGTAAAATGGATAAGTAAGTAAATTAACAGCATATACATACCGCTAGACAAAGGCCTTCTCTGTACAGAGGGTATCAGGGCATAGTCCACCACGCGGCCCCACTGCGGATGGGCGGACTTCACATATGTTCGAAACATTTTTTTTGTTGTTGAGATGCACAAGCTTTTATTATATATTATTATGTACATTATTATATTACATATATTATTGCGCTTTTTGCTCAAGATTTTTGTAGTTCCCAAATCGTTCTTTATTATCCGTTCTCCTGTTCCTTATCTCATCTAGGTCGAGTCGAAAAAGCTAAATCACACTACCTAGGGTACCTACACTAGGTGGTGTGATTCAGCTTTTTCGACTTCATAGTTTATTTATGAAATCCGCCTTTCTGACGTTAACCCTCTTCGGGAATAAACACCCAGTTTCGAAAAAATTATCTATGTGGGGAGGGAGTGTACACAAATACTTGTAGGAGTCGAACCCACGACTCCCGCAGCTAAAACCAATGGCTTAGAAACAGCGCAAGCGAGACATCAAATTTCAATATTACTTAGTGGTTCCCAATGTGCGTTTGTCGTGCCCATGATAAAACCTACTTCGCTGTAAAGGCAATATTTAAATTTTTAGCACAAAAGAAAAGCCTCCAGGAAGAATTGGTAGAGATCAAGGAAAGATGCCGTGAGTTGGAGAGAGCTGGTACCCCACGCCCGCAGTGGGAACTCTGCGCCGACTTTATTGGCGGTGGAAGAGATAGGTGCATACCATTTTCATCTTGTTTCTAAAAATAAATCTCGGACTCCCATACAAGGGATCAGTCATTTTATCACTAGGAGAGCCCTATCTTCTTTTTAATATATATCATTATCTTGAGCTGTGGGGATGTCCTACATACATAAATTTGACGTGGAGAAACACCCATACCCGAAACAATCATCTGGAAGTCACAAAAGTAGTTGTCCTGTGTGGGAATAGGACCCGCGACCCCTAGCGCCGAAGCCCAAACTTTGGCAACTGCGCCTCAAAGTCACCACTTCTATCTATGTCTACAGGTATACAAATGTACTCTGTGTTCTTTCTGATACTGTATGATAGACTGTAAATCTAGGGCTTAGAGAAAGAGGTGCTAATATTATTATATGGGGGGATATTCATTTGTTTTCTCGTCTGGTTGGGTTTATAAATAGAAAAAACATATATATATATATTGCATATATAAAATAAATATTATAATTAAAAATAAACATATAGATATAAATATAATACAAACATAAATAGGACCCAACCAGACGGAAGTCCTCGGCAGGGGAGGCCGCACGGCCGAGGGTTAGGGCGTAAGGATAATATAGTATAACGTCTTGGGATGTCTCCATACAGCCTTTTCATCATTAATTTTTTGACAATTTTCGATTCTTAATCACTGAAAGCCTCTCTCTCCAGTCCAGAAATTATAATGTGATTTTTCATTGACATAACTTATCTATTACACGCAGATAAAGCGTAAAATAATATATTTTTTTAATTTACAATAATGTGGATTATATGCACCGTTATAGATGGTGGCAACTGGCAGGAGGCCTATCCTCTAGGAAAATTCTGATGGTGCTGCTGAAGGAGCTAGGCCCCGCCGCGGAAACAGAACATCTGGAGTATTTCGACGGACTCGTAATATTACTTAAAACACTCAAACATTGTAGTAAAGTTAAAGTTAACGAATTAAAAATTTCAAATGACACTGCAATCCCAAAACAGGGTACAGATCCAGCGATACCGCCGTACTTACGTTACGAGGGAAAAGTGCGGAACCTGCGCTTGTCACGACGCGAGATCAGCGTCGTAGTCAACGACATTTGGAGCAGCAAGTTGCAGAAAGACCGCGACACCCCCATGCAGGAGTACGTCACCCGCTACTTCGAGGAGAGGTGGGTGCTGGTGATGAGTGCTGACGCTGGTGGACTTGCCAATCAAGTTTTGGAGCTAAGCACGCAATGACAAAGGAGATTGGTTGCAATGAGAACGAAAGCGAAGGACACTAGCAAAGACAACTCGCAGCGAATTGCGCTTCGGTCCTAACACTTTATTTAGAAATTAATTGTTTCCAATTTGAACACATAATAAATGTTCTCTCAAATTGACATTTTGACGTGACAGGTAACACCAGGCGCTAGATTGGATGCATAACAAAATCTGTAGTATTTTTTATAGTGCTAATCCCTGCACTTAAGATTGAACATTAAAATTTGTAGAAAAATAAGAAAGTAGAAAATTTTCTTCAAATGCTAAAAAACAATGTAGATAAAAGACGTTAAGATTTTTGTCGATGTGGCAATCAGCCGTTTACCTTAGTGGCTAAAGTGTCAAGGCGCGAATGCCGAAGACGTGGGTTCGATTTTCACAGCGGCGACAATCTTTTCTTACTTTTTCAGTAGTATGAGGTTTAGAAATAGATCTTATATGTAGCTAGACGTGAAAGCGTCAAAAAGAAACTTCGGTTGTGCGGTCAGGGTGTTTTTCATGTTGAGAATGGGTTAGATCCTTCGATATTGAAATTATAGAAGTTGTTTAGCGAACAGGCCCTGTAGTCTCGGGCTCATAGAGTACGGCCTGCCGTAAAAGGCGACTAAAAGGTGGCACGGACCGGTAACAGTACGACGTGGCCTTGAAATAGTGCAAGGTGGGGGGCGGTGGGGGGCGCAGGTACGGGCAGGCGTCGGTGCGCGCCGAGTGGGCGTACAGCGTGTGCGCGGGCGCAGAGCAGGCGCTGGACGAGCCGTCGCTGCGCCTCTTCTGGGGCGCGCTGCGAGGCCGCCTCTGCCAGCGCGTCTACTGGGCGCACCGGCGGCAGTGCGCCGCGCTCAGCGGCGCCCTGCGGGCCAGGGCCACGACTCGTCTCCAGACCGTGACGATGGAGGAGTTCCAGAAGGTGGCCAAAGCTACGTTCCCCCTGAAGAGCGAGGTCGACATCAACAATCTGGCGGACGTCGTTCGCAAACAGCTCAAAATGAAGATCAATCAGAACGTGATCGACCTAGATAAACTGTTCTATGAGGTATTTATTTCTCTTTGTGTGCTCGTTTTTCTCTGAGATTTCGTATTGCGCACATCGGTTATAGTTTTCCTTAACGTGTTATATAGATTGAAAGAAATTTGCTAATTTTTATTTTCATAACACAGAACGAGGAAGGCTTCGACCGGTTGGATATCGCCAGGGAACTGTTCAGGCAGAAGCAAATGGCGCAGGACAAATACATCCGTGAAATCATAGCGGAATTAGGCGGGAGGCGCGCGCTCAACAAGCTGATCAGTGTTGACAACCTAAAACGCGCCTTTGCTATCGTCGATCCGGCCATCGGTGAGTGTGAAAAGTTCGATAAAAGATAAGATTATAATTTGAAAAAGTCATCTGAAACCTTAAAAACTTATAGTGCCATCTAGAGGGTTTTCCTGCGCTGGATAAGTTCTCTTTTATACCTAACTTTGAATTAGTGACCAAGACGACATATTTCATTTGCCGTTGACACAATAGGTATGACGCTGACATGGTGACTTAGAAGAATTCAACACCGTAAGAATTGCGGATAGTACGAAAATAGCGGTCGCTGTAAGAAAAATACAATAAGTCTCACATTACGACGTTACACGACCGTGCATACTGTAAAGTTTGCAAAACGTTGAGAATTTCATAATAAAAAAAAAACAAAGAAAAATTTTACGTGAGCTGAAAATATTTTACTTATATAATATTCGAGTAAAAACAAGAAATCATTAGGTGCCAGACAATGAATGCGCAAAAAAAGTTCTATCCCTTTATTCGGCAGACCACATCCGAATGGAGAGCAACATCCGCTGGGCATTCTCTGACGAGACGTCGGAGCTGGGCAGCATCTGTCCAGTCCCGCTGCGCACTTTAGTGGCCAGGCTGGCGGCGGGCAACATCGAACGGGTCGGCCCCCGCCACAGACGGACCTACCACAGATAGATTATTCGTAGCAAAGTTCTCGTAAAATTGAATGATTAAATTACTTTAATAAAATATATATCACCATATTTATCTATTCAATTTCTGCTAAAAGGGATATGTAGGATAAAATAATTTATTAACCTTACGTAATCTATGCTAACTTTCTACGATACAATGCTACTCGAAATATCTTCCTATTTTTTAAAGCAATGCTGAGATGGTTTTAAAAAATTGCCAAAAGATGACATTAGTTTCGTCTTAAAAACTTATTAGTTTCGTCGATCTTACTACCCCCGTCGCTGAAGCGCATACCATTATTTCTCTTACTCTTATCAATTGTACAGAGTTAAAATTACATTGTAAAAAACGGTACAGCTACTTGACTAAATGTGGCTGGGCCATGAAAATAAACAAACACATAGTGAAATTGTAGCATATTTCCATTTCATGCACTTAAATAGCTTAAAATATACATATGTTTATATAATAATCATGTTGTTAGCCTTTGGCTTCGGTAATAAGGGTCGTGGGTTCGATTCCAACATGGGGTATGATTTCGCTTTTAGCCCGTAGGCTATTTAGCTCTGGGTCATTGGATACAGAGCTTAGTTAAAAAGGTACGCGTAAAATTTCCACGTACCGGGCAGACTCTACTTTGAGTACGGTAATTTAAATTGGTGTTAATCGTTTACTGGAAGTCATGAAAACCAACTTATAACATAACTTATGTTACCATACACAACGATTTGATCTCGCCGTGCTTTTAAACGGGGACAAATAACAATGCATTGCATACTATCAGTAAATGTATTGTTTTTGTAAATTCCGTTTAGTCAAGAATACTTTTGGCCTCTATCTCGATTTCTACGATGATCAGTGTTTCAGAAATCGGTTAGTCTAAAAATGTCTCATTCCTGGGAGTAGTTACTGAATTAAACTCTGACCATCGCCCAGTCAAGTTATTGCTAGCCTGCCTGGACTGGCGCGGTTCTAATGATTAAGGTCATGACTTTCTAGAAAAAAATTACGCAAAGAGCTCGAAGCCACGAGAGGAGCTCGTAGCGTAAAGATAAAATTGCTGATAAGGTAGAATGTCCGGAGACCACCTTGGCGGTAATTTCTGATCTCCTACATCCAAACAGTCGTCAGGCACTCTTGCGAGCTTATCATTGTACCGAATAATTTCCGCTTCAATGGCGGAGAATATCAAGTGTTAGTTGCGGGAGAAAAACATTTCACCCGTCCCACCCGTGCTACCTGTTCTTTCGACCGATATCGCACTGATTCATATCTTCAACAGTATACGCCACCTCCAAACAGAGGAAAAGATCGCGTGCCCCCTGCACGAGTAAAAAGATGGTACACTAATGGAGAATATCTCACCGTTACATAATGTCTACTGGCAGTTAATGAGATCATTATTCAGAGAATGTATCCTTGATGCTCCCGCTTAATCTGTTCGCAAAGCGTTCAAAGAGGACGAGAAGGCCGACAGCCTCAAGCATGCAATGCCAATGCATGCCCATGAATAAGACTCGAGATTTAGCGTCGAATTACCAATACAATTTTCTCTCCGCTTTGAATGAAGAGAATGCGTAGCAAGGATAAAAAATGCGAACTGCTCGACAGGAATGAGATTTAATAAATATTAGAATTTAGATCTCATTCCTGATGAGCAGTTCAGCTTTAGCACTGGACCCTGGAGCATTGAAGTGCACATTCTCTCTCTACCGGAGCATATTTTCACTTGTCGTTATTCTGCCGACTCCCAGAAGGACAGATGCACCGGGTTTATTTTTGTTCAACGTTGTGACTGCGTTTGTCAAAGAAGTTTGGAGGTCTCTTAGAGGTTTAATTGTGTATCTTGCAGTAACTGATGTTTTTGCTTTCAGTCCCGAGACTATTAAAGCTTCATCGGACGCAGAACCCACGGGTTTGGACCCTCCGCTATGGGTAGGGTCGCGCATGTGCTCATGCGTGCGTTTAACTACTATGGTGTGTCATCTAAGGGCCGTCGAGGTCGCCGGTTCGGACCGAGACCCCGACGGCCGTCGACTGTGCATTTAGCTAATCGGTGGCTGGGAGCGGTGAGAACCGCCCCGGAACGCGGGTGTACCTTGTGTACGCGTTGTGTGGGTCTCGCCGTGCTCGGAGGCGAGGGCGAACTGGTGTGATTGTTGTTACACTAACTTCTTCTACTCTAAAATATTTAAAAAAGCTTGTTATACTGCTAAATCTCTATATATTAGGAATAAAATAAAAAATGCACCTGATAGAATCAAAATGACTTGGAAAATAATTAATAGCGAAACGGGAAGAGTCACGAAGCGCAAATCTGACCTAATGTTAACTAATGATAATAATTCTATTAACTCAAATCAACAGGCTGCTACTTTCTTCGAGAAATTTTTCGTTGACATTCCAGTTTCAACAACCAAGTCACTTCTTTCCTCACCGACAGTTGCTGAGTCATTACTAAAAAAGAATGTTATGGAATGTAAAGTCAACTTTAAATTTACTACTGTAAACAAGACAGAAATTGTTAAAACTTTTAAAACTTTAGATGTTAAAAGAACTGCAGATCTATGGGGGATCTCGGTTAAGGTGATCAGTTCTATTATTGATGTAATATCACCTTACCTAGCAACTATTTTTAATATTTGTATCAATCGTGGCGAATTTCCTGACCTTATGAAACATAGTAAAATCATTCCGGTGTTTAAATCTGGTAGTACTTCCGACCCCAATAATTTTAGACCTATCTCTGTACTGCCAACTCTTAGTAAAATTTTTGAAAAAATCATGTTGAATCAAATGTTACAACATTTTAGCTCTCATAATTTATTACATAACAAGCAATATGGGTTTACTAGGGGTCGCTCAACAACTGATGCGGGTGTTCAGCTCGTTATGAATATTTTTGAAGCCTGGGAAAAGTCGCAGGATGCCTTAGGAATATTCTGTGACTTAACCAAAGCTTTCGATTGTGTACAGCATGAGACCTTGGTCAGGAAACTACGCCACTATGGTATAAGAGATGCCGCACTCAATCTTCTGAAATCGTACTTGAGCCATCGAATTCAGAGAGTTGACGTGAATGGCAAGAGATCTCCCGGGGCCTTGGTAAATATGGGGGTCCCGCAGGGATCTATTCTTGGGCCTTTTCTCTTCTTCATTTACATAAATGATCTACCTTATCTTGTTAATAATTATCATGATATGTTATATGTATTGTTTGCGGATGATACCTCTTTAATCTTTAAAGTAAACCGACGTTCTTTAAGTTATGACGATGTAAACAATACTCTATCTACTGTAGTACATTGGTTTAGTGCTAACAATTTACTGTTGAATAATAAAAAAACTAAATGTATTAAATTTACAACTTCCTCCAATGTTAAACATGTAAAAACTGATGTACTTTTATATGGGGAAGCGTTGGACCCTATTGACTCAACTGTATTCCTTGGCATAACTATTGATGCCAAACTGCAATGGGGCCCCCATATTAATAGACTGGCGAGTAGACTTAGCTCAGCAGCTTTCGCGGTCAAAAAAATAAGACAGTTAACTGATGTTGATACGGCTCGCTTGGTATATTTTAGTTATTTTCACAGTATAATGTCTTATGGCATTCTGCTTTGGGGTAACGCTGCCGACATTAATACAATCTTTATCTTACAAAAGAGAGCTATTCGTGCAGTTTACAATCTGGGCCCCAAAGAATCGTTAAGAAACTTGTTTAAAGAGATAAAGGTATTGACTGTTGCTGCTCAATACATTTTTGAAAATGTTTTGTATGTCCATAAAAATAAGGATAAATTTTTAAGACATAATAATGTTCATGATATAAATACTAGGAACAAAAATAAATTGATCCTACCCACAAGTAGACTCCGTAAAATAAGTAAATCTTTTATGGGACAATGTATACGTTATTACAACAAAATTCCAGAAAACGTTCAAAATGCATCAATAGCTAAATTTAAAAAAATAGTAAAAGAACGTTTGTGTGTTAAAGGCTACTATAATATTAATGATTATTTAAATGATAACACACTCTGGTAATGAACTGATCGCTCCAGGCTCTTTCAATCGGAGTTCTTATATTGTATTTTAACGAATTTATGTCAAACTGCTTATTTAAAAAAAAAAAAAAGCCCGCTGAGTTTCTTTCGCCGGTTCTTCTCAGTACAGTGGCTTTCTTTTCCGAACCGGTGGTAGTGTTTTGACTATCAATAAGTGAGTGTAATGCTCCTATGTTGAATAAATACATTTGATTTTGATTTTGATTTTGATTTTGAACTGTGGGTGTAGTGTTATCCGGTGGGACCCCGGGCGGTGGGTCCATCGTATCTAAGTCCTCTTCGTCGACCGGGTCGATGAGGACGTTTCGCGGGCGACGCTTGTTTACGTTCGCGTTTGTGTCCGGTTGGTAGTTTGCTGCGCTTACCACCAGAGGGTTGAGATGATGCTGGGCTCTATCGAAGAACCGTTTTGTCAAATCTTTAAAATGTGCGCGAATCGTCGGGAGTCTGCAATCGCTGTGCAGGTCGACGTTGCGCTGATACCATTGCGCACCGGTTGCGCGGCGGATAAACTTACTTTGAACTACTTGCAATTTGTTAATGCGCGTAGGATTTATATGTGCGAAGATCATGCAAGCGTAGGACATGATTGGCCTTACGCAAGCTTTATATAACAGTAGTTTGTGCCTTAAGGGCATTTTACTTTGCTTATTCGTTAAATTGTGTAGCCGGCCGGAGACGAACGCGGCTTTATTTCGGACTTGATTGATGTGCGTAGTGAAAGTCATACGCGAGTCGAAAGTGCCTCCTAAATATTTGACCGTTTTCTCCCAGGGGAGAGTTTGGCCATATAGTGATATTTGCCCCAACTTTCTGTACTGGCGAGGACCTTTGTAACGGTGTGGCGGATGGGGGTTGGGGGTGCTACGACTAAAGTGAATCGCCACACTCTTTTCTGGAAGGTTTAATTTAGTTACTTTAGTTCATCATAGAGGCTTAATTAATAAACTACACTTGCTAGGAGTGCCAGACAGACTAGTGAATATTGAAAATCATACGAGACTACTTGCAAACCATCGATTACAGTTTCGAGTTAAAGGAGCACTTCGGCCCTCGCCTCCTCAGAGTGGACTCGGGGATAATACACCGGTCCCCAGGAGTATAAACTATTTTCGAACCAAAGTCTTTATTACCCAGTACTTAAGTCGGTAACGGTATCATCAATGTCGAATTGTCGATATCGTCACGACCGACACAATCGTCCTATTAAATACCACTAAACCATAAACAATACTGTCAAAACACTACAAATCAATCAAAATGAAATAGCATATTTTAATTTGACTTTGAGTAGGTACCCATCTACTACGATGATTACTAATTATTGTAATTTTTCTTAAAATTAATGTTTTATAGTCACATTTAAGTTGTTTTAATACAACTGCATTTTTTAACATTTTAATCATCCAAAATGACGGACATAGTGGAGAATGAAGAGGTTGATAAAGACACTATAGATGAAATTGGTATAGAACAGCAATTTTATAAAAAATATGAATTACTCACAGAAACGACAGTTTCGAATAAGAAAGCCTATATAAATAAAATAACCGGAACGAAGTAAGTGATTATCATCATTTATTTATTTTTAATTAATGTACAGTTTTGTTAAAAGCATGTTGAATGTGTACAATAGAATAATTTGGATTTTATTTATGTTTAGACTGTAATATTGTAAAATTTACAGGCTTTCTAAGTTTTTGTTCAATTATTTACTCTTCCACATTATCTTTTTGGCCTATTTTTTATTCACATTTTTACACAATTTAAAATTTCTTAATGTCCAATTTACACTAGTACTATATTTACTCAAAAAAAATGTTTACAGTGGCTGAGACATACAGCGACTGTTAACACTGCAAGTATTAAGCTTTGGCATTTAATCATCATTGGTTCCTCTTTGGGGAATGCAATGAGCCTACAATACCACAGGTGTCAACAGTATCAGGCATATTCCCTAACCATCAGGTGTACTTGTTTACCACTTTGTGCATAAAACTTTAAGTTCATTCTGATTAATTCAGAGTTTAACAATCGTTTTGCTAACTCAAATAACATTTGAAAAGCTGTTTATCAGCTGTTTAGATGACTTCTACAATGATCAGTGTTTTAGAAACATGGTGTTACTGAATTACATTTTTGATAGACTTTCTGTTCATTAAAGCACCTTTTTCTCATTAACAGGTTAGGTTAAGTTAAAATTTATTAACCAACTCCAAATAAAGAGGATGTTTTTTCTGATTAGTTAGAATCTTTTTTTATGCATGTTCAACAATTACTATAAAGCACCTAAAACAATTTAATTTTTTTCTTTCAAACATTTACTTCCCGGGTGGTCCTTTTAAATTTAATTGAAATCGGTTAAGTCAGTTTTTATGGATATTCTCAATTTGGTTTCTTTTATGTTTATTACCTGTGTATGTGACATTTTAAAAAAGGTTTTACCTCTTCGTTAACAAAAGACCACTTGTATCAAACTTGTTCTACAATTGCTCTGTGTTGTGAAAAATTTAAGCTTATAAGCCACTAGAAATGAAAGATATGGCCATTTTTGTCTGACATTTCTTGCAAAATTAATATTATTTTACATAGTGTGTAGTTACATTATTATTTTTAAGTGTTGTATGTATCTATTGTGCTTAGGCCGTGAATAAATGTTTCTTCTTCTTCTTCAAAATCTGCTCAAAGTGATCTGAGTCAAAACTCATGAAACCTGGCAAAAAGAAAGGTTGTTGAAAGCAAATTGTTATTAACGAGAGAGAAATATTTTTGGATGATAATTTGTGTATATATTCTTTAATCTTGTATGGTTGTTTGGTTTAAAGGAAAATTACTCAATTAAATTTCAAATATTTATACAGCGTGTCTTTACAATCGCGACAATAAATGAACACACATATAGGGGATAACTTTTTAAAATTGTATTAAAGATTTACATTCTTTAAACTTTAATATTTACAGAGTTATTAAATTTTCCAAACCAAAAAATTTTAGATCACCTTACGTATAAAACTGTAATGTAAAGTTCATTTGTAAAGGTCACAAAGAATATGAATGGGTTGAATGAATTTAAAAGAGACAAAACATACTGTTAGAAGGAGAGGCTTGTAACGCGACGCTGTGGCGCGAGTTGTATAGGTGTTACAAAATATGTTTATTTTTTACTTAATTAGTTTGTTTGAAAAATATATTTTTTTTAATTTTGTTTAACGTTAATTTTTATGATTATTGGCAAGTAGCGTTAGACGTGTGTTAATTTATTGTCGCGATGGTAACACGCGTACATGAAGTAACTATGATAAATTAAATTTTTAAGGAAAATTTTACTGTAATTGATTCATGTACTAAGCTGTGCTTACAAAGTCTTGAAGTCAGCTATTATAAGCTAATATACAAAATATAAAGATATAGCTTTGAATACAAATATATTTATGTGTATGACACAAATTAACAATACTGTATGTAATTGCTGTGCTTGTATTATACATAGCTTTTATTGGTACATCGCTTAACTTATGATGGTTTTAACTGATATACTGCATACCTGATTGGTATCACATTTTGGACTGAAAAAGTAATTAACCCTATCAGCTTTTGCATTTCATGCTGAGATACGTTACTCGTGTCCTTTGCAGGTCTTTGAAATATTCGATAACCCTCCCGGACAACAGCATAGAGGTGTATGAGCTGAGCAACAGCGCACTCACCCGCACCTGCCGCCTCACTGGCCACGAGAAGAAGGTGACGGAGGTGGTGTTCAATCCGAACGATGATAATATGCTTTTCTCCTCTTCGGAGGACGGCATCGTCAAGATGTGGGACACCAGGGCAGGCGGGAGCTTCGTCCACGACTATAAGGGTAAGTATTCATTTGTTTTGCTCTTTATTTAAAACCACCTTAATAGTTGCTGTTGACATTCTGTACTAGTCAACTCAGGGTGTGAGAAGGAATCATGGTAGATGCAATAAATAAAATTGCAATATGGGTTTATGTGAATTAAATCAATATACATCATATATCAACAATACAAATCATTTAACCGTTAGTAATTATACAATAACGCCGCTGTACTAATTCGTGCCATACTTCGTATTCGACTCAACATTTCAGGCGTATTTCCAACTATTAGATTCAAAACCATTGTCTCTGGGTTGCAAATAACATTACATATATTAGTATCGGAACGCAGACGAGGAGGAGTTGATGGTGCGGCCGTACGAGTGCATGGACGTGTCGCACAACGGGCGCGTGCTGTGCGCCGGCAGCCAGCTGGTGGAGGAGGACGCCTTCCTGGTCTTCTGGGACCAGCGCGCCACCAAGCCGCTCGGCGGCTACTGGAACTCCCACACGGAGGACGTCACGCAGGTCTGGCTTGCTCTTGCCGATGCCAGGACATCACGTCGCCAATATTCTAACAGATTTATGATTTATCAATTCATGTGCATTCATCATTCAAAAATTCATAAATTATATGTAAATTTTTCAAATAAAAATACTAATTGCAATATTTGTAAGAATGTTAATCGCACTTCACCAGCCATTAGTTTGTCATCTTTATTTTTCTGTGAGTCTTGGTCATCTTAATTTTTTTTTTTTTTTGGGTGTTATATTGACATCAACTATATCAAATGACAGTTTTTTATTATTTTTCGATAATTATAACGTAAAATGAGTCATCGTATAATAATCTACGCAACCGCCCTTCGCCTGCCGCCTGCCGCCACTATATTTTCGCGGGAAAAAAGTTCGCTGCGTGGCTTGGTCGTTTTTTTATGGATAATACACGCCTAAACCTTAATTTATTTGCTTTGGTATTTTTTCTTTATCTTTCTATTAATTATTTTTATATTGTAAGCTGTACAACAATAGGTTTCTTAAAAAATGTTATGGTACATACAAACAAAGTTTCTATATGTAAAAATGTTAGGCCAAGATGAACATCCCCGAAATGATTACGTGTTAAGATAGGATTTAATTAACATTTAAGTAAAGCACAGACTGTACAAAAGGTACTCGGGCATAGTCCTTAGCGTAGAACGACATGTGTGTCCAGTGTTGTAGGGAGAACTGGCCACTGGGCTCCGCAGGTGAAGTTCCACAAGGAGAAGATGGAGATCCTGGCGACGGGGTCGATCGACGGGCTGGTGAACGTGTTCGACATCACCGAGCAGACGGAGGAGGACGCGCTCACCTACTCGCTGAACCTGGGCACCGCCCTGGACAGGATCGCGTGGCTGGACCACGAGCTGGCCGCCTGCACCACGCAGGCCCACGAGCTGCAGCTGTGGAACCTCGCCACCGGCGACAGGCTCTCGGCCCACAACAGGGACGACGTCGCCAGGGGCATCAAGGTCCGCACTTTCAATAGTCGAATCTAAATATAATTGTAATTCATTTTATCGCGCTTACCATCAACGGCTGCGTCGCCACTTACCACCAGGCATGGCAGTCGAGCGCCTACTTTTTTTATTTGAGAAAGTGGCAAACGAGCCGGTGATTCCCCTGATGTTAAGTGATAACCGCTGCCCATAGACATTGAGATTTAGATAGACATTTAGATGCGTTGCCGCCTTTCACCCCACGCACCGGACGAGACGCAGAAGTGTAACGCTTCCACTTCGCGCCGATCTTCGGTCTTCTGTAAGGTCGTGGCACTCGCCAGACGGACCTTCTCATTCGTGCAACAGCGAAAACTGTTACGGGGCCCGTTGTAAAAACCTCTTTGGGTAGGGGGGGGTAGGTAATATAACATACTAAAAAATATAAAAGCGGGGAAGAGAAGAGACAAATATCTTGGAGTGACAATTTAAAAAAAAGACAGACATCAAGGATATCGTCAGTCTTTCTAGACTGGCGCAGAATAGAGAAGAGTTCGTGTGGTGGGGCACCCCCAAGAAGAAGGGTAGGGGGGTCCCACCTTTGATCCTCACTAGAGTAAGGTTGAACTGTGTCCATGTCCGCAGCGGAGCCGCGCGGACGACTGCTACCTGGTGGACGCGTTCCTGTCCGCCGAGGGCGCGCCCGTGCTGCTCGCCGGATCCTACGGGGGCTGCGAGTGAGTGGCCCTCCCTCCTTCCACATTGTTCACTCCGCGCTGATCATTGCTTTGGCGTAGGGAACCTGCCTCTTGCGCCAGGGTTATCAAAGGAATTATCCGTGTGGTAAAATGAAACATAACAATTGGGCAGCGACACAAATTAACCTCAAAATTTAAAAAAGCTGAATACTGAAATTTTTTTTTGATAAATTTTACTCACTAATTTTTTATCAATGATTTGCACTTCTTTCAGATATTTATTATCAACAGTAAATAAATTTATTAATATATTATGCACAAAAATTAGTGTATGTAACAGCACAATTTATACACCATAATATAGGTTAAGGGCACCTGATGACAGGCAATACCAACCCACCATCGTCTAACAACTCCACAGTACCATCCGGCAGCCAACTCAAGCACTGCGTGCGCGCATTGGTTCGAATGTCGCGCTCCCTCTGGCTTCCTATTCACACATGGGACATACTTCCGTCCCTTGTCATGAAATCACTTGAACAGATTGCAGAACACAGAGAGAATAGATGTTAAAATTTGTTCAATATAGGAGCGTTACACTTACTTGTTGATCGTCGAAAATACTAGTAGTTACCATTCCGGAAATGAACTGATATATTTTTAAACATTTTCTGGGATTATGTTGTAGAAATGTATACATTGACGTATTTATTTAAGACAGTTTAGTTGTTAGTGAAATTAATTTATGTCTGTTCCTAATATTTTATTATGCACATTACTATATCTTTGCACATTTTCTAGTACACATTGAGAAATTAAATATCAAAAACTGTAATGATAACGTACCAGCAAAGCGTTACAAATGATGACAACACGGACCAATTCTGTGCATAAGTAAACCGTTAAGCTATGTTCTATGCAACAGGGACACGCTGCGGTCCGTCCGCGTGGTGGGCCGCCGCCTCCACCCGCGCACCAACTTCGCTGGCAACCGGCAGATCGTGCACACCTGCTGGTACGACAGGGAGGTGGGTGCCTCCGACCTTCCTTCTCCCTCTCTCCGGGCCTCGCTGAGCGCCGGTTCCGTTGCAGAGGGACATGCTGCTGACCGCCGGCGAGGCGGGCGTCATCAGCGTGTGGCGCGGGCTGCGCTGCGACCGGGAGATGGAGGTGGAGGTGGAGCCGGACTCCGTGGAGGAGGGGCCCTTCGCCGTGGACCGCGCGCAGCCCGCGCCCGCCCACAGCTCCCACGGCGAGCCGGACAAACGACCCGATAGCCGCCCGAGCAGCCCACCGGCCAGTGAACCGGACGACCAGCCGGACGAGCCGCCGGACGGCCAGCCGGAAAAAGACGCCAGCGGCCGGCCGGACAGCCCGCCGAGCGAAGAGCAGCAGCACGTGGACGCCGTCGAGGGAGACGCCCCGCCCGGCAAGCTGTCCGCCGCCCAAGAGAAGCTGCACGCCAACAGGCACCAGCCCTACTGAGGGCTCGCTGCTCTCTCGGATTTTATGGTGTCTCGTTGCACACGTGGTGTCCCGTGCCGCCTCTCCCCTTCCACTCACGTGTGCCGCGAGAATATCTAAGCGCTGTCCCTCCCCCTCCCGACGCCCCCAACTCCCCCTCTTCGCGTTCCTTATTATATCTCTCATCGTAAAGTGAAAAGATAAACCAAATACTACTACATTGTAATTATTTGTTATTAACTGTTGAAAAAGACTATATTTTTTTTAGATTTCGTATCGAAATTGCATCATTTGAAATCGGCTCATGGATTTAGTTCATAAAATGTATGAATCATCGGATTTCAACTTAACTTTTAGGTATAACATTATTGTATGTAATAAAAGTGACTGAGTCATTAAGTCAATTTTATTTTATTAAAAAAACTTTACATTAGTGGTTTTAAACAATCGCTATTTGGAACTAATGTCGGATTAACATTGTATAATTAGAAATAAGATAATCTTTAATTTTTTTATGATGATTATTACGAAATATTGTCGGAGCGATTTTAACTCATTGGGTAACCTTATTTTCCATTACATGAGGAATCTATATGGAAACCGAAAATTAATAGAGAACTTAATTAATTCATTAGAAATTATAATTTTTTTTATTTAGTAAGTCCAAAAAATTAATAGTTAAGTTATATTTTTAATGAACATCATAATTAATCAATTTAATTCAATGGAATATTTCTAGCTTATTTATACACATACCTTTTAATTTTTCAATACTGTCAATATTACAATTGCTATCTCAATCGCTTAAACAGACTGACATGCCAATGCTTTATGATATGTATAAGTTAATCCTAATCGTAAAAACTTGCACGTCAACTGATCAATACGCCACTAGAAGTAAGATGCAATGCAGATTTTGTTTAAACTATGCAACGCTTTTCTACCATGATGATAGAAAAATACGCTTTTGATGTGTAGCTACGTGTGTACTTTAAGAATTGTTAGGCAAGCTGGCGTATATTTATTGCCAAGCCGTTATTAGAACTTAAGTGGATAATTAATATCAATCGCTTAGAATTCCACCATATGTGGGTTCTATCCCGTGCATGTTTGCAGAATATGTATAGGTAAATGTGGATATTATGCTGGATTTTGTTTCCCTATTAACTTATTTCGCAATTGTAATTTTCGTAGGCGCCGTATACTGCCATTGTTTTGCATTATATCATTTTAGATTATCAAAATTGTACATACATTTTGATCATTCCAAATGTGTTAAAGACATTAGCAGCAATGATTTTTAGGCTTTCAAAGCATTTGCGTTTACGTCATAAAATTCGCTTGCTGATTGAAACCTGTTGTCGATGTTCAGTTTTTTATTATTATTGCGTACGAATCCGGTGTCTTAATTCTTATTCTTTAAAAGATGTCCTGTTTGGAGTAGTTTTAGAATTAGTACATAAGGATCCTTATAAATGTATTGATTTCTCGTAGTGAATATTAAATAAATAAATAAAAAAAACAACTTTAACATTCTCAATTTATTTACTATATTAATGTCACCAATTACAATAAAATATCCATAAAATTAACTAATAAATGTTCGGTAAACGATAGATGAATCAGAATATAATATTATTTATAAAGGAAAATTATATATAACTAATGGGGTTAACTCATGAAGAGACGCTAAACAAGTTATTTGAATCTCATAAAAATTGCGGTAAATTCTATTCATATAAAAGCAAGAGCACTCTCATGCACGTTTTATAAGTGCATTAGTAATAAGACTAAATAAATATTCGGTAATACGTGCACCTCTTCAATGACTATCTAGTCATTACAAAACCAAAACTTCAAAAATTTAAATATCGTTAAGAAGTGTTTTAATTCCTATCTAAGTAAAAAAATTCTACGACCTGTGGGTCTTTAATTACTTTTAGATTCCCAATAATATTCGACATACTTTTTTTTTACATATTTATAGCGTGAAGTCAACGGGAATTAAATTGTACGACAAAAACTTCTTAACACTAACGGATTTTACGCGATCGCTATTCAAAGTTTTATCTTTTACTCATAACCTAAAAACAAAATACTCCATCTAAATTACAATCCTCTACCGTGCCCTATATAGTGATTTTGAGCAAATACTTAGCAGATCATCGATATGTCCTAAAGTGAAATTACATTACAGTTTCCGAATTTTCTTTGGTCAGCGTGCGTCGTGTCAAACTGAGTCTTCCGCCATATTGTGGATAAGAAACGCGCCATTCGGACGTCTCACTTCGACGACAAGAACATGATGAGCCTGGCAATGCAAATATTGTTGCTAGTCTGAAACTCATTAGCAAAAACGACATGTCAATGAAAACATAAAATTCTGAGACGTCCCAATTGGGTTTTTACGGTTTCACTTTGGGCGCGTTAACAACGTATTTGTAATAAACAAAAACTGAAACAGAGTAATCACGTCTAGATTCGTTGTTCTTTCTATATTTTCTTAATTATAACGGTAATAAGTAAAAACACGTGTTTATTCTATGGAATGTTAAAGGTATCGACGGCGCTTTTATCCGATTAGGAATGCAGACGTGTATACATACAATCGAAGTCTAAGATGCGATGTATGTTCCATATTGGGAGTAAAAGTAAAGTCCTCTGTAGTAGGGAATCGGGACAATGTCCACCACGGGACCCCACTGCGGATTGGCACTGTTTTTTCGCCATTATTTCAAAAATATGCAGGTTTCCTCACCATATTTTCCTTCGTCGCTGAGCACGTTAAGTCAACACTTAAAATGCGGCTTAGGTATACAGCGTGTCTTTACAATGGCGACAATAAATGAACACACATATAGGGGATAACTTTTTAAAATTGTATTAAACATTTACATTCTTTAAACATCAATATTTACAGAGTTATAAAATTTTCTAAAACAAAGAATTTTAGAACACCTTACGTATAAAACTGTAAGTAAAATTCATTTCTAAAGGTCACAAAGCATATGAATGGGTTGAATGAATTTAAAAGAGACAAAACATACTGTTAGAAGGAGAGGCTTGTAATGCGACGCTGTGGTGTGGCGCGAGTTGTGTAGGATGTTACAAGTTTTGTTTCTTTTTTACTTAATTAGTTTGTTTGAAAAATATTTTTTTTTAATTAGGGATTTTGTTTAATGTTAATATTTTTTTATGATTATTGGCAAGTAGTGTTAGACGTGTGTTCATTTTTGTCGCGATGGTAACGACACGCTGTTTATTAGGTTGGGAAAAAACTCTTTTCGCAAGTAGTATGTATGTACTTATAATATAGTCTCTTTGGCTATACACTTTGTATCTGGCTGGTTTTGGTATCATTAAAAAGTTTAATACCAAATTAAAATTAGGAAAATGTGATTTTCATTCGTTTTTCTTACTATAAGATGAGTGATTCTAATGAAGATTTTAAAATTTTACTACATTTTTTTACATACATTATTTACATACTAAAAGGGTAAAGATGTAACGAAAGCCACGAAAAAAATATGCGATACTTATGGACCTAGAGCGCTGTCTGTGAGAGTGGCACAAATTTGGTTTGAGCGTTTTTTAGGCAGTGTCAGGTTAAGATGACGAGAGGAATAATAATAATAATAATAATAATAATCGCGGAGGGAGTTGTTGTCGCATGCGGTACCGGCAGTGCAGCGGCTTGGTGGCCAGCAGGCGGTTGGCGTCGCTGGGGTCGTGCAGCGGCAGCGCGCGCGGCGGCGCGTCGGGCGCCTCGTCGCGGAACGCGTGCGCGCCCACCTGCGCCTCCAGGCGCGCCTCGCCCCACGGCCCGCGCGCCACCACCCACTGCACGCACAGCGGGCTGCCCGTCTTGCTCTTCAGCATCAGCTGCACCCCACACCGCTTTCGATATGGCGAAGCGCGAGCGACTCGCCGCTCACACCGCCACACGAGGATACGGTACCTGGTAGGTGATCTCGCGCTGGGCGCTCTGCGTGGGGTCGCGCTGGTTCTTGTTCACGAACGCCTTCACCACCCACTGGTGGCCGAAGGCGGTGAAGCGCGAGCTCTCGTAGTAAAGCTTGTGCACGAACTCCTCGGTGCGATACGGCTTCAGCTGTAAATCTGCGCCACAAACATGCCACCGCGTAACTAATCACAATCAATTTCGGCCCAACCCAAATATATGTATAACAAATATAGCCTTATTGTTACTGCATACAAAACTTTTTTTTGGAACCGATCACAGAGCACGGGTATAATTGACAAAACTGTTAAGTCTGAAAAACTTGATACGCCCCGAACGAAAGAAAGCTGTATACGTGAAACGGACAAAAACACTTAAACCACATCGTCCGGTGTACCGCAAGGACGATGGCCGGCGCCGGTGTTTATAACAGTCTTCATGGAGTGGCGGGCTCACCGTTGAAGGTGATCTTCTCGTAGGAGAGCAGGTCGAGGATCTGCTCGTAGACGGCGGTGGCCTGACGCGCGTCGCGCTCCTTCTCGGCGAGCAGCGCCAGCAGGTCGGCGGCGGAGTTGGCGGGGTGCGGGCACCGCGACTCGTGCTCGGCCGCCTCGTGCGCCGGCCCGCGCCAGCGGCAGCCGATGCACGCGTACTTGCACCCCATCAGCCTGTCGCCACCGACGCGATTCTCATGAGCGGCGGAACGCTACGCGCTGTTGACGACGCTCTATGCCACAGTCGAACGCCAAGCGCGCATTTGGGTGACCCTTTTGTGATTCGAGTACGCGCATTCACGTTAGGATCGTTTAAATGTAGAACTACTAAGTTGTCGATGGACATCATCGTACAAACGAAACACTCAAAAACCAATGGTCTTTTTGCCGTAGAAAATACCATGGGCTTTTATGATTTAGGAGTTTTAGTGCCTAAGATATTCCAAAATGGCAATAAATCCTGATACACTAACATATTTGTAAATGTGTCAATTGATACGACCGTTTTTTTATCTGCCTAGCTATTACAATAGTGTTAATGTAAGCGGTATTTAATGAGCCACTGATTACAATGCCGCGAGTTTTTAACGGATGATTCTAAGTCTTATTATTTATCATCGCATGTCACTACTACCTTGTTTGAATAACAGTTTCCATATCAGGTGGACCTGATAAGTGAGCCCGTCTGTGACAGCTAAATATAATTTAAATTGTACATCGATGTGACTTTTTTTTACCGAGTTTTTGACCAACTTTGCCTACTGGGCCCCCTGGCCAGATGGGGTGGCGTTCGGTAGGAGTCTACCATGTGGTCGGTTATGGGGCTTAGCGTGACGTACACACCTGGTGTACCTACGCCGCCTGTGCGATGGCGCAGGGTCCGACACGAAGTACGCTCTCCTGAACGCGGTCAGCAGAAGGGCGTACAGGCCGCTCGCAATGCGGAGTATAGCCTCGATAACGGGACGCCTCTCCGACGTCCCGTCAACAACGATTTGCGTGAACTTGTACGGCCTGGGGGGCAGAACTCTATGCATCATGGCTCTATCTCGCGTTACTGTGCCGTCTCATTTCGACGAGGCTCTTTTCGTGATTTCTCGTCATACTCAGCCTTTCAGTCGACATATCGTTAATTTGGGGTAGCCTATGTGACATGGTGTAGCCGTAACATTAATTTTATCAACTGCGCCAGACTAATGTTTAATATTGATATCAACACGTCCGGAAATTTAAAGTCATTTGATTACAACAATTTAAATTAGAACAATTGAAATGCAGTGGCGAACTTACCAGCAGTCTAGACAGTACTAGGGCGTCAGATTTTAGGGGGCGGCAAAACTGACCCAAAAATTTACAGAAATAAAGAAAAAATATCATTATATACATATAGAAAACGAGTTTTGAAAATTTAACGAAATATAAGACTTTCAAAACTTGATTCGTTTTATTGTCTTTATTAACCGGATTGTTGACAGAAAATTTAATAGAGATACTGTTCGTATTATTTTTAAACTGTAAGTGCAATAAAAGAAAAATTAACGTTTACTTATTAAAAATAACATTATTTTGAGTTAGCTCATAACTGTATTAATTTATTATTAGATATTAGTATTAGTATTTTTCAGGCATACCTTACCTCGTCTTAGAACATGACTGAGCTTTTTTAAGCTAGGGAATACCCAAAAATTTTTTTTCATTAATCTTCACTAAATCGTGGGTTGTAAAAATAATCTAAAAACTGAGATAACGAAACTCCAGATCAAAATTTTAGACGTCAGTAGTGGCGGCAAAAATTTAACTGTGTATTGGCGGCAAGTTTGTAAATCCGCCACTGTTGAAATGGATTTAGGCTTTTGAGCTGGTGGACCAAAGTAGAAGAAGAGAAGAAAAACAGAGCAAAACAATTAAAAACTTAGATCACTTATAAACACGATGTGGTAATTAAATCGGGTTCAGACCGTTAAGGTAGAGGAAATTTTATTTGGCAGATGTAAACGTGAACTGACCAGTTTGACCGCGAGTCTTTGTCATTGCCCTAGGACTAGGATATTTCATTAGCGATATATACGTATAGCCCCAACAATATGACCTGCATAATACATTTCGTAGAACTCAGTGGAGTCGGGGATTTCTTTATACTTTGTGGCGTCGTTGCTAAGCTATTGGCTTCGGTGTCGGGAGTCGTGAGTTCGATTCCCACACGGGATAAGTATTTGTGTGGCCCACAGATAATATTTATCTATCAACAATTATTGTTCCGGATCCGGGTGTTTGGAGGGTTGACGTCAGGCTGGCGGCTGGTCGCAAAAAACGTATCCAGAGTCCAAAACGACTTACAGCCTGATTTATATGGTGTGCCGACCTACACCTAGGTGGGGTAAAGGGTTACTTATTGGACCAATTCATATCAAATAGGTAGTTAATGTTGTGAACGTTTTGCTTTAATTACTAGTGACATTAAGTAAACTTAATATCACTAGTAATTTCGCCTTATATCGCGTTTCGTCTGGTGAGTGAGGTGGCCGGAGCCCAATTTTCAAAAGGTTGTCAACGCATCTGTAACCCTCGGGTGTAGCAGATGTCCATGGGCGGCGGTATTCACTTACCATCAGGTGAACCTCCTGCTCGTTTGGCAACTTTTCACATAAAAAAAATACTTGTTATGTGTGTTGATATTTGGAACACGTTTTCAAGAACCTGAGAATCAAACTCTGGCTCTGTGCAGTCTTATTTTCAATCTTGACATTTGAGCCTTGTAAACTTATTTTGGTACAATTGTTTGAAGCATGGGGTTTGAACCTATTACAGCTATTTCCGGGCTAAAAGAAGGGAAGAAAAGTAACAGCCTATGTATGTTCCACGGCTGGGCAATGGCCCACCACGCGACTCCAATGCGCATTGGCAGGCTTTAAATATCTACGAAATTTTTTTTCGTTGTACTTCGAAAATATAGAAATATGATTTTTGCCTTCACCGCTGAGAACAGCAGAAATTGAACACAGGTTGCTCAAATATATTGAATTAAAAGCCAGTGCCTGGATAAAGAGCTAACACAACTCTTGTCGACAATGGAACTACAAAATATGTTGGTAATATGTTAAAGTATGACATATATCAAAAACAAACAAAAGTTAAGCCTTTTGTTCAATGACTGTTCACTTGATATTGAATAATAATGCATTATTTAAAAATTTACTTTTCATTTCTATTTTCAGTTTGATAACAGAAATATGGTTATAATACAACAATTCAAATACCTATAACAATTTTTAAACAAATTGCCACCTTAACAATATTGTGGTACCATACTCTATGGATGGACAATATGTGGTAGATATATTTTATATATATTGCACTGTACAGAAACAGTTATGAAAAAAGTGGTTAAATTAAGTCTAAAAATAAATTTAGTTTTTCATATTCCATCACATAATAAAATAAAGTATGCAAATTATAATACTAAGTATATTTTGATTGATATAATATTAATATAATTTTTATACCACCTTTGCACTTGTACATTACCTCTCGTCGCAAATGTTTTCTTCGTGGTGCTGCAATGAATGCCGTGGGTAAACATGAGTGCAAAATCTACACTCTAATGGCAACTCGGAGACTGTCTTCTCCACAGCCAGATTTCTTGATGCAGAGGTCTTGGAGATTTCTATGCGACAGTTAGGACAAGTTGCTGCCTCATCTCGGAGCCTAGCATCCGCCAGCAAATGAGTAAAACATGGCGCACACATTAGATGTCCATTTGAACACTGCAAGGGAAGTAAACCATTGAACATACTGCAACAATATTTTCAAGTTATGAGATCCGACAATTTTTTTTAAAATTCTATGTTATGTTAGATATTAAAAGAAAATTTAAAAAATTGCATTTTGTTAAACATTACATAAACACTAATTAAAAAAAATCACTTCAAAATAGGTTACTTTTAAATTCAAAACTTTCTATCAATTGATGTGGCGTCTAATACGTACATATATTGTAAAATTCATAAAAAAAAAGATTCTCATCAAACAGGACACTATAAATAATTTGATAAATTTTTAAAACATCAACTGATTTTATGGATTGAATGTTAAATTTATTGATTTTTAACACCCAATGTGATATACCTCTGCAACTCCTATTTTATTATAACCTCTTTATAGTTATTGGGTACAATTAATTATATTACTGCTAAAGCTCACACCACAAATGTCTTTAACTTCAAAAATTGTCTAACTTTATTAATTTGAACACATTTATAGGGGTAAGTGATGAGATATGAAGGTGTATGTGCAAATGTTATTTACACTACATTTAACACATCACAAATTTTATTTACTTTCATAGTACTGTAAAAAATGTATTGAAATAAATGTATTGAATAGATTGTACAAAATTCAATGATTATGATAATTTATTAAATCCAAAAATGAGCTGTAATCGAAATCAAACAATAAAATCCATGTTATTTTACATATGTTTTTTGTATTTACGATATTAATTAAAAGTTTTAATATTAAGGGCAAATTATTAAATCAATGATTCATTCTTTAACATTTTTTAAAGCCAAACAGTTACTAAAGATGCCTTCAACAAAGCTTGTTTGAAGATTGAAAAGGTAATAGGAGGGGAATTGATAAAGAAAGAACTACTTGTCATGAATATTTATTTATTGTAGTGAATTACTACATGACTGTATACAAAATACAATTACCCACTATAAGATAATACACATAATGGCTTAAGGTACAATATGCAAGTCCTTATATACAATAATTATAAATTAATAGTAATTTACACAGTTACAAATCAATATAGAGTAACAACGACATAATAAACAACTTTATAAATGTATGTCACGCAAAAACAAACATCTATTAATATAACATCGTGATATACGGAATTTACAAATTTTTCTATTACTACAAAGTACATCACATATTTTTATATACGTTATTATATTAAAGACGCATTTATAATTTGAAAAAAAAAGCTCAATTTAGATATAAGAGTAAAAAAGAAAACAACTGATAACAACAGTTTATCTGCTGTCTATCAGCTGTTTTGGAATACCTGATAAACGGCACCCGGAGGCAAGTCTAAGCAAACTGCGCAGCACAAAATGCCTCCCAATCTGTGCTCGAGTTTATCCGACTGCTCTCTCTCACTTAGAATTTTACGCTTTTTGGCCAGAGGAGCATCATCTTTAATATCAGATTCTATTTTCTCACTTGACGATGGCACTGGTTCACTTTGCGCCACGTCTGACATTTTATTTATAATTTAGAGAAGAATTAATAAAACTCTAAGATACTCCTAGCCAATACAACATCTATCACACAATAAAAATTAAGGTTTAATACGATAAAGGATAAAGAGACGTAAACCAGTGGTTGTGGTGTAGGGATGCCGAGAAAATATCGATATATCGATATTTTTTTTAAAAATATGCGATTTTTTGCCGACATATTTTGATCCCATATATCGATATAAAAAATTGAATATCGAAATCGTATCAAAAACGATATTTTTATTCTAACTGATTCAAAGCCGTAAAAGACAAAAATGAAGGGAAAAGATCTGTGGTCTATTACTAGTATTTTCGCGGATGCAGAGTTGCATTTTGTACTATAATTACTATGGTATTTATACTACAACTAGTTTTTCGCCCTCGGCTTCACTCGCTTTGAAGCCCTTAAATAAATATCTATCTTTAAAAAAAATTCTGTTAAAAATAGCCTTGTCAAAAATGTCCTTTCTCAGGCTCTAGACTATCTGCGTACCAAATTTCATTTAAATCGGTTCAGTAATTTCGGCATCCCTAATGTGGTGTATTACGGCAACTCGCAACTCTATTTAAACAAAGGTCGCTCGATACCACTGAAAAAAATATACATTAAAATTTAAATAAGAAGTATCTGAAATTTATATCTCACAACTTTCTCTCAACATATTTAAAAGCTTAAACACGTAGGTATTAATTAATACTCAAATAATTTACTTGCGATATATAACAGACATTCTCTCCCTACCTACCACCATACATAGTCTATGAAATGCCAACTGACAGATTTTACATATTTTTGCTGGAAACCATATCTAAACTAAAGTTCTAAATGCATGTCTGAAGACTGTTTTTGTTATCTGAAGAACAGTGTTATTAAAATTATATAAAAAAAATTATTTAACCTTAAACACATTCAACCTCTAAGAGCCTTCTTTAAGTAAAAGTGTATAAATACATGATTTAATTAACTCTGGTACTTATAAAATAAAAACATGTTAGACATAATAAATGTAAAACCTGTTTATTCATAGAATTTTGCTGTAATTTTGAACATAGCCTTTGATATATTTTCTCTATTTTTACATAATATAGCAAAGGATCAAAATTTGCTAAGTAAGCTTAATAACTACAAAATTCATTTTTAATTGTGTGGAATCATAAATAATTTTAGTAAAAAGCAACACTTCCTCGTAGTACAGTTCAGCAACAGTGCGGAGAGTCTTAGACATTTATGTATTTAATGACAAGAGTAACACATTCTCTCCGATTAATATGGAACCATATTAACTCATATGTCATATTTTTTGTTTTTTTGGCAAGGAACCAAATGCAGAAATTACTGTGCCTTTTGTACCCGTGACATTAGTTGTTAATGGCTGCTGCACTAATCCAGGCTGCTTGATAGCTGGCTTTGCAGCCACATTTGGCGCAGCCTGGTCCCATTTAGACTTTCGTTTTTTCTCCTCATCACTCTCAGATTTTTTTACAACGCCCGAAATGAAGTCTATCTTAGCCAGTTTTTCTTTTTTCTCCTTTTCTCGCCTATCCATTTCTACTTTTTGAATGCGTGCTAACTCATCATAGTAAGACTCCTTGCCCCATTTTAATGGATCATATATTTCAGGTGGATAATTTGTATCCAATTCATTTATATCACAAAACTGTATAAGTTTTTCGTATATGCTAGGATTCCTAAAATTCTTTTTATCCTGAATTATCTTATTCATATCTAAGCCTTCATTTACCATCCTACTGTAAAACTTGGCTATAGTTTCTTGTAGTTCCTTTGGACATTTACCAGTTGGTTCTGGAGGTATAACAACCCCATCCTCAGAATCATCAGGATCTGATTTTTGCACTGCTTCATCTGTATCAGTTTCCATTGATAACCTTCTCATATCATCTTGATTTTCAGCGCTAGGAGATGACTGTTCTTCATCAGACACAACAGTGTCATCGTTATAAGAAACCAACCTTCTTTTAGGAGAAACTGGTGCCGATGACGGCTTAACTAATTCTTCGACATGCCTGGGGCTATTAGGAGCAGATTGCGTAGCTTTAGGTTCTTCTTTTTCGGGTGTTTGTTGCCCATCTTCCATATCTTCTTCGCCTTCCGAGTCTGTGTAAGTTGCAGTAAGAGATGCAAGAGCTTGTGATGTCATATTGGTGTTTTTATTTAATACCTCCGAAAATTATTATTTACCATACGTTATTAGGTAACGGTAAATAGTATTAAAACTTATTGTTTTCATACAATAAAACAAATTCAACACTAATTTTTTGTAAACTTTACTGACATGTCAACATGCCAAGAAAGTGACAATGACAACTGACCACAGAACACTTTTACTCAAAGAGCAACTGACCGACACTATCAGTAACAGCATCTCATCAGTTTTTTTTTGTTTGGATTCATCTCATCAGTTCTGAGTTCATTGATGTAGACACTTGTACAATGAACATGTTACAAAGTTAATTTATACTATAGAAATGATAAACGTATGGAAAATCACCGGTCTGAAGTGTTCTCCTATTTCCAGAGTGACAGCATCATTCACATGTTTCGTTCCAATAGTATAAAAACAGTATAAAAAGTATATCATAATCAAAGCAAAAAAAAAGACGGTAAGTGTTCGTCACTTTAGCATAAGTGTAAAAAAATCTCGAGGGTCATTCTCGTCCTCGAACTAAACTTATTTCCTTTCTTTGTTTACAACGAAAACGTCCCAATTTGGATAGTTTCACTCCGGGCGCGTTAACGACGTTTTGTAGTAAATATTATTGACACACAGTACTCATGATATGTACCTGAAATATATTGATGCGAGATGTCGCTAAAATATGGTATTTAAAATAAAAAAAATATACTCTCATAAAGTAATGTAGATAAACTATGATGTGTGTTTACCGTGCCTTATGACTTGTACATTGCAGACATTGATAATAGAATATTAGGAGGGGAAGGTAGGCACCATTCGTACGACTGGCACATACGTACAGTAGTTAAAAAAACACACGACAAGCTAGCGGAAGATCCTATGCATGAGTGCTTATGTGGCCTAACTATCAATACGTCAATTTAGTTTCACGCCATTCCCACCATAGAGAGCAAAGTGACAGACAGCAACGTATTTTCGCGCTCGGTAAGTATTTTTTTTTGATTAACGTTTACATTACACTAGATAAAATAACATCATATATGTTATTTCAAACCGTCATCGACGAATTGTTGACATTTAAGACGTCAACCCTGTTCATTACATTTGTTTTTCGTTAGTAATGTTACGATACTAACATTACTAACGAAAAACAAAACCTACTTCAAATATCTCGCTCTGTATTCATTTTATAATTGGTTTCCCTAAGTATCTCCGAAACCTACGATCCAATACTAATGAAATGACAATATGGGACCACACGGGAAGCACCAACTTTCAAATAAAAAAAGAATCATCAAAATCGGATCACTCAGTCAAAAGTTCTGAGGTAGCAAACATTAAAAAAATACATATTAGTAGTCAGTTAATGAATACAGAGCGAGATATTTCTTTTTTTATTATTTTTTTAATTTATTTTATTTTTAGGTCAGTTTTGTGTTTCGTTAGTAAAAAAATGGTTATGTTTTGTTTTGATTGGAAATAAATACATATTATACATATATAAACACCCAGATACTAGGAAATCACTATGTTCATCACACAATATTTTTCCGGTAGTGGGAATCGAACCCACACCCTCTGGCGCAGGAGGCAGGTACATTACCCACTACGCCATTCGGGTCGTCAATTATTCTTCATCAGTGTGTCCTACTGGTTCCCTCTTACCTGGCGCAATTTGTGTCCACTGCCACTGCCCTTTGAGTCCAAGTTCAAATCGATGGATTGACTACATTTCAATCAATCAAAAAATTTCTGTTAAGACCGGCAAGAAACTCAACAGTTGCCCTTTTTAAAAATAAAAAATATAAAATACCGGTACAATAGTCTTATTCTACCCTACGTGAGTATCAACCGTATTAAATCCACACATTGGCGTCGTCGAGATATTCCGCAATAGTGTAATATGCTTTAACCATAAGTTGACTTTTGATTTTACGTTTAAATTGATCAAGCGGCCGACTTAATATCGACTGTGGGATTTTATTTTACATGCGCACACCTTGCCCCATGAACGACCTATTTACTTTTTGTAGGCGAAACAATGGCTTAGTAAGTTTGTCCTTATTTCTAGTGTTTAATTTATGTCTGTCACTATTATTTAGGTAAAAATTAAGGTTATGACGAATATACAAAACATTTCAATAAATGTATTGAGAAGCAACAGTGAGTATATTAATCTCTTTAAAAATATCTCTGAGCGAACTCCGGGCTCCGATATTATAGATTGCTCGGACAGCTCTTTTTTGTAGAATAAATAAAGAATTCATATCGAATGCACTACCCCACAACAAAATGTCGTATGACAAGATGCTGTGAAAATAGCTGAAGTAAACAAGTCTGGCAGTGTCAATAGCTGCCTAATCCTTCTTATCGCAAAAACCGCGGAGCTTAGCCTATTCGCAAGAGATACATGGGGACTCCACTGGAGCTTTGAATCTACTGTAATTCCCAGAAATACAGCAGACTCAACTGGATTAATGGGTACTTTATTTAATATTAAACTAAAACTTTGGCAGGGTAAAAAGAACACATCTAGTTTTTTTGGCATTTAATACCATATTATTAATAGTAAACCAGTGGAGGATATGCGAAAGTGCACTATTCACCTCGCCATAATTTAATACATTTCAGTCAACCTTAAAAATTAACGATGTATCGTCAGCAAACAGAATGTAAATATTTGAATTATGAATTACATTTATTACATTTACATTTATCAATATTCGAATTATGAACTACATTTATTACATTTACATTTATTAAAATTTGAATGATGAATTACATTTATTAAATTTTATCATGCCAGGTGAATAGAACAATGAAATTTCGTGTTTTAAAGCTGATATCTAGAACTGATTTTACCAATTAAGCTAAACAGATAGAATAAACATTAAACAGCTGAGATTAAAAATTTTATAACGTTCCGTTAGATGAAACTAGCATTGTAGACTCATTCTTGTGTCAAATCAAATGAATTCTGACAACAGTCTATGTAATTTGACATTTAAAAA
This sequence comes from Iphiclides podalirius, assembly GCA_933534255.1. Classification (NCBI taxonomy): domain Eukaryota; kingdom Metazoa; phylum Arthropoda; class Insecta; order Lepidoptera; family Papilionidae; genus Iphiclides; species Iphiclides podalirius. The sequence goes on from OW152826.1 coordinate 13,951,605, forward strand.
TTGGTGATGGGGTGGTGGATATAAAGTAAATTAAATGCAAAAATACTTCTCGATATGATGTATTTTTAAGTTATATGATTGAGATCCCAGTGGTTGTGCAGACAATTACGATAGCAATGGCGACACAACCGAGCGACAATAGTGAGCTTCCGCCCGAGATAATACTGAAACCCTTGGCTCTGATTGGACTCTCCGGGCTCGATACCGTAAACAATGCAGTACATAAGACGATATGGGATGCGTTTTCCAACAATCGCAGACCAGACCGCGCGGCTGTTCGTTTCAAGTTACTTAATAACACTTTTGAGTTTCCAGTAGTCAAGCCCAAAAGAAACTCATATGAATGGTATATACCGAAAGGAATTATAAAAAAGAACTGGATTCACAAACGAGTAAACTTAATTCCAGCTGTTGTCGTAATTTTTTACGACATGGAATGGAATGATCCACAATGGAATGAAAAGATAATTGAATGTGCATCTAGAGTTCAGTCCATTCGAGCTGCAGTTGAAGGACACACTACAAAGGTTGCTGTTGTTGTTGTGCAGAGTGGTCTGTCACCACCCCCCTCTGAGTATATGCTAGGAGCTGAGAGAGCACAGGCACTCTGTTCGGCTTGTGAAATACAATCCAAATCTTTATTTGTTCTTCCTCACAGTGACCATCTTATGGGCTATATTATACGGCTTGAGAATGCTTTCTATGACATAGCACAAAATTATTATCATCATGAAACCAAAAATATCAAGCAGCACAGAGATCATCTCAACAAAACTACTCACCAGTATTTGTTTGTCCGTCATCAGTTTAAATTGGGTTATCTTAATGAGTTGAAGCAAGACCTCAGCACAGCTCATAAGCATTACATGCATGCATATAACAACCTGTTAGAGACTCGTACTGTTGATACCAACATGTCATGAGATCAGAACAGTTGCAGGCTACATAAATTATAAGCTTTGCAAGCTCTTGTTTGCATTGAATCTACCAAGGGATGCTATTGCACAACTTAAATCACACATTGAAAGGTATAAAAACAGGGTTGGTCCGACAGAATTACTGTTTGAGCACTATGCTTGGATTTCAAGACAGTACAGTGCATTTGGAGAGCTATTTGATGAAGCAATCCGTGCAGGCCTTCCAGCTATACAATCGCAACATCCAGGTTTCTACTACCAACAAGCAGCTCAATTTACTGTTATGAGACGACAAGCAATGAGATCTGTTTGTTGTGATGCACTACAATATCCACCACCTCCTGATCCATTGGAAGGTATAGTTGAATTCTATGGGCAAAGACCATGGAGACCCGGGAGACTCAGCGCTGACCCCCATGATCCACAGAAAGAACAGGCAGCGGTTTTAGCGTTACAGTATAATGAGAGATTGTTTAATCATTCTGCAATGATTATCAGCTTCTTGGGTAGTGCAATTTCGCAATTCAAAACATTCTACTCGCCCCGCATGAGGAAACAACTTGTAGTGGAAATGGCCAATGAATATTATTATTGTGCTGACTACGGAAAGGCTCTAACTCTTCTGACACATATGTTGTGGGACTACAGGAGAGAAAAATGGTGGTTTCTAGCATCCCATGTTTTGAACCGTGCATTGCAATGTGCATATTTGTCAGCAAAGATACAAGATTACATTCAACTGTCTGTGGAGGCATTATCTAAACACATTCAAGTGCCAAATAATGACAAAGATAGAATATTCAGAAACATAATGTCAGTTCTGAATCTTAACATCCCTTCCCCAGAGCCTGATTTACCAGCTTCATCACAGAGTAAAGCACTAGAACTATGGCAATTGGCAGTAGAAAAGGAACCATTTGCTATTTCAATAGATATGGCAAATATCTCTAGTTTCTTGGAAGTAAAAAGTAAATTTAAACAGCTGAGATATAGAACAGATGAACTTATTGAAGTTGAATTGTATGTACGCTTGACTTACATAATATCCCTTCAAGTAAAAAAAATGTCTTTAACAATATCTAGTAATACAGAAACAATAGAAATCCCTATAACAGATAATGAAAATTCTGTTATATCCTTAGTTGGTGGAAAAGTAAAAAAATTTCTTTGTCAATTCAAAATAAACCCCAATGACAGTGGGTCTGATATGCATATAAAAAATGTGTCTTTTGTTCTTGATACTGATAGGAAAAGAAAAATCATAATGAATTTCAAGGTAGAGGATAACAAAACAATAGAGCCCGCTGTACACCCTGAGCTGTTGCATTTCATTTTGAGTCCGAAAACAGACTATGAATTTGATTGCATTGTGCCTGTGACAGTAGCATCCATTACTGCCAGGGAATGCAGACTTTCATTAAGCATAACAAATGCATGTCCAGCATTACAGGGTGAATGGTTTCCTACATCTTTTACAATTACAAACAATGAAGAAACTGAGGTAAATGATGCAATAATTACTCTATCTCTTTTGAGTTCCCCTGATAATCCCAACCCAGATTCTGTAACAGAGTTGAGTTGGAAACAAGAACAGTCCCAGGGTTTACCTTTAAAAATATCAGCCGGTACTGTTGCCAGAAATGCAAGTTACTCAAACACCTTTTACTTAAAATCTAACAGGACAACCAGTACTACTATTCAAATTAGAGTGACTTATGTTATAGATCTGCCTGAAACTTCCAAATTGGAATGTGTAAAAGACTTTACAACAAAAGTGACTGTAATTAAACCTTTTGAAGTGACAACTCACTTTTTTGCCATGAATTTTAAATCAATCTCAAAATGCTTTGTTGATGATTCATTTATAGTGATGCCGCAAATCAAAATATTGAGTCCTTGGGAACTGCTCATTGTAGATACCGAGCTGGAAGTAGGAAATTGTTTTAAATGTGGTGATGACAATAAGCCCTCATCTTGTATTAGTAATTTAGAAGTAGCCGAGAAGAATGTTGCATCAGATGCAATTTGTATACAAGCCAAGTACAAACCGAAAGACCCGCCTACTAGGGTGGGACTCTATAATATTACATGGCGGAGAAGTAATAATATTGAGGGACCATGTGTAAGAAGCACTACCGCATTATCAGGGATTCCAGTCGATGACTGTCCAATATCAATAGAGGTAACCTATCCAGAAGTTGTAGAACTTCAGACTTCAATTCCGCTGAAATGCACCTTGTTTGGTAATTCCAACATTCCTGTGAGGCTTAGTCTCACTGTAGAAGGAACGGATGCATACATGTTCTCTGGGTATAAGAAGTTGACAGTAATAGTGCCACCACATGATAAAGTTGAATTAAGTTATAATATACACCCCCTTGTTGCTGGCAACACAACACCGCCAAGATTAAAAGCTACTGTATTGGGTGAAGGTGCAAACCAAGAGGTAGTAAGAGAGATGTTTGAAAAAATATTTCCACAGAATATATTTGTTATGCCTAAGTACAATAAATAAATTATAATGTAGTGTTATATTATAAACCTACAATTTTATTGAAATTTGTAAATAATTGTGAACAAATTGTGTAATTATATTGTAGTTACATTGTAATTATTTTAACAATAAATTCAGTTATTTGTTATTATTTTTTAATTTTTTGTTGCTACAATGTTAAGGGTTACATGAAAATAAAAATCTAAATATTAAGTGAAAAGTTTATTAATTAATACACTCTCAAATTAATCCTTTCTTAATTCAAACTTCTCTTCCTGAATTCCATTGGCTGTAATAATGACTATGTAGATTGAATCCCCAGTATAAATATCACGTTCAGCTGCACTTATGAAAACATCTTTAAGCAATGCAAGCGCTTTTTCTTTAGGTATTGGTACTTCACTCACATTTTGCATGTTTTTAAGCCCTATTTGATTATCAAGTAGTGGTTGTAACTGGGCACCGGCTGATCCTCCAGCGCGGAAAGTTGAGCGCTCACAGTGTCCGATTGGATCGTAGCTGTAGACGCAGCCCTTTCCTTCCGCATCCAACCCCGCCAGAATATTAGAAACATAATAGGGGAAAAAACGCTTATAGTACAACATCGTAGAAAGCATTTGCGCCACGGCAGGGGTGGACATCGATTTATTGTGTTCATGTTCATACATTTGCAATCGTGCCTGCAACAGTCGCGTCAGTGTCAAAGTGTCGCACCAGCATCCGGTAGCCCCGAGGACAGTGCGTTCGGAGAGTTTGAAAAGCTTCTTCTGTTCTCTTGTATAAATCGAAAAGCCAGTGCTTAGTCGAGTATCTGCACCAATCACGGCGTAATCTTCGCCGGCGATGGCCACAATGCTCCCGCCGTTGTCGGCATAGGGCTCGAATCGAACTTGTTTAACGCCGGGTACAGCATATTCAGGAAAATTGTTATTTATGCTCAACATTTTGTTTTATTTTAAACAAAAGATTTCAAAGTTAAATTACTAGAATCAAACTAACGGATGACAATGCACAATTTCACAAGTTCACAAGTGAAGTTTGTTGACACTTGACATTACTTTGACAATTGATTTTTTTAAATTTATTTATTGACCACAAATACAGAGTACGACAATACAATATCAGCCTATCGCCGTCCACTGCTGAACGTAATCCTCCCCCAAAGTGCGCCAACTATCCCGTCCTGTGCAGCCCGCATCCATCCGCTGCCCACCACCTTCCGTCAGTTCAATGAATTGTTAAAAATATTGTTTATTTAATTGGTGATTTTTTTGTACCAAAGCTTTCACAGGATGGTTCTGTGTCGGTGCATTTGGCAGCACAACCACATTCAAAACGTATGGCCTCCACGGTTCTTATGCCGGCACTGGGGTGCTCCAGCCTTTTTTACCTCTCCCAGATGGCGTTTGAGCGCAAGCGATAACTGCGCTCCCACAACTCCTCGGGGGCCAGCATATGGACTTTGCCTCCTCACGCACAAGAACGAAGCGATTCGCATCGTCATTAATTTATTATCCGTACGGCTAAGGAATGGCTGCCAGCGTCAGTCATTCCGTCTGATTATAACGTAGGCGTCTTCAAGGCAAGAGTGAATAAATAGGCTTTTACTGACCTAGCGCGCTTACCATCAATGGCGGCATCGTCACTTTCCAGGTGGGATGGCAGCCAAGCGCTAGTCAGTTCCATAAAAAAAAGAAGAAGTGCAATGACGCGAGGATCTTAGCTTAGATCCCAAAGCAGGAAGCCAGCAAAAAGGCAAGCCGCATCATCTGAAATCGTCCGGTAGCCCTATATAATGGACATAAATATCTTTAAGCAAAGTTTAATACATACCAACTGGCACTGTGCATCGTCTAGTAACATAAACGATATGGTTTACTTTTTCAATAATACTGTATTAGATATATTCAATGCTCACGCACCTTCTAAAACTGTTTGTATAAAAAAAAATTACTATCCTTGGATAACGTATAACATAAGATGTATGATGAGAACGCGTAACGAAGCACAAGTTAGAGCTCGCAAAACAAAACTTACTTTACATAAGGATTACTATAGGGAACTTAAGTCAATAGTTAGTAAAGCGATTTTTTCAGAAAAGACTGCCTATTTCAAATTTTATAACTCCAAACTAAATCAACCTAAAATAACGTGGAAACATATTAAACAACAAGTACAAATAAAAAGTAAGGATACCTCTCTACCATCTCATTTTAGTGACCCTAATGCCTTAAACGATCATTTTTTGAAAATTCCTGGAAAAAATGATGTTTCATTGTCCCTTCTCACTTTCTTTGAATTTAATGGCACTAATGATAGCTCTTTTCATTTCAAAGAAGTCTCAGAAGATCAGGTTGTTAAAATTATAAACTCTTTGCGGTCTAATGCAGTGGGATGCGATGACATTTCACTTGATATGTTAAAGTTATTACCTAAAGATGCTATTACAGAAATAACACGTATAATTAATACATCGTTTGCGACACATGCCTACCCTGATCTCTGGAAAAAAGCAATCGTGAAAACTATACCTAAAACTAGTAACACTGTTTATATGTCGGATCTTAGGCCCATTAGTATTCTACCGTGCCTTTCTAAAGTGATTGAAAAGCTTGCATGTAATCAACTAACAGAGTACCTAGAATCAAATAATGTTCTTCCCAAGCTGCAGTCTGGTTTCCGTAAAAAGCACAGCACTACCACTGCGCTTATAGCGGTCGTAGATGATATATTGACTGCACAAGCGAATGGGGAAGGCACGATTTTAACACTTCTTGATTTCTCACGGGCGTTTGAAACCCTCAATATTCCGTTACTTCTGTCCAAATTATCTTATTATGGAATTAATAGAAGCGCAACCCATTGGTTTGCCAGTTACTTTGAAAATAGGTCACAACGGGTTGATATGCACTTAAGTGAAAGGGACAAAATTATTTCTACAGAGCGACTTGTGGACCGAGGTGTACCCCAAGGATCTATCTTAGGTCCATTACTTTTTTTAATATATAGTGCAGATCTTATCAAAAATATTGAGCATTAAAATATGTAGAAAAAGTGCGAAAAGATTGTCGCCGTTGTGGGAATCGAACCCACGTCTTCGGCATTCGCGGCCTGACGCTCTAGCCACTGAGCTAAACGGCTGATTGCCACACCGAGGAAAATCTTAACGCATTCTTCCACATTGTTTTCTTAGCATTTGAAGCAATGCTTGGCGCCATCTATTGTTATATCCTTTCCAGCATACAAACAATTTCGTTTTACAACGATAATTCGAACGAGAGATGTCGCCATTGCTTTTTTAGAAATTTAAATTGTTTATTGTTTTAAGATTTTCCTCGGTGTGGCAATCAGCCGTTTAGCACAGTGGCTAGAGCGTCAGGCCGCGAATGGCGAAGACGTGGGTTTGATTCCCACAACGGCGACAATCTTTTCGCACTTTTTCTACATATTTTAATGTTCAATCTTAAGTGCAAAGATTAGCACTATAAACAATTTAAATTTTCAAAAATATTGAGTATTGTAAGTATCACATGTACGCTGTCGATTTACAGATATATATTTCATTTAAGCCTCGTGATGTTCACGCAGCGGTAGCAAAGTTAAATTTGGATCTAAGTCGGATATCTTTGTGGTCAGAGCGTAACGCACTATTTCTCAATCCAAAGAAGTCGCAGTATACGATTCTAAGATCGCCCAATCAAATAAATAAGATCATACAAAGTCACCATGCCATTACCGTTAACAACGAATCCATTGTAAGAGTGGCGGAATTCAGAAATTTGGGGGTAATAATGGACGACAAACTGCGTTTTGAGAACCATATTATGGGTATTGCACGTAACTGATTTTACAGGTTGAAAGTATTATATCGTATTCGTGATTATCTAAGTGTTCCCTTACGTATCAATCTGTGCGAATCTCTCGTACTTTCAAAATTCAATTACGCAGATTCTCTCTTAGGCCCACGTCTCTTATCACGAACAAGGCAAATAATACAAAGAGTACAAAACGCCTGTGCACGCTTCTGTTTTAATATACCGCCTCGTGCACATGTAACGCCTTTCATAAACAACGCAAATATCCTAAAGATGGACCTCCGCAGACGACTACACTTCGCCTTACTTTTATTTGGGACTATTAAAAACAAAGAGCCGTTATATCTTTACAATAAGTTGATTTGGGCTAAAGATCAAAATGAGATGTATAATACAAGATCATCTAATTATAAATTAGTCTATCCTTTCTACCGTTCGGCCGCTTTTAGAGGCAGTTTCAAATACAATGCCACTAAGTGCTGGAACAACCTCTCGCCTCCCTTGCGTGACCTGAAAACAATAAGTGGATTTAAAAACAAGTACAGATTGTATCTGCTTGTAGAGCAAAAAAAATCTGCCTAAAGATTAATAATACGATGTAATATAAGATAATGTAATTTGATATGATATAATATAATATAATTCAAGAAAATATAATATATACCTTATAATTGTCTATACCTGTATCATAAATTTATTTTTAAAGTCAATCACTTTTTTACCCATATCACGTGGCCAATGCGCAACGAGGTTCGTCTCGCACTTGATGTTTGAAATTATTACACGTTTCAACCACTTAATCGTTAAGTGTCATAGTACCACAGAGTAGGGATAAACATTGGTAACCTAAAACAGAAATTGAAAAATACTATCTGACACCAATATTAAAAAACAAACATTAGTTTTAATTTTTACTTACCTCATCAGACGAATGCCAACCACTGTCTATATTAATGAAAGATTCAAACAAAAACAATTTAATTTTCGCTATACTGCGCTGTAGCTATTTTTTGCAAGGTCACTGTCGCAGCCGTCCGAGTTGCCTCGAAGTGCGGGCCCGACTGAAAACCGGTGTCGCGATCACTATCTCGACTATTACCGAGTCCCGTCCGTTTCACGGTCTTATGCTGCTACACATACCGTCACATGTTGTTGTTTGCTTATTTTTATGTTTACATTTATTTTAAGTTTCTGTGTAGTTACATTATTATTTTTAAGTTTTGTATGTATTCATTTTAGACCGTGAATAAACGTTTCTTCTTCTTCTTCTTCTTCTTCTTCTTCTATATGACCCGGATAGCTAACACCCGATAGAACGAAAGCACTTGTCTCCGTACAGGGCAGCCCCATCCACCTGCGCAAAGTGGACGAAGAAGTGAAAAGTAGATTCCTGGCTCCCTCTAAAAAGACCCTCTTCTCGAAAACACTTTGGTTGATTAAGTTTCATTTTTAATTATTATTAAACCACTCACTGGACGTTGAGTGGTTTAATGACTTAATATCCAAGTGAGTGATTAAACAATTAATTTCCACCTTATATATTTTTTCAATAAAAAGCCGAATATATGTGCGTTTTGGTATAATGGTATCGTGCATCAGTAAAATTCGTTCCCATCATTTTTCTTAAACGCGCTAAAAGAAATATAACTTCAGTAATTCACTTTCAAACAGCACATTTGTTCTGTGGCCAAAAAGGCGAGCCTTCATGCGGGTGTCTATTACAATTCATAAAAACAAAGCAAGTCAATCGATCCATGGGACCCACTGATCGACTCGGCTTGGTTCACTATCGATACTGGACCCTATCCAGAATAAGTAAAAAGTTGAAATTGCGATTTAATTTAGAGACATTCTAATTTATTACGACCGCATGTGAAAAAATTAAACTTCGACAGCAATTATTTTACAAAAACAATTAGTTAATGACAACACTAAAGAGATAATTTAAAGGAACCGTCCATAGGGTTCGAACGATTCTAACGATTAATAAATGAGCGCATTAAACGTTTCATTTCAAGCCCAGGTTTCGAATATTATGTCGGAGATATTATGTCCAATGTCCAATGAAACTGTTGGTCGACGAAGTTGTTAAAACCGCGGAGCAATTAGCATATGTACACTGTTTAAAATATAGTGTAATTATTTTTTATAATGTTCATATTCGTTTTATGATGTTCGTTATTTAATACTAATCTGTAATATAATCTGTTCATGAATAATTTCGTGAGAGTGTTAGTCGTGTTAGTGTTCTGTGGTATTAGTATAACTTCATTCAGTATTGATTCTATGAATCTGTTTCACCACGTCAACGTCTTGGTTTTGTCAAACTTGAAGGAACTGATTAGTAATTATTTGAAAAGCCCGACAAAATCTGGAAAACTTTTATAATAATGTCCTCATTAACCTCAGTGATTCCTAAACTCTACCAGGAATATATTAACAAAACACCCAAGAAACTAAAAATTATTGATGCTTATTTACTATATGTGTTTTTGACCGCTGTAATACAATTTATATATTGTTGCCTTGTCGGAACCTACCCTTTTAATTCTTTCTTGAGTGGATTTATCTCTACTGTTAGCTCATTTGTTCTCGGTGGTAAGTTCAATAATTTGATTAGAACCTTGTTACTGTAATTGTTTGTGAATATTATATCTATAAGGTACTCGGTTTTTATTACAGTGTGTTTGCGCCTGCAAGTGAATCCAGAAAATAAGAATGAATTCCAAGGACTGAGTGCAGAGCGCGGTTTTGCTGATTTTATTTTTGCCCATTTAGTACTACATATTGTGGTAGTAAACTTTATAGGTTAAATAAGTTATAATTCATATAATTTTGAATTAAAAAAAATGCACGACTAAACAGTTGATTTTATTTGTCTCCGACTCTTGTGAGTTTAACCTTGAAACTGTCCCCCACTCGGTAACGAAAAGAGCCAATTGGGAAAAATCGGGTGCATGAGACTGTCTGGTATGTTGCATGCAAAGATAAAGGACAGGCTGTTATGCCAGATCTTCTATGCTTTTGTGACATCGAAAAATAGCACCCGGTATTTATATGTTTGGAGTAGTTGGGGCCTTTTAGGATGTGCTCCGTCTTGCGAAATATCTGCTTAGGAATGGAGTCGGAATTTGGATGCTTTCACCGGAATAAGAATTAATTGATATAAAGCTTTAACTGTGGTAGGGCCATGCAAGTCTTCTTGCTTGAAAGGGCAGGTCCGTCTGGGTACTCATATAAGACTGGCGTTAAGTGGAAGTATTACACTTGTGTGTTTTGTCTAGATTGGTGAATGAGGTAGGGCTCGCTTTATATGGGTGAAAATGCATCAGTACCCCTATGGTCAATTAATATCAGGTGAACGGTCAGTTCGCTTGCCACCTTCTCACATAAAAGTAGTATAATTAGCTGATCCAGAAAATGTTGTTTTGTGGAATTTCATAAAATCCGTTCTTAGCTGACCTCTTTTCGGCGAAAGGAATATTCCTACCAGTCTCTACGCCTTATGGTTCCAGTGATATCGTGATGAGTCAATTATTGGTGGAAAAATATATTTTAATTATTCCCACACTTGAGGAGTGATCGTCGCGATAACTGGTGGGCTGGTTGGGCGCGTTCTTTTATTAAACGCGTAAAAAAAGAGCAGATGGAAAAAATATTTTCAATATTTTCCAGCTCAGCTAGCTTGTCAATCAATAGACAAGTGGACTTGGGAGGGATTTTTAAACTTAACTGTTATTTTTCTCATAACCGCAAGGAGGACTTTGATGTGGATCTTTTTAATGTTTGACAGTAAGAGGTCATGATAAGTGAACTTTTTTGATTTTAGCAAAAACTTGTAAGTTTCTTTATGAAAAAAAAACGACAATTTATTAAATATTTTATTTTGACTAGTTTCAACAAATTTATTAAATTAAGTGTAACATTACTAAAAGTTAATTAAAGTGAGTAGCCAAAATTTCTAGTTTGCAATAAAATGTATAAATCTATATTATTACAGCCAGCAAATACAATAATAAGTACGTTAATTTTAAACAAGATTTTGAAGAAAGCGCATTTTGGCTACAGATATGGATGCATCTTCTTTTACTGTCTAAAACTAAAAACCTTGTAAGTAATAATTGCTGCTTCATTGACATTCATGTTAATCTATCAAAACAAAAGAAATATAAAAATCTGAAAGTAAACAATGTTTTAAGAATTTGTGTTTGTAACTGTACACTAAGCAAAAAATAACTGCTAATAATGGTTTTATGTAAACTTATGTATCTTCATAATTTGCAACTAACTTTCTGTATAATAATCAGCTTGTAATAAAAAAACATATCTTTATAACTTATGGAATAGAATAAGTTCAAGTATTTATGCAGCCAACTGCATAAAAAAAATTTAACTTAATAAAAATCAAAATCATTATATGAGAAATAATGTTGTGCCGCCAAACAAATCCATTGTTTTTAATTATAAAACACCAATCTCTACAGGGAGGGATTGTTGGAAAGGTGAAACACCTTGGTTACCCAAATTTACTAATTTTAGTAAATTTACTCAATAGCCATGCATATGTATACCTTAGACAAGTTACACACACACTTTGTTTTGTAACCCCACAAAATCAGTTAGCAAATTAATGTCTGCTCATCACTTCATATTCAAATATTATTTTTTCTATTGTTTGCCTATGCTTTGGTTACGGCATTTCATCACAATCAGAACAAAGCGTGAATGTGTAACTTGTAGTGGTAGATATTAATAACAAAGTCCCAATAGAAAAATATTCTCTCAAAGGTACTGTACAAAAATATGTGGATTGTTAAAATATGGTAATTTATGGTAAGGCTAATTTTGGTAATTTGTACAAAATGTTCATGGAACTATGCAATAATATTACTAGTAAATATATGTGGACCTAATTACAACCATAGCTACTAAAAATATAAATCTAGCATGAAAACAAATATATTTTAATGTAAGTGTGATATAAATTATTTTAACATTAAAACAAGCACTACTTTTATTACTTTATTATCTGTTTATTAGTCCATGACTTCTGCAAATTGTAAATAGTAGTCAGAACTCTGATACCAACTGCTAAATCCTTATCTGATCATGTGATATATACTCAACTCTATTCTAGGTTGTGTCACTTAAAATATCACACACTTATAATTAGACCAATATATGGCTACTTATATCACTAAAGATTTAAATTATTTTCTGAGTTATTATCACAAATAATTTTACCAAGTCCATCACAAAATTTCTCATATTTTTCAATACATTTTGTGTTTGTGTAGAACACATTTGAAAAGTGTATGTTCGAAAAATGAAAGCTACAGTATCTAATCAATATATCACTGGAGTGGGGAATTTATTTATAATTTAGAAATTAAGTTTAAGCAAAAAAAAATAACAAAGATGTAGCCTTAAATCTATGTTAATTAAATATTTTGTCTCACCTTTTATTTTCATCTTCTATACCAAAATAAAGTCATCTCAACACATAAGGAACATATAAATCTTTTATAGGTGGCAAAAGGCGTAGACTATATTAAAATGTGGGGTGTTTAACTAAAATATTTTTGTCATCTTTCTTGTTTAAACCTTATGCACCTAAACAAGGAAGTAAGGTAACAAGTAAGGGTTAATATAGCCCTCATTCAATTCAATTATTAATTTTAATTGTTACTAACAATTTAGATGGTGTTTGGGCAAAGTGCTTATATATACACAAGACAATAAAGCATGGATTGGTTATACATGTATGAAAAATTGTAAATTAATAACGCTTTTTTTTATCACTTTAGGAGACCAAGTGCATATCAATTAACTCTAAATTAAAAGCTATTTTAATTTGAATGCACATTTTCAGCATCACTGCATCATATAAAAGTTGAAACGATAAAACTAGTAATGATGTGCTTGAACTTGACAATTTCACATTCCAACGCGTCGGGTACAGTTGTTCTCTGCTTATATCACTCACTTAACCGGAAGCGCAACCCAGTAGTTACGTGGGGAGATCAGTGTCTGTGTGCGTGTCAGCGGGGCGCCGCGTGGGCGCCGTATGCGGCGTGGGCGTGCAGGGCCACGCGCCGCATAATGTTGCGGAACACTCAGCTGCGCGGCGGGCCCTGCGCCGGCGGCTGCGCCAGTGGTTGCTGCTGCTGTTGCTGCTGCCGCTGCAGGTAGCGGCGGCGCGCCGCGGCCACCAGCTGCTCCTTGCGCCGCTGCAGCATGCTTTCGCGCTCCGCTGCACTTTTTTCGAACTGCACCGCCATGGATGAAGGATCCATTCTGCAAATTACGCATTACATGACCATATAAAATACATTGAACCATAATTGTAAATCTAATATATATAAATTTTGGACAGTAATTAAATTTTTTTCATAGTCCCAATCTCTGCACTTAAGTTAATCTTTGACATTAAAATTTGTAGAAAACGTATGTATAATAAATGACTTAACACTCACTGTTCATCATAATCTGTGGCGGATGCGGCAGTTCCGTTGAAGTCGTCCAGAGATCCAGTGCTGGTTGTTGATCCAGATGTGGTTATGGCGTCAACTGTAGTATTTGTGGTCGGCTCCGGTATCGTAGATTCATGGACTTGCGGTGCGACTGGCTCCTCTATTCATCATAAAAATTGGTTTGTACAGAAAAGTTTTTGTTTACGTAAAAGGCTCGTCACCGAAGACAGAGAGACAGATAGCAGCGCATTACCCGGGGGCGGGGCTATGGGCAGCAGGCGGCCGGCGAGGATGTTCTCGACGGTGAGGTCGGGCGAGCGCGTGTGCGCCAGGTCGGCGGCGAGCGCGGCGAGCGCGAACTGCGGGAACACCTGCTGCACCTGGCGCGCCATCGCGTCCAGCTGCGACGCGGCCGCCGGCGAGGCGCGCGCGCGGCTCACCTCCACGGAGAAGCTCGGCAGCCACGACACGTACCGCGACCCTGCGAGGTCGCAATCCGTCACTATATACATCCATACATCGATACATCGCTGCTATTCTGATATGACATATAAATAGCCTCACAGTACTAAACATAACCTATAGTAGAAGAGAAATTGGACTGAATAGACCAGGTAAAAAGGGACAAGCTAACGAGTTCAGTTTATTTGAATAGAGTTTAAAGGAATATTATACAGTTTAAATACAAAATTTAATCCATCTAAAATTACATATTATCTAATAAACCTAATCCACGCGACATAGTGCCAAGAACTCTAGTTGCATTTCCTCGCTGAATAGTTAATGTATATATATATATATACCTTTGAGCGAAAAAAGAACCAGCTCTGCTGTCACCAGCCGCGGTGTCAAAAATAGGATAATAAATAAAAAAAAATTATATACGAGACCCCACGGATCTAAAGTTTCAGTTGAATAGAGTTACTTCAAAGAGTTCAATCACACTTATACCAGAGGGCTGGTTACGCACCGGATAGATCCCATTCCAAAATTCCCAAATGTGACAGCAGGAGGAGCACAACACTAATAATTATAGAGAGTAAAACGATGTAAAGAAGATGACGGTGTTTCATTTATGTGATACATTTGTAATTAAATACTTATCGATTTATTGCACTAAAATTTTCGTGATCAACTGTCAAATCAAAGGCGCAAGTACAGTGTTACCAACTCTCAAAAATATTTATCCCTAAAGCTTAAGTCTAAACTAAAACCCCCCAAATAAAATAGAGTTATAAATAAAAAATAGCGCAGACTTTTCGCATTAATTTTCACATGAATGGAATATTACATTGAATTATATTGCAGCGACATAGCAAGTATATTGTGGGGAATTTAATTTTATAAAAAAAAATTCTCTCTTATGATTTCCTTACACAATCAATTTTTTGATCGTTATTCCAAAAATAAGATTAATATTGAATGATAAAAAAAATTACCTACTTTTGGCGCTTTTCTTAAAATTTATCATACGCTACCGCTATTGAATGCGTTTTGACAGCCAGTTTTTATCTCAACTCTAAATAGTTGAATGCCGCATTCTTAGCATTGAAAAACCGTACTAAATGTCGCTAAGCTGCTAGGTCAAATAAACATCATTGCGTTACTTCAGGCCCGTTATATGATTTAATCAAAAACAAGAAATAAAACAAATATAAGAAATCACAAAATCCCTAAAAATCTAACGCCCCTAAAATCCCTCATTCGTTTACCCCCGTAAATTTTGGGGGAAACCCCTAAATTGAAAACCCTGCGCAAATATTTTTTTTTTAATTATTACCATTATAGTTAACCGCTATGGATTTCTCCATACAGCCTATTCATTATTTATGTTGTGACATTAGTGATTTATTTATTTTATAACATTTTTGGGCATATTACCTGTGTTATATAGAGTCACAAAACAAAGGAATGTAAAATTACTGAATTTAATTGTTAGGTTAATAAATATATTATATAAATAAATTTTTGGTAAATAGAACATTTACCAAAATTTTTTTATAAAAAAATAATGAAGATTTTTATTTATTTACTTTTTCTCTTAAGAAAACTTTTAATAGTTATTAATTATTAAGACGATTTGATTGGAAAGTTTCAAGGATCAATATCAGGGTCAGGAAAGCTCTTTTTTGAAGCTCATTTGCTCAAAGGTTGAGATTAATTATTCGGCGATAAAATTTATTAAGCGTTTGTGTAATAGGTTTGTTAGATAATTTATTATTTAACGCATATTGGTAAGCAATAGATTCTTTCTTATTTTCATCAATCTTTATTAAAAATTATAAAGGATAAGTGATTTAATTTTACGGGGTCGGTATTAATTAATTCAACTGAATGTGCTAGAGATTGACAAAATCGATTGGCATCATTATTTGGGCGCGTCCGAAAAGAGTTTTTCTTTAAACCTGCACAGAGTATTTATCGTGCGAGGGGGGGGCATGTGCGGGGACTTACCGTCGAAGTGGAAGAAGTGGTTGGGGGGCGGTGCGGCGTCGGGCGCCCTCGGCGGCAGCGGAGCGAGCGGGGCGAGGGGCGCTAGGGGCGCGAGGGGCGCGAGGGGCGAGCGGGGCGCGAGGGGCGCGAGGGGCGCGGGCTCGCCGGCCGCCAGCGCGCGCCGGCACGTGGGGCACGACGCGTCCTGCTGCACCCAGCGGCACAGGCACGAACTGTCCGACACACTTTCTATAGGACCGTCGCGAGCGGCGGCACCACCGCCTCACGGAAGGCCGCCGAATGTGCAAGTGTTTTTCTTATTTACTAGTCTGGCGAGTGAGGTAACGAGGGCCCACATTTTTAAGGGTTGTCCATGCTTCTGCATGCCCTTGGGCGCTGTAGATGTCATAATCACTTAACACCTACTCAAATGTCTGCTCGCTTGACAACTTTTCACATTTCACAAGAGGGAATAAACCAAAATTAATTAATGTTTCCTGGAATATGATATATGCAAAACATTTAAGCTTAATATAATTTATAATAAATTTAATAAGAAGTTTACCTCAAGTTAGGCTTATGCCTATAGGACAAAAATGAATAACAACTATTCTAAATCCACATGTCCAGGCGCTACTGATGATTTTTATTGATTCTATTGCATTAGATTTAATTTACTGCTTCTAGTTTTCAATTTGCTAACCCATGGTATATATTGATGTGCAATTGTAAAAACTACATTAAGTAAAAGTATTGAACTACTGTATTGTGACAACCCCACCTAGGTCAGTCAAGGGCAGCAGGAAGACTTTGAATGATTATAACTTTGCATAACAGCATAAAACAATGGAGATTGGTAATTTAAATAGTTTTTTCGAATTAAAATTAAAGCAGCATACATTAATTTATATGTAACTGAAAACATTAATCTATTCTTTCAAATTAGCGACTGTTAATTCTGACTGTATCAATAATAACTACCGACAACTATTTTACTAATTTACACCATTCGGGAAGTATAAATACTCAATTATGAACCCATGTGATTGTAAAAAGGTAGGCATTAGCTGTTGACCCACTGTTGACATGATGTGGTTCTTTAAGTGTGTACGGAGAGGTTGATTTACTTGTGGAAGAGGTGGGAGCAGGGCAGCTTGCGCGCCTCCTTCATGGGCTCCCAGCAGATGGCGCAGTTGTCCTCGTTCTTCTCCACCTCCTCGCGGCTGGCCATCGGGTAGCTGCAGCGTTTGAAGTATTTATCAGAAAAGTTGTATTAAACAGATGCACTTACATAATATTTTTTCTTTTTGACATCTTTCTGTACATCTACTACCCATCTTGTCTGTACCACCCAAAGGTTGACTGCGATAATGCCTTTGGCGTTAAGTCTGCCTTTATACTAATTGTGCATAAATAATAAATAATAAATAAAAAGTAACGGCCTTGGCCTGGAGTTACCACTGCTGGGAAAAGGTGTCAATCCGCCACGCGTCCTCACTAAGGATCGCCGATTTCAGTTATCTTGGAGATATATTTATTCTTATTTATTAAATGTTTAGATTTTCATTTTCATGGATATTTGGACAATAGCTGCCAATTTCTTAAGGATTGGCAACATACTGCAACAACAGACTGCAGACAGTGTTGTAGATTGTGATTTTTCAACTCATAAAATCAATTAGCGAGCAATAGGAATAGCAATATTGTGCACTAGGTTAGTTAATGTGGCTTTAAATGTGGCTGAGTCGACAATAAGCCAGGATATCGCAGTATCGAAATTTGCTCGTATTTTTATGATGATCTCTTTTATAGCGAACTTTGAATAGTTTTTACAACCATCTTCGATGTCCAACAGTGGACTCCTGGGCTGTGATACTGATGCTTCTGGTGTTTTAAACATATATTGTAGATATTTTTACGAGTAAATATTGCCGAAAGACGTTGTTAATTAAGGTCGGTTTCTGTCGCGTTAAATTTCATTCATGGTCACAGCCCGCCCGTACAGTGACCATGAAACCAGTAAATCGAACTTTTGGGATTTTAAATTAAAGGCGATAAACCGTTGTAATGAAGCAATGCGAAGTATTTGTTTAAATAAAATATTGTTTTAACCTCCTTCAACCAACGTGATATTTATGTAACTACGTGAGTTACGTCTTAAGACATTTATCTAATTCGAATTCTTTGTATTTATTATGATCAGGTTTATCAAAAGCCGTAAATGGCGTGACTTTAATATAACCTATGCTCGTTTACTTTATTTAAAATTACTTTTCTGACATACATTGTTTTTATAGATAAATCAACGCTTACGCAGTGTTTATTATTTTCGTAAACTTCTTATCGAAAAAAAAACATGTTCATATGTAAACTGTTATATCTGTTATAATAATTAGCTGATAGTTGTGGACGCAAATTGTCGAAAGCAAAATTATCGTCCAGAGTTCATTACTTTTCTTTTTTTTATTCAACACTCATTAGAAAAAAACACGTAAACGCCAGTAAGTACTACGACCTCACAGAAGACGTCATGTCGAAATATTATACTTTTGTACAGACACCCCCATGTCTGCCGCTCAGGATAAGCATCGGCAGCCCTACAGGTGTTGTAGAGGAACGGCGGCGGTAATCATTTACCACCTTTTACTGAAAATATGGTCTATTAAAACATGTAGAAAAGATTGTCGCCGCTGTGGGAATCGAACCCACGTCTTCGGCATTCGCGGCCTGACGCTCTAGCCACTGAGCTAAACGGCTGACAGCCACAGCGACGAAAATCTTAATGCCTTCTTTCTACATTGTTATTTAGCATTTGAAGCAATGCTTGGCGCATCTATTGTTGTATCCTTTCCAGCATACAAACAATTTCGAATATCGTTTTACATGTTTTAATGTTCAATCTTAAGTGCAGAGATTAGCACTATAAAAAAAAACTTTAAAATATGATCTATGTGCGATTTTCGTCTTAGATTCTAAACATCATTGAAAACTGTTGTGAGCTCATTAATTTCGTTAGAGATTACGTAACATTACAAAATAAACGTGAGCCTAGTGCGATAACACCAACGAATAGAATTAGATGCCCTCAATCAATTAAAGGACCGGAGATGAGGCGTCGGCCGTTGCGAACCCGCTCTATGAAAATCTCATCAATTTCCAATTACACTTATCTTATATCAGGTGAGTCACACCTAAATGAGAATGAACTAAATATTTTTTTTGGAATCACAAAATTAAATAGATATTTCTGGACGCATGTTAACACAACGTTGTCCAATCGGCCGCGATCCAACCCAAATTCGGGAGCGTTGCTGATTAGTTGTCGACCGTTAAGGCGTATAGGCGCGGTATATTTACTTATTATATGCACTACTTATTATATTATGTGAGAACATAATAAAAAATTCATAGCTATTATTTTAGATGTAACAGATCAAGAAATGGGATGATGACACGAGCCAATGCGCACTGCAAACTCACTCAGAGCGAGGCATCAACGGTAGGTTGTACAAGTTGCTGTGGGAGTTTGGCGCACTCACTTGCGGCTCATGTGGTCCGCCAGCGCGGTGTACAGCCTGTGGCGGCGCAGGCGGGCGAGCAGCGCGTGCAGCAGGTGCCGCAGCTGCATGAGCAGCACCAGCGACGCCATCGACACCAGCGCGTTGCTGTGCACCACCATGTGGGCCACGTGCGCCAGCTCCGTCACCAGCGACACCGACTACAACCGAATAGACGCGGTCATGAACAATATACAATTGAGAACGCTTTATAAAATCACTAACTATAATTTACTAGAATGCATCAAACGCAAAAGTTTTTACTGCGTAAAATTTTAATTTATTCCTAGATCTTGCTGCTGTTAACAAAACAGTAACGAAATCAAGATTAGTAATTTTTGACCTATCAGCGCACTAGTAAACGACGAAGCAACAAAACGTACGGGATTAAATTATCTAGAAATTTGGAATAAAAACAAGAAACAACTGTGATTTTTGACTGAGCGATTTTTAAAGCTTATTTAAATATTTTTATGGCGGATATTAGAGTTTGCCAAAATTTAACATTAAATAGAGCAACTATTATCGAAAAGAGTCGGTGAAGTAGCTATATGCAAATGGGCCGAAATGTAAAAGTCGTAGCGTAGAGAACGAGGGGGAGGGAAGACTCCGCCTAGAGCCACGGGACGAAGGAGACATTGGTACTCACGTCGAACACCAGGTGGGTGTAGTAGGCGGCGGGGCCGGCGGCGTCAGCGTCGCGCGCCTTCAGCACCACCCGCGCCACCACGTGCAGCGCGGACACGCACACCAACAGGCACTGAGGAACAGGAGTCAAGGCTGTGACTCACCCCCTACACTTAGGTTCAGGTCGGAGCGACATCTTCTTATTAAAAATAACTTCTCTCGGCCACATCAATCTTACAGTAATTGTAATTATATATATTTATGATGAAGTATATTTAGTTTTGCCATATTCTTTATGATAGACACTAAAAATCTTGTATGTCATTTTAGCGTTACTACCCGTAACTTGTACTCAACCACCAAAGGTTAACTGGAAGAAAATGCTATTTAGCATTAAGTTCGCCTTTGTACAAACTTCTAGTACAATAAAGAATATACAAACAAACAAACAAATAGTAAGCTTATGACACTAATGATTTCCTTTTTTTTGACTACTGACGTACTGCAGAATTAGTTCGGCTGACTGTTTTATCACAACAAATTCTATGAGGATTAAACAAAGCGAATTCCCCGATTTGAAACTTTTTCAATGGACGCCATCCGAGTCATACACGTGTGCTCACCTCTGCCGACATGAATGCGAAGGTGTCGCGTCCGGCGGGGAGGCCCCAGCGAGCCGCGGCCACCATGAGGGCGGTGGCGGCGCAGAGGATGCCCAGCAGCAGCGCCAAGAGGCGAGCGTGCGCCCAGCGGGCCGTTTGCGGGGAGGAGGACAGCTGTACGAAGACAAATTAACAATTCTTTTGTTATGCAACTAACTGTAGTTCACATCATTTAACTATCGTAGGGTCTTGGTCCAGGAAGTTACCACGACCTCATAATAGACCGGCGTCAAGTGGAAGTGTTTTACTTGCGCATTTCATCTGGTGAGGTTACCGGGGCCCACTTTATTGAAAGGCCACCCTGCGGGTGTTGCAAATGTTCATAGGCGGCGGTTATTACATAATATTAGGTGAAATGTCAGAATCGGTAGCCAGCTCACATATAAAAAAATACAAAAATACATATACTGTGGTACGCAGCAGTTTCCAATTGGTTAACGACACGCCGAATGAATGGCAGAAGACCAACGTTAAGGTTCCGGCGAAATAACCATTAAGGCGTAAAAAACCTTATTCCGTGTTCAGATTGGGAATTGAAAATTTAATTGAACGGGATGATTAAAATAGCTTCAGTTTGCAAGTACAGTGAATCAAGGCATATGCAAAGAATACACAGCGGTTAGTCATAGTCTCAACTTTCGTATTAACAAAATTAATTACGACATGAGTTTTTCATCAAAATCCATGTAAGATGTTACTACAATTTCAATATCTTTATGTACAATTTTTACATGGATTGTAATATTAAATACCTACTTCTAGATTGTAAATATGAACATGTCCACTACTGTACGGAACAGCTCCCCTATCTAATATAGGGATATATAGGATAGGGTTTTGTACGGCATAAATCCATTATTGGATTGTGTCGTAAATAGCTTATCCATAATTGTATGATTTAACAAAATCATTGCACATGGTTGCGCCATTTTAAATTTAAGCAAATGATATACAACGTGACGCATAGCTAAAGAAAAATGATCTTGTTTTTCCGATTTTCTGTACAGCACAGTTTTTTTTACTGCGAAAAAAGTACAGTTGAATGAGATAAAAAAGCAATATTTCTCGAACGTACGGACGCTGCGTTCGACAACGATGACCTAATCAACACCAATTAATTTATTTACAGCTCTGGGAAGGTTAACGAACCTAGTCGCTTAAAAGAGAAGAAAGATGAGCACATAGTCAGCGATCGCTACAACTAATAGCCAGGCTAATGATTCGTTCACATTCAACTGCGCCGAAATTGGTACTGCGCCACAGTGAACTCGTCAGAATATTTGTTTTTGTGTTTCTTATGTTTCTAATTCTTTTTCAGGTAATCCGATTTCAATAATTGTTTTTATTTTAGAGGCCACACCTCAGGGCTCTTTCTCCTGAAATCATTTGCAGGTCAGAGAATCAACAAATTATCTATGGGCTGTAAAATATGTTAATATATTTAAACCGAGTATTCCAATACATCTATCTAATTCAAACAATGTAAGAAACATGAGCATATATTTGGATATTGATTACTCACTCTGTTTTATTCACTGCAACATGTTAAGGTTGTCTTATGAGAAAATGTCACTGCCAACAAAAAACGCCTCGAAGGGCACACACAACTTGAGAACGCCTTGACCTCAAGCGTATATCGCGTCGTCATATTGATTTATGCAGTATATTGGAAGAGGTAGCTTTTATAAGATATTTCGCTCGACACCGCTAATTGGGTGTCGAGCGAAATATGCAGAGGCCTAGCTTTGCAATTTGAGAGAGTTCCGCTTAAGAAATTACGGGTTTCTTTTAAAATACGATCAACGTTTTGAATATTTTGCAGCTTTCATTTTCAGTGGGCGTGAGTTGTTTGCCTTTATGGAGAGGACACGATTCAGCTGATGGTGAGTTATTACCAACGAACGTGGTCATCGAGAATTTAGAACCGTGTTAGCTCAGTGTGCGGACGCTACCTTTTAATTCGATATACTCGAGCAACCCGAGTTCAAATCCTGGTGTTAATTTCAAGTGCTGAATTATCACGTGCTCAGCGGTGAAGGTAAACATCGTGAGGAAAGCATATTATAATAATAATAAAAGAAATATATTTTATCAGATTAGTGAAGTTTGCCAATAATGTACAGTGGGGTCGCGTGTTGGACTATAGCATAATACCCTTTGTGGCGAGGCCTTTGCCCAGCAGTGGGACTGGTACTGGCTTTCACTTTACTTTTTATCAGGCGTGACTTGCGGTGCCAACCTTTAAGAGACCTAAACGAGGAACTAGGAGGACCTACCTGAACTGAGGAAGTGCAAAAACTAATGCCATTATTAATATACAACATTACGCTGGTCCTACGGGATCTGGTGGTACTTCCCGGACGAGCTGACACATTTTATGCAACTACTTCGTGGCGTTACCACAGTGAAACGTTCTGGTGCCGTTGATGATTTTCGCTACCATAACTGTGGTAGGGCCACGCAGCAGTCTCGGCTGTTGCACGAATGGGCAGGCTCGGCCATAGTACGTAGCAAGTGCCGCTACCTCACAGAAGACCGGCGTAAAGTGGAAGTATAATAAATACTTTCGCGTCTCGTCTGTTGAGTGAGGTAGCCGGAGCCTAATCTTCAAAAGGTTGTCAACGCATCTGTAACCCTTGGGTGTAGCAGATGTTCGTGAACCAACTGCTCGCTTGGCAACATTTCACATAAAAAACCATCAGTTTAAAATTAATAATTTAACATTAATGTTAAACTGATCCACTCGGAAAGTGCACCTTGAAGGTTTACACATTACATTTAAAATTTTTTTTTATGGAAAAAAGGGGCAAACGAGCAGGAGACTAGCCTGATGTTAAGTGATTACCGCTGCCCATGCGGTAAGTATAGTTATAGTTAATGCGACAACTATGAGAGTTGTTTTATACAATGAAACGTATTTTAATAGAAACTCAATTCCAGAAGTTGGTCAGGCGTGGGTTCATTGACCTGGATTAAATTTGTCCGCAAGAAATGTCTTCGACACGATTGTTTTTAACTTACAGAAAAAAAAACAGTTCATTTATTACACATAGGTAGGAAATAGAATTGTTAAATGAAATTAAAACTAAGTAAAAAAAAAGTAAAGTAACAGCCTATACATGTCCCACTGCTGGGCAAAGGCCTCCTCTATATAGAGGCTATCAGGGCATAGTCCACCACGCGGCCCCACTGCGGATTGGCGGACTTCACATATCTTCGAAATATTTTTTTTTTTTGTTATTATTTCGAAAATATGCAGGTTTCCTCACGATGTTTTCCTTCACCGCGGAGCACGTGATAAGTAAGCACTTAAAGTTAAAAACTTCATTGGTGCCGGCACCGGGGATCGAACTCAGGTTGCTCGAGTATATTGGATTAAAGGCGAGCGCCCGGACACTGAGCTATCACGGCTCAATTAAAACTAAAAATTTTAAATTCATTATAGTGCTAATCTCTGCACTTAAGACTGTACATTAAAATTTGTAGAAAAAGTACGAAAATATTGTCGCCGCTGTGGGAATTGAACCTACGTCTTCGGCATTCGCGGCCTGACGCTTTAGCCACTGAGCTAAACGGCTGATTGCCACACCGACGAAAATCTTTTCGAAAAAATTTTAATGAAATTAAAACTAATTAAAGGTTATTGTATTCTTAATCAATTGAAAATGTTTCTTTTATTGGTCATACTTAAATTATACTTTATACAATTGTTTGGATTGGATTCGACTACGCGTGATTACTTCCGCATACGGTGTTTACCTAATTGGCAAAAAAAGTTTAACGTACGTTCGGATGACCCTACCTTTGCATACAATACATCGCGAACACGCACGCACACAAGCCATAATCCGAGACGACTCTGGGGCCTCGTTAAAGTACAGTTATAAATGTAAGCTCCTGGTGACATTTTGCATCGGAGAGGATGCGAAAGATCGGGCGTCTCTTCGCTGTCCACGCTTTACCACTCAGAGATGATAATTAGCGCTGATTTAACTTACCAAGCTTAGTTTTATTATTATGCCTCCAAGGCCCTTAAATTGAATTAATTAACGAATGAAATATTTTAAAGAATTATGAATTAATTACAATTCGTAGTTGAAAATCGATTAAATAACTATATTCTCGTCTATGATTACAGACGGTTAGCCTTCTTATTTCGTTTACGTACTGAGATAAACTGTTATTATGAGATAAAAAAGTGTATAATATAATTATAAAGTCAAAGCCCGGCAATATCATGTGCGTTTCGCTAAGCACTACTTTAACGAGTTTGCACAAACTATTATAACATATGCGAAGTTATTTTTTATAATCGCTTACCGCTCTCTTCCGTTATGTGACGTGCGAGGTATTTATCAATTTTGTGAAACCAACAAAGCTGCATTCACAACTGCGTACGAACAAAAAACCCCGCCAAGTGCAAGTCGGACACGGTTCCGTACCATTATCTAAATAAAAATGGCAAAAAATATCGTTTCCATTGTAGTTGTAGTAGCGGCAACAGAAATACATCATCTGTGAAAATTTCACCCATCTGGGCGGACGGATGGACGGACGGACGGACGGACGGACGGACGAACGGACGGACGAACGGCCGGACAGGCAGTCAGACAGCTGAGTCTTAGTAATAGGGTCCCGTTTAGCCTTTGGTTACGGAACCCTAAAAATTGGCTGAAATCCGAATATAATATGAGATCTGTTGGTTTGTTACTTTCTAGAGATTCTATCAGTTTCGGCAAATTCTACTAATTACAATAAATGAAGTGACACAAGGCGTGGCAAAGGTGGTCTCTCGAATGAAACAAGACAATGCTAACAGAGAAATCATAGCATTGATTTTAGAATGTACTGTCACCATAGAATCTATTAGGTTGAGAGCAATCAAAGAACTGGATCTGCTATCGATATGCCTAATACTGTCAATAACGAACGTATTTACCTACTCAGAAAAACAAAATAAATTACGGTATTCACGTTGTAGTTGTTCAATTCGTGTTAATATTCCCGTTTTGTTTATAATAAATTACCATACAATGAAAAATATTTGAATTTTCTATGTTCACAATTTCTTGACCTCGTCTTCTTGTTTATTATATCGTTCGAGGACAAGTGTCATTTTAGTATAGTAAAAATATATTTATTATGTATTTAACATCAGGCAATCAGCCGTTTAGCTAAGTGGCTAAAGCGTCAGGTCGCGAATCTCGATGACGTGGGTTCGATTCAGAAACCGGGCGTCAGTCGTTTAATATAGTCAATCAGCAATAATGTGTATTTCAAATTCCGATATTAGCATAGAAGTGTATACATAATAGTTCAAGATTAGAGAAAGTGCGATATATATTTTTACTTTTATTGTAATTCTGACACTGATATCACTCGGATGCAATGGTAAAATCATAGATTTGAAAAAAATATATATTAATTTTTAAATCAAGAATACCTTAACTTTTTGAAGCGCTCAGTTTAAGTTACTCGTATAATTTTGTGCCATTTCTAAGACTTCAAAAGTGGAAATAGGCTCCCAATTCATCGCAATAATCTTTTAAGACCGGCGATTATTAGTTTTCGTTATCGGTATGACAATCCGTGTTAAGATCTGTGAAATCTGCGAATCGGCAGTGAGGTCGCGTGGTGGACTATGCCTTTAATATATTTATGAAATTTACTTTACCATATCTGCGATAACAGCTTTTAAGAAGATACACTTGGTAAATATGAAAAGTTAGAAGAAAAGCGTCATTACGTCGATGCAGAATCGGTTACTCGTCCGCTAATAGCGTACCATTTTCTATCATGTCATCTAACAGCAACATAAAGGTAGGATGTGCATTTGCTTTTTTTTTATTTCTTTTAAACTGTGCAAAATTCGTATTTCAATAATATTAATCTGTTGCACCGCATTGGATGATATTATGTTTTCGAATTTTCCACAGATATTCGGCGCCACACGTGTCCGAAGTTTCGGGCCGATGTGAATACGCGTGCCGCGTGCAGCGAGAATAGCACCTTTAGGGCGCTGTAATAAGACGCAACTTGCGTTGCGCAACCGAGAACCGTGAACCGGGGCTAGGGATGGGCAAGTAAAAAAATATATCGATATTTATCGTATCGACGTTTTTAAAAACTATCGATAAATATCAGTGAAAAATATGGATATATTTTTTAAGGCTTTTTTATTTATTATTTATATTTCAAAACTATTTAAAATTCATGAAAAAGAATAGACGTGAAGAAAAAAAATATTTATTAATATTCGACTCAGTCAAATACAATTTCTTCGATCCAATAACTATCTGATATGGACATTAGGAGCAACCTCTGTTTAACGTGCTCCCCTGTCAAACGGCTTCTGTTGTTGGGTACTGTCAGGTTCACAGCTGGAGTAACTCTTTCTGAAGACACCTAAGTAGCCTGGCAAATTAGATACTTAAGGGCGACTTTTGAATTTTACTTCTTTTTAAGGTGTTTTTGTTTTTGTAAATTTATTAGTTTGTTATTGTATAAAATTGTAAAATATTAATTAGTCAGACGATTTGGACTCATTGATCGTCGCAGCGTTAAATAAAATCATGCAAACTGACATAAGTATGATTTAAGTATCACGCTAAATAGTTGAAGATTTTACTAGTTGATCAACTTCTCATGATACTGAAGTTAGCCGACGTCTAATAATATTGGAAACTTTTTCCAACGATAAATTATAAAAGAAAATATATAAAAAAAATGTAATTAGAGTTTTTCAATTCCTATATGAGCAAGTTTTTTGTCTTTGTTTTTTGTAACTTATTTGATTTTTTTGAAAAAAAGAAAAAGATACGAAAATTGCTAATTCTTTGGTAACTTTAGGGTCGTATACGTCTCACACTGATGGTTTAATGGGATTAGTAATTAGTCTTTTCATGGTATTGGCTTAAAGGTCTTGTTCCCAGGCCATATAATCTTTATTAAAAAACGTATTATCGTGCACGCATCTAGTAACACTAAACACCAAACCAGAGTTGCGTTGAAAAAATATATCGAAATTGACACGAATTCGATAGTCGAAAATAAATATCGAATATCGATATATCGGGAATAAAAATATCGACGATATATATCGATATTTTTTGCCCATGCCTAACCGGGGCACATTTCCCCGGCGGCTGTTGCGCAGATTCCGGCAGATTCCGCGATAGTAAAGGCCCATTTACACGATGCCATTTTCTTGTACATACAAGAGCAATAATAGAATGCAATAAGTTGCACGCAATAATTGACCATCAAGAATTGTAAGCAACAGTTTACACGCAGATATAGTAAAAAAAATTGAATGCGATTATTGAATGCAAGTCTTGACAAGAAATAATTGCAAATGTCTTTTGTTTACACCAATACAATTATGTTTAGGCGATTATTGCTTTCAAGTTTTGACTTGTCTAAACACATGCTTGTATGTGCGTGTACAATTTATTGGCGTGTTGCTTCAAGTATTGCACGTATTTGCGTTGACAAATTTTTCATGCAAGTGTTGAACGTTTTACAAAGGGCTGTTTTTTTAAAAAAATGGCTTAATAATAAGTGTTCAAGTTAGATTATGCTGATTAAATATATTTCATTGAGATTTATTTACTATGATCCATATATTATTAATCATATTTTTATCCAACTTTTTTTACGACCTTTTCTCAATATTTCTATCCTCAAAAGAACAGCAACGATTAAATACCCTCACTCATTGCACTATTTTTTTTTAATTTTTCACAAAGGAAAAGAGAATTCAATTGAATACAAGAATTGCTTAAGAAATTATTGTGTGTGCTGTTTACACCAAGGAAAGTTTTGAAACAAAACTTGAAGCAAGTATTGTTCAACAGTCAAGAATGTTATGTGCTGTTTAGACAATGCAACTTATTTATTGCTTCAATTTAATAGTATATAACAGGCAAGAAACTTGCACCGTGTAAATGGGCCTTAACGCCGGCCACCGCATCGCGCCAGTACAATCGCGATCAACAACCCTATTAGCTCGCTATTGTACTGTTTTTATAACATAATAAAGAGTACAGACATTACATTAATTATAGATTTTATTCGAGCATATTTTATATTCTTATTTTTTGTAATAAACTATCTGCATAATGCACTTGCGTACGTGCAGCGGGGCACGGTCGCTACGCGAGCAGAACAGTCATGCCCTTAATTGGGTAGAATCACGGACAGCAGTTAGGTCCAATCATATAAAATTACGTGCAACAATCATTTAAACTATGTACAAACGCAGGTACAAGTAGGTACAATCAAGGACATATACAGAGATGCCATATTGCGTCAATCCAGGAATGGAGGAAAAAACCCCGACTATGAATAGAGTATATTCATTCACCACTGCTCGATTGTGGATGACTTATTTATTGAAGTTAAAATCACGTACGTTATTAACAAATATCGACTGTCATCAAGATACGTTGCTTAAGTTAATTTTACAGTGACGCGCGGTTTTCATATCATTTTAGTACAAAGTTACCTTCATTCGTGATGGCTCGACGCGATATTTATAACTAAGGCTATTCTTAAATGGTTAATCGCGGAAAGAAATTTCAGGCAGACAGTTAACAGTATCGAAGATAAAGTCTTATTTTGATTATCAGTACCGACGACAGGGCAAGATACTTACGCCCGGTTTCTGATACACTATTCATCGTAGAAGATAACTAATCAGCTACCAAATGGCTTTTCGAATGTTATTAAATTTGCCAAAAGAATGGTTAAAGTCTTTGAATTGATCATTTCGATCAATTCAGAAAGTTTAACTATCCTTTTAGCAATTGAAATGACATTCGAAAAGCCATTTTGACAACTGATTAGTTAATTTCTACGATGATCAGTGTTTCAGAAAACGGGCGTTAGTTTCTTTAAAATTATGGTCACTGTAATCACTGGAAAAAACCCTCTTTGTATTAATATTGGTGGGTACATTTCTTTTGCATTTTGTATAATATCAGTAATAATGCGAAGGCGTTATCTTTATAACAAATATATTGTATGCATTAAATCATCACAAGATGTCATGGCCATACTAACAGCTGACGGATTCTATAATATAATATACATAATTTAAGATATTTCTAGAAATGTTGATTTGTTGGCTACAAAAACTACTCAAGGCAAAAGCGTTCTCTGAGCGTTATTAAAGGAAATATTATTGTAATA
The DNA here is from genome assembly GCA_933534255.1 of Iphiclides podalirius. Classification (NCBI taxonomy): domain Eukaryota; kingdom Metazoa; phylum Arthropoda; class Insecta; order Lepidoptera; family Papilionidae; genus Iphiclides; species Iphiclides podalirius. Next base: position 13,981,775 of record OW152826.1, read on the forward strand.
TATGCAATTAATTGCGTGCATTGAAACACAAACCAAGGTATTGTATTGAATATAAAGGTAATATTATTTGTAGAATAATGTCACATGTCTGTTAATACTTCAAACCTCAGTGTATAAATGTATAAAAATATATATACAGCGTGTCGTTACCACCGCGACAATTAATGAACACACATATAGAGGATAACTTTTTTAAATTGTGTTAAACATTTACATTCTATAAACATCAATATTTACCGAGTTATTACATTTTCCAAAACAAACAATTTTAGAACACCCTTACGTATAAAACTGTAACGTAAAGTTCATTTATAAAGGTCACAAAGCATATGAATGGGTTGAATGAATTTAAAAGAGACAAAACATACTGTTAGAAGGAGAGGCTTGTAATACGACGCTGTGGCGCGAGTTGTATAGGTGTTACAAATTTTGTTTCTTTTTTACTTAATTAGTTTGTTTGAAAAATATTTTTTTTTAATTATGGATTTTGTTTAACGTTAATATTTTTTTATGATTATTGGCAAGTAGCGTTAGACGTGTGTTCATTTATTGTCGCGATGGTAACGACACGCTGTATAACATCGAATCAGAAAGCGTATCCTAGCTGATAATGTATGTTATTAAAAATAAAGTGCTAATGCCAGATAAGTCCGGCCAAAACTTTCTAAACATCATCGTCAAACTTATTATTAATACGACGACTTATAACGATATACGAAATATATACGATGTGCAAATACGAAGAAACAGTGAGATATATAACATACGAAGAAAAGTTACAGGAGGTAAGGTTGTCGTCGTGAACAGGCCATAAAAACACGGTATAAGCAACTTAATAAATTTACATCTCAAGGGAGACCGGACAATTCTACGCTATTTATAACCGTTAAGACCAACGACTTTTTTTTCCACTTATTACTAAGCTTATTTATTCTTATTAATATGGTCGCATAGTCTATCACAAAGTATTCACGTGTATAATATACTAGGGTGCGAAACATCAGTGCTCGAGTAGGCCGATTTCAAATCCATATGCACACATAAAGTTTTAAAAAAAATTGTGTTTATACACTGTGTTAGGGTCCAGAAGTAGCGGTACGTGATGTGACCGTCGGGAATACCATCATCATTGCAGCCTGTTAGAGTCCACTTCTGAACATAGGCCCCCACAGAATACCACATAGCACGATCCTGAGCCACATTCACCCATCGACATCCAGAACACTTTCTTGCATCTAGTAGGGGTCCTAACAATACGATGGAGGATTGGATTCGAGGCTGCCACTCGAAAACGTTCCTTTGCCATCGGTAAATACTCGGGAAAATACCGTCCTTAATATTGGACAATGCCACCTGATTTCTTATTACAATTAAATATTCACGACACATTTTTTTATACAACGTTCTCTAGTCCCAAACTAAGCAACTATTGTACTAAATTAATACATATTATAGATAGAAAAACACTATGTTAATCACACAATAGTTTTCCTGTCGTGGGGATCGAACCCACTACCTCTGGCGCAGGAGGCAAATACACTACCCACTACGCCATTCGGGTCGTCAATTACATTTTACATTTTTTTATCTCCACAAATAGTTTAATACCATTTACCTAAATTTTCTATTTCACCGTGTTTTTATCAATAACTTTATTTTTTGTAACTTTATGTAATGACTTGTTTCCTTTTTGACGATGTGTTTTGATTTTATTATTCAATTTGTTATTTACATTTCATTTATTTCATGATGTCTCAAAATAAAGTTTGTGTCTATCTCTACATGAGTTGAACGGTCGTGTAATTTCACGAGGGCGATTATGCTACGTACAGTTAGTTATACAAAATGTCAGTGATACGTTTATTTGTGTAGAAGGTGCGAGAGCCGTTGAACCGTATCATTGTACACTCGCTCGTTAGCTTGAGAACAATTCTATCGGTTAACATATTCGTGAAACAATAGAATGGAATTAGCATTTATCGAACTACGAACTAGTTGGAGGACATGTTTTATTGGTTACCGTTAATGCTTGATCGTTAGTTATCCACTTGTTTGTCGTCGAGGAAAGTGACCTGACCAATGGATATTTATTTCTTTTTTATGTGAGAAGGTGGCAAGCTGACGTTAAGTGATAACCGCCACCCATTGACTTTTGCAACACCCGTAGGGTTGCAGATGCGTTGCCACCTATTAATAAGCTTGGCCCCGGCTGCCTCACTCACCAGACGAAACGCAGAAGAGTAATACTTCTACTTTACGCCTGCCTTCTGTGAGGACGTGGAACCCACCCGGACGGACCTGCCCATTCTTGCAACAGAGTAAACTGTTGTGTGGCCCGACCACAGATGATCCTAACACAAATCTTATAATTACACATGATCACCACTAATACTTTTTTATTAAATATAACTTAATTATAAGCAATTTTTCTTATTCGGACATTATTTGATTTTTGTTTTAAGGATTTTAGAAAATTTATGTTTATAAAAACTCGGTTAGCATCTCTTTTCCATTGTATTGATTTTTTTTATTTTACATAGTTTGTCGTAGAGACACACGCGCAAGTGACGGCCGGCCAAGTTATTAGCCTCGGGTTTAATGACCCGTCTAATTGATTGAAACATCAACGAAACAAGAAAAAAAAGTCGAAAAGCATCGACCTCGTTGAAAACCTCCCCTCAAATCAGAACCAATAATATAATATCTCTCGGAGGCAACATCTCATTGTTCCATATTCCCGCTTTGCAAAGTGCTTCGAACTTTGAGCTGCGTCGCCCACCGTTAAGACAACAGAGTGGGCGGGGCGGCGATGTCTGCCACCAACCGCACAGAGGTCGTGTGTCCAATGTCGGTGACGAGACGATAACGGATACAACGGATACAATGGATACGCGTGCGGCGACGGTATAAGGTCGTCGGTCTCCGGAGACGTTATTTATATGCCGATTGGATCTGTCAAAGTGACGTAGAAAAAAATGAATGTGTGTAATCTAATGAGCACGAAATGTACTCAAGGCATCGGTCTTTGCCCTGTTACGGATATTCACGGACTTACTTACAACTTTTCAGTTCTTATTTATCGTGTACTGACAAATAACGTACTCTAATATCTATTTAGGTTGATTCAATGAGCGCGGGCGCTGAATTATCTATTTGAGGAAAAACAGATAAGAATAGTTTTGGAATCTTTTTATAATTTAATGTTTCCAATTTATGATCTTTAATTAATCTCTTCTTTAGGTCATTGGTCTATGAACTGGATTTAAAAAGAAATCAGCACAAATGTGCGTGATAGCAAACGTTATAACAGAACATAAAAATATTGTTGTTGCATACTTTTTATAGAACAAAATGTAGCGGTTCACCATAAGCTCAAGCAAAGTGGCGTGTCGTTAAATATTAAAATCCACCCTTATTGGGAATATATGATGAGACATCCAACCGCCGGGTGGACTGTTGAAGTGTGTCACGCGTAAAATCCGCCAATCGGCGTCAGAAAGAGCACACTCACGTATTCAAAGCGGTCCTTGCAGAGCTGGCCCAGCAGGTGCAGGCAGCCGACGAGGGTGAACCACGAGCACCAGAGCAGCACCTCGTCCATGTACTGCACGTTCACCACGCCGAACACGAAGATGAACTTGTAGAAGACGTAGTTCCAGAACTTGTCCTTCACCCGCTGCGCCTCGGCCACCCGCAGCCGCCCGAACACCACACGCTGCACGCCGAAGCCGATCACCGCGAGTAGGCAGTACGCTATGTTGATCACCGTCTGCAATGGGGCAGAAGAAATCACTTTAAATAAATATTTTAGGACACATTTTTACACAACGCTCTCTAGTACCAAACTATGCAACGCACGCACAACAGATCTTCTAATCTGTTGTGGTCTTGTCTTCGATAGCGTTGCCCCCTCACTGTAGGATCACGTTATCCGGCGTTGCAAGGAGGTTTAACATATATTATATACATATATAAATTTCATGCATGTGCGAAACACTGGCTTTTGACTGACACAAAGCACTGGCCACCTGACTCCGCTCGGGTTGAAGTGCTCAGTAGAATTAGAGCGGACCGCTGCGCAATGATCAAGTTTGCATACAATTTGGACGTACAATATCATTCCTAAACATGTATACGACATTTTCTTTATTTATGAACGATTAATGATAAGTTTTATGTATAATGACAAGGTACATGACAACATAAGTTTTATGTATAATTATATTGTATAATGACAAGTTTCCGTTTTATTTAAATCAAACGCCATCCGCATATTGTAATGCAACCACTACAGCGATATCGCTGCCAAGCTATCATGATATATGAAATTGTGTCATCATTAACATTTCAGCCCGTTTGAGTCGACAGCTAAAGCTGAGCCCCCACAGACTGCCACGAAGCGCGATCCTGAGTCACCTGCATCCATCGAATCCCGCACAGGGAACACTCCATCTTGCGGAGGGTTGTTCTACACTGCGATGGCCAATACGAGGCTGTGTTAAATTACTGCACATTTGTACAGTTACAAGAACAAACTCGGTGACACTCTCATGGTTAAAGAGATTAATATTTTAGGGCCAATAAATAAACTTAACAATACTTAAAAAAAAGCAACTATCTTTTGTTTCTCACTCGTAATTTTTATTACCACGTTTCAAAAATTATTCTTAATTCTTTGTGTCCGTTATGTCGTCAAAGACCTTGTACGGAACGATTGGAAGAAGTGGCCATAGCATATTCAGGTGATAGTTGGAGAATGCAGTCCGCTCTCGGTTTGCTTGCACGGGTTAATTTTACAGGACCCGCTGGGCGGCTTGTGACGCAAATCTCTCAGGCTATCGATAGACGGCAGTAAACTCCGAATTATAAGGCAGATGTAATATCTGTACCTAAGTTTACATGAGGCATTGTGGCATTGTAATATGGCCCTTTCTAAATCGTCTCGAACGTTCTTAGCAAACATAAATAGGGTTTATTTTTCTTAACCGACTTCGAGGTCCTCTTTTTTTTATTTTCACCCCGGAACTCTCATTTGTGAACCGATTTTAAAAATGCTTTTTGCATTGGTTGCTAGTCTTGCTCCCATACGTGAGATATTTTTTTTAAAAAATGTACTTGTCAGAAAGACAATTTACAAAATAATTATATCGGCGCGGCATGCCAATTGCATTTACAATAGCGTTCGCACCGTATCGCTTAATCGGTGCAAGGATAAGATAACAACGATTGAATCCATCGATTCCCCAGATAGACCCGAAGTTTTATTTCCCTCTAAAATTGGAAATTGAGGTCCTTAACAGTTACTTGCTAAATACCCAATCCCTTGCGAATCGTATTAATGATCTTGATAGGCGATCAATTGTACTATCAACGTGAAAAGTAAACTTTTTCTTATATAATATGGTACCCACATACACTTTTTAGATTTTGTTTTGTTTGCTTTTACATATTTAAGATGTGCGTACATAGACACGAGTTCGTTGTAAATAATCACTTAGCAGTTATTTAATATTATAATTATACTTAATTGACACAGTCGTATGTTCACAACACAGAATATTTGTTTATTTGTTAAATGCATGAATGCAGAGGCATGTGAGACAATTTCATACAATCAATTACGAAAACCATACAGGTTAGTTTATAAGGACATTATAGTAATTCGATAGAATGACCGTCTCTACTTAGGATTGTATTTTTTTACAGACACGTCAGCAAACAGCGACTCACATATTACAATTTCACATAACAAGTCTATGTAAGTCCATGAGTAGTCTCAGGGGCGCTTTGTTCGTCTGCCTCCCTCGGTGTATCAAAACTGGTCGATACGCGTTACCCTAATCTACCGATGTTTCCATGAACTTTCACCCTGTACATTGTCTCCCTAATAATTCAAGTTGTATTGCCAGTTATTAATTGAAAGGGAGTAGCTCAGCGTTCTAGAAGTCGATCGATTACATGGTAGCGACCTAGTTAATATACTGTCCGCTTCATTAAGTGAAACATATTATTAATATATTTCATTGGCCTCAATATAAATATAATGTATATTTACCTAATTACGCACCTACTTATTTGTAATGCGTTCCAAAAACACGCTATTTCTGCCTCACAGTAATGCTACTCGTAAATATTCTAATGGAAGTAGGTTTATATCGCGATGTCTGTAGCTTTTAAGTTTCTTCTTAATTGTTCCTTTCTCTTTTCTAAAGCGAATTAAAAATTAACCGTTGGACGTAAACAAATGTGTTCGAGTGCTGACTGAACTGACTGCGGGTGTTCGTTCTGCATTTGAATTTCAAATCACGCGAGCCAAAGTGGTTTACTGACACTTAGATAAGTATGGAGTCATTGCGATATGTCCAACAAGGAGAAAACCTCTATTAAAACCGAAAACTCAACGAACCCAAGTTATTTATAGATTATTTGCAGGTGGAGCAAAAAGCGAGCGTGCTAAACCGCGACAGATGGCGACATAACCAGAAATTGTCGTTACAGATAGATTATTGGTATTTACTTTTGGAAATGGACGGTAAGCGAGCATATGCAACGCCCGTGGGGTTGCAATTATGTCATCAAATTTTAGGAGCAGCCCCGGTGATAACCTATGCTTTAAGTCGGTCCTGGCACTTAGATGCAATTCGTGCAACAGCAGATGCTGTTGCGTTGCTGTACCACGTGGCCGTACATAAATAAAACAAATAAAAGATTTTAGGACACATTTTTACACAACATTCTCTAGTCCCAAACTAAGCAAAGCTTGTACTATGGGTACTAGAAAACTGATAAACATACTTAAACATACTATTCTTTTGTAAATAAATACATATTATACATATATTAACACCCAGACTTTATGATATACACCCATTATCCAGTAGTGGGGATCGAACCCACACCCTCTGGCGCAGGAGGCAGGTACAGTACCCACAACGCCATTCGGGTCGTCAATACATAAGTACAGTTACGCTTCTCGACGCTTAATCGTAGCCATATTCTAATTGAAGAAGTCATTTAGATTGAGACAGAACGAGAACGAGTGAATCGAAAAAATCAAGTACTTGCAACGGGTTTCAGATTGCCCAGAGCAAATCTGTACATTAAAGAAGGATATGATATAATGATTGTGAAGTTTCGGAAATTAATTATAATTAGCCACACAGTTTTTGTTTTGTTGATACCAATATCGTTTTACGCGATGTATCATGTATTCGTTTAACAATTAGGATGTATTTGTTTTGTTTCAGCTGCGGCCTTGTTTATCAGAATGTGCGCAGTTGGTTCTATGCCGTGTGTGTAGGTAGATTTAGATTCAGTGCATTAATTACTATTTTCAGTCTGGCACAACAAGGCGGGCGTTGAAGCGAGGCTAGTGCTTAATAGTCTAAGAGCCCGTGCACCCCAGACCTTCGTTATTTTATAAAAGCTGAAAGTTTGCCAGCGCATGCTCCAAACAAGGGTAAGAACGATAGATGGAGTTGCTCTATAACGAAATAAATTAATCTACAAACCGGATGTTTTGCTATTCTGTCACTTATCGCGTGATATAACACGAGTTATCGACACAGTTCGGGCTCTGTTATTGTCAGCGAAACTAAATGCGTAATATACAACCGATAACAATGTATTGAACTTATGTAATCGAAGATATTTATTATGCGACGTAATTTTGGCATCAAACAGACATACCACATTTATTATCATCACGCGATGCTTACAGTTGACACGATTATAGCCACAATAATATAATAAAACCGGTCTTAATAGAAGTGCTAATTCAGGAAAAAGCTCACTGACTGGCCTTTCATACAAACTTATGGAAAGTAGAACGCGGGTTTTTTATTACACTGGCTAATTTTCGAAACGATAAATAGATAGAGTAGATGAGAATTGTCGAGTCTTAATTTGTCTACTCTATGATAGAGTATATTAATTGAAACACGACTGTTAGTATTACCTATGTTATATTTTTAATAAATTAAAAACACACATTTGTGTGAAATAGATCGCAGCGTTTTACTACGGTCAGGCTCGGATGGCGCTGATGCTATCGGCCGGCCTAGGCAAAGCGGGTCATTGGTTCGATCCCCCGCATCTGAAGCATATCTAGACGTCGCCGGTGAGAAAATTGGGTTTTTGTCCCGATAAAAAATAACAGGATATTGTTAAGCAAGTGTGAGCGGCCATGTTAGCTCTAAGAAAGTCGAAATATTTCATCCAGTTTAGGCTACTTTCCCAACAATTAGTAACGGCAAAATCTTGTCGGTGCACAAGATGAGAACAGCCGAGGGAAGTGTTCCTTTAACAGGATGATACGCATTACAAAGACTCTTCGTTTCGCAGGTCTTTGGGACATTCAAAAATCAAATACCTTTATTCAATATAGAAGCATTAAACTTTCTTATTGATTGTCAAAACGCTACCACCGGTTCGGAAAGCAAAGCCACTGACCTGAGAAGAACCGGCGAAAGAAACTCAGCTCATTAATTTATTGTTCAATCGCCTTTTCAATTAGGGTTTTATTGCGGTAGGAACACGTAGTCTTTGCTGTCGGCATGCTCATCCGGGGAAGTACCATGGTGTCACAGTACACCGGCGTGAAGAATAAGTATTATACTTTCGCGTTTTGACAGAGTAGTGAGGTGACCGGGGCACACTTTTTTAATGTTTGGAAAGGCATCTGCCGCCCGTCAGCGTATTTGTAGAAGTCCTTTGGCGGCGATAATCACTAAGCATAAGACACGCCGCCTGCTTCAAACGCGAACTTTTCATTCACATAAAAAATAGCGACATGTTTCTTCGAAATCCTTGAACATCGATAACGAAGCCGCGATAAGGATAACGAAGATAGGGTAAAAACCTTAGCGATAGCTAGCTGGACGATTTCTCTAGCCGCTCACGCCCTCAAGGGCTGTAAAACCTCGAGTGGCGTGGCTGACCGGGTCGCCCCACTTTAGGCGCGATAACCTTCCACCGCCTAGCACCTTGCCATATTTTATAGGGTTCCATACACAAAGAGCAAAACGGAACGTTATTAATAAGACTCCGCTGTCTGTGTGTCTGTCCGTCTGTCACCAGGCTGTATCTCATGAAACTTGATAGTTAGACAGTTGAAATGATTCACAGATGATGTATTTTTGTTGCCGCTATAACAACAAATACTAAAAAATTTAATAAAAATATTTAAATGGGGTTCCCATACACATGATTTTTTTTTGCGGTTTTTATAGATAATGGTACAGAATCTTTCGTGCGCAACTCCGACTCGCACTTGTTTATTCAAGTCCATTGACAGCACATATTTATTCTCGTTTATTTAATTCAATATCTACATTGCATCAGTGCGAAGCCGGGGCGGGTCGCTAGTTATTACTTAATAAAAGAACAAAGCATATGTCACAAAGTAACTATTAATTTCGACGCGTCTTCCATGCGTAAGAAGTGTAATACTTTCGCGTTTCGTCTGGTGAGTGTAGCCGGAGCCCAATTTTCAATAGGTTGTCAACGCATCTGTAACCCTCAAGTGTGGCTGATGTCCATGGGCGGCGGTATTCACTTAAAATCAGGTGAACCGTCTGCTCGCGTGGCAATTTTTCACATTAAAAAAAACTATTAGTTGTAATATACCTGAAAAGGGGAAGATTCATTGGGGCAAGCTTTTTTGATTTGAACCCTTGCTAGTTAACCAAGTGTGGTAACAAATGAGGTTGAAATAATAAGCCAAATTTCGGGCTAATAGGCTGGGACGGTTGTGCACCGTTTCGTGGGGTTATATCTTCGTTGTTACTTCAAATTATAGTTGGTGCGACTAAACATGTTACACAATAATATTATGATATCATGTTACAAACCACGAAGTACGATATATTAGTGCCCTTGAAATTCTCACGCCGTATAGAAACCTCAACGTTAATTAAGAGCGATTATATGAATTATCCGTTAAAAATCGAATCGTTTCCGCTAATTACAGATCCAAAGTGGAGAGACTTTTTCCATCGGAGACCTGGTGACCATTTGCCATTGCATAAAATTATATTAAACAGTGAACATTGTAAAAAGATAAACCAATCAGAAAAGTAAGTTAATTAACAGCCTATACATGTCCCGCTGCTGGGCAAAGGCCTCCTCTGTAAACACTCCGTCAGGAGATATTGTAGTCCACCAGGCGGTCTCAAGATATATTTTTTTGTTATTATTTCGAAAATGAAGGAAATGCAGATTTCCTCACGATGTTGTCAAATTCCAGTTCAATTGACAACTTCGAACTCAGGTTGCTCAAGTATATTGAATTAAAGGCGAAAGTCCGGACACTGAGCTGTCACCTAAGCTGTAACCGAACCAATCAGTACTAACAAGTATCGAGTACTAGCCATTAGCACTCCAAAAATGGTGCGTACCGGTTTAACTTCTGAATGTATTAATAGTTGGCGAAAGGCCCGGTCCGAGCCACGCCGTTCTAATTGCATATTTGTTTCCAACAGAACTGTATTTATTCATCACAGTTATAGACATATAGGACTGAACAATCTGATGGATTTTACACAAGATATACTTTTCACGGTTAATGGAGTCTACGTAATAGGAAGATTTTCATAATGTAATTTTCTATAACTATTTGTACATTAGCCGAAGTATTTTTGCATAGATAAGTCTAAACTTATTCACAGATCTACTAGATGTAGGGACTGAGCAAAATACTGACTTTACACAAGAAATACTTTTCACGCTTAATGGATTCTAAGTAATAGGGAAATAGTAGTAATGTAATTTTCTTTAGCTATTCTCATGCTATCTACTTAATTTCCACTATCGTAGACGGTACTTCCGGTTCCTGGCTGCTGAAGTGACGCTGATAATTGACCATAAAAAGATCGGTAAAAAAAGGGAAGAATGAAGAGGATTTTACTAATGTTTAATGAGGTGACTCATTAATAAAAAATATCTGTTGGCGCCATTTTGTTAGATGCGCTATTAGTAGAGTGGCTGATTTGTAAATCGCGGTGTAGATATTTTTCTAAATTAATGAAATAATGAATAATGAATATAGATAGCTTTTTGGTTTTTTGTTATCTAGATTAATGGGTTTTATGAATGTTCTTGTATTATTGTGTCTTACGAATATCGCAAACTTTTTTTTGTTCATCATCATCAACATTACAGCCTGTTTGAGTCCACTGCTGAACATAGGCCTCCCCCATAGACTGCCATGAGGTACGATCCTGAGCCACCTGCATCCATCGACTTTCCGCACATTTGCACAAGGCGTCACTCTATCTAGTGGGGGGTCGTCCCACAATGCGATGGCCAGTACGAGGCTGCCACTCGAGAACCTTTCTTCCCCAACGGTTATCAGTTCTACGAGCTATATGGCCGGCCCATCGCCACTTCAGCTTGCTAATCCTCTGAGCTATGTCGGTTACCTTGGTTCTACTGCGAATGTCTTGGTTTTTTTTTTTTTTGGTGACGTGAGGGAAATTAACATTATTAATTCACTAATAATTAAAAATACGAAGGTAGAACTGCGACAACTTTTGAAACGAACACAAAGATACATAAAATGGGTGACAATAATTGCTTAAAGTGTTTAAAAATTAACATTCCTCGAGATAAAAAAAACTGTGGCAAACGAAAACGCGATAGCTGCCAACGTAACAATAGCCAATCAAATATGTCGAATGACATTGCGATAATATAACGAAAAGAAACATAATTATTTATTCTTCTTTCCAGTGATAAGATAGTAAGTACAGAGACGTTAAAATATTCGCATTCGTTATTCGGCCTCGACCGGTTTCGCTCAGTGCCGAGCGGCGACCTCTCGGCTCTCATGAGGGCCCAACTCTCCATGAATTATATAAGTCACACATATGCAATTGCGAAAGTTTGTTGAAAAGGGCCGCGCGAGCGAAGCCGATGACGATGTAAGAAGGGGTGCCATATGCCAATGAGCTTATAAAGAATGTACTGCCGTCATATTTACTGCCGTGTGTGTGTGTGTAAATATTATGACAATGGAAAATAAACACACATGTGACTGAATACATCACCGCTCACTAGGATAACAGATTATTTTTGTAGTTATAAATAGATGCATAATTGAGATGACTCGTGGAGACGTTGCTAAGCTATTGACAAAGCATTTAACGGTGGTAGTGCCACGCAGCAGCCTCGGCTGTTGCACGAATGGGCTGGCTCGTCCGGGTCAGTGCCACGATCTTACAGAAGACCGGCGTAAAGTGGGAGTATGATACTTTCGCGTTTCGTCTGGTGAGTGAGGTAGCCGGAGCCCAATTCAATTTCCAAAGGTTGTCAACGCATCTACAACCCTCGGGTGTAGCGGATGTCCATGGGTGGCGGTATTCACTTAACATCAGGTGAACCGTCTGCTCGCTTGGCGACTTTTCACATAAAATAAAAAAGCGTGGGGGTCGTGGGTTCGATTCTCATAACGGGACAAGTATTTGTGTGACCCACAGATAACTGTTCCAGATCAAACCTCCGAGGGAAACAAACACCCAGTATTTGTTTCCTTAGGAGGGCTGACGTCAGGCAGGCGGCCAGTCGTAAAAAATATACACAAATACGCTTCAAACATGATTCACATGTTGTACAGACCGACGTGTGAATTAGATCCACAATTGAATCATATTTTATTCTTCCTTGGTATTTTTGTTCGTAATTATAGTCCATGAGCACATATACACATACGGAAACGAAAGCTGCTGACAAAAACTACTGCATAGTTTTGCGGTAAATGAGTCAGTCTTTGCAAATAATTTTTTTACGCCGTTAAATAAAATACGTATATCTCAGTCGCGTCATTATTGACAAAATTGTAAGTAAAATTAAAATGTAAAGTACAAGTAAAATGTAAATATATCTATATTCAGTTTGTTATCTAAATGTTAAAAAAATATTTCATATTGCACATTAAACAATTCCGTAGCGATACGAACATGTTATTTCTTCCGGGCTTTGATTTCACAGCTAGATATTTTTATCTCATTTAAAATAATAATTTCAATAATAATTTAAATTTTAAAAGTAAATTCAGCGTAGTGACTTAATTTAATTATCTATTTAAGAAAACTAAAGCTGAAAATCAGCGTTACACATTTATCCTTGTATCGGTCGTTTTAGCATACACTGTTTCCGCCTGTTTTTTTTAAAAGTAATATTAATAATTCTTCAGTTACTTTTTCATATTTGTTTAGCACTCAAATATACGGTACATTTTTTTTTCTTGGGAAAAACAATTATTGTTACAAATGACGTTTTAATAAAAATGACGCATGTCAAAACGGTGTGACGTTTAAAAATTGTTCTGCTTTAAAAATATGACATCTAAGAGAATGTGACAGATGATAATATCACTATATATATCATATTATGATATATGTAGCGTATTATACGGAAAGAGATGACAGTCTATAGAATTGCAAACTATTTACACCAATTAGCGTAATTTGAGTGCGTCAGTTACAGTGTGCGTATTCCTTAGGATTAGGGGATTTAAGTCCTAAATGTTAACGATCTGCAATGACAGCTTCGAATGTCGTATTTGATTTCCTTCTAAATTAGCAGTGTAGAGTGAAAGGAGGAAGCATTACAGAAGTTTCTATTGAAGAGACAATCGAAATTCGGTCCCCGATTTCAGAGTAAAGACGATCGAAACACCGACTATAAAAGGTGCTCGGAACGCGCTTGACGGGCAGTTCAATTGAACTCGAAGAAGAAGGAAGAGGAAGCGATAAGTGAAGTGAAGGGAAGTGACAATTGGTGTTAAGGCGTACGCTGAGAATTCGTGCGGTAACGTGTGGACCGTCACACCTGTAGAAGGGTACGTGAAGATCGGTGCGGGAAAGAGAGGGCGGCAGGCGCGAAACACGATGATTGGTGCACAACAGGAGAGTCGCCGCACCTGTATTTTTTATTGACAGAAGAAGAAGCTATGCCATTTTTAATGTACAATACAATTAAAGATGCACCCATTCTGATTTGGAGGCATAATGCCTATCACAAGAACAGCGCACAATGAATAAAGTAGACTACTGTATAATGCTGTATGCACTAATGTGGATTATCAAGACGCATTCAGAAAAAAAAAACCGGAAACGTTACACCTCCTTACATAACTAAAATGTTTTAATAGAGTTGCAGAGATTGCGTGTAAAACGAAACTCAACTGTCAGCCTCCAAGATGATATAATACCACGTACGCCGGTGTTAACAATAAAACGGTTGATTAGAAATGTAATGACAGAGGCGCCGATTGTTTCTCGTTCACGTAGCTCAGTTTCGTCATCGCCAATGGAACAATGCAACCGGTACGTGCTCACGAGTCAACCAAGTGACGCGCTCCTGCAGTTGTGTACAGGTTTCATATTTCAGAAATCGTGTGTTGAAAATAAAAGTAAAGTAACAGCCTATACAAGTCCCGCTGCTGGTCAAAGCTATCCTCTGTACCGGTATCAGGGCATTGTCCACCGCGCGAACACACGGATTGGTGGACTTCACATATCTTGGAAAAAAATTTTTTTGTTCATCACATCACATCACCTCAGCCTGCCTGTGTCCACTGCTGAACATTAGCCTCCCCCATATACTGCCACCAAGTACGAGTACGATCCTGAACCACCCGCATCCATCGACTCCCCGAACATTTGCACATTTTTTGTTGTTGTTATTAGGAAAATAAGCAGGTTTCCTCACGATATTTATTTTAACCGCTGAGCACGTGACAAATCAGAACTTAAACTAACAATTTCATTGGTTCCCGCTGAATGATTTTAACTCGGGTTGCTCGAGTATATTGAATTAAAAAGAGAGACACACAGTGACCTAACCTACCATAGCTCTACCATGTGTTATATTAACTAATTGATATTTAACTAGCACAATCATGTGTTCAGTCGCTCGGGGCTAAAGACATGAGACCAGTCTCGCAAAGTGTCACCGTAAAATAGAAGTGTGAATAATTTTTTATTTCGTCCGGTGAGTATGGTTACCTTACTAACTGAAACGCCATGAGCGTTAGGTTTGTCAATTGGCGAATGATATGACCGACTATCAAGCGATTCGCCAACCTACGTTCAAAAAAATCTGTAACCAACTTGAACATTCACATTTAGTACACGAAATGATCGACAAACTTAAAACAGCTGTTACCGTCGTACATAAACTAGTCAAATGCGAGTCGTAAAAATCCACTCAACACAAAATTTTGCTGACTAAGCATTGTACTTGTCGATTTATTTTAAACCACAGAATCAGCTAACATAATGTCATGCATATGTTTCTTAAAATAATTGTTTCAATAACCGAACTAATAATGTCTCAAGATTCGGACGAAGCCATTGCCAAGAAGCACTGTTTATATATATTATGACACGTATTAGGATGTGCGTAGTAACCAGTCATGTAAATATGGGCGTACACAAGGCGCTCGGCATTTGTGACTTCCTACGCTCCCCATACATATTATAGCATGAACCGACACGGCCAACCAGACTTGCATCAAATCGCTTCCTGTCGCCGCACTAATCGTTTGCATAGTTGTTAATGTCAGCTTATACGGAGGAAAATGAATAATTCAATTTATTCACCCGAGCTAATATCCATAACACGTCTTTGGAGCCTGGGCTAGTCCGACCGACTTGTTCATTATAAGTGTGCAGAGCGGCGTAGAGGAGTATTTGCATTTTTGCGTTTCGTTCTGCGAGTGTGGTAACGGGAGATGCGAACTATCATCGGTTAGCAACATGCATAACATCTGTTGTTCTGAGTGTCCACGCCAACCCCTATCTCAGGATCCGCTTTGAAATACGACAAAATCGAGCTTGACATTAAAATATACCTACCTCTACATGTTTCTATGTCTTCTACATGTTTTAATGTTCAATCTTAAGTGCAGAGATTAGCACTATAAAAACATTAAAATTTATACCTCTGAGGAGACCATATATGGAAATTTCCTACGCCGCGCGCGCGGTCAACAAAGGGCGCGGCGTAGGAAAGAGAGGACATACTCGAAGCAGCGAGAAGGCAAGCGCCGGCGCCGGCCGGCGGCCAACAGTGCCATCACGTCCGCGACGGCGAATGCATGTCTCAGCTTCCTTACGATATAGTTACGCGAGTGCTTATACACAGCTTATTGTTTTTATGTTTTTATCGCCTTTCCTTTGTTTCTTGCCTCTATTCTAACTTTCTATTTCTCTTGTGCTCACGTCTGTACTTCGCTTGTGCTCTGTTTGAACTTTAAATACATAGTGTGGACTTATTTACGTAGTTGTTATTTGCCACGCCCGCTTACACACTATACTGGTGACCCCGACGTTGGACAATATCGACTGTTATTTACGAGTGAACAACGCAAAACACAATGGAAGCAAATAGATCCGGTAAAGTAATAAGCGGCAGACCTACAGGCATCGAAACCGACAACATCGATAACGGTTCAGTGTTTAAAGTTTCTGTACGCGCGCCGCCATTTTGGCCAGAGGAACCCGCCTTATGGTTCTCGCAAATGGAGGCACAATTTTCCTTGTCTGGAATCACGAGTGACTCAACAAAGTTTAATTATGTAATTGGGCAATTGGAACATCAATATGCTGTGATAGTAAAAGAAATTATTAATAATCCTCCAGCGGAAAATAAATATTTAGAACTGAAAAACGAGCTTATAGTGAGATTGTCAGCTTCGCAAGAAAAAAAGCTGTTGCAACTGCTGAAACACGAGGAACTAGGTGAGAGGAAACCATCACAATTTTTGCGACATTTGAGGACGCTAGCCGGTAAAACTGTGACGGAAGAATTTCTGAAAACAGTGTGGACCAGCCGGTTACCTACCAGTTTACAGACCGTTATCGCGTCGCAACCTAGTGCCACGTTGAATGAGTTGGCCGACCTAGCGGACAAGGTACATGACATAGTACCACAGGCACCTCAGGTTTGTGCGTTAGGTTGTAGAAGCTACATTACGGAGATGGCAAAGCAAATGGCAGAATTAACACGAGAAATAGCTTCACTAAAAGTCCAGTACCACGCGCAGCCATCAAGATCACACAGCAGAGACGGTGGTAGTCGTAGAAGAAGCAGAACACCCTTCCGTCGTCGAGATCGATCGTCATCCAAGCCGAGGGATACACAATATGCTGGTATCACAACAGATTTGGTGACAAAGCAAGCCGCTGCACCAGGCCTTGCAGCCACCCTAAGGCGGAAAACTTCAACGGCAGCCGGAACTAGCGGCCTACGACTGCCAATCAAAACCGGGCCGGCTCTTCGTAGTGGACAACACTTCTAAGGTACTTTTCCTAGTTGACACAGGATCAGATTTGTGCGTGTATCCGCGCACAGCGCTTAGAGGGCACCGTACGAAGACTAATTATGAATTGTTTGCAGCAAATGGGACAATTATAAACACTTACGGCTCGGTTCGCTTGGAGCTTAATCTGGGTTTACGCCGAGCGTTCACCTGGAACTTCGTGGTTGCTGACGTGGCAAGAGCGATCATAGGCGTTGACTTTCTATCACACTATAATATACTAGTTGATTGCAGAAACCAGCGCCTGATTGACAACCACACCTCGCTCACCGTTAATGTGCCAGCCCAACCTGGTATAGAGGCTATATCTTCGGTGAAGGTGACAATTGGGGACTCCAGGTATTTAGAAATATTACGCAACTACCCACATATCACTCGCCCTTCAGGCACACCTACGGAAGTCAAGCATAATACTATGCACCATATCCGCACCACGCCTGGACCGCCCGTATCTAGTAGACCTCGACGCCTGCCACCAGATCGTCTCAAGATCGCACAGAAGGAGTTTGAGGCTATGCTGCGGAACGGCACAGCATCCAGGTCCGAGAGCTCATGGTCGTCTCCGCTTCATTTAGTTCCTAAAAAGGATGACGGCTGGCGACCATGCGGTGATTACCGCGCTTTAAACGCCCGTACTATCCCAGATAAATACCCTATTCGGCATATACAGGACTTTGCTCAACAATTATCTGGGAGTAAAGTTTTCTCCAAAGTGGATCTGGTCAAAGCATATAACCAGATTCCGGTCCACTCAGCTGATATACCCAAGACAGCTATTATAACACCGTTCGGACTGTTTCAGTTCCCATACATGATGTATGGACTCCGGAACGCGGCACAGACGTTCCAGCGCTTTATAGACGAAGCACTCAGAGGCATGGACAACTGTTACGGCTACCTGGACGACATCCTGATCTTTTCCGCAACTGAAGAAGAACACCAGCAACATGTCTGTGAGTTATTCCAACGATTAACAGACTACGGAATACTAATCAACGCCGCTAAATGTGAATTCGGAGTATCGACCATCACTTTCCTTGGGCATGAAGTATCATCTGAAGGCATTCGACCATTACCGTCAAAGGTGCAGGCCATTTTGGAATATCCCATCCCCAAGACAGTGAAGGAGCTTCGAAGGTTTCTGGGGATGTTCAACTTTTACCGCAGATTCGTACCAGGTGCATCAGCTCTACAATCACCGCTGAACCTAGTACTTAGCGGACGTAAGAAGAAGGCCTCACAGGAGATTGACATGACGAAGGAGATGTCGGAAGCATTTGAAGCATGCAAGGAAGGTTTGTCCCACGCAGCCAATCTAGCACATCCGAATCCTGATGCTGAACTTGCCATCCACACCGACGCATCAGACGTTTTCAATTAGTGCAGTCCTACAGCAGCGTGTAAATCATGGATCCTGGGAACCCCTGGCATTCTTCTCCCGGCGGCTTAAGCCAGCGCAAAAGAAATACAGCCCTTATGACAGAGAGCTATTAGCCATATACGAGGCTATACGGCATTTCCGCCACATGGTCGAAGCCAGGGCATTTATCATATATACAGACCACAAACCTCTAACGTACGCATTCCACTCCGCAAGAGAAAAATGTTCCCCGAGACAGTTTCGTTACTTGGATTTTATATCACAATTTAGCACCGACATACAGTACATAGCGGGAAAAGACAATGTCGTAGCGGACGCGCTATCCAGAGTGGAGGAGATTCGCAAGCCCATAGATTACGAAGCTTTGGCACAATCTCAGAAAATGGATCTTGAAATGAATGACCTGATGCAGCACGGATCTGGACTCAATTTAAAGAGGATCCAACTACCTGATGTCAACTCTTTTATATATTGCGACATATCAACAGCAAACGCAAGGCCATATGTGACTGATGCTTTTCGAAAACTAGTTTTCAACGCAATCCACGGACTGAGCCATCCCGGTGCCAAGGCGACAACTAAAATGGTGACGCAAAGATTCGTTTGGCCAGGAATCAAAAGAGATTGCCGTCAGTGGGCAAAAGAATGCGCAGATTGCCAAAGAAACAAAATTTCACGCCATACCACATCACCCATATCTCCATTTCCCACTCCTTCCTCAAGATTTTCCCATGTCCATATGGACATAGTAGGGCCATTACCATATTCTTTTGGTTACAGGTACTGCCTCACGGTCATCGATCGTTTCACACGTTGGCCTGAGGCATATCCACTGCCGGACATCACTGCAGAGTCCTGCGCACGAGCATTTGTTGGGGGTTGGGTAGCCCGCTTTGGCTGCCCGAACAAGATCACCACTGACAGGGGCGCACAGTTCACGTCCGAGCTGTTCCGCGCCGTGTCAGCAATCATCGGCTCCGAGCACCGTCCGACTACGTCGTACCACCCAGCATGTAATGGGATGGTCGAGCGGCTTCACCGGCAATTGAAGGCAGCAATTATGTGCCATACCAACACTCACTGGACTGAAGTCCTACCCTTAGTGCTGCTGGGCATCCGCAGCGCCTGGAAGGACGACGTGCAATGTTCAGCGGCAGAAACTGGTTTATGGGGAGCCACTACGCCTGCCTGGTGAGTTCTTTGAGCCTACGAAGGACACTACCGTCGACTACGCAGACTTCGCAGCCAGACTACGGGACCACATATCGAAGTTGACTCCTGTACCAGGTACTCGACACGCTCAAAAGCCTTTCTACATCCCCAAAGACCTCAACTACGCTGACTACGTGTTTCTTCGACAAGGACCAGCAAAGCGAGCATTAGATTCTCCATACACAGGCCCTTACAAAGTCATACAAAGAGGCAACAAAACCTTTAAGATCGACATCAGAGGTAAAGAGAATACCATCTCAATAGACAGGCTCAAACCAGCGTATATTACAAAAGATGCCGATTGCAGAAGTCCCAGCCAGCATCCTCCACCCAACGAACCCACACCGGAGAGCCCAGAACCTGCTACTACTAAAAAAAAACAAGCAGTGGTCGATCAGTACGATTCCCTGATTACTATCGACCGTAGCAAGCAACGGTCTCGGTGGGGGAGTGTGAGGAGACCATATATGGAAATTTCCTACGCCGCGCGCGCGGTCAACAAAGGGCGCGGCGTAGGAAAGAGAGGACATACTCGAAGCAGCGAGAAGGCAAGCGCCGGCGCCGGCCGGCGGCCAACAGTGCCATCACGTCCGCGACGGCGAATGCATGTCTCAGCTTCCTTACGATATAGTTACGCGAGTGCTTATACACAGCTTATTGTTTTTATGTTTTTATCGCCTTTCCTTTGTTTCTTGCCTCTATTCTAACTTTCTATTTCTCTTGTGCTCACGTCTGTACTTCGCTTGTGCTCTGTTTGAACTTTAAATACATAGTGTGGACTTATTTACGTAGTTGTTATTTGCCACGCCCGCTTACCACACTATACCTCTACTATGTCAATTTTTTTATGTATGAAGTTACGCTTCTTCTCTGTGTATATGTGCCCCTTGCATATATATAATGTCGTTTTGATTTATGAACATTAACTCGTATAGATTTTATACTCATGTAATCAGTTTATAATATGTCAATAACAACAAAATAAAACTGTATTTTCAATATTAAATTATATTCCCAAAGAAAAGAACCCTAACATTCCGCGGCCGTTTCAAAGGCCACTTATCTAAGTTTCAATTGGTAAGTTTTTTTTAGTGTATGTCTGAAATCTCTGCGCACTGCCAACGCAGTTCAACGTGCGGTTAAACCTTTATTATTGAAATGACCCTCAGAATTCAACTGACTCAGTTAATAAAAACAAAACTTGTACAATTAAATTACGTCATTATTATGTTTTCTGATATAATTGAGCCTTAAAATAGTTTGAACTGTTATCAATTATATGTATGTATTTAATTTTGTTATCTTTTTTCATATAAACTAGTCCACCCAGTGTTACAATAATGGTTGTGGAAAATCCGAAATTTTTTGCCTACTCTTATAAATTCTTTCATTGTATATCTGGGAGCTTAAACTTGTATAATGTACTTAAAATACAAACCAGTTCAATACAATAATAAATGAACGGAAAAAAACTGTAAAAATTATTTTATTATATACAAAGGACAATCGCTTGAAAAACAGAGGATCAGCTTGATAAACAGAAAAAATACATGCATATAAAAAACAAAATGGTCACTAAGGTCAAAGTTTAAGCATTGTCTAGGTCAGTTTACTGTCCTCTAAGCATTAGCACCACCACGAAGAGTTCTACGTGAAATAAATAAAATAAATATTTTAGGACACATTTTTACACAACGTTATCTAGTCCCAAACTAAGCAACGCTTGTACTGTGGGTACTAGATACCTGCTGAACATACTTTTCTTTTGTAAATAAATACATCTTATACATATAGAAACACCCAGACACTAGAAAAATACTATTTTCATCACATAATATTTTTCCAGTAGTGGTAATCAAACTCACACCCTCTGGCGCAGGAAGTAGGTACACTACCCACTACACCATTCGGGTCATCCAATAAGAGTAAACTTTTTAGGGTAGACATGTATATTATTTTGTACGCCAATGATGCTGCGAATATACAGGGACTGCGCATGTAGGTAGCCACTAGCAAACATTCCACAGTGTCCACGCACTTATGTATACTCCTACCGTACTAGCAAGCAGTGCATGCATTACTTAATCGCCTTAAACCGCCGTGTGCGAAGGGCTGCGGATGCGTCATCGACCCATTACGTCAACCGTCACGCAAGGTGGAGGTCATTAACGAGATTAAATTATCAATAGGCTCGTGTGGTCGTAGAGTTAAAAGATTTTTTTAATTTAAGACATTGCGCGCGAGCTGGCGGTTCACCTGATGTTAAGTGATAGCTGCCGCCCATGGACACTTGCAACACCTGTAGGATTGCAGATACGTTGCCACCTTTTAATAAAGTGGGCCCCGGCAACCTCACTTGCAGTTAACGAAACGCCGAAGTATAATGATTCCGCTTAACGCCAGTCTTCTGTGAGGTCGTGGTAGTTCCCCGGACGGACCTGCCCATTCGTGCAAAACTGAGCTGTTGCATGGCCCTACCGCAGCCAAGCCAGAGATGTGAGGTTCTGACTCACCAGCGGAGCAGAGGACGAACTCCAAGTGAGGTTACCTCCATTCCAATCGATCGCGGACCCAGTGTCTACTTTT
The DNA here is from genome assembly GCA_933534255.1 of Iphiclides podalirius. Classification (NCBI taxonomy): domain Eukaryota; kingdom Metazoa; phylum Arthropoda; class Insecta; order Lepidoptera; family Papilionidae; genus Iphiclides; species Iphiclides podalirius. The sequence goes on from OW152826.1 coordinate 14,004,280, forward strand.
AGCTCAGGATCATTATAGAAGCCCAGAACAGCTTTAATTATTCAGGATGCGCTTAAATAAATAACAAGACCTAGCGACCGTGCAATACCTCAAGAGAGATATTTAAAAAGTCCACGAAGCATCTATTTAATACGATGAAACTCGTAGAAATAAGTGTTTTTATAAACCATTGAGTTCCATTGTCTCTGAACGTCGCGTTCAATATGGCACGGAACACGTATTTAAAAAGACGTCAGCCACACAGTAGGGTAAACGATGATCCGTTAATATCTGTATACAAGGCTTTGAAAGCGAGGTCGATCGATATGGAGGATAAAAATAATTCCTTACGCTCCGCCACGCCATGTCGGTTAATTATTTATTGACGGCGCCTTTCGAATTCAAAATTACAAACACAACATTACATTTCGTATAAAACGTACTAAAAGTACATACGGAAAGAAATGATAAAACGGGGGCAAACTTAATACCTTTTACATTTAATACGTTTTATTTATATTTAACATTTAAATGTACATAACATACGGCGATTGTATGAAGGAAAGAAAGGATTAAAATATACACTAGTCTATTTTTATAATTCGCTGCTGTGGAAAGGTTTATAACTTTGATTTAATACGCGTTTTTAGTGAATGTAAATAAAAATGACGTTACAAGGAAGTTTGAAATTCGAAACGACGCGGAGGCTTAACAGGGAACTATGCTCACAAAGTCACAGAATGAAGTTTATGTATGTACTTTCGATTCAATGAAAATTCCAAGGCGCTAAAACAATACTTCGCTCACTATATATAAAGATTGTGCTTGGGTACAAAATGATAAAGTCTGTCCAACGATTTAAGTTTCATTCTTATGCAATTTTATGACGACACTGTTGGCGTGTGTGGCCAGCTCTGAGAGTCGCCATTTCGATTCCCATCCCGTTCCGGATCATCGCAATTCGCTCTCGTACAATTTCAGCTTGTAAAACTCTTCTACAATATATAATAATGCTACAGTTACACATATATTATTTATTAATACAACAACTTCAACCGTTAGTGAAAAATGATGTACGAAATTTCAAACATTTACAATGTGTAGTACAGTAAAAATGAAATAAAATAACAGCCTATACAGGTCCCACTATTGGGTAAAGGTCCCCTGTACAGAGGATATTAGGGGATAGTCGACCACGCGACTGCATTGTGGAGTGGCAGACTTTAAATATCTTCGAAAACTTTTTTCTGTTATTAATTCGAAATGGTGATTCCCTCAAGACGTTTTCCTTCACCGCAGAGTACGTGATAAGTCAGCACCTACATTTAACAATTTCACTGGTGTCTGATGTCAGGTTGATTGAATGGGCTCTTAAATATTTCAACTTTCGATTATTGCTAGTAGGAAAATGTGTAGTATTTTTATTTAAATATTTTTTTCGCCGCTGCTCTAACCTGCGCGCCCAGACCAGTGTAAATACTCTAAATCGATATATGTTGTATTAACTCAGGTTAACGCTTTCAATCCCGAGACTATTAAAGCTTCATAGAACGCAGAACCGGTGGGCCAACCAGAACCCACGGGTTTGAGGCCTTCCTCAGTGGGTAGGGTCGGGCTAACGAGGTTCAGTGCGGACCGTGACCCCGATAAATCAATATAATAATATAAGCTTGGCGGCTACACGTTTTAACTTAATGTTAGTAAATTGAATGCGTGAAAAAACTTTGCTCGTACTTTAAGATAATATTGTTGTAAGGACAGTTTACATACATAAATTTCAATAATACATAATTACAAGGAGAACACAAGGAAACACCCAGCGTTGGTAGGGCCACGCAGCAGCCTCGGCTGTTGCACGAATGGGCTGGCTCGTCCGGGTAAGAACCACTACCTCACAGAAGACCGGCGTCAAGTGGAAGAATAATACTTTCGCGTTTCGTCTGGCGAGTGAGGTAGCCGTGAGCCCAATTTTCAAAAGGTTTTATCCGCACCTGCAACCCTTGGTTGTTGCAGATGTCCATGGGCGGCGGTATTCACTTAACATCAGGAGAACCGCCTGCTCGCTTGGCAACTTTTCACATAAAAAAAACACCCAGATTGGAAACAACTATCTGTGGGTCACACAAATAGTTGTCTCGAGTGGGAATCGAACAAACGATCCCGGTGCCAAGGGACCTTGGAAACTGCGCCACGGAATCAACTTACATCTTAAGTGACAAAGAATAGCGCTAAAGTTAAAAATTTCAAAAATTACTATTAACAACATAAACGTTAGGTATCGCTCGGGAAGTAAATTTAGGAGACTCCTTGTTCGGGATTTCTAAAAAGAGCGTATCAACATTCAATTCCACTGGATTATTATGTAACGTGACGCCTCCACTGCCCAGTTGCCGGTGCCGGTTGATCATTTAGTTATACGTTCAGTTCGAACCTAAAAAATATTCAACAAATTCTAGGCTAACTATCAGAGTAGGCAATGAGTGTACTTTTTAAGAAATAATTTTAGATCTCTAGTTACATTTAACAAAAAATTAGACATGAAATCTTGGAGCTAATTTATTGATTTACAGATCACTGGTTGAGATTAAAATAAAACGTGATATGTTGAGTACATATACATACTACAAATATGCAAACGTTATTAATATCTAGTGAACGTTAACTAAAAATAAACTCCCTAATCACGCATTGAGTCGACCCTCTGTTATTTTACACTTGATCAAGTTTATAGGATGCCCTCGCTTCGCTCGATGGTCAGGCCTATAAAAGCACAAGCTATCGTTTTGAGATATTGCTTTTATCTGTGGTAGGGCACAACATAGATAATTATCATTTAAAAACTAATTGATAAACAATCGGCCCTATTCTCAAGGCACTTACAGCCTCGCAAGATCACTCTGTGAATCCAGCTGCCACCGGCGGCCTTTCCGAACCGGTACGACATGAGACCTTCAAGAAGAGAGCATACTCTTTCTTGAAAGGTCGGCATCGCATTTGCAAGCCCTCCGATGTTGCAGATGTTCATCGGAGGCGCTGATCACTTTCGATCAGGCGAGCCACCTGCCCATTCGCCCCCTTTTTGCCATTAATAAATGTTATGGACGGTGTACAAAACGTCGTGAACGCGGGTGAGGTAAAACGAAATTAAGCCCGTCGCGTTTGCTGTTAAATAAATTGTTATCGATAAAAAATATTACGAAATCTCGCTCGTCAGTTCACTTGGCGCTTACGTGAACGTAACGGAGAAAGCAAAACCGATTGCGCAACGGCATGTGCGAAAGTTGGCAGAGACGACAAGTAAGCTGGTAAGCATCTGACAACATCCAAGCGTGGTGTTACACAACATTTACGAGCATCGTGAGTCACCTCGTCCGTATTAATAGACCAGAGTTTAAAATTTACGGATTATCATGTATTATCATGCACTGCGGTGCGTTTGTAACACCCGTAGGATTTTACGGGACGAACGGACAGCACATAGCAGCACAAGAAAACATTATTATAAATATTTTGAAATATGTAGGATAGCATTTGGAAGTGACATATTTTAACGATAACAATGGTATATATTGTCATTATAATAAATAATACTATTAATATAAAGTTACTTTTATCATAATCAAAGCTTTCACGTAAAAACATTCTCATTAGCAGTCGCGTCGGCAAGGTCAAATCTAATATAACTTTCGTAAACAAGTCGAAATCATTATTGCTGGCAACCGGGGCCTCTCATTTTGCTTTTGTCAATCCACTGGGCAACCGTGACGTCGTGAAATACATATTAGACAGGCGTTAGTGGAACTATAATACTTACTCTATTGTTTCGTCTGGTGAGAGAGATAGATGGGATCCAATTGTTTTTTTAAATGTTGCCAACGCGTCTGCCACGTCCACGGGCGGCGGTAGCCACTTAACATCGGGAGAAATCCTGCTCGCTTGCCAACTTTTAACACATAAAGAAGAAAAATGTGTGCATGACAGGCAAGACCGGGAAGGCGAAATTGGGCTCATCGAAATGAAGATCAGAGTGCATAAGGCATGCAAGAGGGTATTTATTGGCTTTATTGAAATGATATTTTCTTAATGTGATAATTTATCAATCTCTGACTGATTCATCTATTAACAGATAAAAAATACATTTGATCACTGCTGCTGTCCAAAGGCTGTAAAAAGTTGTTTGATGACTCAGTGGCGCAGTTGCCGACATTATTTATTGTTGTAAGATAAAAGAGTACTACAGACTAACAAGGACGCTTACGTCCCCATCAAGAACCTTAAACCAAGGATGAGCAAAGCGCGGCCCGCGGGCCGCTTGCGGCCCCTTAAACATGTTTATGTGGCCCGACAAGCATTTCTAAATTTGAATTTATTTTATCGAATTTCTCCCATCAATATATTGTTATAAAATTAATTATAATAAAATGGTAGTATATAATGAACCGAAATATTTTTGTTCGTTTTTCTGTTCTTTTCTTGTTTGTTTTTACCTTGCATTAAAATTTGTATATGAAATCTTTACTTTTTTTTAATTTTATATTTTTTTATTCTAATATTTATTATAAATAAAGTTTCGTGAATTATTATATGCGGCCCGCCAAAAAACTTGAAATTTAAATTGGCCCATTGATTAAAAAGGTTGCTCACCCCTGCCTTAAATGATTAACTCCCCTTCGGCCGTTTCACAATTCCAATGAATATTTTAATAATATTACGTTTAAACTCTGATTTATCATCGCTCTGTTCCATTTCCGCCATGCGACGTTTAACAATTTGACAGCATGTTAATTTCGAAGAGCGATTAATCGAAGGCTGTTAAACAAGTTGGTGAAATTGGGCGTTCAACGAGGCCGTTGTCTGCGACGCTAGAACGTTCTACGCTTCCACGTGTATTCTGTTTATCAATAGGTACTTTCGTAAACTAGAAGCTGTCAAATTCCCACTGACAATACACCTATTACACCCAAGTGTGCATTGAGCACTGTGTCCGTGTCAAGCCTCAATGTAACCTGTGGCCATCGGCTTACAATCAACAATCGCTCGCAAGTATAATTCAATGCAATTGAAAAGATGCCGCCGAACGCAATATAAGAAGCGAAGTAAAATAGTAACCGATCTGAAATCTTTATATTTTTGTTCATTACATACAAATCGGTGACTTAATATTCGAGTTACGCGTTGGTAACGACCGCCTTGGGGCCGGTGCGATATGCAACAACTAGTAAAGAAAAACCTTTCCGCAGACCTCGCGCCGCAAAAACTGTAAACAAAAACAGTGAGTCACAGAATCATTCAAATTCCGTGCGAACCATATCATATAACAAGTCTATTTTTATTAACGAAAAACAAAACAGACTTCAAATATCTCGCTCCGTATTCATTTTATATTGATTTTTAGAAGTTCCGTAAGTATCTCCGGAGCCCAAGATCCAATACCAATAAAATTAATATCCTCCTATTAAGGGACCACACCCGAAGCACCAGCTTTCAAATAAAACAAGAATCATCAAAATCGGTCTAGCCAGTGGAAAGAGGTAACACTAAAAATACAGTCGAATTGAGAACCTATACCTTTTGAAGTCGGTTAAGACACCAGAGTAAGACAGGTTTCGTACTAGTGCACGGGAAATTATTAATAAAATGAAATAATTAATACAAACGCCAATAAAAGTTTTCCAGTTTCTTCCACTTTTTTTTTTATGCAAAAAGTTGCCAAACGAGCAGACGGGTCACCTGATGTTAAGTGAATACCGCCGCCCATGGAAATCTGCTACACCCGAGGGTTACAGATGCGTTGACAACCTTTTGAAAATTGGGCTCCGGCCACCTCACTCACCAGACGAAACGCGAAAGCATTTGTCGTACTTCCACTTTACGCTGGTCTTCTGTGAGGTCGTGGTACTTACCGGACGAGCCTGCCCATTCGTGCAACAGCCGAGGCTGCTGCGTGGCCCTACCACCGTAACGTCTACTACTTTTCGACTATTCATTATTGCCTTGGAAATTATGACGTTATAATTGGACGTGAAGATAGTTGTTTACTTGTGAATATTTTATTATGTTCAAACAAATTCTCCGTGAAAGGGAAGTTACCCTTGGGCTACGGTGGTTGATCTTGTCAGTTTCAACAAAAATATTATATAAATTTTCAACGTCTCGACGGCGTTGAGTAACTATTTTTTTCTTCCACATAAATATTCTCCATAACCTCTTTGCCTGACCATAGAGATAGAGCGACGACAATAAGTTCCAATCGAGGTACAGAAACACTTAAGAACACACAAAATGTCATCTATTTAGTTCTCTTTCCAGGGTCCGGACACAAAGGGTAAAACGGGGGACCTTATAAGTAAAACTCCGCTCTCATGAACCGTGATAGACAGTTGAAATTTTCACAGATGATATATCTTTGTTGCTGCTATAACAGAAAATACTAAAAATCAGTATAAAAAATATTTAAGTGGGGCTCCCATACATGTTTTTGTTTTTGTAGATAATGGTACGGGACCCTTCCTAGCATTCCTTCCTAGTCCTATTAGCACTTGGCCGGTTTTTTAACTCCACACTAAACTGTGGGGCTTGACTGTCGAGGTTTGTTGCCGAGGCGGGAACCATGTCAAGTGTCCTCATACGTAGGAGTGCCCAAAGCCTTTAGCAGAGTCTAAAAGCAGTTTGTGAATAAACGCCTGTTAAATTCCAACATGCAAGTGTAGCGCACTACATAAATTAAGTAAGTACCTCTTTTTTATTACGCCGTTGCTTGACTACTAACTAATGATATTATTTAAAAATATATGACACTGGCGCACCGAAATTGAAGCACTCGAATTACACCAATGGATGTAATTAGAAAGACTGTGCTATCTCTTACCATATCATACGTCATATTATCATCTGTCGCATTCACTTATATTTGTCACATAATGTAAAGCGAAACAATTTTTAAAAGCCGCGCAGTATAGACATGCGTCATGTTTATTATAAAACATCAAAGCTAATCTCGACAAAAACCCAAAATACGCTACGTGACTTCATAATTTAAAAAAAAAATTACATTTGTTTTGAATTGAATTGAATGCTTCACCTTTATATTATAAATGTTAAAGTTCACCATAACCTGTATTCAAGTATTGCCCTTTCTTTTTTATCGATTATTATGATTACGTTCACGGATCGCTTGATCATTAAAATTATCGACTCAATTAACGATATCGCCTTGATTTGAAAACCTCAATTGGTGTCCTCGATATGAATAATGTGAATTAACATAAAAATTAACGATTTCAATCTCGTGATCAAAAAGTTTTCATCTTGTCCTTTTTCTTATGAATAAAAAGTAATGTTTATACTTTTGTCCTCTAAGTGTTCCTCTGCCATTTATAAGATGGTGATTAAACTTTATTGAGTTTTTTTTGCGCTCGTCCGCCAATTTTATGGCCAAAAATAAAAGATATTTTCTTTGTGTGTCTGTCCTTCCAAAAAATGGAAAGCGAAAATGATTTTTTTTAATTTACGAGATATTGCAATTGCCAGGAAATGGCAGTTAAAAAAATAATCCCAGCACTGTGGATTTTTAAAAATCAGCCCAAAATGCAGCCCTGCCTAGTCCTCGATGTGGGGACGGACTAGCGCGTAGTTTCTGTAGCAGCATCGGATAAAATAAAAAGAATCACGCAACAGTCTTCGCTGTTGCACGAATGGGCAGGTGCGCTGGGTAAGTACCACGACCTCACAGAAGAGCGGCGTGAGGTGGAAGTGTTATACTTCTGCGCTTCGTCTGTTGAGGAAGGTAGTCGTGACCCATTTTATAATAATGCAACGCATCTGCAACCCTACGGCCAATGCAAATGACAATAGACTGCGGTTAACAGTTAACATCAGGTGAACTTCCAGCTCGTTAGCCGCCTTCTCAAAAAGAGTTACCAGAGTTGCATAAACAATCGACCCCCGAACGTTATCGATAGGAACAATCATTTAAAACCGCCAGTAATTGAAACGTAAATCAAAAATGATTAAAAAAACATTATTCATTGTACTGTGTTGCGCTGCTTACGAGAGTAAAACTATTAAATGTAACCGGTTCCTTATCGTCCACTTTCTCTGTGTACCAGAAGTCCGATAACGTTCGTAATACCACAGCTGATATGCGCTCCTCCCAGATGCTTAAGATAAAGTGAAGTCCACGGCTGGGCAAAGACCTCCTCTGGGGCGTCTAGATATAGTCCGCTTCGCGACCCCAATGCTTAATGGTAGATTTTTACACAGTTTAGTAATTAAATTTTTCTTTAAGCACTTGAAATTGTAATAGACAAATTCTTCTGTGCCAGCACAGAGATTTCAGCTTGGGTCGCTTGAGTATACGAACAAAAGGGGAGCGCTCGGACACTGAGCTGCCACCGCTCGATAGTGTTACGACATAATTCCCTACCTAATTTTTGATATATTATCACTTTAGACATCCAGTTTTAACGTAAATAACACTGTAGTCTATTAGATGGATTTTAAGTAAGCCAGAGAAAAAATATTTGAAACAATACTTGGTTCCTGAAATATCGAATGTCGTGTGTAATATGAAAATGACGATAATATAACATTCGATAAAACCGTCAATAAATCGAAATGAATGACGAATTAGGCTGAAGGCATTACAGTCATCTACAAAGTATTGAGGGACAATGGTAGGAGAAACACTCCACTCCCTACCCTCAAACAACACAGAAACACTCCCACATCCCACTGGGGTTGGGTCGCATGATATAACAATATCGAAGCTACTAATAATCTTATTAAACTAAAGGTATTAATAATATTATCAAAGGGACTGGGAATATTTTTTACGACTGGCCGACTGGCTAACGACAATAATCATCCATGGGTCACACAAATACTACACCCATGTGGGAATCGAACACGCGACTTCCGGCAGAAGTAGTATAGCAACTGCGCCATCTACATCTACAAAGTACAAATTGATTATAATTAATAAAAAATAAAACAACATTATGAATCTTACCAAATCTAACCTTAGACATTGAATGTTGTTACTTTTTAAATACTTTCGTGTTTTCAGTGGTATACATAGCCGGGACAGCTGATGTCCAGATGCTCGCTTTTAATTCAACATACGCGAACAACTTAATTTCGATACCCCGGTGCTGGCACCAATGAAATTATTAATTTTAAGTGCAGACTTATCACATGCTCAGCGGTCGAGGAAAACATCGTTAGAAAAACCTGCATATTTTCGAAATAATAAAAAAAAAATACTTCGAAAATATGTGAAGTCCGCCAATCCACAGCGGGTTCGCGTGGTGGACTATGTCCTACTCTGAAAAGACCCATGGCTATTTACCCAGCAGTGGAACATGTATAGGCTGTTACTTAACTTTTATGTACATAGGTGCTGTCTGTGAACTTTTAACCATCCATCAAATATCCTTACAAGATGTAAAGATCAAAACATGGCATAAACAAGATGAGTAATTGCTATACATTTTCTTGTATTTCCTGTTAAAACCTTATGTCACAATCACAAAATAATTTCTAACCACAAAGGCAATAACAAGCATTTGAAGATAAGAACTTACACATTAAAACTAGTCGGTAAGTACAAGGGTTATGATGACATATTTATTTTAAATATAATCTAAAAAAAATGAAATATAAACATAATTATTCAAAAATTGTAAATCTCACTCATTTCACACCACACTGTCAAATGTAAATACTAATAGTCAAAGTATTGTTACATAAATTATATATTATATTTATAATATTTATTACATACTAGAATCTACAATAATGTTCTCTAAGGACTGTTGATTTTCCATACATGGGGATGAATAAAAAAGTTGGTGGTCATTAACAGAGCATCACTTTTTTCTTTTAAACACATTTATAATTTTTTTTTATCATGGATGGATATTGTTAATCAAAGTGGGCTAGAAAAAATCAATTCCATACCGTAGCAGATATTTGTTAACCATGTTCTAGATACAAAAATTTAATATTCTATATCATAAAATAATTCTTAATATATATTTACTTAATATTTGCTACATGCTATACTATAGTGATAGATAGTTGCAACTTTTGCAAAATTCTTTGTTCATTAAAAGAAAGTGAATTCATAGATTATTTTTGTTAATACTATATGTATTATCAAAACTAACGAAAATGGATATTGATTTATTTAATACTATATATGCAGATGTTTAATCAATTTAAAAATTATGTATGTACACCTAATAGAACACCTAAGAAATAAAAATCAGTTTTATTGTCACCTAGACGACCATAAGCCTCTGCTTTGTTTTGAAAAATAATTTGGGCAAATAGTAATAGGTACCATGTTATTATATGAATACTCACCCACATACACAGTGGCTCCTGCATCATGAAAGTCATAACTTCTACAATCTGTTCTGTCATGTTTCTGGTATCATTCATGGCCTCCAGCGGCGCCAGCGCCGCCGGTTGAGACTTGGCATTCTCTCCATCGGTAGCAGCTGCAATAGCTTCTGACCGCTGCAATGTAGTATTCGTTCGCCAGTTGGGGTCATTAGTTACACTGACTGCGTAATACACAGCAACCGAAAGTAGCAACACACTGCCAGCCGTATAAACCTTGAGATTTGGCAAGGGCAACCTGTCTACCAGAGTCACAGGCATCTTGAAAGTTCTTTATAGACTAACACAAACACAATAAACAATCAGCAGACTGCCACCGCAGATTTAAACTTAATAACATTTGGTATGCAACTCAATCAGTGTAATATTTTAAACAAACTGGACACAATAACAAGAAAAACCGCATCAACACATCAGCGCATTGATTCGATAAATTTATACGTTATACGACAGTATCCGCAGCGCGTGAACGTGTACTACTAAATATACTAATCACATCACTGCAACAAGAGTCAATTTATTTTATACCTAGTATCACATTCAATAATATAGTCAGGTCAGTTGTTACTCGTGATGTGCTTTAGTAGAGATGCCAAAAAATATCGATATTTTTGGCCGATATATTTTGATCCGATATATCGGTATAAAAAAATAAATATCGAAATCGTATCAAAAAACGATATTTTTATTCAAACTGATTCAAAGCCGTAAAGATAAAAATGAGCGGAAACAAGTGTAGTCTATTACTAGTATTGTCGCGGATGCAGAGTATCATTTTGTACTATAATTATGGTATTTATACTACAATTTGATTCCTCGTAATTTATACTGTCCATATCTTAGGTACAACATGGTATAGAGGTGTTACAAATCATTAATATTGAACTACATATTATGTTAATTTATAAATATCATGCAAAATACTAATGGCATCAGCTAAAGTTACTTTAATTTAATATGTAAATAAAGTTAACAAAAATTTAATTATAATCAAATTCTCAATACTTAAATGTCACATAATGTAATATCGAGTTTTCATAGAAAAAATATTTCACGACTAAAATTATTATCATTTAATCACATAAGTAACATTGTTATATTGTCGTTCAGCATTTTCATGTCAATCAAACAACTATTACTAAATTCTGTTGATCTAAAACTATCTTTTAGGACAAGTATCTGCGGGTTTCTTATTGACCAATTATTAACTTCGTTTTAAACAATTCTTTATGTTTTTTACAAAGTTAAATTTTTTTTAATTAGTCATTTTTGATTCGATTCAGGGCTAATGAAACTGATTTATGTTACTAGACAAGCTGTTTGTTTTTTTTCCAATGAAGGTCTTGAAAAATAACATGCCTAGAAATTTTTATAAATAAAAAAAATTTGATTAAAATTAATAAATAATTAACATTTTATTAAAATTTCTCATTCATTTAAGCAATGTGAATTTGGTATAAAAATTACTATTACTTATTATTGAATCAGAATGAATACATTATTTTTTAAAACTGAAAATTTGACCAATATATCGATATTTTTTTTCAATATATCGAGACCGATATTGATATTCTTATAAATATCGATATATCGATATTTTTTCCGATTTTCGGCATCCCTATGCCATAGTCGATACAGATACAGATTACTTACACTATAATATCGATTCTTTTCAAAATGTATCGATTCTTAATAGATGTAGCATATGGTTTTTTATTTTCTAGTTAGCATCAAGGGGGCGCACGACACGATATAAGGATCCCTCTCTGATAGAGGTACGCCTGAGATTCAGGCTAGGCACCTGGCCACCTCAAGTCCGGCGGATTTGTAAAGGCCCATAAGGCCAACAGTGGTACAACCTGCCAAAAAAAATGGGTGCGTGTACTTATGTACGCGCGTGAGAAGTTACAGTTCTTTGGCATCATTAAAAAATAGTTTTTAATTGCTTGCAAATAATTAATTACAATAAGTTAATAAAAAGACTGGAAAAGGATATAAATAATAAAATTATGAAAGCGCCATCTACATTCTTTATTGAAAACTGTAACAGGCAATGTGATTCAGAATATACTGCCATCTATAAAAATATAAGTGGTTTAGGGAGCAGCTTCAAAGATTTGACAGTTACAAGATCTTACAGTGATGCGCGTGCATCTTTAAATTCCACTTCAAAAAATTAATCAAATAATCATAATTAACTTGGAAAAAAATAGAGGTACAAATACGAATCAATTTTCAGGTATATTTATTGTACTAACTGGTTATTAGTACAAACGGCAGGCTTAATGCTATAAGGCATTTTCTTGTGTTGGTGCTAGCTATATAGGGTAAATATGTTATATTTTCTTTATTTATTGAATTTGTTGCCCTCACTTTAGGATAACAATTATCCTGAGTTGTAAGGACGTTTTACAAACATAAACTTCACGTGGACAAACACCCAGATGCAGATGCAGATCTGTGGGTCGCACAAGTAGTTGTCCCGTGTGGGAACCCATGACCCCTGACGCCGAAGCCTTGGCAACTGCGCCACGGAGTTATCGTATATATATAATATATATTTAAAAGTACTCTGTGGTTAGAACCATGTTAGATCTCATCAAAACGTGTAAGTGTATATACAATTTAAAACAAAATATTAATAAAATATTGAATGTTTAATGTTACTTTCTATTCTGAAGGAAAATACAAAACTTAAGAAAATTAATCGAGTATTATCCTCTAAACATTAACAAATATCGTAAATCTATAAGTTCGAACCGGTAGTAACATTTTAAAAATCAAGTAAGTGTAATGCTTCTGTAATGAAAAAAGCTATTAGAATTGAATTTTAATCTTAGTACCAAATCGCTTGTCACTTATCAAGTATAGCGTCTAAAACATTTTCATATCTAACTACTATATTATTCTATCACTTTGTATTGTATGAGTGAACTTTTGAAACGAGTGACGTATCACTCTCTTTCTCACTCACCACACTATATCTTTCTTGTGTTTTATTTTCTTCTCTTTCTCTTTCAATGATATGTGTCTAAACGTATAGTAAGCGGCGGTGTATGGTAAATCGATTTTCTAGAAATGGATCTAGATGCTAATTATTGGATCTCATCAGCACATCCTTACTTGACATTTAATCTGACGTCTAGTTGATTGGTTAAATTAAAAAAATAAAAATATAAAAACCTTATCTTATTATTTAGGGGCAGTTCAATTATTTACAAAGTATAATATATTTATGAAAATATATAAATATGTCTGAAAGAGACTATGCACCTTTGAGTACAGCATGCGTTCGTGGGCTATGTGATAAATTGTACGAAAAACGGAAATTTGCTGGTGTTGAAATAGAGAAGTGAGTAATTACTATCTTTTTCTAAATATAAAATTCGAATGTTATGGTAACTGCGATCATATGTCTTTTTTATACTTATCGTTTTGATTATTAATATCATCCTTCGCCACCAGCGTGTGTTATGTACAAATTAGTCTACCAAAATATTAAATTTGTATTGATCTTGATTATTGCAAATAAATTTAAAGGTCTAAACAAATTATTAAATTTTATGGATTCATTATATTGGTGAGTTTTGTATGTTATGAATTTATATTTCAGAATGGTTAAAGACTTTAATGATGCAAATAACACAAGTCAAATAAAGAAATTAATAAGGGTCTTGGGCCAAGATTTGATGTCATCCACAAATCCTAATGTGAAAAATGGAGCTCTGATGGGTTTGTCTTCTGTTGCTGTGGGATTGGGCAAGGTAAAACAATTCATAAGACAGTCTTAACATGAGAAATCCATTTAATTTATTTAATTGTTTATATTCCCTCAAAGATACAGTTATGGTTGAATTTGTTTAATATTATTATAATAATCATTCATTTATTATGTTTTAACTATAGTAGTTTGGTTTTCATACAAACTCCTAGGAGAGTTACAGTAGAACACCAATTATTCTAATACCAATTAATCAAATCGCTAATTATCCGAATTGGTCATAACCGTAATATAAAAAATTAAAACCAAGTAATTTTTGTTTTGTTTTATTGTAAAAGTTGGTATTCCCTGGAGTCCAGTTATATTTCTACTGCTATGGTTAAAAGGCCAGTTATATTTCTACTGCTATGGTAAGCTAGAGACAAGACACTACAATATGTTTACAAATCAATAACATTTAATTACTGTCAGTGAGTCCCTCCCTTTCTTATTGTGTGGATGGCTGTTTTGAACGGTTATATGATAAGCAAATAACCAAAATGAGTGCAAAACGAAAACATGCTGTCCTATCACTAAAGGACAAAGTGGAAATATCAGTCAGTTAAAAAAGGTGTAGTGTGAAAGGTACTGGCACGTAAATTTGGTGTCATTGAAACAAGGGAATACCAACCAGGGGTCCCATGTATTCTTTATAACTTTATTTTTCTTTCCATATAATACTTTAAATATGTATCTAGGATATTTTACTTTGAAGTTAAACACTATGTTCTATGACATACGCTTTATGACCAAAATATAATTTTCCTTCAATGTTACCAAAGCAATATAAACAGATTCTACTGTATTATTTTCAGGGAATAAAACTTGTAAAACAACTTTATATATATGTCACTTGTAAAGTGACAGTTAATGTATTTTGGATTCACTCGAATAGAAACACACTTCTATTACACTGTTCATTCATGGGCCGATTAGTGTACTGATAACATTAGTGTTACACTAAGCTAGTGTAATGGAGCGATTGTGCGGTAGGGCTGCTCAGTGTACCTGAGCGAGCTGCTCCACCCGATAGTGGCGTGCGTGAGCGAGGGCGAGTCGCGCGTCCGCTACCTGGCCGCCGAGGCGCTCTTCAACGTGCTGAAGATAGCGCGGGGCGCGGCGCTGGCGCACTTCCCGCTGCTGTTCGACGCGCTGGCGCGGCTCGCTGCAGACCCGGAGCCGCAGGTGCGCCAGGGTGCGGAGCTCCTGGACCGTCTGGTCAAGGTGCGGACTGTTGCAACTTTACAGCAAATTGTGTTGGTGGGAGTTGTTCCCATTAGAGGAATGGGTTCTTGCTTCGTTAGATCCAAACAGGGAGGACTGATGCCTACTCATTTATTATAAATGTTGCCGCTTACATTGATTGTGCACGGCCCTAAATGTATCAGTATTGTACTGCAGAATGGCTCAGGTCAAAGTGCTATCACTTGCTAACACTATTGTCAATGCTGGCCTAGCCCTCTCTACTGTCCGGTGGCGCAGGACATCGTGACGGAGAGCGGGTCGTTCGAGGCGGCGGCGTTCGTGCCGCTGCTGCGCGAGCGGCTGTACGCGCGCGGGGCGTGCGCCCGCCAGTTCGCGGCCGGCTGGGTGTCGGCGCTAGACGCGCTGCCCGCGCTGCCGCTGCTGCCGCACCTGCGCGACCTGCTCGACCCCATGCTGCACATGCTGGACGAGCCGCACCCGGAGATCAGGCGCATGTACGGAAACAAACCCACCCCCATCCCCACCTCCACTCTGCACCCGGACAGATCGGCCCATTGCTGCAAAGGCTGTTGATGGCACCTCTTCTTCTTCATTCCAAGCAAATAGCAAATATCAAACAATAAATCAATTTAATTGCACAGTAGATTAAAAGAGAGAGTTAAAAGTCCATATGTTTTCCGCTAAGCTCTCTTAGTACTTACTACTGACCATACTATACTGTATTGCTACCAACTCGGTGGTTTTATACTTATGTTCAGTAAATTAAATAAAACATAAATTAAATTTACCGAATTATTTCAATTTAAGGTGTGAAGTGCAACTGAACGAATTTTTAAGAAGCATTAAGAAGGACCCCTCACAAGTTGATTTTCAAGCAATGATCAACATACTAATAACACATGCTCAGTCCACAGAGGAACTGGTACAGGTTGGTCAATACAATTCAATATGTTGTTAATTTTTACTAAGAAATAAAATAAGTAATACATGAGTTTTTTATCAGTTAACAGCAATAACATGGATCAAAGAATTTGTGGAGTTGGCTGGGCCTAGTATGTTGCCTTATGCTTCGGGTATTTTGTGCGCCGTTCTGCCATGTTTGGCCTACTCGGATGAAGCCAGGAAAAGTATCCTTTGTGACATAACCCCACATTTATAACTTACAAGTTCTATTAGAGCTTAAATGTTTTGCAGCAGGTTTCTGGTTGAGTTAATAAGGAATTTTATATTTTTTATGTATTTTTTATTTACTATTATAATTATTGTGTTCTTGTTGATTTTAATAAACTTCTATCTAATTAATAAGTCGAAAACGATAAGTAGCAAGCCTTAGCTGCGAAGTGCAGACATTAGAGAGACAGCGGCAACGGTCAACTTCCAACTGACGAAGCTCATAGTGCCCAGCTCCCCCGAGACCACGCCTGCCTCTGATGTAGAAAAGACGACGGAGGCCGACGAGCTGGAGGAGGACGTGCCCATGGACCTGGAGGGGAAGCTGAACTTGGACGCCGTGGTCAGAGTGCTCACCCAGATGCTGCACCACAGCTCCGTTCACACCAAAGTGGCGGTTCTGGACTGGATCCTGCACCTCTACAACAAACTGCCAAATGAGGTATGTTCTAGTAATAAAGTCGCATAGATATTAGAGGCCTTATTTACTTTAACTTCTTTTAACGTTCACATCTTGAATGAGTAACAGATATGTTGTTTTTTATGGAGAAGACGACAAACGAGCTTGCGGTTCACCTCATGCTTGGAGACAACCGCCGCGTATTGACTTCTGCATCACCCGCAGGGTTGCAGATGCGTCGGCCACTTTTTAATAAAGTGGGCCCCAGCTACCTCAACCGCTAGATAAACTTCCACTAGACGCCGGTCTTCTGTGAGGTCGTGGTCACATTTTGTTGAAAGATGGCATCCGCAATGGCCTTGTCGTGGGCAGATGTTCGCGCAGACGGAGGGCGTGTTCGCCAGCGTGGTGGGCAGCCTCACCGACCCCGCCGACGAGGTGGTGCGCCGCGCGCTGGCCGTGCTGGCCGAGATCTGCTCCTGCCCCGGCGCGGCCAGCCTGGAGTCCAGCCCCTACTACTGCAAGTTCCTGCAGGCCCTGCTCCGGCTGCTGGCGGCCGACGAGAACCTCTTGGAGGACAGGGGCTCCTTTATCATACGGTGAGCGTCTTCGGAGAAAGTGGACAACGGGGGAGATTAGTAGCGCCCCGCTTCTTGGGTAGAATTCTGCAACATGCTAGAGTAGAAAGGAATAGGTTCTATGTCGGACTATTCTATTGCTAGGATACTTCTTCATCACGGGAGAGTAAGCTTTGAAAGATCATCTTAGACGGATGCTTTTTATCCTTATCTTTTTTATTGTTGTTAAACCGCGCAGGCAGCTGTGCGTGCTGCTGAACGCGGAGGACATATACAGGGCGCTGTCGAAGATCCTGCTGGAGGAGAGGAACCTGCGCTTCGCGGCGACCATGGTGGACTTGCTCAGCACCATCCTGCTCACGGCCGCCGAGCTGTACCACCTGCGGCTGCAGCTGAGGAACATGGAGAAGCCGGTGAGTGGCGGTGCGCCGTCCGCCCTGCGGTGGGCGCCAGACTCAGCGGCGGTCGTTCCTCGGCAGGGCACGGCGGAGCTGTTCGAGAGCCTGTACCGCTGCTGGTGCCACAGCCCCGTCTCGCTGCTGGCGCTGTGCCTGCTCACCCACCACTACGAGCACTGCAACCGCCTCATCACCACTTTGTATCCTTTGTACCTACTCCTTTGTGCATCTTAGAACTTTATTATTCATCATTTTAATATTTTTTATTTCAACATTTTCATATTAATTATTTAGTAGCTGCTTAATAATATTTCAATAACTTTTTCAATTAAAGTTGACACATAAATGTTGCTAATTTTTTTTAGTGCAATTTATGAAATAATTACATAAATTTACTGTGGTAGGGCCACAGAACAGTCTTTGCTGTTGCATGAATGGGCAGATCTGTGCGGGGAAATTCTAGGATCTTGCCGAATTCTCTTGACTTGCGTGAAGTTGAAGTCTAGTAAACAAGGTAGCCGGGGTCCATTTTATGGGCTACTCATATGCCAGGGCCATATAACATGGTGAATATTGCGACTGATTATTATTTTGTGTACATTGATGCGCCTTAACGAGCCGACAGTGGCGATTTGGAGATCACGGTGGACTTCCTGACTGAGGTGGACAAGCTGGTGCAGCTCATCGAGTCGCCGATATTCGCATGTGAGTAAACCCGCCCACGACAGCAGCCATGATGGGCTTCGACACCCACACCATCGGGACAAGTATTTGTGTGAGCCGCTAATAATTGTTTCGCATCTGGGTGTTTGTCCGCGTGAAGTTTATGTATGTAAAACGTCCTCACAACACAGCATAATGTAAGCGACAACGTGTTTGTACCAAAGAAAAGATGATAAGAGGGTGGCGGTCGTTGTCGGTGCAGACCTGCGGCTGGAGCTGCTGGGCGGGGCGCAGAGCGGGGCGCTGCGCAGCGCGCTGTTCGGGCTGCTGATGCTGCTGCCGCAGAGCGACGCGTTCCACGCGCTGCGCCACCGGCTGCACTGCGCCCCCGCGCCCCCCCCCCACGCCCCCCGCGCCCCCCGCGGACCCCGCCCCCGGCGACGCCCGCCTCGAGCCGCTGCTGCGCCACTTCCAGCGCGTGCAGGAAGCCCACCGCCAGTACAAGATGCTGGACCGGCCCCGCGCCAAGCTCTACTCCTAGCCCACATCCGCCGACGATAGCTTTAGGCATACGCGTTATCTATAAATAAAATGTTATTATGTATTTTTGTGATAATTGTCCAATAAATTATTTTACATTCCGATATGCGCACTCTTATCACTCGCCCCCCCCCTCTTAATGTCATCCAAGTGTAATTTTAGCATTCACATTGACTTTTTGAAGTTAATCTTCTTTTGGCGCGTTTGGGAAAAAAGACGAGAGTGGAGTTTCTACAATGCGCGACACCAACTTCATGATATTACCATGGCAACCAATAACAACTTTAACCTTACTTATAATTCCAAAAAAATGTAATTAAACTGTAATCAATAGCATTTTATGCATTTTTTTCCTGTCACATTGCTAAAATAAAAAAAAAATTGTTGAGTGTACTTGTTCTAAGTGTGCTCGTGAGAAGTTAAACTTCTTTGGCATCATTAGTAAATAATTTTTAATTGCAATAAAATAATAAAAAGACTGGAAAAGGATATAAATAATAAAATTATGGAAGTGCCATCTTCATTCTTTATTGAGAACTGTAACAGGTGAATGTGATTGAGAATATGCTGTCAACTATAAAAAAATTGCGGGCAGCTTCCAAGGTGTGACTTTTGTGTTACATCTTAAAATTTCACTCTCATAATTTTTTCATAACGCACCTAAAGAAGTATAACTTCAAAAAGAAAAATAATATTTCTATTATGTTACACTAGTGAAGTATAAGTTGTTACGTGCATATACAAGTACACTTGTTTTTTTTTTTATGTAAGTGTAGTTTGGATCCGCACGGAGAGTCCGCAGATAAACGACCCGCGGACTCATGAAAGCCGCTCTCTCGGTATATTGTATTCATCAATGACGGAAAATGTATGGAATATTGAATCAATAGGTCAATAATAAAATTTCAAACAATATTTACAGCTATTTAATATTTTTTCATAGATTGCAGCATTAATATGTATATTTACAGATTAACTAATGGAAAGAGCACCTTTGATACATAACTAAACAAGTATTGAAATTACATTATTTTCTAACTTAATGATTAAATATTGCAGGAACAACTCATATTAATAATTTGCATATTCCATCACCATAGTGCATAAATAAAGGAATGCAAATTTGCAGTCTTTTAAATAATATTCCTGTGATTGTCACATTGGTAAATAATGTAATAATTTCAACAGACGATAAGTATGCTACTCAATACAAATACATATATGTTATATTAAAAGGCAGCTACAAGTATAATTTTGGAACGGTCCAATATGTGATAAAATTAAGGAATTTTGAATAAAGTCCATAAATTCTATTGGAATATGTCAGATCAATATACAAGAAGACTTGGTGGTTGCTTTCCCATTACCATTTCGATTTAATTCTGCATTAGGTTCACTTTGGGCAGAGTCAAATTGTTTTGACCCGGCCGACTCATAGATGACTGTTCTTACACCTGAATCTAACGAAGTCATCTCTTCATCTGAGCTTGTCGTAGAACTGTCGGTTTCTGAACTCTCCATGTCATGTTTCAATCCATATTGCAGTTTATTCAATAGGGAATTGACACTGCTGTCAGTCACACTGGGACTGCTGTCATCGCTAGGTGAGGAACTATCAGCTCCATTGCTTGCTGAATGGGGATTCTGAATGGTACCAATGTCTTCGCACATATTGCTATTGCTTGTGCACACACCAACTGATGCAACATTACGTTTAATACTTCTATTGACAATGTTAATCATGTTAGAATCATTTTTTGGGATGACTTTGGTGGAACAGTTGTGATGCAAATGTACATTGTCATTATCTTCTTGCCTGTTTATGTAAGTATTTGTTTCATACTCATTGCTAGTAGTGACAGCAACCATTTTATTAACATGTGCAATATTGGTGGAATTTAATACTTCTTCTACTGCTTCAACTTGTTTTATTTCTTCTCTGTTCTGTGTTAAGGGAAAATCATTCTCTGGTTCAGTGTTCAAGTGGCTACAATTAATGAGTTTATTTTCTTGATTTTTGTTGCTGTTGGTGGATTCTATTTTATTTCCATCACTGTCATACTCGCTATTACATTTAAGTGTGATGGTTGTGAACTTATCATCATCTACCGTGTCACTGTTAAGTGGGATTGACTTTGCACCAATATTATAGTTTTCAATGTCAGCCAATTTTAAGACAATACTATTTAGGTCAATACTGGAGTCGTCCGAAGCTGAGTCATTGTAGTGTTCGATTTCAAAGGACGAAGTAACGACGGTTCCCACTACACTGTCCACTTCCTTCCGTGCACAGAACACATTGTCCGACTCGTCGAGTGCACGCTGCGCGGCGGCACCCCGGCGGCGGCGGCGCTAGGGCCGCAGCTGGTGCGCGAGCTGGGCCAGGCGCGCCACCAGCGCCGAGTTGCCGGCCACGCTGGCCGCCAGCTCCTCCTGCGCCGCCAGCAACGCCCGCACCCCGGCGCCCCCCGCCGTCACGCCTCCCGGCGGCTTGCTGCGCTCCTCCTTCTCCCTCTCTCGATCTCTCTCCCTCTCCTTTTCGGTCGTTTCGTTCTTGCTACTCGACTGAAACAATGCACATTTTCATGAAACTTATATCACGAAAAATATATATATTTATATTGATACTAACCGACTGATGCGCGTCCCCGATGGCGGCTTTGGCCTTCTGCTCGGCGTCCTGCAGCCGAGCGCTGAGCGCCAGCAGCTTGAGCTCCATGCTCGACACGTCCTTGTCCAGGATCTGCGTCTGCAGGTACACCGTCTGCGCCACCTTGTACCTGCAACGGGGCGGCGCGGCGTCAGAGCGGCGGGCCGAGAGGGGCGAGAGGGGCGAGAGGGGCGAGGTGGGGAGGGGAGGCGGAGGCTGCGCCCACCAGTCGGCGATGGCGTCCGCGCGCGCGCGCGCCAGCGGCACGGCGAGCTGCAGCAGCGCCCTGACGCGGCGGCCCGTCTCGGCCACGGTGATGCGCTCGAGCACGTGGAACTGCTCGTCGTTGTAGGTGAGCGAGCGCGTGGCGCGGTCGCGCACCAGGTGCTGCCACGAGTCGCGCAGCCGCTCCACCAGCGTCTTGGCCTTGAGGTGCAGCCGCAGCTCGCTGGGGCAGCCCGAGAGCGCGGCCGCCGCGTCCCACTCGGCGCGCAGCGCGGCCGGCGAGTGGCGCGCCAGCAGCGCGGCCGCCGCGGCGCGCAGCCGCTCCGCCTCGGCGCAGAGCGGCGCCGCGCCGCCGGCGGGCAGCGGCTGCCCCGCCAGGCGCAGCGCGCGCGCCGCCTGCGCCAGGCTGTGCGCGGCCGGCGGCGGCGGCGGCGGCGCGCGCGTCCACGCGCCGCAGCCGCGCCGCCAGCAGCGCCCCCCAGCGCGCCACGCAGCGCGAGCAGAGCACGGCGGCCGCGCACAGCGCCTCGACGCGGCGCCGCACCGCGTGGCCCACGCTGCACGCCGTCTGCGGAGCGCGCGCGGTCAGTCGCCGGGAGGCTAGGGCGCCGCCCCCTCGCCGACAGCGGCCTACCTTGGCCTGGCTGGCGTCGTTCTCCACGGACACGATGTTGGGGAACACGGGGAACTTGGGCACCTCGGGCTCCGGCGGCATGCTCACGTTGTTGTTGTTCTTGTTAAACAGCAGCAGCGGCTCCTCCGCCGTGGTCTCCGGGTACTTCTTGCCTGAGGTATTTCTCTTCATTAATTACTATTTATCCATGAACGCCAGTAATATCTCGTAAACCGTTTGCTCATTTACCCACTTCTCACATTTAAAAAAGAAATTAAAAATGTATGAGAAAAATAAAATACAATTTGGTCAAGGAGAAATAAATTAATAATTAATTTTTATTTAATTACAGTAATTTTGTCGTTTTCAAAAGAAATTGATTTCCCTAACTTGGACCTTGTATCTAGAGGAGTTCAGTAAAATGAAGGCACGATAACACATATAATAAATATGCTGTAATATCTACCAACTTACTGGTTACAGTAAGGTCTCATTTTAAATCTAGTTGATTGTTTTAATTAATTATCTATTTTATTACTCTCTATATTATCTATAATGATAAGATATCAGTTAACCACAAAAAAGACTAACCGCAGAAAAGGGACTTAGTTAAAAATTATACAACCCAAAAACCTACAAATATGAAGTCATTTGTCACGGAAGTAAGCAGCGAATGCACTTATTGCTCACAAAACCATTATATTTGTCATTGTAAAGAATTCGCCGCATTAGATGTTCCTCAACGTCAGGATTTTATTAAGAAGAATGGCATTTGTTTTAATTGCCTTGTAAAGGGTCACTCCGTTAAAGCGTGTAGGCAGAGCACCACCTGTAGAAAATGTAGTTTTAACATGTTTGGTCCTTCTAGAACCGGATTGTGAAAGTGTAATAAGTGCTAAAAACAATAGTAAAAAAGGCTAAGTGCTAATTACTGCGAGTTGGTAAGATTAGACTTGAATTGTCATAAACGTAAACAATGGCTCAACTTTGTGAATCACAAAAAACGTTATCGGAACGTATTTCTAAGCTACAAAGTAATACTAAAAAGACGTCTAAATCAAGATACACACTTGGCTATCGACAAACACGCTTAGAAACATTAGAAAGTTATTGGTCTAAGTATCAAACTCAATATGAGATGATTAAATCAACGGTTACGAAAACTGAACTGGAGCAATTACAATTTAATGCCGAAAGTCTATACGAGACAACTGAAGACATATACCTAGAATTTAAGGGATTATTAAAGGATTATTTGTTGGAATTTTCGAAAGGTCAAGGTCAACCACAATCAAATACTACGCAGAGTTTTTTAGCAACAAATGATGGCGAGACCACCCCGATTAGAACTAAATTACCTCCTTTATCGATTCCAAAGTTCGCCGGTAATTATAACGACTGGACAAGTTTTAAAGATTTGTTTAAGGCTCTCGTGCATGACAACGCGCATCTAACAACGATTGAAAAACATCATTATTTAAAAACGAGTTTATCGGGAGAGGCTGAACAACTTATAAAACATTTTGCACTCACGGAGGCTAATTACGATAAGGCTTGGAGCACACTTAAGAGTAGATACAATAACAAACGTATGATTGTCACTACAATAATTAGCCGCCTTTTAAATCAAAAGAAGATGAACACAGAATGTTTTAAAAGCTTAAAGGAAATTTTAGATACTACGAAGGAATTTCTAAATTCTCTTGACAATCTCGGCGTGGATACCTCCACTTGGGATGCAATTGTCGTATATTTAGTT
The DNA here is from genome assembly GCA_933534255.1 of Iphiclides podalirius. Taxonomy (NCBI): domain Eukaryota; kingdom Metazoa; phylum Arthropoda; class Insecta; order Lepidoptera; family Papilionidae; genus Iphiclides; species Iphiclides podalirius. Next base: position 14,028,628 of record OW152826.1, read on the forward strand.
GTATCCAAATTGGACTTAGAAACACACAAACAATGGGAACAGTCACTTGGATCATCTCAAGACATATCCACATTTACCAGTTTATCATTATTTTTAGAAAATCGTTTCCGTTCCATGGAGATGGTAAATGTTACCCACAAAAAAGACCAACCGCAGAAAAGGGACTTAGTTAAAAATTATAGTTTTTAGTCTTATTTTGTAGATTCTCACTCTATTTAAGTTAAAGTTTAGATGTTTGTATCTTCCACGGTTAAAGGACCCATATAGTCCTTGGGCCGCGGCATGTTCAATGTAAAATTCTTCTTATCTGGTTACGATCATTCGACTATATTGACTTTACAACCTGTTTTTTTTAATAACAGAAAAAGGAAAAAATTAGATAGGACGTTAGTGACAGTAATCAATAAATTGTACTCTCGCTGTTTACTTTCAATAAATTTGTGGGTTAAAAAATGTAGTTTTAACAATATCCCTTGACCAAGAGCAGAGAATAGTAAAAAATACTAAGAAAAATACATAAATGAAACTAAAGAGATTACAGAGATTACAGAGATTAGCAGTACTAGTAAGCTTTATTTATAAATTACTTCCGGCGACCGTCTTTCCGTCCGATTACAACGTAGGCGTCTTCAAGGCAAGAGTGAATAGGTTTTTTTGAGCTAGCGCGCTTACCATCAACGGCTGCATCGCCACTTACCATCATGTGGGATGGCAGTCAAGTGCTGGCCAGTTTTGAATTTAAAAAAAAGCCAGTTCAGGGAAAGTGATAATAGTAATGTTATACCTGGCCATATTAAAAGCTTAATTTGAATTTGGAATTTCAAGTAGTGTTAAAATTGGCATAAATTTCATTGGCGTCAAGCTAATGTATGATTTTTTAGACGTACTTCGGCGACTCCGTGGCGCTGTTGTCAATGTATTGGCTTCAGCATCGGGGGTCGCGGGTTCGTACCCCACATCGAACAACTATTTGTGTAATTCACAGATTGTTTTGCATCTGAGTGTGTGTCCATGTGAAATTAATGTTTTTAAAACATGTTAGGGAAACTGGAAGAGTTTGCTCACAAAGTGGTAATTTAACAGAATTTCAAACAAACCGAGCGTGCTTTCGTCGATTTCGGAAAGCAGCAGCCTGTCCTCATAGAGCAGGATCTGTGACTCTGCCACCACGCTTGTCTGCTCGCAGATGTAGGTCTGCAAATGCTCATACTTCTCTTCTGGCTTCAGGAACACCTACAAAATTTATTAACGACCATTTTAGAAAGAAAAACACAAAATAATGGAGAAAGGAAATCTGTAAAATATGTATGTCTTCTTAATATCTTTTTGAATGACATTATTGTTTAAGTGAATGATAGGAATATTATATCGCCTCTATCGGCCTTACGTTGAATACCGGCTAGGTCGCCGATATCCGATATCCGAATAGGCAAAACTATTTGGCTGACTCGTGCCGTGAAAACATGTATAAAAATGTTAGATTAATGCACTTAAAAGTTACCACTATTAATTAGTCCCTTTTTTTGAAACCTTCACCCAACAAAGCTTTTAAATTCATTTAATGAAGCCTTCAAGTCAATACACTCACCTTAATACTAGAGGCTTTGTTCACATGAAAAATATGCACAGGTTTGGTGGAGGTGACTGTTTGAACTTCAGAGAAAAACCTCTCAAAATTCCATATTCTGTGTGGGTCAACCTCAAGCAGGCCAGCCAACAACGGTGTGACCAGTTTTCGCAGGCCAACACTTAATTGGCAGTGTGAAGGTAGCTCTCTAGACCATTCTATTGGTCCATTGTCTGTTGTTTGCGTTCCCTTAAATATATATTTGAAGATATTTAATAAATAAAATACATCATTTTCAAATCCTTTTAAACAATGTTTATTTACAGAGCTTGATTGTAAAAGAACTCTCTTTTGTTGTTTTCAACTACAATAGATCTTTTAGGTTTCAGTGGTTGTTAGGACTTCCTACCCAACTACTTTCACACTAATCATAATTGTGCTATGAATAGATGTCAATTTTTTTTTATGAGTGAAAGTGGCAAACAACAGGCATTTGCATTGCCAATCTTTAAAAACAGTGGCCTCCAGTTACCTCACTCACCAGATAAAATACACAAGTATAATACTTTTATCTCATGTAGGTCTTCTGTGAGGTACTTCCCCAGACAAGATTGCACATTTTTGCAACAGCAGGCCTTGCACAGTGAAAAATGTAAATGTAAATAATAATATACATGCTCTTACAGAGATGACCCCTGATGCTTTCTTCGTAGTAATAAAAAACATAGTCTCTTTGTTCCTTCTTCCCCCATATGGTCTGAATGGCAACTGTCCAGTTGCTACATGGTACAATGTAACACCTATAGACCACAGATCAACCGTAGCACCAAAGCTCTTTCCCACTGGCTTCTTTAAAACTGCTCGCTCATACATATCTGGATGAAGGTACTCTTCTGTACCATATAGAGATATGAATTGCTCCTCTTCTTGCAGCTCTCTTGCTGCACCAAAATCAGTTAGCTTGTACGTTGTGGTTCCATCTTCATTAATGAATTTCATAATATTCCCTGGTTTCAGATCTCTATGCACTAAATTATTATCACGCAAATGTTTCATGCCAGCTGTTAAATGTTCTAGTACTAAGAGAAATTCATGTTCTTGCAGTCCGTAAGTGTTTTCTGGATCGTCTAGGATATTGAAAAGACTACCTCCGGTGCATAGTTCCATTACTATAACTTTCCCTCGACCTTCTTGTTCCTCTTCAATAGCGAGGAGCTTAACAATATTTTCATGCTTGACTTTTCTTAAAACCTCAAATTCACGCATTTGGACATCGTGAGGTCTCATATGGCTCAGTTGGTTGAAAGTTTTCACGGCCACTGGTTCTCCATTATTCTTATTTACCCCTTGAAACACTGCACCAGTGGCCCCCTTACCAAGAACGCTTGTGGTACACCACACATAATTTTCCGAACCACGAAGAAATGACATCTTGAAACAAAAACTGAGTTTTCAATTTCTATACCTTTATTTTATAAATCATGAAATAATAAACCAGGAAATAATTTCTCATTTCATAATTAAAATCTAAGTTACCGTGGCTTCGACGGAAAGAATACTTATTTAATCTTAATTATTAATTTATTCACTTTCATTTAAACAGACGGAAATAATGTTTTGCTAATTAGTTCAATAATTAGCAAACACTCAGCAGTTGCCCTATGTAAAAATGAATGAAATATGAAATGTCAAATGAATGTAGATCAAAGAGTATACTTTTATATATCTGAAATCTTTAGATATCGATTTAGATTTTGGTTTTTTTTATTTAGTTAACTTTTAGATTTTAGACCATTGTTGCAAACTATTAAAACGAAATGGCCCTAAAATCAAGTTGAAATAGCCCTAAATAACTCTAAATGCAATTTTGCGCAGGTGCGCAGTGGTATCAACGTAACGTTGACCTGCACAATTGCAGACTCCCGACGATTCGCGAATATTTTAAAGGCCCAACCAGATGATAGAGCCGAATATCATCCCGACCCTCTAGTGGTAAGCGCAGCAAATTACCAACCTGACACAAACGCGAACGTCAATAAACGTCTCCTGCGAAACGTCCTCATCGACACGGTTGAGGAAGGGGACTTAGATACGTCGGACCCACCGTTGGGGGTCATGCTGGATAACACTACACCCACAGCTAGTGTAACAACAAACACACTAGTTCGCCCTCGCCTCCGAGCACGACGAGACCAACACAATGCGTACACAAGGTACACCCGCGTTCCAGGGCGGTTCTCACCGCCCCCAGCCACCGATCAGTTAAAAACACAGTCGATGGCCATCGGGGTCCCGGTCCGAACCGCAACCTCGATGGCTCTTAGATTTCATACCATAGTTAAACGCACGCATGAGCACATGCGCGGCCCTACCCACAGCGGAGCGGAGGGCTCAAACCCGTGGGTTCTGCCTAGCCCACCGGTTCTGTGTCAGATGAAGCTTTAATAGTCTCGGGACTGAAACATGAAATGCAATTTTCAAAAGCCCCAAAAAAAGCTCTGTATTGAATTCAAAGATATTGTTTCAATGAGTTTTACGTATTGTTAAGGTAAATATAATAACTTAGTTTTAATTTCTTTACATTACAAAAAAAGTTTAGGGCCATGAATTACTTATATTTCATGAATCACAATTTTCACTGACTAAAGTGACTAAAATAAAAAGCAAAATGTCTTTTAATGAATGTAAGTGAAATGTAAACTAAGTAGGCAAGACTGTTTTAGACATAGTTTCAAAACAGACAAAATTAACTAGGAGTTGAATCGAATTGAAGGAGTCAAATTGACCTATGTAATCTAGTACTACTTAACCATGGAATATAGCACGGAGTAGAGAAAATAGTTTTGTTTGTTTTGTCTTGTTTTCTCTATTACGTGGAGTGTAGAGCTGAAGTAAGTGGCGCAAATATGAGTCTCTCTATGTTTAGATTTTCATTTCATTTATTTGACGCCTATATTATATAACCTGACAGCTGCGCCAAGGAGTCATCATTAGATCGCCATGTTTAGGTTATATATTTATGCCATTTTCTGTTGAAAGTTTGAGGTCCCTGTACATCGAATTTTTGAAAGGTTTATGTCCTAGGCTTAATCCTGCGGCTGGTGACAAGAGAGCTGGTTTCTTTCTCGCTCAAAGGTTAAGCATAACTATTCAACGAGGAAATGCAGCTAGCATTCTTGGCACCATGCCACGTGGATTAGGTTTATTAGATATTATGTAATTTTAGATATATTCAAATGTTGTAAATGTTGGATAAATATAGTATATTATATTTTCGTCTAAAGCTCTGTGATAAGTGTGAACGTCTCTGAGACGGACAACTGACAAAGACTTAAGACAGTAGGCATGGATATACCTGCAACATTCTATACCCGGCCTCAAAGGTACGGGTATCGCCGTATACCCGGTGCTAAAACCCAGTTTTAAAATACCTATAGGTATTAGTTATGTTCAGGCCTCCTTTTGGAGACTCGGTCGATTCAAACGAATTGAATCTTTGCGTTGGAATTGGAACATTTAGATGTTTTTTTTGCAATCAGTTTTTTTGAAGTGAAACTTCTTTATCGGGGTTGGAAAAAAATTTAGTGTAACATTTTTGCGTTACGCGCCATCTTTTTCTTAGTGGTTTTAATAGTTGACGCTAGATGGCGTTAGTTCCTTTGTGTTTTCATAACAATATATATATGTTATATTAAAGTGATCAGCAAAATCAAAGGGTTTATTTTAATTCTAATTCTAAAATGTAAACAATATATTTCGTATTTCAGTACCATAAGCCACTAATAACACAAATAGATAATAACGACATCATCGAAGCCTCGATCGGCTCCTGGAACTTGCGGTTGCGACGTCGATCTAACGTCCGCAAGTTCGGTTTTCCAATAAAACTTCACTCACAAGACTCGCGCGCGAGTCGAATGTCTGCCTTCTACTCACTGGCTGACTATTCGGCAACGAAGGACCATGTACAAATTCAAAGCGGTTGCATTTTGGTTCCGTGAGGTTAATTAAAATGAACAAGGTTCACGTTGCAAGTTTTTTAATCAACAATTTTTGCGGACCCTCATACTAATTACAACGGTCAAACCATAGTGTGTTTTAATTTATTACTAACGCCACCTATGTATTACAAATAAGGAACTAAATATTATACAAAGCTAAAATTAAATAATTGTAGAATTTGTATTTATGTCTATGATAATAAAAGCCTTTTATTAAACTTTATCTAATTTAACTTTATTTCACCAATTTCTGTAAAGTTGCATATAGTAAATTATTTTTTGAAAAATAACGTCATAAAAAAGTTTCACTTCTTACGAGTGTACGCTAGTACACGCACACATTTTTTTTTTATTGAGATTTAATCAGTCTGAAATATATCCTATTATCAAAAAAAAGTCATTTAAAATAAATATTACTGTTTAACCTTATTACGCAATTATTTATTTAACTTATGGTCATAGAAATAAAGAATAAATTTATCTCAAGGAATTATTTGGTATAAAATGCCTAAATCATACGTTTCAATTCGGGCATGATCGGGAAGAGCCGCCGTAAGCGTTCGGGGAAATTCGTACCTATTCGGCCGGCGGGTTCTCGCGAGCGTTATATACCGCCACCGTCGAACGAAGCGGCCATACCCAAGCCATACCTATCGGGTATGGAACGGGCCTCTGCCGTACATACCCGGTGTGCGTACTGGTATGTTCATACTGGGTATTTATACCTGTGCCAGTATATACTCCTCATCCCTATAAGACAGTGACAATGACATTGACAAGTAACTTTGAGTTTTATGGTTTTATAGTCTGTCCGTATTGGTTAATTAAGTTAATTTAATAATTTCTCATTTCATATTATGTACAATAGTCAATAAGAAATATACATAATTTATAAGTGTTTATGCATATTTACGACTCCGCTGTGGCAATCACAAAGTTCTTCAAAGTTTAAAAAACACACTACAAAATTTATTGCTCAAATCATTACTGTGCTTGTGCAAACACCAACGCAATATGTAAGTTATTAGTAGATAATTATGATTAATTGTAATCATTTTTTCCCTAACAGCCTTTCAAGCTTTTTATAAAGTGGTAAATTTTATAATTTTTAATTTATCTATTTCATCTCTTTTTTTTTAACATACATAAGTCACTACCTTATAACTTGTCAAGAAGTATTTATCAGAATTTAATTTCGGGGAATAAGTGATGGCTATTTTTTGTAATAAGACTAGGATTTCAATATAATGAGCCTAAAAACATCCGAAAATCAAGTTGATGAAACTTATTTTGTCTGTTGTTTTCTGGCTAAACATGGTATATGCATTTAATTCTATTCATGCTTAATGTAGCTTAATGTATCATAAGCGTTCACTATTAGAAACATTTAGAAATGCGTACAATATTGTTGTATCTAAAAGCCCCAAAGACAGAACAACCTTGAAGACTTTGTAATCTGTCTTCTGAAGCTGACCTGAATTGTACACTTGCACAGTTGGGTTTGTCCTAAAAAAGAACTAGGTATAAAACCTAATTCTTGAAGTCAATATTAATTTAGTCTCATATAGATGAGAAAAAATTTATGACTTTCATATAATGTATCATCAAAAAATCCTAATTCATGAATCCCATGTATGAATTTAAAATAGCCAATCCTTAATAAAATATGTATGATTTCATTAAGTAATCTAATGTTTAAAAAAAAAGAAAATATTTTGTTTGTAATTAATAACAAAGTTTTATGTTGACTTTCCATCCACTTTCCACAATATGTTCTAGTACTTTGAACCCCTTAGTTAGTTTGAGTATTTGAAATAACATACCTATTACATAAACAGTAGGGGTTTTATTCTATCACCTATTCATTTTCTAGGTCATCAAAATCTGAAGTTAGCAAATACAGGGAACGGTCTAGAAGCAGATCTCCAGCTCATAGAAGGGAACATATAAACAGTAAGGATAAATATTCCCATTCAAAATCATCAGAAAGATCCAGACATAGATCTCCAAGTAAAGATAAAAAGAAGAAAAGAGACTTGTCTAAACACAAGAAGAGTAAAAAGAAGAAGAAGAAACACAGCAGCTCCTCAAATAGTAGCAGTAGCAGCAGCAGTAACAGTGATGAAGAAGAAATAAAGCTTTTGCAGAGGTTAGAAGCAGAGCGATTAAGATTGAAGGAAGAGAAACGGAAACAAAAGGAGTTAATGAAAGCTAATGAAACCCCAGAAGAAAAGAGGTTAGCATTTGGTTAATTTCTATTGGCTAATTTACTTAATTTTTTAAATACTTTAATTAATAAACTGAAGCTCACTAGGCTTTGCACATTCAGAGATCCGTACCCAAAGGGTAGAACGGGACCCTATTACTAAAACTGTATGTCTGTCTGACTGTCAGTCTGTCACCAGGCTGTATCTCATGAAGCGTGATAGTTATACAGTTGAAATTTTAACAGACAATGTATTTCTTTTTTGCCGCTATAACAACAAATAATAAAAAATAGAAAAAAATTAATGATATTTAAGGCTCTCTTACATCAAACATGAGGCAACATATAGATACTGAACAATTAGTTTATTACAGATACCCTTACAGATACAGGAACCCTTCGTGCCCACACTTACCCGTTACCTCCGTCTCACACTTAGCCCGTATTATGTAATCTACTAGCTGTTAGCCCGGCTTCGCACAGAGTTTTTTATTTTACACCAGAATATCTCACAGATGGCTGAATTTTTTCCTACTTAGTTGACAATTATCATTACCTATATTTTGGACAGTTCACACAATATTGTTATAAATTATAGCCTATGTGTTATTCTGATGTACCAGCTATATTATTGTAAAGTTTAATTAAAATCTATTGAGTAGTTTTTGGGAAAGAATAACAAACATCCATCCATACATACAAAGTTTCACATATTATTTATAATATCAGTAAGAAGTAAGATAGTAATTGAATGTGTTACTTTTTTAGAGCTCGTCGCCTGAGGGAGAAGCAAGAAAAGGAGCGTAAACGCCGCGAGAGAATGGGCTGGGACACGGAATACCAATGCTACACCAATCAGGACAATCCGTTCGGAGACTCGGCACTGACGCACACGTTCGTGTGGACAAAGAAGCTCGCAAAAGAGGGCGTGAAGAGCGTGTCGCGGGAGGAGCTGGAGGCGCTGAACAGGCAGAAGCAGCTGGAGAACAAAATCGAGCTGGAGAAGGTGGGCGCGCGGTGAGCGGTGAGCGGTGAGCGGTGAGCGGCGAGATAAGGGCGCGGGTGTGGGCGCAGGTGAAGCAGCGGCGGCTGGAGCGGGAGGCGGAGCGCGCGGCGCGCGAGGACGAGGCGGCGGCGGCGGCGCGCGCGCGCGAGGCGGCGCAGTTCTCCAGCTGGGCGCGCCACGAGGACGCCTTCCACCTGCAGCAGGCGCGTCTGCGCTCGCAGATACGCATCCGCGACGGCAGGGGTGCGTACCTTCAACTTATCGACTGTTCATCCTAACAGAAAAAGAGGGTGGCAATTTATCTGTATTGAGCAAGGATGGTGCCGTTGTATTAGTTATTATTAATAGTTTTTATCATCACAGCGAAGCCGATCGATCTTCTGGCTTGGTACGTGAGCTCGGAGGAGTGCGTGGACGCGCTGGAAATGCACGAACCGTACACCTACCTGAACGGCCTGCAGATGCAGGACCTGGAAGACCTGCTCGAGGACATCAAGGTGACAATCCGTCGTCGATCATTCGGGGAGTGGCGGATCGTGATGAGAGGCGCAGAGATAACGCGGCGGTTCGCAGGTGTACAAGGAGCTGGAGAGCGAGGCCAACCAGCCGTACTGGCGCGACGTGCAGACCATCGTGCTGGACGAGCTGGCCAAGCTGCGGCGGCTCAGCGCGCCGGGCGCGCGCCGCGACGGCGTGCACCGCGCCGTGGCCGACGACGTCACGCAGGTGCGCCCACGCCCACGCCCACTCCCACTCCCACTCCCACTCACTGCTGGGCAGGGGCCGTCCTGCACCCGTCTCTGTCCAATGAATAGCATATTACTTCAATTGAAAGAGAGGCTAATAACAAAACCTCTACCTTACCGGAAAAACTAAATATAAACTTTTTACAAAAGTATCCTGGTACAAACAAATAATATTGTACAATGAAATCGAATATTAATGGATTATTATTGTTATTCATGCCATTGTACTAATAATGCGTTATGCATGCATTGAAACATGGTTTTGGTTCCAGATCTTCAAGGGCAAGACTGGCGCTCAGCTGGAGGAGCTGCAGACGCAGATCGAGCAGAAGATCAGCGGCCGCCACGACGGCGTCGACGTCGGCTACTGGGAGAGCCTGCTCAGCCAGCTCAAAGGTACCACCGCCTTGGCTTTACTGTAGGGCAGAGCACCGACATGTGGCAATCGTGTGTTATCGCTTATGTTGGGGCTGACTTCTAATCTATGATGATATAAATGATTATAGAATTTATTAAAACATTTATTACAAAGATGATATAGTTAAAATGATACACTTAAATAATATGATATTTATGAGATATGATAATTAGTTATGTTATTTTTAGAACGCGTGGTTTGCTCGATGACCAAACGTGAACTGAAACGTGGCTTACAACGTAATTGATGGACTTTAGGTAAAAAGTGCAAACAATGTTCACTATTCAACCAAACGGCTTATCCTTTTGCATGTTTTATATGTAAAGTGGCAAGCAAGCTGGTAGACTGGTAGTTCACCTGATGTTAAGGGATATCTGCTGTCCAAGGACATTTACAACACCCGTAGTGTTTTAGATGCATTTTTAATAAAGTGGGCTCCGGTTACCTCTCACCAGATAAAACGCAGAAGTATAACCAATTTCACAGTATTCAGAGGTTGTGATACATTTCTGAATGGCCACGGAATTTCCGTTTCGAGTCCACAGACAGACAGACACGTTAATGTATTAATTGTGCGTACCATTCGCAGCGCACATGGCCCGCGCGCGCCTCCGCGACCGCCACCAGCTGAACCTGCGCCGCAAGCTGCAGCTGCTGAAGCGCGAGCAGGGCGTGCAGCCGCCGGCGGACGCCAGCCCGCGCGCCGCCCCGCCCAAGGCGGAGGCGGAGGCGGGGCGGGCGCGGGGGCGCAGGCCGAAGCGGAGGCGGAAGCGGAGGCGGAGGCGGCCGAGTGGGAGCGCGCCGAGGGCCGCGGCGCGTGCGTGGCGCTCTACCAGAGCGGCGGCTACTCGCCCGAGCCGCTGTCGCCGTCCGCCCTCGAGCCGGCCACGCTGCTCACCGCGCCCGACCACGACCGCCAGCGGCTGGCCTACCTGCGCGCCGCGCTGCTGCACCGCCACCACCGCCCCGCCCAGCCGCCGCCCCTCCACGCGCCCGCCGCGGTGAGCACCTTCGCGCACTGCCCAAAGGGGCCCACGTCGGCCCGCTCCGATAACTGTGCTCATGCGGCGCAGCAGGCGAGCGGCGACGCGCTGGAGCTGGCGGCGCGGCGCAGCATGGGCGCGGCCGAGGCCGAGGGCGGCGCCCAGTTCAGCGTGGAGCACGCGCTGCCCGAGCAGCCCTGCCTCTGGGCGGACAAGTACCGCCCCCGGAAGCCGCGCTACTTCAACAGGTTGACCTTACTGGATTTCTTACTTTAGTCTTTTTTATTAAAATTTCTTATTTCGAGCAAAAGACCGGAACCATTGCATTCTTATTCTTTAATTAATATAAAAGTATTACTTATGTGGTTGAACCATCATATAAATCTGTGCTGAATATTATGCAAAAAAGAAAAAAGACAAACCTTTACATTTATACAAATAATTATACGAATCATTGCTCATTTTCAGGGTGCACACTGGTTTCGAGTGGAACAAGTACAACCAGACTCACTATGACATGGACAACCCGCCCCCCAAGATTGTGCAGGGCTACAAATTCAATATCTTCTATCCAGACCTCATCGACAAGAGTTCCACGCCAGAGTTTTCCCTCGTTAGTTTAATATTTATATCAAAAAATAACTCAATGTCTGGGCGCTCGATTTTAGTTCAAACCCTGCTGCTATTACCAATGAAATTGGATAATGCAATATTAAATGCTGAGTTGTCATCTACTCAATGATAAAGGACATGGTGAGGACTGCATATTTTAGAAGTAATAATAAAAAAAGTGAGTTACACGCGTTGGAAGTTATACCTCTTTGGCGTAACAAGATAAAAATCTCAATAATTTTACCTTTCGCCTTATTCTACGTTTGTAGAAAAAACGACACTAACAATAGAAAAAGGGTATTTAATACATTGAAAGTTTTATTAAATAAAGTTTATAATACATAAAGCACTTTCAGAAGCCGTGCCCCGACAACCCTGAGTTCGCGGTGCTGCGCTTCCACGCCGGCCCGCCCTACGAGGACATCGCCTTCAAGATCGTCAGCCGCGAGTGGGAGTACTCCTACAAGCGGGGCTTCCGCTGCCACTTCCACAACAACATCTTCCAGCTCTGGTTCCACTTCAAGCGCTACCGCTACCGCCGCTGACCAATATACACTTTACGAGAGGCCGATGCGTGTTTCATTACTCAATTCACTTCACCCTTGGCGGAGTAGGGAAACTATTGCTTCAACTCCGCTTTTTCTCCGGTCGGTCCTGATTATGACTGACGTTTTCACTGAATTTATCGGGTTGGGATAAAAATACCAATGTCGAGTATTTTACTTAACAATGTGTTTTAGTAGCAGAGATTATTAATTTGTAATTTTTTTCTGCAACAGGTAAGTGAGCAGGCTGTGCCTGGTGTTGCACAACTTTTAAAGAATGGACCATGGCAATGTTCCCCAGTTACCTCTTCCACCATGGTATTAATACTATTAGCATGGGAGTGGTTGATTCTGATTTATTAACTATGCATATTTTTAATCATTTCAAAACGTATTACACTAAAACACTAAACGATTGTATTGCAATGGGTTATTATTTTTGTTTTAATATGATCGCATAGTTTTAAATTTAAATTTTGTATTGCTTTTGTTTTTACTGTGGTATGTATTACTATAACATACTTTTTTCTCAAACTTAGTTCTTTTTTTGGTTTGTGTTTCTTTTATCAGTAAGTAAATATATTTTCTTTGTTGTTATAAACATATTTGGGATTAAATATAAAACCTAATGGATCATAAAATATTCTATTCTTATGGCATTCTTATAGTCTTATGGCATTCTGCTTTGGGGTAACGCGGCCGACATTAATACAATCTTTATCTTACAAAAGAGAGCTATTCGTGCAGTTTACAATCTGGGCTCCAAAGAATCGTTAAGAAACTTGTTTAAAGAGATAAAGGTATTGACTGTTGCTGCTCAATACATTTTTGAAAATGTTTTGTATGTCCATAAAAATAAGGATAAATTTTTAAGACATAATAATGTTCATGATATAAATACTAGGAACAAAAATAAATTGATCCTACCCACAAGTAGACTCCGTAAAATAAGTAAATCTTTTATGGGACAATGTATACGTTATTACAACAAAATTCCAGAAAACGTTCAAAATGCAACAATAGCAAAATTTTAAAAAATTGTAAAAGAATGTTTGTGTGTTAAAGGCTATTAAAATATTAATGATTATTTAAATGATAACACACTCTGGTAATGAACTGATCGCTCCAGGCTCTTTTTTTTTTATGAAGTTGCCAAGCGAACAAACCATTCACCTGGTGTTAAGTGAATACCGCCGTCCATGGACATCTGCTACACCCTAGGGTACCAGATGTGTTGACAACCTTTTAAAAATCGGGCTCCGCCCACCTCACTCAACAGACGAAACGCGAAAGTATTATACTTCCACTTTACGCCGGTCTTCTATGAGGTCGTGGTACTTATTTGGATGAGCCTGCCCATTCGTGCAGCAGCCGAGGCTGCTGCGTTGCCCCACCACCATTCAAATTTCTTCAATCGTTTTTTCAATCAGAGTTCTTATATTGTATTTGTAATGAATTCATGTCAAACTGCTTATTTAAAAAAAAGCCCGCTGAGTTTCTTTCGCTGGTTCTTCTCAGAACATTGGATTTCTTTTCTGAACCGGTGGTAGTGTTTTGACTATCGATAAATGAGTGTAATGCTCCCATGTTGAATAAAGAATTGATTTTGATTTTATTCGTGCATATTTATACAGGGAGATTTTATAGGCGACTGACATATTATGCAGACAACAGCTTATGCAGTATCGTATTCTAAATCTGAATCTGGTACATACTTGTTTTTAAAGAATTTTTTTTTCGAACATTATGGACATCCTATTAAAAATTCCTGCCTCTCAATACCTGTTCACAAGCAATAAAACTGTTCCCTGAATGCATAATAGTTACTAAACTGCTCATCAGAGGGTGACTACTCTTAACGGGATAAACAAACCATTTTTGGATTAGCATTTTTCTGGTTATTTCTTGTAAAAGTAATATGTTTTTTTAATTATGGAATGCTCAATTAACATTATGTCAAAGTATGTACTGTCTAAAAAATCTTCCTGTATACCAGTAGCAGGAAGGATAACATTCCTAAAACTTTCTCTCACATTTGAGTGGGCTATAGGTATTGTTGACACAGTATAAGTAAGAGCAGCTGGAACCTTTTCCTGTGATAGAGGCACACAGCAGTGAAGTGATTCATGCAAGACCACAATTTCTAGTACCAAATGAACTGACAACATTATGGACTTTCTTTTATTGAGGATGAGAAGAAAAAAGATTTATTATGCTTTATATTAGCTCCAACTTCTGTTTACATATGGAAATAATGAAAAGCTAAACATCGATTCATTTAATATAACACTTTACAATCACTACTCTTTCTTGGGAGCTTCAGTGGTGTTATTAGTAACCTCTTCTGCAACAGGGTTTCCTCTGAAGTTGGGAAATTGCTCCCATGGGGCACTAAGCTCAAATCGCCTAAACTCCTGGGCCAGTTCTAATGGCTCAATTACAACACGCTTTTGCTCATCATCGTAACGAACTTCTACATATCCACTGAGAGGGAAATCTTTTCTAAATGGATGGCCCTCAAACCCATAATCAGTCAATATTCTTCTCAAGTCCGGATGATTTGCAAAGAACACTCCATACATGTCCCATATTTCCCTCTCATACCAGTTGGCAGCTTTGAACACTTCACATGCAGATTCCACGGGCGTTAATTCGTCCGTGTAAGTCTTGACGCGAATCCTAGCGTTATAACGCAGTGATAACAAATTATATATAATCTCAAATCTATTCGGGCGAGATGGTACATCCATGCCCGCAATATCAACAAGACTTGCGAACTGAGCATTGTGATGATCCTTCAGAAACTGTAAAATCGGAATAACGCCTTCCGGAGGAATCAATACCTCCAATTCGTTACCAGCAGTAAGCTGTACCTTTTGCACATACTTGGGTAGGCATTCGGCAACATACTTGCCAAAATCTACAAGTTGAGCTTTTTGTAAGGGGTCAACTTTAGCTACAGTTGGTCGAGTTTCAACTTGTGGTGTTCCTTGATCAGTTTTTGTAGCCACCAGTTGTATAGACGGAAGGTTCGTACTTTTTAATACTGTGCGACCTAGGTGACAGCTTGCACCTATGGCGCGTTTCAAAAAGAAAGACATGTTTAAAGATATTTTACTCGTTTAACCTTACGTAATTCCTTTTCAATCGTAAGAAATGCACAATGTTTTGATCGAACGTCAATGAAATCAAAAGTCAAACTTGAACTGGATTTGTCATTTTTTATATTATCTATGTGTCATCGGTCATAAGACTTTCAGCCAAATAAACTAGTATTTGTATATCATATTATAAAACACCCTCTCGCACCTAGAGTTTGCCAATCTATGAATGTAATAGAAGATCCGGTCGATACATCAATAACGTACGTGATTAATTCCTCTCCCCCCCCGCGTAAGTTCATTTCTCTCATATTATCTATCTATCGTTAGCAAGATGTTACATACAGACTTTGATGATCTAATTGTAACAACGATCAGTTTCTACAAAGCTATATTTTATCGATATTTCATTTTTTTTGTGTAATTGTAGTTTGATTTTAGCCGGTGCTTTGGACAATCATTTGAAGAGTGGTGGTAGAGCCATTGAAGAGTGCTTGATTACGGTGGTAGGCCCACGCAGCAGCCTGGGCTGTTGCGCGACCTCATAGAAAGCCGACGAAAAGTGGAAGATAATACTATCGCGTTTCATCTGGTGAGTGAGGTGGCCGGAGCCCAATCTTCAAAAGGTTGTCAACGCATCTGGAACCCTAGGGTGTAGCAGATGTCTATGGGCGGCGGTATTCACCTAACATCACACACATATGATCTGTGTTCATCTGATCTGACTGACCAGTTGACCACAGACAGAGTCTGCCTTCTTGAATGGTAGATGTGGCTAATGGGATCATTTTCAAACCAAAAAGACACTTAAGGACTGATAGGAAAACTGTTTATTTCAACTTAAACATTTTAAACTTATTTTTGGACCAAACGTAATCATTATTGAATTTATATAAAATACAGGAGTTATGTCAGATGATATACATGTTACATCTTCAAACGATTTTTACGGAATCAATCAAATATGACACAATTCAGTCTGAACAAATAAAACTAACATTCTAAATTTAATTTAAAGTAATTCAAACATAATACATAAACCAAGAAGATCAGGGTTGATATCAAAAGAGTATGTATAATCTGAGATTACCAATCAACATGCCTGACCAAAGGCTATAGATTTTAATCATTTCCGTAGTAATTACTTTACTCTATGATTTTAATTCATTGTTTTTATTACATTTTTAAAACTACTAAGTAAATAATGTTGTTGTTGTTTTTTAATTAGAAAATAAAAAGGAAACAGACAGGCTTAGGTAATAAATACCTACGACTATAATTGATTTATTCCGAACAAGGTAAGGTAGGTGGTTTAAATTAGACATAAATTTGTTAATTTAGGAAAAATAGTAGGAAATGCTTTCTTTTTGCTATGTCAAACACATGGCGGGGCCTAGATGGTATTACTTATTTACAATCATAATAGCCATTATTTGCATATAACTTTCACTCATGAATAGAGCCGTGATAGCTCAGTGTCCGGGCACTCGCCTTTAATTCAATATACTCGAGCAACCTGAGTTCGATCCCCGGTGCCGGCACCAATGAAGTTTTTAACTTTAAATGCTGACTTATCACGTGCTCCGCGGTGAAGGAAAACATCGTGAGGAAACCTGCATATTTTCGAAATAATAACAAAAAAAAAATTCGAAGATATGTGAAGTCCGTCAATCCGCAGTGGGGCCGCGTGGTGTACTATGCCCTGATACCCTCTGTATAGAGGAGGCCTTTGCCCAGCAGTGGGACATGTATAGGCTGTTACTTACTTTTACTTTTCACTCATAGTGAAATATTCAGGGGCTTGTCGTTTTTTATTCTGAACAATGTTATTTTGCCCAGCCATCTCTATAAATTAAGTTGTTTTTTTTGTAAGACTATTTACTTCTAAAATAAATTGCTAGCTGCTTAGTAATTTCTTTTGAAGTAAATAGTATTAGATAATACATTTGTACAGGGGGAGCATTTCAATTCTTATTTAAAATTATTTGATAAAAAGTAATTTTATTGATATAAGAAAAAACTTGTTATTTTGTGTTAATTAATAATTTTTGAGAATGATTTCAAAAACCTTTTTTAACTCTCAGTTGTAATTTATTGTTGTACTCAGTGTATACTGTAGGTGACTACTAATATAAGAAAAATCCAAATATCATTAATAGATTCGGAGATATTAGTTGCTGAGTTATGAATAGCATTGTATTGATAAAGACGATATTTTAGTCCTCAGACTAATATGGTTCACACCACAGACTATTTTGGCATAGAGTATAATGTAAATGTGGAATGTCCAGTTAGCGAAGCGCACATACATCTCATAATAATAAAAAACACTACTTCCCATTCAGATTTGTAAACTTCACTATAGAATTCGTTCAAGTTCAGTTGGCCTTAAAACATGTAGAAAAAGATTTGAGTCGTTAAGATTTTAGTCGCTCTGGCTATCGGCCATTTCGCTCAGTGGCTAGAGCTTCAGGCCGCGAATGCCGAAGACGGGTTCGATTCCCACAGCGGCGACAATCTTTCGTACTTTTTCAACATTGAATATAATTATATCGCTCATAAATATATTTTACAAAAATTATTTCAATGACGCTCTTATGTTAGGTAAAATGGAGGATGAAATAAAGGAGCTTAAGTCAGTGTTAAGGTCATTAGTTGTGTCAAGCCCAACGCAAGTAGATGTTCGTACTCTGATGCGAGACTACCGTAGCATGGTTGGAAAGCCCATACCGCTTGCCAAGTATGGGTACAAAGACCCTGTTCAATTCCTTAAGGAGAGGTTTACTGACTGTTTTGTGGTAAGTCTAAAAGGCTTATTGAGGCAAAGTTGATAGATCTTAACCTGTTAAATATTGAAATGCTTATTTTACATTAACATATGTTTTTGCAGTTTCAAGGGCAGGCTCTTAATCCAGTGCTGACATTAATTGTGCCCGATTCACTGAAGCACATTGACAAGTTTGTACAAAAACAAAAAGTAACCTCAACACATAAGAAGTAAGTATTATAAATGGAAGTCCATTTCACCTGAAAAATTATCAAATATTAAGATTAGTTAAGAATGATGCTAATAGTAGGGATAATACCTTAACATAAATATTTATTATAATTTTCCATGCAATTTTCATTCATTTACAGCAAAGAAAAGAGAAGAAGCATTCCTGTCGCCAACCTCTCACCAAAACAAAACCTTATTTGTGAAAGTTTTACTCAGAAGCAAAAAATTAAAAGTCAAAATAGTGTAAAAAAAGTGCTAGAAGTAGATAAAGACAAAATAACAAATCAAGACACAAATCCTCAAGAAAATAATGTTGTGAGTAATCAACCTTCACACAATGCATTATGTTCCAGAAGTGCTTTGGAAAAATTTATGAAAAGACGTATACCTTATTATGATTCCTCACAGAATTTAGATTCTAATCATAAAGAGAAAGATTCCTCTAAAGATGACACTGATTCAGGCAGACAGACTTCATCTAGTAAGTATAAACAAATTTGACGTAAATATTTTTCGCATTATTATAATATCATGGCTATTTAGATATTTTTTCGTAAACACATTCTAATGAAGAAGAAGAAGAAATGTTTATTCTCGGTCTAAGCACAATAGATACATAGAACACTTAAAAATAATAATGTAACTACTCATTATGTAAAATAATATTAGAAAAACTTAAAATAAATGTAAACATAATCTAATCTCACTATAATTTATTTCTACAAATTTTTTCTACACAGAAAATAAATGTCCTTTCCAGCTTCTATAGAAATTTGACTTATATTGTTTCTTAAATTAAATTTGTAACATGACAACATAGTGTGCCTGCCTCCTGCGCCAGAGGGTGTGGGTTCAATCCCCACTACTGGAAAAAAATAGTGTTTTCCTAGTGTCTGGGTGTTATATGTATGATATGTATTTATTTACAAAAGAAAAGTATGTTTAAGTATGTTTATGAGTTATCTAGCACGAATAGTACAAGTGTTCTTATTTTCGGACTAGAGAATGTTGTGTAAAAATTTGTCCTAAAATATTTATTTATTATTTATTTATAGGCAATGACAGCGCTAAATGGACCCAGTTGGAGGAATTGAAAGTAGAAATTAAAAGTCTCATACTGGACCACCCTGAAGGTGTTTGGTGCACTGAGCTCATTAGGCTTTACAGGTAATATCAACAATATGGCAGATTTCAAGTAAAATATTTTAAAGTATAAAAGGAAATGACAGTTGATGTATATATAGTTAATGCATGATCATTTTAATTTATTTATAATGTTGCATTTTATATATTGAAGCATTTTGATAAGAGAGTGTCTCAGCAAAGTGATTTGAAGGGCTCTCCCTGGGGAAGACAATAAAAAAGGGGACACTCGCTTCTTTATGTTGGTCTCGATTTGCTGCAAAGCACTTGGGAAGTGGTGAACATCTTTTCTTCCCTCCCTCGCCAAAGCGTGATCATGGAACAGTACAGAGGAGCATTAGTACTATCCATCCTACAGCCTATGGACGATGTACATGTACAAATGTGTGACAAGTAAGATGTCCTCTACCCGCAAAAGAAAAAGAAAGAAATTGTCCTTGGCAGATGTTTATGCTTCATCAGGTCCACCATTGCAATCTATCGACACCAAGGCGGCAACCAATGAGGCATAGGACACAGGATATCTTTTAAAATATCCCTCTCCCAACTAAGCCGGTAAGCTGTGTGTGGCTTTCGAGATGTGTACGGTCGACAACGATTACAGGGAGCGGTACGGGCGCGAGCTGAACTTCTCCCGCTTCGGTTACACGAGCGTGCTGAGCCTGGCGTGCGTGCTGGAGGACAGCCTGAGCATCTGGCGGCCCGAGGGCGCCGCCGACTGGAAGCTGCTGGCGCGCCGCCCCCCCTCGGCCACGTCGCCCCACCCGCCCCCGTCGCCCCAAAGGCCCCACCCGCCCCTGCCGCCCCACCCGCCCCCGCCGTCCGACGCGGTGGACCCCGACGATGCGTTGCCCGGCATTGATTTTGTAATTTCATCACCTGCTTCAACCTTTTTTATTATTTTTTTAACACATTAGCTAATAGAATTTGTAGTGCAAAATTAGTGACAAATTCTTTAGTCTCCCTGTGTCAAACTGTAGGAGGCAGACGTGTTTCCGGCGGACTGCATGCACTACATGGAGAGCATCCCGCACGCGGAGATGCCCGAGGAGTCGATGATCGAGGTGCAGGTGGGCGAGCTCTACTCGCCCTCGCACCTCTGGCTCATCCGTCTCGGCGACGCGTACAACATCGCCATGGAGGAGCTCATGGACGAGATGAAGTCAGTCGCTCCGCCACTGTGCCAGAGTCTCTGTGTCGGCACTCGCCCAGTGGCGCTGCGGTGTCGGTAACGGTGGCCTGTTCGGCAGCGAGTACTACTGGCGCGGCGAGGGGCGGGGGCGCGTGCTGGCGCGCGGCGCCGTGCGCCCGGGCCACTACTGCAGCAGCTGCTACGAGGGCGACTGGCACCGCTCGCTCATCGTCAAGGTGCTGGACAGCGACACCGTCAAGGTACGCGGGGCGGCGGGGCGGCGGGGGGGCGGCGCAGTGGGGAGCTGGAGGCGCTGACGCCGTGGCGCTCGGCAGGTGCGGCACGTGGACTACGGCACGGTGGAGCGGTGCGCGGCGGCGCAGCTGCGGCCGCTGCTGCGGCGCTGGGCGCGGCTGCCGCAGCAGGCGCTGCGCGCGCGGCTGGCGGGCGTGCGGCCGCCGGCGGGCGGGCGCCGCTGGCCGCGCGCCTCGGCCGCGCACCTGCTGCGGCGGCTCAGCGAGCGGCGCCTCGTGGCGCAGCTGGTGGCGCGCGCCCCGCGCGAGCTGGAGGTGGTGCTGGTGGACACGTCCGCGGACGAGGACGTGTGCATCAACGCGGAGCTGGTGCGCTCGGGCCACGCGGACGCCAGGGCCGACTGCTGCCTCGGGGTGAGTGGGTCCGGCGCGGGCTCCGGCGCCGGCGAGCTCGACGTGCGCTCGCTGGCCACCGCCGTGGCGCTCTTCGGGCGCGAGGCGGACGCGGCCAGCGAGGCGTCGGCCTCGGCCAGCCAGGTGGCGGGGCCGCGGCGCCTGGCCACGTGGGCCTGCGACGAGGAGGAGGAGGAGGGCGCTGGCGCCGCGGCCAGTGACGTCAGCGGCGCGGGGTCGCACGCGTCCGGCCGCCTGGCGCGGATCGGCGCGCTGCACGAGCGGCTGCGGCCCGGCTGGCGCCCGCGGAGCCTCGAGAGCCAACTGCTGCATCGCAAGCTCGAGCTGGCGAACAAGCTGCAAGAGTGATCCCGTCTCCGACACTCTGCAGCCTGGCGCGCGCGAATTTCGTACTCATTACAAGTATTAACCCCATCGAGCGAGTATCTCACTCCCATAATGTCCTAAAAGTTTCAACCGTTACCCAATAACAGACTTTAATTGTAATCTAACAGACTTTTATTGTTTCACTGTTGCCCTTTGCAGTCGGCATTCAATTTTTTTTTTAATTTATTTGAAATTATACTGCCTTAGGCACCTTGTGAAAAAATTATAAGAGTGAAATTTTAGGATGCGCGCGCATCACTGTAACACAAAGGTTTTTTATAGATGCAGCATTTTCTCACTCACATTCGCCCATTACAGTTCTTAATAAAAAATGTAGATGGCGCTTTCATAATTTTGCTCAACTTTTGAACATTTGTATGCATAAGTATATTATATATATAAACTCTATCTCACTGGTTTGCTAAGTTCAGTTTTACCATCAGATTATTGGCTTCTTGTATGCAATTAAAAACTAATTTTTAATGATGCCCAAAGAAGTATAACTTCTCACGCGCGTATATAAGTGAACGCACCCATTTTCTCTTATCATGAAAAGAGAAGTTACGATTGAACATTTTAAACATGATTTATTTTGGTTTATATTTCACCGGGTTTGATATTTCATTGATTTTGAAAATTGTTCCTGGTTAAACATCCATAAAAGTACTATGTAGTATAATTATATGTAGTATTCTTACATAAATGATACATGTAAAAGAAATGAGTGAGCTATTACCATTTGAGTACACATTATTAAACTATCCATTTCATTGTTGTGAAACACATCAAATAAAAAAAATGTAAGTAAATGAACTTATTTAATTTTTATAACAGTACAAAGACTAGTACATAATATACTAAGGTTTGGCATTGACGCTATGCCCTTAGTTTAATTTCTACCTTTTACTTTCTTTTACGGAAACAAAATAATATATAACACTAATACACATATTAAAACAAATTTATAGTAATACTACACTTGTACAAAATTATGAGGCCACATTGTAATACGAAAATATGTTTTAAGTTGAAATAAAACAAAATGCTTATATTAAAAGGAACAAACTGAAGTTAAGGCAGGCATTTGATGTCTTTTACATTTCACATAACAAATTGAATCTCACTTCTCACACGATTATCCGAAGTCGAGGGTTATATACTAAGATATTAATCGAGTCCTAAATCGCATCGAGAGGAACCTTTTAAGCCGCGAGTCGTAGTCGTCGACGGTCTTCATAGTTCCATCCTCGAAGTGTCGATATATATATATATATAGTGCCTACAAGGCCTACGAGGTCTGAACAGTCGCGCCGACCCCACCGAGTGTGAGCTTACGCTGAGGCCTCGACCGGGTGGATCGTTTCAGACGTCGGAGTGCTACCTGTACCCGAGCTTCGAGGCGCTGGAGAGCGGCGACACGCCCAACTACGCCGAGATCCACACCTACCTGCGCGACGGCATCGCCCTCGAGTTCGTCGAGGACTTCCGCCGCCACGTGCCGCCCTGCCTGCCCGCGCCCTCTCCGCCCGCCTCGCCCCCAGCGCCCGCCTCGCCCCCAACGACCCCCTCGCCCGCCTCGCCCCCAGCGCCCCCCTCGCCCCCAGCGCCCCCTGCGCCCGGCGCGTTCACCCCGAGGCCGCCGGGCCCCCCGCGCCCCGCGGCCGGAGCGCCCCCCCGCGCCCCTTCGGCCCCGGCCCCGCCGCCGCCGCGGGGCGTCATGCTCTCCGCGTCCGACTGCGAGGTGTTCTGGCTGCTGAACCGCGTGGACCCGGGCGCCGCGCACCGCTTCATGGTGGAGGCGATGGCGCGGGCGGTCTCTGCCTCTGCCCCGCCCCCGCCCCGGCTGAACCCCGACGCGCCCGAGTTCCGCGTGCAGCCCGCCCAAACGCAGACCGAGTGGCGTGCCCCTACCCCCGCCCCCGCCCCCGCTATCCCCCCGCCGCCCCCCGTGGCGCCACCCGTTAGAAGGTTCCTCGAGAGCGCGCACGCCCTGATGCGACTGCCCCCCGGCATCCGGCCCCCGCCCGGCTTCGAAAACTTCTAAAAGACCCTGTCGATTGTCCGTTAAACCGAGCCAAAATGCCAAATTGTCGTACCTTGTATCCAAAATTAATATTTTTGTCGAAAATTCAAAATTCTATCTGACCGACCTCACTACCTCGTAGCATTTTTTCTATAAACTTAACTGTCATGTTGAAAGTGCGCAATGAACAGTTTTTGTAATTAGACTAAATGATAATTGTGATAAGAAATGTTTGAACATTCCTAAATATTTCATCAGACAACAGTGCCTAAAACTAATTTGTATGTATACATATAAAAACTGTTACTTATTAGTTTAGATTTGACATGGACAAAATTAATTATTATTATGTGCAAATTATAAAATCATTTTCTCTCTCTTTCGATCTGTTTTAATGAAATCAGTGATCTGATGTTACTGTTCCTTATTCTTAAAAGCACAAATAGATTGTTCCTATATGAGTGTTGCTTTTCGCAATAGCTTGAATATTCTGATTTGTTAAATTGAAAACTATCACATTTTGCTAATAAGTTATAAATGATTAATGTTAGTAAAGCCAATATCTAATTTAGGTATTGCTAATCTTTTTTTTTTACTAGTTTTTAAGTGTAGCTTAATACATTTGCTTGAAACACTAACGGCCTATTTGAAAATTTCTATCTATCTGTACATTTGGTTACTTGTCATTCTCTCTCCAGTAGCCAAATCTACAGATAGAATATTGAAATCGGCCATAGTTGGCCTTAAGTTTTGTTATTGTTAAACCAATGGTAAACTTTATGATTGATTCTGTGATATGGATATAAGTCGTGAGTAAGAAATAAATGGCACCGTGATGTTTTTTCTTGAATAAATCTTTTGATATTACAAAAATGGTTTTTTAATTGCGTTTGATGTATAATCTATCAGTGACCTTACGCTTGGCTCGCCCTAGTTCAGTTAAAAATGTTGAAATGCTTTTTAAAACAAAATTGACTTTTTTTACTTCGACTTTAACTGAGGTTTTCGCTTTCAGCCCCTACACTATCAAAGCTTCATCAAAGGCAGAGCTTGTGGGCTATCCAGAACCTACCAGCTTGATATGGCCTGTATTGGATAGGGCTGTTCGTATGCGAGGTCCCCCCCTATGTCTTTCTCCTTTTTTACCTTGTCTGTCTTTCTTACCTACCCATGTCCTCCTCGCCCGCTCGATGATAGTTTCATTCTTCACCAGAGGGTTGTATTGGTCTTCGGCTCTTTCGATGGAGTCTGCAATCGCAATTCAGGTCGACGCTACGCTGGTTGCGAGGCGTATGAACTTATTTTGATTTACCTGAAGTTTATTCAGGTTTGTGGGGCTTACGTGAACAACGGCTACCTCAATCACCAGACGAAACGCTAAAGTATTGTACTTCCACTTCATGCCGATCTTCTGTGAGGTCCTGGTACTGTATAAATTTATAAGCCCTAGCTTCCTGATCGGGGAGTTGGTGTCTTTGTAAGGTTACGTTGCAGTTAATGACAAGGCAGGCCGAGCGAATTATATTGCTAAACTCTGGGTTCACGCTTATGGTTCATTTTCGGAAACAATCGCCCAGGCAATTGATACTTTGAAACTGACCAGGGACTCGGGTGAGATGTTTCTCCGTGAAGTATAGAGATTTGATATACGGTACCCACAAGTAAAGTATTGATTAATATTTACTTTGCTTGGGGGCTTCTTTCGAGTAAAGTGAAAAGAGCAAAGGGGAGATGCAGGAGCCTTAAGGAACGCCCATTGTGGGAGGGAGGTTCGCGGAGTTTTTTTAATGTGAAATGTTGGCAAACGAGCAGGTGCTCCACCTGATGTTAAGTGAATACCACCGCCCATGGACATCTGTAACACCCGAGGGTTCCAGATGCGGTGACAACCTTTTGAAAAATGAGCTCCGGCTCCAGCCGAGGCTGCTGCGTGGGCCTACCACAAATTAAATATATATTTTAGATCTAATTTAGTGAACCACTGGTTGTTTTTTTTTGACATTCGATAAGATGAGTGTGAAGAGCTTTTAACGCAAATGACTTTGCGGAAACAAAGAAGAGAGATATCCTAGGGTAACTTTTTTAAACGTTTTTATGTTTTTTATTATATTACGTTTATAAATCTTCACGCTTCAAATGATTCGCAATATTTATGGTTACAACGTAGGCTAAGGTGTTGAACGTTCTAATTTACATACTTATTTATTTATTTAAGATGTATTAATCAGTTTTTGTACAAGTTGGTACAAACGGCGAGCTTAACGCCATAAGGCATTTTCTACAATATAGTTCATATATTACTTTATATATTATAAAATAAGTATAAACACGTTATGAAAAATAATATTAAATACATAAAAAATAATAAATATCTAATAGTTACTGTTAGAGATTTCATAACATTCCGCTGAGGATTACTGGCCACTTAACAGGTATTAAATTTGAAAATTTGTACTGTTCCAACGTGTGTCAAGTGCAGTCGAGAGAAAAACGTCTTTGTAAAAAACGTCTTTCTATAATTATGTATTTTCGTATTAATTTAATACATTTTTATTATTCTATGTGTCAATAATTTATAGTTGATTGGGAATAAATCTTTCCCATCAGTTACATAACACTAACATAATAAATAAATAAAATATACATACGTCCATAACAGACATTTTATTAAAGACATTTATGTTATAACTTGTATAATTTTTCAAGTTTGCAACTACACAGTTTATCGCTTGGTTACTTTAATTTCATTGTTTGAGGCTGATAGACACATTGATCAAAATGGGAATATTAGAAGGAGCTTCAGATTAATCGGTACATAATAAAAAAATAAATATACTATTTATACTATAGTTATCCGAGCGCTCTTGTCTATGGTTGAAATGAAATAGGCATAGATAGAACAGAATTGTTTGAAAAAAAATATGATAACAAACATGGCGTGCTGGTAGAGCGTCGTCGAATTGATCTGTTTACAAGTCGGCGTATCATCATAGGATACCCGCGTCCCCGGATTATGCGGTCGTCGCCGGGGGAACGGAGTATCGATGTCAACGGCCGAGAGAGGTAAAGGAAGGTGTCCGAACGGACGAAGGACGGGGAGCTGACGAGTGGATAGGGAGCCGAGAGCGGGGCGAGACTGTCGCGCTAACGTGCGGCGCTGTCGCAGGAGGGGCCGGGGCGGCGGCGCTCGGCGGTAGAGCTCGCCGCGGGTGACATGCAAGCGGCGCCGGCGCGCTACGTGTCGTCGAGCGAACTGTACTCGGCCGACGAAGTGGAGCTGCTGCTGGAGGAGATCCGCGAGCTGGAGCCGACGAGCTGCCGCGGCGAGGAGGTGCAGGACTTCGAGATCGCGGGCAGCGGGTGCGCGGGCGCGGGCGGCCGCTCGCCCGCCGCCACCGACCTCACCGACCACACCGACCACTCGTGGGACTCGCACGCGCACTACTCGCGCGCGCCGCCGCCGCGCCCGCGCCCGCTGGCGCCGCTCTACTGCCGCCTGCGCCACCTGCGCAGCCCCGAGGGCGCCCTCACGCTGCTCGTCGTGGTGAGTTCCTCTTCGAGCATGTTGCAAATGTGCAGGTCCGCCGCCGGCTGGCAGTGCAGTTTGCCATCAATTCTTGGAATATTATGTCCAAATAATCTCGTGTTATGTTTATGCACAGCAACAGAATAATAGATAATAAAATTGATAACAGATAATAAAGTTTATATAGAAACCGCCAAGGTCCTTCTAGTCCTTATATATTTCTTCTATGCTATCTCTTCATTGACTAGATTTCTTGCATTGAGCTTATTCAAAGACAAAGTCAAATATCTTTATTCAATATAGAAGCATACACTTACTTATTGATAGTCAAAAAACTCTACCACCAGTTGGGAAGGAAAGCCACTGACCTGAGAAGAACTGGCGTAAGAAACTCAGGGGGGACATTTCTTTTTTTACTTGCCAAAAAAATTACAAATATGTGTACAATTTATTAAATTTCAATTGAAAGAGCCTGGAGCGATCAATTCATTTCCAGAGTGTGTTATCATTCAAATAATCACTATAATAGCCATTAACACACAAACTTTCCTTTACAACTTTTTGAATTTAGCAATGGATTCATTTTGATCGTTTTCTTGTTTTTTGTTGTAAAAACATATACATTGTCCCATAAAAGATTTACTAATTCTACGCAATCTAGTTGAGGGTACAACTAATTTATGCTTGTTCCTAGTATTTACATCATGCACATTACTAAATCTTGAAAAGTCATTCTTATTTTTGTGAACATATATAACATAATCATTGATACACATACAAAAATATCTTTGAATTTTAATAAACTTTGTTCAATATAGAAGAAGAATAGAAAAAAAAGCCCCTGACCTGAGGAGAAGCAGTGAAAGAAATTCAGCGGGAAAATTTAAAAGAGACATACAGAGAAAACACAGCTAGATCATATAAAATACATGTTTATAGGATTCAATATGTCATTGGAATCATTTTTAAAATTATATATTTACTTCATATCTATCAGAATTTTTTTGTTAATTTTTTTTAGGAAGTTTATTTATCCAGTTAGTCCACTTCCAAACTAATTTGAGAGTTGTGTAAATATTAGAGTAAGTACATGCCGCTATACACTAGGGTGTATTATAAAATGCATAAACCACTCACCCTCATTTTGCTAGCTTTGAAAGGCTTTTCATAATTTGTGAAATGTTAAATGACTGAGTGGGTTGATTCACGTTAAACATTCAGGAGACCATTCTCACGTACAGACAATGGAACACAATGCTGTAGACTGACAATCATTTTGCATTGTAGTTGAATGAGAGAGAGTACAATAGAATGTTTTTATACAATTGTTTTTTGTGATTACAGAATTGTTTTATACATTTTATTATTATTTTCCTACCACAATGAGCTATTAATTAAAATTTTTAAGTACTATCTATCTTTAAAAAAGGTTTTGTTTTTGTAAATTTTTAATGCAGGTTTTAAGCAGGTTACATATATCTATGATGTGGAGAGTATTTCTTTTATTATATCTGGCTGTGTACATAATCATTTAAATGTTATAGTTGACTAATACTCTCTGCACAAACACACTTGTGTAGTGGGTAGTGAACCTGTTTCTCGCACCAGATTGTTCTTATATTCGTCCTTATATTGGTTGTCCAGTTGACGAACATTTTAATAATAAGAAACCTACATTTAAATTGCTACACATGCTACAACTTTAATTAAAAATATTCTTGTATGTATAGATCATATTAAAAGCCTTATGCACAAGAGGGTGTGGGTTTGAACCCCACTACTGGAAAGATATTGTGTGATGAACAGTGTTTGGATGTTTATATATTGTTAATTTTATATTACAATAGATATTTAAGTTACTACACTTGCTAGCAGTTCGAAGACCCGTGATGGCTCAGTGTCCGGGTGCCTCGTCTTTAATTCAATATAATAGAGCAACCTGAGTTCGATCCCCGGTTCCGGCACCAATGAAGTTTTTAACTTTAAGTGGTGACTTATCACGTGCTCCGGTGAAGGAAAACAACATGAGGAAACATGCATATTTTCGAAATAATAACAAAAAAAAATATATATATATATATATTTCGAAGATATGTGAAGTCCGCCCATCCGCAGTGGGGCCGCGTGATAGACTATGCCCTGATACCCTCTGTATAGAGGAGGCCTTTGCCCAGCAGACATGTATAGGCCCTCACTTTACTTTTAGTATGTTTATCAGTTATATTGTGTTTGATCATTTCTGAAAAATGAAACTTTAGATATTATATGCCTAATATTCTGTACTCATATGTTTACAAAATTCTGATAGATTAGTCTACTGGTGCCTGTATACTCGTCTAGTATACTGGACCAATATAAGTTCAAATGATGGTTCCATCACTAGTGAAATTTTGATAGAGATTGTTTTTTTCTATTGTTCACATTGACAGTAGAATACTATAAATATTCTCTTAGGAATCAAATATTAATCATATCAAATTTCTTGGTCATGACAGACCAGAAAGAGCCCCTCTCGCCCCGTATACTTTTCCGGACCAAATGGCCTACGGAACGCGTTTCCTCCACAAATCCAGCGCGCAAAAACGTTAAGAAAGTTCAAAACTAATGTTAAAAATTACTATCTGTCACTGTGTTGACACTGATTGTCACTGACAACATTTTTAAACTTTTCTCCCTGTATACATGTATTTTTGTAAGTTATTGTATAGTATATGTTTAGTTTGTTTAGTATATGTATGTCTATTGTATCTTATTTGGTATATATAAGTATATTACTATTATCCAAAATATAATATATTTGTTTAGTTTATTTAGATCTTACTATGTAAGTATATTTGCACCACCTACCGTTGTCCAAAATGTTATACTTATAGCCACAAGGTTGTCTGGAAGAGATTGATTTTTAGTGATAAGACCGCCTTATTGTACTACCTCATAACTTTTGTTTGTAACATTTCTTTTATATTTTATGGTGATCAATAAAGCATATATAATAATAATCATATGAACACAATTCATTTGCACATTTTGAACAATCATTAGTATTCAGTACAGAAAACCATGGGTTATTACTATCTTCATCATCTTCCCCCCCTTATCCCACGTAGTGTTTGGCACGACATGTGAATCATTTCATGACTGGTTTTGGCTAGGTTTTTTACCGGTCGCCTTCCTGGCTTCAACACTCCTTGGGAACACACCCACACAAACGTTTGGTGCATGAGATATTATAATGTAACAGTATAATATCGTGATTAAGAAGCCATACTTTATGACACTCAACATCTAGTATAGGTGTCACCTAGTGTAAGTTGCCGCTGAGATGTGTTAAATGTTAATATATAATGTCAACACTGTTCGGCAGCTGTGCTGTGCGAGCACGTGCGGCTGCCTGTGGGCGGGCGTGGGGCTTCGCGTGGGGCAGCTGCCGCTGGCGGGGCGCGTGCGGCTGCTGCAGCTGGCGGCGCTCTCCTCGTTCATGCTGCACTCGTTGCTGCTCGCCATGCACGTCACCCGCCTCGCAGACCTGCTGCCCATCGACTGGAACAAACTGGTGTGACTCTAGTCGAACCCACACCTGCCATATGACTGTAACAAACTGGTGCAACTCTACTAAGCCCGCACCTACCATATGACAGGACCAAACCGGTGCGACTCTGCTAAGCCTATACTTGTAATATGACTGGGGAAGTGATGCACTCTATTGGAAGGCCCTTTTTGAATATAAAATATGCATATTGCAAGGGTTTCAAACTTGTGTGCATTCAGTAATCGGGATACTGGTTTACTGGAAGGTTCCTTTCAATTCTAATACTTGTATGAATTTTTCTGTTTGAAACTAAGAATGTCCGAGTTGTGATTGTTAGGAATATTTAGTTAACTTAGTTAGAAACTGTGTAAGAGTAACTAAAGTAAAGTTTCCCTATATTTACTGCTTGTTCATCGTGTAGAATGAGAGGTGGATGATTTGTTATAGGTGATTGAAAAGGAATGAAATATTGCCATTGGTCGGCAGGGCGGGTGCGCCGGCGCGTGGAGCGCGTCGTCCCTGGCGGGGGGCGGCGTGGTGACGCTGCACGCCGTGCTGCTGGCGCCCGCCTACCGCTACACGCCCCACCAGCTGGCGCAGCTGCTGCTGGCCGCCGCCGTAAGTTCCTCCCTTTTTTGGATCGGGGGGAAACCTTCAAAAGATAACCAGCATGAGCACCTTTCGGAGAAGGACAGTCCTTCCCCGGTTCCCTTACCATTCTGAACAGTTCAAGCTCCATTTTCGAACTGTTGCGATTCCGTGTCTCCTTTTAGTCGCCTTTTAGGACAGGCAGGGGATACGTTATATCGGTGTTATTATTGCTAACCGCCTATTATTATTGGGGCGACGACTGTCCGCAGGGGCTGGGGCTGAGCGGCGCGTGCCTGGCGGCGTGGCTGGCGGTGGGCGCGGTGCGCAGGGCGCGCGCCTCGTGCCTGCGGCTGGGCGGGGGCGGGGGCGGGGGCGGGGAAGGGGCGGGGGCGGGGGCGGGCTCGTCGCGCCGCTCCAGCGGCCAGGCGTACCGCGCCGTGCCGCAGCCGCAGCCGCAGCCCTCCACCTCGCGCGACCACCCCTTATAGCCCACGGACTTCTGAGCGCCAGACCCCGATGCAGTCACTCCTCCGTCGATGGGACTCGCGACGGATGCACAATCCTGTTTCTATTTATAGAAACGCTAAATAAAACTTTGGCTGTGTATAACCTTTAATACGTTAAATATGACGGATTATCAAATCGCGTACTTGTGAAAATGGATCGTGTCTTGGCTATGTATGTTCACTGCCATGAGATAAATCGACGACCACTTCGCCCTTAATTTATTCACAATTAAGAAAGAGTCATTTTGTTAGGCCCACAACGCACAATTTGACACGATTGATTTAATTTATATGATATTCTCTTATAACATGTTTTTGAGTGAATGAAAAGACTTAATTAGTTGTGCTGTGATTGCCCTCGATAAGTCTACCGCCCAATTATAATGGACAGGCTGATTGTGTACCGTCTTAGGAGTGAAGTGCAAGATAAGGAAATTGAACTTATTACATTGCGATCTTAGATCTTTTGGCGGATAATTGAATGGTTTTATTACTGCACATCAGTAAGAAACGTTCTTGGAAAGATGTGAAGGTCGCCATGTATTGTCTACTACTGCCACTTAGTCTTTGCCTGTGAAGCGTTCACGTCCACTCGTTTATCTAGTTCATCGTTGTCTAGGTGGACAGTATGGCAAAATAGATTTAAGGAACCCTGGCAGTGTCCATCATTAACAAGATGACCAAAATTTTTTATTATCAACTAAACTGTATCCATAACTTTGTAGTTTTAACTGGAAATGGTGTTCACATAAATAGCTCATAGATGATTCTTACATTGAATTTTGGACGATCTCTTTTGCCAAACTGTCGTTTTTGTTCACATTGTACTTATATTTTACACAAGTCTGATTTTAATATGCTAGTCCATTTAGTGTTTGTAAGTGACTATTTGTTATTTCTACGAATAATGCAATTCCTTGAGTAGTTTGCACAAATTTTAGGCATTCGTGTGTTTGATCTCATAATTTATGCATTATTTATAAGAAATTTTTTTATCTCTAATCCCCGTTATTTTGCATATTCGACAATTCGTTCACAATTTCTTGCTTTATCTCCTATTTTTTGTCAATAATATTATAGCATTACTATATATGCAAAGGGTAATTTTTACGTGTAAGCCAAGTATTTATTGTGTTAACTTGAATAGATGAGGGAACTATAAATATATTATGTAATCACCGATGATTATACTGCTTGGAGAGTTTGAGCCTTGGCGTTTTTGTCTATTGTTGATGTATAGAAATATTACCTGTGTGGCTGTATGGATTATCTCGACCAACTCGTCCAAGTAGTTATAGTATGTATGTCATATTTATTACTTGCGAGGCTTTCGATGATATAATTTGCATGATGTAATTATTTATAAAAAAACGTATAACTAGATCTAAGACGAATACTTGAAATGTAAGGAATAAGATTTGTTATAGGAGCTAATTTTATACTGTCTGACCTCTCGTACTCGTTACGAGCTTAGTACCTTTATACTGTTGTTTAGTTTAAACCTCAAGTACATACTTCAGCCCACCTTGTTACCTTTTGATTTCTCTGTCGTATACATATCACCATTTTGTAATTAAGTTAATTTATTACCCTACCTTGTCACATAAACGTTCTTATGTATTTGTGGTTCAGCATCTGTCGCGTACTATGACTACGATATCGTATGACGGTCACACTTGTTATCGAACACGATTAGCTAGTCTCTCTTCCCATTGAATACCCCAATTTCGCCAATTGCCCCTTGTCGCCAATGCCCTGTCGACAAAAAGCCTCCCTTTGCTCTGTGAACACGTACATCTATAGCTGTATAATGATATTTCAGAATATCCTTTCATAACTTGATAGAAAAAGAAATTATATGAGAATGGATTGACGATAAATAAGCCAGTTTAAATGGCATGATACTTCGCCTTTTTGAAAACTAACAAATCTTACTTAATGCTTATTTTTTTGTGTCATGAAATCATTATCCTTTAAATTTGTAGTTCGTAATTATGAATTGGCATTTAATAATACAATAATGAGTAAAAAATTAGAGGTTTTGCAGTAAGTAGCTAATGATGTGTAACATGTAACAATGTAATGGGAATATTTTCGAATATTTTTGTGTGAATAAGGTTCAGTATATACAGCACTAAATTTTAATCCATTTTTATTTATTGGATGCCAATGAGTTTTCATGATCATGTCCTCTCCTCAATGTTGAGGTAGAGGATATATATTTCATCGTGGTAACATTCTTTTAGTTAGTGTTTAAATTATGCGCTAAAAATTAGGTCAACCACGGAAGTTGTTACTGTAAAGTTAGGAAAGCTAAATGGCTTCGTAGTTGAACTTTTTAATAACAGATGGTGCCACGGCTGCTCGCCTCTTCCTCTTCTCGCTACCGACTTTTTATTTCCCTCGCACTTTAGCTCGCTGCTGTTTTAGCCTTTAATTCAAACAAATGTTTCCACAAATGTATTTACCACCTTTAGCTTTAATTGAATGAGCAATTAGATTGTTAAAATGTCACTAACTACGTGACATATAAGAAACTATATTTAATGGAGTTGTTGGCTTCTTCTTATTTCGGGCCTTACATAAACATAAGTTTGTTCAGTGATCGTCGAATAAAGCATTAATTATTGATTAATATGATTAAAATTTAATAATGCAGTCGGCAGGCATCGGCGGCAGGGCTTTAGTGGTCGAGTAAATTGCTTTGTGTGTTATTAAGTAAGTTCTATGAAATTGTTTGATCTACATGATCTAGCGATTGTGTTGTACGATCTCAAAGAAATTGTACGAGTCATTTTTACTTTAAAATTTTAACGATAATACATATATGGTTTTTATACAAACACATGTGGTTTTTATTATTAGTTTCATTTTTACGCAGTTCCTAATTTGTTAAAAGGTTTTCAAACTACGTTTTTATTACGAAGTATAATGGGGAGTGTCTGCGCTACAGACAAGTTCAAATTGTAAATAAATTTAAAATTATCAATATGTATAAATTAACGTGTAAACCATAGACTGTCTTTATACTTGTAACACTCGCGTTGGAAGTCGACCGTTATATTTTAAATATATTAGCTTATAAAAAAATGCTTAACGAATCACATTCAAATTGGTACATTCGCACTGACTTCCGACCGTAACAGACTCGCATTCGAATAAAAAGCAAATTATTTTTTATTGAAATTGTATTAATATAACACCTTCAGAAGCGTTGTTTCTTCTTCCTTGTTCTATCCTGAACAGGGAGGATAATCTTTTGTGGAGATAAGTTGGAAAAATATCCAGTGGTAAACGCACCTGCTTCGCTAAGATTTAATTTTAGAAGCTAGTTTCCATTAACATGGAAACTGTGAAAATCAAAAATATATTTATTCACATAGACGCTTGCGCGTTCTTATGAAATGTCATAGTTTCACATAAAAATTAATATGTTCGTAAGTTACCACCGGTTCGAAAAGCAGTTTCTGTTGAGAAGAAACCGGCAAGAAATTCAACAGTTGCTCTTTTTTAAAACGATTAGTTTACAATATAATAGAACAGGTATGTCTTATTATACTATTCGTATTCACCACAAGGACCTTTTTTATTATCTTTTATTTTTATGAGGTTTTTATCTACACAGGTAAGAATATTATAACAAGTCAATTTTTTTAATTTACGAAAAACAAAACCGCACTCAAATATCTCGCTCTGTATTCATCTTATAATTGCTTTTCAGGACTTCCCTAGATCCAATACCAATGAAATTAATATGGGGCCAAATAAAAAAAGAATACAGTTGAGAGAGGACTGCCCGCACTAAATATATTAAAATAGGAAATGGATCAGGCAACTTTTGATTGCAAGTATTAAGGAGGCTAGTTAAGCGGCCCCTTTTAGCTTTTGCCTATAGAAAAAAATCTCTTTGGTAGCTTCGCTTATGAATAGCATAATACTAAGAAGTTCCTATTTGTAGGTGGTAACAAAATCACTTATTACGTAAATGTATTAAGGTACACAATTTGACGAATACCTAATTCAAATACAATACAAAATGTTTACAGGAGACATATTTTGTCTATTGGCAACACATACCAAATAAACAAATGTACTGCCACTAGTGGCAAGTTAAGATGTAATGATATTCTGCCGTAAGTTATTAGATATTGAGGAATTTTAATTTTAAATATACATTATAGCTTAGTGAAATAGTTCTTACAGTGGCAGTCTAACATAAAATGCTATTCTGCCAAAAGTTATTACTCATTAGAATATGTTACTTATAAATTTTAATCAGACAATAAAATTACCAGTTGTTCTTTTTTATGTGTAAGAAGATGGCAAACGAGCTGGCGGTTCACCTGATGTTAAGTGATAACTAACGCCCATGGACATTTGCAACACCCGTAGATTGATTGCTAAAATGCAATAAAGAGAACGTAGGTAGATACATGTCTAGATTTTCGTGCCGTGAACCCGTGAAGTCTCCGGCCGCTTAGCTTAGTTGGTAAAGAGTCTTGGCGCGAAACTGGAAGATGCAGGTGCAAATCCCGCAGTGCTGAGTTTATATGTGTGATTTTTAACTTTGCGTATATCTCGAAAGCGAATCTGGTTGGAAGTTTTATTCCAACTACATTACTTATTTCTTATACTTATTAAAAATATATCAGTGCTCTCACGATTCTAGCCGTTTAAATTATTATTGATTTGAATGTGAGAAAGTGGCAAAGGAGTTGGTGGTCCACCTGATGTTAGGTGATAACTGCCTGCCTATGGACACTTGCAAGTTTTTATTCCAACTACCTGATGCAATACTTATTTCTCTTCTGTGAGGTCGTGGTACTTTGCCCATTAAAAATATTCATCAGTGCTAAAACGAATAATTAAAGGCTCACGATTCAAAATACAATTATATCTATTAGATTTCGAGAGATAATCTACTTAAATCGCAAGAGATTATCGCGATTTTACGATTAATTTGAAACCACGATTTTAGGTTAAGTTATATGCTTTGTTATGGAAACCCTTCACATCATTAATGTTTGATCAAACGGTGTTTCGAAATATTTTTCGCAAGAGATTATCGCGAACATTGAAACCACGAGTTGTGGTTATGAAACATCTACTCAAACGGTATGATGAACATTGAAGAGTTTTTTTATGAAGGGAAATGAATCGTTCGAATATTACGACTGGCTCTGCGGTGCCAGCAGGGACGGAAAGCGTCCATCTTCGCAATTATTATAAGGAGAGTGATTTTTTCGTGTCAGTTGAAGGGGTTCTTAAACTGTTATCAGTGGTAAGTACACGTATTTATAGTTAAAGAAATAATTAATGATCTTTGTGAAAGTTATATGCACGACGCATGAAATTTTTTGAGACCACCAGAACGTCCCATTAGGATATAGGACACAAGTTTAA
Organism: Iphiclides podalirius; assembly: GCA_933534255.1. NCBI lineage: Eukaryota > Metazoa > Arthropoda > Insecta > Lepidoptera > Papilionidae > Iphiclides > Iphiclides podalirius. The sequence goes on from OW152826.1 coordinate 14,065,698, forward strand.
CGCTGTCTGAGGAGTTAAACTACATCGATCCAAAAAAATCGGTATTTTTGTGTTCCAAACGGTAAAATTGAACCGCCTTTGTTTTCAAATACGAAACGATGCGTAATTTTTATATTTGTTTCATCGAATTGTGTTAACATTGAAATCTTGATCTTTAATAATTATAACACCAATGACTTTAGGTGCATTAAAATTATTCTTTGAAATAGTAGCGTAGGTACTGCTGTCATATTAAGACTATCGATCGCTGCATAACACCATTCAGTTGCTTTGTAGTCAGTGAAGATGCGTACAAAGAGCTGATCTGCTCAGTATCAAGTCAGGGGTAGAGTAGCTCGCATCGCGATACTCCATAGGTTGCATTTCAGAAAGCGTTTACTTCCTGTAAGTTAGGTACTTAATTATCGTTTGTGACATTCCAAGCGTTCGATGGAGAGGTATGCCTTCGGTTCAGTGATATGTATCTACGATAAAGGAGGAACAATTTATTAGCATCTGTTTTGTCATCCGAGAGATTGAATGAACATACTTTAGTGCACCTAAAATAAAATAAACAAAGAGTAATTTAACTATTGTAAGAGTTAACTATTTAAACAGTTCATTTTTATTGATAATGTTATAAGTAATATTGCACTGCTGTAATATTAGTTATCATTTTTTCCACTGGATGTAAACCTACAAAAACAGTGGGATGTTCCTTTGGTGCGGAGAGTACAGAAAGATACGTTTCAATCTTTAGAAAGTAATTTAGAGCGTGCCTGTTTCCTAGGCGTAACTTAGGCACATTACTTGACAATGAAAGCTTACGCTTTGCTGTAGGAATCCGTCTGGGGGCACCGATTTGTCAACCACACCAATGCCCTTGTGGTGTCAGTGTAGACCAGTGTAGTGGTCTCCACGGGCTTTCTTGTCAAAAAAGTGCTGGCCGTTTTTCCCGCCACGGTTCCCTGAACGACAGCATCGGTAGAGCTCTTGTTTCCATCAATGTTCCATCTATTTTAGAGCCCTGTGGCATTTTTCGCGACGATGGTAAGAGACCCGAGCGTTTAACTTTGATCCCCTGGGAGAGAGGCAAAGCCCTTGTTTGGGACGCCACTTGTGTAGACACTTTGGTGGCCTGTCATCTAAGGGGTACTTCGGTCAGGGCCGGGGCGGCTTCGGAGGCAGCTGAAGTAAGTAAATGGCGCAAATATGAGTCTTTATGTTTAGATTATAATTATATTTGTGTCATTTGCTGTTGAAATTTTAGGTCCGTATGGTCCACGCACATCAAATTTTTTAAAAGTTTATGTACTAGGCTTAACGTCGCGGCTGGTGACAAGGGAGCTTGTTCTTTTCTCGTTCGAAGGTTAAGCATAACTATGCAGCTAGCGTTCTTGGCACCATGCCGCGTGGATTAGTTTATGTAATTTTAGATAGATTAAATCTTGTAAATATTATATTAATAATCTGTTTGATAATAACAAAGATAGAAAACATGATATAGAAGTGATGGGTACAATGGGTAGAATCTTTGGAAGAAATAAGTTTTTAAGACGAAGGTACGACAAAAGACGACGCGATCGACGTAGTTAGCAATGGACCTGCTCTTGCGCTAAAGGGTGTGGGTTCGATCCTGGAAGAATATTGTGTGATGAAATATAGAGTTTTTCCATGTCTGGGTGTTAATATATGTATAATATGTATGTGTATTTAGTAGTAGTAATATAGTATATTCATAAGAAAAGTATTTTTATCAGTTAGCTGGTACCCATAGTACAAGCGTTGCTTAGTTAGAGAACGTTGTGTAAAAATGTGTCCTAAATGTTTATTAATTATTTATTTATAAACGTGAATGATAACTATGATTTGATTACTGCTGGTGCACTTGTCGCCGGCCAGTTTAAGAGAAAAAAAAAAACATTACCAGAGTAAATTTAAATACAATTAATTTTTTTCTAAAACAAAAAAAAATATAACTAATATGCCAGCAGTGCAATATTACTTATAACATATATTTAAATAGTTAACTCTTACAATAGTTAAATTTATCGTTCTACTGTAGTATAACACTAACAGCTTATGACAGCTGCTCGATTAGGCCAGTTCGATTGGAGTACTAAGACCCCATAGAAGATTCGCATCGCTGTAGAAGTTGGCAGCGCCTGTCTGGAGCTGCTTGCTCATAGCTTTGGAAAGAAAAACATATTATTGACATTGGTTGACTGGTAGAGAACAACTTACGGTGGTACCCGTTACATTCCTTGGTATGTTTGCGGCGGAATCCCATACCCATTTCGTATTGATTTTATTCCAGGGCGCGAAAGTCTATAGATAGCAGTAATTAATGTTAGACCGTAATCTCGTCTATCCAATTCGGTTAAAAAAAAAACGGTGTCGAATCAAAGCTGGTAGTCGCAATCATTATCACGATACATCACCATAAATTCGTTTATCTGATAACTAGAAACAAGACATTTGACGGCGGTAATACAGGTTTTTTGTTTAAGGCATTGTCTTGGCGGTCGACGTTTTCTATCTAATTTTCTATCGCGAATCAGATAAGGTTATATCTACGGAAGCCACTTGGCGGACACCTTTTCACGTCTTGGTAACGAATAAGTAGTAAATAAATTGTAATATTGTGTGTTTAATGCAATAACGTAATTTAATAATATAATATCTATTCCTCTTACGGAGAAGAAACAGGCGAAAGAAAAAAGTTAATTATTATGCTTTTGCATTTCATCTTGAGAATTAAGTAACTGGGGTTAACTTTTCTAAAGGTTGGCGGTAAATAGTAAACATTTACACTTATGAATGAAAGTCTTTATTGCCAGAATATGGTAATACATTGTGATCTTAATGTCCAAGAGCGGAGATGCGATCTGAATAGCTGCCTCATGGAAGTTTAATTCTTCAGGACCTGGTGCTCTCCACAACGTTGGGAATCACGATGCTCGTGTTCGCTGTTCTGAATATGACATTCTGCGACATGGGCGGTGTTATTGACTACTTACACGGCGTAAGTTGAATGTTTAGCATAGTACAAACTCTGCTGCAGATCAAATCATGAACCGTAAGATACAGCGGCGTTTCATGCAGAATGGATCTGTCAGATGAAACATACATATTTTTCTCAGTGGTTCTTAGGTTTAAAGGACATTGACCACGCCCCTTTTCGGTGGTGCTTTAGTGATCTGAAACTTAATTGAAGAAATGTGCACTGCAATCGATCACTCGGTGGCTGAACTACGTCGTGGGTTCGATTCCCACACGGGTCAAGTATTTGTGTGATCCACAGATAATTGTTCCGTATCTGTGTCTAGGAAACAAATGCTAAGGAGGGTTGACGTCAGGCAGGCGGCCGATCATAGAAAACATAGACAAAACCGCTTACAACACGTTTCACATGTGCCGACCCCATCTAGGTGCGATAAGGGCAGGAGGATGATTATGATATGTGTACTGCAATCCTAGGGCAGTGATACATACGTTTCGCCTAGATAACTCCCTACTTCACTAAGCTAACGAGGTTAATGTATAAAGGCATAACCATCGATGGTATTTCTTCCACTTTTGCTTGCCTAATCAGGATTAATTTCATCGGTAGACCTCGTAGGAGAGGTATATCGACAACCAAGTTGTGGAATCAGTTGTTGCAAGCGGTATTTCCGGACCGACACGACTTGGGTAGGGAGCTTCAAGAAAAGAGCCTACTCCTTCCTCAAAGGCCGGCACCGCACTTGTGACTCCTTTGGTGTTGCGAGGGTCCATGGGTGGTGGTGACCACTAACCACCAGTTGGCCTGTCTGCTCGTTCGACTGCTTCTCCATAAGAAAATCGAATACAATGTTGTTAGAACAGATATAGTTAATTTTTTTGGTATCAAAAAAAACATTTTTTGGTTGTTCAATCAATAAGAGCTTAAATTAAGCATATATTAAATAGAAATTTTGACTTGACTTGAGTTACACAAGTATGCAACACTACTCCAGTTTCATATTTGCGGTTATCGCTTAGCATTTTTTTTAAAATTTTCTGTGTTACTACTTTAATTATTAATACGTAACAAAAAAAAAAACACGGAAGGAAAATCAAGAAAAGTATACTTACGATATATTTAACAGACATTTTGTTGTTTTGGAAACAAGTTATCCTTGCACTCAGCATTGGAAAGGATTTTTGGTTACTTACTTATGTAATGAAAGTAGTTTTAAATCAGTTTCTTGGGTATTTAAAAATATGGTCCGGCCATGGGAAGCTTATATCTCAGTCTATTCATCGAACAACCGTGATTTCAATTAAGCGATAATGAATTATTAGGAGGTAATGGAATTTATGAACATCATAATACACATTTGGCGTAATAAACTGTACTATAAATTACATTAAAATAATCAATACGTGGAAGGAAGTTTATATTAGCTGAGTCGGGAATTTAGCCTTGATTTTGAACCTTGTTCCGCTCTGGGCAGATACCTACGTTGTACTGCTTTTAAATATACGATGATAAATTATATGTTAAGTACATGCTCCTTTTTGGACCGTGAACCTTAAAAGGCAATATATCTTTCCTCGACTGACAGATTGACATTGAAATACAAGGGTGCCCTATATCGCAAAAATATTCATGAACTAATGTTCGCTTAATTCTCTAGGTATAAAGCAGTTTCTTTACTGCAGAAGTGTTTTTATTAAATACCCCCACGTTTGGCAATAAACCCTGTATAGGGAATTTCACAAAATAACGTTGCCATGACATACGCATATGTATGTATGTCAAACAAATTATCTTTAATAATAATAATAATAAAATATCTTTATTCACATAGACGCTTGCGCGTTCTTATGAAACGTCAAAATTTTACAAGAAATTAACACGTTCGTAAGGTACCACCGGTTCGGAAAGCAGTTTCTGTTGAGAAGAAACCGGCAAGAAACTCAACAGTTGCTCTTTTTAAAAAAAATCATTTTACAATATAATAGTACATGTACAATAGTCTTGTTTTAGCCTACGTGAGTATCAACAGTATTAACCCCACACATTGGCGTCGTCAAGATATTCGGCAATAGTATAATAGGCTTTAGCCATAAGTGTACTTTTAATTTTTCGTTTAAATTCATCAAGTGGCAGACTTAACATCGACTGTGGGATTTTATTATTATACATGCGCACACTTTGCCCCATGAACGATCTGTTTACTTTTTGTAGGCGAAATAATGGCGTAGTTAGTTTGTCCTTATTTCTAGTATTTAGTTTATGTCTGTCACTATTCTTTTGATAATTATTAATATTCTGTTTAACATACAAAATATTACAATAAATATATTGAGACGCAACAGTGAGTATATTAATCTCTTTAAAAAGATGTCTGAGTGTATTCCGGGCTCCGATGTTATAAATTGCTCGGACAGCTCTTTTTTTGAATAATAAATATTGAATTTATATCAGATGCACTACCCCACAACAAAATGCCGTACGACAAGATGCTGTGAAAATAACTGTAGTAAACAAGTCTGGCAGTGTCGATGTCTGATAGCTGCCTAACCTTCCTAATTGCAAAAACAGCGGAGCTTAACCTATTCGCAAGAGATGATAGATGGGGACTCCATTGGAGCTTTGAATCTACTGTGATTCCCAAGAATACAGCGGACTCAACAGGATTAAGGGTTACGCTATTCAATTTTAAGCTAAAACTTTGCCTTCTTACGTTGGGAAGGGCAAAAAGAAGGCATTTAGTTTTTTTAGCATTTAACACCATATTATTAATGGTAAACCAGTGGAGGATACGCGAAAGTGCACTATTCACGTCGTCATAATTCGATACATTTCGGTCAACCTTAAAAATAAGCGATGTGTCGTCAGCAAACAGTACAACATCACATAACTCACTGGCATAAAAGGGGAGATCATTTATATATACTAAGAATAATAATGGGCCCAAGATCGATCCTTGTGGGACACCCATTTTCATGGGGGACCCTGCGGAATTTACATCATTTATAGATACTTTTGAATTCTATTATTAAGATAAGAAGCAATGAGATTGAGGGCGATGTCACGAATGCCATAATAATCAAGCTTTAGAAGGAGGGTTTTGTGATCCACGCAGTCGAAAGCTTTTGAAAGGTCGCAAAAAACACCTATTGCATCTTGCGACCCTTCCCAGGCGTTATAAATATGTTTGACAAGTGCGATACCCGCATCTGTTGTCGATCTGCCTTTAGTGAATCCATATTGCTCATTGTGAAAAATTTTGTTCATATTAAAATGTACTAAGAGCTGATTTAAAATTAGTTTTTCAAAAATTTTACTCAGAGATGGCAATATGGAGATAGGTCTGTAGTTTCCTGGATCATTTTTATCCCCACATCTGTTATTGGGACGAACCAAAACCATCGATACGCAATGGCGATTGATGTACTGTAGCTGCTATCCAGTAGTTATCGTAGACGTGACTTGTAAACCAGGCCAAAAAATCATTAAAGTATTCACCTTTAATATTACTTAATAAAGTCGATGTTCACCTAACGCCTAGACTCCAAGATCACTCGGCGTGTACTCCTGCTTGGTAGAAGCAGGTCCATACGATGCCCCATACACCGCCTTGCGAAAAGACGTGTAGAATGCACTGTTGTCCCCATACAGGGAGATCTTTATACATCTTCGTACCACCAGCGTAGTGCTCCAAGGGGGAAATGTTGGTATCTATACACCGCGTACAAGTGTGGTGATAGACACTTACCTTGAGGAGCACCAGCTTTGACACTACGCTCAGGCGATTCGGCTCCCGCGACACGATGATCTACCGTTCGTAAATGAAAGATGATACAAACAGAGCTGCTTCATGCGAAATTCTGCATAGGGGACTATAAAAAAAAATAAGTTTAATACGCATTCCATTTAAACTTAGACCAAACACCAGTTCAGGAAAATACGCGCTAACACAATTTACGCGACTAAAAGGGATAATATGAATCAGCACCGAAATGGAGGTAAAGTGATCGGTCAAATAAGTTAACGGTAGAAATATTCAATATGATATTGTCGTACCTACATAATTATTTTTCTTTTTATTAGCAGACTATTTTAATGTGTTGGTTTGATCAAATCAGTCACGAGCTAGTCGTAATTGCGAGTAATTCAGTACATACCGGTATTTACTATTTAACTAATAACATGCTGATGATGTAATCGAGAATTATTTAACGTCCGTATCATATTGGATAATAGTAGTGGCAAATTTTAGGTGACGTGATAACTTATTCGTAGATGACCTCGGGTTTTGCGCCGCAGATAATCTTATATTTCGGCCGAAAGCACTTTTCTAATACTAATAGAACATTGGACATATTATATTCTGTTCGAAAGTCATCTGTTGGAATAAAATAATATGCCATGTTTATGTCCCAGAAACTTCGACTATGAATTGAAGATGAAACTTCTTTTAATAGCCTATAGCTATAAAAAGAAGTTACGTGGTTCATTAATGCACAGAGCTTGTTAATATGCTAATTCAGAGTATAAGTTACCTCCATGCCAAATTTAATTCAAATCCGCTAAGCCATCGCGGCGGCCAGGGAGAACAGACGGGGCAACTTTCACTGTATAATTTTATATATACATGTCTTTTAACGTCAAAAGGTAGCGAAGTATAGATTGGTAACATTCGCATGTTTTACAGAATTTGAAGGTCACTGAACGTGATAGGTTGCGCCATACACCAGGCACACACTTACACTAGTGATTTTTACACGTGAATTTTTAACTGTGTTAAAATGTTAAAAATTGTGTTTATTTGCCGCTTGGTCGTCACTATTAAAAAAAATTTTTTTGTCGATTGTGAAAACGTATGATAAAACATGTATAGATATTGTAACAAACTAAGTGTAACTACGATTATATTTATTTTCGTCGGAAAACGCACAATTAAAAAAAAAAACAAAAAACAAATGTATACCTAAACACAAAACAGTTGTAAATAAGCTAACAAGTAATTAATTTTTTTCACACATGTAGAAAGTGGAACAAAATTAAATCATTACAATATTATATAACAGCGAAGTAATAAACGATACATAATCTGGCACAGCCTGTGGCGCTGGTCAACTCTGGGCTGGTGGCCGGCAGCGCGGTGGCCACTTACGCCTCGGTGATGAGGCGCCTCGACGCCAGCCGCGACACTCCTCCGACGCCCGCTCCCCTAGAGCTCGATGTTTGAACACATCTGGCCACAAGTGTTACTGTACCCAAACTCACTAACTTATTTAAAAGACAAACATTAACAACTGGTTTCTGAAACACTGATCATCGTAGTCTACTAATCAGCTGTCAAATGGATTGTTAAACTCTTTGGATTTATTGGATTTATCATTAAGAAGAAATAATTCAGAGTTTCAGAAACTTTTAGACTTTTCACTTAATTTTTTTACCTCAGAACTCATTTAAAAACTAATTTTAAAAATTCTTCCTTTAATTGGATTCTGGTTAGCTCTCACATGGTCCACTTTTAATTCCATCGGCTATGGACCTTTGATTCCGAGGATAAATCAAGGCAATTCTCAATGGAAAATAGAAAATGTGTAGTGAGATATTTGAAGTTGGTTTTGTTGTGAATGTGTACACCTTTACTTCTTTATTCGATTATTTAAAAGGATTGTAAGAAATTTTATGATACAAAGCTATTACACATAGCTTTATATCATAAAATTCTATATTTTAAATATAAATAAAGTAATATATTGCTAAATTTGAAAATCTAAATTTTTGCTTGAAAAATAGCTTTTTGCAAATTCCAGTGCTATGCATATTTTACTTGGCTTTAATCAGACTAGATTGAACAAATATAATTTTTGTGTAGATATTTTAAGATTTGATTTGTAAGTTATAAAAGGTTACCACAAGTCTTGGTCAAAAGACTGTTTTTTTGTTTTTATAAATGTAAATTGTATAATGGTTATAGAGCTAAAAATTGGTCAGTTACATAAAAATGATTAAATTTATTGGATCACATTATAGACAATTAACTTGCAAAAATATCAAAAGGTTTTAAAGACAGTTTGTAGAAGAAAATTATTTAGTAGGGTTTTAGCGTTTTATGCCTAAATCTCTGAAACAAAAAAATATACATACGAATTTAAAATATGGCCAAACACAACTGTATATAAAAAAGTATTTTACGTTACTTTATAATAAATCCCACCATAAACAATTTAACTTTCTTATAACATTGCTTATATACTATAATGATAAATTTGTCATAATCTCATATAACACTGCAGATAGATCAAATCAGATCACATTAAAATATCTTAATTATAAATAAAATTAAAAAAGTAACTAATGTAATTGACAAATGCCCTACAATTCACATTTTCTTTTTAAATAAACATCATATACAAGCCATTCCTACACCATATTAGTTTTCCTATGTACCATATTATAAAGTTCTAAAGTACTGTTCCACTGACTCTAAAACACTTTCTGCTTTTGGTTTGGCAGCAACACCTGCAATTTCCACACCGAGATTCTCAATTTTGTGAGCGGTTGAATTACCAATGGCGAAGTGAGGCAAGGCATGAAGTTTGTTGTTGAATGTTTGTAGTTGCCTATGAATATATTCACAGCCCGATGGGCTAAAGAACACCAAACAACAGAGCCCCTCGGAGTCATTCACTGCCAAAAGATCTCGCCTTAAATTCTCATTCTCTTTAGTCTCATAAACTGTAAGGGAATCCACTGCTATTCCATTAGACTGTAGCATATTTGGTAACAATTCTGAACTTAAATTACCACAGGGAAACAGAAATTTGGATGGTTCTGAATTCTCCTTCATTATGAGTTTAGCCAAATTTTCAGCATTGCCTTCTTTTGTACCTAGGGCTTCCAAACCCAGCAGAAGTTTAACTTTCCGACCACTAGACTCACCAACTGTGTATATACGCTTTGTATTCCATATCACAAACTTGGACGGAGCCCAGCACTTAGACACAGCTTCAATGGCACGGGGGCTTGTCAATATGAGGCCCTGGTAATCTCCGCTCTGAAGTTTTTCGCTCAATTGTTGCATGTTCATGTAAACAAACTGGAGCGGTTCGATAAATATGGTCTGATATTGACACTTAGTGAAAGTCTTCTCGTAGTCCTCTGAGGCACTCTTAAATAACACAATTTTCTTCATGGCAGCGATTTTGAATCAGACATTAATATGGAGTTCTTTGTTTTGTTGGCTGGTTAATAGATAACAATATTGACCCTGAAAGGACAGGAAGCTATATGAGACACAAGGCGAACTTAAGACATTGAATCTATAATGAGTAATAATGTGAAACTTACGTTTTAAATTAAGTACAGTTTATAAAGCGATTGCTAATACATTACTAATATAGTTTATTTCGAATTTATTGTTACTTTAAGGGTGTATCGCTTTCATTATAATTTAACAATTGACCCGTCTTGTATGCAAAGTTTTCACGTAAACTTAAACGACTAAACGTTATCATTTGACAGTAGCAAGGTTTGACAGTGTAGAAAGTTTTAACGTTTGGATATATTTTTTTTAACATAAGAATGTCAAGCAAAGTTAAAGATATATTAAAGTAGAATAATTTAATTTATAGTTTTAGAAAGTATATTTGTTCTAAATCTATACATAATTAGATAATAGAATTTTACCCACAGCCCTAAAATATTCTTTTCATATTATGTCCATCCAAAGGTTGCCTGGAAGAAATTGCTTAAGTAATAAGGCCGCCCATTGTACAACCCTTACATAATTGTTATTTTTAATGTATTCTTTTTACCATGGTGTGTGCAATAAAGAATATTCATTCATTCATTCATAATTAGATAATAAATGTATCTAGTACAATGTATTAGACTTATTCTTTTTTTCAACATTTTAGTTTTATCTTCGTGAAGAATACTACATTGAAACTTGTTTCCCTTTTAAAATTGAAATGTTAATGGGTTCCATTTTATTATTTTATTCAAAGACAAGTCTTTGAATTGTATTAGACTTCGACACTAATATACAGTGATACAAGCGATAAAATATATTAAGAACTCTTTCGTTTATAGATGTAGTAAATATTAAGAAAACATAAAAGATGTCATGTCAAGTAGTTAACAACAATATTTTTATAACAGATCTTTACGTATTAATTGTTATTATAGTGTACATAAGTAGATTTATTGCACAACTTACATTAAACTGTTTTGAAATGTGAACTGTGTAAATTATTTGTTATTGGAGTAGGCAATTAATGCCTTTAAGCGGATGCACGAACGGTGTGTTGGCGACGGCTTTGGTGGTTTTATTGCTTTTACCCGTCCAGTATTACGTACCAGACTTATACTCACCCGTACCAGAACCAGTGCTCACACCTCCTCCGTCAACATACACATTGTCATGGGTCCAACTTGATGAGTACCCACTATTTGACACTGTCGTCGCCACCACGCTCGTAGTATTGGCCTTCTTTATATATGTATGTGATTGGGTACAACGGAAGGTTTTGGAAAGAAGAATATTTAAGGTAATTTGTTATAATTCAATTCATCAGTAATAACGAGTTCGTAATTTTATCTCATGCACCAGAGAGTGTGGGTTCGATCCCCAATACTGGAAAAATATTTTGTGACGTATATGCTTTTCTTTTTTTTTCTTTTCTACGCGTTGGATGCAGGCCGCTAACGACCGGTCGAAGTGGAAGTCAATGGGGGAGGCCTATGTTCAGCAGTGGACGTCCTACGGCTGATATGATGATGATGATGATGATGATGATGCTTTTCTAGTATTTGCCAAATATTCTTACATGGAGTATTAACATTCAGCGAACTTAATTTTTTATTATATTATATGTTTTTACTATTATTTCCTGCCCTCAACCGAGGTTGTCGAAGTTGTAGTGAAACAATTAAGCTTAAATAAATAAAAATAGAAAGATGGTCTCTTTGTAGAACAAGCAGGAAAATGACTTCGAATATCCACGAATACAACAAATTTTCTAAGGCTTTAATAATCGAATATACATAACTTAAATTTTTAGCACAAAAGCTTACCTGAGTTCGTGCATAGAAAACTATACGAAAATATTTTATTATTGTATTAATAGAATATGTATTTTGATTCAGTTGAACCAATATCTCGGGGAATGCGTGGACAAACTTCGGGGCTGGGACACACGCCAAGAGCAGTTGGAGACGATGCTGCACACAGTGAGGAATGCCACCGCCGAATACAGCCTGCTCCTGTACCTGATGCTGCGCAAGCATCGCCTAGTCGCCCACAAGGGACCACCGCCTACAAGCCTCCTGGAGAAAGAGCTGGATGATCTACCATTCGTAAGGAATTATGTGCTGGAGATGCAAATGGAATAGTCGGGTTTTATACGAATTGTTTATTTTTGCATTCGTTACTTTAGTTGAAATTTGAATCGATTGCACATTTCGTAAACTATTCTGTAGAGCAATAAAAGAATTATTTTGAACGCTGAACACTTGTTTTGCTATATGCTGAAGTTTTTTAATTGATAATGGAAGCCTTTATTGAAGTTTGGCAGGAAAGTCTCGTATTCTGGGTTCTCTTTTAAACTTTGGGTCCCTTTAAAACTTTACAAAAATAATTTCTCAAGAAGGTATTGATATAACCGTCATTTTTAACGTTTGTGTTTTGGCGTGAGTTTGATGATACATTTATTCATCATAATGGCCATTAAAAAATATGCTGTTCAGTGGAGGATTTTGTTTTTCGAACTTTAGAATGTTGTGTTAATCTTTTTTTATTTTTAATTAAGAAATATTGCAAAATATTTTTATAAAAACTAACTTGCGAAGCGTGACTGACCATAGCGTAGTGTAATAAATTCTTCTAATGGGTAACCTCCCATGTCACGGGGCACAATGTTACCGGAGCACGGACGAGTGTTAAAGGTTCTAAAGATGTACAAAAATTGTCACAAAATTTACCCAATATTTTTATTATTTACAATGAGTAGGTGCGAGTACGTGCTGTATGTTAAGCTAATTTTAAAGTTAACCTATTTTACAGGAACCATTAAAGTAAAAATAAAAAAAAATGTGCGGCATACAAAAAACGTACAAAGATTACTTAAGGATAAAACGTTTTGGTTTTTACTAGCTTTATATCCAAAAGATGGCGCTTATGGTTTTAGGAGCCAAAACTTTTAAAAATTCCTTTATAATTTCTATTTAACAAACTTTGCTGACCTGCGACTGTGTGTTAGTTATCTCTTTTAATCATCAAAGTTATTTTTCTTTTGCTCTTATCTCACTTATGTGGGGTCAGTAGAATATGTGAATCATGTTGTCAATTTTGTTTTTAGTTGTTTCGCAATAATAACAAAAAAAATATTTTTCGAAGATATGTGAAATCCGCCAATCCGCAGTGGGGCCGCGTGGTGGACTATGCCCCGATACCATCTGTACAGAGGAGGCCCATCAGTGGGACATGTATAGGCTGTTACTTTACTTTTTTTTTTTACATTTATTATGCACATGAAATGAAAAACAAGCAAGAAAAACAAATGTGACAACAAGACTAGTGACGAAAATAAGTCTATAAATGTGCAATAAAACAAATGTAGTAATGGAATAACAAATGTTGAAGACAGGGTTTAAAAACAGATTCGTCAAATGTTTTGCGTAAGAAGGTTGTTTACACCTTCATATCGGTTGAATCGTGGAATACCAACTGTAAAAAATGAGACATAGTTTTTTGTCAGTTCGTTAAAGTCTTTGATACCAAGTGGTATATAATGAGATTAAGGTAAACTAATCTCATTATGTATACATAATGGACGTAACGAATTGCCCGTCTCCCGTTGAAATCCAAACAACAACATATAACGAGTCACGATAAAAATAGACAGTGAGAAGCAGCAGTGAAACGAGCGGAAGCGAATTGTCTTGTTACATTCCGTCGTGTTTTCCTCTTTTGCTATATAGAACTAGTTTTATTAGAGCATTACTTTACATTACGTGCACGTAGTGGCGAGGTTAGCGGATTCCGGAAAGCTCTTGCGAAACTTAACCGTAGAAAATTTTATGTCAAAAACCTTTTGTCATTAAATGTTTTGTAAATGTTAAATGTTTTGTAGTCACAGTTTTTGACATAACATAATAGTAGATGTCGCGGCGGCCTACATGGTTCTAAGATTTCATTAACTAACGACTAAAGGGAGGTAGCGATAACTTTGCCATCAGAAATAATTTGTAATTTAATTATTGGCACACGTTATGAGTTTTATTCCCTTAAATATTCATTGCCTTAAAAAAATCTTTTTGGCGAATTATAAGATTAGTCAAAAAGCTGAGATTAATTACATTTCTATTGTTGGCGCCTTAGCCACATCCGGCGTGTTTTGGTATTGCTCGATTATTAATATAAAAATATTTTCTTTATTCGAATAATAAGAAATCTTTTCTCTCTTTTTATACGAACTGTATCAAAAGAAAGTCTTACAAATTTATTCAAAAAGTTACAATTTTATTTAAAGAAACAATAATCTTAATGTTTTGTATGTATCTTGTATTGTATACTATGATTCTTCTGTGGCCAGTTCAGCATTTGCAAGACTACATTATATCTGGAAACAATAATAATTGGAAAAAAGTTATAGTTAAAGGGACCGTTACCTTAATGTGAAAAACCATTCCTTAAATGCATTAGTTGTTTAAAAAGCTAAAAAAAAAGTTTCGTTCCTCTGGCAGCACAGAGCGGCAATGGTGACGCAAATGTGCACATAATTAGAACATCTGTGATCAATCAATGACCGAAATTAATTTCTCAGAGTGTTCATTTGATGCGCTCATTCGGCCCATTAGTTATAGACTATTGAGTTCATTCAACGTCGTTGATTCGTGTTGATTACCCATTGGATTTAATTCATTCATAATTCATTCGTGTCTAAAATGAGCTAATGAACATCCAAGCTGATCTGCGATCCCATACTGGCAGGCGAGAGATTGTATATCTAGGTGATTACTGTTTATATTAACGAACGCAAAACATTAGAATTTGTTTTTCCACCCACAAACATTGTCTGGCGGCTGTTTATACATGTTCGGGACTGCTCCACAAGATTTTTGTGACAGATTTGTGACCTTGGTATTATATCAGGTACCGTTGCTTCTTCTTCCTGGCATCGTTTTTTTTCAAGTCGTTTTCCTGTAGACCGCGCATTTTTCAAGTCACCGTAGAAATTATAATATGAGTACAATTTGATGATACAGCTGGTCTTTTGTATTATTTATTACTTTTGTATTGTTTGTTAAGTAATATTGAAATATGTTTCTTCAAAAAATAGAATAAATAAAACATAACAACGTTTTATGGAAGTTTTATTTATTTTGTGCGATTAAATTTGCGTGCATATTAAGGTAACATTTTTATTATCGAATGAATTTTTCATCTGTACCTGCTTACTACGTTAGAGCGTAGTAATCGGTTACTGTTGTTACCTACTGTTTGGTGTTTTATTTTTTTATTTTACGGGGTCGTGGGTTTGATTTGTAGGTTCTTCGGAATTCTGTTCCCACGTTATCATTTAAAAATACTCGCATGCAGTTACATAACCTAAATACCTACACGATTAGTACACGGGACAAGTATTTGTGTGAACCACAGATAATTGCTGCGGATGGGTGTTTGTTTCCCAAGAAGGATTGACGTAAGGCAGGATGTCAGTTGTAAAAAAAGCTAACCAAAACTGCTTACAACATGATTCACAGGTTGTGCCGACCCAACCTAGGTAGGATGAGGGCAGTAGGCTGATGATATAGTCACAATTGGGTATTTTATTAGATAAGAGTATAAACGCAACTGTTCAGAAATAAATATGAAGATAAGCAAAGTATAACAATGAATGCTCCAAGCATTGCTTCAAAACAGTGTAGATAAAAGACGTTGAGATTGTCGGTGCAATAAGCCGTTTAGCTAATGCAGGAAACCCGAAGACATGGGTCCGATTCCCACAGCGGCGAAAAACTTCGTACTTTTTGCTACAAATTTTAATGTTTAATCTTAAGTGCAGAGATTAGCACTATAAAAATTCAAATTTATAAGATTCTTATTAAAATATTTAATGCATTGTCTGTGTATTAGTGTCGTACTATAATTTATATTGCATTTTTTTTACTTTAACACGAGGGGCACACTGTAGTGATTGGGAATAGAATATTTCGGATTGAGTTACAATAAAACCTGTTTTAGAATTTGAATACTGGCCTCTTAGAATCTTAATAACATTCAAACAATTAAAAGAATAGTTTAAAAACAAAAACTATGTTGGTTTAAAGTTGACACGTCGTTAACAGAAATGAAGCTCACGCGTAAACATTTCCGTGCCATAATATATCACAATTTTCGTCGCGGTTTATCTCAAGATAAATGTCTCAGCGAACTAGTTTCGATTTATGATGTTGAAGCACCGAGTCAAACGACAATATACTGCTGGTATGCCGAGTTCTGACGCGGTCGTGTGCCGCTCAGCACTGTTTCTTCTGCAAGTCGACCAAGAACAGCGGTCACGCCTGAAAACATCGCAACTGTGCGAACTATTATATTACATGACCGTCATGTGACATACGAGCAGATTCGGGCTGTTATCAGTATCGAAATGACTGCAATTCAGTCGATATTACATAATGACCTCATTAAGTTGTAAGGTGGTGTGTGTAAGGGTTTCCCGCTGGGTTCCCCACAATTTGCCCGAAGAGCAAAAGGCGGCTCGTGTAGATTGGTGCC
The DNA here is from genome assembly GCA_933534255.1 of Iphiclides podalirius. NCBI lineage: Eukaryota > Metazoa > Arthropoda > Insecta > Lepidoptera > Papilionidae > Iphiclides > Iphiclides podalirius. Next base: position 14,082,449 of record OW152826.1, read on the forward strand.
GGCATACTCTGCAACGCTTCAACGGAGGGAAGTCAAATGCCGTTTATAATATCGTCTCAGATGATGAATCATGGATTTAAGCTTACGGACCGAAAGAAAACATCAATCACAGTATTTCAATATTTATTAAGAATAAAATAAAAAGTGCATCTCATAAAATCAAAATGACGTGGAATATAATTAATAGTGAAACGGGTAGTCACAACTCTAACTTAACCTTAACTGATGGTATTAATACTATTCAATCTAATCAGGAAAATAATTTTTCGCTGACATTACGGTTTCTACAACCAAGTCATTTCTCTCTTCTCCGACAATTGCCGAATCATTGCTTAAGAAAAATTTTATGGAATGTAAAGAAAACTTTAAATTTACTACTGTTAACAAGATTGATCAGTTATATAACTGATGTAATCTCACCTTACTTAGCAATTATTTTTAATATTTGTATTCAACGTGGCGAGTTTCCTGACCTTATGAAGCATAGTAAAATCATTAAGGTGTTCAAATCTGGTAGTACGTCTGACCCCAGCAATTTTAGACCTATTTCAGTCCTACCAACTATTAGAAAAATTTTTGAAAAAAATATTTTGAATCAAATGTTACTCCATTTTGGTACATATAATTTGTTGCATAATAAGCAATATGAATTTACTAGGGGTTGCTCAATAACAGATGCGGGTATCAAGCTTGTTAAGAATATTTTTGCAGCCCGGAAAGAGTCACAGGATGTCGTATAAAAGTCTTAGGTATATTCTGCGACTTAACCAAAGCGTTTGATTGTGTACAGCATGATACTCTGGTCAGGAAACTACACCACTATGGTATAAGAGATGCCGCATTCAATCTTCTGACATCGTACTTGAGCTATCGTGTTCAGGGAGTTGAAGTGAATGGCAAGAGATCTCCCGGGGCCCTGGTAAGTTTGAGGGTTCCGCAGGGATCTATTCTGGGGCCTTTTCTCTTCCTCATGTACATAAATGACCTGTCCTAACTTGTTAATAATGTTCATGAGATAGTATTGTTTGCTGAAGATACTTCTTTAATTTTTAAAGTTAAACGACATTCCTTATTGGTTTAGCGCTAACAACTTAATGTTGAATAGTAAAAAAACGAAATGTATTAAATTTATAACTCCTGTAAAAAGTGTAAGAACTGATGTAATTTTACCAGGGAAAGTGTTAGACCTAATTGACTCAACTGTATTTCTTGGCATAACTGTAGATGCCAAATTGCAGTGGGGCCCCGTATTAATAAACTAGCGAGTAGACTTAGCTCAGTAGTCTTCACGGTCAAAAAAATTAGACAGTTGACTGATGTGGATACGGCTCGTCTGGTATATTTTAGCTATTTCCACAGTATAATGTCTTATGGCATTCTACTTTGGGGAAATGCAGCCGACATAAAATCTATCTTCATACTGCAAAAGAGAGCTATTCGAGCAGTTTGTAATCTGGGCCACAAAGATTCACTAAGAAAGTTGTTTAAAGAAATTAAAAATATTGAGTGTAGCTTCTCAGTACATACTTGCATATGTTATGTATGTCCACAAAAATTTAGTAATGTGCATGATGTAAATACTAGGAACAAGCATAAATTAGTTCTGCCCTCAACTAGATTGCGTAGAATACGTAAATCTTTTATGGGACAATGTTTATGCTTTTATAACAAAATCCCAGAAAACGTTCAAAATGAATCCGTAGCTAAATTCAAAAAACTTGTTCAAAAAGGAATGTTTGTGTGTTAATGGCTATTATAGTATTAGTGATTATTTGAATGATAACACACTCTGGAAATGAATTGATTGCTCCAGGTTCTTTCAAGTGGAATTTAATAAATTGTACACATACTTGTCCCGCTGAGTTTCTTACGCCGGTTCTTCTCAGGCTTCAGTGGCTTTCCTTCCGAACCGGTGTTAGAGTTTTTTGACTACCAATAAGTAAGTGTAATGCTTCTATTTTGAATAAATATATTTGACTTTGAGTCAGCAGTTTGGGTCTTCGAAGACGAGGTCAAACAAACGATAGTGGTTCGCTCCTGCAGCGTGTCAAAGAAAACGAGCACGAATGGAAAAGTGCTTTAAGTTGAACGGACAATACTTCGAAAAACAATAAAATACAATTTAGCTATACCGTGCATGTGGTTTTTCTTATTCCCGATCATTTCAGTGTGCCCACCGTATCATGCTTGTTGCTGCAATTTCTTTTTGGTAATTTATTTCGAACCATTTAGACGATGCTGTTAGAATGTAGGAATAACTTATAAAAGCATTTTTTTTGGATTTAATTATTAAAGCATTATTAAAGCAAGTTAATCGCTACACTTGAGAAGCTAACATAATAATAAATGTAAAGAGCCTATATGAATGTTATCTATTATGTATTCCAAAAACAAAATAGAGAGATCGAGAAGAAAAGAGGGGACAATTTATGTCATAATTAACAAAGTATTAAATAGTGTAAAAAAGTAAATTGCTCGCGTTCCCGTGAATCGTAGCGCAAAGTTATAACAAGTTCCCTCCTTCGTTTCCCATAAAATTTTAACTTTCGTAAAAACTTAGCGGCGCTCTTCGGAAGCCGTGCGGCGGTGCTTTCGAAAGTGAGTTCGTTTTATTTTAGATTACTTTCGGCGTTGGTGATATTTTTATCCCTTATTTTTAAAGTTAAGCCGATAAGCGTGGGGCACATTTAAGGTTTACTAGTGTTCGCTCAGTGGTCGAAATTCGACCATAATTAATCATAGATAAAAATTATTGTTTTAATGTATTTTTATAATAATTAAAAAATATGAGCCTTTTGCATTCCTTTATATAATCTATAAACGTGCGAAATTTCATACTCCACCGTCCGCGCAATTTCGCAATTCAATGTCCTCGAGCAACCTATATATATTGTTACTACTGTACTTGTACTTAAATTGGTAAAATTTCAGCAGCCCACTACTTTTATATAGCAACGAAAAATAAAAATTTAATGATAGAGAAATATAGATAATAATACCTAAAAAATAAATCAATAAGCAGAATTGGCTAATCACTTATAGTTTTCGAGAAAAAACATAATTAAAATATGTTATTTTCACTAAAGAAAACCGCCATTAATACGCTAATAACATTAATTTTATACAAGTGGTAACTCACGTTTTCACTTTATTGGATGATACAGAGATACAGTATACTTAAAATCAAATCACAAACACATATTTTTTACTTGGCGAGCGGGCATTATCAACAATTTTTAATATTTAAGGTTTAACTTTCAAAATTAAAATCATAACAAAAACAATTCAATAATAACAATAATACTATTGAATACAGATTCACATACATACTACATACGACAGATAGTCAATTAATTTAAGTATCGATTAATTATTATGATTTTATATCGATTATTAAATAAATTACAAAATTTTAGTTGTTTAATTAAAATTTTAAAATAAATAAATAATTTATCTCTGTTTATGGCAGGCCTTGGAGATGTCATCAGGACTTGTTATTAATTAAGATAAATTGAGTTCTACATTTATTTATCATAAAATTAGGTAAGGTTCAAAATGAGTCACAGATCCGATACAGTGCACCCCGACTCCATGTGGTCTTGTGGTCCCTACCCCCTAGAGTGAACATAAAATAAAGTGGGCCCCGGCTACCTCACTCACCAGACAAAACGCAGTAGTTGAAACACTTACGCCGGTTTTCTGTGAGGTCTTGGTACTTACCCGGACGGACTTGCACAATCGTGCAGCAGTGAATACTTTTGCATGGTCCTACCACAGTTAAAAGCATTTTCATTGTTAAAAAAAAATTGAAAATATAACGGCAAAACTGTTATTTGATTATTACGAGATCGGGATGATAAGTAACTAGCCTAATAAGAAAACACTTAACTTTCCGTGATAAAATTAGTTTTATTTTTCGACATAGTCCCCGTGAACCTCTACGCCCTACACAACATGGAATATCTTCATTCTAAAGCAGTAATGCCTTCCATAAAATGATTTCTTTCGAGGCCTGCAAAATACTACTCTACAGCGGCTATGACTTCATCATTTGTGGCAAATTTCTGTCCGCCCAAAAAAGTTTTGAGCTTAGGGAACAAGCGGAAGTCTGATGGCGCTAGATGAGGCGAATAAGGGCAGCAAATCATACTTCAATTCGTTGATTTTTGCCATAGCTTTAACACATGTGTGAACCCTAGCGTTGGCTTGGTGGAAGATGATTTTTTTTCGCCATACCTGGTCGTTTTTGCTGAATACATTGATGAAGATTATATAGAAGATTAGCGTAGTCCTTTATTTTTTTGACCTTTAGGAAGGTAATCTATCATCGAGAACCCATCTGCATCCCAAAAGACTAAAGCCATCACTTTTCCAGCCGACTTTACAGCCATGGCTTTTTTTGGAGTCGGGTATCCCGATTGAGTGCACTGTTTTGAGTGAATTTTTGATCCTGGCGTGTAATGATGAACCCATATTTCATCTGTTTTTTTTTAGATACCTGTAGTGTCAGCTATTTCAGATAACTTCAATCGTCCATCTACTAAAACCATATCATGTACTTTCACGATAATTTCCGGAATCGTGATGCTTTTTGGACGTTCGGGGCAGGCTTCATCTTGGGCACATGCATGACCGCGTTTAAACTCAGCCCACTGCAACTGTGGCATAAGGAGGGGCAAATTCACCCAAAACATTCTTTAACTCGTCATAGATATCTTTCGCCTTCATGACCTTCATATGAAGAAACTTGATCACTGCTCTTTGTTCAATTTTATCCATTTTGAAAACAGTTGACGAAATATATTTTAAAATGACAAAAAATCTATAAAATTTTCATGCAGCCAAATTCAAATTTAGAACACAGGTGGCCAGAGATACGAATTTAAAAATGACATATATTTTTTTAATTTTAACTTTTTAAATAGCAGTGGCTAGTTACATATCATCCCGCCCTCCTATGAAAAAAAAAAATATATAGTAGTAAAATCACAAACTGCACGTTCGCAATCAGAATCGAACTGGATTTACCGTTATGACCTCTCAGTCACTGAGTCGTATACAATAGAACAGCAAACAACATAGAACATAGAAAACAAAGAAATAAATCTCATGCTCTTCTTTGTTTGTTTGACTCCAGGAGAGAACCTTTCAGACGATAAATACTCTTTGTTGGGAAATATTTCCTACGATTTACCGTCCGCAACGAAAAAGGCAAGGCAAGGATATAACATGGAACGTTGTTTCGTAAAATACTGGTCATGAAAATCTCGAAAAAAACCGTGTAATACGTTTCAGAAAATTTATATTGTAGCCCTCCAGTTTAATCAATATTTAATGCTCAGAAAACTCCAAATGAAATATGGCATCTATTTTTATTAATTCTAAATTATTGAAAAAAAAGTAATAAATGTTGCAAAGCCTTCATTTTGGGTAACGCAGAATAACGCTAGTAGTAACTACATGTTAAACAATGCTTTAGAAACGGATTTCAAATATACTTAATAAGTCAATAAATTATATTAAATAAATAGCTTGTATCTGTGGTGGGGCCATTTTAGACTGTTAGACTTCGCTGTTAGTATCACGACCTACCAGAAGACCGGCGTGTAGTGGAAGTGTTACACTTCTGCTTTTCGTCTGGTAAGTGAGGTAGCCGGGGCACTCTTTATTAAAAGGTGGCGACGAATCTGCAGCCCAACGGGTGTAGTAAACGGCATGTCAACGGGCAGCGGTTATCATTTAACATCAGGAGAACCAGCTCGTTTGTCGAGGTGACATCACATAAAAAAGCTTGTTATTGATTTTACCGGCCAATTTCCTAATCTACTGCGAATAAAATATTTTGTTTAAAATGGAATTAATGCCGAATCGAATTTGATGTAAAATTGTGTCTATATTACACTTCAACTCCTTGTGGAAACAACTTGGTCTGTTCCAAACAAGCCATTCAGAACAGATCTAGTTGCTCCGAGCTCGTTAAAAAACTATTAAAGCACATTTACTTTGGACCAACTTAATTTCGGGACGTTCCTGTCTTCGTTCGTTTCGTAACCAACATTTAAGATTAGATTTCTTGTTGGTCTGATCGGATACGAAGATTACATAAGAAGCCTAATGAAATATTCTGACTATTCCATCCATCAATAACCACAGGAGTGTTTCTATTTTGAATAAAAAGAAAAATTACGATACGTTTCCGTTTTATAATTATTTCATATATTACTTTTGGCATTGTTATGTGTTCTGTTTATCTTTTGTAGTTAGCACTTAATTATTTTTGGTGTACCTACACGATAGCCTAAATGAACAATACAGATCTTATTGCGGAAAATAAAAAAAAAAAATCTTTTTAACAGCGCTGAAAACCGCCTCTGATTGGCCGAACGGCTAGTGTACTTGCCCGCCTTAAACAAAAACATTAACAACTTTTGCTTTTGAAAATTAACGTGTGTCTCGCTATTACGAACGTACGAACAATATCCGAAGAATACTGTGTTTTGTGTGTGTGTGACCTGTGGAAGGACTATTCGAAGAGACAGGGACATATCCTTTCGAGAAACCGAATCAGCCAACCAGTTCGCCGAACCACAGCAGCGTGAGGCAGTAGAAGGCGGAGACGGAGGCGTGAGTTACCAGACCCTTAGTTCCAGAACACAAGTGCATTTTCTTACTTGCGGTTTATAAAGCTTTTTACTAAAATTTGCGTCAAAAGTAACCTTTTTGTATTTTATGCCTATTTCATGTTTCCGTGACGTTAATTGAGTTCCTGCTTATAAAAGGCGATTAACCAATTAACACATTTCTAACATATTAATTAATGCTTACGAGATGTTCATGATTTCAGAATGTCAAAAAACAAAATATACTCTTGTTATAATTTTTTTATTGAAGTGAAACTTCTTTATCGGGGTTGGAAAAAAATTTAGTGTAACATTTATCCGTTACACGCCATATTTTTTTTAATCTTAAAATGTTCCTCTAACGCCATCTAGTGTTGAATAGGGGGTTTTATGTCGTCTTTATTCTTTAGTGGTTTTAATGGTTGACGCTAGATGGCGTTAGTTCCATCGTATGTTCATAGCAATATATGTTATATTAAAGTGATCAGCAAAATCAAAGGGTTTATTTTAATTCTAATTCTAAAATGTTAACAAAACATTTCGTATTTCAGTTACCATAAGCCATTAATAACACAAATATATAATAACGACATCAATGATAGTAATAATTCTATTACAATGAATGAAATTCAATAATAATCTTTGTAGTAATGACAGTGCTAGCTCGAATACTTCAGAGCACGACACTGTGTCAACTTCCTCTTCTCCAAAGGCAGGCACCGCCCACCGAAGACACAATCTGAAGCTGGCGCGCGAGTCGAATGTCTTCACCTTTTTGCCTTCTACTCACTGGCTGACTATTCGGCAACGAAGGAACATGTACAAATTCAAAGCGGTTGTATTTTGGGTCCGTGAGGTTAATTGAAATAAACAAGGTTCACGTTGCAAGTTTTTTAATCAACAATTTTTGCGGACCCTCATACTAATTACAACGGTCAAACCATAGTGTGTTTTAATTTATTACTAACGCCACCTATGTATTACAAATAAGAAACTAAATATTATACAAAGCTAAAATTAAATAATTGTAGAATTTGTATTTATGTCTATGATAATAAAAGCCTTTTATTAAACTTTATCTAATTTAACTTTATGTTTCACTTCTTACGAGTGTACGCTAGTACACGCACACATTTTTTTTTCTTTCTTTATTAAGTTAACGTTTGCACCTTGAATTAATCTTGCTGTTTCATATTGTGTCCACGTAAAAGTCTTACTTACTTATAGATCTTACGGTGTGTCTACAAGTTTACGGTTTTTGTTTTACCTAATGTAAGAGGATGTTGAAGGCAGAGGCCGCTGCTTTGACCTCGGATGCGTCCACGTCGTCTTATGCTAGGCAGGTATTCTGAGCATGGTGTTTGTGAATTCCTTGCACATAATAGTTTAGAATTTTTTTAAATCTTCTTAAAAATAGAATAAATAGAAAAAATAGATTTTTACTTATTGGTTTTTGTTTAAAAAACATAAGAAATATTCAAATATAAACTTACTTCATTATTAAATTTGACACTTAATCGAGCCTTAGGCAAATTTGTCAAATTTAAAGATTTAAAAGAATAATTATTACGCAAATACATATATTTTATCGCGAATTGACTCTTTCCAAAACTTATACTTTTACAATAAAACATGGTTTTCCTTTTGCCACATAATTTCTATTCAAAGAAACAAAGACAAACGACGTACTTAAGCTTATACAATGACACCATTAATGTCACATCCAGATTTACTGTTTCAAGATATAAATGCTAAAGGCCTCCTTTGTTATGTCATAATTTCGCACCGGCAGTTCTCGGCCGCAACATATCTAAACCCCTGATATAAACAACTCATTGGACAATCATTTGTGTCCATTAATATTTTCTCCGATCACCTTTATGTGTATTTTGTGAAGACTGTGATTCCAAGAGTGTGAAAAGGTCCGTGACAAGGAAATTGTGTCCTAGTGCGAGTTTGTTTTTTTTTTTAATAATTAATTAAACCGAGCAATAAAATGTTAATAGAAGTCTTGCTATGTAGACCAATTAACAGCGCCTTCAATACATTAGGTACCTTGGTTATAGCAGCTTATGTAAATACTAAAGTAAAACTAAGACTGACATAAAAGAATTGTTTAAAATTATTTAATTTCTATGCACGTTGCAACTTTTTTTTATGTGAGAAAGGTGGCAAGCGAGCTGGCGGTTTACCTGATATTAAGTGATAACCATCGCTCATGGACATTTTTTTTTGATGCGAGTAGTTGTCAAACGAGCAGACGGTTCACCTGATGTTAAGTGAATACCGCCGCCCATGGACATCTGCCACACCCGCGGATTACAGATGCGTTGACAACCTTTTGAAAATTGGGCTCCGGCTACCTCACTCACCAGACGAAACGCGAAAGTATTTGTCATACTTCCACTTTACGCTGGTCTTCTGTGAGGTCGTGGTACTTACCCGGACGGGCCTGCCCATTCGTGCAACAGCCGAGGCTGCTGTTTGGCCCTACCACCGTACAATTGTATTGTAACAACTGTTGGGTTGTAGTTGCGTTTAATAAATTTGGCCCCAGCTACCTCACTCTCCAGATGAAACGTAGTCGTGTAACACTTTCACTCCACGCGTTCTTCTGCGAGGTCGTGGTCCTCCCCCGTACGGACCTGCCCAATCGTGCAATAGTGAAGGCTGCCGCATGGCCCTACCACAGTTAATCTCAATATTTTCGCATTTCTTGAAACATTATGATGCACGGGTAATGTGAGAACTCTTTTAACAGATGAAATTCGATATATTTGTATTCATGGACATTCCGTTCCAAGATTAAACATACCTTTGTATTGTTTTGAAATCATACCTGGAAAAAACAAGATGACTCGATAGCACCATTTCTAAGGTGCCTTCCACCTTCATCCGACTTAGGTGGCAAAGGTGGAAGGGCAGGAGGATGATGATGACCTGGAAAGAGCAAATTATCTCGTTTATTATTAACGGCTCGTTTGGCGCAGTTGTCGAATATAGTTCACTTCAATTAAACGTGCAGTTAATTAACAATGAGAGCTGCGTCATGGTGTTCCACGAAGCTAATTATTGTTGAATTTCGTAAAGCAATTTATCATTGCATGAGATTAATTTTACTGACAGACGGTCCATACACAGTTGACTAATTAGTTTTAATTATTTATCATATCTTGATTAACCGTGGCTTTACATGGCACTTTTTTTAATGGCGACAGTTGTTTAGTGTCCTTCCTGTTCCTTTGGGTACGGAACCCTAAAAACCCTTTGTACTTACAAAGGCCTTACGAAAGACCGTCGTAAAGTGAGAGTACTATACTTTCGCGTTTCGTGTGGTGATAGTACAGAAACGGCGGTGTGTTCGCTTGATATAGTACAATTGAAATTATGGCAAATATTTAAATGTGGTATTGCCACGTCTTAATCAATGGTTTTCGCTCTCGCACGAATGGGCAGGTGCGTCCGGTAATTACCACGACCTCATATGAGACCAACGTGAAGTATAAGTGTTGAAGAGTTGCGTTTCGTCTGGTGAGCGAGGTAGCCGTGATCCACTTTATTAAGAGGTGGCAAAACATCTGGGTGTCGCAAATTTCCATGGACGGCGGTTATTTAACATCAGGTGGACCACCAGCTCGTTTCCCACTTTCCCCCATAAAAAAATATATTGAAAGAACAGAAATGAAATAGTTTTAAATGTGGTAGAACCAAAATGACGTGACGTACCAAACACATGGTGTTAGGTTTGTGTTTGCTTCTTGAGACCCGGTGGTATAGGTGATAAAGGGATAGAACCAGTCATAGCAGTTCTCGATACGATTGAAAATTTTTGACATTTGTTAACAAAGAAAGCAAAAGTTATTTTACAATGTAGCTGATAAGCGTTTAGCATACACGTACAGTCACGTTCACTTGTGCATGTAGCGCCGTTAAAGAAGCGGCACCGTGGTAATTGCTATTCGTCGAAAGAAAATTCTCGCAGTGTGAAAGCCGCAATACAGCTCGCTCGGGATCACGTAAATTGCGGAATGAAAGCTAAGCCCCTACTATTGGCCCGTATTCCACACCTTTCATACGGCACTAATCTTCGAAATTTCATTAAAGATCGAACCAAACCTTGCCAAATTGACTAAAGTGATATTGATATATCTGTATATATATATATATATATATATATATATATATATATATATACAACGGTAACAAATAAGGTTCACTTTTCAGTGTCTTGCGGAGTAAAAGAAACTAATGTGTTGACTTCGGGGATGTTTATCTGATTTCTTAAAAAAATTATGATAGAGAGATTTTTTTTATGTTTGTTACCTCAGAACTTTGGACCGAGTGAACCGATTTTGATGAGACTTTTCTCATTCGAAAGCTGGTGCTTCGCACGTGGTCCCATATTAATTTCATTGCTATTGGTCCCACGTGGTCCCATATTAATTTCATTGCTATTGGTCCCACGTGGTCCCATATTAATTTCATTGCTATTGGTCCCACGTGGTCCCATATTAATTTCATTGCTATTGGTCCCACGTGGTCCCATATTGCTATTGGTCCCACGTGGTCCCATATTAATTTCATTGCTATTGGTCCCACGTGGTCCCATATTAATTTCATTGCTATTGGATCTCGGGCTCCGGAGCTACGGGGCGAACTCCTGAAAATCAATTGTAAAAAGTCGGTTTTGTTTTTCGTTAATAAAAAAATTACTTGTTGTATAAAAAAAATTGTTCAACCTGCAACAAGTTACTAATGGTAGTGATTAATTTTTATCAGTTTATTGAATGATTTTACTGATATACCTATTATTATTTCGTTCGACGCTAAATTTCATTTTGCCGTGAAATTATATTTAACAAATTTCGCATTATCGGCTTCATCATTGAATATAGATTACAATATAAAATTTAAAATAGAGTATTGTATGGGAAATTATATTCCAAACTATTAAGCTGATGACAGATCATTACACGTAAATAATTAAACTTAATTATCGAAATTCATACTGAATGAAATATGTTCTCGATATATGTTTTAAATTCTCCAAACATTGATTGGTGAAACGTTAAAATTAATACTTAGCATTGGTTTGCAAGTTTTTTTTTTACTTTTCTTATTTCTTTAATTCATCCAATGTTTAAGGAAATATCTCTTGATTATTTTCATAATCGCCGTTATCAAATTTAATTTTTGTTTTATTAACACATGAAAATCCTATTGAATGTAGTAATCATTCAATAGGATTACCCGTTACGAAAGTTTTAACTTACGGAAATATTTTTCCATTGCGAAATATTTAATTTGCGAAAAACTTTACCGTTTTCTTTTGACGTGAGAAGTTAATGTGAGAATGTCTTCTGTGAGGTCGTGGTACTTCCCAGGACGGACGTGACCATTTGTCCAACAGCGAATAGAGCCGCGTGTCACTACCACCGTCTACTCTACTTAGAGACTCCCAATTGCAGTCATAATCGATTGCCGATTATAGGATTGTGTTATATTGTGTCATATTTGTATTATATGAAAACGTATATATAAAAGCGAATGGAACTACGAGTTAGCAACGCGAATATCAAAACGTTAATGCAGGTTGAAATATTTCTTTTTATTGTTGTAACAAAATTTAAATAAACAATACCATTATTTTTACGTTTGATGACATATTATTGTAGACGCATAGAAAAATTAATGCGAAATGTATTTTCTCCATCAACTGCACATTATTGTATTAGAATTTATATATAACATATACAGATTTTGTTAAAATTATTATAATAAACAAAGGAGGAAAAAGAAACCTTGTTCGCACTCATTACTTACACAAAGATGGCGGGCCAAAGCCTCTCTGCGGGATCCGCGCAACTTGCATTCTTCTGAGCTATAAATGAAATTCCCGCTTTATCGTTCTACATATGCCTGATGAGATTCATGACTATTACTAAAGTAAAAAGAGAGTTAACAGTTTTTAACAGTTTTGTGTACAAAAATTCTGGTTGAGAGATACACCTTTATGACAATGCCTTCTTATAAAAATATGACCTCAAATGTCAGGTCCACGTACTAGTTCAGTGACTCTTATAGTTTTTAGTTATAAATTTTATTTAATACAACCTGTCCACTCACTTGTATACATTCATACATATAATATAATCAGAAATGGAAAAAATGTTGTATCCCTCGCGTTATTTTATGCTAAATATCGAAAAATAAAAAACCGACCAAGTGCGAGACTGACTCGCGCCGAAGTGTTTCGTATCATTATCTACGAAAACGGCAAAAAAATTATGTCTGTTGTATCCATTTAAATATTTTTTATTCTGTTTTTTTGTACTTGTTGTTATAGGGCAACAGTACATCTGTAAAAAATTTAACTGTCTATATATTACGATTTATGAGATACAGCCTGGTGACGGATGGACAGACAGACACATAGACAGGCAGACAGTGGAATCTTAGTAGTAGGGTCCCGTTTTATATTTTGGGTAAGGAAAAATAAAAAGACACTTTTAGATTTATCACAGTTCCGTTCGTTCCGTTTATAAATAAATAACCTGTCGAACAATCACTTTGGCAGAATCTCGCAGGAAGCTTAGATAGAAAGCAGCCCACATGAATATATATTATTGTTGAATGCAGTTATTTTGAAAAAAAAAAATAAGTATATAAAAGACGATGAGATTTTCGTTGTTGTGGCAACGAGCCGTTTAGCTTAGTGGTTAAAGCGTCTAGTTGGCAGTCTCGGTTGGCAAGATATGGGTTCGATTCCCGCAGCGGCGACAAACTTTTCGTTCTTATTTCTACAAATTGGAACAACTATTGACTACTATAAACAGTGATTTGTATTTAGCTGCCTATTAGAAAGCTTCAAGCCTTTTGGTAGCGAATTAGCAGTCATTACGCTTTTTGGATATACTTAAGTTATATAGAATCATAGTTTCTTTAACATGGCATTACTCAAATACATCTGTTATTCTATTAAAATAGATTTATGTGTGTATGAATAGATTTGATGCAAAGTTAAAAGAGGACGGCAAGAAAACACACATCATTGAACTCTTACGGTCTTACTCATAATCAGTTATCGGATATTTAAAAGCTCGCTAAAATTAGATTGTCAAAAATTGTTATTCATAATCGTTCTATAACGCTAAAAGGTTCATTAATTCTCCGATAAAGTGTCTTACTAAACTAAACCTTCGATAAATTAGCAAAAAATTATCAATTAGAAAAACATGGCCGATTTTGGTCAGCTGATTACTGACGTTGGCAAACGATTATGAAAAGAGATTTTTATCGAACGACTCATATGCTTAAAAGACGTTTTAACTAATATAGGTTTATACCTTCGATAAACGTTATGTTATGAATAATGGTTATAAGAAACAATAGTTTTTAATAAACGCTACCTGTTTATAAAAACCATTGTTTCTTAAATTTTTAATAGCTTTACATTAAATTAAGATAACACAGTATTTTTGGAAGATAAGGATCAATTGTCTAAGAAATAAAACTTAGAAAAGTAGTTTTTAGTGGTACGAGCGCCACAGCAGACCTCTATCTTAACCATCTATTTTAATAATATAGAACATATTATATACAAAATTAGCTAGCGTTCTTGCCACCATGCCGCGTGGATTAGGTTTATTAGATAATATGTAATTTTAGATAGATTTAATCTTGTAAATATTAGATCAATAAAGATAAAAATTTTGATATTGAAAAAAAAAATACAAAGATAAGAAATGTTCCCACAAAAACATTATGAACTTACCAACTGGTTGGAAAAATTGCATTTACACTAATTGAATCATGATGAAAATAAGGGAGTTTCTTTTCCGTCTTGTGATCTTTGTAGATATAAATAAAATGGGAGAGTTCACGGTTAAGATTCAATCTCATTAAAGAAGACACCACAGAAGCATTAAAAACATAAGCTCCGATATGAGTAAGATGACCTGGATTCTTGATGGGACCAGTTCAAGTCGGTTTTTTGAAATTAAAAAATGGGGTTATTCTGTTTTGAACTCAGTTTTATTGTTTAAAATGGATGAATATTCTTGCTTGCCTAGTACACTTATTTCTTGCACATGTTTATAGGAAGTAAGTCAACCATGGATGGCAACCGTGATGCAATTGCCAAGGTATTAGCTTCGTCGGGGGTCGTGGCTTTGATTCCCACACGAGACAACTATTTGTGTGACCCATAGATAGTTGTTTCGGATCTGTGTTCCACGTTAGGTATGTAAAGCGTCCTTATCACCTAGGATTGTGTTATCCTTCGGTAAGGAGCAATATTTTCGAAGGGAAGATTACGAAAGACCTTATAGTCGCAATGGTCATAGGGGATTTACTACTCAACACCTTCCGCACAAAATACAAAGTGTATGTCATGCATAAAAAGACATATATGGCCTGCCCTCAATAAAATGCTCTTAAACCCGCAGAAACGACTTTACTTAGCTCGTTATACGTATCAGGTAGTTAGTTCTTACCTGTGAATATTCCGAATCTTACGTCATTTTGAAATAATAAAATGTTTCAACAAAAACTGTCGTGGCTTCGAATTACATACGGGACAAGTGTTTGTGTGATCCTCAGATATATGTATGTTATGCATCTGGTTGGTTGTTTCCAAGGAGAGTTGTCAGGCAGGAAGCTGGTCGTAAGAAACCTAACCATTAACAACATGAACTCATGTTGCGCCTTTGTGAGATGGGGACAAGAGAATGAATGGATGGATGGATGGATGCAGTAAGCTAAACCTCATATTTGCCACGTTTCCCTCACTGACGAAAAGGTTGTAATAAAAAACAGGCTCTCAGCCTATTATTTATTACAACGCCACATTTATTGAGTCCCCTAATATTTCACTTGGACGCTGAAGTCATGTCGCTCATATTTCACGACC
Source organism: Iphiclides podalirius (assembly GCA_933534255.1). Classification (NCBI taxonomy): domain Eukaryota; kingdom Metazoa; phylum Arthropoda; class Insecta; order Lepidoptera; family Papilionidae; genus Iphiclides; species Iphiclides podalirius. Next base: position 14,097,980 of record OW152826.1, read on the forward strand.
TCCTCAATTTAGGAAATATATCGGTTATATTAGGTCCCATATAATGGACATTTTTATACTGGCTACATGAAGATATATATATGTTTTCTATTTAAAATTCCAAGCTGAATTCATAATATTAAATAAGTTCTACGGCTTGCGAGTTGCACTGCACATTGTTAAATGAAACAAATATGAAGCACTTATCTAATCCATGAAGCGAAAACTTTGCATCTGTTTTTAATATTATTCACGTGGGATATTTACATTTGGTATAGTTAAGCTTTATTTGAAGAAGAAATGCAGAAAGCTCTATATAGAATATGTTATATTTTTACATTTTCCAGACACACTTTTTACACACTTAAAATTGTAAATTTTTAAACAAAAATTTTCAGAACTGCATGGTTCGAATATTTGTCTTCTGGGCGTGAAGAGTATAAGACATTTTATTAGTATCGAGAGTATCGAGATCTTTTTTAAGTTTTATCTTGAGTGCCGAGACTAGCACAAAAATAAAAATTAATCCTATCCCGATGCTTCAAAAAGACATAAAGCATTCACAATTCGTATTAAAAACATAATTTATCCCGATAGCCTATGGGGAAGAAAGGTTCTCGAGTGGGCCCCTCGCACTGGCCAGCGCAAGGTGCGGAGTGTACTAATGTACGGAAAGTCGATGTTAAATTTTTATACTTCGATTTACTATTTTGATGTTTAATACGTAATTGAACTTTTTAATTAACTTAAATGCTTGTTATATTAAAATAAACTAGTTTACGGATTTTATCGCGTTTTTATTTGATTTGTCTTCTCCACGTCGACGGTAACTTAGTCTGTCCCGTGACCATGAACGCTGGAAAGGGTTGGAAACGTAAAATTTATAATATTAGTATAATATTATCAATGCAAAAGTAACTCTGTTTGTCTGTCTCGCTTTCACGCCAAAACTACTGCACCTATTTACATGAAATTTGGTACACAGATAGTCTAGAGCCTGAGAAAGGATATAGGTTATTTTTTAATTGGAAAAAAGTTTTGTAAAGGGTTGAAAATATCTTTCTTTAAAAAATACATATAGTTTTTGAAGAAAGATATTTACGAGTATTTTTAAGGGTTTCAAGGCGAGCGAAGCCGCGGGCGAAAAGCTAGTTTCCAAATAAATGTGAATTTTTTTAATAATGTATTATTTATCATTTGCTTAAATATCTACTGTTCTTATATCTTTTATGTGTGTGCATTTTGCCTGTATACAAAAGGCATATTTTCCTTACTTTCACATAATAATTCTCAGTTCTAACACTTCCTCAATCTTTCTTTCGGGCGATATTAATTACGAGACATTGCAAAGAGGTGGAGGCTCGTGGATGATGGATGCGTTATTACGTTCAGTACTGTTGGAATATATTTTGGGTGGCTGGAATAATAAAACTACGGATCCCCGTTGACGTATAATGAAGGCCGTTGTAGGCGTTATTCTGTTTATTAAATATTTCGGGTTCATCTTATCTTTATTACTTTTAAATCAAAATTACTTTAGTAAACAACGGTCCAGTACCGGTATAGTACGTTTCTTTCATTAGGAGCAGTGGCTTCTTTGTTAACGACACATTTACACCCAGTTTCCGAAAGCGCAATCAATTTTAATTTACGATAAATCTCTTGTCAATCGTTGTTTAACATGATCTGAGTTGCTAGAACGTCTTAAACAACATTGATTTTGATTTGCAATTAGTCACTGATTAAAGGACAATCAACAGAAAATCGAGTTTCTGAAAGCGTTTTTTGGTGGTCAACGAGCTGTCAAAAGTTTAATTAAGTAATCTGTCAATTTGGACGATCAATCGTTGGTCAAAAATGTTATTTATCAAAAATCTTAGTTTTTATTAAAAATAAACATAATTCCCTAATACGTTGTTAGGACATTCATGTGTTCTATTACCTATTTATTATTTATTAATATGCGAACATATCATGTGATTAGAAAAAATACAAAATGCAATTCAAAAGTTAATAAATAATATGGATTCTTTCTTTTTATAATACTTAATTGTTTATTATGGATAAAAGTTCATTTTTTTCACGTTCTGTAAAGATTTTTTTTGACATTTTGCAGGTATTTATATAAATTAAATTTTATTATAGCTCGAATTTTTACGTTGGCAATCACACGGTGACAGGACTGGATAGTGACGTTAATTTAAGTTTTGTTTCAAAAGGGGCAGCTATACAATAGAAAGAGTTAGTTGAAGTGAATCATTCATTTCATTCATTATCATTGGTTATACAGTGATTAGCTAATTTTTCTTGAACAAACCTTCCAGAAACCCAAGGCAGTTTAACAAGAGATTAACAGCTGATCATTTTTGACATAGTGTTATGTGATTGCTGCTTTGATTGGCCTTTCGGAAACTGGGCATTAAACGATCAAACTAGTAACTTACAGGAGTACGAACAGTGAACAAGATTCAGAAATATGGAATTTTGTATCAAAAACTGCTTGACGGTGTAAAAAGAGTTAATAACCAGAATAAAATCACGTTACGGCTATTAGTAATTTGCTAATGAACTTTCTAAAAAAATTCGCTATTTTTACTATTTTCATTTTGGACATTCAACTTACAATCTTTATTACACAGTAAACTTTATTACTTTAATGAAATAAAATTTGTAATAAAATGGATAAAAATTTAATCTTATCTTAAGTAAACAGAAGTATTATATTAATATAATGAATATCATTTAATGATATTAAATAGGTTTTCGGTTTATTTAATAACTTTGAATTTATTACAAGATTTCATAAAGTTATTGGCACAAACTAGTAAACATCAGAACTGATGTAGTTTAAACAAGAAATAAAGCAAAATTACATTGCTTACAAATTAGGTTCTGATAGTCTAATTTATACGTATAAAATACCGATTGATGGCTCGAAGAAGGAAATTTGGTCTTGTAATAATTTGTAACGTTTACACTTTCATTTAACCAAAATTAATCTCTTGAAACTCTCAGATAAAATTTACTCATTTGAAACCTACAAATGTATATTCTGTGTAAAATGAACAAGTCTTCAATTTGGTCCCATGCTAATGACCTTATTACTGAAACGTTTATCTAAATTTCCACACAAAAAGGTTACCGTTTTGTAAGTTTTGTCAAAAGACCCACTAGAACGCGTCCGAATTAATGTTTTCCGTTCATAAGCCAAGTAAATAAAACTTCATGAATTAAATACAGTTGCTAATACAATTTTCTTGCGTGATTTTCACCAATAACTTTAAAAGCTCGTAAACGCAGGTAAAAAGTAACTAAGTAAAAAATAAAATGATGAGAAAATCTGGATGTGATCCTGTCTTCACTGTAGCACCAATGGGCAGGTCCGTCCGGAAAAGTACCACGACCTCGTAGAAGACCGGCGTGAAGTTAAGTTTACTTATGTTACTTCTGCGTTTCGTCCGGTGAGTGAGGTAGCCGGGGCCCACTTTATTAAAAGGGGGTATCTCGTCTGCCACGCTATTGGTGTTGCAAATGTCCATGGGCGGCGGTTATCACTTAACATCAGGTGAACCGCCAGCACGCTTGCCACGTATTCACATAAAAAAAATGTATTACTTACAATCGGTATTCCCACTATGCAAAGACATCACGGAATAAGTTTTCTGACATCCGATGTATGTCTTTTTTAATTAATCTCTTTTATGCGGTTGCTGTGAAACTTTCTGCGGTCCCATGGTAATTTGGTACGCTTTTTCTTGAGAGATTACAAAATACTTCCGCGCCGCGTGGCTCCACCAGAGTAGAAAATGAGTCAGAATAAGCAAGCACATCTTGTTATATTAATCTCAAACGTTATAGCCAGCATTGAGTGAAAAGTAAAAACAACTTAGAGAACTTCTTAAAAATAAACCTAATGCTTTCCAAACAACTTGACCTATAAATCCCTTACAATTTCATTACAATATAAGTTTTATTACTTAAAAATGTTTGTTAGTGAAAAACGAACGTGTCGATATTCTAAAACTTCACCAAAGTTTTTTAATCTCGTATTCGATGACCGCGCGTTGTTAAATTTTTTCCATTTCATAAAGTGACTTCATCGGCATGTTAGCACGTTTTTATTTAAAACTGCAACAAAAGTTAGCACTGTGACAAAACACATCAAATTAATTACAGTAGTGGAACAAAAATATGCAATGCCTCGAATTTTTCTATCCACCATTATCTCTCTAGTAATTGAAAAGCGCCAAATAGCGAATTTGTTTGCGCAAAATTGATTAGATGAACTGATCGCAACATTAACAATGCACGCGCAGTCTTTCCATTTAAGACATAAGACATAAGACATTTAATCCGTCACTTAATCTGTTTACAATTATGTTACATTTAGTTACAGATTAAAATTAAAAGAAAAAAAAAAACGACAAAAATAAGAAAATTAATTTTAAAAAAACATTTCAGCTATCCACTACAAATACATATAACAAAGCAACCCTGTCCTCTCATGATTGCTACCTCATATTGCTGCCAGATCTAGTCGACTGAGAGCAATAATCCCCACATCGTGAATGTTTCTTTCTTGAAAACTGCAGAAATATGCAATTATACAAATTAACCATTCAGTGTTACTTTCTATTTCAATATAAATATACAGGAAGATTTTTTGAGAAGTGCCCAAATTTACACGGGAGGTTTAAACTTGGTAGTATAATCGTTTATCGAAATATAAACAAAGTTGTTTTTTCCAAAAAAAATGTCATTCTATTCCCTAAAAAACAGAACGTGTTGACAATCATTCATAAATACCTAAATTTTACTGTTGCACGAACTTGTGTGCGTTATGAAAGATCGCGCGTAAAATAAATGAGTTGCGTATAAATCTCGCACTTTTTGAGATAAGTTCACATGAATGTAATTAATTACTTACGAGTGATTTTAAATATTTATCATTTTTTATATAACATTATTTATGTCTAGAATTTAATAAAAAAAAATGGATACACTTAGAAAAGCCACCCTGTATTGTATATTGGGGATACAACTACTTTACTTCTTAAGTAAATAAAAGTAAGTTGAATGCGGAGGATAAAAAATTATAAAAATTATATTGTACTCGTGTTTACCTACGTAGCATTACATTTGTAGATATAAAGGATAAAAAGTTTTTGGCCGCCGCTGGAATCGAATCCACGTCTTCCAGAATCACCTACAAACGCTTTGAGCGCTAAGCTAAAAGGCTGATTGTCACGTCGACGATAATCTCATCGTATTTTCTACATTGCTTTTTCGCATTTTTAAGGAATGCTTGGCGCATCTATTGTTATGTCCTTTACAGCATACATACAAATTTAAATTGTTTATAGTGCTAATCTTTGCACTTAAGATTGAACATTAAAATATGTAGAAAAAGTGCGAAAAGATTGTCGCCGCTGTGGGAATCGAACCCACGTCTTCGGCATTCGCGGCCTGACGCTCTAGCCACTGAGCTAAAACGGCTGATTACCACACCGACGAAAATCTTAACGCATTCTTCCACATTGTTTTCTTAGCATTTGAAGCAATGCTTGGCGCCATCTATTGTTATATCCTTTCCAGCATACAAACAACTTCGAATATCGTTTTACAACGATAATTCGAACGAGAGATGTCGCCATTGCTTTTTTAGAAATTTAAATTGTTTATAGTGCTAATCTTTGCACTTAGATTGAACATTAAAATATGTAGAAAAAGTGCGAAAAGATTGTCGCCGCTGTGGGAATCGAACCCACGTCTTCGGCATTCGCGGCCTGACGCTCTAGCCACTGAGCTAAACGGCTGATTACCACACCGACGAAAATCTTAACGCATTCTTTCACATTGTTTTCTTAGCATTTGAAGCAATGCTTGGCGCCATCTATTGTTATTCCTTTCCAGCATACAAACAACTTCGAATATCGTTTTACAACGATAATTCGAACGAGAGATGTCGCCATTGCTTTTTTTAGAAATTTAAATTGTTTATAGTGCTAATCTTTGCACTTAAGATTGAACATTAAAATATGTAGAAAAAGTGCGAAAAGATTGTCGCCGCTGTGGGAATCGAACCCACGTCTTCGGCATTCGCGACCTGACGCTCTAGCCACTGAGCTAAACGGCTGATTACCACACACGACGAAAATCTTAACGCATTCTTCCACATTGTTTTCTTAGCATTTGAAGCAATGCTTGGCGCCATCTATTGTTATATCCTTTCCAGCATACAAACAACTTCGAATATCGTTTTACAACGATAATTCGAACGAGAGATGTCGCCATTGCTTTTTTAGAAATTTAAATTGTTTATAGTGCTTATCTTTGCACTTAAGATTGAACATTAAAATATGTAGAAAAACATTAAAATTAGAATATTTAGAAGAACATTAAAATATGTAGAAAAAATTTTAATGTTCAATCTTAAGTGCAAAGATTAGCACTATAAACAATTTAAATTTCTAAAAAAAGCAATGGCGACATCTCTCGTTCGAATTATCGTTGTAAAACGATATTCGAAGTTGTTTGTATGCTGGAAAGGATATAACAATAGATGGCGCCAAGCATTGCTTCAAATGCTAAGAAAAACAATGTGGAAGAATGCGTTAAGATTTTCGTCGGTGTGGTAATCAGCCGTTTAGCTCAGTGGCTAGAGCGTCAGGCCGCGAATGCCGAAGACGTGGGTTCGATTCCCACAGCGGCGACAATCTTTTCGCACTTTTTCTACATATTTAAGTTCAATCTTAAGTGCAAAGATTAGCACTATAAACAATTTAAATTTCTAAAAAAGCAATGGCGACATCTCTCGTTCGAATTATCGTTGTAAAACGATATTCGAAGTTGTTAGTATGTTGGAAAGGATATAACAATAGATGGCGCCAAGCATTGCTTCAAATGCTAAGAAAACAATGTGGAAGAATGCGTTAAGATTTTCGTCGGTGTGGTAATCAGCCGTTTAGCTCAGTGGCTAGAGCGTCAGGCCGCGAATGCCGAAGACGTGGGTTCGATTCCCACAGCGGCGACAATCTTTTCGCACTTTTTCTACATATTTTAATGTTCAATCTTAAGTGCAAAGATTAGCACTATAAACAATTTAAATTTCTAAAAAAAGCAATGGCGACATCTCTCGTTCGAATTATCGTTGTAAAACGATATTCGAAGTTGTTTGTATGCTGGAAAGGATATAACAATAGATGGCGCCAAGCATTGCTTCAAATGCTAAGAAAACAATGTGGAAGAATGCGTTAAGATTTTCGTCGGTGTGGTAATCAGCCGTTTAGCTCAGTGGCTAGAGCGTCAGGTCGCGAATGCCGAAGACGTGGGTTCGATTCCCACAGCGGCGACAATCTTTTCGCACTTTTTCTACATATTTTAATGTTCAATCTTAAGTGCAAAGATTAGCACTATAAACAATTTAAATTTCTAAAAAAGCAATGGCGACATCTCTCGTTCGAATTATCGTTGTAAAACGATATTCGAAGTTGTTTGTATGCTGGAAAGGATATAACAATAGATGGCGCCAAGCATTGCTTCAAATGCTAAGAAAAACAATGTGGAAGAATGCGTTAAGATTTTCGTCGGTGTGGTAATCAGCCGTTTAGCTCAGTGGCTAGAGCGTCAGGCCGCGAATGCCGAAGACGTGGGTTCGATTCCCACAGCGGCGACAATCTTTTCGCACTTTTTCTACATATTTTAATAGCATACATACAATTTCAAATAACGTTTTACAACGATAAGTCGAACGAGACATGTCGCCTTTGTTATTGAAATAGAAATTTTATATTACACAATTTTATTGCTTTATTTTAAGCGGAGATTAGAACTATAAAAGTTAAATATAAAGTTTAAAATTTGCATTTCTTAAATTATCTACAACAATTCGAAACCATTTCAACAAGGTTTGAGTAAATATATTTACGAATATATGAGCCCATTTAAAAGACTGTAGCAGTTTTCTACTTTTATTTAAACTACTATTTTTGCTTTTTACTTCACCATCCGTTGCTCATTTCATAAATAGCCTTCGGCACTACTCGTGTGGATGTTTTAAACAACGTTAGTGAAAGCACTAGCACTGCGTCAGAATGTAACTTTGTATGATTCAAATATACTATGAGAACTCTATTATTATAGCTCTCGTCATTGTATTTTGACGAAAAGAGCGGGCATTTCGTTTGTGGCTCGAAAAAATAAAGGTTGCACGGAAATACGCGGCTTTTAATTTGTAGAAGACCCGCGGGGAAGTGTAGGTCACCAGCTATGTGTAAGTAATTAGAGCAAACAAGCATCTTTTTGTTAGCAAGCTTCGTTATTAATACGCAAAGGCTATGTAAATTTCAGTAAAAGTTGAATCCTATAGAAATCCTATAGAAATAGTAATATAACCGTTTTAATTTAATTTAATACACATTGTAACATATTTCATAATGTATGCCTACAGATGATACATAAATTTCATCTAAAAATTGGCATTTTATTGAACTGCTTTAAATTATTATTATATTTTTTTTATGCTTTAAATTATTATTATATTTTTTTTTTTTTGGTTTTGACTGTACGACACACAAAACGCTTTCATACCTATTAAAATTATTTAGAATGGTTTCAAACTTTTAATTGATACGAAATTTTGTGTATACAATTCATGTTTATGTATTTTACATGAACTTTAATAATACGCCTTGTGAATTACACGAGTGGCGTATTTTCGTAGCGTATTATCGCTACGAGTTACGGTGCTACGCGGTTCAGGTCGCCATAAACACGCTTTGACAAATGCATTCTGTAATTCAGTAGAACAAAATAGTATAAAACGCTGAATTGTGCCTGAAAATATTTTAATTAAGTCTCATTGGCCAGAACGAATCCTCATTTGCCATTATTAACGTCACTCTAACAGATGTTACTTTCGTTTCAAGAAACATAATTAAGTGTGTAAAGTAAAAATAAAGTTTTTAAGAGCATGACATTTCATAAAGGCAAAGACTTGGGTTTCTTTCAAATATTTATGTGACCGCAATTGATTACCCTGCAAGTCGTGAGTGATAAGAATACGTAACCAATTTATACGTCTTCCGCTGAAAGCGCGTAGTTGAGTGTCAGCTAGTAAATTTAATTTGCTTCGTTGCTAGAGCGGCTTTATATTCTCAGTACAGGTACTATCAGTGAATTATTAAAAAGAAAAAGTAAAAAGTTTTTTTTAAAAAGGAAATGACGATAAAGGTTAGTTTCATTTTCATTTATGAGCTTTTGTACAAAATGAAACAGTGAAAAATATTGTATATTGTATTAACTGATGTTTCTGCTTTCAGTCCCGAGACTATTAAAGCTTCATCTGACGCAGAACCGGTGGGCTAGCCAGAACCCCCGTGGGTTCTGGCTAGCCCACCGGTTGTTCTTTGGGCCCTACGCTGTGGGTAGGGCCGCGCATGTGCTCATGCGTGCGTTTAACTATGGTGTGTCATCTAAGGGCCATCGAGGTCGCGGTTCGGACCGAAACTGGCCGTCGACTGTGGCTGACTGGTGGCTGGGAGCGGTGAGAACCGCCCGGGAACGCGATACGCCCGAAGGTACATCACCTTGTGTACGCGTTGTGTTGGTCTCGCCTTGCTCGGAGGCGATGAATATTGGATAAACGTTTGAAATCACATCCACGAATAACATGGACATTTTTTATCATGTTTAAAATATATATGTACCCACATGTTAATATTAACAATCATGATTAATTTTATTTCAATAGGCAACTGTACCTGCATTGAAATTTGAGAGCTATCTTCTTAAAAAAAATGGTAAAACAATTACTTGTGTTCTTAGGTGGCTTGGAAAAAGTCTTAATTGAAGCTTGAAGCAAGATACAGCCATTCTTGTCTGCGACACTTCTATATTGAAATACAGCTGAAACTCACTCAACTGTAGTTTCACTCGGTTACCGTGGTGCGGGTGCAGGATTTAGAACTTCAGAAAGTTGAATGTTTTAATATGATTTAGCTTCAGGGTTAATATTAATACGTACGCAGTGATTACAATCAGAGTCAGTCCGACTGCATGAGATGTGTTACTGATTGGATAATATAAAAAGTGCTGCGCTTACGTCGGGGGTGTATAGAAATAGTTATTTAGCCACGTTGCACTCATCGATCAACGTCTTAAATACCGTCTATGTATTGTTAACTCTTAATTTCACCCTCAATGTGATAAGAAGAGTACTAACACACTACCTCTGTACCTACTCATATTGTAACCGCTACACGGCATCTAAATTTCCAGATACTCCTTATATTGGACGTCCAGTTAACATTCGAACATTTTAATATTGAGGACATACATTTAAATAAGCTACACGCGCTACGGCTATATTAAAAAAATATTTCTGCATGAACAGATCATGTTCGTATACATAGTTGAACTTGTATGTAGTGGTAGGAAAGGCGGAGTGTGCTTATGGACGCAACAAGCTGAGAGGGCTTCCGCCGGACGTAATTAACGACTGTGTTTAATTTGAATGAGTAACGTGGAGGAATTTGTATTAGTTAGAAGAGACTTGAACGATCGGTACGAACGATAGGTACTACCTTTCGTAAATAGTTCTAGAAAACTTGTTTTTATTTTTTGGAAAAATGGGGCAAACGGGCCGGAGGCTCCCCTTATAGGAAGTGATCAGCGCCGCCCATGAACATCTGCATCCATCCGAACAGATCACTGACCACTAACACTATCCATCCGAACATCCGGAACTGACCACTTACACGAACAATATTTAAAATGTAATTACACATTTGAAAATGCAACTTTTTGGCTGTAGAAAGCAGTTTGATCCATCTGACTGTTAATTTTTTTTATATTGTGGCGGTATTTTAAAAATTGAGTGTCTACATTTACCAGGATTGGACTCGGGAAAATGTTCTCATGCGTGCGTTAGCTAAGGATGCTACCTACGGGGTATCGAGGTTCGGTGCGGACCGTGACCCCGATAGCCGTTGACTGTGCTTGGTTAGTCGGTGGCTGGGGGCGGTGAGAACCGCCCTGGAACACGGGTGTACCTAGTGTACGCGTTTACAGTAAATTTAAATAAACACACACATTTCTTTGCACTGCGAAACTTTATTTGGCTTTACGTCTTAAATAAACAGCGTTCATTGTTAAGGTTTGTCTGTTTGTGTTGTACCACTGTTCGGTTAAGAGGATAAGCTGACGGCCGTGAATTGTTAAACCACGATATCAGATAGTCTGTTAGTTAACCATTTCAGTGTAACTTACGAGCAAAGTTATATGTAGATTATTTAATTAAGACAAGCTAGTTGTAATACTAGTGAAGCCAAAGTTTGTATATAACATTTAAATAATTATATTGTTCATATAAGCCAAGATAGGTTAGTTTCCAGAAAGTCATTTCTTGATAGATGTATTACCTTATATAACAAAGTAAGTGACATACACAAACAATTAAGTGTTATTACAGAAACAAAAAATAAAATTAGGTAAAACATTAATTGTTTTCGTAAGTATGAAATACTGACTGAATGAGTATTTGCAAATAATAATGGTCGAATTTCGACCAGAAGGACGGACGAACGTTGAAGAAAACAGAAAACTTTGTCGAATAGCAAACAAACAGCCATCATTGCATCGTCAATAATGCTACTGGAATACTTTCGGAATTTATATGGCCTTTTATCGATTCTTTCATCAAGATACTCCGATTCTGCAAATTGCGTATTCTAAATTGCGAAATGTCTTAGCAATTGAATTAACACCAGCGTAAGCTATTCCTTATTAGCCGAGTGGAGACGCTCGTAACTCTTCACGAGCCTCGGACGTAAATTAAAAGCAATAAGGACGAAATGGTTTTCTTACATTTCACTTTAATTAATACGTTTGGACTTTCAGCGGACCGAAGCAAATTGCTCCAACTTCCATCCTCAAATCTTTAAAAAAACAGTCTCCTTTACTGTAGGATAAACATTAGTTTACAACGGGTAGGATAATTCCTGTTTTGTAAGGACAGAACATACGGACCAGAAGGATCCGAAACAGTTATCTGTGGGTCACACAAATAGTTGTCCCGTGTGGCAATCGACCCACGACCGCTGGGGCCGAAACCAATACCGTGGCAACTGCGCCACGGAGAAAATATCTTCTTACTTCTTCCCCATCAAGAAAGAGGAGAGTTTTGATAGATTCCAATTTGTGTACACTAACGAAGGCCACTTTCGAAAAAACTAAAGTTAAAAATTGGCTCTAAAGGAGATTTCTTAACCTTACTTTTTTAGTTTCCGGAATAAAAACAATTCACGGCTTACCGCTTTCCTTCATATGTAAATTATGACCCGGCAGGGTAGACATCACGAGTAGACTCACGTAATTTAGCCGTTTTCCAACTTCTTAGACGTGCGTTGGCGTACGTGATTTTCGCTGCGGTCTACGAATCGAATACAATAAAGTAATGTATGAATTTTAGGCCTACCTTCATACTTAATGAATACTAATCGAAAGTACTCGAAAACGCTTAGTTCAAGTTTAATGTTACGTTTCAGTATTTGCATAGGGTCATGCCTTTCACAACAGTCATCACAAATACTAAGATCAATTAATATGATAAAATCAAAACAAAAACCTCATATTGAAACTATGGATTTACAATCAAACTGTTAGAAATTTGGAGACATGTACTTGTATATCAAAATCAAAATCAAAAATATACTTATTCAAATAGACGCTTGCGCGCTCTTATGAATCGTCAAATTTTACATCAAGCATTATGTGTATAAGGTACCACTAGTTCGGAAAGCAGTATATATAATAATAGTTTTACTTCAGTTTTTACTAATAGTTTACTATTGATTGTTAATTTTGCATTAGGTTTCTAAGTATTTCCTATGCAATACATACTATCCATAGCTCCGTTGCTAGTTAAAGAGATTTGCCCTGAACAAAGTGGTTGATATGTAAAATACTCGTCAGTAGATAAGATGTTATAATTTAGTGTATATAACAGGCATATTTCTCTGGCTACTACTAATATAGATAATCTCCAATAAACATTCGTTTACATTACCATCTACCGGGCGGTAACGTAAAAAAATTGGCAACTTTCCTTAACTTCCCTTAAATTACTCGTCAAAAATATGCTCACTTATTAGTTTCGAATTTTATGACAGAGGAATCCTATAATTGTATCCTTTTTAGAAAAGAAATTTTTGTATCGAACTAAAGGGTAATCATTCATTTTCTCAATTCAAACTTAATTTTATAAAATCAAGCTATCTTTTTTTTTTTATGACAAGCATGCATAGACTCGTAGTTCATTTAATGTTAAATAATTACCACTACTTATTGAAAGTAATTTTACACTACACATTGAAAGTAAATTTATAGTCGGTGTTTAAATACGAGTATACTATCACAGGCGATTACCTGACGTGTCTACGTCTACTACGTCTACTACGACTAGTTTGCGTTCTGTCATCAAGCAATTCACGTGTTCTCAAACTATCATACCATAGACTATCATTTTATATCATCGGATTGTAGATGCGTTACACAAACTTTTAAAAAGTATACCTTCAGCTACTTCATTCGCCAAACAAAAGGGTCAAGTATAATAAGTAATACTTCGACTATTAAATCAGATATGGACGTAAGCAGATAAAAAAATTGCATTGGATAAAATATTAGCGTAAAATAAATAAATTAATCTCTCAAGAAATCTTAATATACTTAAATTATCTACGGAATTGTTTTATAGTCCTCTAATCCGAGCTTGATTTTTGGAGGTTTTTTTATTTGGAAAGCATAAAGAATCAAAATAAAAAGATAATTATGTCACATTACCCACAATAGAAAATCAAATCGTAGAGCCTAATGGTATGTATAATCCCTTTCAGACATGGCGCGTGTGCTAACCGTGAGCCGCTAGCGTGATTTATGACATTTATGACGTTGAGTAATGGCGGGAAAAGCGGCAAAATAATGATAGCACCGTAACACGGCACTCTTTTAATTGCAATAATTGTGGTTACCGATTATTCATCCATAGTCGACCAAAAAATCTAGAATCTAACTTACTTTTTAGGGTTCCGTACTCAAAGAGCGACATGGTTTTATTAACACGGAACCCTCGTGCGCGAGTCCGACTCGCACTTAGCCAGTTTAATTATTGGAATAACGCTGTCCAAGAATGTGCTAAGTACTCGTTTGGATACGGCTCAATACGACTCAAACCAACAAATTTCAAAAATGGTAACAGAAACGTAAGTTTAGTATTAAAAAGTGAACATGTGAAAAAAAAAATTATCATATTTTTCTGGCTACTAGATCTATATGTACTTATTACGTGCTGTGATGGAAATCATCGTGAGGAAACCTGCATATTTTTCGAAAACAATAACAAAAAAAAATATTTTTCGAAGATATGTAAAGTCCACCAATCCGCAGCGAGGCCGCGTGGTGGACTATGCCCTGATACCCTCTGTATGTAGGAGGCCTTTGCCCAGCCGTGGGACATGTATAGGCTGTTACTTTAATTTACTTTAGACCTATGTACATAAAATCAACTTGAAACGAACAGACAGTATGATAATGAACAGACACATTGAAAAACTATTAAGCCCAAGTGAAGTGTAAATGATGTAAAAGATGTGCATCAGATATTTTGCAAGTGACATCCTCTAAGTCATCGTAATGATGATAACAATTAGTAAAAAGCATTTTGAAGGCATAAAAGAAAGAATAGAACGGATACGAACAGCTGCCGAGGAGCGTAGTGATGTGATTAAGAGACTTGAGTGTGCGACTCCGTCCAGCATCACCGGACCAATTAAGGGCGCCTCACGCCAAGCTCTCGTTTGCTTAATTGTGGTTTGTCTCCTACAAACCACGGTGGAAATAAAACTTAATGAAACGGCGCACCGCCATGACAAAATTAAGAGACGAACTGGGACTGACGTAATTAAAGGCAACTTGAGCCCAAAATACTTATTTGTAAAAGTAAATATTTGGCCAGAAAACTTCGCCATTCTCAATTACGAGTGTTTTTACACGTAAGAGGTTTTTGTTTGAGTTTATATAATGATTTTTGTTTTAATTATAATGTTTTGTTACAAAATGTTTCGCACTTTCGCTCCGATAGCTTTGTGTAAATGTGATTGAATTTAAATATTTTCTTATTGTAATTATTTCTATAAAATTCTCTTTTTATTTCCTCTTTTTTTTCTTTTTTCTCGGTTTTTTCCTCTTTTTACTTGTCTATTGACTGGCAGAGAACACCTACAGGGTTAAGTTCGCATTATACGCTATTGTACCAAAAGTTTTCAAATAAATAAACAAACGAGTTATCCAAAAAAAGTTAATTAAAATATATAAGTATGCAACCAAAGATTGAGGTGTAGATGAAATTTTCGACTATAATCCTTTACGTATGACAACTTTTTCGTCTCGGGAAAGCATAATATATTAAGCAATTTCTGTCTGTCCATCCGAACGTGATAAACCCAGAAAATACTATTCTATTATATTCCAAAGTTTTGTGTGAAATCGCCGAAATATGTTGAAGGTGCCTGAAATAATCATGCTGCGCGGATAAATCTTTGCTACCCGCGCGAAGTCAGAGCATGTCAGTCAGCATCATCAATAAAGTAAAACAGGGAATTTTTTAACAAATAGATACTTTTTGAACGTTCATAGTTTTTTAATTATGTAAAAGAAAACAAAACCACTAAATAAAATTGACAGCAATATACGTCTAGAAAATAAATTCACTGAATGGTTAAATTTTTCCAGATTTACCGTACAACTAATTTTCAATAAAATATTTACTACTAGCGGCCCGCCCCGGCTTTGCACGGGTAACAATAAGTTTAACAAAAATTTTTAAAAATTAAAAATTATCATACACACACATAAAACCTTCCGAATGTTTCGTCTGTGGTGAATAATTTTATGAATTTCTTAATCTTTTAATGAAATATCCTTGAAATTACGTCATGAAGATCGAAAGATCGCTGACCAGATAATGGTTCCGCTTTAATTACGGGACATTCGGGGTTACACGTAAAAGTGACAAATCAGTCTGGTCTCCCATAGCTTCAGACATATATCTGAATCGCATCTTTGTTTTATTAATGCAGATAATTCGGAGAACCTGTAAATGAATATGACGTTGTAGATTACGCGTTGACCGATATTTGATAGGCCAATGTCTTGATTTAAAGCGTCTCTAAGATGAATGTTTCACCAGCCCTCAGTCTCTGGTGCGACATAATATGTAATTCAATCTTTCTGATATCTTTTTGCCATCGTATCGACAACGTATTGAATAAAAACCGGCCAAGTGCGAGTCGGACTCGCACACGAAGGGTTCCGTACCGACCTCACAGAAGACCGGGCTAAAATAGAAGTGTTATACTTCTACTTTTCGTCTGGTGAGAGAGGTAGCCGGGGCCCACTTTATTTAAAGATGGCAACTCATTTGCAACCCTACAGGTGTTGCAAATGTCCATGGGCGGCGGTTATTACTTAACATCGGGTGAATCGTTTGCCATTCTATCACATAAAAAAACATGTTTTAATATCTTTATTCAATATAGAAGTATTACACTTACATATTGCCAAAATACTACTATTGTCAAAATTATCTATAAAACCGGCAAAAAAATCATGTCTGTTTTATGGGAGCCCCTCTTATTTATAACTTTTTTGTTTTTTAGTATTTGTTGTTATAGCGGCAACAAATGACAACGAAATACATTGTTTGTGAAAATTTCAACTCTAACTATCACGGTTCATGAGATACGCCTGTTGACATATGGACAGACATACGGACATACAGATGGACAGCGGAGTCGTAGTAATAGGGTGCCATTTTACCCTTTGGGTACGGAACCCTAATAAGTCCCAGTAATAATGTAATGGTTTAAAACAGGTAGCTCTAACCATCAACCTAAATGCATAAAATTGCATGCGTGTCACAGCTTTGTTACACACAGTACCTTGCTGAGGAATAGTCAAATATTAACCGTCTTCTCCTATTACGACTATTAAGAGATATTTTAGTGGATCATACAATCGGTGTAACTCAGAGACTCTTTTAAGTTGGCCGTGTCTACCATGCAACAGTATATCTCTAGGGCCTTTTTAGGGTTCCGTACCCAAAGGGTAAAACGGGACCCTATTACTAAGACTCCGCTGTCTGTTTGTCCCTCTGTCAACAGGCTATATCTCATGAACCGTGATAGTTACAGAGTTGAAATTTGATCTGGGTATTTGTTTCCCAAGGAGGGTTGACGTCAGGTAGGCGACTGGTTGTAAAAATACAGCCAAAACCGCTTACAACATGATTCATGTTGTGTCGATCCCACCTAGGTGGGATAGGGGCAGGAGGATGATGATAACTTGTATACTTGGCCCTCTATTTTTAAAGTTCACGCTAAACGAAATCATTTGAAAGAGGCTAATTGCACTTTCGAATGTTGGTTAAAAATGTCCAGATGGTGAATGATTATTTGTCAAAAGATTTTTTATTGGCTGTGGCGGCTCCTCAATATTGGAGAGACTAACTTTTCCAGAAGCACAGCACATACCATTTGGTTCATAGACCCATTTTTTGGCAGAGCACTTAGAGCAGATCTTATTCATGGCTCCGCTTTGGACAAAAGACTGTTGAACTTAATGCATTAAAGCTGATCTGTTACTGTGAGCTAAAACTCTATTACGAACTCTCATCGTCGGCGTTTGTTGTCTTTCCCTCTAATCTCGTAGGCGTTGGGAACGCTCAGAACTCGACTCCCTAGTGTGAATTTGTATATTTATATGATTATGCTCTTCAAGCCGCTGCAAACACTACTTGACTCTCTCCGACTTGTAAGACTATTTTCAATTTCCGGTAAAGATTCCTCATTACGACGTATTTTTGATGCCCTCGCCTGGGAACTATTTCTAGAAAGATGAGATCTTGACCTTTTGGGCAATTTAAAATGATAAAATAAATTAAACTGTTGAACAGGAATAACCACTATAAATGTAATTGAAAAATTATAAGAACTACTAAGTCAGTCACTAAGCTGTTTGGATAGTTAAATTCCAATATACATTTTTAAACTTGTGATATCTCTTGAATGGAATGTCCGAATTGAATAATTCAAAAAGTTATATAAAGATATTGAAACCGTGTTAAATATGAAGTAATTTATTTTTATAAGGATTAATACCAATATACAAAGAAAGAGCCTTTTCTAGCAGCGGCATTTCAATCAAAATTTTTAAATAAAAGAACACTTATTGTGGCATAACTATGATAGTTAGAAATATGCTCTCGCGACATTTTTTGGAAATAATGATGTGTTCTGCAAATTCGTAGTACATTATTTTATTGTATCATCAATAGTTTTCGCAGCGCACGCGATGTAAAGAATATTTTAGGTAATTTTTGTACACTTTGGGTTACATTATTGTAGTTTTAGTAAGGATCCCTATTTTTTTGAAAATATAATATAGCCTATATCAAGTGGGGATAATGTAGCTTCCCAACAGTCAAAGAATTTTTCAAATCGGTTCAGTAGTTTCGGAGCCTATTCAATACATACAAACAATCAAATCTTTCCACTTTATAATATAGAAGATTAAAACGGATATTTTCTTAAAGGTTTTCATGTTACTTTCAAGCTGCCGCTATATATTTGTAATTTTTTGTCTCCATGTATGTTCCGCTGCTGGGCAATATATGCTGGGCTACTTAGGGTATAGTCACACCTGACGACCCCTCTGCGGAACGGAAGGCTTCACATATTATCTTCAATATAGGTATATTTTTGCTTCTTTATTCGAAAATAGGCAGGTATTAATAAATTAATATCCATTCCAATGAATCGAAAAGCTGATATTGAAAATTATTTTGGGTACAAATTATGCAATGCAAGAGAAAATGTTTTTTTTTTCACATTCTTATATAGGACCGAACAAGAAGTATAAATAAGTTCGCTATTTAGCAATCAGCGTGTATTGAAAGCGAGTACAATATGTAAGTGAAGTGTGAAGTGCTCGCTGTCATAACAAGCTGAGAGAGCGGTTGCTCCTGACGGAACTCTTCATTACCGGACGTAATATAAGGCTGTCTTTGATTTATACCCGCGGCCTGGATACGAAGCGGAGACATGTGCGATAATTGAATGTTTTAAAAACTTCTAGAAATTTCTATTCACTAAATCCTTTAAAAATCTGAAGGCAGAACGGTAAAATTATAAAGCATTTTTGTACTCTTCCATTGCGTTCAAAAATTCTATTGTCACACACACGCGTAGAGAGTACAAATATTTAATTCTGATTTGCTCATATTAAAAAACTAAATTTTTAGTAATAAATGCTGGCCCTGGTAACGCTGTATACCGGATATGACGTTATCTACTCGAGCCAAGGGACACATGGTCGCATGGAGCAGCGGTCACTTGGATTTCGGCTGCGTTCCCGGACAGTGATACAACCACTAGTGCTACTTGTCGTTATAATAGTTGTTAATATTCAAGTTCAGTAATAGTTAAAATATTAGAATCAAGGTAAAAACGTTAGAACTCTTATATAAGTGCCTTAAGTTAGCATAAGAATCTATGTTTTAGTATCTTTCGGTATATTTTTTACAATAAACAAGTGATAGCCCAATTATGACCGGACTAGTTATATTAAAATTTGTCGAACAAATGTATGAAATGAAGATGATAAGGCCACGCAACAGCTTTGGCCGTTGCTCGAATGTGCTGATCCGTCCAGGACCACGACTTCACATGAGGCTGGCGTGAAGTGGAAGTATTATACTTCAACGTTTCATCTGGTGAGTGGGGTAGCCGAGGCGCGCTTTGTTAAAAGGTGACAACGCATCTGCAACCCTACAGATGTTGTACATGATCATGGGCGGCGGTTATTACTTGACATCAAGTAAACCGCAAACACGCTTGCCAACTACACACATAAAACAAATACGTACATTTTGAAAACGACGTTATTCTGCGTAATATTTTGAACCGACTTCTAAAAACGAGGAGGTAATCAATGCGACTGTATTCCTTTTTTTTATGTTTGTTAACTCAGAAATTTCGACTGAGTGAACCGATTTTTTTTATTTGAAAGCTGGTCCCATATATATATATATATATATATATATATATATATATATATATATATATATATATGGGATCACATGAGATGCATTTTATAATTTCATTGGTATTGGATCTTCATTCAATCAATAATAAAATGAATACAGAGCGAGATATTTGAAATCGGTTTTTTTTCGTTAATGATGTTTTAATTAAACATATTATTGCAATTAGTTTCTGCTGAATTCATTTTTAACGTTTATCTTTTATTCGTAAGCAAATAATAATTAAAAAAAAAAACATAACAACATACAAATTAAAGCGGGGAAGCGAAACTCTCAGCGAATACGTCGTTTAAATCCACGAATATCTTTAAACAACTTTAAAGCTGCAAACATTTTTGCGCTCTCCCGGCGTGGGGAGTGCCTTCTGCTAACTGACATGTGAGCGGTCACGCCGTTCTTAGCAATAAAGGTCTTAGTCTTTAAAATCTTAAGAAGTGAATTACATACTTATTGACAATGTCTATCCCAATATTATAACTAGTATAATAATCCTCTCATGTCCCTGTCTCTATATTTATTGTATGCAACAAAAAAGCAAGGACATGTATGTCCGTGGCGCAGTTGCCAAGATATTAGCGTTGGGGGTCCTGTATTCGATCCCCACACGGGACAGCTATTTGTGTGACCCACAGTTATTTTTTTCGCATCTGGGTGTTTGTCCGCGTGAAATTTATGTTTGTAAAACGTCCTTACAGCACAGGATAATGTTATCCTAAAGTAAACGCAATGTTTTGAAAAAAAAAAAATGCATACCCATTGTTTACTAAATGGTCTTGTCACAAAACGTTGAACTTTCTTTCCCTGACTATATTTGCAGTGGTCTGTAACTGAATCGTTGCTATGGCAAATTTGTATTATTGATACAAAATGCATCAAATGTTATTATACTCTTGTATCGATGAGCGACCAAGCGGCAAATAACGTGCACTTCACGGAATGAATAATGCACACTAAAAGATAAACGGGTACCATGAGATTTCTAGTGAGGCATTTTGTCTAGCCCTTATCGAAGTAAATTTCATTTATTTAATAATTTCATAAAACAATTGTTCATACTGAAACAAACTAATGCAGCGAGAGAAGAAAAGAAAGGACACATAAATAGTTCTTAATTTTGTTTATGGGAAAAGTGGCAAACGGCTGGTGGGTTTGATGTTAAATGATGTAACTGATAGCCGTCGGCCATGGACATTAGCAACACCCGTAGGGTTGCAAATGCGTTGCCATTTTTAAATAAAGTTGGCCCCGGCTATCTTACTCTTTGAGCCGGTCTTCTGTGAGATCGTGGTACTTACCCGGACGGACCTGCCCATTCGGGCAACACTATTGCGTGGCCCTACCACGGTTAAAATCGGTTTGTACATTATTAGTAAAATTTACTCACACCCCTGAAGTAATGGTCTTTATATATTATGTCCATCCAAAGGTTGTCTGGAAGAAATTATTTTAAGTAATAAGGTCGCCCCTTGTACAACCAATATCTAATTGTTATTTTTAATGTAATTTTTTTATAAGGACCATTATCGTCAATATGCTATCTAAGAATCTTTTGAAAGAAGGACATTAATACACAAATAAGATGATAAGTTGTTGTTTAAATAATGTTATGCCACAAATATGCTATAATGTGACTACTAATTTCGATCTCCCGTTTAAAGATAATTATTAATTACATTAATTTAATTAATAATTATTAATTAAATATTGCAATGCAGAACACTCAGTGTAAGGGGAGTGTAAGGGGTCCCAACCAACATCTCTCGGGACCCAAGCCAACCTCGCCTGCCCGCGGTGCACTCTGCTGATCAACGAAAGAGGCTCTGGCAACCCGCCAACACGCACTGGACCAGCGCGGCGGGTTATGGTCCGTACCCCCCATATGATGGTGGACAAAGTAGCACGGCCCCTAGTGCCCGGGGGCTCCGGCTGCAAGGCCGGTGTTGACGGGCGTCGGTCGAGCGTCGGAGCCAGGGGTGCTAATAATCTCCGGGCGGGATATTACCGTCAAACGACCTCTGGCTATTGCACAACTGACAACCGACGTAGGTTGTCGCTGGTGACATACAATACGCGCACGCTAAGGACAGACGAAAAGATAGCTGAGCTGGAAGAGGAAATGAGTAAGCTGCATTGGGACATAGTGGGTTTATCTGAGGTCCGAAGAGAGGGTGAGGACACGATGACCTTAAAGTCTGGCAGCTTATTCTACCACCGGGAGGGCGACCAGCAGTCCCAGGGTGGTGTCGGGTTCCTCGTTCACAGGTCCCTCGTAAACAACGTGGTATGTATCACGAGTGTGTCGAGCAGGGTGGCGTTCCTTATACTCAGAGTATCAAAGAGGTACTCGTTGAAGGTCATACAGGTCTACGCACCGACCTCGGCGCACCCGGACGATGAAGTGGAAGCTATGTATGAGGACATCAGTAGGGCCATACATACTTCCAAAACATACTTTACTGTTGTCATGGGGGATTTTAACGCGAAACTAGGCAGGAGAGGCGATGATGAGTTGAGAGTGGGGAAATTTGGATATGGGAGCAGAAAGCCAAGGGGCCAGAAGTTGGCTGACTTTCTGGAGAAGGAGGAACTCTTCATGATGAACTCCTTCTTCAAGAAGCAGCCTCATAGGAAATGGACTTGGATGAGTCCCGACGGCTGCACAAAAATGAGATTGACTTAATTTTGTCGACAAAGAGACGGATATTTAATGATGTCTCCGTGATACACAGGGTGAAAACCGGGAGTGATTACAGAATGGTTAGAGGCACATTGAGTATTAATGTCCACCTAGAAAGGTCTCGCTTAATGAAGTCCACGCTCCGACCCACTGCAGCCCACATACAAAACCCCGAGAGCTTTCAATTCGAGCTCACAAATCGCTTCTCCATCCTGGAGGATTGCGTTTCTGTGGACGAGGTCAACAACAGGCTGGTAGAAACTGTCCACGAGGTAGGGAAAGCTTTCTTTAGACCCCGCCGGAAAGATAGACCTCAAAAATTATCAGATCATACCCTCGACCTTATGGCGGAGAGACGCTCAATGACGCTGCAGACTTCCGAGGACGCTGAAGCATATCGGCAGCTCAATAGACGGATTTATCAGTCCTTGCGACACGATATCCGTAAATTTAATACTAATCGTATTAAAGATACGATAGAGCAGAATAAGGGCTCCAAAGTGTTCGAAAGAGACTTTTCTATTGGGCAGAGCCAGTTGACGAAGCTGAAGACGGAAGACGGCAGTGTAGCATCTACTAAGTCAGAGGTACTGAGAGAGATCGAAAGGTTCTACGGACAGTTATATACCTCGAGAGCCAAGCCTGTTGACGATTTGGTTAAAGATCCAAGAGCCAAACTAACTCGACACTATACAGAAGATATCCCGGACATCAGCCTGTTCGAGATCAGGATGGCCCTCAAGTAGCTTAAGAACAACAAGGCGGCGGGTGAGGACGGAATTACATCAGAGCTTCTGAAAGCGGGTGGAACACCGGTACTGAAAGTCCTTCAGAAGCTCTTCAATTCCGTCCTGTCCGAGGGTACTACGCCCAGAACATGGAACGGAAGCATGGTGGTCCTCTTCTTCAAGAAAGGTGACAAAACCTTGCTAAAGAACTACAGGCCCATCTCGCTTCTGAGCCATGTTTATAAGCTGTTTTCGAGGGTGATCACGAATCGTCTCGCACGCAGGTTTGATGACTTCCAGCCTCCCGAACAAGCCGGTTTCCGTAAAGGCTATAGTACCATAGACCACATTCATACGCTGCGGCAAATTATACAGAAGACTGAGGAGTATAATTTGCCACTATGCTTAGCGTTTGTGGACTATGTGAAAGCCTTCGATTCGATCGAGACTTGGGCAGTGCTGCAGTCTCTTCAAAGGTGCCAAATTGATTATCGATACATCGAAGTGTTGAAGTGCTTGTATAAAAACGCCACCATGTCGGTCCGAGTACAGGATCAGAGCACAAAGGCTATTCCGTTGCAGAGGGGAGTGAGGCAAGGAGATGTTATCTCTCCGAAACTCTTTACCAATGCAATGGAAGACGCCTTCAAGCTCCTGGATTGGAAAGGATGTGGCATCAATATCAACGGCGAATACATCACTCCTTCCCACGATGTCATCGGTTTGCCGATGACATCGTGGTCATGGCAAAGTCTTTGGAGGAGCTCAGCACAATGCTCGAAGACCTCAATAGAGTCTCCCAGCGGGTGGGCCTGAAAATGAACATGGAAAAGACCAAATTCATGTCAAATGTCCATGTGACGCCCACCCCCGTATTGTTGGGAGGCTCGCCACTCGAAGTTGTTGATAGCTATGTCTATCTGGGACAAATGGTCCAACAAGGCAAATCCAACTTCGAGAAGGAGGTCAATCGACGAATCCAGCTCGGCTGGGCTGCGTTCGGGAAATTGCGCAGCGTCTTTACGTCCAAAATACCACAGTCCTTAAAGACGAAAGTCTTTAACCAGTGCGTGCTACCAGCGATGACCTACGGTGCCGAGACGTGGTCTCTCACTATGGGCCTCATAAGGAAGCTCGCGGTCGCACAGCGCGCTATGGAAAGGGTAATGCTTGGGGTTTCTCTACGTGATCGAATCAGAAATGAGGAGATCCGTAGAAGAACTAGAGTTACCGACATAGCAGAGCGAGTCAGCAGGCTGAAGTGTCAGTGGGCAGGGCACATAGCTCGAAGAACCGATGGCCATTGGGGCAAAAAGGTTCTGGAGTGGCGACCACGTGATGACAAACGCAGCGTAGGAAGGCCTCCCACAAGGTGGACCGACGACCTAGCCAAGATCGCAGGGACGCGTTGGATGCAGGCCGCTAACGACCGGTCGAAGTGGAAGTCAATGGGGGAGGCCTATGTTCAGCAGTGGACGTCCTACGGCTGATATGATGATGATGATGATGAACACTCACTGTTTGTGCACTCTACTGTTTGTGCCCAGAAGTCGTCTCAACCTGTACCAAAAGTTACTTCTCGTTAAACTTAACCAACTCAATCACTTAAATACACCGTCCGCTATGTTTCAGTACCGAACGCGTACAAGCAAGAAGTTCTGTGGCTTTGTTTAGAGAACCGGAATAGTGTCGCGTATTTAGCTACGCTGTTGAATATTGCTGTTGGCCTGTGTATTTCACTGTGCAAACATTTGGTGTCTAAGTTACCGATGACGTTGCGGCATGCAATCAAGCCCCAGTGTCTGTTGACTGACAACATCCTCTAGTTTGTATTACAAATATTACGGTGTACTAATTTTGCGTCGACATTCGCATGGCAACATTGAAACTGATCACATGTAAGTGAATATAATAAATAAGAATCATTATTGTCTACGCGATTATACATTATAAATTAAAATATTTTTACGGATTTATCGCGTTTATTGCCCGGGCGCTCGCCTTTAATTCAATAATTAAAATAACCTGTGTTCGATCCCCGGTTCCGGCACCAATGAAATTGTTTGAAGGAATGATTCAGATAGCGGAGTCTTAGTCTTCCAACAACTAGGTCGTGTCCGATTAGCCGGTACTGGAAAATCATCTGTGTAAAACATAGTGTTTTCCAGTATCTATGGTTCTATATAGATAGTGATATATACACGGATATACAGACAGATATAGTCTTATAATAGGGTATATCGATTCCCGCTACTATAAATATATTGTATATATATCTATATTTATATATGTATGTATGTATAATATGTATAATATTTATTTATTTACAAAAGTAAGTTTAAGCATGTTTATCAGTTTTCTAGTACCCATAGTACAAGCGGTACTTAGTTTGGGACTGGTGAACGTTGTGTAAAAATGTGTTTATTTATTTATTATTATTTCTTGAAAGAGCCTGGAGCGATCAGTAAATTTCCATCATCTAATATGAATTAATGTCATTTAAATAATTACTGATGTTATCCTAGCCTTTAACATACAAACGTTCCTTGACAATTTTTTTTAAATTTATTTTGATTTGTATTTGGATTTTAAATAATTTACACTTTACATAATTTCTGTCGAAGGTTAAGGTAAATCTTAAGCTTCACTTATTGCAAAAGAAAAGTACGACCTCATTAGCTCAAGTTAATTGCAATCCATTACTCGTGTTCATAAAAGCGAGGTGGGGAGGGGAGCAGGGGGGGGGGGGGGGGGGGGGGGGAAAGAGAGGGGGGGGGGGGTAGGGTTCAAGCCACGAGCGCCGGTTCGCTAAAGCTCGTAGCGTACGCATCGTAGCTCGTAGCGATTTAACAATCTTAAAATTGTAATTAACGCTCACGTGCAAGGGTGGAATACAAACATACCTTACTTAATTCGATTGAATTTTGCGCAGTCTGCTAGCACGTCTTCTGAAATAACTTACAGTTACACACGTACTTCTTCTACTTGGTAGATAATAATAATTCTTTATTTCTCACCACAGTATATAGTATTCCAAAAGATGGATGTACAAGTTGACTTTTCATATTTTGGGAGAGCGATGGACCAAACTAAGCTCAAGACTTCTGTTTCTGAGTCATCAAGTCCCCTCTCCTTATTAATTTATATTTGTATAGTTTCAAACGTATCTTTCAAAGATCTCTGTATTTTAGAATGAGAGTTAATGGGAATATAAAGATTAGATGTATTAACTTATATAATAAAATAGGTGACATCTACAAACAATTAAATGTAAATAATTTCAAACATCTTGAAAACCTACCTTAATGGGAAAGGGCTATAATAGTGTCGAGGAATACATTGAGGACAAGAATGTGGACAACAAAACGACTCTTCCTCTGCACTTGCGAGTCCCCTGGCTTCTGCTGATTTTATACTTAAATACTTTTGTGTATATACTTACGTAAAAGAAAGAATAAATAAAACAGCAGAGCTTTTTTCCGGTTTTTTTCTGGTAGGTCTATTTTAGTGAACCGGTGGCGGTGGTAGTATTTGATGTTCAACAAGAGATTAAAAAAACTTTTCTTGAATAAAGAAATGTTGACTTTGACTTTGACTTCTACACTCGTCTCTCGAGCATCCATAAGAACTCTTTTCCTATTATGGAAAAAGGAGGCAAACGAGCAAGCTTGTCATCAGACGATAAGCGATGGACATTCGTAACATAAGTTGAGTTGTAATTGCGTTGCCGGCCTTTGAATTAACTCGAAGAATTAACTTAAGAACTCGTTATATTGGTGTTATTACAGACTGCAGGTTTAAATTCAAGTAATATTCCATCCCAAAATGTGCAATTACGACCCTGATAAAATATTATTAAACAATAGCAAAGCGGATAGTGCAATATTTGTAACGTAATGAACTTCCTTATTACGCAGAATACAAAGGCGGAAGTATCCTACCTTTGTTTGGCGCTGTAATTAGTGCCGGTTGATCGTTATTGGACACAGCTTTATATTTTGTTGTTCGTATCCAAGTTTGGTTAACAACTCCCGCGTGTACGAAGTGTGTGGGAACGGTGCTCAATTTTTATAGTGTTTTTACATCTCCCGTATGTGAAAGTTGACATCATTCGGGACGGTGAAAAGTTTAAAAAGTAATATAGGATGGAACGCATTATTTTAAATTTGCTTTGCGATGTAAAATATCGAACAAGAAGTGTTCTTGGGCTTAAGTTGTTAGATACCAAGCAATTAGGAAAAAGATAATTTTCTCAATAATAAATACTTCGTTATTAAGTAACGCAGAGAACGCAGTTCTTAATTATTTCTACTGAAAAGGTGGTTTTAGTAATTAATTAATTAAATGATAATTTATTTAGTTCGAATCGGAATACTCCAATTATAGTGGTTGGACGTTTAATCATAAGGTCACGGTTTCGAATTTCGGCGGTTGCATTCTATGACCGGATCTTTTTAGGTATCCGTACCCAAAGGGTAAAAACGACCCCATTACTAAGATTCCGCTGTCTGTCTGTCAGGCAGTCACCAAGCTGTATCTGATGAAACGTGATAGTTAGGCAGTTGGAATTTTCACAGAAGATGTATTTCTTTAGCCGCTATAACAACAAATACCAATAACACTAAAAAACAGAAAACAAAATATTTAAGTGGGGATCCCATACAACAGATGTGATTTTTTTGCCGTTTTTATAGATAATAGTACAGAACCCTACGTGTGGTGGTCCGATTCGCAGTTGGTCGGTTTTTGGATTTCTTGCGCACCAACTGCTACTTGATGTTAAGTAGGCAAGTAGCGTACTTAACATCTAAGTAGACGAATTTGACCTTTTGCCGTCTTGTTCATCAACTTAAAAGAGAAAGAATATTAAAAAAAAACATATTTTTCATGACCAACAACTAAAGCGATTAGTGATAGCTACGATTTTTGAAAGCTCTACGTGTTCAGTGACTGCAAAGCGCTACGCTTACGCGCTACGCGTTGCATGCTACGCGCGTATACGCCACTTCTCACCACCGGGCGTTCCTCAAGCCACTTGCCACCAGCCGTTTATATTTCAATATCAAAGTGGATTAAGAGATACGGAACAGCATTCATTTGTAATTGAAGGTATTAAAAAAAAGAAAATGAACAAAAAAGTATTAACAAAACAAAAATAAATAAATAAAAGAAAAGTCCCCTGCGCCAAATGTATTTATACTGTAATTTTGTTGTTGGATAGTTTTTAGTAAAGTTTAGCTTTGTTGTTAGTAAAGTTTGTATAGTACGTTTTGCCGTAACCATGTCGTTATCGGTCTTATATTTATGAATGAAATGGTAAAAAATCAAATACATAAGTTGTTTTTAAAAAGGGCCAACTGATTGATAGATTTTAGCATAGAAATTTACTTATTAAAAACATTACTACCGGATCGGAAAGAACGCCACTGACACACGTTGAACCGGCGAAAGATAATCAGCGGGACATATTTTTTATATAATTTGACTAAAAAAAGTTTAGAATATATTAAATTTTATTCGAAAGAGCCTGGAGAAGATCAATTAATTTCCACAGTGTGTTATCATTTAAATAATCACTAATACTATAATAGCCTTCTGTACTATATACTAACAAAAACGTATAGGTTCTTTCTATTAAAATTAATCATAAAAGCGAAGTGGAATTAAAAGAAGCTGCGCAATAGATAAATCCCAAGGCGATGGAAGTGTGCATTCAGCTGCAAAGGAAGCTGATAGGAACAGAGCTGCCAGCATTACGAGCCACAATGCCGAGAACTTCATAACATTTTAATTCTGAGTTCGTACTTTTACAATTTAATGGTTTATCGGAACGCGATCAGACCGATATAAATTAAATTTTTGCTCTTCTGTTATAAACTAGTACATATAACAACAGTTTTTAAACATATCCTGCATAATATATAAGTTAAATATGTAAAGAGACATATTTTATTTGCCTATTTGTATGTAAATGGTAATCTTTCAGATTACTATACCGATCATAAAAATGCTTTATTAATCGATAAGAAACAATCTGACATTTGGGAGTATATATTTTTGCTACATATTGCATTTATTTAAAGATAATCATCATCGTCATCCTCTTGCCTTTATCCTGCCTAGGTGGGGTCGGCACAATATATAAATCATGCTGTAAGCGATTTTGGATATGTTTTTCGTTACCGGCACCAAAAAAAAAAGAGAAATAAACACCCAGATCCGGAACAAGTATCTGTGGCTCACACAAATACTTGTCCCGTGTGGTAATCGAACCCCTCGACCTCCGAGGCCGAAACCAATAGTTTAGCAATGAGCCAACGAGTCATCATATAGAGATAAATAACGTACATAAACAATCTTAATAATTGCAGATTTAATAAACTTATGTTATGATCAATCAACTGCCAAATGCCAACTTGAATTGAATGTCACAATGTTTTTAATTGTTACAATTAGTCGATTGCATTTTAGATCGCTACCTTGTAAGGAACTTTAATTGCCATAACAACTTTGTTTAGTTTTTTTAATATGTTTTATACTATTGTAAATAAACATCGGGCCTCTATAATTATAGCTAACGCTATATCCATTTTCAATACGTTCTGTATGATCTCATTTTTGACAAATTTGTTATTTACACATCTGTCAAAAGGATATACTAAGGGCTACTTATAAAAGTGAACAATAAATTTCCATCAGAATTGGATATTGGTTATTTACACAAGCAACAAATACTGCGGATCAAATATTAAAATAGTTACCAAAGTCCGCTAGGGTCGGCTGGGCGAGGCGTCAGCTGATTTGCAGTATGAAACAGCCGGTGTGCTAACCGCTCGGTGCTCTGATGTATGCACTAGAGCTATGATTCGTAATGACAATGTTGCACATTTCACAACACGTAGAAATACGTACTACTAACTGGTAAAACTTTAATTACATTTTTTTGATTTCAATACACATTTTAAATAAGGGTCTAGTGTCTGAGAAAAAAAAGGCTACGAATAGTCAATTGAAATATGTCCAGTAGTTTTTCCGCGAAGCTTGCAAGATAGATAAATTTATTTTAACTAGCATATAAAAAAAATCGTCTTTTTAAAGCTTTAATAACTTTCATACAAATCATAAAATGAGCTATTTCATTATTTTTATTCTGGTTCCAACTTTCACTTTATTATTTATTTTTGTAAAAATGTGCTTTTGAAATAATTAGGAAAATATATTGTTAAGAGTACTGTAATTTTATTTATTTTCAATACTTAGATAATTGTATTACATAGTTTATGTGCAATACATCAGTATTTCATTAATAAATGTGGTATCTGGTATTTAATCTTTTAAATCAGGAATTATGAATTACTCATCTGTGTGATGATATATGAATGAAAAGCAAAGGACAGAAAAAAATACCATTTTTAAATGTTTTAATTACCAACTACCTAAATTATCAGCTAGTTAAATTAAATTCACTTAATTAATTCACTTTATTTATTACTACTTTGCAATGCCTCAGTGCTGTTAATATTTAATATTAAATAAATAATAATAAATAAATATTTTAGGACACATTTTTACACAACATTTTCTAGTCCCAAACTAAGCAACGCTTGTACTATGGGTAGGTACTAGAAAACTGATAAACATACTTAAACATACTTTTTCTTTTGTAAATAAATACATATTATAGATATATTTATTTTTTATACACATAAAATATACAGTTATTTTATTTTGCGGACTCTCCGCTAACAACACAGTATTATTACATAGCTCCGCTTCTTATATGCAAATGAATGAATTCATTACAAGGCGGGAGTAAGTTAATGCCGTATTAAACTTTTATTGCTTACTCCATCACCGCTCTTAGCTTTAATATGTGAAGTGCGGCCAAAGTTGTATTTTTTGCTTAAATTGATGAGGACAACAGCGTAGACATCAAAAATTCGGAACAATTCGTTGCAATGTAAAAACCAGACACTACATCGTGTACGTGGTCCATACGTTTCTACTTTAAGCATAGCGCCATTTATCGGATACTTACTCCATCCAGCCGATAAATTTATCTTACACCGCTATCTGTTAGAATCTGGGACTCACAGACTGCTATGGGGGGATCGTGGTATCCGTCATCAGTATCACCGATTCGTCTTTCTTTAAACTTTTCACATTAAGGTACTGTGCAATAACGTTACCTTCTGTAGTTTTTAGGGTTCCGTACCCAAAGGGTAAAACGGGACCCTATTACTAAGAATACGCTGTTTGTATGTCTGTCTGTCTGTCCATCTGTCACCAGGCTGTATCCCATGAACCGTGATAGTTACACAGTTGAAATTTTAAAAAATGATGTATTCCGCTATAACAAAAAATACTAAAAAACGTGCGTGAAGTTCCACTGGCACTTGGCTGGTTTTTTAATAAATTATTTCTTTGGAGATGTGTTTATACAATGCAATATTTGTCAAGATTTTGAATATTTTTCGAGAATTCTGTTAACGTTAAAAGTCACATTGTCTCTTTCCAATCTCCTCCGTTTATGCTTCAAAAGTAATTTGCTCGGGGACCTCTGCTTCAGCTTGTATTAACTTTAATCTCTATTTCGATGGATTATTCCTCATTCCTTTATGTAAGAAGGTGGCATGAAGTCAAATCCCTAGTTGAAGTTTCATTTATAATGTGCAGTATCAATTAATATGTGAAGCAAAAACTTTGTACCTCCTTTTACGAAAATTGCGCGGACGGAGGAGTATGAAACCGACACTTACAGTTTATATAGAGGAGTGCAGAATGTTAACATTTTTTTAATTGTGCATGAAAAATACATTAAATCGATAAAAAGAAACATTACACAGTTTACCATGGCCATTAATTATGGTGGACTAGTTCCGACCACTAATTCGCTTAAATACATGACATCATTGCTTACATCACAACTGTTTTAGTGTATTTGGTAACAATTTCAACTATGTATATAGAAGGATTTTGTTGTCTCTAAAATCAACGTTATTTTGTCCTCGTTTCTATGACTGTAATAAGTCATAGAAACGTACTATAGGTACACGTCTTAGGTTAATATGTACCACAAGTTGGTGTTTACGGTTATCAAACAGCAGTTTTTGCGTACACAGGCGCCGTAATTAATCTGTTATATGTTATTTACTATTTCTGAAGTCGTAATATTTGCTAAATTCTATTGATACGTCAGAACCCTTCGCCACATTCTTAATACTATCTTAGTATTCTTTAGATTTTCTCATGTAGTATGAAGGTTCGGTAGGCATTATTCTACAATATTGATTTCGAACGTGATGACAAGGTGTTCGAAAGAATTCTTACTCGGTTCCGATCTCGTCAAATTCAATTTGACATACAGCATCGGTGTTTGACTATTGACGCTATAATGTGCTTTCAATATCTTTTGGATTAAGGAGAGTTTGTTTATAGTTGTACGTATAATTCACATTGGAAAAAATCTATCTCACAGCGATGGTGAGCGGATTTGGCGTGGAGGGCTGCAATTTCCATCTGTGAGACCGTGAAGTTGCAAACAGGCTATTGAGCAAGGACCAGATGGAATAGAGCCCACTTGTAGGCGAAGACGTCAATGGGCGGATGAGTTTGTCATGGCTCTCCAAACATAAATGGTGTTTAATGCCCCTTACCAGAAATATGTCTTCGGAGGTTCGGGGCGTAAGGCATAATTTCCAGGTTCGTATTAATTTCAAGCGATTACTAGCTCCACTGCTGCCGGGACAATGTGATACTGACTCAGAATCGGGGTAAATTAGAACAGTTGAGGCCATGGTAGTTGCTTCGAATTGAAGATCCCGCGCTTAAATGTCTGGCTGCAGTTTAATCTCAAAATAAAAATTAAGCACCAATAGCAAAAGCATGAATTCTCGGAAAAATATTAACTGTAAAATGTTATTTAAAAGTGTCAGTATACTATAAAGTTGCTCACTAGATGGCGTCAAGCATTGTAAAAATGCCAAAGAATGTAGACATAGCTCGGACGGATGGTATTAATGTGGCGGTGATTTTCATGAGTTGCATTTTTTCTGTATTTGAAAACCCCATCTTATAAGTTTATTTTTTTAATTATAATCACAAAATTGTACGTTATCTAATCAAGTTTCAAATAGATTGTATTAATTCAATTCAATTCATTTCATGTTTATTCAAATAGATATTTCAGTTTATGTGTCAAGTGCAAATCAGATACTATCTAGTGCTCCAGTATTCTCAAATGTTGAAATTAACAGATGCTGGATTTTTAAAGCTCTCTGAATATCCACTGACGATTTTTCTTATGATTTTATTAATTTTTGCAATAATTAGCTGCACTCACAATTTCATATCTGTACAATTGTATGCGTCATTTTCGAGGCTAAAGATTTATTTTTATTAAAAAATAAATTAAAATCTATTCATAGTAGTACTGCTAATGTTGATGAAATAAGTCTTTTAATCTTATTAGGTTCTATTTTGTATCATCAACATTTGTAAGTCAAGTGTTGTCAACATTCATTTAATACCTAATGTATTAAATAAACTTTTCTCAACATTGCGATGTCGTTTAAAATGAAATATGTGGGGATTAATCATTCACAACGTTGTTTAATTAATCAAAGGATTGGCCGCGCAACATTTAACTTGTTAGCTCTGAATTTTCCGAAAGTGAAGGCTTTTGATCGTTAGCTAAAGTTTAAACAATAATTTCAACAAAATTTTTGAGGACTGAATTACGAATAAAATAGTGAAATAATGGTTAATGTAAGTATAAAATTATAAGTTTATCGTCTATAGGTGGTTTGTAAATAATTATAATTATGTGAAATATATTTTGATGGTTATGTTCGTCACCTTTCACATAGAACTGTCCTTCGAAGGCTTAAAAATCAGAATTTTTTTCTTAATGCGTTCCAAACATTGACGAAATTGAAATCGCTTCCCAATCACGAGATTCTCTTCGGTGTTAGAAATATCCCCCACCCATATTATTCGTTTCCCAAGACAAGAAACTTCGGCCGGAACGTGGCAATAGTTGGTCGATCTGTAAGTCCATTAATATACTCCGTTCTCAAGTTAGCAGGTAGAAAACGAACTTGTCTAGGCAGAGATTACTTGAGTGGACCGTTGTTTTGTATGTCATCCATATGTCCCACGTTCCCTGAGACACGTAAAAGGGAAGATTACACATAATATGCGCATATCTGAATACTGGGCCAACTATTTTTAACATCAACTCTTTTATCATTTAATCACTTTAAGTTTTCCGTCTGTGTTAAGAAGAGGAAAATGCAATACGCCTTTAGCAGTTTTCAATAATCAAGGCTTTACTTTGTAGTGTACAATCACATACAATTCTCTTTTTTTTTAAATTACAATTTCAATTTAAATATTGCCTTTGAATTAAAAATTAAGAATATCCCAAAGCATTTATGATCCGCGGTGGTCATTTACTATCACGTAAATCTCGGTGGTATATGTTATCTCACACTACTCCATTATCACACAAGTTGTCTAAAACAAAAAAAAGACAAAGGCGTTCGTGGGGATTGTGACAGAAGAAAAACTTAAAACTTGTTAATAGCAATAATAATTCACACGCTACCTAACAAATCGGCATGGGGCCAAGAACACTAGCAGTGTTTTCTCGCTTAATAGTTATACTTAATACTTAAACTTTGAGGGAGGAAAAAAATCGGCCTTTTTGATGCTGTTTTTTATTTAATTTTTAAGTACAACTTAATCAAAAATTTTCAAAATTTATTGTATCGAAAATAATGATTTCACAACTTGTTTAAATTCCTTTACAAAACTGATGTTAAAAGATTTATTCAAGTTTTATTGTCTCGGGGCGGGAAACAGTTTGCTCTGGCGCGCATTAGCGGTTAAGTGAACAGAGCTTTTGGCAAAGCTTGTGAAGTAGGCAGTGACCTAGTTGAAATTGTATAGTTTTATTGGAAAATATTCGGAAATAACGTATTAATCTAATACCTTTAAACGAGCAATTCTTGTATTTACAGCGTGTCTTTACCACCGCGACAATTAATGAACAAACGTCTAACGCTACTTCCCAATAATCATAAAAAAACGTATTAACGTTAAAAAATCCATACTTAAAAAAAAACATATTTTTCAAACAAACTAATTAAATAAAACTTTATATCCTTGTTTTCAGGGAATGAAAAATATCATTCAAAAAGATCATTGCTTTCTTTATTTTTTTAATTTCCAAAATACACGATTTACCAAAAAAAAAAAAAGCAAAGCTCGGTCCTCCAGGTACTATCATTATCATGACACAAATTGAAAGAAAAAAACAATGTAATAGTAATTTTGTAGAACTTGTTATTTAATTGTCAATTTAGTATTGTTAAGAATTCTTAAGTTAGTACTAACTCAAAAAGGATTCAAGGCTCATTTTATGAGTGTTATAGAATGATTGTTAATCTATTAGTTCTCTTCAAGTTCAAAGTGCATTATTAGACATTATTATGATTCAACGGTTTATGGAATCAAGTTTTTCAATTACTTACATACTAGGAGTCAAAAATTACTGTATCAAAAATTGTAACACACTTCAATAAAAGGAAGGTTCAGTTAAAATTTTTATGACTATTTCTGTTGCGTAAATGTTCTAATACATAAATACACAAAGATAACATTCTCATGATGCATATCGCCCAAAATATAACTGCTTTGCTCGTCCCTTTCTTTTGTGCTAATGAACATTACAATTTAATTTCTCTCTATCAAAGAGCAATTCACATTTTCTTATTAGTAACGAGCTTTCACCGCCTTTGATAATTACAAAGATTGTTTTTTAACAACAAAGCTATTCAGAGATTTTCAATGGTCCATACTTTTAATCGTTTGCTATAATTCAGAACTGGGACAAGCGCCTTTGTTTTTAACGGTTTTCTCATTTTCTTTCTTTCATTTTTCTTGAGATCAAAGAAATGCTTTAAAGGTATTTGAAGCCAAATCGCGTTCTTAAGAAAGGGAATGGCGTATGTCATTTTTAAGAAAAAATATTTACAATAAACCCACTTTATTTAAAGATGGCAACGCATTTGCAACCTTACGGGTGTTATAAATGTCCATGGGTGGCGGTTATAATTTAAAATGAGGTGAACATGTTCACATAAAAAGAAAGTATCCCTTAGACACAACCTGTTTCTACTGAATATAGCACAAACATACAGTCTACACCAAGAGACTCACGAGCCATTAAATTATATCAGCCGCATCTGATGCCGCCAATGTATTTTGCGTAGACACATTGAAGTTAGCATCTCAAATCAGGGCTTTTTTATTTGCTCCAGGGATCAAATCCGTATGAGGAAGCTCAAAGTCGCTCAGCGAGCTATGGAGCGGGCTATGCTCGGTATTTCTCTGCGTGATAGAGTTCGTAACGAAGACATCCGCAGTAGAACTAAGATAACCGATATAGCTCAGAGGATTAGCAAGCTGAAGTGGCGATGGGCCGGCCATATAGCTCGTAGAACCGATGGCAGTCTGTGGGGGAGGCCTATGTTCAGCATCGCAGTGTAGGACGACCCCCCACTAGATGGAGTGACGACCTGTGCAAAGTGCGGGAAATGATGAGGTGGTTCAGGATCGTATTCATGGCAGGTGGGGGAGGCCTATGTTCAAAAAATGATGATGATGATGAGGGATCAAAAAGAAGTCATTGGTTCTCTTACCGTCGTGACGGAAAATGCGATAAAGCTGAAAAAACAAGAGCCCGTTGTATGACCTTATTCAAGGAATCATGAACAACAAGCAATTTTTTTATATGAAATGATGAGGCTTACATCACAAGGACATTAGTTTGTATGATATATTAATGCTTCTAGAGAGGTACAGAGCTCCTACAGGATTGGAATATTAAATAGAATCATTCGGGTGTTTATATCTGCTTTTTCGTTATATGAGACCAGAATTGAAAGTTATGAGTTTATGAAAATAATCATTGAACGTTAATAATTATAATATTATCAAGAAATAACCATAAAATGTAATATAATAAGTAGCTTATGAAGTAAGAACTTTAAAGCAATTCCCTAAAGGTTACTAACATGGCTCTAAGTTTAAATTGAATAAATATTTATCGTGACTGATTTACAAGAATCCATTTGCTGCTAAGGACTTCGCTTTGAGAACGATTTATTAATCATTTACTTTATCTGTAGTGATTGATGATGTGAGGATTACAAATAAAAATAAACTTTGATTGGGTATAGTCCAATTACATTACATAACAAAAAATATAAATAGGACAAGAACTTTAATGGGTTAATTGTGAGCAATAACTTCAATCACTCTCGAGGAAAGAAATAAAGACATGAACATCATTCTGTGGATTGTTTGAGTTTTATTAGATTTTCAAGAAGAGGGTGTTTACGGGGTACGATCATTGGGGATCATTTTCGAATTTGTAACCAACGTCACATGGTTGCCATGGCAACCAATAACATCTTTTTGGCATTCACCAATAATTCCAAGTCATATAAATAAACCGATATCAATTGCATTTAATGTATTTACACTAAAGAAGTACAACTTCTTAAGTGCGCACATATATAATTTTTAAATACGAAAGGTTGTTTTATATATCTAAAGAGATAAAAGTAACTGAGCAAAGCAATAATATGGGGAACCTAAAAAGCTGCTGCTCCAAGTCATGTTTTGAAACGAAATGTCGATAAAGGAGAAGTTGTTAGGTTTATCGCAACTCGCTTTGCTGCCAAAATGGGATAAATCCATTCGTATATGTCTTCCTATGAAACAGCAATTCTGGCAGCAGCTTAAGAAATGTCCAGATAACTCCTTGTCATTATTGATTTCAGCTAAGTTGAACAAATAATCGAAATGTGAACATTGGCATGTTACTCATCGCAGCTATTGCAGTCAGATAATAATCGATTACTTTTCTGTTGCTGAAAAATCAATGCGATTTTATCGTCGCTTGCCAAGACTTCAGCTGGATTATTACATGCCGACAGATGCCGATAGACCGTGGCTTAAAAAGTGACCTATTACGTAATATAATAAGTATTAGCAACGCATAATTATGTGTTATTACAATGATCTGCTATCATTATCATCATCATCACTATTTCCGCTTGTTATAGTCCACTAACGGACAGAGGCTTGCCCACAGACTGACACGAAGTAAAATCCTGAGCCACCTGCATCCATGAACTTCCCACACACTTGCACAAGTCGTCACTCCATCTAGTGGAGGGTCGTCCTATACTGCGATGGCCAGTACGAGAACCTTTCTTCCCTAATGGTTATCGGTTCTACGAGCTATATGGCCAGCCCATCACCACTTCAGCTTACTAACCTTCTGAGCAATATCAGTTACTTTTGTTCTACTGCGGATGCCTTCGTTGCCAACTCTATCGCGCAGAGAAATACCAAGCATAGCCCGTTCCATAGCTCACTGAGTGACTTTGAGCTTCCTTATACTCTTCCATATTTTTATAGTATTACAAATTTTTAACTGCATCGTTAACACGATGCACATCAGTGATACTTCGTAGCTCATGTGGACCGCATTTTCCACAACGTCAACATTGTGTTTTGTATGCAGAGCTGTGACAGATTAATGTGGCAGGCGGTTGAATTTATGTTTGTAATGTTGCTTTGCACAAACTCTTCTGCAGACTATAAACATGGAGACGCGCTCTGGGGAAGGTTTTATGGGTTTGAAGAATTAACTTATTATATAGTTACCATACGCAAGTACTAAGCACAAACACATTGGAGAGTTATTCACTGCGTTCAATTTTAAAAGTCAAAAACTTACCATATTTAAGTAGTTTAAGCGTAACTTTTTGAATTAATCTCCTTTAAATTACAATAAAAAAACGATCGAAAGGATTGTCGGACAATGAAATTTTGGAAATTATATTGTATTCTATTGGTTAACGGAAATAATAAAAATATGCATTTTTACTATATTCTAACATAAATAGCACTTATGTTCTGCCTTTTTGTATATCGAGGACTTGCTTGGGTTCTTACACTAAACCCATACTAATATTATAAATGCGAAAGTAACTCTGTCTGTTTATGTCGCTCTCACGCCAAAACTACTGAACCGGTTTTAATGAATTTTGGTTCACATATATTTTAGAGCCTGAGAAAGGACATAGGCAATTTTTTTAATTGGATAAAACTTTAAAATATATACTTATTTTAAAGAAAGATATTTATTTAAGGGCTTCAAAGCGAGCGAAGCCGCGGGTGAAAAGCTAGTATGGTATACATGCTAACCTGCATCATCTAATAATGGTCTTGTACGGGGAACGCTTCTTGCACGGGAAAGGTTAATACGCGTATAACATTTTCTCAGCCACAATACACAATTTATATAGCATTTAACAACTTTCATTTGATTTACGTCTGGTGCCTCAATCACCATTTTTTTTAAAGTTATCAACGCATCTGCAAGCCATCGGTGTTATAGATGTATACATGGGTATTCACAGAATGATAGAACCGCCAACTCGCTTGACAATTTTTCACCTAAACATATTTGGATAAGCCATCTTTTTAGTTATTATTTTTCAGTTATTTTAAGTCAAAGGCGATTTTCGTTTAACTGATCTATTTTTAGCTTGTCGTATAGCTTAAGTGACGCCCCCCGAAGGAAATAATTTGACTTTTGCAATTCTTCCGCAAGCTCCGCCGGGACACTGTGAATATTAAAAGATCAATTGGTATGGTAAGGGGAGCCAGACTTTTCTGAATAAATTATAATTATCAATCATGACAACTCAACTTGGAGTAAGCGCGGCCTCAATTTCCAATTTAGATTATTATAATGTAATTCAGAAGTTCATTGTATTTACCGTGATATTATAAATTAATTTAGTTACCTATGTGAGTATTAATAATATCAATTTTTTACTTGTATTATATAAAAACGTACATCATTTTCCGTGCGTGTGTCGGCCGCTACCACGTGTTGTACATACATTAAAACTTGTGCGGACTAACTCTCAAATTAGGTCATATAAGAATTTTAATTAAAGTACATGACATGAAAAATAATAACTATCCCATAATACTAGGAATAGTATTGTTTAATGTTATAAATAATTACTTTTGATTATATAACAATAAATATATTGTTAGGATGATATCACATGAATGAGAAAATTAGAAAAATTGAATGTTGTGTTCGAAGTTTACAAGATTACAGGCTTAGCACATTATAAGCTGAAAAAGCTAAATAATAAAGAAAAAAAATTTTTTGAATGATGACTCTGTAGCGCAGTTGCCAAGGTATTTGCTTCCGCGGTGGGGGGTCGAGGGTTCGATCCCCACACGGGACAACTATTTGTGTGACTCACAGATAGTTGTCTCGCATCGGGGTGTATGTCCACATGAAATTTATGTTTGTAAAACGTCCTTACAACACAGGATAATGTTATCCTACAGTAAGAGCAATTTGTTTATAAAAAAAAAAAGAGTATACTGTAATATATGATGCAAAAATATTAACATAAACCATGACGGTCGATGTTATATAAAAAATGGAGTGAAAAACAGGTGTATTTACCCACAGACCTGAGGTACACACGCATTTAAACATCAAAATAATAATCAAAAAATTACATGTAGTATAAAGTAACACGTAAACAGCGAAAACGTTTCATAGAGCAAATGTTTAACTGTCGTAATGTACGATGGCTGGACTCGTTGATTAAAGATCCTGGACGTCTAGCCACAGAGTACATTATACAGCGTGTCGTTACCATCGCGACAATAAATGAACACACATATAGGAGATAACTTTTTAAAGTTGTATTAAACATTTGAATTCTTTAAACATCAATATTTACAGAGTTATTAAATTTTCCAAAACAAAGAATTTTAGAACACCCTTACCTATAAAAGCGTAACGTAAAGTTCATTTGTAAAGGTCACAAAGCATATGAATGGGTTGAATGAATTTAAAAGAGACAAAACATACTGTTAGAAGGAGAGGCTTGTAATGCGACGCTGTGGCGCGAGTTGTATAGGATGTTACAAATTTTGTTTCTTTTTTATTTAATTAGTTTGTTTGATTATGGATTTTGTTTAACGTTAATATATTTTTATGATTATTGGCACGTAGCGTTAGACGTGTGTTCATTTATTGTCGCGATGGTAACGACACGCTGTATATACTGTGTCTAGCCTTTGGACAAATAGCAATCGTTTTGCATATTTAGGACTTAAATTTAATTTACTCTTCGCTAGTCTAAAAGCCAATGCTAAATGGCTAACCACGGGGGCGGTCAACAAAACAATATTAAACAGCAGGTTTATTGAGAGTCTTTCGATTTTTTAACTTAGACATCGATTAAACTAAAT
Source organism: Iphiclides podalirius (assembly GCA_933534255.1). Classification (NCBI taxonomy): domain Eukaryota; kingdom Metazoa; phylum Arthropoda; class Insecta; order Lepidoptera; family Papilionidae; genus Iphiclides; species Iphiclides podalirius. The sequence continues at coordinate 14,139,897 of OW152826.1, forward strand.
TCGTCTCTGAGTTTCAATTATATATTATTTTCGGAGATTTATCATTTATAGGAACCATATTGAAACATGGATTATGTTTGACAGTCTAACTAAACATCTTTGTGTTTAATATTTGTAATCCATTGTATATTCTACTCTTTGTAATAACAGAAGTGCATACGTGTATTACACTAGCGCCCCGCCCAGGTTTCGCACGGGTGCAATTTATTATACATGTAAACCTTTCTCTTGAAACACTCTATCTAGTTAAAAAATCGCATCAAGATCCGTTGTGTAGTTTTAAAGATCTAGGCATGCATAGGGACAGACAGACAGCGGGACGACTTTGTGTTATACTATGTAGTGAAGTTTTTATTTAGTTTCACCTGTCCCCGATGTTTGTCATCAAATCTAGCAAATTAAAATTGGTCCATGTTGTTTGATATAAATCGCGTGACAGTGCAATATCATGATGACATGGTGCTCATCTGATGATGGAGTTGGAAGGTGGCCAAAGGAACTTGGCAATGGCACGACACAACCTCATCGAGTTCGGGCTCATTTGAATCGTCTATTTTGGCGATTACTTTGGCGCTAGATGGAATTATAAATAAAAGCGTTTTATACACAATGTAACTTAATTATTTTTATTAACAAGAACATGGTAAAAAGCTTGTTTTTAAAAGTTTTTTTTTCTTTTAATTTTTACTTAAAAATAAAAAAAATTGAATCTGAGATGCGGACCACGCAGGTCCAACTGTTGTTCGATTCAAGGAGCAAATTGCTAATTTATAGTTTAAGCTCCTCGAAACGAACTCCGTTGCAATGTTTACATTAACTGCAGTTTGCACTTCACGGTATGCGGTGGTGGACGCTCGGACGGCTAGCTAAGTCAATTATGTTCCAGCGCAGGGATCGTTGGAATCATTGGGATTTATGTAATGAGAAACTGTGGATATTTGTTGACGTATAGTAAAGGCTACCACTTTCTTTAAGGACAGTTCTGCTTATTAAATAGCTGTAACATTTCCAGTGTTCTTTACTTTCAATATCCCTTTACTTATATATAAAAAGCCGCAGGGAGGCGAGCCAGTACAGTTCAGTTTGAGCTTCCTTCGTGGCGACTTCGAAGTGAAAACTAGTGATCAAGAGTGATACCAGCGAAACCTACGACTTGGCTACAACCTAGGACATCGTTAGTTCTTAGTGTTTGTACCTAGTGCTTTGTGTTGGACCTAGTGCTGGTAAATAAAGTCTTCAAAAGAGTCAGCAGGTCTTTCTCTCCAAATCCTTCGAACCCTAACACGTAACAATAGGCATTAAGTCCGCCTATTGTGTTCCGTATTGAAGGAAATGCAATAAGATTAAATAAATAAATAAATAAGATAAATTATCAATATTGACAGCCCTCCAATTATTAGCCTCACATTTTAGTCACGGGGCTAGCAGCTGACATGCTTGCGTTGGAATTCTGAAATTTAAAAAGACAATAATTGATGATATCACAACTACAACTCGTATGAAGATATATGAATTTGGGTATTGAAAATTGTTTGCCAGTGCAATCAGAGATAGTTTGGAAGGTGGAGAGTGATACAGGCTGCTTTTATCCGCGGTAAAACATAATATCGTTCCCATGTGAAGATCAATTATGATGCATATTTGTATCACTCCGTACCGAAATTATCAATGTGTTGGTCCTTCTTTAACTTCGTAAAGGATCTAATGATTTATATTAATTTATAGTTGGAAATATTAATATAACTAGCGACCCGCCCCGACTTCGCACGGGTGCAATATATTATACTTATAAACCTTGACCACTTGAATCGCTCTATCTATTAAAAAACCGCGTCAAGATCCGTTGCGTAGTTTAAACGATCTAAGCATACATAGGGACAGAGAGACGGCGGGATGACTTTGTTTTATACTATGTAGTGATAAACAGGATGAATTTGAAATCATGAGCATTCTTAATGCAAAATTTAGATGCCCCTCGATTATGTAACCGGACGAGACTTGGCGTGTCATACTACTTAGTTTTATTTATCAAATAGATATTGGAAGTATGAGGTTTATAACTATATCAGATTTGGTTAATTAGAAATCCAATTGTATGGTGATATTGGGCTGCAATTTTAAACTTTAATACCAATAAATTTAACTTAAGTAAAAAAGTAAAGTAACAGCCTATAAAGTAACAGTCACACTGCTGGGCAAAGGCCTCCTCTATACAGAGGGTATCAGGACATAGTCCACGACGCGGCCCCATGCGCATTGGCGGACTTCACATTTCTTCGAAATAAATATATTTTTTTGTTATTATTTCGAAAATATGCAGGTTTCCTCACGATGTTTTTCCTTCAACGCGGAGCACGTGATAATTCAGCACTTAAAGTTAAAAACTTCACGGTAAACGGCACCGGGGATCGAACTCAGGTTGCTCGAGTATATATTGAATTAAAGGCGAGCGTTCGAACACTGAGCTATCACGGCTCACTTGACAAATTTAACTTAAGATTATGACAAAATAAAAACTGCCATGAGACTTGGACTTGTTAAAGGTTGCCAAGCGAGCAGACGGTTCACCTGATGTTAAATGAATACCGCCGCCCATGGACATCTGCTACACCCGAGGTTTCCAGATGCGTTGATAACCTTTTGAAAATTGGGCTCCGGTCACCTCATTCACCACACGAAACGCGAAAGTAATATACTTCCACTTTACGCTGGTCTTCTGTGAGGTCGTGGTACTTACCCGGATGAGCCTGCCAATCCGTGCAACAGCCGAGGCTGGTGCGTGTCCCTACCACCGTCAAACCTAGACTGGTTATAGTAAAAATTGAGGTGGAGGGCAAACATATTAGACCGACATTCTTTGGTAAACGCCATAACATTGTCTATGGGGGAGGCCTATGTTCAGCATTGGACACAAACAGGCTGAAATGATGATGATGAAGATGCATCAAATATTAAAGTATTGGAAAGCAATCAATAGATTGCTCGAGTAAATTTAATTAAAAACCAGCTACCGGCAATTAAGCTATCACAGACAAATGTATAAGTACGTATATGTACTACTTACTACTACTACTGGAACAACCTGCCAGCGTCCGTCTTTTCGTCCGATTACAACGTAGGCGTCTTCAAGGCAAGAGTGAATAGGTTTTTAATGAGCTAGCGCGCTTACCATCAAAGGCTTCATCGCCACTTACCATCAGGTGGGATGGCAGTCAAGTGCTGGCCAGTTCTAAATAAAAAAAATATATATTTAAACTGACTTATCAAGAAAAATTGTTTGAGCTTTGAGAATGTCATTTACTCACACGTCTCCTGAGAACCGTTAAGCTGGCAGTTTAAATGTGTTTTGAAATAAACAATTGCAACTGAAATTGTTGGCTGTGCACTTTGCTTTGTAAACGTTTCTTACGGCACCTAAACAGTATGGATACTGTTTCTTGCCAAAACGGAATCTAGTGCTATAAAATAGTAGTGTTATTATGTTTGTACTTGTGGGAGTTTACTGTAAATTTTATTTTCGTTATTAAATAACTTCCCACTGTGGATATGAACCCCAATTTTATTAGTATTATGTTGTACTTTTTTTTTAATTAATGAATAAAGTAATAGCTTATATGTATATGTCCTACTGCTAGGCAAAGCTTTCCTCTGTACGGAGGACTATGACTTCACATTAATATTTTTTTACTATTTTAAAAATATACAGGTTTTCTCAGTACGTTTTCATCCACCGCTGAGCATGTGAATTATCACTTATCACAATAATCTGGCAATTGAAATTAACAATTCCATTGGTGCCCGCGTCGGGATTCGAACTGGGATTGCTTGTATATTGAATTAAAAGCGAGCGTATTCATTTTTTCTACAAACTATAATATTTAATATTAAGTGCAGAGATTAGCACTTTAACATTTACATTAATAAATCAACGCTGAGCTCCGAGAAGTTTATTTCATGTGCTATGGGGTCTTTCGGATGTGGCGTAACACGAACGCATTCGTAGTGCATATTTTATCTCAATATGGTTACCGCATTGCGTCGTTGTGGGTAAAGCTTTTTTAAGGTAAACGTTTTGTGGGTTGAGGATATCGCGACAGTTTTTAAATAAATATTTTTTTAAAGACATAAAGAAGCAGAAAAAAATATTTCTTATAACGATAACGTTACAACTATTTAAACGTTAAGATTGACCAGTTCATAATACACATTAAATAAACCGGCCTAGTGCGAGTCCGACTCGCGCACGAATGGTTCCGTACCATTATATATAAATACTGCAAAAACATCATGTCCGTTGTATGGGAGCCGCACTTAAATATTTTTTTTTATTTTGTTTTATACAATTTGTTGTTATAGCAGCAAAAGAAATACATCATCTGTGAAAATTTCATCATGAGATACAGCTTGGTGACAGACGGACAGACGGACAGACGTTTTACCCTTGGGGTACGGAGCCCTAAAAACCAAACTGCCTAGACTTTTGCACCCTCTTATTAGTAACTCCGTCCGATATACTTCAATAACGATTAGATCGTTATGTGGCACCACAATTGTTGCTAAGTGAGGAATACTGTAAATAAACATTTTGGTGAGAATTGCACCTTCAGCTATTCGACCATCCCCTCCACTATACAGAATTCGTTTAGCCATAAAACATATAAGTTCAACAACTGGGATTTAACACACTAATGGATGGTCATGAGAAGATAGACAAATAGTCCTTTAAATAAAACTCCATTAAAGTTTCCCGATATAACAGTCTATTGCTTAGAACGCAGAATGGCCGGGATTTATATCACATTTTGGACATCACGAAATGGAAGATCGAGTCTTTTGAGGGAGTCTATTTCTCTTTACACTGTTCCAATATTTCTACCATGAATATATTTTTCCGTCCAACTTCCTCATAGTCTGATAGCTTATTTAAAATCTTGTAAAATGAACATTATTTGATCAATAAATAATTCATCACATTAAATGTTAACATCTACAAAATAATACTTATATCGGTAGGCATCCGTTGCAAATACTGTTTGATATAATTATAAGACATACACTTGTTCACAGTGCCCTCTGAGTATTTATGGCCGTGACACATTCCTACCGTATTTGTTGTTGTGGATTATTCATTAATCAGAGCAACCATAAATCCTCCGCTACTTTCTGCCAATTGTTAATACCGTCCCCTTAAATTTCAAACCTCTTGTTATTATTTATAATAAACGTAATTACATTAAATTTTAAAATTTCAAAACGTAACGTTCTAAGAATATTTTTTCGAAATGAAGTCGCTCTTAAGTATGTTCCTTGAATTTGTATTCCATTATTAATTTTGCCACCATGCTTAAAGTTTTTTATAATACTCATTAATAGTTATATGTATTGTTGCATTATACCTTACTTTGTTTAACCTTATTTCAGATTCCACATTCGATTGTTGGTTGAAGTAGACAATAGTCCGTTTTAGCTTATCATAGTACTAATTTTAAGGCGTGATATAGTAAATCATTAATTAATTTCACACGAGCAAATGGCTCCAAAATCGCCTACTGAATGTGCATTGCGATTGTTGAATGTTTGCTTTGTGAAACGTTTGCACTGTTTGCACACGATCTGTACCAAACGGAAATCGTTGTTTCGTATCAGCAACGCCCGTTACGTATTCAATTCAAATATAAATTTAAATTTCTGCAGTTTTCAACATGCACACTAAAGAGACCTTGGATGTTGTTGAGGATTTGAATTAAAAAAAAAATCAATCATCTGGTATTCGGTTGTAATATATTCCGCATGGGGCAAATTTAACAAGTTGATATTTACTTTTCTTGTAAAATTTTAAACACGTTCCGTTGATTTCTCAAAGGTTGAGACTAACCAAAATATTTATGACTAGTCCTTTGTAAAACACGTATTTCCCTTAAAATATCGTAGAAAAAAGGAACCAAACCTTTCTCGCCGCCGCACTGTATCTTAAGTGCAGAGATTAGAACTATGAAAATTTAAAAATTACTTATTTCCCTTAATGGTTTACATCTTTATTTAAAATCTTAAAAGATATTTATGATTAGAAAATTGATTAAACAATGACTATCACCCATTATCCTAAAAGATATGTCATTCAGAACAGAGCAATGCATTTACAGTGCATTTAATAAAATAACAGAGATTGGAAAAATTAATCCTTAAGGTCCTTTTTATCCTCAAAAGAGAAAATACGGCGAAAGAGAAACGATTCTGGGAACAGCGAGGAAACAATGCATGCTATATTTTTCGTGAAATAGTCTTTAAATTGAACTGATGATCTGCGAGACTTGTGAGACTCTTCTCACTCTATTTTATCAGTTATTTAAATAAGTAACGTAAAAAGCTTTGATACTCGTATAATAGATAATTTTTCGGTGAAAAGACTTGAACTTTCAAAACTGCCGATATGAAATTATTTCTTTTTAAGAAGTTCGCGATGCAGGAGTTCACTACACAGCCGCGCCTCTGATGTGCTAATGAATGAATTCATTACAGAGCACGAGCAAGTTAATGCTGCTATAGACTTTATGAAATTGGCAATACACGGTGTATTGCCAATTTTATACAGTCTCTCAAATTCAATTTAGTGTACCCAAGTGTAGTATTTTAAGTAGCTGAGGGCGTCATTGTTGAAACGAATGACGATAACGCAAATGAATGCGATAAGTGTATAATATGACTGTGGAAAATTAACGCGCCCTTATCATGCATACGTTTAATTATTTTCTTGAAAATTCGTCAAAACATTTTGAATCGTTGTAACCGTTATTTTTTTTTACTTTAAATGTTAGCAATTGAGCTAGCTATTCGCCTGGTGTTAAGTATTGAGCACTGTCTATGGACGTCTTAACACCTGGGGGCTTGCAGATGTATGTACTGCCAATCAATCAAATAGTGGGTCTCACTTACCTCACTAATCAGACGAAACGCGAAACAATAATCCTTTCACTTCACCCAGGTTTATGTCTGATATTTGAAATATTAATCATCGTCGGTATCTCCTTTCTACTATTTCCTCTTTCGAACTTTTCATACACTGCGTAGATATATAGCGTTTTCAAATAAAAAACAGCTCTTTTCAATATATGTTGTTGATATATTCCAGGAGTCAATTTAAATGCAAAATTGCTGAAAGTAGGTCCCGGCGTACTCGCGTGATAAAACGCGCAAGTCTAACTCTTCCACTTCACGCTGGTCCTCTGTGAGGTTATGGAACTTCTCCGAATGGACCTGACCATTCGTGCAACAGCGAAGACTGTTGCGTGGCTGCCACAGTTAAAATCATTTGTCCAATCACGTAACCGCCGGAATGCACTACGCTCACATGAAACTTATATCGTTTAAGTTACGTAATAAATAAACTACAATAATATTAGAGTGTCAATTTACTATATTACTTTACTAGCAACCCGCCCCGGCTTCGCACGGGTGCAATGTATTATACATTAAACCTTCCTCTTGAAACACTCTATCTAGATCTCATCAAGATCCGTTGCGTAGTTTTCGTCCTGCTTTCTGTCTGTCCCTATGTAGACAAACAGAAAGTAGGATGAGTTTGTTTTATACTATGCAGTGAAAATTGAGTCCTCATCTTATCTCGAGCCTCGTCCTTTAGAATGTTTGTATGTGTGATTCAAACCGTTTGACTCAATTAATACTCGTATTCGCACTCGTATTCCACAACACTCACGTTGAGTCTGGTAGGAAAGGTAGCTTTGGCGAGGTTGAAAAGCTCGGCGACACTACGCTCTATTCCCGGATATGGCGCAGCTACGAGTTTTTCTTACGTCCTCCTCTCCTTCCGGCCACCTTGCCCATCATTATCAACTTAAGAAGCTCATATCTCGCGTGCCCACAGACGATTAGGTTACATGTATTATTTTGATCGTTTTAATAACTTCCCCTCATTTAAGATTGAATTTAGTTTTTATTAAAGCGAAAGAGCATGATGTTTATCTATATTGCACCTTGTCTAATACATGCTCTCATCCGATCGTTTTACGTGTATTAGTATTTATTCGTGTTGGCCTGCACATTGCAAAGCCTTGTAAATCAATTTTGCAAGTATGCCGAATACATTAATTTGAACTCGAACAATTTAAACTTGGTAAAAATATAAAAGTAAAACATATAACTTCTAGTATTCATTCCATTCTCTCGTAGGTTACTTTTATGAAGTTTAACTTTTACTGTGTGTGAATTTCACACACAAACGTGTCACGTATTTCACGAATGTGTAATAAGACGGTTTCTATGTTGGTTTGCAATTATAAATATTAATATTCTTATTTAATCATGAGTTGTCTACCAATGGACAGTGGGAGTTGATTGCCACAACCCTATTGGAAGCGTAGACACCAAACATTTGCATAGTGAGGATACACAGACTAACAGCTACCTACAGCGTGTATCCAAATACACTACACTGTGCCGGTTCGTTAAACAGAGGCCCGGAAATTGTTGTACGTACACCAAAACAGAGGGATATTATTCTATTATCCATCCATAGTAGAACAATATCCCTGAGTGAACATGTAAAATCATAGTGTGAAGTGAAGTGAGAATTTTGGTAGAGGTCGTGAAGAATATTCGGTTCACAAACAGAAATACACATTGTCATTGTTTATTGTGCATTGAAAGAACGGGCACGAAACTTAGGGTCGTAACCAGTTAAGATTCAATACCTGTAACCGATCATACTGATACCCATTATATCGCCATAATAAAATGGAATAATCACCGCCGAGTTTCTCAAGAAAGGGTTCACCCGTAAAATTATATTATGAATACCAGATACAGAATACTCATATCTGGTATAAATTTCAACTTGCAAGGTCCACCCGTTCCTGCGAAAATCGGTGGTGACACACGGACAGACAGACGGACAAGAGAGTGATCTTATAAGTGTTCCTTTTTTACCTTTTAACGTACGGAACCCTAAAAATGAGTCTCGGCACCGGTGACAGAGATCTTTGACTGTCTGCGGACAGGGGAAATGAGACTTGAATCAGTTTTCAGACTAAATGAGATAAAGTTGCGGGTAGAGGTAAGGTTAAAGGTAACTATAGGGAGGTTAAAGGCCACTGCGGGGTGTATCCTCAAATACTGTCAGTGTATGTGATTAGGATCATAAGTGTAGTAGACACATTAGTAGTATGTAAACAAGTTTGATATTTGTAATCGCACTATATATTAGCTACTTTGTTAGTGTTAAAACAAGTTTCACGATAAGTAAGAGATGTTTGTTTTGTTTGAAACTTCTGTGAATTGTTTTTGTTATGTAAATTGTTGTTGGTCGTCTACAGTATGAGACATTCAGCATCATGGCATTATTTTGTACTTGTACCGGAATGTTATGGGTAAATTAATTAAGTTTTTTTTTTTGAAAAAGTGTCAAACCAGCGATTCACCTGATGTTAAATAATATTCGCCGCCCTTGACATTTGCAACACCACCACCAGATACGTGGGCCTCGGCTACCTTTAGTCGGTTTTAGGACAGGACAAACAACACATATTTTAGTGCTCTATTATAAATTACTTTCAAATAAAAGCAATGTACATTTAAAGTCAGATTAAGCTTAACACTGCTGTTGAGTTTTGGGAACAAGTAGGTCTTAAGAGTACTTCCACAATCAGGAGAATCGTGTCACGAAGGAAAATTCATTTCTTCAGCATAGTTTAAGTGAACGCTAAAAAAATACAAACTTTACTGGAAAATTGATAGAACTAAATCTATTATATTTTATCCATGACTTTAATTTAAAAGCCTCGTCATCGCAGTGTGGGACGACCCCCCACTGGATGGAGTGACGACCTGTGCAAGTGTGCGGGAAGTTGATGGGTGCAGGTGGCTCAGGAGCGTGATTTATGGCAGTCTGTGGAGGAGGCATATGTTCAGCAGTGGTCTTTAACAAGCTGAAATGATGATAATGATGAATCCAAAATAATTTTATGATGAGTTGCAACGACAGTCGCATTGCACCACAGTAAAAACATATATGCAATTAATAAATCTTAATTCTGTAACCACAATGCGTGTTTGTAGCTAACGCTACTCTTACAAACTTTGTGTTGCTCTTTGGAGGCGGACATAAGACAATTTATATAACAGTACCATGTATTAAAATCTTGAGATACACGACTATTGTAGAACTTTCGTGCCTAGACGGAACTGTGCCCTCTCACTTGCCAGTTTGCAAGAGGCACTTATTTCGCCGGAAACGCAGTTAAAAGTTTTGCGGCTATAAAATAAAGTTGGAGTCCCGATGTTTAAACAACGTATTTGGTAAAAGTTTCTCTTCGTTCTCTTAATTTGAATATCAAGTTTAAGTTCCGCTTTTATTTTAGGTGTTTCATTTTAAAAAACTATATAGATCTTTCGGATCTGATTTTGATCGGGCTTAGTTTAAAATGGGCCTTCATCGATGAAATGACTTTGGACAGTGTTAAGTAATGAATAATTTAGCCCGGCTTCTTGATTTGCAAGAGAGAAAGATTTCTATAAGCCTTGTACTTCGAGTGGCGTATTTATTTTTAAATAAATCGAATCATAATCACCTAGGTTATACAGAAGATAATTGAGGGGACGACATTTTAGAGTATGAAGGTTTGTCTTTTATTTTTTCATGTGAGAAGGTGTCAAGCGAGCTCTCGGTTCACCTGATGTTAAGTGATAACCGCCGCCCATGGACATTTGCAGCACCAGCGTTACAGATGCGTTGACACCTTTTAATAAAGTGGGCCGCGGCTACCTCACTCACCAGACGAAACGCAGAATTATTATACTTCTACTTCACGCCGATCTTCTGCGAGGTCACGGTACTTCCCCGGACGGACCCGCCCATTTGTGCTACAGCCGAAGCAGAACCAGAGTCTCTCTAATTCAGCTTTTACGTAAATAACTGCGAGTAATGGTGAGTCTTTTGATCAAATGTGTTAGCTACCGAAACTTCACTGTATTCACTGTGCGCCGCATTGGTGTTTTATATTCATTTCAAAATAAAAAAAAAGTTGTGAAACGTAATTAAAGATCAAACCAAGTTCACGTGTGAAGTGAAGAACACGAGTGAAGTTAGATCGTAATTATGTCAACAGCTTCATTCAGCACGATTTATTATCATCCGTCCTCTAATTGAAAAAAAAAAAAGCTTTCACATGTGCAATGCCGTTTTTCAAGTTGTTTCTAAATGTATAGTGACAAAGAGCGTTCTATGCCTATACCCAACCTAACGTTATTGAATCGAATAAATATTTTTATACACATAGAAATAAATACATATTATTGATACGTGCGAGCAGTTTGAGTAAGTTCTTCTTTTTTAACTTCTTCTCATTCATGTATATATTATGAGGGATATTTCATCGCACTTAAATTGAAAAGTCGTCACTCAATGTAATGATTGAGTAATATTAATAATGCTAGTTGCTTTGTTTGTGTGATATGTTTTTTATTTAACGAAAGTATTCAATGCTGTAAGTGTACCGATATAACAATGACTGTTTCATACAAGTTCATTATCATTAAATTCCGTGTACGGATATATACTTATTTTTCTTTGTGGTGAAGTTTCGACATTCGGCATATCCGCCCTCGCGGGGTCAAGGTTGAGATGGACTCGCACCGATTAAGACCTTCAACTAGAGCGCATATTAGCAGGAGCACAGGAACGCTTTCGCACACTTCTGTGAACTTCCCAAGGAGAACCCAAGGAAGGAAAAGGAAGGAAAAGAAAGTGTCTATACCACTATTTATACTGAACAAACTGCTCTACCTTTTATTTGCACAGACTCAGATTTGGTTGATGATTCAATGTGATGCCGCTTTTACTAAGATAAATAGTAGAAATAAGTTGAGATAATAGATTATTCAATACAGTACTCCCGCAGTTGGTTTTTCTGATAGGATAAAACCAATACAAACATTATATATTTCTGGAGATAGAAAGTGAATCGATTCAATTTCATCACGATGGCACTCGGGCGTTTCGGCGATAATGAATTACTACCATAACATATTGCAACGAAACATTTTTACCGAAATATTAATCAAAATGATTAGGACGAAGAACAACATAAGATTGAAGCTTATGTGACTTTGATTAAGATTCACCACAATCTTTTAGATTGTGGTGAATCTTAATCGAGAATTCCTTTTTGAATATGTATGTCTGCAAATTAGCAAAATCATAGTGAATGGCGAAGGGGTTATTTAAAATGTTTTCATTTGCTAGTTTAATGTTATTGATTATGATCATCATCCTTTAGTCTATTTTATTCGTTGTATCTTATAACTTTAAACGAGCAATTCTTGTATATATATAGATTGAAATTTAGTATGTGCGTAGATTCGGGGTCGGAAAATCGATCTAGCTAGGTTTCACTTTAAGAAAATGTCCTTCTATCCCCGTTTTCAGGGAATGAAAAATATTATTCCAATATGACGGTAAATTTCGCTGAAAACAACATGTTATAATAGCTCGGTCGGTAATCGGGCGGCCCCGAAACAGAGGGCCGCGGTTCATGTCGCTATCATTTACACAGTTATTTTTTTAACTTTTTTTCTATACCAGATCATTGCTTTCTTTATTTTTTATTTTTTTTGTTTGCAACATACACGATTTACCAAAAAAGTCCTCCATGTACTATTTTCGGGTTTCTTCTGAACTTTCTTAAAAAACGCTTTCCAATATTTGTGAAAAGGTTAAAACCGTAGGTATTTGTTTTTTATGTAAACAAAAAGGCAGGTATGGTGTGTGCTTTAATGGAAATTAAAAGTAATTCTATTTAGAAGAGCTGGCGCGACCCCCGGGGGAAATTATACTCTGAGATCCCTATATTTACCCTGTGAAAGGCTAAACCCATGAAAACTTGTATTTCGTACTATATTTACAGTAAGTTGCGGGATATGTTCTTGATAGAATTGCTCTTTCAGCGGAGCTATTATCATTTTTACTCTTCAATATGGTTCTTAAGGGACGGAAAGACAAAGAGTATATAAGTATGATATTAATTGTCATCATGAGTGCACGTGTAAGTGTTTAAGAAGTATAAACGATGAACAGCTAAAATAGATTCGATAGCGTCTACAGTAATATACAGCTTAGCATAAATGCCAGGGCGATGAAAATATGCAACCATTTTCGCAGGAAGTCAACAGGAACCCGTCCGCCTCTGGGCTAAGATGTGGCTTCCCAGCCACAATGCCAAGCTTCATCGGCATTCACAACGTTTCAATTGCTACCACGTACTTTTATAATCAAATGGAAAATCGGAACGTGATGATACCAAAAGAAAATTTTATACTAATATTTCATGACTCCAGTGCATTTAATTCTCTTCTTAAATAGTTTCTGTAAAATTTGTATAGCTAAATTGTTTCTTTGTATCTTATGGGTAATCTATAAGACTTCAGTTTTATGTTAAATAAAACGTATAAACAAAAGTATATATTCATTTTTGTTGTGTTATGAAGTTATGTTTGGGGCTACAATTTAGACCTTGCAAACATTTCTTTGGGCATCCATCATCCAGTTTTGATCACCACTCTATATCCTTCTTAAAAACTTATGAAAATTAGTTAGTGCCACAACATTATAAAATCTGCCTACTATTAAAGGTTTTGATCAAGATTTTGATTAAGATCCTTTTTACTATTCTTTAAAAAATAATATAATTTTAATATATAGATAGTCATGTAGTTATTTGCACCAATTGTATCAACCGTTATCGTTGTGTTAGTGAAAAATAATAATCCAATAATTATAAACTGACTGAGAGATTAGAAAATCATATATCCTACGGATTAAATATTTAAAGGTTAGTTTAGTTATTGAAGTTTACATTTGAAAGATGAACGTTTAATTTGTGTTCCTGAAGCGATGGCCGGTGCAGACGGCGGCTGATTTGCAATATCCCCACCCGCGGCGCATCCCTCTCGGAGAGCTAACGCGAACTCACCCCTTCAGCCCTAATGACATTAATGTCGCTTACTTCAATATCGAACCTTGCAGCAGATGCTGGAGTGTACAATGACATTAGTCTCGTTTAGGAACGGACATAATCTCATTTACACGTTGCAACTTTGCGCACCGTATCATACTTAGTCTTGGTTCGGTTCTTAGCTTCCGTCTCTTATTCACACCTCTGAAAGTTTTGTTTAAATTATTAATAAGTTATTCGTCACTGTCCTCAAAGGAAAGTACAGTTATCGAAATTATATTCTTATGTGAAGCAAGATAGGGTAATAAACCAATTTAAAATGTCGCACCTTATAATTAAAAGTTAAAGACCTAATTGGCTATCCAAAAGTCAGCAGAAACACTGCGTGGTTTTACTTCTGACAAAAAGAGGACGAACTAATTGTAGTAAAAAGAGGTAGAAACTAAACGTAGTTCAAATAATGTGAGCCAAAAATCAAGGTCATGTTTTTTATATTTTAGCAAACACTATAAATTAATAAGTGATAGTGGTACTTGTAACCAATACAGCTTTAAACTATAAAAAAAGTTGGTTTGTGATTACTAAGAATGTTTTTGAGAATCTTAGCTAAAAACTCGATTTCGATTTTGAATACCGTTGTGTAATTTATTACAATATTGCAACAACTAGTGCCGATGACATTAGGTATTATGTTTTAAAAATAACATGAATATACATTGGCGAAAATTACTAATGAGCTCTTCATGTCCTTTACCAATTTTGCATTTAATTCAAGACTAGGCTTTAACTTAGACTGCGAGCCACCTAAGTTCTAGATAAACACATGTAATCAATCCCTACTACTTAGGAATAACTAATGTTTAGAGTATGATTGTGATTGTTATAAGTTTAGTATACCGTTGTTTAATTCATCCCACAATGTTGTTAGCGTAAGTTTGTACTAAAGAAAATATCACATAAAACATAAAGTTAGAACAGAAACGTGAAAGCCGCCCGAGCTATCTGTGGACGTTTATATCCGCCGCATGGAAACTGCAAGTTTATACAAAGTGTTGGACAAGTTTCTGATTAATGCTGGGGACGCGTTGCAGCTTCCCAATTTAGTACCGCACTCTGTGAATTTAATGTACGGTGGACTCCTTAGTAACCAGTCACAACTTAAGCAGACTGTTCAAATTTAGGACCTGTGGTGTATTTCACCTCTACCTGATTCTTCCGCATGAGCAAGAATTCATTACAATGTCGGCCTATCTGGTCGACTTGCAGAAATTCGAATGGTTTCCTAACCGTTAACATGTTTACTTCCGTCCGTACATCCCCTTTGACCTCGATTTATTATACGCCACACGTGTATCTTCACTAAACCAACACTAAAACAACAATAAACGAGGTTTTTTTTAAATTATCTAATGGGAGTTTAGTAACTTAACTGTGGTAGGACCACGCAACAGTGTTCGCTGTTGCACGAATGGGCAGGTCCGTACCACGGGTTAGTACCACGACATATTGAAAAATTCATAATGAAATCGGGGGCTCTACGTAAAGCTTATAAAGAGCTGAGCGACAAGACAAAGTGGACAGTGAATATGAAAAATAGACAGGGAATTATGCAATACAAACGTCCAGATATTATAAAGGAAGTAACTAATTTCTACGCGGAGCCTTACAATATCGACGATAAAAGGCGCCCTACAGGATTATACCTTACGAAACCAAACGATCACAACATAGAAAATAAAGACACAGAGGCACCAAATATTCTCATTTCAGAAATCGAACATGCTATAAATACACAAAAAATGACAAAACCCCAGGAAGTGATAACATTACCAATGAAGTGCTTAAGTGGTTATCAATTCCACTCCAGGAACCCCTACAAATACTATTCAACAATATTCTAAAAACAGAAACCACACCGGAACAATGGTCAAAATCTATAATTATATTACTTCACAAGAAAGGGGACAGAAGTATTCTCGGAAACTATAGACCTATCAGCCTCACGACGAATTTATATAGAGTTTTCTCAAAAAGTAATTTTAAACAGAATAACAATTAATTTAGATGAAAACCAACCGCGCGAACAAGCGGGTTTTCGAAAAGGATACTCGACAATAGACCATATACAAGTCATAACACAATTAATAGAAAAAGTCAAAGAATATAGGAAAACGTTGTATATGTGTTTTATAGACTACACGAAAGCCTTCGACTCCTTATATTTTGATGCAATATGAACTTCTCTAACACAACAAGGCGTTGACTCAACATATATAAATATAATATACAGTATCTACTCAAAATGTTACGCCAAAGTACGGTTAGAACGTGAAGGTATGGAGTTCCCCATAAAAAGAGGTGTGAGACAGGGAGACCCGCTCTCGCCAAAAATATTTTCAGCAGTACTCGAATCTGTATTCAGACATGTGGATTGGGAAATGAAAGGAGTAAATATAGACGGAGAGCTACTGCACCACTTGCGATTCGCGGACGACATCGTAGTATTTGCCGAAAGTGCGATAGAGCTTGAGAACATGGTCAAGGAACTAGCATTAGAAAGCCATAAAGTAGGACTGTCACTCAACACAACGAAAACTAAGATCCTCACCAATGGACCCCCGGAAGACATTGTTGTAGAGAACGAAAAAATCGAATATGTAACAGAATATATTTATCTAGGGTAGTTAGTATCATTTGAGCAGAACACCGTAAAAGAAATACAAAGAAGGATAACTCTGGCATGGAAAAAATACTGGGGTTTCCGAGAAATAATGAAAAATAAAACAGCTTAAATATAAAGAAGAGAATTTACGAAACAACGGTTCTACCATGCCTAACATATGGTTGTCAGACGTGGTCAATAAGAAAAGAGGACAAAGAAAAAATTGCGATATGTCAAAGTAAAATGGAAAGGAGCATGCTGGGAATAAAATTATCTGATAAAATTCGTAACAGGGACATCAGACACAAGACAAAAATAATAGATGTACGAAAGAGAATTATATTATTGAATTGGCATTGGGCGAGACATGTTTGCAGGATGAACAATAGACGGACAAAACGGTTAAGAGAGTGGGTACCAAGGGACAGGAAGAGGAGAAAAGGGCGACCTGGTAAAAGATGGAGAGACGTTTTCAGCCACAAGTGTGGTAACCACTGGATGCAAATAGCTCGGGAAAGAGATGTTTGGAAAGGTTTAGGAGAGGCCTACGCCGCAGAGGCGACTACTACTAACATATTATAATAATAAGATATATATTTAAAAAGTAGTAAGTAAATAAAGGCTATTATTATAACACATCTGCAATCGGTAATGCAAATGTCCGTGGGCGGCGGCTATCAGTATCACTTAACATCAGGTGAACCGCCAGCTCGTTTGCCACATTCTCAAATTAAAAAAAAACTTTACTGGTTAAAATTTGTAGAAAAAGTACGAAAAGTTTGTCGCCGCTGTGGCAATCGAACCCACGTCTTCGGCATTCGAGGCCTGAAAATTTTAATGTTTAATTTAAGTGCAGAGATTAGTACTATAAAAAAATTTAAATTTTACTGGTATTTGTTAAATTGCGAAAACAGCTCACGATCGTGAGTATAATAAGTAGTACTTTTTAAATAAACATAACTTTACTTAATTGACATATTTCTATCAGAGTTATGTAATGTTTTCTGAATGCTCAAGCGTCTAAGCCATATTGATAACTTAGAACTAAGAAAACAAAACTGACTCTGTGCAATTCTTTGGAGTGCCAGTTTTCCAATCTGATGGGCAGTAATACTTTATAAAACTTTGTAACTTGTATAAAACTTTGAAACTGTTCAAAACGTTCAATTTGGCTCGAAGAGTAGTTGGTTTCTACTTTAGGACTTCAATAGCCATCCGGTGCATTGTGGGGCTCACTGTAGGCATTGTTTCAGTATTACTCAGTAATGAGCGGGGAAGGGCTTTTGCTAGCGAAAGGCTCGATGTTTGGACATAAAAGCATTTGTGTTCAATTTTAAATCGTAATACTGGGCCATAGAGTTGTGTATGGAGCGTAGAAGTTGACTGCGAAAATGAAAGCCATGTCAAAATGGAAGCTACATTCTCATTTCTTCTTTAGCTCGGATTTAACCGTGATCACAGCGCGCAGTGCTCATATGCGGCGAACGCATTGTATTGTGGTATACTTTTTTCTGTAGTATGCGTTTAATATAACAGTTGAATTTGGCTTATATTAATTCATTCGCTAAGATTTAATTGCTTCATTAATTGATGAAACAACAAAATAAACAATATTAATCTATACAAAGCTCTTTTAGCAATTTATCATGAATTGACCGCTCCAGGTCTAATTCAATCGGACGTTTTATATTGTATTTAGTATAAAAATATCACACAATGTAAAATATGTTTACACTGTCAGAAATTTGTAAAAAAACGTGTCCCGCAGAGTTTCTTTCGTCGGTTCTTCTCAGGTCAATGGCTTTTCTTTTCCGAATCAGTGGTAGTATCATTAAGGGAGTGTAAAATCATTTTGCCATCTAAGGATATTCGAAACTAAATATAAGGTGATTAAGCAGTTATGTCCTGATATGTTTTTATATACAAATACTAATTAATTTTACATATTATAACAAAATCGCACACACTATTACCAAAATGGTTGTGGTGAAAAGCATACAGATTTCAATATCAATCGACACCAAACTAATTTGTGTTGTAAACTGCACTGAGATTATTTTACTTTAGAGCATTAAAAGACATTTCATTATAGAATAAAATACTCGAACTGAAATTATCCCTTGATTCGTTAATTAGGCCCTCCGGCCTGTAACTCTAGCGAGTAGCGTTACACGCTGCGGAATGTTACTTTGAGAAAATACGCTAATTAGATAGATTTAGTTACATTGTATTTCAGAGCTGAAACCTAAAATGAGGGATCAAAAGTCACATTTATTATGTGTAAGTACCTGGAGGACCTGGATTACCGACCGAGCTATTATAAAATTTTTTTTGCGGCGAAATTTACTGTCATATTCGAATGATATTTTTCATGTATATGTTATATCATATGTTCGAATGATATTTATATTTCATGGGTCAAAGTCTTGATTTAAAACGTCTCTAAGATGAATGTTTCACCAGCCCTCAGTCTCTGGAGATTACGACATAATATGTAATTCAATCTTTCTGGTATCATTTTTTCCATCATATCGACAATGTATTGAATACAAACCGGCCAAGTGCGAGTCGGACTCGCACACGAAGTGTTCCGTACCATTCCATTTGGTAGTCATTTCACTGTGGACCCTCCACGCAACAGTGTTCACTGTTGCACGAATGCAGAGGTCCGTCCGGGTAAGTACCACGACCTCACAGAATACCGGCGTGAAGTAGAAGTGTTATACTTCTGCGTTTCGTCTGGTGAGAGAGGTAGCCGGGGCCCACTTTATTTAAAGATTGCAACGCATTTGCAACCCTACAGGTGTTGCAAATGTCCATGGGCAGCGGTTATCACTTAGCATCAGGTGAACCGCCAGCTCGTTTGCCACTTTATCACATAAAAAAAATCACATTTAAATATCTTTATTCAATATAGAAGTATTACACTTACTTATTGTCACAAAACACTACTACTATCAACATTATCTATAAAAACGGTAAAAAAAATCATGTCTGTTTTATGGGATAATAAGTGAGACACTAAATAAGTGGGGCACTTATTTATATTTTTTTGTTTTTTAGTATTTGTTGTTATAGCGGCAACAGAAAAACATCGTTTGTGAAAATTTCAACTGTCTATGTTCTAACTATGTATGGTTCATGAAATACAGCCTGGTGAAATATGGACAGATATACGAACAGACAGACAGAGAGCGGAGTCTTAGTAATAGGGTGCCGTTTTACCCTTTGGGTACGGAACCCTAATGAGTCACTGTAATAATTGTTGGCAACATTTA
The DNA here is from genome assembly GCA_933534255.1 of Iphiclides podalirius. Classification (NCBI taxonomy): domain Eukaryota; kingdom Metazoa; phylum Arthropoda; class Insecta; order Lepidoptera; family Papilionidae; genus Iphiclides; species Iphiclides podalirius. The sequence goes on from OW152826.1 coordinate 14,159,801, forward strand.
ATTTGAGGTACCATCTGTGGACAACATTAAAGAAACTGACAACAATGAAGGCAGTTTCATATTGCTGAGGTTCCTGTAGTGGGGATACCTGAGGCTTTATAACTGCGACGCACAAGCGGAGCCAGCACTCTTTTTTTAGACTTTTTTCATTCCGCTTCGTGCTTACACACGGAACGGACGTTAATCTGAGCCGGAGGGCCCATGCCAACCGACCCGGAAGCCATCTTGCAACCGTTGTTGCTAATATCATTTCTTTTATCTCTTGGTGTGCACTGCTTGCCTCATCGTTGTCGTGTTTCGCGGTCTACGGTTAGGGAAGTCTCAAGCAAGAAGAGTGAAGAAAAAATTATAGAAGAAAGAAGAAACGTTACAGAAGAACGAAGAAACTTTGCCAGACTTCCGAGCGGATAGTGTTAGTGTAGTGTTGTGCTCGTAGGCAGGTTCCTGTCCGTAAGTAGAATTCTACACACATTCTCGTCTCAGAGGCGGCATTGTAATTTTTACCTGTGTGCTTGTTGCATTAGGCGACAGCTAGGTACTCACCCTAGCGCACCTAAAGCGCAGGCGTTTAAAGGTTAATTTTAGGAACACACCACTTGGGGGAGGCCTATTTAGAAAACACACGCCGGCGGGGCGCAAGCCCCAAAGGCACAAGCGTCGTCATGGGTTCCCTCTTAGAGGAGTTCCTTCGACAGGAATGCCCCGAAGTATGGACTAAATATTTAAGTTTCGTGAGGGAACGACGCCTTGTCGTCGAATTCTCCAGCGACAGTCCGGCTTCACCGGCTGCCGCCTCGCCGCCATCTCCGGTGCCCTCTGTGCCAGCTATTGTGTCGCCCTCTGCGACAAGTGATACGCCCGTCGCGTCGACTTCCGCCGCCGCGAACGAACCCAACGCGCCTTCCGCGCAAACCATTTCGGCCCCCTTCCGCGCTGTCGTTCCCGACTCACAATCGGACGGCGGCTCAGACATGGAGGTCGAAACGACCCCCGCTAACAACGCGAACGCCGACGGCTTCACCGTCGTCAAATCGCGAAAAAAGGGCTAGAAACGCCCCGCTACAGACAGCGACCCCGAAAGCGAGGCCGCCCCGTCAAACCGTCCCACCGCGACGCCCGCCAAAAAGGCAGCCGCGTCTGCCCAGTCGGAACCGACATTCACCTCCGAGCGAAAAATCAAGCCACCGCCGCCAATAATAATACAAGATAAGGTAAAGTGGCACCAGGTTTGTTCGTGGTTTGAACGCCACAACATCCGAGACCCCCGGTCCAAGAATACGCATATGGGTATCCGCGTATACCTCGATTCTTCGGACGACTTCCGTCGCGTAACTAAGTACTTGCGCGAAGCTAAGGTAGGTTTCCACACCTACTCACTACCCGAAGAGCGTAAACTTCGGGTCGTAATTAAGGGCGTCCCAAAAGAGTCGGATGTCGATATGGCCAAGGTCGGAAGGTAAGGCCATTTTCAACCTTAAGAGGGTCTGTGGGCTCAGTGACTTAGTCATCGAGCCCCCACGTAAATGAGGTGTTGTGGCACAGTGCCACAACTGTCAACATTTTGGCCACACGGCCAATAACTGCTTCGCTCACCCAAGGTGCGTCAAATGCACCGGTGACCACGGCACAACCGAGTGCACGAGGCCGAAAGATTGCGCAGATCCACCGGACTGCGTAAACTGTAACGCCACCGGCCACCCGGCTAGCTACAGAGGCTGCGCTAAGGCCCCGAAAACTCCCGCGAGGAAATCTCCCGCGAAATCGACGTTGCCCAAACCCGCGCCCGTCAGATTCATTCCCGCGCCCGTACCCGTCGTAAACGCCTGGGCGAAACCCCAGGTGGCCGCGCAGATAACCGCGCCGGTAATCCCGGTCGTCTCACGACCGATCGCGCAACAGCTGCTCGCCTCTCAAACGGCGCCGCGGCCGCAGGTGCAGCCAATTCCGTCAGTTTTCGCGGAAAACAAAGACGACCCATTCGCGCAAATAGCCAACATTTGCAGTTTATTAGACAGAATAAATAGGCAGGAACTCGCCGTATTGTCCGCTAAAATAGCGGCCGCCACATCTGGCCACGAGCGTCTTAGGGCAATTAGCCAACACAAAACGTTTGTGGAAGCTCTTTGGGCTTTTACGAGCCAACCATAAAGAACAATAGTCCGCGCAATAAAACCGCGCTCCGCCGCGTCGTTAATTAGACCCATAAAGGCACCTTAATGGGAAGTACAACCCCAGGTAGAACAAAACCTCGGGCTCTGGTTGTTTCGTATTTCAACGCAAACGGCATAAAGGGTCAAAGGGATGAAATCGCGGAATTCCTTCGCGATTATAACGTAGATATTTTCCTAGTGCAAGAGACATTCTTGAAACCTAGTGTACGCGATCCCAGAATCGCAAATTACAATATTGTCCGCCACGATCGATTAGCAAACCGTCTGGGAGGCACACTAATTTATTATAAACGGTCCTTGCACTGTTGCCCGCTCGACATTCCAGAGCTAAGTCAAATAGAGGCATCCGCGTGTAGGTTAGCGCTCACCGGCCACAGGCCGCTTGTACTAGTCTCAGCCTACCTCTCGGGGAATAGAACCCTCCTTCAAAGCGACCTAGATACGCTTCTTAACTTAGGCCCTTCCGTGATAATTGCAGGAGATCTAAACTGCAAACACGGCTCATGGGACATCAACAGCATCCCAAACAACAACGGAAAGCATCTCTTTAGCTTATCCGATAACCTAAATTTCAGTATAGTCGCTCCCGCGACTCCCACTAGGTATCCTACGGTGGACAACTACCAGCACGCGTCACCGAGTGTCCTAGACATAATGTTATTCAGGGAGGTCTCGCTCGACATCGAGTCGATAGAGACAATCCACGAACTAGACTCAGACCACAGGCCCGTCCTGTGTAAGCTGGGCCAGAACGCCGGCGCGGTCCCTCCGACCAAATCCGTAGTGGACTGGCATCGTCTTGAGGTCAAACTCAAGGCCTTGGACCCCCAGGACTTAGTAGACTTACCCGAGACGATAGCTACGTTCGATGACGCAAATCGAGCGATAGCGAGTCTCCGCGAAACTATCACTTCCGCAGTCACAGACACGGAACGGACGGTGAGACTGTCGGGCGACCGGCGGTTTAACTTTCCGCCCGATCTGCGACTGCTAATTAGACAGAAAAATGCAGCCAAACGCGCCTTCGACCGATTCCGATCGGAATCGAACCGAACCCTACTTCGACGCCTTCAGCTAGAAGTCAAAGATCGTGTATCGGAACACCGACACACAACGGGGGACACTCTCCTAGAGGACATCGAGCCATCGCACACCGCCTACTGGCGGTTGGCCCGCAGTCTGAAAGCAGACCCCCGCGAATCTCTACCGCCGTTAGTTAGACCTAATAGCGCTTCAGAAGCCCTAGATGACTCCGAAAAAGCCGAATGCCTTGCGGACAACCTAGAGCAGCAATGTACGCCATCGCGCGAACACACCGATTCGGTCCACCTAACGGAGGTGGACCGCGTAATCGAGACTAGGGCTGCGCTTCCACCGGAAGGCGAACCTTTAAATTCAGTGACCCCCGAAGAGGTCCAAGATATTATTAAAAATTTAAAACCAAAATCCGCCCCGGGCCCAGATAATATAAGTAATAAGATTCTCAAAGCTCTCCCTGGGCCGCTTATCTGTTTACTGGCGACAATTTTCAATACGCTTCTCTCCAGTTGCTCCTTTCCGGACGACTGGAAGCAAGCCACGGTTATCGGCATTCGTAAGCCGAATAAACCAGCCAATAAGCCCTCTAGCTATCGTCCCATCAGCCTCCTCAGTTGTCTGGGGAAGCTCTACGAGCGGCTACTGTTAAACAGGCTCAAAGAGCACGTATTTTCCAACGGCCTTCTGCCGACGGAACAATTCGGCTTTCGAGCTAGACACTCTTGTCCCGATCAGTTATACCGCCTAACGGAGCACATCCTAAAAGGCCTTAACCACCCCAAACACATCAGCACAGGGGCTCTCTTCTTCGATGTCGCAAAAGTATTCGACAAAGTCTGGCACAACGGCTTGCTTTACAAGCTGTACACACTCAAAGTGCCAGATAGGCTCGTACACACCATCCGGGCCTTTTTGTTGAACCGCTCTTTTCGATATAGAGTCGAGGGCACCCTCTCCACAAGCCGCCGCCTCACGGCCGGCATACCACAAGGCTCCTGCCTCTCACCCTTGTTATTTACGCTCTACACGAGCGACATACCTAGAGACCCCCACGTCAATCTCGCGCTTTTCGCGGATGACACGGCGCTCTTTTACTCAGATCGCAACCTCAGTCAATTAACGACTCGACTCCAAAGCGCCGCCGACCGCCTCGGCGATTGGTTCCGCAAATGGAGAATCAATATTAATCCAGAAAAAAGTGTGGCGATTCACTTCACTCGTAGCACCCCCAACCCCCATCCGCCACACCGTTACAAAGGTCCTCGCCAGTACAGAAAGTTGGGGCAAATATCACTATATGGCCAAACTCTCCCCTGGGAGAAAACGGTCAAATATTTAGGTGTCAATTTCGACTCGCGTATGACTTTCACTACGCACATAAATCAAGTCCGAAATAAAGCCGCGTTCGTCTCCGGCCGGCTACGCAATTTAACGAATAAGCATAGTAAAATGCCCTTAAGGCACAAACTACTGTTATATAAAGCTTGCGTAAGGCCAATCATGTCCTACGCTTGCATGATCTTCGCACATATAAATCCTACGCGCATTAACAAATTGCAAGTAGTTCAAAGTAAGTTTATCCGCCGCGCAACCGGTGCGCTGATACCATTGCGCACCGGTTGCGCACGCAGTCTGCAATCGCTGTGCAGGTCGACGTTGCGCTGATGCGTAACGTCGACCTGCACAGCGATTGCAGACTCCCGACGATTCGCGCTCATTTTAAAGATTTGACAAAACGGTTCTTCGATAGAGCCCAGCATCATCCCAACCCTCTGGTGGTAAGCGCAGCAAACTACCAACCGGACACAAACGCGAACGTAAACAAGCGTCGCCCGCGAAAGGTCCTCATCGACCCGGTCGACGAAGAGGACTTAGATACGATGGACCCATCGCCGGGGGTCCCGCCGGATAACACTACACCCACAGTTAGTGTAACAACAAGCACACCAGTTCGCCCTCGCCTCCGAGCACGGCGAGACCCACACAACGCGTACACAAGGTACACCCGCGTTCCGGGGCGGTTCTCACCGCTCCCAGCCACCGATTAGCTAAATGCACAGTCGACGGCCGTCGGGGTCTCGGTCCGAACCGGCGACCTCGACGGCCCTTAGATGACACACCATAGTAGTTAAACGCACGCATGAGCACATGCGCGACCCTACCCATAGCGGAGGGTCCAAACCCGTGGGTTCTGGCTAGCCCACCGGTTCTGCGTCCGATGAAGCTTTAATAGTCTCGGGACTGAAAGCAAAAACATCAGTTAATACAAGATACAAGGAGCCAGCACTTAGTTTTCGAATATTGGATAGTTCACTATCTTCATACGCGCTGTCATTAATTGTTAACCAATTATTTGTCTTGAATATATATTTAGTAAAAATACAATATAATTTAACATAATGCAATAGATTATTAAACAGGCAGTTAACCATCAACCGAAATGCATTAAATTGCATGCATGACACAGTTTTCTGTACACAATTATCTTATCCTTTAAACGAGCAATTCTTGTATATATATATGTATATATATACATATATATAATCGGAATCTCGGAAACGGCTCCAGCGATTTTCATGAAATTTAGTATGTGCGTAGATTCGGGGGCGAAAAATCGATCTAGCTAGTTTCATTTTTGGAAAATGTCCTTTTATCCCTGTTTTCAGGGAATGAAAAATATAATTCCAATATGACGGTAAATTTTTAAAAATTACTCAGTAATTTGTATCTAAATGTAATTTCCAAAATACACGATTTACCGAAAAAAAAAAAAAAAACCGAGCTAAGCTCGGTCCTCCGGGTACTTTGAATTGATTGAAGAATTATAAGAAGTACTAAGTTAGTCACTAAGCTGTTTGGATAGTTAAATTACAATATACTAACATTTTTAAACTTGTGATATCTTTGGAATGTAATGTCCGAATTTGATAATTCAAATGGTTATATAAAGATATTGAAGCAGTTTTAAATAAGAAGTAATTTATTATTATAAGGATTAATACCAAGATACAAATAAAGAGCCTTTTCCAGCGGCGGCATTTCAATCAAAATTTCAAAATAAAAGAACACTCATTGTGGCATAACCATAATAGTTAGACATATGCTGTCGCCACACTTTTTGTAAATAATGATGTGTTCTGCAAAGTTGTAGTACATTATTTTATTTTATCATCAATAGTTTTCGCAGCGCACGCGATGTAAAGAATATTTTAGGTAATTTTTGTACACCTTCAGTAACATTATTGGAGTTTTAGTAGTAAGATCTCTAATTTTTTTTAAAATATAATACAGCATATATCAACCGGGGATAATGTAGCTTCCCAACAGGGTAAGAATTTTTCAAATCGGTTCAGTAGTTTCGGAGCCCATTCAATACATACAAAGAATCAAATCTTTCCTCTTTATTATATTAGTATAGGTAATGTTTGACAAAGCAGCAGCAGTAACAGCAGTAGCAGTAAATTTTTATCACCGTCCGTACTCTTTAGGGTTCCGTACCCAATGGGTAAAACTGGACCCTGTTACTGGCTGTCCGTCTGTCACCAGGCTGTATCTTATGAACCGTGATAGACTGTTGAAAATTTCACAGATGATCTATTGCCGCTATAACAACAAATACTAAAAAACCGATTAAAAATATGTTAGTGGGGCAATACAACAGACATAATTTTTATGCTGTTTCTATAGATAATGGTACGAAACTCTTCATACGCGAGTCCGACTCGCACTTGGCGGTTTTTTTTTAATTATATTAAATTATAAATTATAATTATATTATTATTATAATAATTAAATGACGTAAAGAATCACTCTTTCCCTCTGTAATCCGTAGGTAACATTGACAATATTAATCTATTATACTTTCATATATATATTTATGTTAATTATATATATTATATATTTATTTATGTTTATGTATGTTTATTTATGTTTATTATAATTTATTTTATTATTATTAAGTAAATTTATTAAGCACACCACCTCCCACTATTCATAAGTTTATTTTCCTTGTCCTAAGGTTGTCTGGAAGAGATCGCTCTTTAGCGATAAGACCGCCTTATTGTACCTAGCTTTTAAGATTTATTTTATATGAACTGTATAAAACTTTTTGTGGTGTACAATAAAGTATATATAATAATATAATAATATATTCCTTTGTAATATACGTGACCCGATGGTATTTTGCAGAGGGATCGATCCCCACTACTGGAAATATATTTTGTGAGGTTTTTCTGCGGTATTTCATTGGAATTATTTTCAAAGTCTGATTGGGTTCCTGTTCTGACTGTTATGCCTGCTTAAACAATATCTGGCGAAAAAATGTATTAACATTTATTATGCATTCACAGAGATTCGAATCCACTTATTTAATGTCTCAATGGCTGAAGTTATAACACGTTATTTTTGGAAATAAATACATATAAGCATGAACGAGAATGGAAGTGACTTAATGTAGTTTGTATGAAGAAACAAAATTTAACTATAAAACTGTGTCATCTTGTACACATAAAGCGCTTTGTTAGCAATTTATGTATTTATCTATTTAAATTACATCTCATAAATGTTTTTCATATGATTAACTCTGAACCATGCTCCACTATTTATTGGTACAAGCTTTGAACAAACATTCTGTTGTGGTACTTTATTTCAATTTTGCTGTTTACAGTGAATTGCTTTTGCTAGTCGTGTTCACAGAAACGTGAAATACATTTCAATTTTCGATAGAGTACACGTACTAATCACAAATAGTAAGTGAAAGAAAATTCTTATACTAAAAGTAGCTCACCGGCAAACGTTATTTTGCCATATAAATTATTTATAGGAAATTTGTAGGGTAGAAAAATATATCTGAAAATAAAGTAATGTTTGGGGTGGACCACCCTAATCACTTAGGGGTATGAAGAATAGATTACGACCGATTCTCACACCTACCAAATGTTTATAAAATATAATATAAAAGTCGATTAAGCCGTTTCGGAGGAGTATGGCAACTAACATTGTGACTCGAGATTTTTATAAACATGAAGAAGATATTACAACTTCAAAACGATTCAATCTCGTTTTCACACTGGAGCTCCATCTTTTCATATAGCTGCGAGGAAATTAAAATAAGTTAGTACTATTGTGTCGGATTCGGTACACACGGCGGCAAGGAACTGTTGTTTCAACCAGTGAGCGAATAGGGAATGTAATGAGCCTTTCTAGAAGCGTTCGCATGTGAATAACATTTGTAATAGGCCAGTAAATGAATAAGAATTGGCGGCCGATGTTAAATTAACCTAAGATATAAAAGTGTTCAGCTGGTAATATATTGGTGTCTTTTCTATGTGAAAAGCAAGCAGGCGCCCCTCTGGTCTGGGTCACCCTTAAGAGATCCAGACCATCAGGCGTTGTACATCTACAAACCTCAAGGTTGCAAATGAGTTGCCAACATTAAAAAGTGGGAAACCTCACTCACCAAAACGCTCAAGGCGACTGCAAGCCTTAAAATTGTTTAAAATCATACAAATACATTTTTAATGATATTATTTCAATGCTTGATAGGTAGGCTTCTTTTTCTATGTTCTATTTGCATTTGCTATATACTATCTACCCTATGCTATATACAGCGTTCCTTTATTTTCATATAAATTTACGATTACTTGAAGAATATTATATATTATTATTGTATAAAACTAATTTAAACATAATATAAAATAATTTAAAAAATAATACCTAATAGATGTTGCTTCCTTATAATCGGAAAGACGTTGCAGATTGGGAATTCTTTGCGGTTATTTTCGATCATACATTGAGCTTCCTGCGACAGCAAATAAAATAAATCTAAATTGAAGCAGCCAAAGGTTAAAATCAAGATTAGTCGTCTAAACAACGAATTTATATTCACAATGACCTGCTATTAACCCTTCCAGCTGCTTAATTAAAGCCGACACCCGTCGCGGGCAAAATTAATTTGACTTTTAGAATTTTTTGGAAAGCTTTCGTTGTAATTGGATTCGGGTGAATATTAATAGGTCAATTGGTCTATAGACAAGTCGTTCGATGTTGAAAAAACAAAATTGACAATCACAGTTATTTCAATTTGATTATTTCATTTTGCATTGTAAAATTTAAGAATGGCAAATGAGGAGTCTTCCGCATATTCATATAAACTTTTATGGCTCTACATATTGTCATATTGTTGATATTATTCTTCACAATATCGTTAAATGTGTAATATGACACATGGCCCTTGAGGAACTCTTCATTGATATTCCACAAGCGGAGCAGTGGGAGTTACTACTTTTTAAGGGTAGTCTCGTCCGGGAAAGTACCACGATCTCACAGAAGACCGAAGTTAAATATGAATATTTTATATGCTACTGCTGTTCTGCTTCTGTCTTGCTTTGTGACTTAAAATTCAGCAAAGCATATGCTTCCACCGGTGTTGTGGATGTCCAAGGGTAATTTAAATTTAATTAAAAAAAATTAACCGTTTGCGCGCTTGCCATTTATCCCATCATCAATTTGTTTAACACAGCGAAAAACAAACCGAAGTTCATTAATTATCTGTCATAATTATATATGTACACCATTAACTACCAATTTTGATACCATTTGTGACCAATTTCTTGTCACAGACTGATACAGTTAGGAGGGCTTTGTAACAAATATTTTTATGTAATTACATTTCTTTAATATACTCTGTGTACATAAATTACAAAAAAAAAAGAATCTAATCATGGGGACGGTGTACTAGTTCAGAAAAGGCAGTGAGGTGATTCCTTGACTTTTCATATTAATGAGCGAAATGGATTCTGTATTTATTTTATTTTATATATTAGCATTATTAATATGAAATAGACGTGTGCGTTAGAGTGAATCTCCTACTACAATTACATTCTTTTCCTTCTTCAATTTGTGAAAAGTGGAGTCGGCGCAATTAAATACTGCACACTAACAAATAACTAATTTTAAAACTCACTTCTGTGAACTTACATGTGAGAGTGCGCGTTAGACCCAGCACATGACTTTCGCAAATATACGGATCTCTTTGAGTTTAAGTCAATATCTTACCCATTTTGTTGATTTCAGTTTTTGGTTGGCTGCTGTAAAACGCAGGTAATAAAAATGAAGTAATACGTTTTAACCGAAGCTTCTTTTGTTTCGTTCGATTTGCATTCATAAAGTATGTACGAAACTACGCCCAATTTTCAGTTAGTATTGCGGTGTACCGTCGACAAGATCACGTACGACACCGCACCTCCGAATATTTGGCAAACAAACTGCTAAGTAAAGTGAATCTCCTCGTAAAATCTACACCGACAGCTGTGTAGGAATTTCAATATGAAATATATTAAATAAATCGTATAAAACTCTGAGCTCCGTACCGGAACCATTTTTCATAATTGATTTTATTTTTCGCTATCGTTATTTACATTTAAATTGCGAGGCGCAACAATTATTAAATTTATAGGGATTTTTTATATTTTTTGGTCTGGTAACCTTTTCAACGCTGGAAACCGCGCTCGCCTCTGTTTGGCCGCGCGAGTAGTATACTTGCGCGCCGTCCATCGAAACGTTAACTATTGCTTTCGACAAGTACGACGAGAACGAACAATACCCGAAGAATACTGTGCTAGTGACCTGTGGGAGTACTATTTTGAGAGAAAGGGTTATATTCTTTCGAGAAACCGAATCAGCCAAGCAGTTCGTCGAGCCCCAGCAGCGTGAGTCAGTGGAAGGCGGCGATCGGTGAGTTACCAGACCCTTAGCTCTTTCCTGAACATAAATTATTTGATCATTCGAGCAGAATTTTTACTTTATCATTCAGGTTTTGTTGTCACTCAATAATTTCAATTTATTTAATTTATTTAATTTACGGCATTAGAAGCTATAAGTTTCCAATAGCGGAATGGGATTTTTTATTGTTCAGTATTTTATTACGTAAAATACCAATTAACATTCGTAAACGTTACGAATTATGTTTGAGTTAGCCATCAAGATATTCCACAAGTAGACGGTCTTATGAAATTTATTGAGCGGGAAGTTTCGCCATGCGAGTTTTCCGAATGCGGGCAGTTTAAAAAAATCGAACACTACGACAGCGCGCGTCGAGTACTCGCAAGTAATGTGACTTCGAAGAATTTAAACGATTTTTGTTCTTGCGGACAAGAAAATACAATTAAGCATGTGAAGCTCAACATTTGTTGAAAAAATGTCCTGACTTTTTAATCTTATCTCCTATGGACAGATACACCTCTCCGAAAGGTAAAAATGTTTGTTTTAATTGCTTTAATTTGTAAATGTATTTACGTTTGTCGGACGTCAAATGCGTCCAAAGCGTCATCGCAGTTTGGGGTGAGATGTTTCTTTGCTTGTTTGATTGTGCTAATCCATGTTGCCATTTTCTCCAAAACTATTAGTCCGATTATGACGCAGTTTTCAGTGATGGGTTTGGGTTTTAATTGGTGCATGTTCTTAATTAATGTTTGCATAACACCTATCTAGGTATTACGGCGACAACAAATCCATGTTCCCATTTTTCTCCAAAACTACTAGCCCGTTTTTTCTCCAAAACTAGTAGCCTTTTTCAGTGATGGATTTGGGTTTTAATTGCTGCAGTAAGCATTTGTTTGTGCAAACCAAAACTACTATCCCGATTTTGATGCGGTTTTCAGTAATGGATTTCTAGTTGATTAGTGAGGGTTCTTAAATGGGTGTTACGATAGTAGCTCACTAGGGGGCGCTGCATTAATACATTTTATTTTAGTTTAGTTATAGTAGCTACTACATATTTAGGAAACTCGATAGAACTCATACGTCGTACGAGATTTAAGCGCAAAAATGTATGTAGAGCAAAAGAAGAAAGCAAAATGCTCTTTCTTCTATGGTTTTTCTTTTACGACGGTTAAAAAGTAATTGAAAAAGTTAAAATAATAAAAAAAACCCCGACTTAAAAAATAAATGTAACGCGAGATAATAAACGTAAAAAATTTAATTAGTACAGTTGATCTCACGCGGAGTCGGTCATATGTTTTTTTTTAAACATTGCCCTTACATGAGGATGACATTATCCTGTGTCGTGAGGACGTTTTACAAACATAAATTTCACGTGGACAAACACCCATTTGTGAAACCACTATCTGTGGGTCACACAAATAGTTGTCCCGTGTGGGAATCGAACCCACGACCCCCGACGCCGAAGCCAATACTTTGGCAATTGCGTCACGGAGTCATCAATTAACAATAGAGTATCAGTTTTCATGGCATTTTCCTTCACACCTACCTATTTGATTCTCGATAATTGTAGACGTGGCAATAACATATTCAATATATACTACTACCTATAAACTTAATAAAAAAAAAACAATAATGTCCGTCGGGGGCTAACATCACTGGTTTAAATTTCATCGTAAATAAAAATAAGTATCATCTTCAACTTTTTAAGGTCCCCTCTGTAGGGGCACGGTCTCCCCATTAAGGGTGTAAGTATAATATGAAAAATCGTGATTACGTTACGATAAAACTGCAAAACTAGTTCATTTAATGGCGGGCCCCGACGGATATTCTTGGGTACTCGTGTAGCAATGACGACGTCAAAAAAATCGACTCATGTTCCCGATGCGAATGCGCTGTCCAGTGCTATTCGATGTGTACGAAAACCGTACTCTTGTCTACCGCGCTCAGTTTCGCATCCCTCCGCGACCCTGCCGGCGCTAGCCGCCTAAGCAGCTCCCTCCGTGAGCAACTCCCTTCCTCCAGGTAAGGCGCGTGGAACATTCAGCGCGCCTTCCTACTCGGCCCCTTTTTCACCAGAGGCCATGGGAGCCAGGAGAGCCAGTGTCAATAAACAACAAGCCTCCCAGGCCCCAGCGGCGGACCTGGTCTGTGGCTCCGCCGCTCACCACGTTTCGGCCGCTCAGGGTAGGGAGAACGGCGCACCACAATACTGACACTCCACTCCCCCCGCGGCCCCCCCACTGCATCAGTGGTGCAGCTCTGCCGAGTCGCGGAGGATAGGGACCGCGTCCAAACGTAATATCGACACCCCTCTTCCCCGCGACTCCTCCTCGGTAGCAGAAGACAGAGAGATTGGCTCCACCTTTACCACCCTCGACCAGTCCCCTGCACCCTCTTGGGCTGGTCTTACACCACAGGCCGGCCCAGAGTGGGTTCCTCTTAGCTTCACCGTGGGTGACCAAGCCACGGCTACTAAGCCCCTCCGCCGCGTCAAGGCGCGAACATGGTTATAGGGAAACTTTCTGTTTGTACGTTCAAATATTCATTGTAAAATGTTATTTGAAAACTGTAGGCATGCCGTAAAGTATGCACATTTTATTGTTAAGGAGAATTAAGTTCTATATAAATTTTCAAATGATCATTATTACGTGCTATAGTATCATAATTAACATTGTATATATAGTATTGTAAAAGTAAAATGCTCTTAAGAACTGGGCAAAGTTTCGACAGCGAGATGTCACCGAAGTTGGGCCGTAAGCCCACGAGAAATCAATCGTGATCACTGTCAGAGAACAATGTAAAGCACTACACAGAAGAGTGCTCCAGTGATTTGTAGTGACATCCAAGTGCTTCCATATAATAAGCTTTCGAGTCGTCACCGTTTGCGTTCCAATAAGTAATATCGACTTAACACATGTTCAGTATAATTTATAAATATAGAAGTGTAAAGTATGTTAACAATGTAACAAAACTTGTAATTTAAAATAGCAATCTTGTGCCAATGACTATAATTGTTCTATTATAAGTAGGCGCTTAAATAATTATATGAATTTGATGGTAGCTTAAAAATTTTTTGTGACTAACGAAATAAACGTTGATCAAGTGTGGACGCTCTGTTATTTTAACTGTTCCTGATTATTTATAGTGATACATACTAACTGGCGACGAGTTATTTTTTACGATCCACGTGAGTGTTTAATATATTTGTAAAAATGTCTATTGGAAAATTAGAAAAGTTCGATGTAAATGTGGATAACTGGACTTTGTACATTGAACGTCTCGAACAATATTTTATAGTGAATGACGTTAAAGAATCATTAAAAGTGCCCACATTAATAACAATTATGGGATCAGAAAGTTATGATCTTTTGGTAACTTTGTGCATGCCGGAAAAACCGGCTGCAAAGTCTTTTGATGACTTAGTGACCATCATGAAAAATCATCTGCAACCAAAATGTAATATTTTAGTAGAAAGGTATAAGTTCAGACAAAGAAACCAGTTACAGAACGAATCTCTAGCCGAGTATGCCGCAGATTTAAAAAAGCTAGCAAAAAGCTGTGAATTCACTACAGACTGCTTAGACGATAATTTAAGAGATCAATTTGCTTGTGGAATCAAGAACGAATTTATAAGGCAGCAGGTGTTTAGTTGCGAGAGTACTCCGACTTTTGCGAAGGTATATCAGCTCGCTATATCTATGGAAGCAGCAGCAAAGAATGCGACTGCAGTAATGAGTAATCACGATCGGGAATATATAACAGAGAGAGAGAGAGTACCACAATGAAGCTAATGAAGTCACAAGGTGCGCGCAGCAGACAGCCAACAGAACGAGAGGTAGCCGCAACACCAAATCGTTCTTCGTTTAGCAGTGGCCGATTGACCCGAGGTGGAGCTGCACGGCAGACCACTTCAGCTTTGGTACCAGTTAGAGAGAAGCAGGCTAGATGTCAAGCATGCGGTCGGCAGCATAGTACTTCAACGTGCAAATTTAGATTGTACACATGCCGTGTGTGCAATAAAGAGGGGCACCTTATGAAGGTGTGTCCAAAATACCGGTCAGGCCAGGTGTGTGCCCAGCCGGTGAAACGACTCGAAGAAACCTCGAGTGGAGAGGACACCGATGAAGAAATTAGGGAGGTAAACTTTAACGTTTTCAATATAAAAAATTTAAAACATTATAAACCGTACACATTATCTTTAAAGGTAAACGGTAAATATTTAAAAATGGAAATAGACACAGGTAGCGCCATTTCATGTGTAAGTTACGAATGTTATAAAAAAATGTTTTTTGATTTACCTTTGTTAACAAGCAATTTAGTAATGCGATATTATACAGGAGAAAAAATCTTTCCGGTGGGAAAAATTTCCCCAATGGTAGAATATAACGATAAATGTATGAAATTAGATTTATTTGTTGTGCACAGTGGAAGTAATCCGCTTCTCGGTAGACAGTGGTTACAAGAATTAGGCATTAGTTTACATGCTATACAATGTAATAGTAATAAGGTGGAGAGTTCACTTTTACTCAATACGGAAACTATATTTTCCAGATATTCTGAAGTTTTCGCTGACGGTATAGGTCGTTTTACTGGTGGGACGGTGACACTGCGAGTGCGACCGGAGGCGCAACCGGTGTTCAGACGCGCACGGCCGCTGGCTTACGCGATGCGAGAGGTGGTGGCCCGAGAGCTGGAACGTCTGGAACGTGAGGGCATTATCACGCCGGTCGAGACTTCGGACTGGGCCACGCCTATAGTACCCGTGGTAAAAAAAAGATGGCTCATTAAGAATTTGTGGTGATTATAAAGTTACTATTAATAAGTGCTTAGAAGTGGACCGTTTTCCTCTTCCGCGAGTAGAAGACTTATTAACAAAGTTACATGGAGGCCAAAAATTTAGTAAAATAGACTTATCTCAGGCATATGCGCAATTAGAACTAGATGAAAATTCAAAGAAATATACGGTTATCTCGACACACAAGGGACTGTACCAATATAATAGACTGATCTACGGAATCTCATCCAGCCCCGGTATTTTTCAACGAACATTGGAACAAATATTCTCTGATATGCCCAGGGTAGGAGTTTTTTTTGGACGACGTTATTATGACTGGTAAAAATGATAAAGAGCATTTAGATACGGTATACAAGGTCATGGAACGATTAAAGTATTTCGGGCTAAAAGTGAAGAAGGAAAAGTGTACATTTTTTGCAAACTCAGTGACATATTTAGGTTTTGTAATAAGTAAAGAAGGGGTTCACACGTGTAAAGATAAGGTGCAAGCCATTAAAGATGTACGTATACCTACCAATATTAACGAATTACGATCTTTTTTGGGAATGGTAATGTATTATGCCAAATTTGTTAAAAATATAAGCATGATTTTATCACCACTTTATAATTTGTTAAAAAAAAAATTCTCAATTTATTTGGACCGATCAATGTACGCGAGCCTTTAATAAGGTAAAGAGTATATTAACATCCGGCGTTGTGTTAGCACACTACGATCCTGAATTGCCGATAACTTTGACAACAGACGCGAGCTCTAGTGGAATCGGCGCTGTAATCTCGCATCGAATGGTCGATGGATGTGAGCGACCCATTGCTTACGCGTCTCGTGTACTGAATACAGCGGAGGGGCATTACTCGCAAATAGAAAAAGAAGCAGTGGCAATTGTATTTGGTGTAAAAAAATTTCACCAGTATTTATACGGTCGTAAGTTTTTATTGTGCACCGACCATAAACCATTAGTAGCAATTTTTGGGGAAAAAAAAAAAAAAGGCATCCCGACCATGGCCGCAAGTCGTCTACAAAGATGGGCTATAATATTGTCAGGTTATAATTATGAGATCGAATATATTCCTACAAACAGGAATGGAGCAGATGCCTTATCTAGGCTACCTATCGGAAAGCCACGAAACGTAAAATGTGAAAAAACCTATGTACATTATGTACAAGATTTTTTGCCAATAACATTTGAACAAGTTTCGGAGAAAAAATAAATCTGATCCCATACTAAGGAAAATTATTATGTATTTGCAATCGGGATGGCCCGGACACTGCTCAGAAAAGGAAGTACAACCATATTTTACAAGAAGAAATGAACTCTACTAGGATTCGAATTGTATCATGTGGGGTTACAGGATGGTAATCCCTGAGTCCCTGAGACAGTATATTTTACGTGAGTTACACGTGGGACACATGGGTATTGTAAAAATGAAAGGGTTGGCTAGAAGCTACGTATGGTGGCCAGGAATTGATGCCGATATTGAAAGGACATGTCATGATTGTCATGCGTGTTCGTCAGAGGCGGCAGCACCACCACGAGCGACACCACAGCCTTGGCCTTATGACCCAGAACCATGGAGCAGACTACATATTGACTTTTTAGGTCCATTCAAGGAGAAGACATTTTTAGTTATAGTTGATTCATCTTCGAAGTGGATAGAAGCATTTCACATGACTCATACTACAACAAATAATGTCATAAAAGTATTAAGAGAAATATTTTCACGTTTTGGGTTACCAAAACAAGTAGTGTCCGACAACGGGCCACCTTTCACAAGTTCACACTTTTCGGTCTTTATGAAGAATAATGGTATAGAAACATATTTTCACGCCTATTTATCATCCATCATCTAATGGTGCTGCGGAAAACGCCGTTAAGTTGTGTAAAAGGGCAATGAAAAAAGCTATAAGAGAGAACTGTGATATTGATTTAGCTCTTCAAACGTACCTCTTTTCATATAGGAATGCAATACATAACACCACAGGAAAGTCACCAGCAGAACTATTATTACACAGAAGACTACGATCGAGGCTTGATTTACTGCGTATTCCAAAAATAGGTAGCCCTACTGAAGAAAGAGTCCTTGAGGCACAAAGAAAACAAGTTGAAAATGCAAGGGGCACCCAACGAAACTTTCAAGTCGGAGACCCAGTGTGGATAAGAGATTTCCGGCAAAACAAAAATTGGTTAAGTGGTAGGGTAAGAGATAAGATAGGATCTCGATACTATATCGTAGAAACAGAAGATGGGCAATGTATCAGACGCCATGTAGATCAACTACGCACAAATCATAAAACGGTACTATCGGCGAATCCCAGTCGAAGCGACAATGTTGTGTCCAAGGCGGAAGAACAACGTATTTTCTGGCCCACACACCCGTTAGTGAATTCCGAGTTACATAGTGACGTACCATCACGATCCCTCCCACCAGAAAACTCAGATACGATACCGCTTAAACGTATTAGGAAACCAGTTGAAAGATTTGGCAATCCAATAATGTATTAGGGTTGCAAGTATATTATGTTTATATTAGTTATTAGGAATTCTGTTTACTTTTTCTTTTATTTTGTGTTTACTTATTATTGTTTAGTTACAACTTAGTTTAGCCTTAATTTAATAATGTATTTTAGTGGTAGGGTGTAAAGTATGTTAACAATGTAACAAAACTTGTAATTTAAAATAGCAATCTTGTGCCAATGACTATAATTGTTCTATTATAAGTAGGCGCTTAAATAATTATATGAATTTGATGGTAGCTTAAAAATTTTTTGTGACTAACGAAATAAACGTTGATCAAGTGTGGACGCTCTGTTATTTTAACTGTTCCTGATTATTTATAGTGATACATACTAAGAAGAAATATGGTCTTAATACTATGCTGGCTATCGCTTGAATACTAAACCGCCGATGTTATCCGATATTGGATTTGCTGTCAGTAAGAGAACGCACTGGCAAGATCAACAAATATAACCGTCCTCTTTTGCTACTTTTTATTGATGTTTGTGTTTTTAGCCCATAGACTATATAAAGTTTCATCCAGTACAGAACTCTGATTAAGTTTGGTCTATCCACGGATCCTATCTAACTAGAATCACGCATGTTAACATGCGTTAAATCAAAACTGTCTGTGTAGGGATTGTGGGATACGGGCTGTCGAGGAAAACAGAAGTCGACGGCAATCGATTGCATTGCGTTTACGGGGAGCCGTTCGACCCACCTCTACTTTCATTTGTATATATCTCTATATTAGGCCGTTTCGTATGAAATAAGTATATTTTCTTAATTTTTTTATTTCTGTTATTCAAAGTAATCACCCATGCAATCGTTGCATCTTTGCCAAAGCAGTGGGAGTTTATAGATGACCTTCGTGTAAAAACAAAACTTTTTTGTTTTAAATTATCAGTACTGAAGAACGGTAATTTTATAGGTAAACATAGACCGTTGCCCAGCAGTGGGATATTTATAGGCTGTTACTTTTTTAACACAACTTACAGACCCAAGCGAGAAGTTAGACTCTTTAGTAATTTAATACGCTGACAGTACACAATTAAAATTCTAAGCACAAGTCAAACGTAAGATATTTGCCAAGAGCTCTTGTGCCAACACTAGTGCACTCTCTCACATGTTAGGTTGGAAAAATATTGCAACTTTAAAAAAGAGTTTCATTTTCACGATTTGTTGAAAAATCGTACTGCTTTTAAGCTTCGTTCGATTCAATTTCGCCTTTTTGTTGTGATTTGAAAATATTAATTTTAAATAGTCTCAATAGGAGTTACTGAAAATCATTTTTGTTATTTCATTTAAATTTTTTAATTTTTTTTAAAAACTTACCTTAGGATAACATTATCCTGTGTCGTAAGGACATCTTACAAACATTTTCACGCGAACAAACACCCAGATGCGAAACAACTATCTGTGAGTCAAACAAATACTCGTGATTGTCCTGTGTAGGAATCGAATCCACGACCCCCGACGCCGAAGCCAATACTGGCAACTGCGCCACAGAGTTGTTATAATTCGTCGATTTTGTAGTATCATCGTAGTAGTGGTATGTTAATGCTAAACCTTGATATCTTCAAATATAACTAACATGTCTCTAATATTATACTGTTACGTAATTAGTACGGTTTTGGAGTTAATAAGCTCTATTGCTAAAGCTCTATCTATATTAGTCTAAACTGAAGGTCAATGACATGAATCACAATAACAATATTTTATAATACAGCAAACCTTTTTAGTAAAAAAAAATGACATCGTTGTTACGGAGATTATCGGAGGCAAATGTCACGAACAATCATAAATGTATTTTCTTTACGAAAGGTCTAGTAAGTAAAATGACTTCTAATTAACGGCTTTGTTGCATGAATGTGGTTGCTTGTGAAACTGATTGTGACCGGTGATTTATTTGTCTTGAATTTTATTATTGTGAATGATTATAATTAAAGCCGATTAAAAGTAAAGTAAGTAAAGTATCAGCCTATACATATCCCACTGCTGGGCAAAGGCCATATCCTTCACCGCTGAGCATATAATTATATTACATGTAAAATGTGTAAATCAGCATTTAAAATTAACAATTTCATTAATGCGGGTCCTAGTGGAGTTGAACTCATGTTGCTCGGCAAGCGCCTGGCCACTGAACGCTCTCGGTCGAATAATTAATGATAATATTCTAGGCAGATAAACAAAAGTTGCAAATATCGATATAGTTATATTATTTATAGTTGATGACTCCGCAGTTGCCGAGTTATTGGCTTCGGCGACGGGGGTCGTGGGTTCGATTCTCACACGGGACAACTATTTGTACGAACAACAGATAGTTGTTTCGCATCTGGGTGTTTGTCCTCGTGCAATTTATGTTTGTAAAACGTCCTTATAAAACAGGATAATGTTATCCTAAAGTGAGGGCAATGTTTTTAAAAAAATAAAAAAGAAGTTCTTATCCCATTTCTTCTTTTGTCTTACAGCGCTAATGTTGTTCGGTTATCCAGTTAATATGCTTTCAACTGGAACGATTTTTAATGATTTTTCAACTAAATTTCGTATTGAAGCCTTTCTTTGTTTACACTTGAGACATCAAACTGCTAATGATGAATTTCCGCGTTTCTTGCTCAACACATACTTTGTATGGTTTATATGAAATTTAAAATTAGTTCGCGACCGCAGCGTTTTAGGGGGTAATAATATGTAACTTACATAATGTAAGCATTGTCGACTGTATCGAAATGCGTTAAATGATCACATATCCTGGAAATCGCAATCATCGAGCTACAACATTCCACTCGTACGAGATTACTTATCCGGTGCTACGTGCCTACGCCGTAGCCCCACGGGAATGAAGCAGCTACACAAGGTATGTGTTTCACAACACCGCTGAAAGCGTCGCGGGCAGAATCCGTCTTGTCTAACAATTTGGGCTATTGCCAAGTTGTAATAGTTAATTTGTAATCAAAGTGGTGTTAAAAATATATTTTGTTTTTTTTTTCTTCTTCCGGCCGTAGCTTTCGTATAATGAATATATATAATACAACCCACAAACAAGGTCGCTTCCCTAATTTAACGACCCGAATGGCGTTGTGGGTAGTGTACCTGCCTCCTGCGCAAGAGGGTGTGGGTTCGAACCCCACTACTGGAAAAATATTGTGTGATGATAATGGTGTTTTTCTAGTGTCTGGGTGTTTATATATGTATAATATGTATTTATTTACAGACGAAAAGTATGTTTAAGTATGTTTATCAGTTTTCTAGTACCCATAGTACAAGCTTTGCTTAGTTTGGGACTGGAAAATGTTGTGTAAAAAATGTGTCCTAAAATATTTATTTATTTAATTATTAACATGTATGGTTTCGCTAGTCCCCTTGAATTCAATATGTCATTCGTCGTGAGTTTCATCCATCACGAGCACACGTCACAAAATAAGAAGAAGGTCGCGAACGTTTTATCTTTACGTACAAAAATTCTATCCGTCTATTATGAACATCTTTGGAATCTTATAAATTTGATCAGCATTTTCAGTTAAATGACGCTTACGACATTAATTACAAAAAGTATTTAAAATGAGGACAAGGATAGGACAGAACTAATAACATTAAATAACAAATGATCTCTTCTAGATCTATAATTAAACAATACAGTAACTACACTAAAACTCAAATATAAATTGAAACAATATTTTTCTATTGTGAGTTGTAAACAAGCCTAGTTTTATTAAAATATAATCTCGGTAACATAATTTATCTCATGTAATTTTGGTTACATCTAATGTCTACGAGTATGTTTAGTCTATCCGACTCGCACTTGTTCTGTTCCTCAAATTAAATCACGAAATTTATTCAGTTCGCATAACTACCAAGAACTTCAGCTATGAAATCCCCCCCTTAATATACAAGTTTTTAACCAAAATTTCGATTGTCGACAGGTTGTAGTGGTTTCTGATTGCTCTGAAATGAAGTCGCGAGTTAGGGGGGAGCGGAGGGCGGCGGAGGGAAGGCAGGACTTGGATTTGCCACAAACGTCCGTTTAGTCAGGTTACGTCCGAAGTTTAATAACGCTTTCTCTTTATCTTGGCGTGGTGTAGAGCGGGAACGTTTATTCCAGCTGTTCTTCTACGAATGTTACAATACAATATAAAAATAATAAAATATATAGTAATACATAGGTGAATAATTTATAATAAATATATAATATATTTTATAATAATTAGAACCGTGATAGCTGTGTCCGGGCGCTCGCCTTTAATTCAATATACTCGAGCAACCTGAGTTCGATCCCCGGTGCCGGCACCAATGAAGTAAGTGCTGACTTATCACGTGCTCCGCGGTGAAGGAAAACGTCGTGTGGAAACCTGCATATTTTCGAAATAATAACAAAAAAAAATATTTCGAAGATATGTGAAGTCCCTCAATCCGCAGTGGGGCCGCGTGGTGGACTATGCCCTGATACCCTCCGTATAGAGGAGGCTTTTGCCCAGCAGTGGGACATGTATAGGCTGTTACTTTACTTTTACATAGGTGAAACAAAAGCACTACAAAATTTAAGTTTAAAACTGTGCTGTAATATAAAAAGAAACTAAATTATCTAAACAGTTTCAAATAAAACGTGTTTTACTAGCGTTCACTATATTATATTAATTATTCGAAAATTCTATTGATTAGCCAATGATTGTAAAACAACAAAATGTATGGACAAAATTCAGTGATTGACATATAATGAATTCGCATACTCGGTCGTTGAACAATCGTCCTTTGAATACTGCTTGCATTAGCTATTTCACAGCCCATATGTGATGTATTGCTCAAATTGCAAATGGCCCGAAACGTTCCAACGCGTGATATGCTCTAAAACCGCCCAAGAGCCTTACATTACGACAATATCATGTTTGCTTTGTGATACATTTTAGCTGTTTGCACTCGGCTTGGTAATCAACAGAAATCGTTGATTTGTATTTATGACGGGACACTAAAGTGTACATACAAATGTTTGATCGCAGTTTTATCTTCCGCTTTACTCATATTAATATTTGAAACTTAAACTATGCTTTTAGAAATTTGCATTTATTAACCGTAGGGTCATAGATGCGTCGCTACCTTTTTAAAGTCGACCCCGGCTACCTCACACACCAGATGAAACGCAGAGATAACACTCACTTCACGCCGGTCTTCTGTGAGGTCGTGGTACTTACATTCTTGCAGCAGTGAAGACTTTCGCGTGGTAGGGCCACGCATAATTGAAACACTACGTTTACTTACTAAGTTATTTTATTTTATTACTTTTTAATTCATTATTTTGTCAATGTTTTCTCTTAAACACTGTAACTAAATGTAAAATAATTGTGTACAGATTAAGTGACGGATTAAATGTCTTATGTCTTATACTTGAAATTAAAATGCCTAGTAGTTGTATAAACTATGTCATACTAAAGTACTTCACGTGAACGTGACTTCAATTTAATAGTTAGCAGGCTAATACCGAGTTAACAAGTTAACCACCAGAGCTATAAATATATCAACAGGTTTTAAATCATGTGGGATGGTACTTTAACGAATGAACGGCTGAGATTCCATTCAGAGGTTATTTATTTGACCATCCTTGTGCATGAAGGCCTGGAGTTAAGTTTTTCAACGTGCAATACGTAAACACGCACTTAATTAAAGTGTATGGCTTCTAATCAACCTACAATATATAGTCGCGTGTTAGTATAACCACACGGAAGTACCAACTCTAATAGTTTAATAAAACCTTTTTGCGGTTCTCAGTGAGAGTAGTTCGTTCTGCGATCGGCTTGAGAGGGCAGCCTTGGTTCGAGTTCTTTGCAAATACTTTTAACAGTTCTCTTTAGAAATTTAATTATGAACTTACGTATTTCACTCATCGAGTTCAATTTTATTAGATTCTTACAGTAGACTGAGGTCATTTTAACGTTTATAAGCAGTATAATTTTACAAGTTTTGGTCAGAAAAGCTTTAGATGCACTAAAATGCAATACAATAAGTGCGGCGTAGATGCGAGTTATAGACTGCTTAGTTTCTTACGCCAAAACTATTAGCACACCGCACGAAATAAGCCATTTCACATCTGTCTGAAGTGGATTAAATTTATTGACTCTTCTTTATAATTGTGCAAATTCGTATAATATAAAGCATTTTCAAGAAGAAAGTAGTGAGTTGGCTTCTTAGCCCTCACTTGAAGTTGGTAAGAATATAAATTATAAGACTTTTTTTCTCAAGTCATAATTATTTGCAATTTTCTCTAATAAACCCTTTGATCAATGATCAGAGCCAAACTTACTTTACATTTAAACGCAAAAGTAAAGAATAGAAGCCTATATACATATGTCCCACTGCTGGGCAAACACTGTACAGAGGGTATTAAGGTAGAGTCCACGCGTTCTCACAGCTCTTTGACGAACTTCACATATGTTCGAAATGTTTTCCCTCACCGCTGATCACGTGATAAATCAGCATTTAGAATTAACAATTTCATTGGTGCCGGCGCCGGGGATTGGACTCGGGTTCTTTTGTGAAATAGAAATCATTTATCGCGAAATACTATTAATATATATTCGGTTGTGCTGTTTTTGGGAGCTCAAATTCAAATAGAAAACACAAAGTGAGTGAGATACTCGTATTTGAAATCAGTTTTTTTTTTTATTTGTCAATAACGTTTTTTTGACTTCTTGTAAAAACCTTGCCGTTCGGTTACTTATCGGTATTCGGTAGACTATTTTCATGACAAAAAGGGTCAGACTTTAATAAGCTGGGGGTGTCGATTTCAGGCCTGATTTTTTTTCCTACAGCCGATTGTATATGCCCTGCTAGCGGGTCAGTAATAAACATTTTTAAGACACATTTTTACACAATGTTCTCTAGTCCCAAACTATGTGACTAGAGAACATCGCTTGTACTATAGATACTAGATAAATGATGGACATACTTTTCTTTTTTTAAAATATACATACATATTATAAATATATAAACAGCCAGTCAATGGCAAAACACTATGCTCATTATACAGTATTTTTTCAGTAGTGGGGATCGAATCCACACTCCCTGGAGCAAAAGGCCGATCACTACGCACTACGCAAAACGGGTCGTTAAATGTAGACAATTTTTTCTTAGATAGAAATTCTATGATATGCCTACCCTAAATTAAATTTGAAATAAGAGGCTTTTCTTCTAAAAGGACATTGTCCATTTTTGGCTTCGCGTGAACAGAATTCTTAGATAAAAACAATTATACCAAAAAATCTCACTGAATAAAACATGAATATTTGTATTTTTCGGTTGTATCGATTCAAACTGATAAAAATGTCCAATAATGAGTATTTATATTGATTTATATGAACAAAGTCTTGTCGACATTTTAAAATATTACCTTGCCAGTATAAAAACTAAATGACATCTATGACTATTCTATTTTTAATTGATCAAAATAATATTATTATTCTCATTTATTAACTTAATAACTTAGTTTGTGGTAAAAATAATTTATCGAAACTGCATAAGTCACGAAATCATGTGGCACTGCATTTTTATACATAAATATTTATAAGGAATTAAAGTTAATATTGTATTATTTTCATCAACTTTAATTGCCAAAATATTGGAATAAATTGTTTATTATTTTACTTGTCATTGGCATAAAGGATAACAAAATTCCAGAATCATAGAAAAAAAGATTGTTCATTGGTTACGATTTTTATGGCAACATCAGGCAATACTTTTGAGTTGTGATTGTTATTTTGACAAATGTCATTTGCTTTATTCGTAGGTATTGTGATTTGTGAATGTATGCTGTTTTGTGTCAGCAGAAAAATATATTATATTTATATGTTATATGAAAATAATATAACAGACAGGTAGTATAAAACAATATTTTTGCAACAGCATGGTGGCTCGTCGGACAGTGGGTTTCTGTGCCCATATAATGACTTTATTTGGTTCATGAGCTGGGCAAGGTACCAAGAGTCTGTAAATCCACCTGCCCAGTTCTTAGATAACATTTTATTAACTTATGAATCTGATTAATAAAAAAATATGTAAACTAAATTCGATATTATATTTCAAAGCCCTGTTTATAAATGTTTATTAAAAAAACTAAGAAACACCTGAACACAAAACTTCATTATTTTTCTAATTCCTTCTGAATAAATCTACTAATTCTACACATCGTTGTTATTCTCA
Organism: Iphiclides podalirius; assembly: GCA_933534255.1. Taxonomy (NCBI): domain Eukaryota; kingdom Metazoa; phylum Arthropoda; class Insecta; order Lepidoptera; family Papilionidae; genus Iphiclides; species Iphiclides podalirius. The sequence goes on from OW152826.1 coordinate 14,186,206, forward strand.
GTGACTGTTCACTCCAAGCCAAAACCCCTATACAAAGTGGACAATGCCCTTTGGGCAGTGAGATACTGTTATTGCAAAGAAATAGATATGTGCAGTTAAATATTTGTGAACATAAGGAAACTGTTACAACTGATTCAACTATTATGTTACAATGTTTAAATTTCTATTTGATGCAAGATAATACTATATTGATATACATGATGATGATGATGATGATGGATATTAAATTCCACGTGGACGAAGTCGCGACCAATCGCTAATTCGAATATAACATACTATCACATAACATCACATTCACACAATATTCACCTGTACCTTATTTGCATGTTCATATTCAAATTTTATAAACCTGGTTTTATTTTATTGCTCTTCGCCATGTTCAGTTCCAATATTGTTTGGAATATACGGCTGGTTCTGCTGGGATACAAAATCTTTTAAATTGATTGGGGTTCGCGCTAGCCAATGGCTATGAAATTATTTAAAAGCCTCCACACCAATTGAAATTGAAAGTTTTACATATGTATGACCTTTTGTTAAATATTGCCAATTGTCATTGAGAGAATGTTTCATATTTTATGGTAAACATTTTGTTTGTAACTTTTACGAGTGGGTACGTTTAAAAGTAACAAATAGTAGATAAAACATAGGTTTACTCTACAGTTTCGTAAAAGTACGTATATTTTGACTTTCAGTTAGTGTAAAGAAATATGCGGCCTTATTCTAATCGTTTCAATAGAAATATATTAATTTAAAATAATATGTACAACATTATGTTATGTTTGCTTTATTATGTTATGTTATACTTAACCATAGAGAAAGAAAAGCATAGGCCGCAGTTAGGACGTAACATCAAATGTTTCGGGTACCCCACCGGCCTAAGGTCTCATATTTAAACCACTTACTCCAGCTGCTTCTGATGCTGCCACGGGCTTTGACCGAAGTATCCAATAGCATCCCAATGGAGAGCTTTGCTTCTCTCCCAAGAGATCAAAGTCAAGCCTTCGGGTCTCTTGCCTTGCCATCGTGGCGGAAAATGCCACTGGGTACTAAAATAGAAGGGACTTTGATCCATCACGATCCTCCTGCCCTTATCTCATCTAGATGGGCTTAGTACAATATGTTAATGATATTGTAAGTCGTTTTGTTTACATTTTTGTCGATAGGCTGCCTGCTCGACGTAGGAACAAACACCCAGATCAGGAGTGATTAATTATTTATAGCACATACTTGTTCCGTGTGGGAATCGTACCTACGATCCACGGCGCCGAATTCTATAGCTTACTAATTGACCCGCCCCGGCTTCGCACGGGTGCAATGCTGAATGTTTGTTTTCGACATCGCATTAGAAACCTTTAAAAATATCAGTGTTTCTCTACTTTATTATATACTAGCTGCTGCCCGAGACTACGTCTGCGTAGAATAGACTGTAGGCGTAACTTTCGGATAGAAAGACAGATATAAATAAAATATGTATATAAATTATAGCCGATGTCTTATTCTGATGTATAAGCTATATTATTGTAAAGTTTCATTGAAATCCATTCAGTAGTATTTGCGTGAAAAAGTAACAAACATCCTTTCATACATACAAACATTCGCCTTTATACTCTCGGACTCATCGGAGGTCCTTCATCAGGGTGAGTGCGACTAGTTCGCGGTCGCGCCCCGTCTCGCACTGCGCGCCTTAGCCCGCAGCGCGCGGGTTGAGAGGGCGGGGGGCGCGGGTTGCGCCGGCGATGATGACGCATCCGGCGAGATTGGTCTAGTGTCACTATTGGTGTTATGGGGCGCACAAAATGTAATCACAATCGCTAGCACTATTGTTCTTATTCCGTGTCGCATTCAACAACACGGGTTTTCAAGTAGGCGGCAGAGCCCATCCCTTGTCTCTATTAAAATTGGGCCGGCGTTCGATCTCTATGGGTTCCAAGAGCTTCCGTGACACGAAGTTCTTCTCACGGGATAGCACTTTCACCTTATCGAATCTAATAAAATGTGAGGTGTCGGAGTTAAGGGAGTGCTCTGCCACCGCCGAGGTGTTGCTGTCCATTTTGCGTATACTGCGGATGTGTTCGGTGAGCCTAGTATTGATGTTGCGTCCCGTTTCTCCAATGTAGCTCTTGCTGCAGTCGCAAGGGATTTCGTAGACGCCAGGGCCTTCTAGTTCCTTTTAATGATTTTATGAAGTGATGAATAAGCAACGGGGCCACGTGATGTTTTATACTTTCTTTTATCCGCGTTCTCATTACACTACGAGAATGTTCTTGTTGCAACCAATACTGAATAGATGTAGTGCTCTGAATAGTGCTACTAAAAAGTGTAGACATCTCAAAAGAAAATTTGAAGCAAAAGTCGGCGCCGTGACTTGTAAAAGTAATAACATTGAGGCTGAGAAAACCTCGCAACGACCATCTTGAGGGCCACAAGACCGCACTTTGAAATTTTTAATGAAAGAGCTGTTGCCTTTGAAATTGCTGTTCTAGTGAAGTTTTAACTTATTAAATCACGGTCTTTTAGTATTATTTTAATTTATAAGTAGTACAGAAACAAACAAATTTAAATTGTATTGGATATTTAATAAGTTAATGAAAAATAAATTATTTTCCAACGTTTTTAAGATAATTTTTTAACTTTAAAGAAATAATTATTCTATAATTTGCTGTTAGATGATTCTGTGAATAAAAGAGAAATAAAGTTATTGGGTCTTAGCTAAATATTTGATGTCATATATTAAGAAATACGTTTCTTTTTGAAATTTAAATAGAACCCGATTTTCACAACGCACGGTGAAAAACTTTTCGTGCATTTTTTTCTAAAAATTTTAATGTTGCATCTTAAGTGCAAACTTTAGCGACAATAATTAAATAGCAATAGCGACATCTCTCGTTTGAAGTTTCGTTGTAAAAGATTTGATGTAAAGGACATAACAAAAGATGCGCCAAGAATTGCTTATTATGCAAAAAGACAATCTAGATAAAATAGGTGTCGCAATCAGCCGTTTAAAGTGTCTGGGCGCAAATGCGGAAGACGTGGTTTCGATTCTCGCAATGAAAAACTTTTTGGCCATTTTTTCTACAAACTGTAAAAGTTTCTGTGCTGCGAGTTATTTAAGTAATAGAAATCAAAAAGAATTTTTCGTTTTAAAGTAAATCTATTAGAATGTAAATGTTACTTGATTTAGTATGTAGTTACATATGTAACAGAAATATTAGAGATTTAATCATGCAGTGGCTTAAAGTATTTTACGTCTTTTTATTTATTTACAAGTTGAAGGTAAATTATTAATAAAACTGCCGCAAACTAGAAATTACTGATTTAACTTACAATTCCCGGGTAAGTAACTAAATTTTACGTCTCAGAAATTCAAATGGCGACTGCAGTAACAGTATGCGGGAACTAAAGAACTATTTTTTCTTTTGACGAGGTAAGAATTTCTGTCTTTGATGTCTGCTGAACAGAAGAATTTAAGGTATTGAAGTGATTGCAATCTCGGTATGCTAATAGTAGATGCTGTGAAATATGCCATCCATAAAATTGGTACTACTGATCTCCTACGGAATCCTGCCCATTCGTGCAACATCGAGCGCTGCTGTGTGGCCCTACCGGCAGACCCACTCTTGAACACTTTTGAATTTCCAAGCAAAAACAAAATGTCAGAATACCTCGATGATTAAACTTTAGGCACTGGCCTAATTTCTTAAAGACTGCATGTTGGTGTTCGAAGCGCGTTACCATATTCGCATTTGATATTAAGTGTAAATTGACATGGTAAGTGGGAACATATGCTTACTACACAAATAGAAACAATAAACTCAGAACCCTAATGTTCAGACACTTTTCACAATGTGGTACAAAGGTTCAATGTTGTAAAACGCCTTTACAATACGTAATAATGTTATCCTGAAGTAAGGGTAAGGTGTTTTTAAAAAAGTCTGACCATACTAATGTTAATATAAACGATACAAAAATATCAGTCCATAATAAAGTTAAAATAAATAATAAAATTAATTATATTAAACTAACTAGAGCCTCGAATTTATACCACGCATTAAATAAATATAATCATTGCAATCCACTGTACTTGATTAATGATCCACGTATGCTATAACTTTTGCACAAACGAACGTATAGCATATTCCAACAAAACTGGCAAAGACAATTGCATTATTTATTTATTTATAAAACATAAATTGCATAGATAAGAAAAGTTGAGTTTCTCTTATATAAAAGTGTCAGCGTACCCTGTTGTGCAGCGTCCAGAATCGTAATTCCACCCGTTAACGTTGCTATACCCAATCTTGGTACACCGAATGCTTTAGTTGGAATTCCATTTAACGCTTTACAGCGAGTACGTGACTGAAACTCTCTAATGTATCTTTACAACATTAGGTGCTGTGAAAGAAAGTTCATTCGGCACGATTTCGCACATTTCGAAAGCTTCAATACTGCTTGTGCGCTAAAATGCACCACGGTGTAAACTTAAGGCAAATACCCTTTGTTAAGTAAATAACTTGCTCGCTGACGCATAAAGTTTTTAAAATGTATTTCCCCGGCAGCTGACAAGTGATATTAAATAATACATTAGATGAAGATCGTTCAAGTTTAATAGTAGATTTCTTTAGGATAGTTTGATTGATTTAAGTTACAAATAAAACGTAATTTACAAAAGATTTTTTTATATGAGAAGGTAGCAAGGGAGCTGGTGGTTTACCCTATGTTAAGTGATAACCGCCACCCATAAACATTTGCAACACTTTATAATTAAGTGGGCACCCGCTTCCTCACTCAACAGACGAAACACAGAAGTATTCTCTTCCGCTTCACGCCGGCCTTCTGTAAGGTAGTGGTACTTACCCGGATGGGCCTGCCAATTTGTTCAAAAACGGAGACTGTTGCGTGGCCCTGCCACCTGTAACATGAAAAATCGGCCAAGCACTATTCGGCCTCGCGCACGAAGGGTTCCGTACCATTATCTATAAAAACTGCGAAAAAATGGCATGTAGTAATAGTGTCCCGTTATACACTTTGGGTACGGAACCTCAAGAATATTATTCTCGCTGGAAGGCTAAGTATAACTGTGGGACCATGCCACGTGGGCTAGGTTTATTAGACAAGGTGAAAGCTAATATTTTTCAACATTGTAAATATTTTTCCCGTTTATTATATTAATTATTAGACTGTAATGCGTACCGTAACTAGAAGTTTCGGAGCACAAGCAACAATTAAGTTCATTGACGTAATGGATAGTGACCCTGTCGCTTGCGCTAGAGGGTGTGGGTTCGATCCCAAGCACTGGAAAAATATTGTGTGATGAACAACACTGTTTTCTAGTGTCTGGTTGTTTATATAATATGTTTCTCAGTTACCACCCATAGTACAAGCTTTGCTTAGTTTGGGGTAAAAATATGTCCCGATATATTTATTTTTAATTTATTTATTTCCATCGTGAGATCATGTAAAAACGTTTAATAAACAAGCGTTAGATTGTCGCAATGCCATTGTGCAAATTCGGAGCGGGCGGCTAGCCGTTATAACTTTTCAGGCCGTTTGCCCACATGCGATTAACAGTGATTTTATGTAGTTTGAAGACTTAAAACTGTTTTCATTGTAAATCAAACGCAGTATAAATGGCAATGGGACTAGTGTAGAGCTCGTTGAATGAACAGTCAATCGAAATCTCAACTTACGGACGGCTTTGTAAACCGCCGTGTACGCTGCCCCCACACAATATTGATTGACGGCCAATTCAAGTTTGCATGAATACAACAGACTCCACATGCTGCGAATCGTATTTCATTTTGCCTCAAAATGTTGGAAATATTCCACAGAATAGGTATATGTTTAGATGTATAAATATGAAGATTGATAATAATAGTTTTATCGTAATAAATTTATCCCAAACAGCCGTAATAACTGGGTCCCCGTGGAGATAACTACACGTATTGTTATTTGGATTTTTTTCTACAGGAGCATGCAGAGTCGTACATTTGGAATTTATTTGCCTTTGTGTAAATTTGTATTACAGTATGTAGACATTTATACTATACACGAAATAACATTAAAACAACAAAACATTGTGAAATGAAACTATTCTACTACTATTCTCTAGATAAAAAAGGGCATACTTGAAGTGAACGGATCACTGAGGTTGGATTTTACCGATCTACAAATAAGGAGCTTGATCTTTAAGTATAAGAACAAGTTGCGTATTTTCAGCCGTGAAATGGCAATGCTTATAAATTTGATAAATGGTGCAGAAAGTTTTAACGGCCCCAACACAGTCGTAAAGTTTCAGTTACGATAAATTAATGCCAAACAGAGATTAATGGTGGCAATAATTGATATTGTTTTTACCATTAAAAACAGCCACCTAATTTTCTTGTCAGTAGACTTAAGTAGACCTAACCGAAATGAAATGAGGCACACACTTAACAAAACTAAAGTCGTAATTTAGTATTGTTGCTATCCACCATATCAGGCTCAAGGCTAGCTACAAAGTTTTTATGAATACATAGATTTATTAAAAGTAAAATAAAAAACATGTGTTCATAGATCCTAACTTCTAAACTAAGTACTTTTAGTTTATTCTCTCCATGTTCTATTCATGTTTTTTTAAATCAAATATATCGACATTAGATTTACTTATGGTATAGTATAATATATATCTTGCATTTGGAAAATCAACAGCGTTAATTTTTGATTCCTTAGAAAATATGGAAAAAGTAAAAATTCCAATTTCCAATTAAGTCCTACATTATTTGCACACGTGAACAATGAACAGAACCTTAGAACATTTTAAAAATGTAATTAGCCAATTATAGGAAATTAATATAATTACCTGCTTCGTAGTCTTAGAGTCTGAAATCAATGAAGTATTGATTAAAATAATACTTCAGTAATATATTTTTAATTTATACCGAAAATACAACTTTTTTTATGTAAAAAGTTGCCAAACGAGTAGACGGTTCACCTGATGTTAAGTGAATACCGCGAGGGTTCCAGATGTGTTGACAACCTTATGGAAATTGGGCTCCGGCCACCTCACTCACTAGACGAAACGCGAAAGTAATATACTTCCACTTTACGCCGGTTTTCTGTGAGGTCGTGGTACTTACCCGGACGAGCCTGCCCATTCGTGCAACAGCCGAGGCTGCTGCGTGGCCCTACCACCGTAATAACTATAACTGTTACAATTTGGTAAATTAAAATATATTATCATATATGAAATAAGTACACTGTAATTGCGATTTAAATAAACAAGTCTCTCAGTACATTTACACCTAATCACCTATTTAGTTGCATAAATTAAATCGATCTTTGATATGTCTAGTCGGTTCGTAAGTATGCGTGGTTTCGGGGTAACCATTTTTGTATTTTATTTTATTGTAGCGATTTAGGTTTCACTTTATAATCATAATACGATTCGATAGTAGAATTCAAATCTCGGATCACGTTAAAATCTCAACTTCAGGCTCTTTCCCATAAAATTCTGCGGTGTCGTATTCGCATGAAATATAAGTGCAAATTGAGAAGGCGTGTGTATAATGTACAGTACATTATACACATGCCTTCTCAACACGTAGCTATAATCGATGAAATCGTGGCAATAAAGTTCAGATTTATATAATGGTAAGTAAACGAACTTTCCCATGCAGGCTGGAAATTTTTGAAACTAAAGTAAACAGTTTTCAAGTGTTATAACTGGATATGGCTGACTATGGACTGACTTACTGACTAAACTACGGACATGTACTGATATGTAATTAATCATAGGCATCGTTTTCATACTTTGAGAGTATTTACAGTACGTATTTGTAGCCCCACGAGTTTTGTAAGTGTCTATGGGCTGCGGTTTTCACTAAACATCAGGTGAACCGCTAAATCAAAGTCAAAGTCAAAGTATATTTATTCAATATAGGCCTAACTTAAGCTCTTATTGAATGTCAACAAAAAATCTACCACCGGTTCACTAAACTAGACCTGCACAGAGAAGAACCGGCAAAAACACCGCGGTCTTGTTCTTTTTGTTATATTTTTTTTTGATGCAATTATACACACTTATTTAGGTATAAAATCAGCAGCAGCCAGGGGTCTTGCAAGTGCAGAGCAAGAGTCATTTCCAAACATTGCTATCTTATTACATAACAAAAAAGTCCTTATTATATCCGTAAATCAGTATTTTAACATAGGAAAAATCCATGCATAAAGAAACTATTTATATTACGCCGCAGAGTATATAATTATTTATATCTTATAGGCACTCAATTTAGAAATTACAAAATTTTATTCCCAATTAATTGCATAATGATTCTACTCCTAAATACATATTGACGTTGCTAAGATAAAAGCATTTATTTACTGTGCATTTATTTTTAACAGCTTGTTTAACGGGAAAATTTAAATTTGTGGCGCCTTTGTGAAACATAATAAGACTGAGGTTTGTTTGCTCTCATTACTAACATATAGCATGCGGAATACACTTTGCCATGAGCGTTTTTCAAATTAAACACACACATTTCAGAGCGACCTACAAGCTTTCAAACTGTAATTGAAAAGCCTTCTTTCTGTTCACCATACAAATACATGACGACTACTATATGACATTAGAGTTCGCATATTTTTAAAATCTTACAATCGGACATGAAAACTAAAATCGTCAGGTCAGGAGCTACGTAAGGTCTGGGTTTGAATCTACAGTTTCTTAATAATTCAAAGGTTGTAAGGCGAGACGGAAAGAAGGAATAGAGGAGAAGACAAGCAAACTATAATAAAAGACATACTGCGTCAAAGAAATGCAGTATTATTCAATCAACCCATACAGTTATAGTTTTCACGAGAAACGACTTTCGCATTGCGCATATGTATGAAAGTGTTTATTTTAACTTTACTTTTAGGTGGTCCTTTTTTTTTTTTTATTAACTGATGTTTTGCTTTCAGTCCCGAGACTATTAAAGCTTCATCGGACGCAGAACCGGTGGGCTAGCCAGAACCCACGGGTTTGGACCCTCCGCTATGGGTAGGGTCGCGCATGTGCTCATGCGTGCGTTTAACTACTATGGTGTGTCATCTAAGGGCCGTCGAGGTCGCCGGTTCGGACCGAGACCCCGACGGCCGTCGACTGTGCATTTAGCTAATCGGTGGCTGGGAGCGGTGAGAACCGCCCCGGAACGCGGGTGTACCTTGTGTACGCGTTGTGTGGGTCTCGCCGTGCTCGGAGGCGAGGGCGAACTGGTGTGATTGTTGTTACACTAACTGTGGGTGTAGTGTTATCCGGCGGGACCCCCGGCGGTGGGTCCATCGTATCTAAGTCCTCTTCGTCGACCGGGTCGATGAGGACGTTCGCGGGCGACGCTTGTTTACGTTCGCGTTTGTGTCCGGTTGGTAGTTTGCTGCGCTTACCACCAGAGGGTTGGGACTGTATCGAAGAACCGTTTTGTCAAATCTTTAAAATGTGCGCGAATCGTCGGGAGTCTGCAATCGCTGTGCAGGTCGACGTTGCGCTGATACCACTGCGCACCGGTTGCGCGGCGGATAAACTTATTTTGTACTATTTGCAACTTGTACAAGCGAGTGGGCGAAGATCATGCATGCGTAGGACATAATAGGTCGTACGCAGGTCTTATATAATAATAATTTGTGCCTTAAGGGCATTTTACTTTTAGCATTAGTTAAATTGTGTAGCCGGCCGGAGACGAATGCGGCTCTATTACGAACGTTATTAATGTGCGTAGTAAATGACATACGCGAGTCGAAAGTGACTCCTAAATATTTAACCGTTTTCTCCCAGGGGAGCGGTTGGCCATAAAGGGATATTTGCCCCAACTTTCTGCATTGGCGAGGGCCATTATAAAGATGTGACGGGTAGGTACTTCGTGTGAAGTGAATCGCCATACTCTTTTCGGGATTAATATCGATTCTCCATTTGCGGAACCAATCGCCGAGGCGGTCGGCAGCGCTTTGGAGTCGAGTCGTTAATTGACTGAGGTTGCGGTCTGAGTAAAAGAGCGCCGTGTCATCCGCGAAAAGCGCGAGATTGACGTGGGGGTCTCTAGGTATGTCGCTCGTGTAGAGCGTAAATAGCAAGGGTGAGTGGCAGGAGCCTTGTGGTACGCCGGCCGTGAGGCGGCGGCTTGTGGAGAGGGTGCCCTCGATTCGATATCGAAAAGAGCGGTTCAACAAAAAGGCCCGGATGGTGTGTACAAGCCTATCTGGCACTTTGAGTGTGTACAGCTTGTAGAGCAAGCCGTTGTGCCAAAATTTGTCGAATGCTTTTGCGACATCGAAGAAGAGAGCCCCTGTACTAATGTGTTTGGGGTGGTTAAGGCCTTTTAGGATGTGCTCCGTTAGGCGGTATAACTGATGGGGACAAGAGTGTCTAGCTCGAAAGCCGAATTGTTCCGTCGGCAGAAGGCCGTTGGAAAATACGTACTCTTTGAGCCTGTTTAACAAGAGCCGCTCGTAGAGCTTTCCCAGCCAACTGAGGCTGATGGGACGATAGCTAGAGGGCTGATTGGCTGGTTTATTCGGCTTGCGAATGCCGATAACCGTGGCTTGCTTCCAGTCGTCCGGAAAGGAGCAACTGGAGAGAAGGGTATTGAAAATGGTCGCCAGTAAACAGATAAGCGGCCCAGGGAGAGCTTTGAGAATCTTATTACTTATATTATCTGGGCCCGGGGCGGATTTTGGTTTTAAATTTTTAATAATATCTTGGACCTCTTCGGGGGTCACTGAATTTAAAGGTTCGCCTTCCGGTGGAAGGCGAACCTTTCGCCGTTCCCTCGCGAAGCTTAAATATTTTGCCCATACTTCGGGGCATTCCTGCCGAAGGAACTCCTCTAAGAGGGAACCCATGACGACGCTTGTGCCTTTGGGGCTTGCGCCCCGCCGGCGTGTGGTTTCTAAATAGGCCTCCCCACCCTGCGGCAGGGAGGTGTGTGCCTAAAATTAACGTTTAATCGCCTGCGCTTTAGGTGCGCTAGGGTGAGTACCTAGCTGTCGCCTAATGCAACAAGCACACAGATAAAAATTACAATGCCGCCTCTGAGACGAGAAATGTGTGTAGATTCTACTTACGGACAGGAACCTGCCTACGAGCACAACACTACACTAACACTATCCGCTCGGAAGTCGGGCAAAGTTTCTTCGTTCTTCTGTAATGTTTTTTTTTTTTTCTTTCTTCTATAATTTTTCTTCTATCTTCTTGCTTGAGACTTCCCTAACCGTAGACCGCGAAACACGACAACGATGAGGAGAACAGTGCACACCAAGAAAGATAATAAATATATCAGCAACAACGGTTGCAAGATGGCTTCCGGGTCGGCTGGCATGGGCCCTCCGGCTCAGAGTAACGTCCGTTCCGTGTGGAAGCACGAAGCCGAATCAGGTGGTCCTTTATGAGGTTGAAGCTTACCCTAGCAGTTTTGTAGGTCAGTTAAAACAAACAAAATTTTATATTATCTTCTATGAATGGAGATATTACTATTTTTCATACTATTTTCTCTTTTTGTGCAAATAGGTATAAATGTTGTGTATATAATATAAAATTTTGTAGATAAAACTTAATAAATAAGTACAAAGCATTGTTTGGAAAGTGAGAATTCGAGTAAAAAAATTTTTAAAATCCAACAATTTTCGAAACTCGTAGCATTATACGAGTTTCAAAAATTGTTGGATACTTGGTACCATAGTGTTGTTAGGACTTAGGACAGGCATTGCCTAGTGTGATGGTCAGAAATAAATTTAAATGTAATTAGGCTTCTTCTGAATAAATTTTATTATATTGTATTTCATGGGGTGGAATAAAAAAACTGCCACTTTGTAATGGAAACAAAACTCCTTTAGAACTGATACATCAAAAGAATATCTTACTTGTATTTGGTACTACGATAATATCGGTTCATTTTACTCATCGGATTTTTCAAATATTCTTATCATTTATATTAAAACACTGTAAGTAAAGCTTTAGCAACATAAGTAAAGCATAATCAATGTCATGGTTTCATTATAGAACAGACGTTGTGTAATAAATAAATGTTAAGAACTACTGGAATTTATTAATGTTCCCGACGACATCAGAACATTGTTTCGCACAAAAATTGTAAAACAGGGAGCATAACTTCAAATCTGCATGTCTGGGGGGTTAAGTCACGCGAGTCCGATAAGTTTTATGGCGCCCGCACTACATTGTCCACAACGAGAATTACATTAGAAGGTGGCAATTTGTAGCTCATTGTTGTATTTTCAAATTGAAAATATAATTCTTTCGATATTACATCTCCTGAGATGTTTGTAATTCTTACATAGTTTCTAATCCTTCTGGAGGGTTATTACATTTAGGTTTGACCTCTGAAAAGAAGTACTTACTTAATTTAACTGTGATAGTTGCTGCTAATACACGAACCGCAGAATTGTTTGCCATCTCTAAAAATTCAACGAAACTGTTATAAGGTCACGAACACATAATTTCAAAACAACTTTATCGGGCATATCTTTAAAGCGCAAAAGTAAACAATGCGTTTGAAGTGCTTTTGTCTTTGGGTAAAGGGGTCATGAAAATCGAAATATATGTATAACCTTCTATCTCACTTAATTAGGTATAATTGCGAAGATGTATATTTCTAATCTTACTGTAACCGTGAAATAGAATGTAAAACTGATATTAATCATTGCTAAGTTAGATATTTTTAAAGTTTGTAATCTTTCTTAACGGGCCTCAGAATGCCCGCAGCAATAACTCAATTGTCTCAGTTGCATTTACTTTTTCATTAAAATAATTAACATATATTGCGCCAACATAATAATGTTTGCTATCGCAAATGATATTGAATGAAGGCATTATTTAAGCTTTCTGATTTTCACTTTACGTGAAAGTATATTTTGTTTAACATGCAATATTGTTTAGAATTTATTTGTCGAGGGAAAATTGAAATCGCAAGAATTTAAACATTCATGTTGAGGTTTTAGTTACTTGGTTTCGGAGCGCAGAACATTTATTCCGGCGCGTATTCGTGGTTAAATGAACAGAGCTTCAGGCAAAGCTTGCGGAAGAGTGACCTCGTTCAAATTCTATGTGTGTGGATAATACAAACAAATCGTTCGGAAACATTCCAGAAAACATTTCAGTGGCAACTCCATTGAAATGTTCCATGTCGAATACTTTTTTCACAAATTTTCTGAAAAACTCCCACGACAAATCACGTTATTTATGCATGAAATCACTCAGAACTTATTTAAGAAAGCTAATTCTTCGTTTGAACGAGATAAAATTTTTCTTGATGAATATTCCTGAAAATAATAAATGTGACATTATTTAGTTGTTATCGATATTATTTCGGTTCCAAGAGGCAAAATAAAAATTAAGAGATTTGATTTGTATGTGTGTACGAATTTTATAGGATCTACACAGCCGATCTACACTTCGGTTTTTACAAAAATATTTTTTATTTTTGTAAACCGGAGTGGCAAATTCTATGATATAAAATGGTAGATTGTCACATATAAATTTTTTTAATCTTATCTAACAAATAGATCACAGGTAGTCCAGATGGGCAATTCCCAAAGTACATTACATTACCGGTACTTTATATGCAGATGATACATGTTTATTTTATTTTGGAGCTAACATAAATGATGTTATTTCACGAGCACAAAATGACTTGAAACTTTGTTCGACTGGTTCCAATATAATTTACTCACGGTTAATACTACTAAAACATGCTACATTATCTTCAAACCAAAAAATAAGAAAATCCCATTACATGATCCATTAACAATTAATAACTCTGCCTTAGAACAAAAATCTTTCGAAAAATACCTTGGCTTAATTATATAACATGGAACAAACAAATAGATCACATTAAAAATAAACTTTCGGCACTTACTGGCTCCCTCTGCAATATTTCTGAATGTCTACCTAGAAAGATGCGCTTCACTATTTATAACTCACTAGTTAAATCACACTTACTTTATCTTATAGAAATCTGGGGCAGTGCTGCTAAAACTAAATTATAGGAACTTCAAAGATTGCAAAATAAAATAATTAATTAAAAGTATTTTATACTTTTCCGTTACCCTTACATGACGCTAACATCCAAAATTTATAAAAATACACAATTAATGAACATTAAAAACTGTATATATACGACACTTGTATTCTAATTAGGAAAATAATAGGTAAATCCATCCATACTTATCATATTAACAAAATCCATACTTAACATCCATACTTATCATTTGTAACAAAATCACAAATAAGTAAAAGCAGTCTTCGTCGTACTAGCCGTTATTTGTATTACCAAAAGTAAGAACAAATTATGCAAAAAAAAGTATTACCTTTGAAGGAGCTCAACTATACAATAAACTACTCATATAAAAAAAAATACCGCATTTAACAGTTTTAAGTCTCAATTATCTCAATACATAATTGATAACTTTTCGCCTTCGGTTTGAGACATAAAAGTGTTAACTGTTTGGCGCCCATAATATTAACCATAACATTTTATGATTGTATAATATTCTCATGTAAGTGGCATTGTATTGTCTTTTTGGGAATAAACTCTTTAACCTCATATGCTTATGCTGAGCTCATCTGTGGTACATTTTTACTAATGACTGGCCCAGCGCATATATGGAGGAAACATTTCTGAGCACCAAAGACAAATAACTTATTTTCCTTGTTGTAAATGTAATGATAGTTTCTTATTGTATTAAAAATTCACATAGGCAGACAGATAGAGGAAATGCTGTCTGAGTTCCCACTTTTTGAGTAGATCCGCTACCTGTGCATTGTTTAACTAACCGGGATGGTATATTGCATTTAGTTAGTTATACGGTCGAGTGTAGCTTTCTGTTGGTTTGTCTACTTACTATGCGTTCTATGTGTATTACTATGCAAACATATCTAAGCCACCGTTAGAATTGCGGCAGCATGCAATCAAGTCCAGTTGACCGCTCACTAACAAGAGTATATACTATGCAATACCAAAATAAATTTTAATACATATTTTAATACATATTAAAAATTTTCTACATATTTTAATACCAAAATAAGTTTTTACTAATATCGTATTATACATAAACAAACCAACTTTGAATCCATCATATCTGATTTGGACTTCAATCTATATAACTAACTAATATAAACTTAATAAATTTGTTCAACAAGGAATGGATCGGAAGGAAAAAAAAGGGCCAAGTGCGAGTTGGGCATGTGCACGGAGGATTCCGTACCATTTAACCAAAAACGGCAAAAATCACATGATTAGCTGACTGTTGCCGCTACAACTTCACATACAGTCATCTGTATGGAAGTTGTAGCGGCAACAGAAATACATCATCTGTGAAAATTTCAATTGTCTAACTATCACCGTTCATGAGATACAGCTGGAGACAGGCGGACAGACAGACAGACAGACAGAGAGCGGAGTCTTTGTAATAGGGTCTCGTTTTACCCTTTGGGTATGGAACCCTAATAGAATGTTCACGAGACACGCTAAAAAAGGTTTGGACACGTACAATAAAAAGTGTGTGTGTACTTATGTACGGTCGTAAGAAGTAATACTTCTTTAGCGTAACAAAAGAAAAATAACTAAAAATGTACGAAAAATTTGGACTTGGTATACCTTGGTATACTATTTTGAACTAGAGAAAAAATACAGTCAGCATAATGCGTTCCTTATAACGACGAAAATGAAGAAAAGTTGATAGACCGACAAACAATGTTATTAATTGGCGTAAACCAAGATCACAATTTTTTTTAATTTTTTTTAATTACAAAAAACATTGCCCTTACCTTAGGATAATATTATCCTGTGTTGTAAGGACGTTTTACAAACATAAATTTCACGTGGATAAACACCCAGATGCGAAACAACTATCTGTAGGTCACACAAATAGCTGTCCCGTATGGGAATCGAACCCACGACCCCCGACGCCGAAGCCAATACCTTGGCAACTACGCCACGGAGTCATCACATAATTGAGAACGTTTACTGTTGCTGCCTTTTTTCATAAAAACATAAATCCCCATGAAGTCCCCATCGTACTTTTGGAGTCTTGCAATGTAACCGAATAATTTGGTGTCGAAGTAGATCAAAACAGGACAACATATCCAGGAGTGTTATTCATTATAATTTGTACCTTTACCTCATGAAGGAAGATCCACAGTGTTTTCTATAAAAGTAAATAATCTAAGTTATTACTTTACTTTTGTTTTATAGGTAATGTTGGTTAGGGAGGACAGCCAATTTGAAAGTTTAAATGATGCAGAAAAAATAGTTGGTAGGGCCACGCAACAGTCTTCGCTGTTGCACCAATGGACAGGTCCATCCGGGGGGGGTAACACGATCTCACAGAAAACTAGCCTGTAATGGAAGTGTTACAATTCTGCTTTTCTTCTGGTGAGTGAGATAACTGGGGCCAACTTTATTAAAGCCAAATCTACGTGTTCAATTGTCCATGGGTTCTCTCTCCTTGGCTGCTCTCACTTGATATTAGGTGTGTTCCTATGGCTGATGGCCACAATTACAATATTGAAAGTCTATATTATAAGTGACGCAAGATGACATTAAATTAGTTGGACAAAGTGGCAGTCATAAACGAGTTGTAACTAATAATAAATCGTACAGACGATAAATTTACGCTAACATCATAAGTTTTATCAAGCTTGCTTTGGTAAGGTCCGATCACATATATTTACATATATTACAAAGTACTCTGTGGGTCCGATTGTTATTTGCGGCCAATGTATGATTTAATTGCATTTTACGTGTATGTGCCTGTTGAATTTAATACCCGAATCTTCGACAGTGCCTTTTAGTTAACACTTGACTCACTGACAGATTTTTTATATCGTGACGACTAGATGGCTCTTTTTTGGTTAAAAACCGCACTGTCTTTTCTGTTTGAGACAAAAATACAACCGTAGGCACTCTATGCCTGGAAGAGATACGATGGAGTTAGCAGTAAAAGGTTATTATGGCATTAACTCGCTTCAGCTCTGTAATTAATTCATTCATTTGCATATTAGAAGCGCGGATGTAAAATGATAGTCTGGCGTTGGCCGACACTCTACGAAATGAAATAGTTTTGTATAAGTTATTGAAGTTAAATTAAAATTTAAAAATTATGGCACCGAGGTCTTGGAAAATATAGATCTTTAGAACTTAGTTCTTCAGAATCATAATTACCAGCATGTGCTACTTTACTGAACATCAAGTAGCCACTTGATGCTCGTTTGGAAGCCACCAATCGACCTACGCAAGATCGTCGATCCATGTAATTGAATAAACATCTTTTTTATTTTTTATTTATTTATATAACCAGAGCGCCCACACAACGCTCTCAAGTAATCTTTATTCAACACTCACGCTCACCGCCACTGGTGTAAGTATTTCAATATTCAATTTCAATATTTAATTTGTTAATTTCTTAATAAATCTAGCTATTATTATTAGACCTATTTCTGAATAGTGGCCAAACAATTAGGAACAAATATGTTGGTGGTATTTCCACCGACGCGGGCTGGTTCACTTTATCTATTATTAAATTACCCCTAGGCTAAGCACACAGTAATCCCAGAAGTGCAGAAAATTAATGTGTCACTCACCGAATTCTGTTGCTTCTTTCTTGTCTCTGCTAGTCCCGGGACAGCCAGTTCAATCGCTAATGATAAATTAAATTTCTTCCATGAAGAGGCGCGCGTGTGTTTCCGACAAAACTCGAAGATGACAAGTAGTTCATATTATATTTTTTCCGCCAATCACCGGTCGCCAATGTTGCCAGCGTTAACCCGGTGTTTTCTAGTTACAATTTTTTATTCGGCCTACCTGTGGCACCGCTCCACACAACTAGGATACGAATGCGCTCAACCATATGTTAAAAACATTTTAAGGAATCCTTTAACTTTATGCCATCACACCATGTTCTTAAGTACTTGTAGCTAAAATTAATTTGATTGTGTGGAGCATCCTAAAAGGTTTCGGAAGCTTACAATGAAAAAAAAAAAAGCATTTTTAAAATGCAACTTTGTGGTATCAGGTTTTTTAATTTGAAAGACTCATTTGTCTTCCTATTGCGGCGTTATTTAGAAAATTCTGTATCGTTATAACAATGACTTGCTTATGTAAAGTTGTATATCTGTCATACATATCTCACTAAGGTGGGATCGGCATAACAAGTTAATCATGACTAACGCTTACGAGGCTTTGTATGTACTACATTGGCCAGCTGCCTGAATTCAACCCACACTAGGGAACGAACGCCCAGATCTGAAATAAATATCTGTGGGTTCAAAAATCAATTATCCGACTTTCCCAATTAAGATGTATAGGCACATGCATGTAATAAGCACTTTAAGCGGAGGCCTGTATCAAGCTCGTTGATTCTGGCCAGTTCACGGCTTCTGCGCCCCATAAAGCATTTCCAGTCCAAGGATTGAAAAACACATCAGTTAATAAAAGAAGGAGATCCCGTGAGGAATTCGAAACCACGACGCCTGAAGCCAAAGCGCCTTAAGTTAATAACGGCCTCACTAAGTCATCCATCAAGCAATATTTATTACTAAAGACATTGTTTTTAGGGTTCCGTACCCAAAGGGTAAATCGGGACCCTATTACTAAGACTCCGCTGTCTATCAGTCTCTCCGTCTGTCACCAGGTTGTATCTCATGAACCGTGATAGTTAGACAGTTGAAATTTTCACAGATGATCTATTTCTATTGCCGCTATAACAACAAATACTAAAAAACAATAAAAAATATTTAAGTGGGGCTCCCGTACAATAGACATGATTTTTTGCTGTTTTTATAGATAAAAAATAGCCGTGATAGCTCAGTGTCCGGGCGCTCGCCTTTATTTAAATATACTCGAGCAACCTGAGTTCGATCCCCGGTGCCGGCACCAATGAAGTTTTTAACTTTATGTGCTGACTTATCACGTGCTCCGCGGTGAAGGAAAACATCGTGAGGAAACCTGCATATTTTCGAAATAATAACAAAAAAAAGTCCGCCAATCCGCAGTGGGGCCGCGTGGTGGACTATGCCCTGATACCCTCCGTATAGAGGATGCCTTTGCCCAGCAGTGGGACATGTATAGGCTGTTACTTTACTTTTTTTTTATAGATAATGGTACGGAACCCTTCATGCGTTTTTAAATGTCGTTTATCTTCGTGAGAATTTTGGTTCCATCTAGGGACAAAAAATCAAATTATACGCAATCATGTAGTCAATCCGTTATAAGAGGCAATTTCGAAATTTATTTAATAACAATTAATAAGTATCCATTGCAGGCAGAATAGTTATTTTTATATTGAATGTTATATTGAGTGTCATTATGTTGAAGCACTCGTATGTCACTTCGGATAGCAGAAGCACTCTACTAGTAGTCCTTTACATGGCTCACCCGCTAGTGCAGTTTCCCGCGGGATTTTCACAAACCGTTGTGACATCTGGTGAATATAGCAAAATTTTTAACCGGATGTAGTGTGTGAAAGCTCTTTATTTTTATTTTATTTTATTTTATTTTTAAAACGCCTATCAACAACTGTTTACACTATATCTTAATAATAAAAAAGAAAAGAAACAATAAGTACATGTATAAGTGTAACAATAACTGAAAGATAAGCACAGCAAGTACAGTTAAACATCATAACAATAAATAAAAAATTAAAACTATAAATAGTGAAATAGTAAAAAAATAAATGAAAATGTGGCTTAAAATAAGCAGCTGTAAAATAAATTAATTTAAATAATGGCTTGCTCGGCATGTTGATTACATAAGGTAAATGTATATTCAAGTTTTAGAAAGTGAGGTATACATTATTTTAGAGACTTCGGCTATTGAGTACTTAGTTTTTTTTTGGCTATTTAGTTTAAACAGGCTTGATATTTTTATTGGATATAAACAAAACAGAGTTTGTTTATCGTAAATGCTATTGTTTTTGTTGATAAAGTATAATAACTAGTGAGTGTATTAAAACTTGTAGAAATAAGGATCAAAGGTTTTTCGCCCCTGCGGGAATCGAAACTACGACTTCCAAATTTGCGCCCAGACGCTTTAGCTTGTGTTGTCGTTTACGTTTAATATGAACGGCTAATTGCCGCACCGAAGAAAATGTCAACGTAATTTAATCTACATTATTATTTAGCATATATAGTGCTTTACTTTGTTTATAAATTAAACAGAAAGTAGTAGTAAGAAGCAAGCGCGTCTTTCGCATCAGTGTCCACGTAGAATTTAATCTCGCCAAGTTCTTGTTTGCAGCATTCATGCATAAAAGCGTTACTTACATTTTATCCTTAATGCTTGTTGTAAAATGTACTTTAGAACTATTAATTAGATTAACTGAAAACCACAAGATTTTTATACATTTTCATAAATTACGTATAAAAATTACTACAGTGAATTGACCGAATCATTACTTACCACTTTTTGCGTGGTAAGTTAAATGATACGTGGTAGATTTATAAAGTGATTTTTAACGGATAAAATTGTTTAATTTTAATTTTAATACTGTTAACATTATTTAAAATAATTTATGCAAGTCTTCTGACGGGTTTTTCTATTAGGTCGTGTGTTGTATGCCTTGTATGAAGATTATTATCATTAATTATGCTATAGCATTACGAAATTATTTTTTTTATATATTTTTTTTTATTTTTTATAATTTGTACTTTTGTGTGAACAAAAGTTAAGAACGATGGATTAAACACCATAGTGAAAGCTCATGAACAATATGCTTCCAAATGATGTCGGAATCAGTATCATTAGCGACATTCAACGAAAGTAACACAATATGGATTAATTTGTGGCCCGATCTATTTAGCGGCCCAAATTATGCCATAGATAGGCCAAAATGTATTAGATGACCTTTGAATTTTAAACTCTCTGTAGTGTGTGAAAGTATTGACTAAAAACCACTGAACATTCCGTGACCAATTCGGCCTACTTTTTAACTGACTTCAAAAAAGACTTCAAAGTTTCTCAATTCGACCGTATATATTTTTATTTTGGTGGTTCTTTTATTGTTGGATATGAGATTTCCCAAGGATGGTACCATGATAAAGAAACCGGATCTAAAGATGACATCCCAGAGAAATAGAGGGCAATCCTCAAATGTTATAGGTATTAACAATGTTTTTAGTTTTCTGGCTGAAGTCGTTTTTTTTTGTTGTTAAAAATTAGATACTCTACATATTTGACATATTTATCTGAAAGAACATGCCTAATAACTAATTCTCCTAAACCTCTATAAGTAAAATTATGAAAACCTAACGTTTACAGTATCTGCGGTTAGGGATAGACTCCCTTCATAACCTATAGGCCATTGCCATCCACGTTGAAACCACGTCCGTGAAATGAGGATATAGCACCTGAGCCTCGCGAAAAGATGGGCCTTCATCCCGCACCTCCAAGTATTATTTTTAATTTTTTTTTGGGGATATTTATTTGTTTTCTCGTCTGCTTGGGTTTATAGATAAAAAATAAATATATATTGCATGTATAAAATGTATTGTATTGTATTGTATATAAAATAAATATTATGAATAAAAATAAACATATAGATATAAATATTATATATAATACATAAATAAATAGGACCCAACCAGACGGAAGCCCTCGGCAGGGGAGACCAAACGGCCGAGGGTTAGGGTGAGAGGGAGAGAAACGGCGGACGATGCGGGCGGTATCGAGGAGCACCGCCTTCTGCATTTGAGCTTGGAGCGTTCCGTCCCAGAGTCCCAGTCGCCTCAGATGTTCGGAGAGGCTGACAGGGATTAACCCATTCGCAGACACGACTATCGGGATGATTTCGGTCGGCACACCTCGTCAGGCAACTCATGAGCCAGGTCCAGATACTTTGTCTTCTTATCTGGTTCGGCTTATTATTATTATTATTATTATTATATATATATTTTATTGTACACCACAAAAAGTTTTATACAGTTCATATAAAATAAATGAAGTATTAAGGGGTATGCAGATAGAAAGAAAATTTTTATAGAAATAGCAGAACATAAAGCAAAGTTAAACTTTTCGTAAATATAATAAATTAGAAAGTGGCCATTAAAAACTATCCATTTGAAAAATGTGATTATCTATAAAACCTACGTTTTTATAGATAATCACATTTTTTCAAATGGAAATAGAAGTTTTATAATTAATGCGCCAATTCCCTCTATAATATAGAAATATGCAATATAAATATGTATTAAACAAATATTCCGGATATTATCAGTTAATTTTAGATACCAATAACTCGATCATTGGCCGTGGTAGCCCACTGTCCGCTCATTGTCCCTTTAAATCCAATATACTCGAGAAACCTGAGTTCGATCCCCAGTGTCGCCATCAATGAAATTGTAAATTTTAAGTGCTGAATTATCACGTGCTCAGCGGTGAAGGAAAACACCCTGAGGAAACCTACATATTTTCGAAATAACATGCTCCTGGAGCCATTTGAGTGTCTCAAAAGCTCGTGGTAACTTATCCTTTCCACAAGGTCGAATGATATTCTCTCTTTCGACAACGTACTGAAAGATCAAAAGAGAAACATCAATGATCAAAAGGCAAAAGAATAATGTAAAATGTTAATTCCCTGTACAGTAGAGGGTTTCAAGGGACATACAATGTAATCATCTTGCTGCCGTATCGATACATTATAATGAACAGAAAACTCGGTTTCCGTTTCTTATTTTATTAACATGTTCGTTTTCTCTCGAACATCACCCTATACGTCATTCAATGCACGTTTTCTTTCGCTCCCTAGCATACATACTGATCATTAAATTACTTTCCTTCCGAGGATCTTATATTTTCATTTAAAATTTCACTTCACATATACATTATTACGTATTTCAATCAAACTACACGGGCGAAAGTTATAAAAGAAATATTTTTTGTAATCACCTTAGACGTGTAAAGTTGTGGAATTGTAACAAGTCACGATATAAATATGTAATATACATATATACAGGGAGTCTTTTTGAGAAATGCCCAAATTTACACAGGATGTTCAGACTCGGTAGTATAATTATTTATTGATATAAAAACAAACTATTCTATTTTCTAAAAAAATGTTTTTTGAGAATAGAATGGAAATGGCAATAGAATAATTTAACAATATGGAGTCGGTGCCATTGTTCACCATGGGTAATGATTGGAAACCATAACAACATTCTAAAAAAACAGAGAGAAGATTAAGATTTCATACTCAGATCAGAGATACTTGGCTTGACACCGATTCCAAAATTGTAACATATTGTTAGAGGTTAGGTAGGAGAGGTTACATAGCTAGATTTTCAAGATTTGGTTATATTCGATTTAGTATTATTTTAAACTTTTTGAAGTCGGTTCATTTTTTGTTAAAAACTTTTCATTTTATTATTTTTAGTGATTTAATTTGAATACTTCGATATTTTAAAGTATGAGTAGATCAAAGACCTCGTATGAGAAAGCGGCGTCAAACTGAAACCAGAAATGAAAATGAAAACGATAACAAGCAAATAAGAAATAAAAAATCTCGAAGAATTTCAAATCAGCGGTTGGGACCAGCGAAAAATAGATTATATACAATGTGAGTCTATCGCCAACCACTGCTCAACGTAAGCCTCTCTAAAGTGCTTCAACTATCCCGGTCCTGGGCAGCCCGCGTCCATCCGCTGGCCGCCACCTTTCTTAACTTTCATCACACACTACGTTTGCCTAATCATGCTGTTCAGTCTAACACGTGTTGGCTTCAGCGAGGATCAGTACGTCTGGAGACATGGCCAGCCCACTTCCACTTCAGCTTGTTAATTCTGCGCGCAATGTCGGTAACTATAGTTATCTAGCGAACGACTTCGTTCCGAATGTTGTCTGCCAGAAAACCCCAAGCATTGCGCTATCAATCGCCCGCTGAGCGACCTTGAATTAGTGGATCAGCCCCAATTTGCGTGTCCACGTTTCAGCTCCTTAGGTCATTACCGGTAGGACGACCCTTTATTATGACGGTCCTTTCTAAGTATGATGGAAAATTGGAATCATAAACTTACTTCTGCTATGATACGCGTGTAGTAACAATAACAAACTTTAGTTGTGTGCGAATCACAATGTAGATATATAGGTGTCGACATTTATGCGTCGTATACTTTTGAAACGAACTTATGTGTGTGTTAGTTATGAATGATCGCGCGTAAAATAAACGAGCTGCGTATAAATCACTCACTTTTTGAGATAAGTTACTTACGAGTGATTTTTAATATTTATCATTTTTATAATTCATTATTTATGTCTAGAATTTAATTAAAAAAATGGATACACTTAGAAAAGCCTCCAATATTTTATTATTTTATACAACCGAGAACGATATGAACAGCCCTGCGACATTGACGTACTTTATTACTACATTGTATAAAACAAAGTAGTTCCGCTGTCTGTCTGTCCTTATGTATGCTTAAAACAATACGATGGATTTTGATGCGGGTTTTTTTTTTACTAAATAGAATGATTCAAGAGGAAAGTTTATATGTATAATACATTGCACCCGTGCCAAGCCATGGCGGTCGCTAGTAAACACTATGTATTTATCTATATTTAAGTTTTTATTTGTATATGGTGTATTGGTTAATTCAAGAGCAGAGGCGGGAGCCTACAATTTGTTCGAAAATACACCTTAAGTAGTCGCACTCATTATTGATTTGATTTATTATAAAAAGAAGATTAGTCTACATTATGCCATGTCCCACCAGAAAACGTGCAGAATTATTAAGCGCTATTATAAGAAATTTGAGATTATCATATTATATGATTTCATCAATTCAATTATTTCGTTCAATCTACTACTATTTCTTTGGGACAGAAAATCGCATTCTTAACTGGCTTGCGAGTTAAGAAAGAGAATAACCGCGGAAAAATTTCAGAGACTTTAGGGAGCTACTAGATGGCGTTACTAGTGGTTTGGAATCCATCTACATAACTGATGCGCAATGATTAAACCAATCTCTACCGCCAGCCAGATAGCCCGTATGACTTCCGGGAGAGTGAGAAAGAAGCATATTATCTAAAAACTGGTCTACCTGAAATTCTCTCTCGAAAACGTTGCTAGCTCTAAAAATATATAGAGTTAAGCCTAAATTTGTGCAACTTTACATGATCATATCAATTTGTCAAATTTAATTTACCATATAACACATAACAAATAACAATATACTTTAAATAAAATCATGTTAACTTTTAGAAAAGCATAAATCTTACAAAGAGAGACGAAAAACTAATTCCGAAGATTTTCTCACAACACATGAGCGAGAAAATGACCAAAGAACTAATTTCTTGGTCATCTATTTACATGAACAACAAACTTGGCATCATTCGTAACTCTGTATGATTTATGATT
Source organism: Iphiclides podalirius (assembly GCA_933534255.1). Lineage (NCBI taxonomy): Eukaryota > Metazoa > Arthropoda > Insecta > Lepidoptera > Papilionidae > Iphiclides > Iphiclides podalirius. The sequence continues at coordinate 14,211,574 of OW152826.1, forward strand.
TATTGCCTCCGAAACTTTACATCGCGAGTTGGGCCGTTAAAGCTTTCTCCACCATTTGGCGATATAAATAGCGTTACCCTCTCACGATTGATGGCTGCACACACGCAATTGTTATTCGCTCCTAAGCGTAGGCATTTTTCACACTGATACCCCATTCAGGCGTAGCAATATGTTTAACAGCATTTTTAATAATCTTTCATTCCATTTGTGCAACAGACCGTTTACGTACCTACTGCAGTCATTTTATTTTGGTTTTCAATCGAGATTGTAATATATTTTTTCATTGGCCCAAAAAAAAATGAAGTAGCTTATTAAAAATACCCGATAAGTCAACTTGCTTTTACCTGTTACCCCTCCCCCCAAACAAAATGTTATTTAGTCTTAAACCTCACCACGTCCCACCGAGGAGAAGGAGGGGGTTACAAATGCTAAAAATAACATCACGTGATTAATGGACGGCGCTTGAGGTTATCATATGGTACCAATATTGGATTCCATATCCACAGTCGACGGTGGACCGTCATTTGCCTCGTCATGGAGGTTCATTCAGCTTTTCAGCTGAGGGGCCTCCACAGACGAAGGGCCCTCACAATAGAGACTTCGCAAAAAATATTAAATTCAGACTAGTAAACAATAGTAAACAACATTTCCTTTCATATTTTTTTTCCCGTTTTATTTTTACCTACAGTACTTTATAGAAACATGATTACATTAAATATTAACAGAAATCAATAGAAAATAATTTGGGGCCAAGGGGCCTCCACTCCTTTCTATTTCCCCGAGGCCTCTATCTAAATCTGGAAAATTAAAAAAAATTGGCACAAAATCAGAAAACATACCTTGTTTATTGTTTACTAAATAATATGTTAAAATATTGTCTTTATTTACAGAGTATCTATATGCGTATGTGTCCTTATTCGTAATTAATAATACTCTGTTCGACACGTACCAGGCTTCACGGCTGAACAACTCACAGGTGTCTACTCGAACGCTCGGCCGTCCTTCACAAACAGGCAAACATCAACAACGATCGCTGTTTGTGCAAGACGTAAGCCAAACTTCCTTTGTAAACATATCAGCTTCCGTTGGCAATGGCTTAAACACAACTGTAACCCTAAGGATCCCCCTAACGATCTACTATTAGGGTTTTGTATTAATTACTAACAAACTCGTATTTAATTCAAATTACTCGGGCAACCTGAGTTCTATGCCTGGCGCCAGCAAATTTTTAAATTAATTAACTGAATTATCATGTAATCAGTGGTTAAGGAAAAAATCGTGAGGAAACCTGCATATTTTCGAAATAATTAACAAAAATTATTTCGAAGATATGTGGGAATTCGCAGTGGGGCCGCGTGGTGGACTATGCCCTGATACCCTCTGTGCAGAGGAGGCCTTTGCCTAGCAGTGAGTCATATATAGGCTGTTAATTTTCTTTCGAACAATGCAATATTCGATATCGAAGTCTGGTCAGTTTTAGAATTTCAAAATCCTTCCTATATCTTCTGATATATTAAATTCTTCTGTCACAGTTTTAGGGTTTATACTCCTTCGAAGCAGACCGACAGACGTTGTCCTGTATACACGTCTTTGATTTCAAAAACTTCAAACTTTTTGAATAACTTTGTGAATCTTAAACCATTCTTAAAAATCATAAACCATATCAAAAATCGGTCAGATGAAATACATCATCTGTGAAGATTTCAACTGTCAAACTATCACGGTTAATGAGATACAGTCTGGTGACAGACGGACAGGGGAGTCTTAGTTATAGGGTCCTATTTTACCCTTCGGTTACAGAACCGTAGAAATACGACCGCCAAAATGTTGTTGCTAAAATTTACACCCAGAAAAGGGTTTTGTTAATATTTCATCGTGAATGGCCGGCATAAACCGCAATGAAAATTAAGCGCTTTAATTTCACGGCCGAACAAGCCACTGGTATTAACGAAACCATGTGGAAACTGAACACCACGAATGAAAAATTGATTTGATGGTAACGTTCATAATATTATGTAAATATCTGTTTATATTCTTAATTTTATTTCATGTATTAGATTTACTTTTCTTTAATTATTTGTTGTTAATAATTTTATACGACTTATTTATAACTAGATTTTCGCCCGCGGCTTCGCTCGCGTTGAAGTCCTTAAATAAAAATAATCAATATCTTTCTTTAAAAACTATATATATATATTGAAAATTTTTTTTTCCAATTAAAAAATTGCCTATGTCCATTCTCAGGCTCTAGACTATTTGTGTACCAAATTTAATTTAAATCGGTTCAGTCGTTTTGGCGTGAAAACGAGACAGACAAAAAGAGTTACTTTCGCATTTATAATATTAGTATGGATGTATGGTAGAATACAGTTTGTTAAATATCATATTTAATTATTGTTACATTTGTAAGGTAGATTGTTATTGCATCATCCTTCCCACCTAAATATTGGGCGGACAATGAACAAAGAGACATAGGTCTCCTTGTTCATTTGTTTTTTGTTTCTGTGCACATAATAATAAAATTTTATTATTTTATTATATACTACATTTTTACAAATTTTAACTATTTATTACAGTAATAATGTTGCGAATCATAGCAGCACTTTACAATTTGTCTATGACAGTAACCAAGACTGATTTCCCCTATTATTTTATGAGATCTGGTTCGTAACACCTTGATCACTTTTTAATTTAATAACTTATTAAAGCTTTATCATTATGATAATATTATATAATTATATCATTATAAGTTCGACACTTCGATAAGTGTCGAATTTCTAATGTCGAAATATAATGTCAAATTATTTTGTATTTCAATTCTCACCCAATATTGCTATTTACACGTCGCGGGTGAAATTATTTGACTTCAGGATGTTTAAGTAATCTCCGCTGGGATTCCCAGAACAGTATAAGAATAAATAGTATTTATTTTACGATACTACCAATCTAGTTGGCAGCAAAGAGAATGTAATCACTACGTTTAAGAGACGGGACTTCCATACTAGCCAAAAATATCAGTTTATGCGGCACGCCAATACCAACCATACCACAAAAATACCACAAAGATGTCAAACAACATGAGTACCAACGTAACGAGCAAAATAGTGCTTAACGAAGCTAGCTTAGCTTCTTATCGATATCGATAAAAGATACTAGGTAGAAAACGAGGTTTCCACTTAATATTTTTTTATTAATTTTAGTAGGTAAGTATCGAGTCCGTATTTATGTCCAATTTTGATGAGGGGATATTTGGTAGAAGATGGGACTTGAATACGGACCCGAAATAAGATAAACTGTTTCTGTTCATTAAAATAAAATTTTATTACTGAAATGATATTTGTTTCTTGATTCTTCTTCCAACAGCTGTTGTCCTGCTGTACACGAGTCTGGAAATAATTGAAACATAAAAATAGAATCAAAATCCAAAAATTATTGTAGTTTTCTGGCATACTCAGCGCACGAAATTAATTATATTACGTATCAATATTACAAAGATTATGTTTCAAAATCCTGCAAAATTTACCTATTTCGATCCTTGCTCATTTGTGTAGGCACACCATTCAAATATGTAAAACCTTGTGCCCCTACTCTTTCACGCAACATTTTATTTCTTATTTTTTTTTTCAATGATAAATATTAAATTAGTTATCGATATGTGGATATTACAGTTGCAGTACATCACTAGCACACAAATTAAATGATATAAATTTGTTAATTTTATTTGTTCTTAGCCTGCTCTACTTACATATGGCTGCAAAGTATCATATTTAAGTGCTTACATGGGCTTCATCTAAGGGAAATCTCGCCATAAACATCCTTTTTTCAAGATTCGAATGACTTGCTAGATTTTCACCAATTTCACAGGTGATGAACCGTCTTTTAGGCATTTTGAATTAAAAGTACAACTCTGATCACCTGTCACTAGCTTTCGTGAGAAAGTTTACTCTAAACAATTTAAATTTACAATGAAATAAGCATTTACATTCAAAATACGCGGGGCGAAATTAAGTTTTGACAAACAACATGGCACTTCTTGTATTGCAAGAAAGAGAAACCGCATTGAGGGAGAGTGATAGCAATGTCCGCCATTATTTGCCGTGTAAAGTCCATAGAAAAATTTTTTGGCGTTTAGTTATTATCGCAGACCATAAATATCTACAAAACCTAGAGGTTGGTAGACGTGGTGCCAACCTTTTAAAGAGAATCACTCACTCACCTAGAATCGAAAGGTAAATTTATAACTTTAAACTGTGCAGATATTCTGTTAGACGTAGTACTTCCAAATACCAGAGTGCCCTTCATTAGCAATAGTTGTTGCGTGACCCTACCAACCTAATAAATCAGTTGTAATAAAACGGGTAACCCCATTCGTGCTGCGCAGCCGTTAAACAGCCATTTCCCGATCGCTGCATTGTACTAACCCAACCATTCGATTAATAAAATAAAATGAGAGTTGTTTGTTGCCTCTTAGCTTGATACGATTGTGGATAGTCATTAGTGCTCTATATTGATGATCATTGGAATTGGAACTAATTTGCATGTGCAATATCATACATGTCTTCATGTCACATTAGATGGGGTCGGGACAACTAGCCCTTTCATTTATCGCCTGGAAGAAATCGCTACCTAAGCAATAAGGCCGTCTAAGTTTACACTATGTTTACTGCACATATTTTTATTTTGTGTATTTCCTTGTAGACAACATTGTGCACTAAAAAGGTGTAATAAATTCTATTCTATTATCTTGTTTTCTCTTGTTTTATTGCATTTTGGCAATTCTTGGCGTTAGTTATAATTATTTTTATCGGTGACACGTTTTGGTGGTACTTGGCGTTTGATAATGAGAGTGGAAGCAATATTATTTTTAATGTATTGGCCCGTATGCTACCCATGTAGCTTGGGGACTTAACTAGCTTACGGTGATTTAACTTTACTTCAATGACGATATTGCGAAATATATAACTTTATGTATTACCGTGTTAAACAACAGCTTCTGCTGTTGTACGAGTGGGCAGGCGCGTCCGAGGTAATATCACGGCCTCACAGAAGACCGGCGTGAAGTGGAAGTATTTAACTTTCGCGTTTCGTATGGTAAGTGAGGTAGCCGGGAACCATTTTTTCAAAGGTTGTCAACGCATCAGCAAACCCTCGGGTATAGATACTCATTCGGGGCGGTATTCACTTAACGTCAGGTGAACGGCCTGCAGGCTTGACAACTTTACGCAAAAAAAAAAATGTTTATGCAGGTTATTGTGTTTCAAATACTGTGCCGTCGGAAAAATGTTTTTTAAATTTTTTAATTAGAGGGGGAATGAAATCATACCTACAATGAAATCGAGGGGACAGAGAGAAAGTCTAATCAAATAATTTATCCAAACAAACATCGAAATTCTATCTCTGAAATTCAAAACTGTAGAACTTTTACCCTTTAGTGAGAGTAGCGTGTTTTGGGAACTGACATGTTAGAGGGCATACCAGTTTTGGCAAGGGAAGCTTCGCAAATATGTACATATGTAAAGACGACAGGCTTGTGTTTAGAATGTTAATTGAATACATGTCTCAACAAATTAAACAACCGTGGAAGACTGTGCTATCTATACTAGTATTAAAAAAAGTCCACGGTATTATTTTAACAAGTGGCCTAAAACATAATCTATTTATGTAACAGGTAACCGTAACGGCCTTAGGCTAAGTTTAATTAAAAACCGATCCTACTTGATATGAAATTAATAGTTGCAGTTTTGAGCGCTAAATCTTGCGCTCGTCGATGAAGGAAAACATTTTCAATTCATCATTTGTAAATAATTTAATTTTCCGTTGGTTTTCCGAGCTTTGTAGTACTTCCTCCACATTCATATTACAGTAGAGCAACTGCGTAGCTGTAACCTATAATTCTTGTATGGGGCAATGCCCTCTCCCCTCACCCTCCATATCACCTCATCGTATAAAATTGTGGAATATGTGTTGACAGTTCGACGGGTGCTTCGTAACCCTAAAGTTATCTGGGATAACTATGAAATATTAGAGGCTTTTGAGATTAGAATGATTAGCAAACTTTTAACGATCTTAATCCGAGCTGAATTGCGCTTAACGCTCTGATGACTTGTTATCTGGCACTCTAAGTTTATTTAAATACAAGCCGCCCGTCTCGGCTTCGCACGGGTAACAATAAGTTTAACAAAAAATTTAAAAATTAAAAATTATCATACACACATAAAACCTTCCGAATGTTTCGTCTGTGGTGAATAATTTTATGAATTTCTTCATCTTTTAATGAAATACCCTTGAAATTACGTCATGAAGATCGAAAGATCGCTGACCAGATAATGGTTTCGCTTTAATTACGGGACATTCGGGGTTACACGTAAAAGTGACAAATAAGTCTGGTCTCCCATAGCTTCACATATAAATCATCGCATCTTTGGTTTTTTAATGCAGATAATTCGGAGAATCTGTGAATATGACGTTGCAGATTACGCGTTGACCGATATTTGATGGGCCAATGTCTCGATTTAAAGCGTCTCTAAGATGAATTCACCAGCCCTCAGTCTCTGGTGATTGCGACATAATATGTAATTCAATCTTTTTGATATCTTTTTGCCATCATATCGACAATGTATTGAATAAAAACCGGCCAAGTGCGAGTCGGACTCGCACACGAAGGATTCCGGTAGGAGGTCGGTACACCTCACAGAAGAACCACCGGGGTAAAATAGAAGTGTCATAGTTTTACGTATCGTCTGGTGAGAGAGGTAGCCTGGGCCCACTTTATTTAAAGATGGCAACTCATTTGCAACCCTTCAGGTGGTGCAAATGTCCATGGGCGGCGGTTATTACTTAACATCAGGAGAACCAACAGCTCGTTTGCCATACTATCAACATTAAAAAAAATCATGTTTTAATATCTTTATTCAATATAGAAGTATTACACTTACATATTGACAAAAACACTACTACTGTCAACATTATCTATAAAACTATTTCTAGAAAGATGAGATATTTAAAATGATTAAAAAAATTAAACTGCCTTTGTATTTAATAATTTGCTAACTATCGAACAGGAATTACCAGTATAAATGTGATTGAAAAATTATAAGAACTACTAAATCAGTCACTAAGCTGTTTGGATAGTTATATTCCAATATACTAACATTTTTAAACTTGTGATATCTCTCGAATGGAATGTCCGAATTTAATAATTCAAAAAGTTGTATAAAGATGTTGAAATAGTCTTAAATATAAAGTAATTTATTTTTATAAGGATTAATACCAAGATATAAATAAAGAACCTTTTCTAGCGGCGGCATTTCAATAAAAATTTTAAAATAAAAGAACACTTATTGTGGCATAACTATAATAGTTAGACATATGCTATTGCGACCCTTTTTATAAATAATGATGTGTTCTACAAATTCGTAATACATTACTTTATTCTATCATCAATAGTTTTCGCAGCGCACGCAATGTAAATAATATTTCAGGTAATTTATAGTTTAGGTTACATTATTGAAGTTTTAGTAATGATCCCTATTTTTAAAAAAAATATAATATAGCCTATATCAACCGGGGATAATGTAGCTTCCCAATAGTGAAAGAATTTTTTAAATCGGTTCCGAAGTTTCGGAGCCTATTCAATACAAACAAACAATCAAATCTTTCCTCTTTATAATATAGAGAAGAAGAAGATAGAAGATTAAAACAGGGCTGGCAGTCTTTTGGTCTGAGATCATTCATCATAATTGTGCATCTTATGTATGTTTTATCTATTGATATCACTTATTTTAATCTTGATTAGTTTACTTTTACACAAATCGTGTGTAATGAAAAAATAAAAAAAAAATAAGTGAACTTAATGCCTGAGGCATTCTCTACCAGTCAACCTGATGATGGTGATGCAGAGATTAAAGAAACTATTTCCATCAAAAATATTAACGACGAGTAATACTGTCTTAAACATATTTTTTATTGTTTTTAACTTTTTTATGGCTTATCGTTGTCCATTTTAGTCCATCGTGCACATAAGAAGACAATCATGAGAAACTAAAAGTTTTATTGATATTATAGATTAATTGAAGTTACAGGGCAAGATGATTCACTATGTTAACCAACCAAGGCATTTGGAGACACTCATCAAAAGTTTCATAGTAGGTACTTGCAGCATTCCCTGCTTATCGATTGATGTAACAAAGCAAAATGGCTAAGACCTTTTTAGTATTCACGGTGCGTATGTATTTCTTTTTCCAACGAGATCCAGTTCTTGCTGTTTTATAAGATGCACGTTTCCTATAACAGGGGTTGTTGTGTAGACTTCGCCCAGAGTGCGTCACGTGTTTGCACATTGTTGTTTTTTCACCCATAATAAGTTAGTCGTATAATTTTGCACTATTAGTAAACGAAAATGACCAAAAATAAATGTATAATGAAACTTAAAGTTTACAATCAAACAAGATATTGTGTTCATTTTTGAATAACTTTCTGGCGAATGAAGTAAGCATACGTATTTGAATTACTAATTAGTTATTTAAAGACCTAATGATTTAAACAAGTATTGAGTTAAGACAAGACCTTAGAGTGAAAAAGCTTGACAACAGAATACGCCACCCCTGTATTTTGTTCGGTGATTACAGACAAATGAGTTGTTTTATTAAATGAGTTGTGTTATTTTTTTTTCGGTACTTCACTTTATTTTTTATTCATTCCGAAAGTAAAATATGGACACACAAAATTCCTTTCACAGTGAAGTGTTAAAAAGAACGCTTCGCTAATGTAAGAAAATAGACATTCTGAAGAGACCGACGCGGAGACGTCAAATAAATAAAGTGAATAACAATATAAAGAACTGGAACATTTGAAAGAAATGTCAGAAGAATATAAACGTGTAAAGTAATAAAGTAGACGGGTTCTTTTAATATTGACTATAATTTTGGAACTCTTTGTGATAAATTAAAATTATATCACTAACTTGCAATTTCTTTTAACAAAAACCGTTTCTTTGTGTTATTGAAGAGAATCATAAAAAGTAAAATGTTCTGTTTACACTGTTGTTTTTCTAATACTTCCGCTATCATTTGCAAAACATCATTTAGGTAGTCGTAATGTTTATTAAGATTCCTGGAATAACTCAACGAAGAATTTTGATGTACTGGTATATGTATGTATGTACGTATCAATTTAAAGAAACAGTTTGCTTGGTATTTTATATAGAAATTTAAAATTTATACGATTGAGGGTTAATACAACTTAAAGAGATATTTGCATAGTATTCTTTCGTTCATGAATAGAAGTACACACATCACAACTTTATCGTCCATGTTTATGTCACGTAATTCATTGTTGTCGCTGCGACGATATATCATTTGAGGATATCAGTTATTCTATAACATAAGATATGTTATTGGTTGTATTTTGTGTCTGAGGTCTGCTATAAGCATTGTTACCCTAAGTAACGAAACAATTTTATTCAAAAATTTAATTTAAAATCTCAACTATAACAAATGAAAATTATAGCAGAGTGTCGCAACATAGTTTCAGCGAAAATAGGACACGTGTATCTGTTCAATTGTCTATAATTTTTTAATAAAGGTTGATCTTAGCAGAATATTTCTCCGCAATAAATCTGTGATAAGGGACCGAAGTTATTTATCGAGGAAAGTATTTTTACTGAATTTATCGAGAGTTCGGAACCATTTATAAGAAATGCTTGGCTTGCAGAAGAGGGACAAAAAGTTGGGGAAAGGACCGAAGTCCATTGCAAAGCTGTTTTACCAGCATAAAGAGGGCTTGGCCCCTTGGCAGTGCGTAAGCACAAACTTTGACCGAAGTCGCGCATGTCAATGCGTGTAAACGTCATACAAGCCGACGACAAATCCAGTCTTCGTGAATGTACGTCAATACGGTTTTGGGCATGTGTTAAAGATCAGGCACTCTGGCCCTATGATATAATAAGCTCTCCGTAAGCGCCATCACTTTTGCCAGATCGCCGCGACTGCAGACGTGATTGTTAGTGTTTTGGCATCACTACCATTAAAAAGGTTAGCACGACATTTCGTCGCAGAGCGCGTTATGAGTCACTGCTCACCCCAAGGGTATGGTTAAAACGTTGCACGGCACCGCCGCAGCCTTGAGAGGTTTTCTCCCGCCAGCTACCATCCACATGAGGTAAACGCATATGCTCCACCAACCATTGAAATAGTCAGATATAGCCATAGTTGTGATTTTTATGTTTAGCCATCAGAAGGGTTTATAATTGGCAACATATATTTATTTGTCAGTGTCTCTGACGTTGAGTATAGTGTATTTTCGATCAAGTTTGTCTCACCCACCAGCAAGTTGCCATTATTCATTCGAATGGTGGGAACTTTACTGAGATTCGTTAATAATGATAAAACGTATAAAGAGATCAGACAGTCTGCAGTTCCGTCATCAGGAACCCGACTTGGACAAATCTACTGAGATGTGCATCAAACCGAGACGCAGACTCGGCCATTATGAATAGCGTCGTCTCCCAAGCAAATGTCGCAAGACGCAATGTCACTAAATGCAACATGCATCAATACAACTATCGCAGGTCAACACGCCAACATACAGCCTATCCGCATACACAGCAGGCATCATCACCTCGAACCTCCGTCAACCAGGATCATACGATGCAATGATATTAGGCGCAGATCACCCCGCAAATACCACAAGACGCATTACTGCATATAGCCGCACGCATCAATGTGACTATCGCGTAGGTGGCACACCCTCACACCACACCAATACAACTCCAATCAACTTCGGCTCCAAAGTTTAGAATATACTCGGAACACACGAAGTGTCCAAACATACTCTTTCACGATCCGAATGATAGTCGACGTATCATAGCGTAAACACTAAGACGCCAACCACCAACGGACCCCCACCCAAGTCAAGTAATAGCCAACGTATCATAGTGGAATACACTAAGACGCAAGCCACCACCAGACTCCCCAAAGTCAGATGATCAGTCGACGTATCATAGTGCAACACACTAAGACGCCAACTACCACCAAACTTTTACTATGCCGAATGACAGCTAACGTATCATAGTGATGGTCACTAAGACGCCAACTACCACCAGCTATCGATGATATGTCCTCCACTCAAGACATATGCATTCATGGTTCCACGTTTACCGTAGACTATATCGTCGTACAGAAGTACCATGCAACTCCATAGTAATATCTCTTATAAAGTCCCAAGTCATTCAATGCTCTTCATTATATTTATATATTTATTATTTTTTCTCTGAGCCTTCACATATTATTACTTTTATCCATTAGACCTTACTTCCATATGATATTGGTATGGAACGTTCATACAATGTACTTTCACTATAGTACTAAGAGTCGCGATCGACCTCTGTACTTATATATGTACGATCATACAATTGTGTCCCCGCACGGTACATAATACTTCCCTTAGAAATCACTAAGTATGGAATTGTATTTAATTGACATAATAGTGATCGTATCTTGCTATATTTTTAATAAATATCCTTTTTTGAGTATTTTTAACTATTTTTTATCAATTTTTGGTAATATCATTTTCTCATACTAACACTTATATTTCTTAAATTTAAGTATATATTATTAACTTTTATTGTGATTAAACGTTCTTAAACGTTTTATTTTCATCTAAATTGATCTTTATTATGACTAATTAATAATAATATTAATTATTATTAATAGGTCGTTACAATAGCAACATAATGATATGTTACAGTTTTATAACAACATAGCATGGTGTTATAATGGTGGTATTTAATTGATCTCATCGTTACGTTACAACAGTGGAACTGATAAAAACAAACTATTGTTTCAACCGAATCCTTCTGGATAGTTTTTTATTTCTGTTTGTTTTCATGAATAATATTTATTCACAGTTCTATTGAATTTTATTGTCGGCCTTCAGGAAGACTGAAGTCAGGAAAGAACACGTACGCCACCGCACGCCCAAAAAGTTGGCAAATGGATAAGTTACGTGAACCCTACTTGTGAACGCTACACAACAATGTCGGAATTTAAATATGATATACAAAGCCAAATTTTGCAGGGTTTTTATTCCAACATTTATTTGAAAGTAAGGTTCAGAATTTTGAAGTTATACTTCTTTAACTATAGGAGCCCAAGTTGATGATAAAATGCTACCATAGTGTTTGTTGAAATTATGAATATTTTTTTAATGTCCTCGAGGAATAGAGGAATGGAAAGAGTTATTAGACTCCATAGAGTCAGTACCTCGTTCATGGGACGGTGTATACGCTTCTACAACAAAATCCCAGCTAATGTGCAAAGCCTATCTATTAACAGGTTTAAGAAATTTATTATAGAAAAACTTTTTAAAACGGGTTATTATAATATAAATGAATACATTAACGATAATAACACCTGGGAATGAGATGATCGCTCCTAAGCTGTCTCTAAAAAAATATGTACTGTATAACAATGTGTTTGTTGAGAAAAAAAATGACAAAGGTATCCTACCTACGGAGTTTCTTTCGCCTGTTTCTTCTCCGTTAGAGGAACCTCATTACGAAACGGTGGTAGATTTAAAAAAAATGACTATCGATAAATGAAATGTATATTTCTTATTTCGATGAATAAATGATTTGAATTTGAATCGTTCTTTTGCTATTGTAACTATCCGGGAACTTGTACGATTTTCGTTTGAATAAGTATCTACACTCAACCTTTAACAAAATAAAAGCATGATAATGTCAATTTTTGATTAATTTTGAACTGGGTCAAGACCGTGCTTAAGACGGTAACGATGCACTGGTATTGTTAATTGCAAATGAACCGGAAAGTTCATTTTACTCGCTTTATCCATTGAAAAAAGCTCTGATTTTAAGATTTCAGTCCCGAGCCTGAATCAGAAAAAATAATTATTGTTTTTCAGTCGAATTAATCTACTGTAAATCAATCAGAAATTTAGTAAGATATTTGAAGAGAATGTGTTTTGAATACACGGTGGATGAAACTGAAAAAGATGAACGGACTGGACAAAAAATGTAAAATCTCTTACAAATAATGAATATCATTATTTAATAATAACATAATTCTTACTTGCAACTTTATTGTTGTCATTAAAAACCTTCCGTAAAATTTTGTTTAACTTTTGATTGACTAATCTAATGGAAGTGCTTATAAATCTTAAAGTTTTTTATAGTGCTAATCTCTGAACTTAAGATTGAACATTAAAACATGTAGAGAAAGTACGAAAAGATTCTCGCCGCCGTGGGAATCGAACCCACGTCTTAGGAAGTGCTTATTCTAACATTTTTATTATATTGCTTCGTTTAGTTATTCAATAAATCATTTTGTAAAAGATAAAAAATATCTCTTCTGATTCTAAATAAATATTTGTTGAACAATCATGGCCAATCGTTTGATGGGATTTCGCTTTAATATGAATTACGTCTCGATTACAACAAGTTGACGTTATGATAACTGAACAGTTGCCTATATCTACACTTTAAATGAAAAACAAAATTTGTTAAATTTTCAACTATTCCAACAATAATAAATTGCATTTACAAACGAAAACCGAAAATATGGGAAAAGACACATTTAATCCTTTCTGTTAGAATGATAAATAAAAAAAAGGTTAGCGGCCTAATATTTGGGACCTGGTCAAGTTATAGGGAGCCGTGAAGAGCTTTTTAAAAAAAAAATAAATGTGTGGGGTCGAATTCATAACTACCTACCACTCGCGATTTAAGAACACTGGTTCCATACCTAGTTCGATACTTATAACATGTAGTAATTCCGCATGTTAATTTGTCACATAATTATAATCTTATAAAGATTATCTCTATCAATTAATGATGTGTGTGTATCTATTGAGTTGTGTATCTTTGAGTGTATCTCTTCTCCCAGATCTTTTTACTCTTATATAAAGCTAACCTCGGTCACATATCAAGGAGTTAATTACACCTCAAACGATAAAGGACGTCGTCACCGAACACAATTTTTAGGATTCCGCTCCCAAAGGGAAAACGGGGCCCAATTACTAAGACTCCGCTGTGTGTCTGCCTGTCTGTCTGTCTGTCTGTCCGTCGGTCACCAGGCTGTATCTCATAAACCGTTAGTTAAGTTAGACAGATGAAATTTTCACAGATAATGTTGCCGCTACAACAAAAAATACTAAAAAAGATTGAAAAAGTATTTATGTGGGACTGCCATACAATAGAAATGTATATAAATTATAGCCTATGTTTTATTCTGATGTAGGTATAAGAGCTATATTATTGTAAAGTTTCATTAAAATCCATTGAGTAGTATTTGCGTGAAAGAGTAACAAACATCCATCCACACATACATACAAACTTTCGCGTTTATAATATTAGTAAGGACGGTACGGTACCCTTAGTACGCGAGTCCGATTCGCACTTCGCAGGTTTTTTATTTTGCTCCTGGCTGCATCGACATGTTAAGTTTAAACTGTTATTATTTCTCATTTTTCAAAGCTTTACTCCTGCTGCAGGACAAAATAGTTTACTCATCCGTCAAATCAAATGTCAGTTGCGATTATCGAGCCATTATATTTAGCAGCGCTACACGTTTTACGTTACACATTTTTTGGTCATAAGCATGTGTTAAAAGGAGCAGCAAATCAAACGATTAAATGTGAAAATTAGGGTTACCATTAAACCAAAATAACGTTAACTGAAAAATCATCATGAAAAGTCACCGATCCATTTAGGCTTACGGTATTTCATGGAATGGCCGGATATCTGTTACCAAGGCACGGTAGTATTTATAAATATATGACCAAATTATCAATTTTGGTTTTGTTGAAAACAATATTCTCGACCGAGCATTGCGAGTGATTTTCTCATTCCAACAGTGTATGTTACAGTCAGAGTTATGATTGATTGATATTTAACGACTGTTTCAATTGAGAAATTCTCCGTTCGGAATAAATAGCCATGGGTTAGGGTAGGTTATCCCGAATAAATCTATGTGGACGGCTCGTTAAGTGTCTGACCCTGCATATTGGGTTATTTTACCTCTTATGTCAGTATCGGAGTAAAAAGTGGTCTAAAAATACCTGATGAGATGATTATCGTTCGTCGATCGAGTTCCAAGTGCATTTGTATGAGAAGCCGTGACTGACCTAAACACCAAGTTGACCGGCAGACAACTCATTGTCTTCAAGTAGATAACTTTACCGGTAAATGCATGTCGATTGTAACCTAGCATCGATAACAACACGAACCATTGTTCAAATTTGATTTTTGCCGATACCTCTATTAAGATTATATAATTTTAATTCATTACATTCGACCCTGAGTTCAAATCCTGGCCTGCATCAATGACATCGTTATGTGCTGACTAATAATTTAGAAAACACAAATTCATGTTTGGTAAAAATGGCGTGAATGGACAGGACCGTCCTTGTACTTACCACGGCGTAAAGTGGAAGTGGTATATCCAATGGTGTATAACATTTCCAGTTTACGCCGGTCTTTTTTTAAGTTGTGGTACTTACCCTGACGGCCCTCCCTATTCGTGCAATAGCGAAGACCGTTGCATGGCTCTACCACCTAAATAAATACAAGAAAACTTTAAGAAATTTATTCCGCAAAATGTTTGCCAATTTGTGTTTGGATAATTTCATGACTCAATGAAGCGTCGTGACACATCCTTGTCGCGTTTCGTAGAAACATCTATTATGTTTAAGCATAAAGTATTAATAATTAATAATAATTAGGTATATAAAGTCTTTAGCGTAATGAGTTACATAATTAATTGTAATGTTAATACGACTCATTTTCCTTTTTTGCTACAAATTTTACGTTATTTTACTGGTATTAAAGTTTTAACTAAAAAGTCTATCTTCTAAAAAGCTTATTGTTTTATAAAATGTGAAATGATTAGGCTTATACTCAGTTATTGCGTTTATCACATAATAGTAAATATATCACTGCTAACCAACAGATGGGGCCGTTACTTACCACAAACGGCTGTTGTTAATCATCGACAAAAGTAAAAAAAGATTTGCGGGTCTGAATTCCGTCTTTACTACGAATCTCAAGGGCCATCTCCATTCCATCTTCATTGCACGGTCGTGACTCAGAAAAAATTCGAGTCCATCCCTAACTGGTAAGTACACTCAGTAGAGTCACGTAGTACATTCATTTAGAGACCGATAATCAAGAGAAATTCAGCACGCATTGGCGACCTAAGTATGGATTCTAAGCATTCCTATTTTAAATTATAGATTTTGCAATGGAAAATTTAGACGTTGGGTATACAAACATTCCCCAAAACACAAACCAAGTGATATAAATCAAGTAGAAATATTTAAGTATTTAAGTTTTCTTTGTATATGCGATAAATTCCAAATATTTTAGCGAAATTTGGTGATGATTATATAAATCCGCTTTACCCATTGCAAAGCAAATAGAATTGATTATTTGGATTATTATTAGGAAGCACTTCGATGTCAGTTAACGTCACGGGAACATCACACTGTAATGCTTTATTCCATGACAGCGATGATGTCTGATTTCCCGTGGGCTTACCCAGAACTATTTTGATATCTAGTTAATATAAAGTTTTAACTAGATACAGTGCTGGAGAGCATTTTGACATGTTATAAAATATCAAGTCTATGTTAATAATTTTTAATTTTATAATTTATAATTTTTTAGTTATGAAATATGCATCTTTGAAAGATAACATAAAGAACTGTTTACAATAGCAAACGAAGTCAATAACAGGCCAAAAAGGAACCAACATAGACTAGTGCTAAAAAACACCTCTAGATCTGCAAAGTTTAGTAATAATGTAATAAATTACCCAATAACATGAAAATGCTGAATGACAGACAATTTAAAAAAGTTATTAAGATGGTTAAAGGTTAATAATTTTTACGACATTAAATAATTTTTTAATAAGATTTAATTCTAATTTTTTTTACTCTTTATTATAAATTATGACATTTAATTTAGAATTGATTGCAACTGTGTTTTCTGAACTTTATATAAATAGTAAATTTAAGTGGATTTGGTTGATGTCGGTAATATTTTACATGCTATATGAAAATAAGCATAACATGTGGTACAGTATTTATGATTTGTTACATCTTGTGAAACCATGTTAAAAGCAAATAAATAAATAAATTTTATCAATTTTTTTACATGTATTACGATTTCATCTTACTCGTATTAAATAAAACTATTTTATGTGTTCCGAAACGCTTTTGTGACATCAAGGGTCATCGCTAAAAATGACTGAAAACTCCATTTTTTTAGTTAATAGTTCAAAAACTTTTGAGGTTGTGTATACCATCTATAAAAAGTATTAAATAAAACTGTTTAACACCTTAACCTTAAAACGATTATATTCTAAACACAGTCGCACAGTCGTATAAGACAGATTTATAAACATAATCTATGTAATTAAAATTTTTCTTTAAAACAAATACAATTTTTTAAAAAAATTACACAATACATAAATTGAGGCTGTTTATAACTAGGTTTAGGCAATAAAATGGAAGCTATTCATTTATAGAGCTATGGAAATCAATCGGTACTTTTCTGAACATCTGCCAAAACTTGATAGTCTTTTTCTTCGGTAGTTATATACGATTGATTTACTTTACTTTTGGCGAAAACAAAGCCGACATAAATCTAATGGTGTCTGTTTTATCGACGTTAGTGACACTAACTCCGATAAAACACGAATGACGCGTGGGGTGAAACATCTTTTAGGATTATACAACTTATTGGTACGTTGTGTATTTAGTGCATGTGGTTCGCCGTTCTAGGAAGTAAATGCGTTCTAGGGAGTAAATGTCGCGGCAGGTTTCACAAATATTAAATAACACACTAAGAACAATTAAAATAATTGAATCAATTCACTGTTTTAACACGCGAAGAACACCGGACGCCCTCTGGCCCTCTCTGATTAGTAGTAATAGCAGAATAAATTAATGTAACGTACTGGGATTTAAGCGAAAAGCGTTTCTTAACATTTGGTATATTGAACATGTAAAACGTTTCGTATTTTCTTTACTATTATTACTTAACTTAACTTAATGTGAAAATTTGGCAAGTGAACGGGCGATTCAACTGATGTTACCTGATAGGTTGCAGATTCTTTGCCATCCATTGATCCATTTGTGCCGTTTGAGTTCCGGTTGCCTCACTTATAAACGAAGTGCGAGGAAACAATACTTCCACAAGTCTCTGCAAGGTACTTACCCGGTTACACGCAAATCCCCACATATCAACAAAAATTTACTGAAATTCTTAGATAAATATATAACATAACATATTAACATTTTACTGCACCATCCGTTTACATGGTGTAGTGAAATATAGGCATATTTGAAACTATCTACAAACTGCACGGGTGTTTTAAACGATCCTCGGCGGCGGTAATTACTTTACATCGGATAACTTAAATGAGCTGACGTTGATGTAATGAAGCCATGAAGCCAACATGTTAGCGCTATGGCTATGAAGTGAAGTGAAAATATTTAACAATAAAAAAAAAATTACTAACTCAATATATGGATTATATTGGACACAATTTATTAAGGAATTAGTACTCTTTGAAGATTATTTGAACACGATCAAACCCACAAATTGTATCCTTAAATAAACCCACTTAGTTCGTACATAAATAATTGGGCATGTGTACTTTACAGAGTAAATTCTGTGAAAAAATAATCGTTAAAAGTGTTGAATTTGGCCTGTGTTAATGGCTTTAATGCTGTAACGTGTTTCCGGAATGTATTCAAACAAACCGTTTGTAATATCCGCAAGCATCGCATTTTAACGAGGCCACTCTTTCACGTGTTTAGCTGAAAGCTTTGTTCATTTAACCACAAAGTTGGCACAACTGATGGTTCCCGAAAAAAAGTAAATAAAGGCTAATGTACTTAATGCTTAATATAAGTTCGAGTGTTCTGAAAATTAGAATGTGCAATTCAGTATTAATTTTGAATATTCATCATCCCAAGCGTTATTTAGCGACGCATTATAATTGACCTAGGTTAAAAATGATTTAGAATATTTAATCATCTAAGGTAAGAGCTCACTGCTGCGAATATCCTAGCGCTCATTGTGGAAGATAACGAACTGTAAAAATCACAAGGAGAGCAACAAATGAGGCGTTTGGTGGTTATCTCACTGTAACATTCAACCTAAAATGTGAGAGAAAAGATTCTTAAAAATATTCAAAATTACAATTGCAAAATATAAAGTTTACATTAAGTGCAAGTTTAATGACACAATGCGAAGAATACTTTGTTTTGTTGCAGGTGTAAGTGTTTTAAATATTGCGCTTCAAAACTTTATACGATCTAATAAATATTTGTTAGATTTTAGAGAGTACGCAAACAAGCCCGTGGTTTGGCTGACAGCAAAAGTCATGCAAAGCGGCAGTCGCTGCGTGGCTCTACCTTTGCTCCACAATGAGCTACAAATTGCCTCCCATTAAGCCAATTCACGTGTTACACGATACCGTGCGGGCGCAATAAAGTCAGCCGCATTCAGGAACACGAGGCCCAGCTCAAGCCAAGCATGGTTTCGCAAAAGTACAATTGCCAAACTCTGTTGCGCGCTTTCTAAGTTTCCTGCAAACCAATGTTCAGATTTCGTGTGGAACTTTAATGAAATTTTAGTTTTGTAATGAAATCTCGAATTTGGTAACGATTCCATGCTTGTATTGAACAGCGTAACAGGTTTCATAAATTAAAACCGATTTTAGAAATTAGAAGAACACGTGTAATAATGAATGTTGGGTGTATAATACCATATATTTTTTAAATAAATGTAAAATATTATTTCGGTATTTCTCTGCGTGATAGAGTTCGTAACGAAGACATCCGCAGTAGAACTAAGATAACCGACATAGCTCAGAGGATTAGCAAGCTGAAGTGGCGATGGGCCGGCCATATAGCTCGTAGAACCGATAACCGTTGGGGAAGAAAGGTTCTCGAGTGGCAGCCTCGTACTGGCCATCGCAGTGTAGGACGACCCCCCACTAGATGGAGTGACGACCTGTGCAAATGTGCGGGAAGTCGATGGATGCAGGTGGCTCAGGATCGTGCTTCATGGCAGTCTATGGGGGAGGCCTATGTTCAGCAGTGGACTCAAACAGGCTGAAATGATGATGATGATGATGATGAAATGTAAAATGTATTATGTCATTAGTGAAAAAGATTTGTACGCAAAGAATATTGCAGTGATGTTAGTTTGTTGGATATAAGTTTTATTTTTTTGCTGTCTTTGAATAAAGTATCATTCGAATTTACTCCTACCATACGGAGCTTTAAGTCCATTTAGAAAAAGTTATAGACTTATATTGACATACGCTCTTAAAGTTTGAAAATTCTATAAAGTGTGTTGTAATGGATGCTTAACATGTAATACGTATACATTTTAACAACATTTTGCTTAAGATTTTGTTTTTTACTGTCGGGATGCAAATGCTAATCGTGAATTTGGAAATCACAAAGGGTAACAGAAAAGAAAAGTTAGAAATAAAACGTGTGTATTAAAGCGCAGTGCGGAAACCGCATGCGGATATAACGGCTGGTTTCCGGATAATTCTCCAGACATGTTGCAGTTTTGAAATTAAATTTTAGTAACTAACGCTCTGGTGAAAATAATAGGCGGTGGACTTCAGTAAATCTTTTTAATACAGTTATAGGGGAGTGGATAGATGGGTTTATTAGTGTAGAGTCCTTAGAGGGATAGAGTCATTATAGAGTTCAATTCCAACAGCACTCAAAGTTTTACTTTGTATGACAGTACTTATTGACATAGTAGTTATGGACTTGACGCAGTTGAAGGGATGATGTGTATTTAATAGGATTCCTAATAATTAATACTATATAGTACGATAAAGTACTCAAAAAACTACTCCTTAAGTAAGTAACCTAGGACTAGAGGAAGAAATCCGTTATTTGTTTGTTTAAATGCCTATTAGTCTCTGCATTCAGAGTCGGCATGTTAATACCTATCATATAGTATAGCCATCCTATTTTGTTGGAAATACAATACGTATTAACTGCTGTTAACAGTCGAAGGCTAGGTTAAGTCACGAAAGCGCGTTTCGCGATGGAGAATAAAATTACGGTCGGACGTGACTTCGAGCGAAAAGTATTGAGGCTTTTAATGTGCGAGCATTTGTATCGCTGAATAGTAATTACCTACTCACATATATGCCAGTGAACGTGACATGTTATGTAATAGATAATATGTGAAAAAAAAACATTCAATATTCTTATTTATTCAAAGTCATTTTCCAACCATATTTCACGGAGTCACCAATTCCCGAATGAAATAGGTGGTCAGCGAAACACTTGCAAAAACTCTGACACTTTAGTTTTGGCTCATAAAATACAAAAAACTCAGCAGATCACGATGATATCAGTCGCATGGCCACATTATTAGTTAGACAAAACTTCAGTAACAGGCTACGGGATAATAAAACAAAACTTCGTATATAAGGTGTGTTTCAGATAGTTTTAAATTCATTTTATCACGTTTTCATATTTATAATGAAGAAGAGAGAGTAATAGAAATTTACTCCTGGTGACGGAGTCTTACTTAAGAACCTGTTCCCAAAAATTGTTACTTATTATTTAAATATAACACAGGGTTGGCATAGCTAATGACCTACGAGTAAGTTTGAAGCAAAGCTGACGATGTGAAATTATGTTTCGAAGTTGTAATAGTTAGTCAGCTTTGCTCCGATTTAGCTTGCAATAAAGTCTTACATTAATCTTATGTATAAAGCTTACTGCAGTAATTTTGTAACGTCCGAAATGTTATTTATATTATGAAGAGTTAATAAATAGAAAGTATTCAATCAAATTTTACTACATCCTTTAAATTATTATTATTATTTGTTTTATCCCGTTCCATAGTTTTTTTTATTAATGTCATAAAATACAAATTATGAGGATGGACAATTCGGACTATCTATTAACAAAAATATTACAATTTAAAGCAATGGCAATCCATAAAGTCTCCTATCCAAACCTCTTAAACACACACAGATACAGAGGCGCCCCACACACCCGCACCCGCAGCTTGTATTTATCGCACCTCT
The DNA here is from genome assembly GCA_933534255.1 of Iphiclides podalirius. NCBI lineage: Eukaryota > Metazoa > Arthropoda > Insecta > Lepidoptera > Papilionidae > Iphiclides > Iphiclides podalirius. The sequence continues at coordinate 14,233,674 of OW152826.1, forward strand.
TACTCACTCTAGATATGTGGCCAGTCTTTTATTACGATTTGATAAAAAGTTTTGGATAAACCGCATATTATTAATTTATTTATGTCCCATTGAGTTATTTACGTTTAAATCATTGTGCATTTATAGTTTTTAATAGCGATATTTTTATGCTGTGGATTCAATAGCATAGAAATAAATAGACGGAATTGTTTTTCTAGGTTGAGATATGTAGCGGCCTTGGTTACGCGTGTGAAATTATGAGGCTGCGAAAAAAAACCTTGAATAGATAAATCTTAATGCCGGAATGACGTTAATGGTTTCATTGTATGAATTTAAGTACCTACTTTATCTTTATTTCTTTGAACAGAAAAATGTGAGAAGATCGTGGTTATTTAAGTCGTGGAAAGTGTAAAATCACGTTGTAGGTTGTGTTTTTGAATAGGTTGAACTAAAATGATCTTTGTACAGCATTTGCTTAGTCGATATTATGTGGTAATAAAAAAACCACCCAAGTGCGAGTTGGACTCGCGCGCGAAGGCTCCGTACCATTATCTATAAAAACGGCAAAAAAAATCATGGGTTCCCCGCTTAAATATATTTTTTTATGTTTTTTAGTATTTGTTGTTATAGCAGAAACAGAAATAGATCATCTGTAAAAATTTCAACTGTATAACTACCACGGTTCATGAGATACAGTCCGGTGACAGACGGACAGACAGACAGAAAGCAAATTTTAGCATTTAGTTACGGAACCCTAAAAACGCACTCAAAATCACACATCCTACATTGTGAAACGTTTTTGTACTATTACTTAAGCGCTTTTATTTGCCCAAGCTTTGCTATGTGATAAGATGGCAGGCAGGTAAGGTAGTTGGAACTTTCGACACTCTCATGAGCACACGCGATTACCCCTGGCCAGGGGAATCTGTAAGCAGGTGCTGCAGATGCGTTGTTTTATAGAAGAGTGAGCGCCGGTTACCTCACTCCCAAGAAGAAAGAGCCCTGTCTAAGACAGATAAATAGAACATAAAGACAGATAAAGAATGCCTAAATACACATGAGTGTGTACACATTGCGAAGGCTTATATTTGCCGCCGACAAATCTTGTTTGAAGATGGAGCTAAGCAGCTCGCCAAACTTCTTGGCACAACGACTTGGATAATTTAACGAGCTTATCGGATAGCTTGCTACTTCACTTAGCTTCCATATGACGTTGATTCACTTATTGTAAGTACCAGTGATGTACATAACGTGATCCGCCTGCACGCTGGACTTTTCACTTAAAATAATCTGCTTGCGAAAACAAATATAAATTTTTAACACCTCGTTTTCTACTGAACCAGATCAACTATTATTGGAGAGCTTATTTTTTATACGAAAATAATGTATATTATACATGAATCCAGCCTCACTACTCTCTTTTCTAACATTACATTGTAAAAAATATTAAAAACAAAGAATATTTATCATCCGAAAGGTTTTAACCCAGCTATAGACACAAACGAAAAAAAGTGTATAAATATAGCATTGCGAAAAGCAATTTTCTATTGCCTATCGTGTTTACACTGTTTCCGTTTCGAACGGATCAGCTGTTTATACGTCATAGTGTGTTTCTTTCTGATTGGCGTCAATATTTGCATAGCACAAATGGTATTCTTATTTTCCTCGTAAAATTGAGAATAAAATATATCAACTTATTAAATATACACGACTAGCAGTTGTCCACAGCATTGCACGCCCGTTCGTTACTCGAAAATCCAATACTCGTATACAGACACCATCCCACCCCCTAAATCATTATACAAAAACCCTAAAGCACAAAATTACTCATTCATGAAGACAATATATATAAGAAGCATAAGGAAGAAGCCCATACTCAGGCACCCAGACAGTAGTTTTGGATGCGCGTAGGTTTAATATAACAATTTTATAGATTAAGCATTAGTTCACAGTCACAATGAGCTTTATGGTGGGCAGTCTGGACGTCGAAAACTTCACTTCAAATATAAAATCATTAAGAAACATTCGTCGTATCGTCATTAAATAAATGAACAAAAATTCAATAAATCACCCGATCTTCATTATTAAGGTTCCTTTTACTTAGCTTATTAATTTTAAGACTAAAAAGAAATTGGATTGCTTTTCGCACAACCTTCCATTAATTCCGTTGTTTGGTAATAATTAAATAACAGCTTTAAAAGAAACGTCATGTCACTAAATCGTAACATTTTCATTGTTATATTTATGATATTAATATGTTGTCTTGCATCATGTTTACAATGCCAAAGTTGAAATATGCGTAGCGAGGAATGTTATGAAAGTCTACAACATTTAAGCTCCTCGATTTACGTTTGTTACCGCATTGAAAACTAAAATGACCAATTAGCGCTTAGTTAGTAGTTCATTTATCAAGTATTCCTTTTTACCAATACAAACAATTCATTTATTGCTAAAGCAACCATTACTGTTTCAAATATTAGGTAAGTTTTGTAAAGCATGTTTAATATAAATTAAAAGTAGAGTGAATAAGTTTTTGTTTAGCCAAGTATATTTACAACCTAACATCGTATCACTGCATACCATAATTCTGATTTCTAGTCGTTACGCGCAGTGTAATGATGAAATATATTCTTTCAATTTTAACGGTCGTAGCGCCATGCAGCAGCCTCGGCTGTTGCACGAATGGGCAGGCTCGTCCGGGTAAGTACCATGACCTCACAGAAGACCGCCGTCAAGAAGAAGTATAATACTTTCGCTTTGTGTCTGGTGAGTGAGGTGGCCGGAGCCCAATTTTCAAAAAGTTACCAACGCATATGGACCCTCGAGTGTGGCAGATGTCCATGGGCGACGGTATTCACTTAACATCAGGTGAACCGTCTGCTCGCTCGGCAACTTTATACATTAAAAAAAAATCTAAAAAATCCGTAAATTAGCTGGATTTAAAAATGCGTACTATCAGTTTGATTTTATTTTTTTTATAAAAAACATTAATTTTGCATTAATATCCCTGTAATCAAGCACTTAATTAAAAATAATCTCTCGGGATCCATGCAAATCAAATTATCTTTGCAAACAACATGGATTAAAAGCTGCTACAAATTCGTGTACATTTTTAAAGTTATCCAATTTGACGGCGTCGGCATATACTTTAGTTAGTCACCTTCCTTGTTCCAGCTTCCGAAGTAGCACCGGTAAGTTAATATTAACTTAATTTTTTTTGGAGCATGTTTCGAAGAAGGAAATCTAACCTTGTTAAAACTTTACGCTCCGAATTACTCGATCTCGCGCCATTTAATTTTCTCTACCTTTTCTTAATACTTTATGCCTATAATAACACCCGAAATATCGGAGAGCTTTTGGATATACTCCACCTTTTACTAGTTAGGCTATTACTATATGCCTGGTATTTTAATATCTACATACATGTAGGCTTTTACTATTTCTGTATTTTACTTTTTAAATAACGAACTAATGTATAATAATCATTATACAAATATTAAACAGTGATTTTCTTTTATTGCAATAGTGTCACGAAACATTTAGAGATCTAAAGGATATTTAATCTATTCAAACCGTTCAAATTCCAATTCCGTATAAATTCCAATATTCATTGAAACCTATTAAAACCAGCTCATTGTTCAATGTGACTCAACTCAGTTGCAAAGCAATACACTGCAATTTTTTGTAGGGCAAAATTTCCATGAGGGGAAAAAGGGTCCATTTTACCCGACATCGCAAATCACTCTGCATTTGTAGACAGTCGACATTTATTTTTAACATGAATGAAACGGGATTTGAGGCTGAGTCAACTGAGCTGGTATTTACAGTGTCGTTCCAGAACGACAAATACTGTTTTGAGGAAGTGATAAGCGAGAAGGTCTTCACGTCGGTCAGCCATTAAAAGCGTCAGCCCCGGGTACCACACTCATCAGACATAATAATTATTCATCATAATAATTCCAGTTTACAGCGATTTTCTGCGACGCTGTGGTACTTGTGGTGGAGTCACGCTGTTATTTGTATTTAAATTTACCACCGGGTAAAGCATCTACTTTCTCATCGCCGTGTCACAATCTTATTCGCTTATTAAAACCTTATATTTGAGCCTTTATTCGCAACTTTTTAACGTAAAGTTTATCAAATGTAGCTCTCATAAGTTTTGACTTTAATTAATACAAGTTAATTAACATGTCGGTCTGTCACCAATAAACCAAATAACCACATTGAGTAGGCTCAGTAAGATTAATTTCATTCAAATATTGATTACAAATGTGCTGCTGCCCACGACTACGTCTGCGTCGCTGTAGGCTGAAGGCATAACTTTAAACAGAAAGACATCGGAGATATAGGCTATAATTTATATACATATTTTATGTATATCTCTCTTTCTGTCTGAATGTTAAGCCTTCAGCCTATTCTACGCAGACATAGTCGCGGGCAGCAGCTAGTATTTGATAATTTTTTAAATGAACTTACTCAACACGGCGTTATCGCTAAAGTGAAATACGCGGCGATAAATCATTTACAACGTTCTATTGATAAATGAAAACGATCAACTTTTGTTCATCCAACTTTTAGCGGCATGATTGTCGAATATGGATGACTAGCTGCCCGCGACTACGATAGATACAGATATACATAAAAATATATATATAAATTATAGTCTATGTGTTATTATTATGTATAAGCTATATTATTGTAAAGTTTCATTAAAATCCATTCAGTAGTATTTGTGTGAAAGAGTAACAAACATCCATCCATACGTACAAACTTTCGCTTTATAATAATAGTAAGGATGTACAACTCTTTCCATCAAAATATCGATAAAGCGATACAAATATCCTCGTTATAATGTAAAATATTATATAATAAGTTTAATTTTTAGAATTAAAATTTCTAGTGTCTGGGTGTTTATACAGCGTGTCGTTACCATCGCGACAATAAAAGAACACATCTAACGCTACTTGCCAATAATCATAAAAAAATATTAACGTTAAACAAAACCCATAATTAAAAAAAATATTTTTCAGACAAACTAATTAAGTAAAAAAGAAAAAAAAATAGTAACATCCTATACAACTCGCGCCACAGCGTCGTATTATAAGCCTCTCCTTCTAACAGTATGTTTTGTCTCTTTGAAATTCATTCAACCTATTCATATGCTTTGTGACCTTTACAAATGAACTTTACGTTACGCTTTTATAGGTAAGGGTGTTCTAAAATTCTTTGTTTTGGAAAATATAATAACTCTTTAAATATTGATGTTTAAAGAATGTAAATTTTTGATAGAATTTTAAAAATTTATCCTCTATATGTGTGTTCATTTATTGTCGCGTTGGTAACGACACGCTGTATATGTATAATGTGTATTTATTTACAAAAGAAAAGTATGTTCAAGTATGTCTATCATGTTTTCTAGTACCTATAGTATAAGCGTTGCTTAGTTTGGGACTAGAGAACGGTGTGTACAAAAATGCGTCCTGAAAATATTATAAAATAAGTAATGAGGTAATTTACAAGTGTTTCAGTTTTTGTTTTTTCTTTTAACATTTATTTTAAATATTGTTGGAAAACCAAATAAATATATAAGATTTAAGAAACCAAACATCCTTGCAAAATAACACAATAGTGACCACTGTACCTTCCCATATGATCACAACCGTAGCCCTAAGACCCGTAAGACTTCAAGCTATTTTAAGCAATTCTATATTATCTTATATAGAAATAGAGTAAATCGGCCAAATTAAATAATTAAAAAAGTTGAAGGTAGCCTGGATTTACATGAGATTAGGATGAAAAACCTCGGCTTATGCCATGATCTCCGAAAATAGTATGAAATATGATAGAGCCCCGCAAAATACACTGAAGTACCACGACCTTAGAGAACACCATGATGATGTACGAAGCTGGCGCGAGGCCTGCTTTAAACGAGTCTCGGGGGCCCTGTCCCTATTACTCGGGCATGTATCTCGACCAGCGAATAGCTGGTCGGTGGTGAGATGGCCATCGGCCATCCCTATCCCTGACCGTGGTAGCGGCACTTGCGGGTGTACGGCGTTACACGCGGTGTGTAACGCGAGGACGACATCGTCTTCGACACAGCGGCGGAAGTGCGGTCGGGTCCGGCCCCCCAATGGCCTGTTCCGACCGCAGTAGCTCTCGTGGGAGCGGACGTCCGTCAGGAGGACGGGCGTGGAGTGGAGCAATATTCTCCAGGTGTGGGTGTGGTTCGTTGTCAGCCCTGTCGTACAAGCGACGGGCCAACCGGACCACAAACTCCTCGATGGACACGATCTTCAGGTCTCTGGCGATTACGTCGTTCCTGACGTAACGCCCGGCTCCCACGATTGCTCGAAGGGCGAGGCTCTGCTGCGCCTGGAGCCTGCGCCTCTGCGGGGCGGAAACCAGTGCATACCACGCCGGAGCGGCGTAGGTCAAGCGCGAACGGATGTAGGTTTTATAGACGCCCAGTTTCGTCTTAACAGGTAGCTTGGATGCCAGGATTGGGTAAAGGACCCCTCGAGCTGCCCTGGCTTGTCGAACAGAGTGTTCGACTTGGGGCGCCATACTCAGCGAGCGGTCTATCCGGCACCCAAGATACCTGATGGTGTCCTGGTTCGTTATCGCTTGACCTCGCAGCTCAAGCGTGGGTTGGTGTTTGATGTGGCGGATGTAGATGGCGGACGTTTTGTCAACATTGACAGACATCCGCCACTTATCCAACCACTCGGGCAGCAGGTCCAATTGGCGCTGCATCTTCCTCGCCGCAAACGCCGCGTTGTGTGAAGACGTGAAGAACGCACTGTCGTCCGCGTACGGGGCCAACAGTACGTCTTCATCCCAGTCGGAGGCGTTTTGCTCCAAGGTGGGAATGTCGTCCGTGTACACCGCATACAGGTGTGGCGACAGACAACTACCTTGTGGTACACCGGCTTTGATACATCGTACCGCCGAGTCGGCTCCCTCGACGTGTACGACGAACTTCCGGTCCCGGAGAAACGACGCTACTAACCGCACGAGCGCACGGTGGGTGGTGGTATTTTCCAGCAGCTTATGTAGCAGGCCTTCGTGCCACACTCTGTCGAAGGACTTCTCCATGTCGAGAAGGACCCCCAGACAGATGCGGCCCCGGTTGTACTGGGCCGCAAGATAGTGCAGCACTCGGGCCAGCTGCGCCGTGGTGGAATGGCCGCTGCGGAAACCGAACTGTTCCCTGCGTAGCTCGATGCAGGGAACTATTCTCCGCAGCAGCAACCGTTCAAAAAGTTTGGCTACGTGCGGCAATAGCGTAATCGGTCGGTAGCTCCCCGGAAGTCGTCGGTCATTGCCCGGTTTCGGCAGGACGATGATCTTACCGGTTTTCCACTCAGAGGGGAAGTGCGCCGTGCGCAGTACACCATTGTACAGGCGGCACAGCGCCACTAACCCCCTTTTCGGTAGTTGCCTTATCGCCAACGTCGTGATTCCGTCGGTGCCGGGTGCCTTGCGGAGCGCGAGATGACTCGCGGCTCTACGCACTTCGGCCGGAGTGATGAAAAGTCCACCATCCAGCCGTGGCACCGGCTCCGACAGGAACACCTGTATGTGCCGCTCCACTTCTTGGTGGAACGCAATGGCGCCTGGGGCCGATGTGTTGGCCACAAATTGCCCTTCTAGGTGCTCTGCCAATATGTCAGCCCTGTCTTGGGCTGCAGCGTGCTTACGCCCATCGCTACCCACGAGTGGACAGATGGGCTGTGATGTGCGGCTGAGCTGTCGGTTAAGGTGGTGAAGGGAGGTTTGCGACTCGGAGGCCTGCTCAATGCGGCGCTCCCACCCCTCACCCCTGTACGCCTTGATGGCTGCCGACAGCTCGTCCTTGAGCCGATTGTGTTTTGTCTTTACTCGTGGGCAGCGGGTGCGGGCCCACAGCTTCCTAAGCTCCCTCTTCTCGTGCAACCGATCGAGGAGCCTACGCGGGAGCGTGTCTTTTCGGTGCACCTGCGGCACCGCTTTGGTCGCCGCGCGCAATTCTTCCTGTATTTTACAGGTGATTGTGCGCGCGGCCTGCTCCACGTCTTCCGCGGTTGATATGGGTGCACCGAAGCTAAATGTGGACATTGCCCTCGAATAGGCTCCCCAATCGGTCCTATATTTAGGGCCCCTGGGAGCCAGTGAGACCGCAGCCAGACTCAGCACGATGAGCACAGGGAGGTGCTGCGTGTCCGCATCGTACAGCACCTCTACCTGGACAGGGCATGGCACTTTGTGGCAGAGCACGATGTCCAGGACATCCGGAACGTGATCTTCGATGGTGGGTATGTGTGTGGGCTCATCAGGGCCCAGCACTTCATAACCCACCTCCTCGGCATGTTCGTATAGACTCCTGCCTGCGGGGTTCTCAATTCTCGATCCCCACGATGGATGTTTGGCATTGAGATCACCCGCTATAATGGCAGGAGTGTTATCAGAAAAGATATTCCGGATGTCACTGGCTTTAAAGGGCAAGCCGGGCGGACGATACGCAGCGAACATACGTATCTCTTTCCCGCCCGCGTGGAGGCATACTCCTATGGAGCGCGTGCTTGTAAAGCTGTGCAGCTCCTCTTCGTCGTGTACTAGGTCCCGTCTTACCAACACGGCCGTACCTCTATAGGCATAGCCGTGGTCTGGGGAGATCTCATCCCTACGGTACACGACGAAGTTCGATAGGCGGAACGGCTGACCCGGACGGAGCTTGGTTTCCCCGAGCAACACAACTTGGATGTTGTGCTGCTGAACAAGCATCCTTAGCTCCGGGAGCCGTTGCTGTATGCCTCCAGGGTTCCAGTACATGGCCCTAATTTGTGGCGCCATTGCGTACCGCGGTCAGGGATTTAATGGCGTTGGTCAGCGCCGTTAAGGTGTCGTTACCCGTCGCAATGGAGACAAGGACATCCCCCAAGATGCCCGTCACCAGCCGGATTAGTTGATTAATTGCTTCCTCTATTCCCTGCGCGACGTACGTGGAGTCGCGGGAATGGGAGGCAATGACGTGGTGGGTGGGTGGTCCCCTTACCCCTTGGCCTTGTTGGGCCGGTTGTTGGTGTGGGCGCGGTGCGACTATTGCCGCTGTGGCAACATTTTCCCGCTGTTTTTGCTGCTGTCTCTTTTTTAGTGCAGCGGTGGTGGTGGTTTGGGAAGCGACGGGGGGCTGCGGGGTCACCACAGCTTGGCCCGCTGTATGCGGTTGGGGGGTGCTCTTCTTCTTCCTCTTCCCCCTCTTCTTCTTCTTTTTAGCCACTTCACCACGTATTGTGGCATCGTTGACCGGTGGCATGAGGGTGGCATGAGCGCCTGCTGCTGACTGTGTCGTGCTCACAGTTGCAGGGGTTGTCGCCGAGGTCCCCTGAGTTTGAGGGGGAAGAGGCATTGTGCTCCTTTCGGGAGGGTGTTGCACTTGTCTGGGTGGTGGTGGTGGTGGTGGTGGTTGTGGCGGTGACAATTTGATGCCACGGCTCTTGGCCACCCGTTGGAGCACCGCACAACGCCTGTCATTGGCCGCGTGCGCTTTTGCGCAGTTGGCACACTTCGGTGTTTCGCCCTTGCGTGGGCATTCAGCCGAAATGTGCTCGCCAGCGCAGCGCACGCAGCGCAGGGGTCGGTGGCAGTTGGCAGACGCGTGACCGAACCCCTGACAGCGGTGGCATTGTGCGGGGCCACCCTTTCCATGCCAGGCCTCTATAGTAATGCCTGGCATATTTAGCACCTCTGTGACGTCATAGAGGCGCTTTAATTCATTTTTATCGAGGAGGTCGAGTTTGAGATGATAAAGTGTTCCCGGCCTCGACCTCTTGGGTGGAATCGCTCTCGAGTAAGTAGCCGGGAACCCAATTCCCTTGAAATACTCGACCACCTCATCTGGCGAAGTGTCCCTGGGGAGCCCTCTAATCCCTACTTTTGTGGGTACTTCCTCCGGTGGAGCGTAGAAAAACCACACAATGGTGGGGTCTTTTTGGCTACACTCGACAAGGTAGCGCTGAATTACCCGGTATTCTGCGGCGTTTTCTGGGGTAAAGCGCACTCCCTTGCCGAGCGGCCTGGCGTTGGGTGCATGTCCTAACTGTCCTTTGAGGACAGAGAAGTGTTTCGTCCATTGTGGTAAACATTCCACCACAATGGGCGGGTATTTACGCCCCTTCTCCTCGGCAGGTTGAGGTGGCGCTTGGTTGGTCCCCTGTGTAGTTGGGGACCGTCGGCGTGGAGATGGTGGAGCCGAAGCCGCGTTGGCGTACGTCGGTGGTGCTGATGTAGCATTTGAGGGGCCAGGTTGGGGCTCCTCAGAGTCCATCTCGACCTCGTTTAATGCGGTTTGTTGACCCGCTGTTGATGGTCCAGGTGTAGGCTCTATGACGTCGATGATGTGTGTTGGGACATCCTGCCTCTTGTCCCTGTCTAAAACTGAGTCGTCCAGTTTGGGACGTTTATCATCCTGAGTTGGCGACTCAGGGGATGTGGGTGGACGAGGAGTCTTCGTCCGTTGCGGTAGTGGCGCTGTAGCCACTTGTTCCCCGCTTACGGGTGTGGTTTGGACGGGCTCAGCGGCCTTGGTAGGCACGTTATCCTTAGGCTGGGGTGGTTGGGTCTGCTTCGGCAAGATCCTGGTTACCTCATTGGTGAAAATGTTCCTTTCAACAAGGATTTTTACCTGAGGTTTGGCGCGTCTGGATTTGGTGGTGGTCGCAGCTTTTTTGCCGCGAACCATTGTGGCGTGTTATCAACAGTGCACATCTAAAAATTAGAGCACACCGCAGAATTGGTGCACGCACTCTTTTTGCGCACGTCTGTTGAGGCTGCTCCCTTGTACCGCAACCCACCGGGGAACGCCCGGAGGGAAATCCTCCGATGAGGCAAACTGTTTCGGATATAGCCACAACAGACAGCGGATGGAGTGACTTGGCTGTTTTAGGCTACTGAGTTAGCCCTACCTCACCACTGGACCCTTTTTAATTAAAAAGGGCGACCAAGTAGCGAGCAGCTACGCGGTTGAACTTGGTTGAGCGCTGAAACGACAGAAAGCCAAGAACGAACAGCGAAAGAGGAACGAAGTGTCCTAGGCGACTCGACACGGAACGGAGCAATGCTCGACGCTCGGCGGAGTTCGCTTCGGAAGGCTTAGGCTGTGCACAACCCTACTGCAGATGCAATGAAGGCGTACAACAACGTTTACCACTCACTTGATCCTCGAGAATACCAGCGTGGTGTGGAAGTATTGGAGAACGAGGTAACGACCTTAGAGAAGACCAGCGTGGTGTGGAAGTATTGGAGAAGGAGGTAACGACTTTAGAGAAGACCAGCGTGGTGTGGAAGTATTGGAGAAGGAGGTAACGGGCGCTAAGTTTTTTGTAAGTTACCAACGCATCTGTAAGCCCTCAGGTATTCTTACTTAGCTTCTTATCCTTTACATGAATAAAGTGTAATTTATTTTCTCATTTATTACCAATGATAACCTGATCTAGTTATTAATCGTACTCTCTGAATACACGATTTTTATATTCAAAGTGTACACACATAAGAAATCGGAGTTCTTTATTGGGAAACGATGAAGTAGCTTGAGAAAAACTTTTCACAGTTTGTGCACAGAGCAGAAGAAAATATCTAACTGGTATTAAACCCAAATTCTTTTTCCGTCGAAATGGAAATTAAGGTTAATGCAACTCGGAGTAGAGGGCACTATTGCTGAGGGAAAATTACTTTTGAAGCGATATCACAGGAGGTGGGATAGACAATTTGCATGTTAAGAGGGTTTGCGAAAAATATTCACCACGTTTCTGTATAACATAGTACGCATATTTCGTAAACAAACTACAGAGCAGTCATAATAGAGAAAGCAATAGCCGTGGAAGCTCAATGTCCGGGCGCCTGTTTGTTATTCAGTAAACTCAGACAACCTCAAGTCACATATCTGTCACGGCACCAATGAAAATGTAAATTGCAAGAGACTTTTGCATTTTCTTATGTTTTCTCGTTGAATTAAAAGCGATGATGTTTTGTTTTGAGGTATTGAAAAATCATTGCTAAAATTGAGTTCATCGAGGTAACCGGGACCCACTGCTTTTTTTCAAATTTTAAGGTTGTCGACGCACCTGCAAACCGGGTGTTGCATATGTTCAAGCGCGGCGATAATCTCTTAAAATCGTGTGAACCAACTCGTTATACAACTTATCATATTAAAGAAGTAACAACCATTTGCAACACCAGTAGGTTTGCATATGAATTGCCACCTTTTAATAAAGTGGGCCCCGCATACCTCACTAGACGAAACACTTCCGCTTCACGCCGGTCTTCTGTGAGGTCGTGTTACTAACCGAACGGACCTGCCCATTCGTGTAAAAGTTAGGTTTTGCTACTACACGTATAATACTTTAACAGCGCGGCTTATTTTAAGATTCACCTGTTGGTGAACGTAACAAAGTTGATATTTGGAACACTTGGCTGCTGAGTTACAAAGGGGGTTCCATATGACAACGTGCTTAATATTTTAAAATATTAAATCAACCAACTTCAGCGTTGGTTTCAAGACACTATATTTTTTTCTGTATTCTGGCCCAGACTGAAAATTGTTCATAAAATCGGAAAATAAAACAGAATTACACGCCAAAAACATTCACAAAGGTTGTTTCATAAAAATAGAATGCAAAAATATTGAAAAAATTGTGTTAATTGAATCAATTATTTTTGAATGTGCATTGAGAGGAATAGAGCGTGCAATTTCAAATATTGGAACATGTAACTGGCGTCGTTGATACAAATCAACGATTTCCGTTTGGTGCAGAGTCGAGTGCAAACTGTGCAAACGTTTCACAAAGTAAACGTTCAATAGTCGTAATGCACAGTCACTAGGCGATTTTGGAGCGCGGTTGGCCGTTGAAACTTTCCAGGCCATTTGCTTATGTGTAATTAATGCTGATTTTGCATTGTTCACGGCTTGAAATTACGACTATTGTTCGTCCAAATAGTCTTATTGTCTGCTGAATAGCAATAGACCGGTTGGATAACTATTTGAATCAATAATTGGATATGGAATGTCTATCCCATTGCCACGAGACTGATCGAGAGCCGATTCAAATTTTCGCAAATTTACGATACTTGGTTATTGGACGTTTTGTTGCTGTATAACATTGTTTTCAACCTTTTTAATGTCGATTTCTAAATCCGGCACAATTGTCTTAATAGCATAGGTAGGAAACAAGCCATTAGAACAGTTCTAGTGGCTTGTTTCGCGTTGTGTTGTGTGCGCGTGGGCACATGTGCCTTCTATTGGGCTAATAAATGTGAGGTTTTCATAAAATGAAATGCCTATGCAAAAAAAGGAGTAGATGATATTGATCCATTTGAACCATTTTATCTGTGAAAAGTTGGCAAGCGAGAAGGTGGTTCACCTGATGTTAATTGATTACCGCAACCCATGGACATCCAAAATGCCTGACGGGTTGTAGGTGCGTTGTCAACCTTAAAAAACTGGATACATAAAATATTTATAGACAAATACATTACATATAAATCCTGTTAATTCCGGTAATGTACGTTATCATTATTTATGTTATATCGTTAATAATTTTTCATGATGTTCTGTTTCATTACATGTAAGAAAAACTCGCCTCAAGTTAAAGGCGCAGATTGAATAGCTATATTTACTTTAGTAAAAATATGTATAAGTAAGTACCTTGTCTCAAATGAGTCAGTGCGTCGCCTAATGTTACCGTTGCAAAAACAACATTAATACGTTTATTTACATAGCACGGTTTGTCATGCAAAAAAAAGGTTTGCACCTTACGAATTTCTTTCTCCGTAGCTTTCTCTATTACTCCTTCGAATATCTTCAAAACGTTTTGGCTAGTGGTAATAATCTACTACGTATCAAATTAACCGCCGCTGGTTGCCTGCTTATTTTTAAACAAATAATTTAATTAAACTAATTATTATTTTCATTTTGTTTTATCAGACTCATATTTTGTGAAAATTTTGACAAAGTAAAAGTTTTTAAATCGTCCAGACACTTAATTCAAATTGCAATATGTCCCCAAAACGACTAACACCACTCAAATGAATTGGCATTCTTTCCAATTTAATGTTGTAAGATATGTTCAATGGATAACTCTAGGTTAATCATTTCTGAAAATAAAACTAAGCGAGTGACTTACTTTACTGCCAAAATAAAAATATAACAGTGTGTGCGAACTCCGTCTTTCTTTATGCGAAGAGGTGCGTTGTTTTCGTGTCGTATCTCGGCTGCCTCGAGCCAGGATGTTTAACTTGAAAACTTGCGACAGCCAAGCGGCTCTCAAATTTACGAATAAGAAAGTTCCATGAAGATGATGGTTTGCGTCTTACCTTTAGCAATATACGGTAATTCAATTTGAGGAAAAAACCTAATACTAATATAGAGTCCAGAAAAACTAAAAGTATTGTAGAAGTATCAGCGCACCTATCTACCTGAAGAAGTCTAGGGACACGTATTGAGGAGACATGGTGCGTAAACTTGTTGATTAGACGAAGATTTCACAAGCGGTTTTTTATACGGGTAGAACATTGCAATCGTTAAAACCTCAGGGAGATTTGACGGCTAAACTCTCTTTCTCTAAACTCTCAAGAAATTTTAAGTTTTTTATAGTGCTAATCTTTGCACTTAAGATTAAACATTAAAATATTGTAGAAGAGTACGCTGTGTAAAGTTTGTATGCTGGAAAGGATATAACAATAGATGCGCGAAGCATTGCTTCTAATGTTAAATAACAATGTAGATAAAAGACGTTAAGATTTTCGCCGGTGTGGCAATCAGCCGTTTAGGCCGTGGCTAAAGCGTCAGTCCGCGAAAGCCGAAGACGTGGGTTCGATTCCCACAGCGGAGACAATCTTTTCGTACTTTTTCTACAAGTTTTGATCTCGAGAAATTGCTAATTTCGTATAAAATAAATACATTTAAGTATATGTAGAGGTAAGACATTTGAATGCTTTTCATTTACTGTAGGGCCACGCTATGCCGTTTCTCAAAGTCAAAATCAAATAATCTTTATTCAATATAGGCTTAGCTTAAGTTGAACGTCAACAAAATTCTACCACCGGTTCACTAAACTAGACATGAACAGAGAATAACCGGCAAGAAACTCTGCTGGAACTCTGCGGCATGAATGAGCAGGTTTGTCCGGGTAAGTACCAAGACCTCATAGAAGACCGGCGTGAAGTAGAAGTGTTACACTTGTGCGTTTCGTCTGGTAAGTGAGGGAGCGGGGGCTAGGTTATTAAAAGTTGGCAACACATATGCAACCCTGTGGGTGTCGTAAATGTCCATGGGCGATGGTTATCACTTAACATCAGGTGAAATATCAGCTCGTTTGCCAGTTTCTCCAGATTTGCCTTAGTATATACATCGGAAATTACCTTTAAAATTCTTTCACGAGCCTCGTTATATACAATTTACGTGAGTTGACACGATTCCAGCCAATCCATCCTTACTAATCCTTACTATAATCCTTACTGATATTATAAAGGCAAAAGTTTGTATGTATGGATGTTTGTTACTCTTTCACGTAAATACTACTGAATGGATTTTAATGAAACTTTACAATAATATAGCTCATACATCAGAATAAGACTATAATTTATATACATTTTTATGTATATCTGTCTTTCTGTCTGGATGGTACGCCTTCAGCCTTCAGGTATTCTAAGCAGACTGTAACTGTGACCTTATAAGTTGTTAAACGCCAGTAATATTTTGTAAGCATCAATAAAATTGGGCAACATTTTTAATAAGAGAAAACATTTTTTTTTTCGGTAAAAACTAATCACATGATGGTAAGAGATTATGAATAATACCGCCTGCCTGGTTGTTTCATATAAAGTTTTTCATAAAAAAAGGCAATGGCATCATTTTTGCAATTTATAGATTTTAAGTACACAAATAAAGAAGCCAAATAAAATAGGGAAACCGTTGACACCGTGTATAAAACCACCTGCTCGCTTTGCAACTTTTCACATAAAAAAATAATAATACGCGCTTGTCAAACGTATATGCAGTTATTTAAAGAGATAACTTTAGCAGTAAAATAATTCACAAGATACAAGAGGCTTCTACATCCTTTACCTGCCAGCTGAATAAACAAAGCTTGTTGTTCTTGGATCGATCAAGAAACAGTTTCAATAATAACCGGCGCTCCGACATTGTTAGCGTAACTACACAAAGCCACTTCGAGAGAAAATAGCAAAATTTAGGCTAATTAATTGGGTTGTGGCTTTTTTTCATTACGATTTTCTGAGATTTGCTATGAAAAATTTGTAAAGAATAATTTATGGTCCTTACTGGAACGATGTTTATAAACATTTAAAAGTGACGAACGATTTTTTATATTTATAGTGTTAAACTAAACTCAAGAGATTTAAACGTTATCTTCAAAATTTTAAATTGGTATTATCATCGGATTTGCTAAGTAACAAGTCTCAGCTTTTGGGTTGAATAATTTTCAATATTGAAAGTCTTTTTATTTTCAAGTCTTCCAATTATCGAATTTAAAAATTCTTACGTAGGCCTATTGAAGATAGCTTGGTCGGCTTAGGGCTCGTAAGCTGATGGTTATCCCTTATAACTATTTATTTATCTCAAATAATTACCAATAACTTAGTTTTGTAAAGTTAAATACGACTGGAGCAGTTATATATTTAATGAACAGCTATATAAAAGAACTGCAAAAGTCAAGCATCCGCAGTGTTCGTTTGTCTGTGTGTGCGTTTATTTATTTAAGTATATTATTCTACTGTGTATTATTGATCTACTGGAAGCTACGTTCTTATTTTTATAGTTTTGGTTCAAATACTTATACGTATATAAATAGTTACATAATTTCGCTATCTCACATAACGTCAATAAAAGTTACACAAGTAATATCAGACGCATACTTGTTATTATACATACTGTAAAATCCTTGACCCCAAAACGCCGCGTGACGATGAAGGCTTACAGTAACCTTAGAAAAGAAATAGCCGCGTGTTGATTGAAAAGCAAGACATAGGATTTGCAAAATAAACGATATAAATATGAATTTAGTACCCATCTAAACAATATTGCTAACGGAAAACCGATACTGATCCCTATAGATTTAGATCCCTATAGACGTAGGTAAAGTTATGATTAATAGATATTTAACGAGCCTTTCAATTGTGAACGAATCGGTTGAAACGAAATGGCTTTAGCCTATTACCCCGAAGCTTACGACGTGATCTAAGTGGATAGTACCGTGCCGATTCTTAGTTATCGGTTTTTTACAGAAAAATATTTAATAATTGTATAAAAAATATAATATAACAATAACGATAGATATTAGTTCTAAATCCTTAGCTATTGATATAATGGGAAAACCAATAATTAGCTGTAAAAACATGAAATGCAAACATTAACTTTTATGTTTTTCGATAGTTTAGATGTGTATGTATATATATATATATATATATATATATATATATATGCTCTATATGTGCATATTTATTTATTATTATAGAGTAGATATAAATATTAAGGCAAAGTTTAAAAGTTTTTACATTATGTAAGTATTTGCATTTTTGATGTTATTAATTAGTATTTATGATCTTTTTTAGCTTATTGCACCTACCACGATCTCTCTCCACGCCCCGGGTTGACTGGGGGAGAACCGGGTTGACTAGGAGAGAATGCCCAAATGGCATTAAGTCCGCCCTTTGTAATACTTTTTTTAAGGTTTTGCAATAAAGCATAAATAAAAATAGTTCATGTTTTAAGCAAACACTTAAAAAACTACGGTGGTAGGGCCACGGAGCAGCCTCGGCTGTTGCACGAATGGGCAGGCCCGTCCGGGTCAGTACCATGACCTCACAGAAGACCAGCGTAAAATGGAAGTTTGACAAATACTTTCGCGTTTCGTCTGGTGAGTGAGGTAGTCAGAGCCCAATTTTCAAAAGGTTGTCAACGCATCTGTAACCCTCGGGTGTGCCAGATGTCCACGGGCGGCGGTATTCACTTAACATCAGGTGAACCGTCTGCTCGTTTGACAACTTTTCGCATGAAAAAAAAAAGCTATACGCACCATGAGCCTTCTGGGATTTATTTGAATTAATAGACAAAATATGTATATAATTGTTGCATTAATATGTTAGCAGTAGAATACATTAAAGATTAATAAAGTTCTATGTTTTAAGTTGGACTTATTTCTAAGACATCTATGTTTGTTTATAGGAACATTATGCAATACGCTTGTACGTTGGCCTGGTTCCAGAAACATGTCATGCTACGAGTATTTTAAATCACATTTCATTTTGTCTAATCTTATTTTCTTTTCTATGTAGAAATTTGTTTGAAACAATAGCCTCCAGCGTTATTTTTAAACATGTCCTTTATCTATTACTAATGCAAAATTCAATAATAATTTATTGAATAATTAGTTAAGCTTATATTGTGTATCCAGAATATTAGAGACCGGATAAGACGGAGAAAAAATGTTGTAAAAAATTTAGGTCTTCTATGTCTAACATTGAAATTATGAACCAATAAAACCTACAAGTGTGTTTAGAAAGGATTCGTAGCGACATTAATCTGTCGATTCCGTAGAAAATCGCTTTGGTTGCTGATAAATCTTATACAATGGACGGTTTGCAAAACCGCCTGCCATGCGAAAATCAATATTCAAATATAGACTCTACCGATCAGTGGCCATTTTTTGTACCATCATCTCTTCAATTCTAAGTTCGATACATACGCATATCAACAGGTTCTTATTAAATATGAATTCCTTTTTAAGGTGGTAGGGCCACGGAGCAGCCTCGGCTGTTGCACGAATGGGCAGGCCCGTCCGAGTCAGTACCACGACCTCACAGAAGACCAGCGTAAAGTGGAAGTATGACAAATACTTTCGCGTTTCGTCTGGTGAGTGAGGTGGCCGGAGCCCAATTTTCAAAAGGTTGTCAACGCATCTGTAACCCTCGGGTGTGGCAGATGTCCACGGGTGGCGGTATTCACTTAACATCAGGTGAACCGTCTGTTCGTTTGACAATTTTTCACAAAAAAAATAGTAATTGAATACTGCCTAAATACAAAAAATAGACAATTTCACTAATGTTAGGACGAAATACGATACAATATTAATCTTAATAAGTAGCATGTCGGCTGTCGCCAAGGAAATGATATGTTATATAGGACGGACATTTCTCTGTGTGTCTGTCTCTAGACAGCCAAAAAATTTTCCACGTATAGAAATGTATGTACACTCGAATCAATCTTGTGTACGAACATTTTATTTTTATGTTTGTTGTTATGAAGAATCCCACATACCAAAGTATAATAATTATGAGTTACTCGTATTTAATTTCTGTCATACGTTTATTTCATCATTTGCAAAAAGCTGAAATAAACTTCGAGGCTCGAGGTCGATTCCAATTTTCAAAAGGTTGTCAACGCATCTGCAACCCTCGGGTGTAGCATGTGTATGGGTGGCGGTATTCATTTAACATCAGGTAAACCGAATTTTTCATATAGAAAAAAAAGATTTTTACTAACGACCAGCAGCTTGCCTGACATCAACCCCTCTTTCGAACAAACGCCTAGATTTGGAAAGTCGGATGACTCCGTGGCGCAGTGCAGTTGCCAAGGTATTGACTTCGGCGTCGGGGACCGTGGGTTTGATTCCCACAAGGGACAACTATTTGTGCGACCCAAAGATTGGCATCTGGGTGTTTGCTCAAGGTTAATGTTTGTTAAACGTCCTTACAAGACAGGATAATGTTATCCTAAAGTGAGGGCAATGTTTTTAAAGAAAATATATCATAAATCAGAAATACTATTCAAAGGTTTTAATTTCGCCTTTATTATGATTTTACGAGCGTGATTATTTTTAAAAACATCGCCCTCACTTTAGGATAACATTATCCCGTGTTGTAAGGACGATTTTACAAACATAAATTTCACGTGGACAAACAACCAGATGCGAAGCAACTATCTGTGGGTCGCACAAATAGTTGTCCCGTGTGGGAATCGAACCCACGACCCCCGACGCCGAAGCCGATACCTTGGCAACTGCATTGGGCCACGGAGTCAAAATTATCAATAATGTCAATAATATATCATTTTATGTCAAAATTTTAGAAAGAAGACACCTTTAAAATTTATAAGTACTAAACATAAACGCTATTTCAAAATAGCGTGACATTTATACTCCCACATTTGGAAAATGCCCAACAGGTTTCACCTCAACTCATTTACTGCCATCGATTTGTTTCATAGTACGAAACTTTCGGTGAAACTTTTAAACAAAGCTTTAGTCAAAGCCACTAAAGTTTTAATAGGTTTATAAATATTTATAGTTGCTGAATTGCTTAAAAAAATTAAAATTCTAATTGAGTGTTTTGAGCATTTAAACTTTGCACTATAGGCACAAAGTAGATGATATATAGCTATAGGTCAGAACACCCATGAAATAAAATTTTTATTCATATCAGAAATTTATTAAGTAAATTCAGACCATATTATATATTCATATATCATAGCGGTTAGCTATACAGATAAATAAAATTGAAGTGTCTGTTTGTAATATTAAAATAACCGCTTTTTACTAAATGTATATGGATGTATACTCGGCTCATATACCAAAATAATTTTTTTTATAATTTTAGTCTGTCTGTCTGTGTTTCGACTAATCTATGTAAAGAATGGACTGATTAAGACGGGAATTTCACTGGCTGATGTAATAAGTAATAAAGTCTATTTTTATTTTAGATATTTTTTTTAACTCCACGCGGAAGAAGTCGCGGGCACAGCTAGTTAAAAATAATTTGAAAACTCGAAAAATATTCAGGAAACATCCTAACAATCACGTTAGGAGAATGGTTTGACCTTCGATCCATTTGCTCCTGAGATGAAAAACCACGTGCGGAGAATAAAGTAGTCGAAGTCAAAGAGGACGTACGAATGGAAGCGAAATGCTATCGAAACTGGGGATCGTTCACGTTTTCTCTTCATTGTTATGTATTGAAAGTGCGGGGGAAGCTCACATTAGTATGCTCCTCGAACGCCGCGTTGTTTCCCTGTTTTGGGGTTAAATTAACATTTTGCTGTAGTAGGGCAACAGCCCGCACAAAATCTCCTGCTGTGTGAATAGCCCAGCGCGGCCGGGGAAGCCCCACGGAATGGTTTAGCGTTTCGACCAGCGAAACGGACGTGGTAGGACGGAGTAACGCTGTTTACATACTTCTGGATCAATAACAGTGCAGATAACAACATGCCTTCTTTGAATTTTACTAGTTTTTCCATTGTCTTTAATTTATGCTGTGTTTGATGTACTCATTTATACTGAGATATTTTCGCTTAGTATCGTGATCAGTTACCGAATGGTAATATAATGTTGTGTAAATAAGCATAACTGTGAAATTCAGTCTACTTCGCCATCTTTCATTGAAAGTAATTATCAATATAAAAATATTGAATTATTATACATTCTTTATAAGAAGATTTTATACGAAAGTCTTTATAGCAGAATAAAATTTTATGAATAAGAATATAGTCAATTCATTCCACTAGTCAGTCACTTTTGCCAATAGCGGCAAACATAAGCTTTACAATGGCGTTTGAGTCATTAAATTTGATGACGATTCACCTAAAACGAAGTAATAGGATACATTCAGAAAACCCCTTTCAGAATAATATATAGAGGATTGATTGGGTTAAAATTAAATTGATTGTTTAAGCGCAATTCAATAACATCTCAATAGAATTCATAGTGAATAGCTTTCACGTTTGCGCAATTATATTGCTAAGTGATTTAACGTATTTCGACATTAATTTTAAATTAATTATACTGTACTAAGTTAATGCTTCATATGTGCGAATTAATCTGTACAACAAATTAAATAAGAAATTGTCTTTATACTCCTTAAACAATTACCGTATCAGACATGTTCTTCAGCAATATCTTCTTAAGCAAACGTATGCTGATACGGAACAACTGTTGGAGGTTAGAACATAGTGTTTTTAAAAATCTAACTACACAACTCTACACTACACATGACACGTTCACACTCGCATCCACAAATTGTCGTCACAACGCATGAAGGCTCCCAATAGGAATTATTATATTCCAATCATATAGGACAGTTTTTTCTTATTAAATTTTTGTGTTTCATTTTAATTTTTGTATTTCTTTTTTGTATAATTTCTTTTAATTACTTTGTTTCTCATTAATGTCTACAAGATAGTTAATTGTGTATTTCTAATACCTGATTTTGTAACAGATTCCAAAGGGTGGTGACCTGGAGAACTGTGCCTTACGGGTTTTTTAACACCTACTGCAGCCACCAGGAATCCACAACTAAGCATGTTTTAAAATCTTTTTCAAAAATTGTTTATCTTTAAATTTAAATATTTTAGTTGTGGTATTAAATAAACCATTTTATTATTATTATTATATTATTATTAATTCCTCCACAAGCACCGAACTATGTAATAAAATGACACAATCATGGTGCTATTAATTTAGTTAATCACTATAGGTGTTACTTAATATTTGTAGAATTTGTATATTAATCATTGAAGTTGTATATTTCTGCGTTTCGTCTGGTGAGTGAGGTAGCCGGGGCCCACTTTATTATAAGGTGGCAAGGCATCTGCAATCCTACGCGGTGTTGCAAAGGTCCATGGGCAGCGGTTTTCACTTATCATCAGGTGAACCGCCAGCTCGTTTGCCACTGTATCATATTAAAAAAATCATGTTTTAATATCTTTTTATTCAATATAGAAGTACTACACTTACATATTGTCAAAAACACTACTACCGTCAACATTATCTATTACCTCACTTGCCACCTTCTGGCATAAAATAGACCGACGCATAATAATGACCTAACTAACCGAACAGATTTATTGAGTGAAATGTCGTAAGTGAATAAAGTTATAACGGAATTACGCAAAACAATTCGAAGAGAACGCGATTTACATTGCTGGCACGTAGTTTATAATAGGCCTTTCACTGCTCATTTTAGGGTTGTTGTCTTTTGATAATGGTCACCTTTCAGTAGGCACTTTTCATGTCACTTTATTTGTAGCCAGTTAAACTTGGCTTTATATAAATTTAAAATTTTGGCACTTAAGATTTAACGTTAAAATTCGTAGAAAAAGTACTAAAAGGTTGTAGCCGCTGTGGGAATCGAATTCACGTCTTCGGCATTCGCGGCCTGACGCTTTAGTCACTAAGATAAACTGCTGATAGCTACACCGACGAAAATCTTTAGGTCTTTTATCAACTTTAATTTTTAGCATTTGAAGCAATGCTTGGCACAGGGTCAAGTCTGTATCGTTACGGCTGAAGCATGTCAATAATCGCGTTAGGGTAACACTTCGCAGATCGGAAAATGGTGCAGCTATTTATAATGACATCTGACTTCAAACCTCGCTTTGAAGCTTCGTCGATAAAAAAACCGCACCGCTGAACAGTACCGCTGCAGTAATTCAAATCAAAATATGCTGTCACTGCAATCAAAACTAAATAAGATTTTTTACCGAATATTATCCTCTGATCATTATTTTTTGTAGAAGTAATTTAAATATCTTTTAAATTTTTTTTTATCTTAAATATGTGATAGAAGCAAATTTATATTTTTCTAGGGTATTAAATTTTTTTAACAGCATCATTAACACGTTTGAGATACGGACTTACGGGCAATGCGGACTGACCACGCTGTCCATGACGTCAACATTGTGTTGTGTTCGGAGCGTATCACTTACCTGACTGACGGTTGAATTTATGTTTGCAATGTTGCTTTTCCCTGAACTCCTATGAATTTTAATTATTTTACGCGTTCTATGTTTTCATATTTTTTTGTTTACATTCTATCCCATATAGGTTTTAGAGCTTCTAGTTTTGGTTTTAATTATCCATGTTTCGATTGATGAGCATGTATCATGTTAATTTGGAATTTTCAATTGTGTTTGTATGAAGATGGTTCGGTTCCGGGAAATAATGATTATATCAATATCGCAATTAAATATGAGTCACTGCGGTATAGCTATGCAACAGCAGGCTCGACCGCGCAAGTACCACGGTGGCACACGAGAATAACATGAAGTAAAATCAATAAAAACCTTTTTTATTTCATCTGGGGAGTGCGGTATTAGAGCCTTATGATTTTAACGGATAGTAGCGCATCTAAAACCATTACTTAGATGCCTATGATACCTGCTCGCTTACATACTTTTCACATAAAAACCGTCAGAAATATATTATAGTATCAACATTCTAATTTGAGCAATGTATGTATTTAAATACACGAATATATAGTATATATTAACATCAACCATAATATCATACACTGTTCAATTCAATCTTGTTAGAAGCTTTTGGAAAGTTTCAAAATTATCCAGAGTCAAACTTTACGCGGACTTTCTCATGCAAGCAACCGTAGCCGTACTCCCGTTGAATTACTCGAAGGTTTTCATTGAGTTAAGAAATATCTTCTCCCATAATAATCAGAGAGCGCTCGTAAGAAAATCTGGCCTTATTATAATTTCTCGCAACCTTAGTAACGGTAACTTGAGCCATATTTTTCCATTCCGATTAGATGCTTTGTTACAAACTACGTAAGCCCTTCTACGTTTTTCCGTTCTTTTTGATTGTTCCTTGAATTCGATAACTCTAACAAAAAAATACACATTATGTCTGTTATCATATTCGAGCTCGCGTGTTTCGAATAGCTTCCTTTTTTAATATCAACGTATATGTCAACGCTTCGTCGTGTATATTGTGATAAATGACGAATTACCGGCTTATACGTTAGAATAATTATAATAAGAATAGGATAATATAAAAATATGCCACATAAAACATCTTAATAAGAACTATAGTCACAATAAATTTTTTAATGTTGATTAATTCTAAACAAACGTAGTTTACAAATCCCACTAATGTATGTTGGATTTCCGAAATGTATACGAGAACCGAAATTGAGGGTAATTGATTGTACTCAGCATATAATCAAATACCCTATAGGTGAATTAATTCCGATGAATGTGTCCAGATCGAAGTCTGAGTGAATCCACTAGTGACATTGACTGAAGTTTACCTCCTAGAAACTATGTCGCATGAGAAGGCTCGCTTTACATGATTATGTACCAATAAATAGCCTGTTTTGCATTAATAATCAAAATGTATGCAATATATGAATGATTACGTAGCTTACGCAGCTTAGAATAATATTAGCTTATTAATAACATCATGTGTGTATGAAATAACTTACACGTTTTTATAAAAAGTGTAACTACACAGGAACAAATTGCTAAAATTCACATAATAAAAGTTACAATATTTGTTGGTTGTTATAGAAAGCTTGTTGAATTGTGTTGACTCAATAGCCAAAGTTTCTAAAATAATATATAAATCACTTTCTATAGTCTACATATCTATACCTCATGTAGTACATACCGAGCAAGCCTTAATTTAATTTTGCAACTGTATATATTAAACCACATTTTTGATTTACTATTTTATTATTTATAGTTTTTAATTTTTACTATTGTTATGAAGTTTAACTGTACTTTCTGTGCTTATCGTTAAGTTATTATTACGTTTTACGTATACTTATTGTTCGTTTTTTTATATTTTTATTATTATTAACATATAGTATAAACATAAAAAAAATATCTTATATTAAGAATTTTAAGTCTATCTAAAATTACATATTATCTAATAAACCTAATCCACCATTCTAAACAATTGTTGATAGACCTTTTAGAAGTAAAATTAAATTTAAATGTAGCTTTAGAAATTTGTAGCCAAACTAAAATAGCCCAAACAACTGAACATAATTAATAAAATATTAAATATTCTAGATTATACATATATATTAGAAAACGATTCAAGGAATAATTCATAATTCGACGGTAAATTACGGAAAGCAAGCAAAGTATTGTATTTATTTAACACACACACACACTAAAATACAACTACTACGAAAGTGAAGCTAGATCTTTGACAAAAATGTCGCAGGCAATTTATTTTGTAGTCATGAAATAAAATCGATGTTAGTCGCCAGAAATGATTTCTGCGTGTTGTGATATCCAATATCGGTATTTCTTATAGTAATAACCTAGGAGGTGACCAATTAATATGTCATCTTTTATGAATGTGGTTACAACATACATTTGTTAAAAAACTAGCTGCTGTCCGCGACTACGTCTGCGTAGAATAGGCTGAAGGCATGACATTCAGACAGAAAGACAGATATACATAAAATATGTAGGTATATAAATTATAGCCCATGTCTTATTCTGATGTATAAGCAATATTATTGTAAAGTTTCATTGAAATCTTTTCAGTAGTATTGGCGTGAAAGAGTAACAAACATCCATCCATTCATACAAACTTTCGCCTTTATAATATTAGTAAGGATTAAAATAGCGTTTACTAATGTTAGGTAATGTGATTTTTGGAACTAATAAATTATGAGAAAATTTGAAATTATCAATATGTTTATTTATTTACATATTTATTTCATGTTAAGTACATAATTTTACTCGAAATACACAAGAACCAATGGCTGATAATTTTTTGCTTTCACTCATTGAGTTATTATTTACTAGAGAAGACGTCTCAACTAGATTGTTTGTAACACGTGTTACAGTCAGCTCTAACTAGATTAGTCTGTACCAGACGTCACATGTAATGAAATGTGTGTTCTGTGTCTTAACTCTTACCTAATTTTAACCTAACCCATATATGCCTTCGTATGTGCTGGGGTCCTGTTTAAACAACTCAGGAAATACAAATAAAGGCCAAGGAATCATCTTTTGCCTGTAATTATAGTCTATTATCGTTATAACATATAATTATTAAGTAAACCTTTATCAAGTCTTGTTTGTAATTATGTCAAACTTGGCTGCTGCTCATTGTTGAACGAAACGCTCTCGCGACCCAGAGGTCGTAAGCGCCGCGGTTTCCACAAAACAACACTAGAAGCGACCCAGCGCTGAATATTGAATCTTTTGGATAGACGATTAATGATTGTTTCAGCATTGCAGCGAACTTTAGTTTTAACTCTTGTCAAAATTGAACAAGACTTTTGGTTGGGATAGCTTCTCCAGTGGTAACATATTAATTCAATGTTTTCCGTAGTAAGTTGTGTCATCCGTACATCCAAAGATGGGTCGTTCCAATAAACCAGTAGTGCGAAATTTATTTAGGTCAAAAATTGCGCCAAGCATTGCTTCATATGCTCAAAACCAATATAGATAAAAGACATTAAGATTTTCGTCGATGTGGCAATCAGCCGTTTAGCATGGTGGCTGAAGCGTCAGGCCACGAATGCCGAAGACGGACTCATATATATTCTTTTTTATGTGAAAATTTGTCAAGCGATCAGGCGGTTCACCTGATGTTAAGAAATTACCGTACGCGTACAGAATAAAAGCAAATGCTATATTCACTGACGAGGCGCCTAGGAATAAATAATTAAAAGATAAGTAAATAAGTAAATAAGAGATAAATAAGGAAATAAGTAAATAATAGATTGTCAAGTAAAACCCGTTTTGGGAATTTTAACTAGGTTGAAAACAGGCTTTTGAATAAAAATAAATTGTTATGAAACATGTCGTGAACAGAGACTCAGTTTAAAAACAGCCACTCCGCTCCGTAAACGGGTTGAGAACATAGAAATAACTTTTAACGACCACCGTGTATTTTCATTTCAACTTAAAATTGAAATAAAACTCTTAAGATTTTATTCAACTTCAATTGAAGTAGTAAGTGTTACATTACACTGAATTAATAGGATAACGTAATAAGTTTTGCAAATCACTGTTTACGAGGAACCCTACCGGGTTTCAAAATTTTATTATTCACTCTCATACTTGCGATTGCATTTTATTCTAAACTTTATCGAAATATAATTAGGACGCTGAGTTTTTTCGCCGGTTCTTCCCAGGTCAGTGGCTTTTTTCCGTAGTAGTGTTTTTTTCAAAATAATAGGTGAGTGTAATAATATTGAATAAATGTTATTTGAATTTAAATTTCGAACATTCTGAGTGAATATCAATGTTGCACTAATTGAGT
Source organism: Iphiclides podalirius (assembly GCA_933534255.1). Lineage (NCBI taxonomy): Eukaryota > Metazoa > Arthropoda > Insecta > Lepidoptera > Papilionidae > Iphiclides > Iphiclides podalirius. The sequence continues at coordinate 14,261,726 of OW152826.1, forward strand.
TAGTTCATCTTTCCGCCAAAAGTAACATCACTTTTTGTCATCAGACGGGATAGAGGCATTAACCAGTCGATGATAAGAAAGTAGAACGGTCGTGTGGAATTTTTTATTCACAACACCGGTAAAAGCTATAATTTTTTTATGATTTGATATTATGTTTTTTATGCAATTAATTAGTTTATCGTTTTTCAATCGACCAGTGATTCGTCGACGTACAGTAAAGCTTTGGTAATTTAAGGGGATTTCATACATATATTATAATTGAATTTTTGATTTTATTGCTAGTCTTCGTATTTACGATGTAACTCAAAATGTGTAGCTTTTTGGACATTTCAAATATAATAAGTAAAATTTATTTATTTATTATTGTGAGAAGAGTTTGTCCTTTAGCGTCTGGATCATTTTAATCGTGTGAATTAACCGGGCAGCATATGCTGCTCTAAATTCTATTTACAAAACGATCCATGCTATTGTATTTATTTATACCACTTATTATATTTAATGAGAGTGTATATTCACGTTGTATAAGTGGAAGAAGAAAGATCGCTCTTGTTAACGTTCCATTTGTATGTACCTTACTAATTCTTCGAAGTCGTTACGACACTTTGGGTACCATCCGACTCGGTAGAAATATGACTAGTCCAAGGCCCGTCCTCCCTCCCCACCGCCTCTCCTCCGCCAACGTATTTTGTTGTCAACGTATCTGCAACCCTCGGGTGTTGCAGATACGTTGACAATCTTTCCATACAATTTCCAGTTTGCTGGAAGAAATTTCTTAAAAAATAAGCAATCATCTCTTGCAACAAACTTTTATTTCAAAATCTCTGTGTACACAAATTATAAATTAAAATAAAATAAATGTCGATTTCATATAATCGCAACACATAGCAGATAGAGAAGAATCTTTTATGCCTTTTTTACAGCAAGATTATAATAATCAATCAAGAAAAAGTTATATTTATGTTGACATTAAGCAATTTTTAACCCTTCCAGCCTTAGCTTAATTAATGCCACCATTCGTCGAGGCCGTAATTAATTTGACTTTTAGAATTTTTCTGAGAGCTCCGCTGGGAGTCCGTTTTAATTGAAATTGCTTAAATATTAAAAGATCAATTGGTATTCGCTAGTCATTCCTTGCCGAATGAATTGATATTGCCAATCACGGTAATTCAATTAAGAGTAAATTCAGCCTTGATGGCCTTTACAAATGATTTTACTTTAATTCAGTATTTTGAGTATGAACCATGTGATGTTTGCATTTCATACAGTAAAATAGTTTATAAAATTCTAATATGATTTGCAAAATGTCTCAGAGCAGAGCTAAATAATGTTTCCGAGAATTACGATTTAACGAGAATAGCTAGATGAGGGATGAATGGCTGTGATTGAAATTACTAAAACTGATTTGTCGATACGTCAACTTAGCGGAAACGTGACCGTTTAAGTCTGATTTGTATTTTATAACCTACATGTATTGTAAAATAATAAAAATATTTTAAACGATATTAACTTCCCATTTATTCAATAAAAGAAAAAAAAATGTTTTCTTATCGCTCACCACGCTCAAAAAGCGTAACTTGAATTATTATCTAAGAAAAACTTGAATTAATATCAAGGAAAAAAAATACTGCATAAATAAATAATTATAATTGCATAAGTTGATAAAAATCCTATGCAATAGCTTTACCGCGGCAGTCCCCGATTGCCACAGTTTAGTTTTTTTTATATTTTTGAACACCAGTGGTCAAATTAAACAAAATACAAACTTAACTTAAGCTTATCTTAACTTATCAAGAATATTGTATCCAAAATATTTCACTTTGTGCAAATTTCCGCTGATGCCAGATTTTCATTTAACCGTCGCAGATTTTATATGCAAATATCTGAATATGTTACTGAACGGGAGCAAGTTAATGATATAATAACGTTTTATTGCACGCTTCACCGTATCCATCTAACACCACGTGTTGAGTACTAACTACACATGTTTTGTCCATTATATTCTACTGTACAACACGGTTTTTTTTTCTTCTGGTAATTAGAATATAGTATTGGTATAGGAACGATTAAAAAGGGACCGCGAATATTACCATAAGAACAGCATGTTGGTACAGTATAAGGCGGTAATAAATGAGCAAGTTGGCTTATCTGATAGTACGCAATCACCGCTAGTTAAAGACATTTATAATTTAATTCTAAATGTTATTTTATGATTTTCATTATGTGTGCATGATCAGTGTAAAGTGGTTTTATGTCCATTTCTCTGCTATTTCTAAATGTATACCTTTAATACTTCCATTTTTTTAAAGAAGGGTTGAGGATATACTGTGTCCTGAATAGTGCAAAATTCAAAATTTTATATACGTATTTTTATTTTCAAATGAAAAGAAAATAGTTTTGTCACATTAAAAAGAAATACTAACAATAAATACCAATAACAAATGTTTAATTGTTTTATTCATAAATTAAATCTAAAATCAAAAAAATCCGTTCGCGACACGAGGAATATGGCTTGCATAGCTTTAGGTATATAAAGCGTGTGAAATGGTAAAACAAGTAAATAATATAGCCATTTGAGTATATCGGGAGCAAATCACTCCGTTGGAGAAATCGTTATATGCTGTACCCCACGCGTCATTTGATACGGAACACCGATAATACAGACGCTTTTTGATTTATCTCTGCTCGTTTTAGCCAAATATTGGCTAACCGTATTTATCTGGCGAACAGAAAAACATTTTGGCAGGGCCCTGCGGAAAATCCATTTGTTGCAGCTTTGATAGAGATAGAATATTAACATCAATTACCTTGAAAATAATACAGTGACTATTCAATATTGATTGCTTACGTATTAAACTTCTTGAAATAGGCGTACTTCGGGAATATTCTTATTTTATTTATTGTGTTCCATTTGGTAGACTGAAAAACTTAACAAACGTAGCTGTTAGGGTTTCTGCGAATTTTCTCTTCCTTATCTTTTATCTATAGTTGTTTAACCGTCACATTTCCAGTTAATATTTGGTTTTTAATTTTTAGTGCTTAGGATGAAACACATAAACTTCATTCAACAAGCTTTGCGACAGTTTTATCTGCACAATAACAATTAAAGTTAAATTTGAATATCAAATGCGACATCTCTATTATTGATTAAATTTCATCAAATAGTCTGACTGTTGAAAAAGTATCGCATAAGATAACACCAAGCATTTAGAATAGAGCGCAAGAAAAATTTGCGATAGTTTTATCTACACCTTTTTCGACGAAGTCAAAGTTTCTATATTCAATAGAGGCTTGTTTTAAGCTCCAATTAAACGTGGAAAAGCTATCGCTCTTTCAATAAATTAGACCTGTCCTGAGAAGAACAGCAAAGAAACTCTACGGTCATGTTATTTTTTTAAATGATATAAACTAAATTGGTAACATATATCAGTAGCAGACTTGTACGTGCAAGGAAAGAGTTTACTTTTTTACACGTACCTGTCGTTTTACACATACGTTTTCTTGGACGTTATAACAGGCCCTTTCCAGTAGCTTTATAAAATGTTTGAAATTATTTAGACTTATTTTTTTTAAATAAGTTATAAATAAATATGAAAAGAAACTTTTCATTTTTGGTTCATTCATGGTTATGTCAAATCGGCAAACTAAAAGGTACGTGAAGTCTGTAGAGCATATATACAGATAGGTACCCGTTATCAAAAACTTTTTCGGGTTAGTATTAGTGTTTTTATGGAGAGTGTATCTCTCTCATTAAATTATACTGAGAGTTTCTGTACATGACAATTAAAAAAGAACAATTACGGGCTTTGAAAATGAAATTCTCTGGGGTCTATTTAATTTGGGAGATTGCCATTTATTTTCTGTGGTGTTTCGTTTAGAAAATAGTGTTTCTCTATTACAATGAATTTAAGAATAAATTAATCAGAATAAAAGCATATTTTGCCTACATCTGTAGATGAATCCTCAAATCGAATGTTTCCCTTGACAATAGTTAATTAGGCCCTCTAGCCTCGTTAACGCTATAGACATCCCGAAGCTACTTCGAGACTAGCTACAAGAAAATACACAATCGTTCATGATCTGGATATTTTTTCCTTTATTGGGATTAACATTTCTGTGTTTACTTATCTAAGATGGATACTAATTAGACATTTGTTTTTAAATAGAAACATATAAAACACCATTGAAAATGTTACGTCGAAATGTGCACAACTAATTATAATATAACTGTATTGCAAACGATCCGATCGCGTGGTAAAAAACAGAATTAATGAATTTATTTATGTGAAAGACAAACAAGTGATTAGGCGGTCATCCGATGTTAAGTGATGATCACTACCCAAGGACTGAACTCCAACAGCATCTTAAGGATTGCAGATCCGTTGGAAAGGTTTTAAAATTGAGGTCTGATTACATCACTTATCATAAGAAACAACAAATTATGAGCCTTCTACTTCACATTGGCTTCAGTAGGCACTCAAGCCATGGACTATGTACACTAGAGTGGGAGTCAAGCTAGAGTCAGACGGAGAAAAGGTTTGCGCAAAACGGCTGATAGCGACTAGAAGCCCCTAGAAGATCGGCCATACTTTTTTGTTGAGTTCCACTATAATGTTTTTACTAAGGATGATAAACTGGAACAATTTTGCTTTGAAACATCTACTATTTGAATTAAGAAATTGTAAATTAGCTGCGAGAAGTACCATATATACTTCGTATCAATAGTTAACCGGATGTAATTTTATTTCGACGCCAGGGTTTCGTTACATGACCGCGTTTCTAATGTGCAGATGAGTGAATTCATATCAGAGCAAGAGTAAGTAAATTCTGCCCTTTATTACTGACTTTGCCGCATATGATGTTCGTATTATCGAGTTACGCTTATAACTTATTATTAAATAGGAGAGAGTGAAATTATAATTACATCAATCAAAGCAGTCAAGCCAAAAGTTCTTTCAAATCTGCAGCTATTTAAGGAGACGACAAAGTAAAAACGTATCAATTTAAATGAAAACTGACATAAATAAAATAACTAAATCCTATAACAATTTTTACCATCGCAATAGAGCAACACAAGAAAATTATGTAAAATACACTCAGCGTCACAAATATCGCACCTCTGAGTTTGCGCGAAAAATGGCTGTAATGGCTAGAAACGAATTATATTTATATAAATATTGGTATGGGTATTTGAATAGCCTTACATTATTAATAAAAAAAATCATGAAATCATTAAAACATTTATCATTATAGAGCGTCAAAAATAAACACTGTCAAATGCTCGTTAGTAAGGAAGCTAGTTACACCACCTAATAAGGGTATAAAAGGGTCGATCTGGATGAAATATGGGTCACTCCCGATTGTCCCAGACCAAGGGACAAAGCACTCCTCACCAATTTCGGCCCCCCCGCCTGCGTACTCTGCCAGACGGAAGGACACACGGCCAACTACCTAGGTTGCCCCAAAGCGCCAAAGCGCAAACCCTTTAAACCTGCCACTCAGGCAGTTAGAAGGCCGCCGGTTCCTACGGCTGCCTCTTTTCCTCCATTGCGCCCCGCGTGGCAGAACCCTATGGCCCCCGCATGGGCCAAACCAAACCCGCGCATTGCAGAAGCAATGTTTCCACAACCCACCGCGCAACCAACACTCGTCCCGCCCAGCCCTGCGGCCGGAGGTAACCCCTTCGAGTCACTAACAATGCTCGCCCGTACCGTCAATATGACGGAATTCATGACTTTTGCGGAACAATACGCAAAAGCAGACCTACATACTAGGATCGAACTCGTGTGTAGGTATGCGCACATCGTGTGTGCACTCTCCTCTTAGGCTCCTCAATGGCTACTACACCTAAAAGTAATACCACCGCGAATATCAGTCCCTCTGCTACGCGTAATAACGGCAGAGCTAAACCGCGATCGATTAACGTAGCCTTCTACAACGCGAACGGGTTAAAAGAACAGCGCGACGAAATACGTATTTTCTTACGCGACCACCAAATCGATATACTTCTTATTCAGGAGACGCTCCTGAAAGCCGCGACAAGGGATCCGAACATCCCCAATTATCGAATAGTTAGGAACGATCGTGTCGGCGCCCCGGGCGGCGGCACACTTATTTACTATAAAAAATCTCTCCACTGCGTACCGGTAGACACGCCCGCGCTCACGCATCTCGAGGCCTCCGTCTGTCAGTTGGCTTTAACCGGCCACTCTCCTATCACCATAGCATCAGTTTACCTCCCTTGTAGACCAACCGCATTAATATTGCAATCAGATTTTGAGGCCCTCTTCTCCATAGGAGGAGCCACCATCCTAGCTGGCGACTTCAACAGCAAGCACACCCGATGGAACTCGACACGTACCAACAGTCGAGGCACCGCACTCGAATCGCTATCCGACAGGCTCGACTTTGAAGTCGCTGCCCCCGTCGAACATACGCGCTTTCCATACGTAGAGGGACACACATCGGATGTGCTTGACATTGCACTCGTCAAAAACATCAGTCTCTCCTTATGCGAACCGGAAGTGATACACGAGCTTCACTCCGATCACTGACCAGTTCTCCTCCGGCTAGGGCCTTCAGCAACAGCCGCTCCCTTAACCAAAACCGTCATCAGCTGGCATAAAATCAGATCTAAATTTAACGAACCTAATCCTCCACAACTAGAGTCAATCCCTAGAGAATTAAATACCAAACAGGACACGGAAACCGCAATTCGAGCCCTCACAAGCCACGTCAACACCGTCGTCGAGCAATGCTCGAGACAGGTTCCAGCGATGGAAGACCATCGCTGGGCCCTGCCAGACGATGTGCGAGACTTGCTGAGACGCAAGAATGCGGCCACTCGAGCCTATGATAGATATCCCACCGACTCGAATCGTAGACTGCTACGTAAATTGCAGCGTGAGGTCAAAACACGCATAGCAGACTCACGAAACGAACGATGGGATTCCACCCTAGCTTCAGTAAAACCATCCCACGTAGCCTTCTGGAAACTTCCCAAATCCCTCAAGGGTAACGGCATAACAACCATGCCGCCACTAGTCCGTCCGATAGGCACACCAGCAATGCTGGACGAAGAGAAGGCCGAATGCCTGGCTGACAGCCTAGAGTCTCAATGCTCCCCCAGTCTGCTTCCGATCGACCCCGAACACCTCCACAAGGTGAACGAAGAGGTAGAAAGGAAAGCTCTAGAGCCACTCCGCGATCCCGTTCCCCCGGTCACGTGCCTAGAACTAGTAGAGACCATTAAAAAACTACGACCCCGAAAAGCACCAGGCTCAGATGGAATCACCAATAAGGTGACCAAGCTCCTCCCTACTAGCATCCTTCAGATACTAGTATTAATTTACAACGTGGCCTTAACCGAAGGCTTCTTCCCATCCGAGTGGAAGGAAGCCGATGTCATAGGGTTCCTCAAACCCTCTAAACCCGCCACTCTCCCAACCTCATATCGTCCAATAAGTCTTCTCAAAACATTTGGGAAGATCTTTGAAAGACTAATATTAGCCCGCTTAAGATCCCTTATGGACACCAAAGGGCTCCCCATCCCAGAGCAGTTTGGATTCAGAACCAAACACTCATGTACCCACCAAGTGCACCGCATCACGGAGCACATATTAACCAAACGCCAACGTGGACTCAACACCGGTGCACTCTTCCTGGACGTGGCAAAAGCGTTCGACAAAGTCTGGCACAACGGGCTCGTATACAAGCTATACGGGTACGGAGTGTCCGACCGTCTCGTATGCATAATACGAGACTTCCTAACGAACCGAACCTTTCGCTATCGCGTCGAGGGCGTGTGTTCGACTACGCATCCCGTTCGAGCCGGGGTGCCCCAAGGGTCGGTGTTGGGCCCAGTCTTGTTCACCCTCTACACCAATGACATGCCGCGTGTCAAAGATGTAGAACTTGCCGACGACACCTGTATCTATACCACAGGCAGAACACCCGAATTGATCCATCGACGCCTCCAAGCTGCGGCCATCACCATCGGTGACTGGTTTCGGCAATGGAGGAAAAAATCCCGCCAAAAGCGCGGCAGTCCTTTTCGCGCACAAAAAGAACATACCCATTCCACCCCCCGTTAAACTCTTGGACAGCCCAGTACCATGGGTTAATAAAGTCAAATATCTAGGCGTCGTCCTCGACTCCCAGCTTAAAATTCACCCAGCACGTGACCCAGGTCAGGAACCGGGCGGCCTTCGTACTCGGTCGCCTCTACCCGCTCCTCAATAAAACTTCAAAAATGTCCCTTCGGAACAAGGTGACCTTATATAAGGCAGTAGTTCGCCCTATCATGACGTACGCGAGCCCCGTCTTCGCTCACATTGCTCCGAAGCAAATACACCGGCTTCAGGTGATTCAAATTCGATTCTTGCGCAGAGCCACGGGAGCACCCTGGTCTTGCGCAATATCGACCTACATGTCGATCTAGAATTGCCCACCATCGCGAAATTCCTGAAGTCGGCGTCGCGCCGATATTTCGATTCCGCCGCCGCGCATCCCAACCCACTTATCGTAGGTGCCGTCACCTACAGGCCCTTGCCGCTCAATATTTTCCGCCGCGATTACCGAAGACCGCGTCACGTTCTCGACTTCCCTGACGATGAGACGACTATCGCCATCGAAAGGATCACAAAACTCAAGAAACACACCAACAACACACACCGCACTCGCCGGCGAGTGCGGCAAACATATACTAGGTTCCGCCACGTACCTGGCAGGTTTTCCCCTATTAATGATAGAAGCGTTGCTGGAGTTTCTTCCGCCACTTCTTCTCCCAGTGCCAACGCTCTCCGAAGTGGTAGTAATGTTAGCTCTAGTAATTCCCCCAGTCAGATAATAGCTACCGATCGAGCCGAGGTCCGGCCCTCTCGGGCACCCTCGAATCGGAATGCTAAACGCGTGCTGAGTGACAGCCCAAGCCGAGGTCCCCTCTCGGGGACCCTTGAGCCTGATCACTCCATGGAGCGCCCGCCAAAGCGCCCTAAGAGCTTGGCGGCCTCCCAAACCGGTAACAATAATAGCGTGACGGCCCGAGCCGAGGCTCCCCCGGGAGCCCTCGAGCTTAGTCACCATAACGCGTAATAATAGTACGCCGAGGTTCAGGCTAGGCGCCTCGTGCGCCAGGCCACCTCAAGTCCGTCGGATCTGTAAAGGCCCATAAGGCCAACAGTGGCTCATCCAGGCCAAAAAAAAAAAAAAATGAAATATGGGTCAGTCGTAATTTAGACTTTGCAGTGAACACACGTGAACAAGTAACCCAAGTAAGAACAACTAAAGATGGACACCAGCTCTGAAGAAGCCACTCAAGTGATTGCCCTATTGCAGTCGGGGATGCGGCAGTGTGACGTTGCTCGATAGTTGAACCTGATCCGTTTTTCAGTTCGACGGGTGTTCCAACGTTTTCAGCAGACTGGTGGTTATGTTAGAAAACCGGGATCTGGAAGAAAACGGTGCACATCAGAAAGAGATGACCGTTTCATCGTTACGACATCTTTACGAAACCGTTTTACAAATGCTGTTGAGTTGCAACAACAGCTTCGATCAACTCGGAGAACATCTGTGAGTGTTTCTACGATAAGAGGAAGGTTACACGAAAAGAGTTTAACAGCCCATAGACCTGCTAAAGGTCCAAAACTTACTGCACAGCATCGCAGAGATCGCCTAAAGTTTGCTCGCAATGATTGCGAGTGGACTCTAGAACAGTGGCGGACCGTACTCTTCTCTGATGAGACGAGGGTCTGTCTCTTCTGCAATGACAGACGTAGAAGGGTCTACAGAAGACAGAGGGAGAGGTTCACACAACCCTGCTTCGAAGAATCCGTCGAATACGGGGGTGGCTCGTGTATGTTTTGGGGCGGCATTTCCGTCGACGGGAAAACGGAACTTGTGTGCGTTTCCCGGACTCGGGGTGGCCGTGGGCAAGGGTAATTAAATGCTGGTCGGTACATTACTGAAATCCTGGAGGAACATGTGGTCCCGTATGCTGGTTATGTCGGTGATGGATTCATGTTAATGCATGATAATGCTCGTTGCCACACCGCGGCTATTGTACGGGATTATTTACAGGAGGTCGATATCCTTGTTATGCATTGGCCAGCACGAAGTCCAGACCTTAACCCAATAGAACATCCCTGTCTTTTTCTCGGCGACGACTCGGCCAACTCGGAGAGCACGAGTCGTCTCGAGGCTAATTAGATAGGAAGTAATAATGATGTTGAATCGTGATGTTATATGGCTACTCGAGTCGATTCGCAACTTTGTTTGTGGTCTGAACTAATCCTCTCCTTTTTCTATACACCTCGGTCCTCGACCTCGAACAGTGTCCGACGGTTTGGATTTCAAAGACAAAATTTACAATCAATTGGCACTAATGTTCAATTTATTTCGAAAATCAATCAACAAAAGTGTATATTATTCCAGCGCAGATCTCAACATCGTCAAAATCATCATCAAGAAAATACGACAAAAAATACCGCCATCTATCGCCTCAAAGTCGTACTTATAAAATGTAATTGTACATAGTCGACTGCTTATCGAAAATAAAGTTTAAAAAAGTTTCTGTTTTTATAGCAAAGAATTCCCACGCCACACTTCTGTTATTTGACGTCGTCACAAACAAAACAAAACAGTTCACTAACAAATCAAAAAGGTCAGTTCGCACGCGGATCGCCACCGCTAATAAAATTAAAGAACAAAATGTCAATCAAAAAATCAAAATAAACTTTTAATGCGGTCTTTCATTCACGCAATTCCGTTTCCGATCCTGGCCGATCGAACCCGACTCAACCCGAGTTCTATTCGAGTCGATGCGAGTAAAATGCAACACCTTACGAACGGCGCGCGCGCGTGTAACGTAACTTTGCATTTCACTCAACTCGAGTTGATGCGAGTTGCAACGCCTAACAACTCGTGAGGCCCCCGCGTATAACGTCCGGACGACCGAGTTGATTCGTTTAAGGTTTGACTCGAGTTACTCGAATCAAATAACTCGAGTCGCACATCGCTACTTCGGAAGACGAAATTGAAATCGATCCTTAACGAATTTTGCATATACGTCTTTCATCAGAGAGTAAAAGCAACCGCCGCCGGTTTGTTGATCAAAATGAGGAGGTATGTCTATTAATATAAATCAAGCCTAAAACGAAATATTCATCATAGTTAGTACTTGTTTTGGATACTGTTTACTCTGTGCATAAATTTAATACTTCATAATTTTCAAACATTACAGTTGTACTGTAACTATACTACATATGTATTGTTTGGCAATATCATGAATACTTTCTCACGGATGCTTTTAACATGCAAATTGCCTATCCGCTCCTTCCAACCTCCATTACGGCCCCAAAAATAATTTCGCCTACGGTGATCGCGCCCTTTGCCTTGACATGCATTTACCCAAAAAAACCAAAATCTTTAGAACATATTCAAGTAATTTGTTTAGATATTTTCGTTTTTTAGTTATTAATATTATATAAGAATTTAGACCACGGTTTCTATCTCGAAAATTGAGATAGAAATACAGACTCGATATAAATTGATTGCGTAAAAGAACCCGTTTCTTTAACATAAATAGTTCAGTTTTTAATAGTAGGAGGTATTTGAATCTGTCAACTATAGTGCATTACAATTTGTTATATTATGGAAAATACGGGGTGTGGCGTGAGTCATTAATTATGTTATTGATTTTAATTCAAGGAAAATTAGAAATGATAAGAAGTCTTATTTGTATTATTGTAGGATGACAATAAAGTTAACTACACTCCGATACTATTAATAACATTCTATGAAATGGGAAGCATATGAGGCCGCAGAACTGTGTTTTCGACTTAAGAATTAGCCTTAACTGTCAAACGTCCTCGACCTATATTACCACTTATTCTTCTCCAATCCTGTCTATATTACGCCCCCTACAACTTGCATCTGATGAATTTCCATGAGGGATAGGTGGTGGATAGGGTACCTTATCGGACATTGTGCACGAAGGCCATATTCTTGCAGTGTGTTTGATTCAGTTTGGGCTCTCTCTTTGTTGTTTCGTGCTTTTAATTTTAAATTTAATAGAATTTTATATTTGAACAAACTGAAAAGTAGATTGATAAACAGACAGACAGACAACTAAGTTCCCTTATATGGTATAAATATCGTGTCATTTATTAAAAAGATCTTGTTTGACTTAACAAAGAGACACTTCAATTTTATTTATTTGTATAGGGCTTCTGAGCCGTTTGATCGTTAAATAAAAGGACTCGGTGCAAACATTATAGAAAACAAAGAAGCGGAGTCCTATTTTTACTTTATTTGTTTGAATGTAGAAGAATACCTTTCAGATGATAAATACTTAGATGACATTTTCTTTGTTTAGAATTACTGTGTATGATTTATCGTTCGTGACGTGGAAAGCTAGGGAAAACTCGTTGCTATAGGAACTTGGGACCGTAAAATATTGGACATGACGATATTATGGTACGCTACGTGAATTTCTTTTACTAACTTTAAATTACGATTGCACTTTCCTTTGGGAAACATACAAATTTCAACAATTACATTGAATTCAATTTCTATTAATTGCCTACTTTAGAAACTCAATTTATCCATTTAAAAATAAGTTAAAAAGGTAGAAGATGCTTCAGTAACATTATGGATACATGAATGAAAGCGTGTAGTGTAGCGTGCGTATTCTCTTATTTATCCATACTTCCATTCTAATATTATAAATGCGAAAGTTACTCTGTCTATCTGACTCGCTTTCACTCAAAAAGTACTGAATCGATTTAAATGAAATTTGGTACACGGATAGTCTAGAGCCTGAGAAAGGACATAGGCTATTTTTTAATTGGAAAAAAAGTGTTGTAGAGGATTGAAAGATATTAATTAAGAGCTTCAACGCGAGCGAAGCCACGGTCGAAAAGCTAGTGAGTAATATATTTGCTATCTTTCATAAGTTAGACGCTATAAAAAATCATTCGTATTGAAATGATTATATTGTAATCATTAATACCAATGATTTTTACATTAGTTTATTAATATTATGATTATTCAGCAGCTACGATTAATTCACTCGGGAAAAGTGTTTTCCGCAAGTCTAATCAATCTTAATTCCATGATCACAGTATCTTGAATGGAACTAAAAGTAACAATGAAAATTGCGTACCGCTAAGAAGCTAAGAAAGGTAAATTAATTAGTCCCCGGAGAAGATGTGCTGACAGGTACTTTGAATTTATCTTCTTTGACTATTTAATTTTTCTGGCTTGTGTCCTAAAGGACAAAAATATTTAAGTGAGAATGGCCTTATAAAATTATAATAATGATAAACGATTTTTGGTGTGACAATAACTTCATTACTTTATATCACTGTCCATATATATGCTTAGATTTTTCAAACCATGCCACGGATTTTGATGCGGTTTTCTTTAATAGCTAGAGCGATTTAAGAATCAGCTTCATATGTGTAATTCATGCAGAATAAAGTAGAGAAACACTAATAATTTGAGAGATTGCTAATGCGATGTCAAAAACCAACATTCACCATTGCACCCGTGAGAAGACGGGGAGGGTCGGTAGTATTTTTATAAAGATGGTGCTTGACAGCAATCCCACCTGATGTTAAGTAGCTATGAAAGACCTTCGGCGGTAGTCTTCCAGCGACTATGAGCTGGGGAGATCGTTCATTCAGAAAGTCCTTCACCCAACCGCTTCTTACTAAAGAGGTCAAAATAAATTGCAATTGCTGCACCATTGTTCTCGCGAGCCTTACCCCAGATTCAGTGCCATACACTCGACTACCGATTTTAGTGAAATCCGTATTGGTGGCAGATGAGACGGTCATTTTTAGGGTTCCGTACCCTAAGGGGAACCCTATTACTAAGACTTCGCTGTCTATCTGTCTGCCCATCTATAACCAGGCTGTATCTCATGAACCGTGATAGTTAGACACTTGAAATTTTCACAGATAATGTATTTCTGTCCCGCTATAACAACAAATATAAAAAAAATATACAAATGTACGGAACCCTTCGTGTGCGAGTCCGGTTCGCATTTGGCCAGTTTTTTTTGTTATAGTTATGCCATGAGGCGGTTCTTAAAAATACCCTTAATAATCCTGTAGAGTCCGGAGGTAATTGATAAAGGCCTGTAATTACCAGATGAACATTAGCTAGATTCCAGGACTTAGGCACTACACACGTTCCAAATGAGAGGCGGAACAGACGTGTCAATATATTATGTTATTACTATAACAATTGTGTTTCTACGATCGATTTTAGTTTGAATGTTTCACTAGTTATGAAGAAAGGCAAGCGACGATTCGATACTCAATATAAAAACACAAGCTTTTTCCATTTTCAATGAAACCTAAGCGAAGTCTTACAATTCTACATGATTTAAAGAGAAAACAAATTATCTAAATTAAAATATGTGGTAAGCATTCACGTTCATTCAACTTGTTCCGTTCCGGGAGAAGCGATTTGGAACAGGTCTTATGGTGCGGGCCTCGTTAAAAACCTATTAAAGCTCATTTAGCCGTGTCGTCATTAGCTTAGCCGGATTAAAATTAGTTACTTACTTGTTGGTTTAAGTAGAAATTACTTTGACCAAAAATATAATAATTATAAGAAACTAGTGACCGTAGTGACAGCATTCTATTTACCAATGTAGCAGTCATGACATTTTCAACATATCAATTAATACTCATAAGATATATTTAATTATGAAAAGCCCATTCAGCTCCAGGTTATGATCAAATCAGTAACAAAGCTCTTGAAACATTCCCACGCCCACTTATTTGCGTAATAAACGTATTCTATAGCTGAGAAGAGAGAGAGAAGTACGTTGATTGACCTTTCTTCACTTCCCAGACGCCTGGAAAGTAGCCAAAGCTAAAGAAACAAACCACAACAGACAGGCAAACAAATTAATATTCTTTTGCTAATTTTACATTTTGTTATTTTTAAGTTATAACTGGTACCGAGTTCGGCATATTACATATTATTTAAATACTTAGTGTGACATTTGTTTTAAAAATATAAAAATAAAGATAAAATAGGAATAACTTACGCCGTTACGAAACTTTATGCTTTACTTAACTCGAGGCGGCGTGACAACCCTAAACCCCGATTGTCCTCAGCTCCCCCTGAAGACCTCCTCAACTTTATTCAACAACGTTTAGGAACCACTATATCCCCTCAACAATGGAAACTTTGTTAATAAAGTTTACCCCAAGACAGGAATTTCATTCCGAACGTCGCAATTAATTATTTGAACAGTTTGTGTTAGCTAAATGTATAATTTATCTAACCATTGTTTTATTTATTGATTAGTATATAATACGGATTATTTCGAGTTTTTTTTTTTTTTTTTTTTTTTATGTGAAAAGTTGCCAAACGAGCAGACGGGTCACCTGATGTTAAGTGAATACCGCCGCCCATGGACATCTGCCACACCCGAGGGATACAGATGCGTTGACAACCTTTTGAAAATTGGGCTCCGGCTACCTCACTCACCACACGAAACGCGAAAGTATTTGTCATACTTCCACTTTACGCTGATCTTCTGTGAGGTCGTGGTACTTACCCGGACGGGCCTGCCCATTCGTGCAACAGCCGAGGCTGCTGCGTGGCCCTACCACCGTAAAATCTGTTTAAATCTGAGTCCATTTAGACTGTGTACTGTGTAAAGTGTTCAAAAGGTCAATAATTAAAAGCAAAATTAAACGCGGGATATTTCAGTATATTAGTTGAATATGAACTTTTTGCATGACTATCGGCTTAGTAGTTGCGATGCCAATGTACTGGCATTTTACACCGAATTTTCCGCGTACTTTATAAAATTACCTGTGGATCGAAGTGAAATTTTGAGAATTGTCTAATAAACGAAGGTTCCGGTGAAGATTCAGCTCAAATTAGTATTTATTTAAAAAAAAAAACACGCTATTCAAGACTATCCGCTTACATAAGTACGAAATGAATTTTCATTTATAACATGTTAGTATATTGAAAAAAATTTTTCGTATTTATATCTTAGAACTGCAAAAACCATATCTAAATAAGTATATGTGCCGTAATTATAACATTTTCATTTCATATCACAGTTGTCACTGTTTCGAATGTATGAAGTCGACATTTAATTATGTTATAAACACCAATAGATATCTTACAATAATATATAGGGAAATAAGACATATCAATATCTTTTGTTTTAACGTCCGGTAAAAATTGGGTCGTAGAGATAAATGCATCGTTTATTATTATGGTTTGGAATTTTTCCAAAGGACGTCGTAAAGAATCATCCTTTTGGAACATTTCTCGTCCGAATGAAGGTTTATTATTTTCTATGTTAAGACACTATTATTAATTTTGATGAGGAATTTTAATATTATAATAATTATTGTAAAAAACAGTCAGTAGTAGAGATTTAAAAGTTTTTATTTTTACTTAAAATTCTCCTGGTTCTAATAACTTTAAGCAATAAGGGCAATAAAGTTCGTTAAAATAGATAGTTTAATAATGTGCAGTATTCGCATATAAATATTATGACGTTAGACGAGAACATTTTAAACAGTCACATGGTAAAAGGTAAAGTAACAGCTTATATATGTTCCACGGCTGGCCAAAGGACTCCTTTGTAAGGAGAGTATTAGGACACAGTCCACCACGCCACCCCACTGCGGACTTCACTTATTTCGAAAATATGCAGGTTTCCTCACGATGTTTTCCTTGAACGTTGAGCAAGTGATGGTGGCGATACCAGGGTTTGAACTCGGTGATAATGATCTATCACGGTATCAAAGTGGAAGAAAATAAAAAGCCTCGAAATATTTTCCTTTTGTCATTATTTTGAATGTTTGCGTGAAAGTGATAAGTCAGCACTTAAAGTTAAGAACTCATTGTTAAAATTAACAAATCTTTGTTACTGGCACCAGCCTTTTTACTCAGGTTTCTCGTGTATATAGAATTAAAAATAATCGCCCGGACACAGCTATAATTAATGAAAAAAAGGAGATGGAACAGTCTCATTATAATGTCTTCATGTTTTATTGTTCACATGTGAAAATGGGCACCACGCACGCTATCAAACTGTATCACTTGATTTCCGTCAGTGTTCGGCGAGCACAGATTTCCGTTGCCATTGAGATAGGCAGTGGGGCCGCGTGGGGGACAAGCCCTAATATCCTCGTTACAGAGGAGGCCTTTGCCCAGCTGTGGGACACATATAGGCTGTCACTTTACTTTTCATATTGCAATACACAGTGATAAAAAAAACTATCATACAATTTAAATTATGTCTAATTATAATTATTAATTATTATTTGTGGCAGCCTCGTACTGGCGATCGCAGCGTAGGACGACCCCCCTATAGATGGAGTGACGACAGTCACAGGACGTCAGTGACGTCAGTGTGTGCAGGAAGTCGATGGATGCAGGTGGCTCAGGATCGTACTTCGTGGCAGTTTATGGGATAGGCCTATGTTCAGCAGTGGACTCAAACAGGCTGAAACGATGATGATGATGACGATAATTATTAATCATCTTCATCATCCTCCTGTGCTTATCCCATCTAGGTGCGGTCGGCACAGCATGTAAATCATGTTGTAAGGTTTTGGCTATGTTTTTTTGACCATTGTGCAGCCCTACAATAGTTCGCCAAAGAATATAATAAAGGATGTAATAAATGAATTTCAAATATAACTCATCACATAGAGAAACGAGTATATCATGTTAGACGTTTAAACGAATAAATAATTGAATTACATAATAATGAATAGGCTCGGAGTCTTTATTGAGCGACAAAAGGGAGGTTAATTTAATCTAATTTATATCTACTTTATATATTATATATCTAACTTAAACCCATGCTTAAAATGATTAAAGTATCTGACTTTAATTTAATTACAAGAGTGATAAGCGATTTTAAAGCTTTTTATCATTCATTTTCTATATAACACGGAGAAAAACTTTTACAAAATAGCGAAAAACGCTATAATCACTACATAGTATGAAACAAAGTCATCCCGCTGTCTGTCTATCCATATGAATGATTGGATCTTTAAAACTACGCAAAGGATCTTCGTTGCAAATTGTTTGCAATCGAGGTGGCTCAACACTCGCTAGAGGAGTGCCCAATCGAAATAGAAGCAGCACCGAGATCTAAGCTCTATAATGTGTATAGCTGTTATGGTGGACAGCGAGAGATGGTGGGGTGCTGTTCTCACATGTTGAAAAGATGTTATTAGCCGCAAGGAATCCGCGGACTTAAGGAGGTACCTTACCCACCCTGGCTAGCCACCACCAGGACCAGGGCGCAGGAGGCTGGTTAACGCACACAACCTTCCCCCTGATAGCGAGACCCCGGGTGTCGTACCGCTAGAGGAGAATAGCCCTAACAAGGCCATATTAGCGCCATGGACCCAAACCCGTGGGTTCTGGCTAGGCCACCGTTTCTGCGTCAGATGAAGTTTTAATATTCTCGGGACTGAAAGCAAAAACATCAGTTAATACAAGAAGCGCCGTGGTCACGGAAGATTGCGTCTTTGTTTTCACGTGAGATAGGTACAACATTGTTTTTTAGTGGGTACCCGTTTCAGAATGAGACTCGCACATACTCCTGTCTATCCTCCCATCCGGTTGCTGGGGCTCCATGAAAGATTTTTCCCAATTTTTAAAAAGAATATATGCAACAGACGAGAGCAATTGAGTCAAGTAGTTGCGTCTAAATTATATGCTACGAAATTGTTTGTTAATTTTCACCACGAAATAGTGCAAACGGAACATGAAAATTGAAAGCGCAAAATTTTAAAGTTGTAATCCCTACCGAGAAAACAAATAAATATCCCACAATAATAATTTATATAACAATATTTATAAAAATCTGATATAGTTGTTCGCATTGTTGGGATACAACTTTTTTGCATTCAACGATTTGGGATTCAACATATTGCAAATTCAACTTTTAGCGAACTCAACATTTTAGGAATTCAACATTATGAGACCAGTAAATTCAACTTTTTACGACTTCAACATTTTGGGAATCAACATTTTGCGAATTCAACATTTTAGGAATTCAACATTTTGCAAATTCAACATTGTGGGTACAACATTACCCTGAAGGGTAATTTCTTGGCTCCGAAGCGGCACACAATTTATTCTGACGGGTATTAGTGGTTAAATGAAAAGAGCTTTTGGCAAAGCTTGCGGATGAGTCGGATCGTTGAAATTCGGTGCGTGTGGAAATTATAAACGGTTTTATTCGGAAACATTCCGGAAAAACGTTTCAGCGTTAACGGCTATTACTCAGATGTTATTGCGGGCGTGTTTGTTTGTTTTTTATAGATTTTGCTCGGAAATCTACACATCACAAATTCATTACTTCTGTTTAACTGAGTAAATTTATTCAAGGGTTTAATTTAAGGATTTTACCACGTTTGATTTAATCTATACAAATCCAATAATTTTATTTATTTACCTAAATAACTAATTTATTTGGTAGATAATTACACGTAAATAATAATCTACTTGAATTTATAATTAATAAAATCAACCGAGACAAAGCTGACATCATTATAAATAACCTGACTATGCGCTTGGAGTGTTGTACTAAGAAAATGCTTAGCTACCTTTTTACGGTAATAGCTCTAAATAAAAAGGCTCTCAAAAACCAAGACATTCATATCATCACATTTGTGAGCCTTGCTGGATAAACGTGCTTATCTGTTTAATTATCATATCATTAACATATCATATCTTAAAACAACTTTACATCATGTTAAATAGAATGTCTACATATATTGTTAACTATATTTTAACAAGTATAATATCATTGTAAAATGCATTTCACTTCATGTGTCCTTAAATTGTAAAATTGTTTAGGCTGTTCTTGCATTCCAAACAGCAGCCAGAACTAATCCGTTCAGCGTTCGTCGCAGCGATCGATACTCGTATTAATTGAGCAGCATTAACGTCATTAGGTGAGCATGTTGAGCAGATGCATCAGTCCGCGGTATATTGCGAGTTGGCTGCCACCGGTCCGACCCGACGTTTTCGCAAAACAAATTGAAAGTTTTTGATGTCGAGCCAACTGTTCCAGCCAAACTGACCTACGTGGCTTTTAACTTTTTTATCAGAGCTACAGCTTTTTAACTGTTGGAATCTATTGAGATTTCATTAAATAGTTTATTTTTTTGTGAAAAGGTAGCTGTTCGATGTAATACGTATATTTATGTGTGCGCGAGTAAGATGTACGGTATGCATGTGTGTGTAACCATTTATTATAGAAAAAGTTGTTTTTAAAGTCAGTTGCAAATAAACCAGCGTACTATTGACACCGTATTTCTGTTACCAATCCCTACAAAGAAAGTGAACCTTATTACCAAAACATATGGTCGAACATCGAGCCGGATCGACAGACGAGTTAATTACGACGTTATTATCACCGAGCGCTAAACAAAAGGAAGGATCGAGCGGCGCGCGCGAGAACAATAGAACTTGTTTACCTGAACTACATTTGTGCCAGTTTAAGACAGTTTTTAAAAAGCAATAATATAATTGAGATATCGAAGTGATTTATGTGTTTGGTTTTAAAATAATATAAAGAAAATCTATTAAAATGACATCTACGCCGGAACAAATATTGTCTGTACTGGAAAATACACGCCTTATTGAAAAAAACACAAACCAATTTAAAGAAATGTCCTAAGCAGCGTCTCACAAAAGGATATCTCGAAACAAGAATACAACTAGTGGAAGAGTATTGGAATGCTTTTAAGACGGCACATCAAGAATTAGTAAAATGTGTTCCGAAGGAAAGTAAACAAAATATATCATATTTTGCTAACGAAGATTATTTTGTTGTAGAGGACTTGTATTTATGCATTCAAGCCGATCTCAGAGATTTAATGTCATCGTTTACAACATCAACACCTGCGAACGTTATAAACAATCCCAGTACATCCAGCGAAGGATTAGTCAAGCTGCCGCGTATACAACTACCTCACTTTTCTGGTGTTTATGAAGACTGGCCTGCATTTCAAGACTTCTATATGTCTCTAGTGCACAATAACTCTTCGCTCAGCAAAGTGCAGAAACTGCACTATTTAAAGAGTAGCCTTAGCGGTGAAGCAGAGATGTTATTGAAACATATTCAAGTTACCGAAGACAATTATGAGCATTCGTGGACAATGCTTAAATCTCGCTACGGAAATAAGCGCGTCATAGTCAACTCCCTCTTGAAAAGATTATTTACGCAGAGGAAAATACCCTCACAAACTGCAAATCACATCAAGGCACTTCTGGATACTACTACAGAATGCATTAATAGCTTAATGAACCTCAAACTTTCAACTGACTCTTGGGATCCATTAATAATTTTTCTCGTCGTGCAGAAGCTGGACCCAGAGACACACCGAGAATGGGAGCAGTTTGCGTATAGAGAAAACTCAGACGAGTTACCTTCCTGGCAGGATCTTCGTACGTTTCTACAGTCTAAATTCCGTACTTTGGAACTAATCGCACCACCACCAACATCAAGGGAGAAGATTATTAAACAACGAGAACAAGCGTTACAAGTTACGACCACAGCTACATCGAAACCACGAAGTTGTACAATGTGTAAGGAAAATCATACATTATGTCATTGTAGGGAGTTTACCAACATAGAACAAACAGAGAGGTGTCAATTTGCAAAGAAAAATAACTTATGTTTTAATTGTCTGGCAGTAGGACATTCTGCAAAGAAATGTCGACTCAACATGTCATGTCGTATATGTCAAGGGCGTCATCATTCATTATTACATCAAAAGAACGTGGAGACGTCACAAACAAAACCAGACAATAATCAATCGCATGCAAGTATAGTTACTGATGAAGAAAGTTCAAGTAACCATGTTCATATGTCATCACACTTATCAACGAAATCGAACACTGCGTTGCTAGCAACAGCTCTTGTAATCATTAAGGACCAAGCAGGACATAGAACTGTACTACGTGCTTTAATAGACCACGGCTCTCAAGCTACTTTTATAAGTGAGAGAGCTGCTCAGGCGCTTAAACTGAAAAGAAACTCTATTCAAGGCACAGTCACTGGCATTGGTTGTAGTACAACAACAGTTAAGCAAGCAGCTGAACTAGAACTTTTATCAAGACACGAAGCAAACTTCAGCATTAAGATAAATGTTTACATCATGCCAACGCGTCTTACTACTCATTTACCAGCACGAACCATCTCTATAAATTCATGGCCACACCTTCAAGGTTTAACTTTGGCAGATCCTGGATTTAATCAACCAGGACGAATAGACATGCTACTAGGTGTCGACGTATGTGCTCAGATTATGAAGGGAGAAGTTATCAAGGGTCCACCAGGCACACCATGCGCTCAAAATACCAGTCTGGGTTGGATTCTATTTGGACACATACATTGCAAGAAGGAAAGAGATGATATTAGTGTCATGCATCTAAACTTCAATTTAGATGACATGTTGAAAAGGCTGTGGGAGCAAGACAAAGATGAGAAGAAGGCATTAACGGCTGAAGAAAGAAAATGCGAAGAGATATACCAAGCCACTACTTCCAGAAACACTGATGGGCGATATGTGGTCAAATTACCAACAAAAAACGAACCACTTTTATCAACTGCAGGACAGACACGAAGCAAATAGCACTAACAAGATTTAATCAATTAGAAAGAAAATTTGAAAGAAATCCAAGTTTAAGAAAGGAGTATGTCAAGGTTATGCAAGAGTACATTGAATTGAATCACCTAGAACAAGTACCAAAAGATGAAATGGGCAATCCAGCAGTATACCTTCCTCATCATCCAGTCGTTAGGGAAGATAAAGAAACTAGTAAAGTTAGAATAGTTTTCAATGCTTCACAAAAGGGATACAACAATATTTCACTCAATGATGAGTTATTAGTAGGCCCACAGTTACAAGACGATATGAGAAGCCTTATTATGAGATGGCGAATGAAAAAGGTTTGTTTTGTCGCTGACATTCAGAAGATGTACCGACAGATCCTAGTCACAAAGGAGGATAGAGATTTGCAACGAATACTATGGAGAAATGGACCAGACGAAACTGTACAAGACTATCGACTTAAGAGGGTGACGTTCGGAACTGCTTCTGCTCCTTATTTAGCAGTGAGAACCTTACATCAAGTTGCAGAAGACGAAGGACAGGGTCATCACCCATCGACTGCTAAGATAATCAAAGGAGACTTCTACATGGATGATCTTATGTCAGGAAAGGACACACTGCAAGAAGCAATTATAGTAGCGAAAGACATAAATTCAGTCTTGAAGAAGGGAGGTTTCACTTTACAAAAATGGTGCTCAAACAACGCCGAGTTTTTGAAACACTTTGAACCCTCTGAAAGAAGTTCTCATGTCAAAGTCAAAGTCAAAGTCAAAGTATATTTATTCAATATAGGCCTAACTTAAGCTCTTATTGAACGTCAACAAAAATCTACCACCGGTTCACTAAACTAGACCTGCACAGAGAAGAACCGGCAAGAAACTCTGCGGTCTTGTTCTTTTTGTTATATATATATTTTTTTAATGCAATTATACACACTTATTTGGGTATAAAATCAGCAGCAGCCAGGGGTCTTGCAAGTGCAGAGCAAGAGTAATTACCAAACATCCTTGTCCTCTATGTATTCTTGGATATTATAATAAGCCCTTGCCATTAAGGTAGCTTTTACAAATTGTTTGAAATTGTTTATACTTAGTTGTTTTGTGGATGTCACCTATTTTATTATAAAAGTTGATGCATCTTCCAAGAAACGACTTTCTGGTTTTAGCTAATCTAAACCTCGGTACTTCCAGAGTGTCACCACGGCCCCGACGCGATGTGGATTGTTTTTTCGTAAATAGGTCGATATTATTACGTACATACATGATGTTCTCAAGTATGTAAAGCGACGGGAGCGTCAAGACGTTTATTTGCTTAAATGTTTGTCGTAGCGACTCACGTGGACCCAAGCCATAGACGGCCCGTATAGCCTGCTTTTGTAATACAAATATTGTGTCTAGACCGGATGCGGAACCCCAAAGTAAGACACCATAGGACATTATGCTGTGAAAATAAGCATAATAAACTAATTTTGCAGTTTCCTCATTAGTTAGCTGCCTGATTTTGCGTATGGCAAAGACGGCAGCGCTCAATTTCTTAGCTAACTTATCTACATGTAATCCCCATTGCAACTTGGAGTCAACGCTTATGCCAAGAAATGCTGTTGAATCCTCAAGGGGTAGGATTTTCTCATCAATAGAGATTCCTGATTGGTGACACAACTTTGAAAGAGTAAATCTAATACATTTTGTTTTATTGGAGTTCAAAAGTAAATTATTGGTAGCAAACCAGCCAGACACAACATCTAGTATTTTATTTGGTTGTTCCAGTGCATCATCTTTCCTTTTAACTTTAAACAATAATGAAGTGTCATCCGCAAACAAAACAATTTGAGACCTTTTTTCCAGTATATATGGCAAATCATTAATATAAACTAAAAACAGAAAAGGGCCCAGGATCGATCCTTGAGGAACGCCCATTTTTACTTTTGACCCCGTTGACAATATACCATTTATGATTACTTTTTGTTCCCTGTCAGTAAGATATGAGGAAACAAAGTCAATGGCACAATTGCGAATACCATAATATTCCAATTTCCTGATTAGAATTGTATGATCTACACAGTCAAATGCCTTGGAAAGGTCACAGAACACACCAATGGTGTCATGAAAGCTTTCCCAGGACTGCAGGATATATGAAACTAATTCTATCCCTGCATCAGTTGTAGATCTACCTTTAGTAAATCCAAACTGGTGCTGGTTTAAAATTTTATATTTGTTAAAATGTACTATCATTTGATCCAGCATTATTTTCTCAAACACTTTGCTTAAGGCCGGCAACATAGAGATAGGACGGTAATTAGAGGCATCATCTCTCGAACCCGATTTATATACTGGCACAACTTTGCTATATTTCATTAACTTTGGGAATTTGCTACTGTCTAAACATGTATTAAATATTTGGGCTAATATGCAAGCAATGTCATAGATTATAAGATCAATTGCCCATATTGATAAGCCCCATAAGTCTTCTGTTTTCTTTTTATTTAGATTTTTAAATGTTTTAATAATATCATTCGGGCCTATATGACAAAATTTAAAATCTGGAACAGAAATATTAACATATTTATCGAGATATGTTACTGCCTCTGTGGGAGAGTGTTGCAAATGTCTAGTAGTTTCACAAGGTATATTTGTGAAGACATTAAGAAACTCATTTGCAACTTTATATTTTTTCTTTTATAACTTTGCCATTAACTTTTAATGTAAAATCTGCCTTTATTCCATTATTTTTGCCAGTTTCCTTATTTATTACATTCCATGTACTTTTAACTTTATTTGAAGACAATTTAATTTTATTACTCAAATAGTCTGCTTTAGCTAAAGTACAGACACTTTTAAAAATTTTTGAATAATTCCTAACATATTCATGGAAGTTAGGATCAAAAGATAATGACTTAATACCATATAGATCATATAGTTTATCCCTGCTCTTTCTAATTCCCTTAGTTGCCCACTCACTAAAGCAAAGTTTATTGCTTAAAGTTATAGTTTTTCTTTTCGGCATAATTTTATTAAATTCTGTAGTAATCATAGTAAACAAGGCATTGAAATTGTCATCGGGATCATTATTAGTTAATTTTAATAAGGGTAGCTTGTGTTTGACGCTATCTCTAAACTGTTTAATTCTGAATTTATTTATAAGCCTACACTCATTTATAATAACATTGTTTTTGTTATTAACATAGATGTCTATTTTAAGGGCTTTATGGTCAGATCTAACACCACTCAATATTTCTTGGTTTACAATTTTACAATTTACTACAATATTATCTATACAAGAGGCACAGGATGGGGTTACTCTTGTTGGTTCATCGAAGACACAGTAAAGATTAAATGTTTTTTTAAGAAGTGACAGAAATCTCACTTTATCTGGAGAATCTGTCAGTAAATCAATGTTAAAATCACCGCAAATGACTATATGCTTTTTATTTTTAAATATTTTAATCAAGATGTCTTCAATGATTAATAAAAAATTTATAAGATCAGATGAGGGTGGTCTATAAATACACATTAATAAATATTCTTCTGTCTCTACACATGCAATCTCACATAGTCGTTCAACAGAGTGTGCAACAATATCAGTTCTTTCTTTTAATTTCAAAGTATTTCTATGTAGGATGAGACACCCCCCTCCCATAGCAGATACTCTGTTAAATTTACTGGCTACTGAATAATTTTTTATACTAAATGACATATCATTGAGCCATGTCTCAGTAAAGCACAAGATATCTACATTATACTTATCAATTAGAAGTTCTACGTCAAGGATCTTGCCAGAGAAACGGTTTATATTTTGATATAACAAGCTAACAGTTTTAACATCTGGTTTCTCTTTTGTCTGCCTTAAATTACTAAAAAAGTATGAGCTTCAGTATTAATAGACAGTCTATTTAATACTGGATTGTCATTATTTATATTATATGCTAATAACATAGCTATCTTGTGCTTATATTTATTTGGCAGATACACTGTATCTTGAGTCAAAATTAAAAGATTAATAAATTTATTCATGTCAAATAAATTAAATATGTCATTATGACGGCATGTCAGGTGATGCAATAATTGATTTAATTTATATATATTATCATTAATTTTCCCTGATGATGAGTTAATGTAAGGGAACGTACACCAAATAATTTTTTTTACTTTTAGGGTGGACAGTAAGGAGAAACTATGAACTATATCTTGTTTTTTTAAGTGTGTGCTATTTCCAAACATTATTATAATTGTAGTTTCCATATTTACTTTTGCCTTCATAGCAGCATTTATTAAGTGGTGTAAAGGAGCTCCTGGCAGGCAATTATTGGTGATTACACTCCCTATTAAATGATTATTGAGGAGAGTGCCCATACCTTTCCCAATACCATCACTAAAAATAACAGTATTTGGAAGAATTACAGATTGATTAGTGTTATATAAATCCTGCATATAACTATTTGTACTACTGCTACTCGAAGGATTAATATTTTTTGAATTTACTTTAGGTGAGGACTGTTGAGTCGAGCAGACACAGCTACTTAAATGGTTGTTTACTAAGGAGTCAAATTTGTCTGCATTTTCTTTAGTCCCTTTAACCAACTCATTTAGAGCTACAATATGCTCTTGGATTTCTTTTTGAGCACATTCATATTTTTTTGTCATATTAAGTAATGATTCCTCTAAATTAAGGATATCATTATGCAGTTTTAATGTGTCTAATTTATACATTTCTTCACAGTTAATTACTTTATTTTTATAGTATGATAGTTTATTACTATATTTTCCTGTGCTCATTTGCAAAAAATTTAAACTTTAATTTCTTTTTAAGTGCCGTTACTTTACTAATATACTTACAGATTTTTATATATTTCTTAATTTTATTTTGGCTGAGAGCTCCTACACCACACTTATTATTAACATTAGCAAATGAGTCATCTGCTGTGAGATCTATAAATCCTCCTTCCAAACACACAGTACTGGGGCTACTAGCCAAGAGCTCCTCTTGCAAACTTTGAGTTTTATTAATTTGATCATGTCTGTTTAAATTAACTTGATGCTTTAATTTTTGAGCATCACACAGCTCCTGTTCAAGCTGCCTGATGCGGTCCAAAGCTTGTGAATGGGTTTGGTTACACTGATCAAGATTTTTTAATGTTAATTGAAGCTCATCCCGTTGGCTAACAGCGTCCAAGTACTCTGCATGTAGGACTGCTAATTCCTTTTTTAAGTCGGAGTTTTTATTTAATATACTTTTATATTCCTCCTCACTGTCTTCCCTTTCCATGATCAGCTGTGAACAGAGCTTTTTCGATGCCTCTAGTTCCTGCAGCACAGATCTCAGTTGTACCTCCTGTTCACGAGCCGAAGCCTTGCGGGTCAACATTGTTGGGATTTGGTGTAAGCTGAAAACAGTGAGGAGCACCTGAGTACTAGATAGATGTAAATATTGATCTCAAAATAGATGGAACCATACGAGCACTAGGACTGCATTGGAATATGGGTCAAGATGTTTTTAAATACAGCCTAAACTTACCTCCTAGAGCCCTTACAATAACAAAAAGAACAATTTTGGCTGACATCCAACGATTGTTTGACCCACTTGGCTGGTTGGCTCCCTCTATTTTACCAGCAAAGTTACTCATCCAGCATTTGTGGCTAAAAGGGATTTCTTGGGATGAAGACGTAGACAAAACAACTGCTGAAAAATGGCTTAAATTAAGAGAAAGTTTTAATCACTTACCTGAGGTTGAGATTAATAGGTGGCTGCATACAACTGAAGCTGTAATAAAAAATATTTCGGTGCATGGATTTTGTGACGCATCTACACAAGCTTACGCTGCAGTTGCTTACCTGAGAGTACGGACAACGGATGGCCGCGTTAAGACTGAAATCATTGCAGCTAAAACGCGCGTAGCGCCTACAAAACCTCAATCCTTACCTCGTCTCGAACTGTGCGGAGCAGTACTCCTATCTGGACTCCTGAAACAAATAAAAGAAGCTATGAACATACCTACCTGTCAAATTTTCGCATGGACAGATTCCACAATTGTCCTGTCCTGGCTATTTGGTGAGCCTACAAGATGGAATATATTCGTCAGAAATAGAGTAGTTGAAATATTGGATAATATTGGCAATCACAACTGGTATCACGTTGAGTCACAAGATAATCCAGCTGATGCAGCGTCTAGGGGAAAACACATCCTGGAATTGAAAGATGATGAAATGTGGTGGCATGGTCCCACTTGGCTAAGAGCTGATGACATCCATTACAACAGACCGAAGAACATAACCACGAACCTGGAAAGAAAAGAAATCATATTAGTTCATACTAATGTAGAAAGCAAAGAAAGAAACTTTTCTTTAAAGTTTGATCAATTTGATAATCTAACAGAATTATTAAAGGTAATAACATATTGCAAAAGATTTTTAAATGCAAAGAAACTAGGAATTAACACTAAAAGTATAACTACAAAGGAATTAGATGAGGCGTTAAAAACATGCATAAGGATCGTTCAGAAAGATTACTTTGAAGAAGACATACAAAATTTAAAAACAAAAGGAAAAGTAAAAAATGGAAGTAAAATTAAATCTATTCTACCTTACCTGGATGAAGAAGAGATTCTCAGGGTGGGCGGTCGATTACGTCACTCTGATCTTACCGAAGATGCTAAACATCCTGTTATTCTAGACTGTAATAACAGTTTAACTGCCCTTATTGTGGCTGATGCTCACCTGAAGACGTTACACGGTGGAATGCAACTGATGCTCGGATATTTGAGATCTAAATACTGGATTCTTAAAGCAAAGAACATTGTAAAACGAAAAAAAAAAATGCCTTATTTGTGCTAAACAAAATGCTGCAGCTAAATCTCAAATAATGGGAGACTTATCTCGTGTTAGAGTCACACCAGCTCGACCTTTTATGAATAGCGGAATAGACTTTGCTGGTCCTTATCAAATACTCATGTCGAAGGGCAGAGGTTCAAAAACTACAAAAGGATATATCGCCATCTTTGTTTGTATGTCTGTAAAAGCTATACACCTAGAGCTAGGAGATCTTAGTTCAGAAGCGTTTATCGGAGCTTTCAAAAGATTTGTAGCACGAAGAGGAAGATGCGCACATATCTGGAGCGACCAAGGAAGAAACTTCGTGGGCGCAAACAAAGAGCTTAAAGCAGCTTGGGAAGAAGCAAAGTTGAAATTTGACGGCCAGGTAGCAGAAAAGCTTGCATTAGATGGCACGCAGTGGCACTTCATTCCAGCCTACAGCCCACACATGGGTGGATTATGGGAAGCAGGCGTGAAGTCTATGAAGTACCACTTAAGAAGGATATTGACTTCCAACCTCACTTATGAAGAGATGACTACACTGTTATGTCAAATCGAAGCCTGTCTTAACTCACGACCTTTGAGCCCTATAGACAACTCGGATACAGACACTATATTGCCACTTACTCCTGGACACTTCCTGATCGGCGAAGCTCCAATCAATATCCCTCAACCTGACCTGAAAGATATACCTGTCAGTAATTTGTCGCGATGGCAGCACTTACAGAAGCTTATGGCTAATTTCTGGAACAGATGGCAACAAGAGTACTTAACTAGGCTACAACAAAGACCCAAATGGCTTAGGAAGATTATGGAATTTAAGATCGGAAGCATTGTTCTCATCAAATGTGATAATCTTCCACCTGGTAAATGGATGTTGGGTCGAATTGTGAATAAACACCCAGGTCTTGATGGAGTGACTAGAGTGTATAGTGTTAAAAGTGGTGATAGTGTAGTGCAGAGACCAACCATCAAATTGTGCCCTTTACCAATAGATTTAGATTAGTACATCTTTCATTATTTAAAATCATAAGTTATGTTAAATCGCTAATTCGTGCATGCATTTATGTATTTAGGCTAAGTATTTTTGAAGTTATTATTATCATGTTGTAAGTTTTTTTTGTTAACTTTTAAATATATGTTATTTAACTTATTTCAATCAGGTAAAATGTAATTAGATACACAGTAAAAATTGTTAATGAAAGGATTTTGTTTATCATACTTAATGTAATTTAAATGTGTTAAGTATATTTATGAAAGGACTTTATAAGCCCTTTGGTGGGCGGTATGTTCGATGTAATACGTATATTTATGTGTGCGCGAGTAAGATGTACGGTATGCATGTGTGTGTAACCATTTATTATAGAAAAAGTTGTTTTTAAAGTCAGTTGCAAATAAACCAGCGTACTATTGACACCGTATTTCTGTTACCAATCCCTACAAAGAAAGTGAACCTTATTACCAAAACAGTAGCGTTTCATATACATTACATATAGCATTCACCTGATGTTAATTGATAACCGCCGCCCATGGATATTTGCAATTAGTACATGCGTTGCCACTTTTTAATAAAGTGGGCTCCGACAATATTAATAATACTTCTTACACTACTTTTCTTCTTCTACTTAGCTTGTGTATGCTGACCCGGACGGACCTGCCCACTCTTGCACCAGTCACCACGAAGTCTGCGGCGTGGCCC
The DNA here is from genome assembly GCA_933534255.1 of Iphiclides podalirius. Classification (NCBI taxonomy): domain Eukaryota; kingdom Metazoa; phylum Arthropoda; class Insecta; order Lepidoptera; family Papilionidae; genus Iphiclides; species Iphiclides podalirius. The sequence continues at coordinate 14,292,865 of OW152826.1, forward strand.
TACCACAGTTCATAATTTCGTAGACACATTATACAAAATACATAAGCAAATTGTACCTAGTGATGATAATTCACAATTTTGTTGTAGTCCTGTATAAGTTTTCTCTAAAACTAAACATTTTATTTTTATATTTTAACAAGTTTTAAATTCAACTATAGCTGTAATAAAAATATGAAAACCAGTAGATGTTATATATTATTATGAGTACATGAAGTCAATTAAAAGCTTCTACATTTAGGCAAGTACAACAGTAAAGGAAGACATACTCAGAAAGAGAACATGTGATTCATGTTGTACGAGGCTTTAAATAGTTTTACGACCAGTCGCACGTCTAACTTCATCTGCGTGTCAATGCGTGACAACTTGTCCCTTGTGAGAATCCAACTCAAATACTCCCAGCGCCGAAGCCAAGAGCTTAGCAAATGTGCCCAAGAGTCACCAAGGAATATACGACGTGTAGTTTTAAAATAACAATAATAAACTTTACAAAAATGTATAAACTTCTACATTAAAGGCTTTCAAAGAACTTATAGGGTTGAACCCAGATACGAAAGAACAAAAATGAGAAGAATAATTACTAGCACGAAATTTATTTTGTCCCACAGTTGCTTTGACTTTTACATTTCATTATTTTCTTTGATTTTTAATTGATTCCGGTTGCATAATTACCGAAAACTAATAGTGTACCGCACTTTGTCTATTGCGGTTCCACGTTAATTGATTTGTGTGACATTTTGATTACCAGACGATAGCTAACCGCACCTATACGATGAAATGTTTTATCAGAATTAATCGTGATCGTAACCACACTTAAATCGATTAAAGTGTCAAGTACGTTTTAATTCATCTCAAAAAGGAACACTAATATAATGAAGATAAAGTATTAATATAAATGTTATGTTAAAAAGAGCGCTTAATTACTTCTTGATCATTATATACATCATAATATCATGGAGTATGAGAAAACAAAATCAAGTGCGAGTCAGACCCGCTGATGAAGGACTCCGTAACATTATCTATAAAAAGGCCAAAAAAATCATGTCTGCTGTATGGGAGCCCTACTTAAATATTTTTTTATTCTGTATTTCTTGTTATAGCGGCAATAGAAACACATTATGTGTGAAAATTTCAACTGTGTAACTATCACGGTTCAAGTGATACAGCCTGGTGACAGACGGACAGACAGGCATCGGATTCTTAGTAATAGGGTCCGTCATACCCTTTGTGTAAGGAACCTTAAAAACACTTTGTAACTGTATTGATAGGGTACGTAAAGTGTTACAAAAGAAAATTACTGTAAAATAGAATTATCCTATTTCAATATTAATATGAAATGTTATTAGAATATTATTAGAATATGTCGAATCAACTTGAAAAAAAAAAAAAAAAAAACATTGTGCAAAAAAATTATCATTTAAAAATTTCATTACACATTTCATTTCATATCGAAATCGATAGGAAATCAAATCATTTTTAACATTGCTATTGAGGAAACATATCCATATCCTATTTAAAGAACATTCCCACTTGGATCTTAAAAGAACAAGCGTATATAAATATTGTACAAAAATATGTCAAATAAATTCACACGTACATTAGTAATGGTTCCGAGAAGAAAAATACTATCGAGAAAAACGTTTTGAGTAACAGTAAAAATTTTCCCATACAACATGTGATATCGAAACAAAGTATTTAAATCTCAGCCTAAAAGCGAGTGAAGAGCGTTCCATAGCTCGTATCAGCACACTCGCGAAGCACGGTTGCGCACCGTAATCGATCGCACCCACAATTGTTCCGAATGCCTTTTACCTCCACTGCATTTAATTTATAACGTAATGGATAATAGAACGCGTTACATTCCTGTACTGAGAGCCTTGATTGCCATTCGGTGGAACCTCAATTTGAGATTCAATCTTGAGCGGTGATTATTGCAAATCACATTCAGTTGCATAAGTAGCTTACAGTTGCGATTCTATAATACGTACGTATGCTGTCGTAAGAAGCTATCTACATATACTTTTAATACACGTATATAGTGGTCAGATTAGCAGGTAGTATACACGGGCAAACTCTACACTTTTTCATGGACAATACTTTCAAAAAGGTGTCTAAATTTTTAAAGCATTTTCATTATTTCAAAAAGAAAAAAACAATGAAAGTGCAAATCTATAAACATACAAAAATAGTGTAGAATGCTTTTTTGCTTACTTTTTTCACTGAGCAGCTTCTGCTGTCGTACGAATGGGAACGCTCGTCCAGGGGAGCATATCACGGCCTCGCAGTAAACTAGTGAAATGAAAATATTACATTTTCCGTTTGTCGAGTGAGGTAGCCGGGACCCACCTTTAAACAAAAGATGGCAACGCTTCTGCAACGTCTCAAGTGTTGTAGAAGTGCGGTTATCACTTAACATCAAGTGGACCTTTTGCTCGCTTCCCAATTTTTAAAAATAACTAAAGAGCTGCTACATTATGATACAAGAGAAGAAGGTTGTCTAGAATGAATTACGGTGCTTCACATTTAATGTTGTAAATTACTAATATTCTTTTGTTATTCATTATTATGTAATATTCACCGGTGCATTAATTAGGGTGCATTTCAATCATTGTTTACGTAATTCGCACTTAAGAGGAGTTATAAGCTTCGGATTTTCTCCACGACTTTCAAACCTTTCCATCGACATATAGTTGAGTGAAGCATAAGTTCAAACGGACGTTCAAATTCATATTCCTACCTTGGACTATTAGTCGTCATTAAAGCGTGCCACGCTTATTATATAACTAGCCACCCGCCCCGACTTCGCACTGGTGCAACGTGTTATACATTTATACATTCCTCTTGAATTACTCTATCTAGTTAAAAAAAACCGCAGCAAGATCCAGTGAGAAGTTTTAAAGATTGAAGCATACATAGGGATGACTTTGTTTTATACTATGTAGTAACAACCAAGAAAAAAGCATTTTATTTACTCTTGTTGGCAGAGTATAATATTTGTGTTATAAATACGGTTATATGTTATTACGTTTTTAAACACTTTCTTCAACTTTTTTTGAACAGTGTATTATCAAATTTATTATGAAAAAAAAAATTTTAGAGACGATTTGAAATTGTTGCTTGAACGCTTTATATAATAAGAAAAATAAAAGTATAACAATACTAAAATTGAAGTGAAACAACTTTGAAATGGATAAAACTTCTAACTTATACGTTGCTTAAACAAATCCCGAAATCCAAACTCAAGTTTAACTCTGCAAAACTTTTCTACGCCTTCTCGACAAGAGGCCCTCTCAAAACTGTCATGTAAGGGGCACTTCAGACTTGGCAGTTCTTGGCAAGTGTTTCATACGTTTGAATTGTGTTTATTAAATTTATTTTATATATCTTTCTGGTTCTATATTATGGAGTTCTATTACAATTTATCTATGTAACTACCGTATTATATAGATACACAACATCTTTAAATTAATTATGATATGTTACAACCGCTAAAATATGAGTATAAAGAAGTATTCGTTGTTAAATTTCAAATGAAATTGATTCGTATCTTCCTAAACTTACTTAGGTGAAAACAGTACCGTCAATCCATCAATCTTTTCGGGTTGAAGTTAATTAAATATAGTTGAATTTTCGGCTACAAACAGAAACTGTTTTCATACAACGTAAAGTCATACAAAGAAAATGTATACAACGTGAAATCATACAACGATTTGAATATAAAATATAGTTATGTGTACTTAGAAAAGCATTATGTTTTCCAAAAAAAAAAGTTATGTGCTAAATGTTTAAGTTGAAATACATTATTATTAACAAATCGATTAACAAATCGGGCTTTCGACGAAGTTTTGACGAAGTTTTAGGTTCATCAATCAGTTAATTTAAAGTTTTTTTTTATAGTGCTAATCTCTGCACTTAAGATTAAACATTAAAACTTGAAGAATAAGTACGAAAAGATTGTCGACGCTATGGGAATCGAACCCACGTCTTCGGCATTCGCGGCCTGACGCTCTAGCCACTGAGCTAAACGGCTGATTGACACACCGACGAAAATCTTAACGTCTTTTAAGTAACAGCCTATACATGTCCCACTGCTGGGCAAAGGACTTCTCTATACAGAGGGTATCAGGGCATAGTCCACCACGCGGCCCCACTGCGGATTGGCGGACTTCACATATTTTCGAAATATTTTTATTTGTTATTATTTCGAAAATATGCAGGTTTCCTCACGATGTTTTCCTTCACCGCGGAGCACGTGATAAGTCAGCACTTAAAGTTAAAAACTTCATTGGTGCCGGCACCGGGGATCGAACTCAGGTTGCTCGAGTATATTGAATTAAAGGCGAGCGCCCGGACACTGAGCTATCACGGCTATTATCTACACTGTTTTTAGCATTTGAAGCAATGCGTGGCGCATCTATTGTTATATCCTTTCCAGCATACAAACAATTTTGAATATCGTTTTACAACGATAACTTCGAACGAGAGATGTCGCCATTGCTTTTTAGAATTAGGATAAATGAAGTTTGTGTAAGCGAAAGAAACGTTTTACAGATAATTTAGTGGGCGCCCAAGTGTAAATGGAAAAATTTAGAAAAACAACGGTATTACGTCGAGAAAATAAGTAGTAGTGAGTGATATAAAGCCCTTATTAATATTTACTAGAAACAAATTACTCATGGAATTTACATAAAAACAAGTATTTTATTGCTAGGTAGCATGTTCATATTGAAAAATATCATGCAGGAAAGTAATCTTTACAATCTTTGCTTTAAAAATTAAGGGATCACGGAAAATAAATTAAAGAAATGTATACGAGAGTCTGTAGGAGCCAAAAGTAATTATGCTAAAGGTTTTTTTTTCAAATATAATTAACGTTGCCATTAATTGAAAAAGCCTGTTATGTTGTGGAAAAATACATTACTGTCCTCGAAAACACTGTCCTACTGCTAATTTTGTAGTATTTTTAGTTATATTATATCGTAAAATACAGAATCATTTAAAGGTATACATACAACAGCAATGTCAGTCACCATGATTTGATTAGGGAAATGCTCTCTCAGCTTACTCAACTACGGTTCCTTGTACTAATGAAATGTACATGGATGTATATAGAATATAAATAAGGAGTTAGTATAACAAACAACCATCAGTTTATAAGCCCGACATTTAAGTGACAGCTGATAGGCCTACGTTAGAAATTTCAAGGACTTTTAACGTAGAATATTGCCTACCAGTACTCAGCAACAACCTCTTTAGCATAAAACCTCTTTACAACAATTACTACTCTTTTTTATATATTTACATATATTTACATATTTACTCTAAAATGTTATTGAAATACTATACATGTAAAAAGAAAGGGCGACTGAGAGGGGGAAAGCAAATATTCACAAAACTGTTGGAAATACGTGCGTGACGAGAAACGTAATGAGTTCAAAGGGAATACTCAGTCAGGCGTGTCGACGCCAAACCAGAGACAGCAACCGAAGGCCGCTCACTCGATAACATTCCATTATCCACAGAGCCTTGTTTTGTACTTTAACAACACAGAACATCTATTTCACTTAGTATACTTCTCTATTGCACGCTTATTTTCTTCCATTCTCAAACCAAACGCTATTTGCAAAGTAAATAAATTAATCGTCCTATCGGAGGTCGTTCATACAAATTCGAGAAAAGTAAACACCATTTAAGGGTATTTATCTTTCTTCTACTTCACGCCAGTCTTCTGCGAGGCAGTGGTACTTCCCCGGGCGAGCGTGCCCATTGTCAAATAGTAACTGATACGAGGCCCTACCACAGTGAAAGGTAGAAACACCTTTAATTTCCACCGCTCATGGACACTTGCAACATCGGACGAGTCACAATTGCGTTGCTAGCCTTTGAAGTAGAAGTAAGCTCTCTTCTTAAGTCGCATCAGTCTCAAAATACCGCTGGTGACAACTAGTTCCACAGAGTAGCTGTGAGTGGCAGAAAATTTGTAACACTTTTTTTTTCGACGCCTCGTACCCTTAAGATTCGAGTGCCTTATATTGGCGATCCAAAGTGGATCGTATAGCGATATCTATCGTGAACAATACAATTTAGTTGAATGGGATCCTTAGAAAATCTATATTTCATTTATCATAGATGGCGTTAGGTCACCTTGTTGTTTTGTCTTTGTTTATTTCCTTAGATTATTTCGGTACTAGTGATTTTATTGTCTTATATATATATATATAAGACAATAAAATATAAATATAAAAATACTATCATTTTAATTATGTTGAACTGATATCAAGCAAATTTGTTTTTACATAATTTTCGATTAGAAACATTGTCTTGTTTAGCATAGTCTGTTGTTTGTATCATCTGTCGTTCCTGCGAGAACGGCAGTCAGCTTCGTCTTGATCATTTCTTATTGGAGCTCTGAGGCGGCCGCCGCCTGGCGGCAGCGCCTCTGCATAGTTCGAGAATGTAGGAAAGGAGTATGTGGCATCCTAGGCCACATCCTTTTACACCCTACTTGTATATGGCTTCTTGGCCTTTATATTTTATATAAAAAACCCACATCGTTGGTAAGTTTCCTTTGTGCATATATTTTTGGGATCTGACTGTTTTCGGTCCATTATTCGTTTGTTAACAATTGGTATTTTGTTACAGGGTTTTTTTTATTGGTTTCTCTTTCTTCTTTAATGCTACCTCGTATCACTCTGATCTGCTTCTCTCTGATGGCTTGATATCGAACCGCGTGTTCGCCTTATATGCAACTGCATAGTTATATATACTAAGAATCTGAGGTCCTGCTGTCCACGTGCAACTTGAAGCCGCGGACTAGCTGAATGCCCCTCGGTGGCATGTGAGCATTGCTGCGCTGAGGTCTTCACCCTTATTTGGAAAGTGGGAAGGCAAGCCTGGTTATGTTTCCTTCTGGTATGTGTTTGCTCTAATCTAACTAGCCATTAAACTCATGATTATATTTATATACTGCTTTGTGACAGTGATTAATTTAATGTACACTTAACTCTTAATGTAACTATTATTATGCCTGATTGGTGAGATCTCACTCCTTTCAATATTTTTAACATGATATAGTTTAGTTATATATCTCATATCTTGTATAATAAACTCTAAAACTGTTAAGTAATATATCTTTTATTTCCATTAAGTAAATCCCTTAGAATAAGCATTATTCTGTCTTGCACGGGGCGGGCTGGCGCCTATTTAATATAAATTCTGTCTGTCCCCGTGACTGGGTCACCGAGCCTCACCCTGTGGTCTCGATTGGTCCGATTGAATCAGCCGGAGCGAACCCCTACACCGATCTCCGGAGTCAGGTGTGGATGTTTCAAATTACGAGAAAGCGCACAGTGGTTAAACCGCCAACCATCAAGTTTGTGTCAAAGGTTGACGGTTTGACCAGCAGTACGATGGTAAAATTCGGCAGCAGGTATAGGTATAGGTTAGGTTAGATATATTCGATGGGAAATGCAAAAATCTGCAACATCTCTTTGCAAGGCCAAAGAGTCGAGGCGAACGGACAGGACCTGGTCGTCAACGATTTGAGCAGCTCTTCGTTGGATGGGTTCAAATAAAAGGAGCTGATATTTTGGTACCCCAGACCAGTGGTGAGAACAGTATTCTATGTGCGGCTTAATATATACTTTATAAAGATGTAAACCATGTGCCAGTTGGAAATACTGCCGCGCTCTATTTAGGACACCAAGCTTTTTAGAAGCCAACTTTAATGTTTCCATAACATGGCTTAATGTCTTATAATTTCTAGAAAAAAAGGAACGAAAAGTTTTTCGCCGCTGTGGGAATCGAACCCACATGTTGAACGCCACACCGACGAAATGCTCAACGTCCTTAATCTACATCGTTTTTGTTTATCATGAATTCATTTCATGATAAACAAAAACGATTTCATTCTCATGAGCAAAATTTCATTTCACTATAACAAAATTTCCCATTGCACGTAGTATAAAACACTATTTTTAATAATAGTTTACCACTCCTGTGTTATTCAGTAAAAGTGTGAATAAGATTCCAGTATCCTTTTAACATACAAAGTAACTATCCTATCTTGCCGACCTCTTTCCTTACGGCTCCAAAAGTATTTTGCCCTCTAAAACAACTACTTTAATTTAAGCAAATTCTAATTTCTATCTCTATCGATTTATTCATAAAATCTTTCATAAATTACAGAAGTAGAGTCTGTACTTATAACAAAATCTACTAATCTACCGGCAATTAGTTACAATAGTACGATTAAAATTTTTAGTTTTAATATTTAACAAAATATATAAGAGAATCTTCCATTCCTGAAAATATCTATTTCGCAATAAATTTCAATTATTAGTTTGATACTTAACTTACTTGCTCTATATTAAGAAATAAACACTGTTTACAAAAAAATTGATGGAACAACAGATTACAAACATCATCATCATCATCATATCAGCCGTAGGACGTCCACTGCTGAACATAGGCCTCCCCCATTGACTTCCACTTCGACCGGTCGTTAGCGGCCTGCATCCAACGCGTCCCTGCGATCTTGGCTAGGTCGTCCGTCCACCTTGTGGGAGGCCTTCCTACGCTGCGTTTGCCGTCACGTGGTCTCAAACACCATTAATATTAGATTAAATACATCGAAATTTCTGAAAGGAATTCTAATAGTCTTTAATCTCATCTTAATCTCTAAAATTCTACATTAAAAGGAAAAATAAAAATGAATAGAATATTTTTTTGTTTTTTATCTTGTGAAGGTAAATGGTAGTTAAGGAAGCTATTTTAGGTTCAGTTAACAATCATGAATAGAATTGTCATAATAATATATAAATACACTCGTATAAGCAATTCTTTTTAATTTGTTGTATATTTAATTATGTATTTTTCTTCTTTTGCTATACTGAATTATTTATAAGTATTTTTTTTATTTGTTTAAATTTTGTTAATTTTAGTTTTTCTTTCTCTTTTATCGTGTGCGTCCTTTTTTGGTAGATAAATGTATTTTCTTTCTTCTTTCTTTACTATATATATTTACTTTACTATATGTATAATTACGAGTCGATTTTATTGTAACATTTACTAAATACGGAACATTTACTAAAAAAACTTATGAGAATAAAGTAATAAATGATAAATCGTTAATTTAGTCAAAGTGTTGGGTTTACCAATGTTCGGCTCTAGAACGTTGTGTCACCAAATGTAAATCGAGCTTTTCATGTTGGATGATCAAATGTATTTTTATTTAATTGATATTTATTTGACATAAGGTTTGAAGTCAAAAGCGTATGATTAGTAGCATAAGTTATTAATAAAAATGATGAAACTTTAAACTTCTTTGCATATTCTCACCGACTTCAAACAAATTATAAAACGTTTAGTAAGTTAGTTTATGATTGATATTAATTTTGTATCATGCATTAAGGTATTTGACAGAGGAATGTGAGGTTTGTGCCGCAGCATTACGCGCAATATAAGACAAACAGCCTATATTCAGCTCTGTAACTCAATTTGCCAAACAATACCGCTTCGTTAAACAAAGCCCAGGAAGTTGTTGAACGTACACATTTACTACTAAAACAGAGCAGACGAAATATTAATGTCCCGGAGTGAACATGTCCCAGTGAAAACTTACAACTAATTCTGCGAATTTTTAGGTATTTCTATACTTGTTTCCTTAGTTTCCAAAGCAGTAAAGTGACAAAGAAGTAAGCCGAATTATTCCGTACGGAACACAGATTATTGCAGAATACTTTAGATCAATATTTGTATAATTTATTTTATACGAAAAGTTGCCAAACGCGCTGACGGGTAATTTGATGTTAAGTGAATACCGCCGCCCATGGACATCTGCTACACCCGAAGGTTACAGATACGTTGACAACCTTTTGAAAATTAGGCTCCGGCTACCTCACTCACCAGACGAAACGCGAAAGTATGTGTCATACTTCCATTTTACGCTGGTCTTCTGTGAGTACTTACCCGGACGGGCCTGCCCATTCGTGCAACAGCCGAGGCTCGTGCGTGGCCCTACCACCGTAAAATAACTATAAAGAAACACCGACTTCTTCCGAGGATGATTTGCAAATCTCTTTAAATTAATGATAATTCTAATTTCAAAAGAGAGGATGCTTGAGCTTGACCACTAGACTTAAATCCGAAAACTTATGTAATTAATTTAAGGCACACCAATTTTATACGACTTAATAAAAGATACTGTAAGGTCCTACGTACTAAATAGATTATAATAAAAAGTTGACGATATGCCTGCAAGTATGATTATTAAAAATATTCATATATAGTGCACTAGCGACTCCTGGCCGCCCTGACCGCCCTGACCGCCCTGACTTCGCTCTGATGCAATGTCTTATATGTATATATATATATATATATATATGTATACAAACCTTCTTCTTGATCAAGATCCTCAAGATCTGTTGCGTAGTTTTAAAGGTATAAGCATATACAGGGACAGACAGCTGGACGACTTTGTTTTATACTTTGTAATGATATGTGCTACGTTCATATAGTATAGCCTTCTAATAGACATATTTGATCAAAGAATTAAGAAAAAATTCCAAACAAATAATGTGAGAATTATGTTTAAACAAAATACCGGTTACTTTAGTTTTCCCTTGACGCTTGCCTTCATATATCAGTCCACGTCATGAATTCAATGGACTGCACGTCCCGTATTCGACGCTTGGGAGCTGCTTGACATGTAACGTGTGACGCATTTGGTACCGATAATACGCTTGGGAGCTGCTTGACATGTAACGTGTGACGCATTTGGTACCGATAATACGCTTGGGAGCTGCTTGACATGTAACGTGTGACGCATTTGGTACCGATAATACGCTTGGGAGCTGCTTGACATGTAACGTGTGACGCATTTGATACCGATAATACGCTTGGGAGCTGCTTGACATGTAACGTGTGACGCATTTGGTACCGATAATACGCTTGGGAGCTGCTTGACATGTAACGTGTGACGCATTTGGTACCGATAATACGCTTGGGAGCTGCTTGACATGTAACGTGTGACGCATTTGGTACCGATAATACGCTTGGGAGCTGCTTGACATGTAACGTGTGACGCATTTGGTACCGATAATACGCTTGGGAGCTGCTTGACATGTAGCGTGTGACGCATTTGGTACCGATAATACGCTTGGGAGCTGCTTGACATGTAACGTGTGACGCATTTGGTACCGATAATACGCTTGGGAGCTGCTTGACATGTAACGTGTGACGCATTTGGTACCGATAATACGATTTGCAAATAGCGACGATATTCACTAGGATTGCCATGTTTCCCTGAAACACTAACACGAAAAAAGAGGTAAAAATACTACTTGAAAGCATTTATTGATGTAAAGATACTTCACGCACGCATGTTTGTGTTGTACTAGTTATAACATTAATTTTTAATTAATGTTAAAATTTTAAAATGCTACATGTTCAATTTTGCGCGTCTACAGGTATTTTTAAGTAAATTTTCATTACATTCTATTTTATCCTAAAAGTAATTAAATTATATGAAAAACGGTTCTAAACAATAAATGTTATATTTTAGTACATATTAAATTTTATTGCGAGTGTTTTTACTCATTTTGTTTGTTTATTGATCGGTGTATTATTTGCTCAACACAGACCAATCCCAGGGTAGGATGGCGACGCGTCTCAGTCTGAGAGACTACTTAAAAACCTAGGCAAAAAGGTGACATTAAAATTCACAGACACGATGTTTTAAGTGCCCTTACTTTCTCCGTGTTTCCAGAACGGGAGGGGTGCTATTTACCCATAATAAGTTTCCACGAAGCGCGGTAGAAACAGCGTAGTGTGAATTTGTAAATACAATTCAATTACTCTATGATTACTTCACTCCTCGTGTGATGCAAGTTGCGGTACAGCGTTTATTTGGCAACATTGCTGAGACTTTTCTTTATACATCTCTATAAAGTATTTCTCAAATGTTGGAACGGTATTACTTCTTTAACTCTTCATCTTTAATCATTCAAACTACATTTTAAATAGAATGTTTGCCGATTTTGACAAAAAATAAACACGTGTGAATTTACAAATATAGCATTGTATAGTATGTTAATGTTGTATAAAATGTATATAAAATATATGATAGGCCGTTAAGACAGTTATGAGGTGATGAAATAGTAGAAAAATTTTTGAGAAAATGTTCAAATAAAATTCTTATAAAAATGTATGATACTGCCATATTCTTTTATCAATTTGTTTAAATGAAAGAAAGGGAAGAAGAATTTTCTTCAAAATAAGATGCCTTTTATTGATAAATACTTAATTGCATATTTTGATATAACAGTTCGGTGATGGATCACCAACTATTGAATAAAACCATTTTGAAAGGAGAAGTAACTTAACTAACCTAAGAATTCTATTTGAATGGAAGTTCTATAGAAGTACTTGGGAGACAAATCACCCAAAAACTTCGTTTCACCGCCTAATTGGGTTTTTAAAATTCCGACAGGGGAAATCACTTGGGGCACAATTATTGGGAGTGGCTATTCTGTGCAATGGGCTATATGTTGTGGAAGGTCGGATTAGATTAATTGACATTTCTCGGTTGTATAACTTTGAGAGCACGTACACGTCCTTTGCAATTATTCGAAGCACACTTCTGTAGATATTTTTGCCAGCTACCTAGAATCTGTAGAGACTGATGTCGATATAAAGCAACGCTGGAACAAATCCATCTTAAAATACGAGCAGCGTCTCTAGACTCAATTTGCGCCGAGACATGACTCGACTCCCTCCCCTGCATCCGACTTGAGCGCAGGATGTTTCCAATTGTCACATAGAATCCATTTTTCAACAAAATTGACCACCCGATACAGAATACTGCAATTTTTGTGTCTGTTGAATAATTTAAAGCAAGCTCAGAGACAACCTTCTCGTTGTTTTGCTTCTTGAGATTTTTTATCTTTATGTACTACTAGCTGCTGCCCGCGACTACGTCTGCGTAGAAAAGGCTGAAGGTGTAACATTAAGACAGAAAGACATAAAATATGTATAAAAATTATAGCTTATGTCTTATTCTGATTCTGATGTATAAGCTCCATTATTGTAAAGTTTCATTAAAATCCATTCAGTAGTACATACAAACTTTTGCCTTTATGATTGTTATAATTATGGCACATATTTAATCTAATGAATAATTTGTCAATAATTTATTAGTACAGTTTGTTGCGACTTATTTAAAAGTTGTTGGTTTGATACCTATTGAGTCGTGATATCTCCTACGCCTTAGAATGGGGGGTAGTTGTATTGGTTTTTGAGGGGTATAAATTCAACTCTCACAACGTACGCGGGTTAGTTTTTGGTCATTGGTAGTTAAGGGCTGTTGCTGTGTTGGAAAAACTAAGTGCTATTGTTATCCAATTATTGAGTCATCGTTGAGTTATAGTTGCATAAGTCGGTAACAGCTTTTTTTTTTAACTTGTCTCCAAAAAACTCTGTTGGAACAGCCAAGTATTTTTGTTACCCAATTATTGAGTCGTTGAGTTATAGTTATACAAATCAGTAAAACCTATGTTTTATAACATGTCTCTAATATAATATTAGTAAGGATTTAATTAAACTGAATCAATATCGCTTTAACACCTTAAAGACTTTTGTTTTGCGCTAAGCTCAGTGTTGAGTTATAGTTTATAATAAAAATATGTTATTTTGCTTAGAAATTTAAATTATTCATTAGTATTTGGAATTATTATTCAAACACATATCATATCACTTATTCAATGTTATTAAAAATCAAAGCAATTTCATAGGTAAGGGTCTTAATTGCTTGTTTGCTGCATAAACACAATAAATAATGGACACATAGTTATCAAATACTTAATAAAAATAAATTAAAAGGCTTATCGAAGATCGCTTTAAGGAGTAAAGGAATTTTAAACTTAGAACATAAAAAAATTAATGTACATACGAAACTGGTAAACATGTCTTAGTATATAAATATATAATATCCATAGATAGTGACGCGCTGCATGTTAAATAGTGCATACGCCGCTCCGAATGAAGTGTGAGGTAATTTGAAATTCCAATAGCGTAATATAATTCGCTGAATACCAACAAGGTACGCGTTGGGAACGGTTCTCCTTTGTTCATTTATTTTTCCGAATAATTTTGTTAGAGAATGGTAATACCCTAACCATTATACCCAAGACCTTCGCGATACGCAACTTTTATGCTGTGCGGGATTTGCATATTCATTGACAAATTTATTAAATAATCATTATTTGAAGAAAATTTATGAATTCACAGCACATAACATATTAATTCAGGCATATTATGATTCCCAGGATTGTTATAAAATTTTATTTCAAAAGTTGATGAGCCAAGTGGACTATTAACACACAACACTTTTTTTTGTTTCAATTTTCTGATCTCGGAATGATTACTATGCTCATTAATTAAAACTTATGTAATTGCAATGTAACCAATAAAGTTCATATCGTACCTACACATAGGGACCTTAATTACGGAGCTCTTATTCGCCACAACCTTCTCCTATAAATCGTTTTCTTTTTCTCTTTCCTGCTCTCACCTCTTTAGATGGGGTTGGCTAGGTTTTAAGACAGGGCTACCTGTGTCACACCGTGACGTCAGCCGGTGAGAGTACGAATGAACAATAAAGTAAATAAATAAATATAGTTGAGTGTATGAGTAAAAATATAGTTAAATATATTAAGTTTTTATACACCAATCAGACAATTTTAATATTTACAAAATTAATGTTATTCTAAATAATAGTATATGGAGAATTATCATTTTCAATAAACATGAGATATTTCAGTTGATTATTCAGCATATGGATTTTGTGCGCGATCTGGGAATAACACTTGATAAAAAACTACGTTACAATGACCATATTGACAATATTTGCAGATCTACGCGCAAGATGCTAGGTTTTGTATTCAGAAACTCTAAACAATTTAAGAAATTTGAAACTAAAAAGATTCTTTACACAAGCCTAGTTAGAAGCAAACTTATAGAAGTAGAAGTATATTTGGTAGCTGGGGTTCCAGACGTCTGGAATATACAACTATCGATTAGAGAGCATCCAAAGACGATTCAGACAATCCTTTTCTAGACCCAATAAAAGAGTATCCTATACTAATCGACTCAAAACACTTAAGGTAAACTCGCTCTCAGATAAACGTAAGCTGCATGACATGATATTCTTACACAAACTCATTAACCAGATAACCCAGAATTGTTGAGCCAAGTGTGTTCCAAACTCCCTCTCGTTTACTGCGGTATCCTATTCAAGTACTTCTACCCAATTTGTACAGAACCGACCTTGAACACTACTCCATCCTACCACGCTTAATTAGTACCAATAATTTTCAAGGAAAGACAATTCCATCGATTGCTTCTCCGATAATTTTAATACTTTTAAAAGTTAAAATATTAAAATTACTAACGCAGTAGTGAAAGACAATTGATTTCGTATTTAGAATAATGTTGACTTACTTATTTTATTTTTTTGTTGTTTGTACTACTTTACATTTGTGTTTACTCATTTTTTTGTCTTAGATTATACGTATTCGTAAGAACAAAATCTGTAACTATAAAAAATATATTAATATATAAATTAATGTATATGTTATGCTGTTGGTGTACCTGAATGAATAATTAAAAAAAATTGTCGTTTATAAATCATTTTTCATTTCATTTTCAAAAAAGTCGTTTAAAAGTCAATAATTAATAATTCAAGGTAAGAATTATGTTAATATGTAATTAAGGAGTCTGACCGCTGCAATTTTATTTTTTATGTGAGAAAAGGGCAAACGAGCTGGCGGTTCACCTGATGTTAAGTGATAACCGCCTGCCCATGGACATTTGCGACACCCGTAGTGTTGCAGATGCGTTGCCACCTCTTAATAATAATAATAATCGTTTATTGCCAAGAAAAAATAGATTGTACAATAAATTTAAATGCTCAACAAAAAAAAGAGAATTTAAAAAGGACATTAACAATATTATATAAAGACAAAAAATTTTACAAAAATATTAAAATTACTTAGGGATTAAAAAAAAAGAAAAGCTCCTTGGCAAAAGGTGGAAACTCAGCTTATGCTACAACAGACGGCATAAGGCTGACTGTGTAGCGCTGATTTTCAGTTTCCCCTGGCCCTGTTGTTGTTATAGAGCCGCGATTATAGTTTCTATTGGTCGGTACGAACTTCGAAGAAATAAATAAGGCAAATATTCTTATAATTATTACATATCTTATATATTTACATTTTTTTTATTATATTTATTCTACATATTTTATTGTTACGTATAAGAGAGTGCGTGAGTGTGACGCTTCTGTGCGAGGGTGTGGGTATGTGAGTGTTTGTTTGTGGAAGTATACCTGTGTCAGTTTGCGCGTGATAGTGTGTGTTAATTTGGGATGTAGTAATTTTTTTTAAAAGCTGGTTTCAAGTTTTCTGTAAGCTTCTGTTGCTTTATTAAAGACTCCTTGTATTTGCGCTTAAAAGTTTGTAAGCTGATTTTTTTTCGCATCGGCGGAGGTAGATTGTTCCAAATTTTAGAAGCTTGATACTTGAAACAGCCTTTAAAACCAGTTGTTTGGTGAGAAGGGATTACAAGTAAATTCATGGCCGCTGCACGTGTAATTCGCAAATGTATATCTTTTACCCAAGTTAGTTTTTCGAATAAATATTCGGGGTTTTTATTCCATATGACTTTTTGTACCGTACACGCTAAGTGTAATTCTCGTCTGGTTGCCATACCCAGTATACCTTTACGATTTAAGTGCGGCAGAATATGTTCTCTGTTATTTATTTTGAAACAAAACCTTGCACAGGCATTCTGTACTCTTTGTATAGCTTGAGCAGTTTTTTGGTAAAGTCTTGGTCCATATATAGCACAGCAGTAATTAAAACATGAAAGGACTAATGTTTCAACCAGGAGTACCCGTGTATTTTCACTTATATAATTGCGTAATCGATACAAATCTTTTAGTTTATAAAAGGCAGTCTTCGTTCTATTACTTATATGGCTAGTAAATCGTAATTCACTATCGATAGTAAGTCCCAGATTCTTTGCCTCCTTCACAATTTGTATTTCTTTTCCATCTATAGTTAGTTTTGGATTATGGTCTTGTAACTCGCACCCCCCTTTTATTGTGTATATAATTATATAAAATTATATATTTCTGTCCCATTATATGAATAAATCATATAACATCTTTACGTGACCAGGATAAATTATTGATCTTTCAAAAGGTAATAATTAGCCGTATAAATATTATTGTGATCGTCATGTTCGGTAGGACCTTATTTACGTTGTGTTTAATTAGTAACTTGATTCTTTTAGGTGTATCTTGGATAGATAAATATTCACTAGTCGTGGTATAAGCCAGAGATAATGTCAGATTTCTTTCTTAACAACTAATCCCGACTCGCTTGAGACGGGCTCAGAGTATATAGTATACTCCCTCCGACGCTTGTAAAGGGCTCACAATATATTTTCGAAATAATATCCCTTCTCTCTTGAAAAGGGCTCACATCAATTTCACATACCCGATACAAGTCAACAGTTCCCCCACATTTAAAAAAAAAAAAATGTAGGGAAGGCACACGGCTCCATGAAAACACTCACCAACGCCGTGTGCGGTGAGCGCCAACCAACATATTGCGCCCCCCCCCCCCCCCCCCCCCCCCCCCAGAAGAGGGACAAAAAGTTGGGGAAAGGACCGAAGTCCATTGCAAAGCTGTTTTACCAGCATAAAGAGGGTTTGGCCCCTTAGCAGTGCGTAAGCACAAACTTTGACCGAAGTCGCGCATGTCAATGCGTGTAAACGTCATACAAGCCGACGACAAATCCAGTCTTTGTGAATGTACGTCAATACGGTTTTGGGCATGTGTTAAAGATCAGGCACTCTGGCCCTATGATATAATAAGCCCTCCGTAAGCGCCACCACTTTTGCCAGATCGCCGCGACTGCAGACGTGATTGTTAGTGTTTTGGCATCACCACCATTAAAAAGGTTAGCACGACATTTCGTCGCAGAGCGCGTTATGAGTCACTGCTCACCCCTGCTCACCCCAAGGGTATGGTTAAAACGTTGCACGGCATCGCCGCAGCCTTGAGAGGTTTTCTCCCGCCAGCTACCATCCACATGAGGTAAACGCATATATCTGACTATTTCAATGGTTGGTGGAGACCAACCATTGAATATATAGTCAGATATAGCCATAGTTGTGATTTTTATGTTTAGCCATCAGAAGGGTTTATAATTGGCAACATATAATTATTTGTCAGTGTCTCTGACGTTGAGTAGTATGTATTTTCGATCAAGTTTGTCTCACCCACCAGCAAGTTGCCATTATTCGTTCGAACGGTGGGAACTTTACTGAGATTCGTTAATAATGATAAAACGTATAAAGAGGTCAGACAGTCTGCAGTTCCGTCATCAGGAACCCGACTTGGACAAATCTACTGAGATGTGCATCAAACCGAGACGCAGACTTGGCCATTATGAATAGCGTCGTCTCCCAAGCAAATGTCGCAAGACGCAATGTCACCAAATGCAACATGCATCAATACAACTATCGCAGGTCAACACGCCAACATACAGCCTATCCGCATACACAGCAGACATCATCACCTCGAACCTCCGTCAACCAGAATCATACGATGCAATGATATTAGGCGCAGATCACCCCGCAACTACCACAAGACGCACTACTGCATATAGCCGCATGCATCAATGTGACTATCGCGTAGGTGGCGCACCCTCACACCACACCAATATAACTCCAATCAACTTCGGCTCCAAAGTTTAGAATATACTCGGAACACACGAAGTGTCCAAACATACTCTTTCACGATCCGAATGATAGTCGACGTATCATAGCGTAAACACTAAGACGCCAACCACTAACGGACCCCCACCCAAGCCAAGTAATAGCCAACGTATCATAGTGGAATACACTAAGACGCAAGCCACCACCAGACTCCCCAAAGTCAGATGATCAAGTCGACGTATCATAGTGCAACACACTAAGACGCCAACTACCACCAAACTCTTACTATTATGCCGAATGACAGCTAACGTATCATAGTGATGGTCACTAAGACGCCAACTACCACCAGCTATCGATGATATGTCCCCCACTCAAGACATATCCATTCATGGTTCCACGTTTACCGTAGACCATATCGTCGTACAGAAGTACCACGCAACTCCATAGTAATATGTCTTATAAAGTCCCAAGTCATTCATTGCTCTTCATTATATTTATATATTCATTATTTTTTCTCTGAGCCTTCACATATTATTACTTTTATCCATTAGACCTTACTTCCATATGATATTGGTATGGGACGTTCATACAATGTACTTTGACTATAGTACTAAGAGTCGCGATCGACCTCTGTACTTCCATATGTGCGGTCATACAAATGTGTCCCCGCACGGTACATAATACTTCCCTTAGAAATCACAAGTATGGAATTTCATTTAATTGACATAATAGTGATCGTATCTTGCTATATTTTTAATAAATATCCTTTTTTGAGTATTTTAAGTGATTTTTAACTATTTTTTATCAATTTTTGGTAATATCATTTTCTCAATACTCAACACTTATATTTCTTAAATTTAAGTATATATTATTAACTTTTATTGTGACTAAACGTTCTTAAACGTTTTACTTTCATCTTAATTGATCTTTATTATGACTAATTAATAATATTTATTATTATTAATAGGTCGTTACAGTCTGTTACTTGAAGGGTTTGTCCCTTTGTACCCAATATTAACATTTTTTATTTCTCAGGATTTAGTTTTTTTAGTTATTTTCTCTTGACCATACAGAAATACTCTTTAGATCTTCATTTATTTTTTCTATTGCCGATTTAGTCTCACTGGGATGGAAAGAATAATATAATTGTGTGTCATCTGCATAAAGATGGTATTTGCAAAATCTTATTACTTTTGGCATGTCAGCTGTATATACCGTGAATAAAATAGGGCTGAGTATTGATCCTTGGGGGACTCCTCTATTTACCTTTTGGGTTTTGGAGCATATATCAACCCCATCACTACCTTCAATGACAACCTGTTGTTCTCTCTCTGTCAAATAGGATTTAAGCCAATCGCAGCTTTTTTGGGAGAATCCGTAGTTGGATAGTTTTGTAACTAGTTTGAATGGACACAATGAATCAAAAGCACGTGAATAATCTAGTAGCACAAGAATCATACTGTTACCAGAATCAGAAGCTGATATAATGTCATCCGTCACCTTAAGCAGGGCTGTCTCTGTACCATGACCTTTCCTAAAGCCTGATTGCAGTTTTGGTATTACATTTTGGTCGTGTAAGTATTGTTCTATCTGTTGTTGAACTTCTCTTTCGATAACTTTTGATAAAACAGGTAGAATAGAAATTGGTCGCAAATCTTTAAAATCTTGAACAGCGTCTAATTTGGGTATGGGTTTAACTAGAGCTTTTTTATAGCTCCGGGAAAAAGTACAGGAAATAATTGATAGATTTACTATATGTGTGATTGTTTGCAGAGTTGTTGGTAATGTTAGTTTATATTTATCATATTTATATTTATTTTATCATGTCCTGTTGCATTGGTTTTAATATTGGAGATTATTTTCATAACTTTTTCTTCATTAGTTGGTCTAAAATCAAATACTTTGTCAACTTTTCCCTGGGAAGCAGGCGGACTGTTAAGTATTTTATAAGTTTGTCCAGCATCTGGTATTTTAAGAAAGTGATCATTTATGGCGTCGGGATTTTTGAGGCATGCTTGTAGAGACACTTGAGGCCTTTGATTAAATAAACCACTATTTTTTAAATGCTTCCACATTCTCTTAGGATCGTTCTTACTATTTTATATATATTGATTAAAGTATGCTTTCTTTTCTTTCTCAATTGTAGATGTTACCAGATTTTTAAGTGTTTTATAATAGTTTTGAGTTTTTCTATTTGAGTCTTTTAGCATTTTTGTTAATGCTTTGTCACGTAGAGTCATCATGAACTTTACCGTGTCGGTTATCCACGGTTTAGGTAATCCTTTAATAACTTTTCTTTTAAGAGGCGCATGGCGGTCAAATAAAAATAACAATTCATTATTAAAATACTCAACTGTATCATTAACATCCTTTATCGTAGATATGTTGTTCCATGGTATGGACTTCAGGTCTTTTATAAAATAATCGAGGCATATGTCATTTAAAGAGCGCGCATAGAGAATTCTTTTAATAGTCTTAGGCTTTTTTATATTCATTCGTACTAAGCCGTGATCACTGAGGCACCAATTATGTATCACAGAGATTTGTTTGCAGCACTTTGGTGAGTTTGTTATTATCAAGTCTAATAAGGTTTTGGAGTTTTGTGTGATTCTAGTAGGTTCTTTAACCATTTGGAGAAGATTATGCTGTACGCAGAAGTAATCAAGTTCTCTTGCCCGAGGTGAATTCATATCGAGCAGATTGATGTTTAAATCACCTAATACCACAACAAACTCCCGTAGAATTTTTTCTAGGCATTTGTCACTGATACTTTTTCTGGTCTATATGCCGTTCCAATAGCCATATGACCACCAGGTAGTAAAAGTTCGATACAAAGCTGTTCTAATTGAGATATTGGATGCGGTCGAATTCTCACTTGAATTTTCTTACGAACATAAAAGGCCACTCCACCGCCTTTTTTTCCTAAATCTCGAGCCCTATGTATAAATCTGTAATCTGGCAGGACAGGCGCAAAGACCGCATCCTCTTTGATCCAAGTTTCGTTTAAGGCTAGTACGTCAAGTTTGTGTAAATCTATAGCGGCGTTGAATTCATCTCTGCCCGTGTTGAGTGACCGCACATTTAATAGCCCTAATCTCAAACTTTTCATAGAAGAATTTGCCATTATGTGTAAAATATGTAGAGCAGTCTTAAAGCGATGCAAAAAAGCTTACGCATGACTTGATAAAGACGCCATTTGATGTATATCAAAAATTCATGTAGTAAGAACTTAATGTGGATGAAATCAATAAATTTAGTGTTGTTAAATAAAAGTTCGCATAAACTTAGTAAATTATTGAATTTAGTATTGGCTGTAATTATGTAATTGTATGGCCGAGCTGTAGAAATATTTGCCTTATTTTTACAACAACCTCTTATGATAGAAATAGATACGATATATGCAATGCAAAACCAAACTACAAAAATGATTCTGACTAAAAAAACTAGAGCATTACGTAAGTAATTTATCAGTAAACTCTCCAAAAACCCGTTCAATGTCTTTTTCAGAGCGAAGCAGTTGAACCTTTGTGCCAGGGGTATCACAACGCTTAGCATATACGCGCCCTTCCTTGGTCCAAATATATTTCCAATTCAGCACTCTTCCTGCTTCTCGTGCTTTTGCAAATATAATCCGGTTTAGTTTTGTTAGCTTTTCGTTAACATAAAAACGTTTTGGTTCGTGTTGCTGCAGACCTAATTGGTCATCGCATCGCGGATCCGGGCATTCTTAATAAAGTCATCTCGCAGTGATCTTCTTGCGAGGCGCACAGAAATGAGACGAGGCCGTAGACTTGTATCTTCTTTGGATTTTGTGGATAGACGTCTAGCTCCGACCCATACGGCGCTTACGATATCGCTTTGTTCTAAGTGTGTAAGCCTAGTTTTGAAGCCACTGTAATAACGATATGTCCAACTGATTCGCCCTCAAACTCAGGAATTCCCGAAAGGTGGATATCATTAAGTAGAGATTGCTGTTCTTTTTCATTAAGTTCTGCCTTAAGCTGGGTAACATTTTGTAGAAGAGATTGGATTTCCTCTTTTCCTGAAAGTGAGAGTTCAGATTGCAGTTTTTCGATATTCATCTCCTTCTTCTCAACTTCTGTAATTCTTCTCGTTAAAGAATCGATATCTTTTCTAATTTCTCTTAATAATGTGAGCCTCAGCTACCTCACTCACCAGACGAAACGCGGGTTTTCTGTGAGGTCGTGGTACTAACCCGGACGGACCTGCCCATTCGTGCAACAGCGAACACTGTTGCGTGGCCCTACCACCACTAAACGCAATAGTCGACGTTATTTCACCATGTGCATATAACAATGATTTTGCAATATAGACTACTTTAATCTCCTTTACAGCACACCGACGTGAATATATTGGTCGATTAGCCCAGAAAATAGGATCGAATCACGCAGCACTGAAAATTTCTCATCGACAGTTTATATACAAATAAAATTACTTTTAAGTTTAATCTTGAGTGCAGGGACGAACACTAATCCAATAATTTCCTGTAACTATGATCCAATTATAAGTAATATATTATCTCTTTTTCGTGAAGGGTTGTTTCGGGGGCGATGCATTTGGCCAAGCATGTTATTTTCTTTCCTTTATTTATATTTACTCGACTTAAGGCTTCATTAATCAAGTTGCCTTCGCCATCTTGAACGTTTCATTGTTTCTTTCGGCACAGTTGTGCTTGAACGATTACGTTATCCAATATATTTTATTTCACAAGGGTATGACAGAAGGTGCAAAACGAATTACGAGTACACTTCACTTAAATACTCATCGGAAATATTATGTTTATCTTTATTTTACTACCATTCAACTTTATAAATTGATAACTATTGTTTAAGAATATATTTATAAAACAACTCATTATTAAGGCCGTTTTCTGACAGCCCAGTGTGACAGGCTGGGCTATTCCACTTGTAATTATGAAAATTCTCGTAAAGTCGATCCTCAACTAATGGCGTTTTAGTTATTCGGATTTCAGACGGGTATTAATTGCTGTGTATAAGGAATGTCAATTGAACTTGCAAATTGAATTGAAAGCTACTTACTCCCGGCGAATTTGCGCATTTGTACAATAATTTGCTTATATATGAAAGGTAACATGCATTTATAAATTTAAAAATTTGATGAGTGTTTGAATGACTTTAAAGTAAATTGAATTCGGCACTTTAATGTTTAAATATAAACATTTTAGCAGATTAATATATTAACAATCTTAATTTATATTACATTTATATCTTATACCTTTAAACGAGCAATTCTTGTATATATATATGTATAATCGGAATCTCAGAAACGGCTCCAGCGATTTTCATGAAATTTAGTAAGTGCGTAGATTCGGGGGCGAAAAATCGATCTAGCTAGGTTTCATTTTTAGAAAATGTCCTTTTATCCCTGTTTTCAGGGAAAGAAAAATATCATTCGAATATGACAGTAAATTTCGCCGCAAAAAAAAATGTTAATATAGCTCGGTCGGTAATCGGGCGGCCCCAAAACAGACGGGCGCGGTTCGTATCACGATTATTTACACACTTATTTTTTTTACTTTTTCCTCTGCACCAAATCATTTTCTTTATTTTTTTAATTTCCAAAATACATGATTTACCAAAAAAAAAACCTCCAGGTACTTGACAATAATGCAATTACTGCGGCTTGCGTTCCAAATTTTAGTGCATATATTGCACTACTACCTACTTGGTTAAAATTTTATACCTATAAAATAAAAAGGTTAATAATAGCGTCAGAAGCAATAAGTCGTCGCGGACAAAGCAGTCCCATTATTCAGTGCGCGAAAACAATCTCACCAACTTTCAAAGCTTAAAGGGAATCAATTTGAATAAAGTAAGGGTCCTTCTTCGGAGAGGAAAATATAATAATTTACAAGCACACGCGATTTTTCTTTCCGTTTAATTTTAGGTGAAACATTTGTATCCGGCCTATTAGGGTGATCCTCAAGTCTTTTAATTAAAACTATTGAATTTTAATTATAATTCTAATTTAATTTGATTCCGAATATAAATTATAAACTTAAGAAGATAGAATACGTTGCAATATTCATTCAGTCGTTTTTGAAAAAGAAGCCGCTTATTTTGTTTTACATGTACATGCAAGGAAAATTAAATACCTCGCAACTTTAGACGGATAGGCCATTAGCAAATACGTAGTAAGTAATTCATTCCATCGCCGGATGAGCTGAGAAGGTTTACGCTATGGTGACACCGTTTATCCGGGCTCCCTTAGTTTAAACTAATTATATTCTTATACTCTTATCGATACAGAATCTGGTTGAATAAAAATAACGTCAAATGCATTATGCATGCTAACAACTTTCAGCATTTTCTACTCTGTAATACACCTTCCCGTTGGAGTCTACCTAACGAATTTTGTAAAGTTAGTTTCATTTACTTGAATAAAACATATATTTTATTGAAACAAACGTATTAACAAATTACTCTCATTTGATAGATTTACTTATTAACAATCTTATTCAATACAACATCACAAAACTTCTGCCTTGTATGGTAACTATTTACGAAATGAATATTTGTGAACGATAAAGGATAATAGCAGAAAGTATTTGGTTTAAAATGGTTGTCAACACATCTGGAACCCTCGAGTGTAGCAGATGTCCATGGGCGGCGGTATTTACTTAACATGCGTTTGGCATCAATGCGATCGTCGAGTCCTTATTCTGTATTAACATGCTACGTATATTTAACAGAAATTAAACCTCAATTTATTTAAGTAGTTCCAATCGTAAAGAATTACTGCCGAATGGAAAACCGTTGAAAACGAAAGAACGGAAGTGAGTAAACAAGTCAGTAGAAGCCCCAAGCCGAATGTATATATAAGGCGACTTTAATAGTCAAGCTACCATCAATCGCGTATATGTTGATACTGATGTGATGTGGAAGGGGAATTAAAAAATTACCGAAAATGGAAATAATATTTGTGTTCTCTGATGAGTCTTTAACGTGACTCTTATGTACTCGTGTGACTTTTACATACTCGTGTGACTCGTAATTATGTAGTCCAGAATCGGCTCGTTTATAGCGATACGAACGGGTAGAATGGCAACGGTGTCGCGTTTCGTTCGCCGAGCGATGAAACCGCGGCGACCTAATTACTGCTAACGAGGTGGTGAGCCACCTCCCTCGCCCCCTACCCTCATTCACACGCAACCCTTCCCTGTAAGTGACCACTGCGCGAGCCCCCATTAAATATTTGTATGAAGAGGGGCTTCAAATTAAAAAAAAAAACAATGGTTCTTTGGTATACTATTTAAACATTTCGATATCATACGATTTGCATGAATTTCGTGTTTAAATTATTCGTTAATACCTAATGTATCGATTGATATTAGAGGAATACTTGTATAACAACAGAAATAAAATAACTTACTAGCACAATAACTTATTAGCACAGTATGGTCGAAAATAGAGTTGAATTAGAAGCTGTAGAAATACTAAGAGAAATATACAGCACACTGCAACGAACAAAAACGGCCAAAAAACCTTCGCGTGTAAATTTTACCGAGTGCGATACTAAATGCTAATTCCGAAGCTGTGTCACGGCTTCCACATTAATCATAACCTCATCCACCAGTTCGTATAAGCATACAGCGGCCGCACTGTGCGTATATTAATAATTGTGATATGGGTATTGAGATTAATTTAAAATATTAATAAAGACGACCGAATTATAATAAAAAAATGTATTGGTAAATAGTCGTACAATAGTTATATAATACACACTGAGTCGGATATTCTAACTTTATCAATACACACTTTTTCTCTGGTCATCAGTTGTGTGGTTGTGTTTATGTGTGGTTATGTTTTAAAATTTCCGGTCACCTATATATTCGAAAAAAAAAATATACTTACTAATTAAAATATTAATTTCAAAACTTGGCTTTGGAGCAAGAAATGTTGTTTATTTTAGTGCGTATTAGCGGTTTAATGAACAGAGAGTTTGGCAAAGCTTGCGGAAAAGTGACCTCGTTAAAATTCTGTGCGTGTTGAAGTTAGGGCTTGTTCAAAATAAATGAAAATGTTTAGGAAAAAGTTTCACTTTTTAACAACCGACGTAAAAAAGGGTGTGTTATAAGCTTGACGTGTCTGTCTATATGTGTGTCTGTCTATGGCATCGTAGCTTTTAAATTAATGAACCGTTTATGTTGCGGTTTTTTGGTTGAAAGCTGGAGTGATCAAGATGGATCTTAGATTTAATTTGAGTTTTTTATATGTCAGGTATAATTATAACGCCATTAACATTGTGAGTTTGAAGTGCTTTTTTTATTACTTACCTTTGCGGCATACACTGGTACTTAAAGGCATATCTTGTTGTACATTGAATTATTGTATTTGCTACGCCATATTATAAAGTACTCAGATTTTTTTCTATTAAATATCTAGAATAACTTCTTTTACATGATCCAAGAAATTTTTAAGCACCTACGACTCCCTGATGATGGTGGCAGTGAGGTTATTGTGCTTCCGCAAAGTTTTATGGAACTTGTCAAGCCTTTTTCCATTCCAGTTGTTGGGTAACTATGGCCAACACGGCAGCAATCGTTTTATTTGTGAACGTTACCTCGATCTAGACAAGTAGTCAGCGCCGTTATCCACGCCACAAATATAAGTCCCTCCGTGTTTATATCAATTTAGAAACAATTCATAAAGTGTATGGACGAAATATAGATTAAAATTTTTATCATCTTTCCAATAAGTAAACCTATTGCACATACATTGATGGAATGGCCTCCATTTGTTCTGAATTGTATAAAAATATACGTATAAAGATTTTTAATAACAATTAACACACCCTACAAGCTCAGCGAGCTATAGAACGGGCTATGCTCGGTATTTCTCTGCGTGGTAGAGTTCGTAACGAAGACATCCGCAGAAGAACCAAACCATAGCTCAGAGGATTAGCAAGCTGAAGTGGTCATATAGCTCGTAGAACCGATAACCGTTGGGGAAGAAAGGTTCGAGAAAGAAGAGGCAGCCTCGTACTGACCATCGCAGTATTGGTCGACCCCCCACTAGATAGAGTGACGACCTGTGCAAATGTGCGGAAAGTCGATGGTAGCAGGTGGTAGGAGGCCTCTGTTCAGCATTGGACTCAAACAGGCTGAAACGATGATGATGATGATGACAAGCTTTTGCAGTTGCTGATATAATATTTGTAATGTTATATTGATAACCGTATACGATTTCTTGTTAGAAACATAATAAACTTACAAGTATGTTCCAGTAACTTATACATAAAACAGGGTTTTAAGGTCTATTATTATAATAATGATAAATTATTTGTAAAATATAGGTACATTTAGATTACAATTTATAATTAGAATATAGCGTTCTCCTCATATTACAAAAGTTAAAGTTAGCTGAAGTTTATCATTAAAGTATAAAAACAGTAATGTATAAAAAAATAAATAGTAGAATAATTTGAAGTTACAATTTATGAATTTATTGTAAGCACCATTCGGGTCAACTGATACAGTTCAGAAAACGTAATGTTCTATACACCATTCAAACTTCTTCCTCAAATGTTTCCTTGCAATTATCGCGTCGTTTTACTTTCCATCTGTCTAAAATTTATTTTTTATCCACTTAAACAACTTTATGGGATATCTTAACTTTTTATTATATTATTTATATATTTCGTTTTTACCATGTATATGGATAATATTGCCAATAACCTTTTAATTGGTGTAATTTATTCAAATAGGTGCAGTAATTCGGATATCGACAGGATAGTGATTCCATATGCGTTCAAACTTTGCACTCTTTTTTCATAATGTTATTTCAGGTGTAGCTAAGATTTATTATTGACTTAAAAAGTATTATTTATACTTAGCAAATCTACTAACCTTACTCAATGTTCTGATATGGCTCAGGGGCTTAGAAAGTGACTATGATAAAGCACTCCGTGAGTCTGGTTCTGATCCGTTCCCCTGAGATTTGCTCCGACGTAAAGCAGAGAAGCCTCCAGGGGATTACCTAAGAGATTGCATTTTTAAAGGGATGTTGCATTTTTACGACATTTACCATCGGGAACGCTCTTTTTTGTTTGTATTAAAATAATATAAACTGCGATGTAATCTGTGGACCAGTTTGAATAGCAAACGATTATTTTTTTTTTTATTAAAAGATGACAAATGAACGATATATTCATCATCGAATGGTAAGAGAGGACCACTGCTCGTGCGGCAACTGTACTAACGGGAAGAAACGCAAAAATAAATATTTGAGTTCTGTGGAAATACCCACAAAATATCAACGAAAAAGAAGATCATAGCAGCATATCCCACTGCTTTCACCAGATTTGATGGCTCATGGTAAAATTATTACATACTTTCTTTTACATATATAACCTTTTGAATCTTTTGAAATTGAAGCTTCGAGTACTCTATGGCTAATCCGTTTCTGTACGGAACCCTAAAAATGGTTATACACATATATTAGCGCTAGTGATGATATCCATGATATTACATGCATGGGTAATGCCACACCTTTTTACCAACTACCTACATTTAGTTCTCAACATGATAAGCACGCTTTAAGGCTAAATGTGTGAGAACTGTGTAATAACATTGTAAAAAAAAGTATCAACCTATATATGACCCATTGGTCAAAGGCCTCCTATGTACAGAAGATATTAGGGCCACGGGGCCCCACTACGGATGGCGGAAATATCTTCATTATTTAATATTTTTTTGTTATTATTTCGAAAATATTTCGAAAATATGCTGGTTTCCTCGCGATGTTTTTCTTCACCGCTGAGCACGTGATAAGTCAGAACTTAAAATTAACTATTTCAACCGGCACCGGGATCGAACTCGGGTTGCTCGAGTATATTGAATTAAAGGCGAACGCTCTCACACCGTTCTATCACGGCTCTATCTATAACATTGAATGATATCAAAGGATTTCATATGAAGCAGTTAAATAGCAATTAGAGCAACATGTTGCTATACAAAGCTTATTATAACCGAATTCAGTGTATCGATCCATCATTGAACGAGATTAATTTTATTTATTTATTTTATATACTATTATTACTGATAATCCTATTAGGTCTGTAACTCTTCCCACTATTTAATAAATATCGTTTCGTCTATTCAAGTATTGATTTAAATATCGACAAAGGCATTGAATAGGTCAACAAGGTCCTTTAAAATTTAGCGTTATATTTTGTGCAGAGCTATAATTTCGACAACGCAATATTATGATATAATTGTACTCGAACTGGTTTACTAACATGGTTTCATGGATATTACCTGCACGTTAGTCGCAGTTCCTTGTATTAATCAACCCTAAGCTGATAATAGCTAGTAACATAAGAGGTAAGGGGGCGAACGAATACGTCAGAGTCTGAGCGAGAAGCGCCTCGGCTGTGGCATTTGCAAATCAGCCACCGTATCCCCGACTAATCATTTGAACAAACGAGATTAAAGCAGCCGTCCGTCTCAGCGAACTTCAGCAACTATTTTAAATATTCAAGCCACTTCTAGTTAACGACTTCTTACTAAGGCTGCTAACTATGATCGGTATTTTGTTCTCTTCAGAAAAACTAATATGATATTTTCATATTGTAAACAATAATCGCTAACATTATCTATATTAATGCATGGTAGAATTACAGTATTATTTTGTAGGTAAAAATTCTACTGTGCTTTAAAACATGTAGAAAAAGTCGCCGCTGTGGGAATCGAACCCATGTCTTCGACATTCGTGGCCTGACGCTTTAACCACTAAGCTAAAGGGCTGATTGGCACACCGACGAAAATCTTAACGTCCTTTATGTACATTATTTTTTTAGCATTGGAAGCATTGCTTGGCGTATCCATTGTTATATCCTTTCCAGCATAAAAATAATTACAAATATCGTTTAGCAACGATAATTCGAGCGAGAGATGTCGCCATTGCTTTTTTAGAATTTTTTTATTATTTATAGTGCTTTATAAATAATTTAAAAATTTGTACCGTGCTGATTAAAATTTTTAACATAAGCCCACTACAGTATATATCTATCTTACAAGGATAAATTAAAAAGTAAGAAATTTTTATATTTCTTATTATATGATTATTCTTTACTGCTCACACAATGGGCGAATATAATAATAGATAGTTAGATAGTATAGATAATAATCGGCAATAGCTATGGAATTTAATGATCCTGCACAATGTTATTTACCTTAATGCACACCTATTGTATTTCGGATATAGATAATTACCGCTTAATTAGAAAGTACCACAAATTTTGCACAAATTCTTATCAACCTTTTTTTAACTTCTTTGTATTTCTTCACTATTTTTATAATTAGTCCACTAGCTACGACAAGTCGGAGAGTTTTTGTTATACTTAATATAGTTTTTGTATATTCTCTGTCAGTGATTTTTTTGTAAATCTTTTGAGAAATGAAATAATGTCTTAAACCTAAACCTAAACATAAAATAAAACTTGTTAAATTTACAGTATACGAAATACCGAAGACGGTAATACTCGTGTCTAAGAATCAATAGGCACGCACAATGAAATAAATGTGTAAAACAATTCTTAACGGAATATCATTTGTATCTTTACCAAGAAAAAATATTTTACAACTTTATTACGTGTACAGTTCGCAAAGGCAGTTTGATTTGATGTTAAGTGATTACCACTGTCTTTGGACATCTCCAAAACCTGACGAGTTGCAGAGGTGTTGCCAACCAATAAAAAAGAGCAACCCGTTTACCACACGCGCCAGACGAAACGTGAAAGTATATGGACCTGCACGTATTCATGCAACAATGAAGACTGTTGCGAGGACAACAAGTAAAGACAATGTTGGTATTCACGATTCAATTTCGAGAAGAAAAACTTTTTATATTGATTGTAAAAATTGTATTTTGGAATAATAACTTTCACTTCTGTTTAAATACCCTGTGCCTATAAGATGTATAATTAATATACATTAAGAAGTATCGCTCCCCTCGCTATTTTATGAAAGTCTTGCGCTTACTTTACGATTCCTGTAGTTTTGTTAATATTTGAGAAGGGATCGCCGTGGGGTAGTTACGGGCATGTGCGCAGAGATTTGTTTGCGCCAGGTTGGATTGCGATAGAATTCAAGTACATTTTATAAACGTGTGCGTCGTAAAATCGAAACCAATCATTTTAGGACCAGTTATTATAGGTATTAGATGAAATAATTAAATAAAAGACGTGTATCAGTCGTTGGCTAATAGCTGTTCCAAGGTTTTAACTGTTGCGGTCTGTATTACGTACAAATGTTCTTAATTGAGGTTACAATATGATACGTAACCTTTTCATATAAGAGCCATGCATTAGACATCAAATGTGTTGAAATTAAGGTAGAAAGCGCACCTTACATTCTAATCCGTGATTTACGTCTGATAACTTTAAGAGAGCAATTCTGGTGAATATATAAAAGTATTTTGTCTATTGTAAGATGTTTTGAGTTGTAAGTTTATCGCCATTATGCACAAACAAACACTGCCTTCCTATGAGACATGCCATACCATATACACATAGAAAATTAAAAAACATAAACTATTAGAACGTGTGGGAGAACGCATACACAGTACACATAGAGTCCATACAATCGGGCCGATAAAATTTTGATAGACGTATATCACGGTACTACAGAAACTTTTCAACACCTGCTGCTAATATTCGGAACCTAAAATAAATGGTTCCCTCGCTTCGCTCGGTTTATTAAACTAACCGGTGACTAGGGGCCCCTACATGTTGCCACCGAATTCATAATGACAATAAACTTCGTTTTGTGACTTTGATTTTATGTAACCTGGAGCTGAAAAATAACTTCGTATTACACAATGTGTTTGTTTGTGATTTGTTGTTGAAATTATTTGTTGTTTCGTTTGGATGAGCACTGTGTCCATTCCGTACATTGTGTGCTGCGATCTATTGCCTGTCTACCAAAAGGAAGATTTACATCATTACTCTATCCGTCTTATGTACCTAATAACTACTGCTGACACAATCTAATAGGATAATCAACTTAAACATTGTAGTGTAGTTAGAGAGCCAAATATATGCCTGTATTATGTGACCTATATATTGAATACATTCGAGATAAAGCGCAATTAGCCCTCAAGTTATTACGATGTTAAGGTTTCAATTTCACCTTTGGAGCCTGGAGGTGAATTAAATTGAACTTATCGTGGTACTCAGGACAATAAAGGACGCCAACAAACAATTTTATAAGAAATAAAACTATAAAGAACCGGCCAAGTGCGAGCCGGACCCACGCGCGAAGGGTATACCATTATATAAAAACGGCAAAAAAAAATCATGCCTGTTGTATTGGAGCTCCACTTAAACATTTTTATTCGTTTTTTAGAATTAGTTGTTATGGCGGTACCATAAATACAAAATCTGTGAAAAATGTAACTGTCTAACTATCACGACTCAAGTGATACAGCCTGGTGACAGACGGATAGACGGACGCACGAACAAACGGACAGACGGACAGAGAGACAGCGGAGTCTTGATAATAGGGTCCCGTTTTACACTTTGGGTACGCAAACCTAAAAATATTTTAGTTCTATAACTACGAGAAAAAAGGATGAGTGAGAGATCTATCTAGTAAGTACATTTCATAAACTGTTAGGTAAACATTAAACTCTTAACATCAGTATACAGAAGTTTAATAACGTATGTTATATGTTATGTTTAATTAATTTAGGAGAATAATATACCTTATGGCACGTCTCTTTAACAACAGGGCAATGTAAATTTAGCAAGATTTTAGGGCTATAATAAAAATAAAAATAATTTTACAGCGATGATAACCGATTGTATTGTATTTAGTGTACAACAGTTTAAGAAAATTTAATATTTTTCCTAAGAACCTAATTTAGTTAGTTTGCAGTTTGTCGTTTTGTAGTACACTGCCGATTAATTTTAACGTTATTTTGTTGTGGAGCGATGGTTTCAAAAACGAGTTTAATGTTTAACCGAGTTCTTGTATGGTAGATATAAAACTAATACGGAGAAAGAAATAATAATAATATAAATATAATAATATTATTATTTCTTTCTACGTATAAATTTATTAATACGTATATTTTTTTCTACAAGTGTTAATGCTAATATACTTTATTATAGCTAGTCTCTTTCAAAATACCTCTTTTTATTGGTAAAACGACGGATCTCCAAGACGTCACTGCAATGCTTTGAATAGTTGGACCATTCACACACACTTCTAATTGAATTCTAAAAAAAAACCACCTCTTTTTCCAGTCGCTTCTACTATGCTGTAAACCTTCACATTCAAATGTCCTCTTATCCAATAATCAATGCATTCGCTGGCTTTGTACAAAATCACCTTTGATAATTACAAAGTATTTTGCAAGGAACTATTCAGATGATTTGAAACTTTGATTATTATTATTTTTTACCAGTAAAATTCATTTGTTTTAAAGCTTTTGAAATGTCTTCTTATTCTACTGTTTGGAAAGTCATACTCGTATGAATGGTATCTGCTATTAGAGGGTGGATTAATCAATTGATGCAACGAAAAAGTACATAAATGTTAATGATATATAACTTTCTAAATAAGCATTAAGTCCTTCAACCTGATCAAAATAGCAGGCTTTCTAATCAAATAATGAAAATCAGAAACATGTTCTACGCGTTCTACTATGTTCAACGCGTCCGTCATTTGTTCCTAAACATTGGAAAAAACACGTCAACACTTGAAAAGCGATTTGCCGGAGACCTTTCTTCGATAGAGCCGAACATAGTCCCAACCCTCTGGTGGTAAGCGCAGCAAATTACCAACCCGATCTAAACGCGAGCGTCAACAAGCGTCGCCCGCGAAACGTCCTCATCGACCCGGTCGAGGAAGGGGACTTAGGTACGTTGGACCCACCGTCGGGGGTCCCGCCGGATAACACTACACACACAGTTAGTGTAGCAACAAACACATTAGTTCGCCCTCGCCTCCGAGCACGGCGAGACCAACACAACGCGTACACAAGGTACACCCGCGTTCCAGGGCGGTTCTCACCGCCCCCAGCCACCGATTAACTAAAAACACAGTCGACGGCCATCGGGGTCTCGGTCCGCACCGCTACTTCGATGGCCCTTAGATGACATGCCGTAGTTAAACGCACGCATGAACACATGCGCGGCCCTACCCACAGCGGAGGGCCCAAACCCGTGGGTTCTGGCTAGCCCACCGGTTCTGCGTCAGATGAAGCTTTGATAGTCTCTGGACTGAAAGCACAAACATCAGTTAATACAAGATACAAGACAAGCCGGAGACCTAAGAGTCCAAAACTAATACAGATAACTGAAAGGTATTTTTTTTAATTATTAAGTCCTGTATTTATTCTGACACGACAGCAGATTTTATTGAGGACGCGGTATTGGAATACCCTTCGCTAATTAATTATAGCATTCAGTCAGCCGATATTGAACTAATTCACCGGTAATAAAACCTGAATATTAAATAAGTCGTTTGGAAAATGTAGGTATGTATGAATAAATTATAACTGTCAACTGTGAATCAAAATTAACTGTCAAGCTGCAGACATGCACGCGCGGAGGCACTGTGAGCCCCAACTTATTCAATCACGTTTCTCGTGAATTGAATAATGTTGGAAAAAATATATTTCTTCTGATATACTTATGTATAAATAAAACTATGAATTGTCGTCGTTGAAGCCTATTCTTATATCTAACATCTACTTTGAACAAAATTTATTGTTAATGTGTCTATGTGTTGTAATAACGTCACTAATGGTTTTGAGTCTATTTAATATATATTTTTAATGGAGATGATTTTTAACCATGTTTAGTGGTTAAAAATATATTGAACAACATTACTGTATACATTCTTGGCGCTACAATTATAAAAGAATGTACTTCATTTTGCTATTTAATTAAGTGAGCTTAATGTTAAGACTCAATTTCCTTTCATCAATCAATGATAACTGCCGGTGTTCTCTTCCCTTATGATCACAATAATATCGATAAATATTTTTCTCTTCTTCGTCATAATTCAACACCATGTTCTAAGTTTTGGAGGAATGTATGGCTCGTGACGTATCTCATACATTTCCTGCATGCACTCTATCATCGGAGTACGTCGAATCTGTTCAAGATGTGCGACCCCAGACCCTAGTGTTTCTATTATTCCTGGCTAAGGTAGCGGCCATGGTATCGACTGGGCTAGAAGTACTAAGAATCTCCAGTTGGCATTCAGCAACTAACCAACAATGATTACTGGACCATGCAACATATAAGGCACCAATGTTGAGGACTGACTACAGGATAACATTATATTTAAAAAACTACATAATTAACAATGAATCCTCTCTTTTTTATTATGCATCTTCGAATATGACTTATGAATATCTGTTGTAATATATTTTCATTGCAGTGGTAAAAGTATTATGACGAAATGTGTAAATACTTCCCTAGATCGCGCGTATTCATCAAAATGAATTCACGCTCTCTTCATAACTTTAGTATGAGTATTATCCATATTTTCCGCTGTGTTCCTAAATATATTAATATATTTCATATTATGCTAGAAATGTGTAATATTGAGAGCAACGTTCCCATTTTCCCGTGTAGATTTACGAAGCGTATTTTGCAAGCCGGCGCTGCTGTTGAAGTCAATACTTCACGGGATCCCTTAAAATTTTTAATATCTTCCATTAATCTCAAATGGAAGATATTAAAAATTTGGTTTATGGCGAATGCTATTACAATGATTCCAATCATGATAAAAATTGATATGAAAACATATGTTTTCATAAAAAGCATATTATCGTTTTGTAATTAACTATTAGTGCCGTAAGCACTGATCATAAATATTTTAAGTTATGTTAGAGGTTAGATAGGTTAGATTTTCATGTTAGGTTACATTTTACAGGTTAGATTTTCAACATTTGATTATATTAGATTTACTATTATTTTAAAGTTTTTAGAGCTAATAGTGTTGAATTCAGTTCTTTTTTTGTTATTATTTTGTATAATACCTGACCACCTTCTATACATTTCGTGTCAGGTATTTTCAACCCTTCGTCGTGTCGGCGTAAACAACCATAATCAAAGTAAACACAATTAGGAACCTGACTCATCTTTATTCAATTTGCACCCTTGTTATAAAATAGATCAAAGGTTTTCTCAAAATTTATATGCTTCTGTGCAATAAGGTAGGTTACATCATATTGTATCGATATGTTGTACCGTCTGGCCCATAATAAATGTTACATATGTTAGCTTTATTTTGTTTTATCGAGCTAAGAGGGTAGAAATATAAATACTTTTGCCAAATCTCCGTAGTTTTACTTTGCACAACAATAACACTGGTACGATTACTTAATTTCACTTTTAGATCACTAAAGAAACACAACTCTAACGATTTAATCTGTGATACCGATTGGCCAGCACTATCGCGTATACTTCTTGTTGACAGCCGAAGAAAAAGACCATGAAATGCTTCGTGCAGCTTTAGTTATACCTCATAGAATGACACTTCTTTTAGTGTTTCCAACAACCTCAAGGGAAGACTTCTTTTAATGTTGCCAACACATATCAAAAAGTGTTTACAATTAATGAACTCGAAAGATAAATCACTTTTGTTGTCGCTGGCAACACTGTATACCGGATATGACGGTACCTACTCGAGTGCAGGGACACATGGTCACTGCTTACCGTATTCAAGAACTTTGGTTACCATCATTGAGCCTTGTAACTGGTAAAAACAAACACATCCTTCATGTATAAATGTAAAATACGACAATGAAATTTATGATAGCCAAACACAACAAAATGTAAAGATATTTATCTTTTGTTGGCTGTGAAGTTATCCTGTCCGAAATATATCGCTACACTATTTTCGGGGTTAAAAATTATTCTCCATTACATAGCTTCATATTATATATATATATATTCTCCAATACTATCGGCTGTGCTTTAGAGGTATATCGTTACTCCAAGCCAAGATTTATTCTATTACAATAGAGCTGTGTCATCCATGCAAAATGTAAGATGCCTTGTGTGTCTTGAGGAATGTCGCTCTTGTAGAGCGAGAAGAGCAAGAGCCTTGAGGAACGCCCACCGTGAGAGGTGCTCTTAATCAAGTCATAGAGACCTTTTAAATAAAAAGAGCGATTTCACATGGCAGCTTGAACGACAAACAAGCGGTTGTGGCAAATTTAGGACAGGAGTAAGGTAGTAGGAATTTAGTAAGGGAAGTAGCCAAGTAGTAATGTTATGGATTCGTTAACAAAGCAACTTTCACGTATTTTTATCAAATTCGTTTAGTTAAATATATGACAATAATAAATGATCTGAGATGATGAGTGGTGTGTTTAGACGTTTTACATGTTAAGCTTTAACGTTGAATTATGTATTGCTCAAATCTAAATATTTTTTTTTTTCTAAGAAACACTGCCCTTACTTTAGGATAATATTATCCTGTGTTGTAAAGGACGTTTTACAAACATAAATTTCACGCGGACAAATACCCACATGCGAAACAACTATCTGTGGGTCACACAAATAGTTGTCCCGTGTGGGAATCGAACCCACGACCCCCGACGCCGAAGCCAATAACTTGGCAACTGCGCCACGGAGTCATCTTATAAGAGTCAAAATATAAGACCAAAATCAAATTTTGTCTAATAAATCGTTTTGCATCGTATCGATGACCTATAAGTGAAGGTCATAATGTTAACTTTGTTATTGGAAAATGGCGCATAGTAACCAAATGAATCTAGTCTATTCGACAGTTAAGTAGACAACATTATTTTCCTGTTTTAGTGTAATAAATAATTTGCAAAGTAAAATTATATTTTATCTCATAAAATAAAAATCCCTAAATAGGAATTAACTTTAACATATATCAGTATATCTTCGGGGAAAGAGAATATACAAGCTTTTTTACTGTGGCAGGGCCACGCAGCAACCTCGGCAGTTGCACGAATGGGCAGGTTCGTCCGGGTAAGTACCACGACCTCACAGAAGACCGGCGTAAAGTGGAAGTATAACACTTTCGCGTTTCGTCTGTTAGGTGAGGTAGCCGGAGCCCAATTTACAAAAAAATGGTTGTCAACGCATCTGCCACCCTCCATGAGAGATGAGAGATGTCCATGGGTGGCGGTATTCACTTAAGATCTAGTGAACCGCCTGCTCGCTTAACAACTTCAAAAATGAATATGTTAAGAAAATACTTATACATAGTTACTTATGTACTAATTATGTAAATAAATAATAATGACGAAATAATATCATGCAAGAGTCTTGCTTTAGTTCTTTTCATAACGTGGACCGCACTTTGTCGTGGTAGTGCCCCTTTGCATTAAGTTTTATTTTCACAACTACAGTTAACTCCAACAAACCGCAATCAAATAAACGAGAGCATGGTGGTAGCCGCCTTTAATTGCTCGCCCCCCGAGCGGTGGGCGGAGTGTCCGCCGGCGAATCTTTGCTTAATCACATCAATACTGTACTCTGAAGCTCTTCTCGCCTAAGCAGCTTACAAACAGAGTTTGACTAATAGGGTCCATCTGCTGTCAATACAAACGCAGCTACCTGCATCCTGCGTCACAGGCCAAGATTTCTTTAATATGACTCTATTTATTTTGTTGTGATTCCATCCAGCCTTCGTTTATGCTTTGAATGTTTATGCTAGAAATAAATATTAATTTGACTACTAAATGAAACTGTGTTTACGCATTTATCGCGATTGTTTTTAGTTTTAATTACCGACGATTCGAACCCTTTTCAGCGTTAAAGGTCACGGGAAAGACTGAGGCGTTAAAAGTCTCAATGTTATTGTTAGACCAGGTTACCTAGCCGCGCGCAAGCTTTTTGTGTCGATGTTAATAGCTTGCACTGTCCATCTGTTACCAGGCTGTATCTCATGAACCGTTTTAGTTACACAGTTAAAATATGCACCGACGATGTATTTATCTTGCCGCTATATAAACAAATACTAAAAAATATTTATATCGATGGCTCCAAAGTAAACTGCCCTAAGTGAAACATTTTTACAGGAGAGCTGTTTAAAGTAGCCAGAAAGGTATTTTGGGTCAAATCTTGTAAACTACTGAAGCATTTTTTTTTAAAATTTTGCAATAAGCATTAAAATGTCGTATTATTTATCATGCTGTGACAAATTTTTGTGTAATTTAATTTTTTTTTTCAACTTTTTACATCGTTGATTTTCTTTTATTCATCTTTTATTATTCCATGTAAAAAGGCTGATGTGTGTGATCTTCCGCCCATGTTTTTATACTAAAAAAAAATATTTTATGTTTATTGCAATCTCTGTTCGATCGGCGCTATCTTAGTAAGCCAGATACATAGTAATATTCGTTGTGAATGAAATTTGTAAATTTTGTAAAAATAAGTTACGAAAAATATCATGTTTAAATAAAAGGCGTATATGATATAACGAAAACCGAACTACGTAAAAAGGCAGATGGTATTTTACAAATAAAACATATAAAAATAAATTTCGTGGTAATGAAATAAAAATTTTAACTCACTAATGTAATGTAATGAGAAACTATATAACTGTTCCTAACCTGGACATTCCGTGGCTCAAATCAGTGCTGTGTTTATTTGTGTTTATTTATGATTTTATCTATAACTTTTTAAGCTCTTGTAAATTGCACACCTTTTTTTGGTAGGTATCGTTTTCGTTTAAAGCAGCTAAATTATAAATTAATTTGCGCTAAAAAGGCACGAGCATAGCTATTATAAAAGTAAGTCA
The DNA here is from genome assembly GCA_933534255.1 of Iphiclides podalirius. Lineage (NCBI taxonomy): Eukaryota > Metazoa > Arthropoda > Insecta > Lepidoptera > Papilionidae > Iphiclides > Iphiclides podalirius. The sequence goes on from OW152826.1 coordinate 14,333,433, forward strand.
CCAAAAACTGAGTATGACGACTGAAGCTGTACCTCCACCCCTTCGCCACATCTTCGACACGATTACTTTACACCGTACATGGTCCGATCGTTCCATGGGGCTTTATATGCGACTAATTTGTGTACATACGCCTATTTGACTAAAATTTAATTTTGGATTTAACAAGAAAAACTTTTTTTTTTTCATTTTTTTTTTCATAGAATAGGGCAAAGTCAACTTATTGCGCTAATAATTGGAAAAAGGCGTAAGCAGCAGTTTCGCTCCTTTACGTAAGAGCCATCGGAATGGGACTCCCATACGACAGACATGATTTTGTTTACCGTTTTTGTAAATAATGGTACGGAACCCTTGGTACGCGAATCCCACTTGCACTTGGTTATAATTCTGTATGCTGTGTGTATTATTCCAAGTTAATTTGAGATTTTTCAAAAGATTTTCTCCTCTTTAATCTTATCATTTAAGGTTGTTAACATACTATGTACGTGAATACATATATATTTATTTCTGTTTTCATTTAAAAAGTAGATAACGTAATCATTAAAAAATAAATTTTTATTACTTTTATTTACTGGCTTGTCTATTACTAAAAATAATCTGCCTGTCCTAGCATCTTGATGTACATAAATGTAACGGTATATTTTCAACATTCAACCCTCACTTTATTATTATGTAATAGAGTACTATACTGTGGGAAGGCGGTAATATGAAGTGCTCGCAGTTATAAGAGGCTGCGAGAGCGTCTGTCCCGGGCGGATGTCTTCATTATTGGACGTAATATACGGCTGCGCTTGATTTATGCCAATGCCGTGGAGTCAGTACCATAGAAAATACAATATATTTACACGGGAGGCGACGAGAACTAATTGAACTATCAGGAACCTTACTTTAAGGTAAAAAATCATTAATGGAAAATTTATTTATGAAATGCATCAAATTATTATTGGCGCCTAAGTTGTGGCATCAAAAGAATTAATGGTTTATGTTTATGAATTTTACTCCTTCAATTGAGACGCATTTAAAATTCGTCCGCTGGTTCACATTTTGGTCCTCAAAACTCCTGTGACGTCTCAAGTGGGAGACTCCATGGGCGGCGGTCCTTATTCAGCATATAAGTCACCTTCGCTGCAGCGAAGAAGAAATGCCTTCATTTAACAAAAATCATTTTTTTCATTAAACCAACTAAAATAGACGTTTCAGGTTGAATCAACGGCAATTGTCCGATTATGGAACACAGAGCCATCAGATTTTTTAAGGTAAGCAAATCATTGCGGTCCCACGATAGCTGTGGATGGCAATACTCTATTAATAATAGCTTACCTTCTCTGAGAAAAAGATGATATAAATATATATATTTTAAACTTTGTATCTATTAACAAACACGTGATCTGGTACTGACTGTTTGCCAAAATATGCACTTAAATGACATGCACAAGATTAAACGTCTTTAAAAAATTGATCCCTGAGTTGTAATTTTCTTTCTGAATCAATCAAAATTCAAACTTGTATATTATATTTTCAAAATAATGAAATGAAATGTCATCTTTTGCAAGAATAACCTGAAAACATGTTGATATTCCTAATGGTGATTAGTGATAAATAATAGCCGTTCTCATGTCCCATAAATCCATTCATAAAAGTTAATCGTCAAACGTCAACCATTGCAACCTTCATATTTAATCTACTGTAATCAAAAAATAAATATCAGCAACAGATTTTTAAGAGAATATTTTGACAGCAAGCGTACGGCGTGAGTCGATTTTTTTTGCTCACGTGTAAGGCAAAGAAGATAGTTATTGATAGTTAAGTGGTTTGACAATAAAGCTTTGGTTTGTATGTCACGGCTTACATTAGTTCTAATGTTAGCGCTCAACCAATGCGCGTGTTATTTAAACCAATGAGAAAACAAACTTCTCTGTACCGAAATCGTAAAACATTGCAATAACAATAAATTAGGCTTAGCCCTGAATGAAGTTATCGCCCCGAATACAAAGGCAACTGAATTACGGTGCTATGCGAATACCGTGTATCTAGGCCATTGGAGGGAAAGATTACATTGTCAACCCAATGATAAGTGGAAAAAGTAAGGAATTATAAATTTCGTGAGACATTATTAACGAAATAGTAAAACTGCTTAACTCACGTCCAAACGGGGTATATACGTACCGACTAGTCTCGGACCTATTAGAGGTGAGTCAGCGGATCGACAGTGCGAGGAGCGCGGGGTGTGCCAGCGATGATGACGAATTATTTTGATTTAAATTCATTAATTAAGAATATTAGTAATATTAAATCTAGATCCAATCGAACCATTACTACAAGACAAGATACTGCTCCTTCTGCGTAGGTCAGACACAAAATTAATGATTTAGACGTCCAATGCCTAAGTCTGTCCCGTGACCATTAACACTGAAAAGGAATAAAACGTTGGGAATAAAATTAAATATAAACACAATATATCCGTAAAAGTTTCATTTAGTAATTTATGTTAAAATACCTCGATAAAATACTAAATAAAATATTCATTCATTCATTCATTCATTCGATCTATAGTTGTCAAATGTAAACATAATCACACAATGATTTCATTTCCCTTGCCGTATTAAATGTGATTTCTAACATGCGTGTACCTTTAACTAAAGGCAGAGTTATTTAAATTTGAATTTTAGTGGCAATTTTAATTATGAAAAATTGGTAACTACAAATTTTTCATAATTAAAATTGTAGCTACTAAAACTTTGTTACTGCTCAAATTACAACAAACGTTTTAGAAAGCAAACTTCACATTGTTCCGATTTATTGTTCGTTTTGCCTTCAAAATGCAATAGCCATTAAACTGTTTCTGGACCATTTATTGCAGCGTTCTCACATTGCGATTCATTGCAATATACAAGCGACGGTTTTGTGTTACGAGTATGTGCAAGTTTCGTGTAAAGATTCTTGTATTCATGCCGATTCACGTATAAAAATGTTAAATAATGTGTTGAAAGGTTGAATATTAAAGCAGGAGTGAATAGACTTTTACTGAGCTATCGTGCTTCCCATCAACGGCTGCATCATCATATCTTCAGGTGGGATATTAGTCAAGCGCTGGTCACTTTCGTATAAAAACATGTTAAATACACATATCTTATGGACCTTTTCAAGGTTTCGTGTATTTGTTTTAATACCTACCATTTTCATTTCTTATGATGATTGTTGTGTAGTTATTGTAGATGAATTGTCCAAAAATTTGATGTCGCAGATTACATGATTGTTTTAAATGGACATATTGAGGCTGTTTAATTGCTTTTTACAAGAATCGCTCAAGTTGTGATTTTCACCGATTTCATTCGGATGTTTCGCTTTAAAACTGTTGGCTTTCAATACAATCATGCATTATTTATTTTAAAGCTTATTGCGGTGCACAATTTCAATATAGTTTCGTTTATGCTACGAGTGTTGGCTTTATATGCCGTTAAATAAAAGCGGTTAATTTTCATTGCGGTTTATATAAACTATCGACAATGATATATTAAATTTTTGTTGTTTCAATTTAAAATCTTCAAATGAATGTGAAAAAATTAGTGACGATTTGATTATAATTTAAAATTCCGTATACGTAACTATAAGATGACTCGGTGACGCAGTTGCAAATCTATAGGCTTTGATGGTAGAGGTAATGGGTTTAACTCCCATTCGGGTCAAGTATTTGTGTGACCCACAGATAAATGTTTTGTGTGTGTTCCCAAGAGCAGTCAGGCGGCTGGTCATCGGGTTCCCGGCTTGTCGTGGCGGAGGGGCTTAGCAGCCGTGGCTTGGTCACTCACCGCTAAGTCAGGAGAAAACAACACTGGTCCGTCCTGCGGTGTAAGGCCGGCCCGAGAGGACCGCTCCGAGTGGGCTCGTTGAGCCCACTCTGGATGCGTTCTTGGAAGGTGCAGGTGACAGGTTAAGGAGGAGCCGCGGAGGAAGAGGAGAGTCAGTATTGTGTTTGGCCGATCTCCCTATCCATCGCCATGCAGTGGAGCTGCACCGCTGATGCAGTAACGGTTGGGCCATGGGGGGAGAAGAGTCTCAGTATTGCGTTACGCCATACTCCCTATCCTCCGGAGCCGGGTGGACCAGGTCCGCCACTGGGTGCTGCGAGGCTTGCTCCGTATTGGCACTGGCTCTCCTGGCTCCTATGGCATCTGGTCAGCGAACTCGGTGGAGTTTGTTGGCCTGAAAAAAGGGTCAAAAGGGAAAGCGCGTTTCTCTAGGAGACGGGAGTTGCTCCCCGAGAAGGCGGCCAGTGCTGGCAGGGTGTGGAAGTGTGCGAAATCGTTCCCGTGGCCCTGCCATTAAACGACTAGGTGAAAAATTGTGGGAGTTTTAGTCGGTGCGTGTCCGCGAGGACGTAGACATTTCCCCAACGTAAAAATAAGACGGGTGGTCCTAAGAAAAGATGTCCAATACTACAACCGACAACGTAATTCGCGTGTTGTGTCCCATCCCACATAAGGGCAGGAGTGATGATTAAAGCATAAACCCTATGCATAGAGGGATTTTCACAAATAGGAAAGTGAACAGCACGCCTCGACTCAGGGAAACCATTTGTTAATACCGTAATTTTTATTCCTTATTTGGAGGTAAAAAAACAACAAATCTCTCAGTGGTGCTTAGCTTGATAAACATTTAAATAATTTATCCATCTAACCTGTTAGATTGAAATCCACCTGGAGATAGTCCTTTCCTAAACTTCAATTGGTCATTGTAAATCTTGAACTGTATATTTACGCAGGAAAAGTGCGCCCTCATTATTTCACACTAATTGCAATCCATTGGCTGTGTGCACAGAAAGGCGAGCGGAGGTGTCGGGCCGGAGGAGGCGTCTCTCTGCCCCTCTCCGCTCCGTATAGAATGTCCGTAAGGGCCGCGGGCGGGTCGGTCCGCTAAGGCTTTGCAACGACACGTCGCAACGATGTTTTGTTTCTAGTTACCGTATCGCAAAGACAGGCTTAAAGTTTTAATTAAGGCTCATATGTGAGGATAACATAGTTATTATCATATATTACTTGGCATTTTATTTTGATAAAATATTTTGGTATTTGTGTTCACAAGCAACGAGCGGGCAGCAACTTATAAAATGTGTTTTTGATTACGAAGTTACTTCTGTAGTCGTCTCTGGACCGTTAATAAATTCTGTAGTTGCTGTTACCATAAATAAATGGATTTTTCATTCAATTATTTTTATAACCTTAAAGAAATCTATAATGAAATCATTTAAACACGAGTGCAGCCATTTCATATTCTTTAACGTAATGGAATTCTCTATTGCGTCTAGTGCAACGATGCGCGGAACTATCCCAAAAGCTTTGCTCGGGCTGTAATTATAGCGCTGGTTAATTGCTATTGAACAATACTTTAGGTATTGTTCTTTGTATGTACCTAAGTAAGAATCTCGACATAGTGTTACGGACCTAGGCGTTATTTACGTTATTTATATAACATAGTTATACTTTAAACTAATTAAAAGAAACACAAGAAATTCTCAAACCTTACGTGTTATTTTGATAAACAGAGACACGCATATAAGTATTTGAAAATTCCATTAAACTACCAGTAATACCAGACGAGATTTAACTTAATATAATTTCGTGTATTTACGCGATTTCCCCATTACTAAATGAAACTATGTTTAAGGATATGTCGCATTATTTTTAAATTTATTTCCTGACGTTGGAGCCTCTTTAAGAGTCGTGGTCACTATATTGTCGTAAATATAGTTTAATTTACTATCACTAAATATTAAAAAATTTAAAAAAGTTACTGTATTATCTGCACCCACTTCGTATTAAAAAGATCTGTGTCTCAGTAGTTAATGAAAAACCTTTACAACTAATTAAACATATGTATATGTTATACAAGACAATTTATCAGTGATGTATGCAAGTGCTATGGGTGAGAAGTGAGTGAACAATACTTGCTCGGATCGTGAGATTTTTTTTCTCTTTGTCAGTCAGAGAGCCGGGTCTTTAAAACAATGCGCTCATCCGGACTGCGGGCTTGACGTACGCATACAAGGGAAACAAAGCTCAGCGGCCGTGAACGAATCCTGGATTCCTGGACCTTTCAGCGACAATACGTGGCGTATTGTAAGCACGGTTGTATTGTGCTAGTAAGGAGCTATGCTTATGAATATATTTCAGTGGCAACAAAGCCCGCCTATAGAATGTTTTTATAACCTTTTTTGAGACGACCACCCACTAGGTAGAGTGACCTCCGGGGCAAATGTGCGGGAAGGCGATGGTTGCAAGTGGCTTAGGATCGTGCTTCGTGGCAGTATGTGGGGCAGGCCCATGCTCAACAGTGGATAACGACTGTAAGAGGATGAATTGATGATGATATTGATGATGATCTATGCATTCCGCAATGGAACTGTGTGCACTCAGGTAAAGGTCGTTACTTTCCTCCAGCGAGCGCTAATTGAGTCAAAAATCAGCCCAATCCTCTGCCAAAAAAAGCCAAGATGTTCTTTTGTTTTATGGAAAACGGGGGCAAATGGGCAGGAGGCCTGATTTCTATTTCGCTTTTTAGAAAGAGAAATAGAACTCATGTATTAGTTATAAATAACACAGGTATTACGGTAAGGTATAACGGATCCAGCGATTTTCATGAAATTTTGTATGTGCGTAGATTCGGGGGCGAAAAATCGATCTAGCTAGGTTTTCATTTTTAGAAAATGACCTTTTATCCCTGTTTTCAGGGAATGAAAAATATCATTCGAATATGACAGTAAATTTCGCCGCAAAAAAAAAATGTTATCATAGGTCGGTCGGTAATCGGGCGGCCCCAAAATAGACGGCCGCGGTTCGTATCACGATCATTTACACACTTATTTTTTTTCTATACCAGATCTTTTTTAAACGGTTTTATTTAGCTCGACACGTACGGAATTTATTTGTTTATTTGGGTCAAAATTAGAAATTGAAATTTAAGCACCTTCCCGTTGTCAGATTGATCTGAAATTTGGTACACACATTTAATTTAGATGACAATACAATATTGTAGTTTTCAGTGCATAAAAAAAAACAGAAAATAAAACCGTTTAACTTAAAAGTTTTTAAACGGTTTTATTTATGTCCAAAATACATGATTTACCAAAAAAAACCGAGCGGTCCTCCAGATACTTCTTATTATATGTGTAAGCATCTAATTTTAATCACCCTGCAGATAAATAATTTCGCGTTTTTAATGTTTGCAGTGATTGCGTATTGGTCCTCCAGGTACTTAACTTAATGTGTGTTAATTAATTTCTTATTAATTGACTTAATGTACTTATTAATTTTTACATACCTGCTTTTAGATCTTTACTACACAAACCCCTTTTCATTTCCACATCACTTTTTTAAGGTTGGCTGGTAAAGATTGCTTCCTGCATTGAGTTCACAAAGGCGTTAAATACGCACACGGCTTCAAAACATATATTGAATTTTACGGGGATTGAGCCACATTATGACGTTAAAAACGTTAACGTCAGTTCTAATGCGTCATAGCTCGATTCGAAGCAAGAAGCTTCTACTGTTTTATAAACGGTTCAGGTCATCTTCAGGTCAGGTCTGTCGTAAAACAAAAGTATATACTTTGCAGTCCACATTTTAGTGAGTGTGGTAATAGTGGACATGAATTGTGCCCCTTTTCAACGCATTCTTTTAGAAAACACTTTTTAAAGAATTTTCACATGTTTGGAGTGAGTATTTACTAAGTTCATCATATTAATCAATCTGTAACAAGATATATTACACATAAAAAAGTAACTTTAATACGTGTGAAATATTATAAATATATGTTGTTTCAACGAGAGAAAATATTGATTAGTCTGTTCCCACTTGATAACGCAATCAACCGTTGGCCCGGAGCCAAAGAAGCTTCGTAGTTAGTATAAAATTTCTAAGGCCTTATACATTCACACTATGCTAGTTATTTTCATTCAAGTTTAAAAGGTATTTGTCAAACATAACATGAAATTTTAGTCATGAAAATAAATGTTTAACCTTACTTAAAGATAATTTAAATTGTCCAACCTATAATTATAACAGAATATCATCAATTGAAATAGAACTCTTAATATGTTACAGTTGAATTGGAGAATTGTTATAAGAACTATTCAATAGCACTGTTTCGCTTAATTCGCAAACGAAATCGAAATCAATATCATTTATTCATCGACATAAGAAACTTACATTTCGATAATCATATTTTTTTAAATCTACCACCGTTTCGTAATGAGGTTCCTCTAGCGGAGAAGAAACAGGCGAAAGAAACTCCGTAGGTATCCTCTTTTTTTAATTCATTTTTTTTTTTAAAAAAAAATTAAAATATTATACAACTGATTTTTTTTCCTTTTAGAAATAGCTTGGGAGCGATCAACTCATTCCCAGGGCTTATTGTCATTAATGTATTCATTTGTATTATAATAACCCTTTTTATAAAGTTTTTCTTTAATAAATTCTTAAACCGTAAAATAGGCAAATAGTGTCTCCACACAAAAACAAGGGTATTAACATTACAATAACTGGACACACATATGACTGTTTACACAGAAACCAAGTTGATTGCAAATGTTCGAAGTTGGAAAACGTAACTAATTACAAGTATCTGGGGCTAAATGTTGACAATCGTTTTAATTGGGGGTTACACATTGATTATGTATGTAACAAATTGCGGTCTATTCTTGGAAAATTGCAACACTTAAAATTTATCGTAAGTACAGGTGTTATGTACCTACTTTATCATGCATTGGCCGATGCAATTATATCATACGGATTGGGGGCTTACGGTCTCGCTTTTCCTACGTACTTAAAGAAAAAAAAACTTACAAATAAGATTATTAAAATTATTAGTTAATAAAAACGTTAAAAATTCACTCAATCACGAATATGAAAGGCTGTTTAAGATATGTAAAGTTCTCCCGGTAGATTTTAAAGTAAAACTGCACATCTTATGTGAACAAATTAACAACAATCAGTATAGGCAAGAAAAGGATTATATATATCCAATTCGCTCAACAAGAAAGCCAAGTCTTGTAATTCCTAGAGTAAAAAATGTATATGGTAAGCGGGAACGACGCTGGATTGCACCGGCCCTAATTAATGAATTACCACGTAACACTTATTTAGAAGCAAAAAATAAAAATGAGCTGAAAAACAAATTAATAAAACATTACCTATCCCTATGTCCGTAATTAGTCAACTCTGTAGTGTCACACACAAGTACACACACACACACACATACATACACGCACAAACATAACACACACACACACGGAACCAAGTAAATTGATATTTATTTTATTTTATTCTAACATACTATAAATTGATAAACTTATATATTATAGGTACTTATAATTAAGAAATTGTATTTAGATGTATATACATATCATACATAGACATATATATATATATATATATATATATATTATACATAGGTGTCATATTAGTAAGGTTGAAGTACATCGATGTAACTATTCACTAGAACTGCTGCCGACAAACTGCATCACAGTTTGGCAGAGAATAATTTATGTTATTGTACTTTATTACTGGATTAAATAAATTAAAAAAAAAAAAAAAAGGCAGGTTTTGCGCATTTACTGAGATTTTGTTGTAAAAGCGTATACACCGCCCCATGAACGAGTTATTGAGTCTAGTAACTGGCGTTACAAGCTTGTGTTTGTTCCTAGTGTTTACATTATGTACATCAGTATTCTTATTAAAATTATTAATATTTCTACGCACATACATAACATTTTCATATATATACATATATATATATATATATAATCGGAATCTCGGAAACGGCTCCAGCGATTTTCATGAAATTTAGTATGTGCGTAGATTCGGGGGCGAAAAATCGATCTAGCTAGATTTCATTTTTAGAAAATGTCCTTTTATCCCTGTTTTCAGGTAATGAAAAATATCATTTGAATATGACGGTAAATTTCGCCGCAAAAGAAAATGTTATAATAGCTCGGTCGGTAATCGGGCGGCCCCAAAACAGACGGCTGTGGTTCGTATCACGATCATTCACAATCTTTTTTTTTTTTTTACTTTTTTTTCGATTCCAGATCATTGCTTTCTTTATTTTTAATTTTTTTGTCGATTTGTTATTTTGTTACCTTTTTCCCTTTTTTTTAAAGTTGTTTCTTTTGTGAAAAACGCCACTTCATATTTTCTTATTATTACGTCGGTAAGATCGAAAAATATTACGCATATTTCATTATTCAGTAATTTATATCTAAATGTAATTTTCAAAATACACGATTTACCAAAAAATAAACAAACCTTCGGGTCCTCCGGGTACTTATGCATTTATTTACAAAAGAAAAGTATGTTTAACCTAGTACCAATAGTACAAGCTTTGCTTAGTTTGGGACTAGATAACGTTGTGTAAAAATATGTCCTGAAATATTTATTATTTTTTATTTACATTTTTTTCAATTTCGTCTTAAGTTTAGAGAATATCAATATAAAAATTAACGCCCTTTATAAATCATTAATCCTATAAACTTCTTTATATCGTATGACAGGGAACTTACCTGTTTACAAATTATCTGCAATCCTGCATACTACTCGAATTGTAGCGAACGCACAACCAGAAATCTTACCTTTCTATAATGTCACTAGACGCTGAGTACAGTTCAGTCCACAAATCATAAACCAACTACGAAGCACGCCCTATTACAGTTGATTCGATACACACTGGATACAAAAATCCTTAATAACGTAATATGATGTAATAATGCAAACATACGTATTATGGTACATACGTACTATAACTGAGGGCTGCCGGATGCATTTATTTTATGAGTTATTTATTTACAGCTTAGCTTTTTTTTGTGAGAAGAGTGTAAGCGGACTGGCGGTTCACCTGATGTTAAGTGAAAACCGCCGCCCATTGACATTTGCAACACCCGTAGTTGCCAACTTTTAATCCCAGCTACCTCACTCACCAAGCGAAACGCAGAAGTATAACACTTCCACTTCTCGCCGATCTCCTGTGAGGTCATGGCACTCACCAGGATGGACCTGCCCATTCGTGAAACACATGTTCTGAATCTTTAAATTAAAATACATTTTATATGTTACCTATTATTAACAACAAACAAAAATAAGTAAAGTTAAAATTACCTGTAATTAATTTACTGCATTAAAACTGTATTCTTTTGATTTATTTCTTAAAACCTTATGCACAAAATAGTTTTTAAGTAATTAAGTAATTAATTTAAGACAGTAAAGCACAAGTTTTTTGTCGTTAGTACAATTATGGGGTGTTGAAGAACAAATTAGAGAATTAACGTGCAGTTAACGTAAACCTTTTATAGTTTACGCTCTTTAAAACTTCGACACTTATGGAATTGGAGTGGACAGTCATTTCCGAATGTTTTTGTTGTTTAGAATTTTTTCTGAGATTTTGTTGTAAAATTGTATAGATTGTCCCATAAAAGAACCTATTCTATGCAGTCTAGTCGTGTGTAGAATTAGTTTTTGTTTGTTCCAGGTAAAAACAATCATTCTTATTTTTACGGACACACATAACATTTTTCACATAACATTCATCTGAGAGGCAACAATCAATATTTTAATCTCTTTTAAGAAATTTCTAAGTGATTCTTTGGCGAACAGCGATTCTGCTGAGCTAACTCTACTCGCTAGTTTAATAATATGGGAGCCCTACTGATGCTCCATAGGTGCCAACTTACTAGTTATCCCAAGGAATACAGTCGAGTCAATATGGTCTAGCTCTTCCCAAAAGTAAAGTTCATCAGTTTCTACAAAGTTCACATTGGGTGTTGAAAATTTTATATATTTCGTTATTTTATTATTCAACAGTAAGTTTTCAGCATTAAACGTCATCATAATTTAAAGAATATCGTTTTACTCTAAAAACATTATAATTAATGCAATATTAATGTATTTGCTGCAGTTAACTCATTCCATATTGTAACAAAATATGAAGAAACGAAGAAAGTGCTACAAATGTTACTTTTTCAATAATACGAGAAACCGTGAATAATTCTCACTTATCGGTGAAGAGATAATCTACCTTACGTGGTAGAAATACGACTTGAAATGCAATGCAAAAGCATTACTTAAATTTCAAAAAGGCTACATCTTCCTACTCGTTTTGCGCCAGCTGCGTGCCCCTGGCCTGGTGCCTCTCAAAGGATCCGACCCACCTTCGCTACAAACTATTCCTCGCAGAGACCTGAAAGCTTCCAATTATTAATGCTTAAACATTAGGATTGTTATTAGGTAATATTACAATGTCTTATAACGTTCTATATAAATAATATTCTGACATACAATATCATATCAAGTTTATTTATTTATTTATATATTTCTATAATAATATCAGTACAGATCATTTATATCTAATTAATGTTAGTTACACTAAGGAAAAGAAAATGAGTACACTGTGGCTCCCAAACTAGGCAGTGCCTGTATCTTGGGAGCCGGAGTGCGCTTCATATAATACATAAAATGCAATTATATGGACGGTACTTTAGGTAAGTTATATTAATATTTTAAAAATAAATGGTTGTAATAATAAAAAACGCAGGTAAGAGAGCACGAAGTAGTGTGTGTGTGTGTGTGTGTGTTCGTGTGTGTATGTATGCATGAGTGCGTGAGTGTGTGTGTTTTGTTACGTATTACTTAAGAATATTTTCAGATTCCTCGTAATCGAGAGAGAGCAACACATGTTTAAACGCTTCCTACAAGAGTAAGTACTGAGGTCTGCGATGTCGCAATGCTTTAACACATTGTTGTACACGAAGACATGGAGAAATGAGGGACAGCGCTTACCGAGAAGCGAGTTGGTCCGCGGACAAGGAATTCTGTAGGTACGTTTTGATACAATAGCCTGATAGTCGTCTCTTAGTTTTACTCCCTTGTGCACTAGTTAAGGATGCTTTTTTAAAATAAATAGTTGCCGTACCCTGAGAACTGGAAATTCGTTGTAGAGTTGGTTAGTGGGGTAGTCAAAATTTTTTCTTAATGTGACCTTTAAGATTGCCCTTTGTGCTCTTTCCAGTTCCAAAATAGTTCTTTTGCCAGCTCCTCCCCACACTGCTATACCATATTCAAGGACCGATTGACAGAGACAGTGGTAAGCCATGCGCACGATATTTTTTGCCACGTAGTTTCGCAATTTTTTCATGATGGATATTAGCTTTCTAACACGAAGAATAAGCTGATGAATGTGAGGCTTAAAAGATAAGTTTTCGTCTATTACTATTCCCAGATATTTAACCGAGTTAGTGTGTTTTAGGGCTACACATGTGCAATCATTGCTTGTAAAAGTTGTATTTGGCGAGCAAGAGTGAAGTTTTATGGATAGGTGTTCTGGGGGTTTTGATGTCGCGGTTTTGTAAAAGGGTAGTACCATCGATTTAGTTGCATTCAAGGTAAGTTGATGTTAAGACTGTGATGGAGTTCTTGTAGCCCTGTCTCAGCGAGCTTGTAAAACTCTTGCCAAGTTTTGCCATGGACAAGGATAACAGTGTCATCAGCATAACATATTATTTCTGCATTTTGTAGACGCAATTGCAGTATATCGTTGACGTAGATAATTAATAGTGTCGGTCCGAGTATGCTACCCTGTGGCACACCAAAATCACTGTCAAGTTCTACACAATATCATAGAATATACAATATCATAGAATTTGGCGTTTACATCAAACTCATTTTCCGCACAAAAAGGGCATTTTACGAGTACTAATTTTATATCATAAACGAATTCAGTTATTATTTTCGAGGTGATCGTTCGTATAAGTAAATGTTTAGAATATTTAAAACGTTATTAGGATCATGATTTCAGATATTACGGACTATCTCTTGCTAAAATCAATAATACAGGTTGTACTACGGTAGAGCCTTGGCCATGGGTGAGGTAGCAGCACCCCTAAGAAATACTTTCAGAATAAAAATACAATAGTTTTTTATTGTTGTTTAGCATATCAAACAAACGTAATAGTTCGAATTAATTTAAGGTTAATGTCGAAGGTCTTCTTAAGGGTAATTGAAATAACGTTAATTAAAGATTAATCCGCAGTACTTGTAGACTGTAATAAATTAAATCAAGTTGCTTTCTTGATGTTCCTTAATTAACCCCTCAGGCAGACAATGGAATATTACGCCGAACATTTATGTAGTTAATTCAATAATTAAACGTGGGTCTTAGGTAAGGGTGGAAAAAGAATAGTGGACAAGTGGATACTGTGATATATTTTGAGCACATCTGGTGTTTCATCATACAGTGTGTAGCGTGTAGACTGCAGTCTAGAGAAAATATTTAAAAAATAAATGCAGTCGCCTATGTATGTATGACGGGCAGGCGGCGCCATTTTTAAGCTAGCGTAGGTTAGAGTTACTTTATCAGTTGCGATCCAAGCTGATGTTCGAACCTCCATCTGAAGGGCACTTGAATCGTGTGGTGCCCCCCCCCCCCCCCCCTCCTGTCAGCTAATTGCCCCTCTCTCGTTAGCATGGTGTGGCGTTGCAATGGAAGGGAGGGCTTCTTCGTGCCATTGTCGTGCTCCAGTTATTGTTCCCCTGAACTTGTTTTTGCACCAAAGCTGTCAAAGACGCGGGGCTAATAGCAAATTAATCTGTCACAAAAAATTGGTAGGACATTCTTGCACGAATGGGCAGGCTCGTCCGGGTAAGTACCACGACTTCCGACCGACGTAAAGTGGAAATATAATACTTTCGCGTTTCGTCTGGTGAGTGAGGTAGCCTGAGCCCAATTTTCAAAAGGATGTCAACGCATCTGGAACTCTCGGGTGTAGCAGATGGGCAGCGGTATTCACTTAACATCAGATGAACCATCTGCTCGCTTGACAACTTTTCACATAAAAAAAATCTAATAAAATCTGTCATATAATTATCAAATTTCGGGTAAGTTATTTATAACTCAAATTTTTCCATTTACTCGGATCATAACGTTTGCGTTCAACGAGTCCATTTTATTAAACTACAATTTCCTAAACGTCGTTGACGAATTCAACTAGTTGATTTCATGAAGGGTTAAAGTTAAATCATTGACAAGAGATCAACCGTTGATTTAACTAGTTTGTCAATGATTCAACGCCCATCGTACATATATATAAAAATAATAGATTATTTTAGTCTCAGTATGAATATATATGAGTTTTAAGGTATATTAACGAATTTGAAGAAGAAGAAAAATTGAAGAGCACCATACGGCGGATGAGCCGCGCCGCACGCGAAGTAGGCCACTTCTCCGTCAGATGTTGCCAGCGGCTCCGTTTGCTCAATGCAGACACGATGCAGCCGTAAGCTCCTTCTTGGCATCCACCTAAGTTGCAATAAATCTAAAAGCAAGGCAATGTTTACGGGGAGCGTTAATATACTGCTTTCTACTCATTTCACTTGAAGCGCATCAGAAATTACTAATTGATTACATAATTTGAAACAGATAATATGCATAACAACACGTTTTTTGGAAATATTAACATGCTAAATCTGCAACTTTGGGTTATAGTTGTCGTATCTCCGTATATGTGAATGAAATGTAAACGTAATTATATAATTTAATATAATTTTTGTTAAGGACACATTTAATTATTTGAATCACAAACGGATTTGTTAACTTCGGGTTGCAAGAATTCTATTGATCACCAACTTACACATGTCACGGATTACGTTTTCTGTGCCTCTATGTGTTCTCGGACAGTGTTGAATTGTTTCCTGCGCTTACGGAAAATTGGTACGATTAGTCCTCATTTGCAGATGGAGGCATGTCATCCACGTGTCTAGTTTTAGGTTGGACACTTAACAAAAATAACACACTTGATGAAAATAATAATGGTAGATAATCTTCATTTATGCTAATGTACTGTTCGTGTGCGTTCTTATACTCATATGAGTTAATATCATCAAATCTCATATCTAAAATCTAAAAAAAAATATAGCATAATCACTCATATGAATAAAATCAAATAATTGTCAATTATTTTATATAGTTATTATAACATGTTTAGATACTCGTAAAGTCGTTTCCGAAAAAACCTTTTTCGATCATAATAAAATTCTATTTGGATTCACGAGAATAACGCTTGTCAACGACACGAGTGCGCTCCCAGCGGACGTGGAATGAAAACATACGGTGACCGTGTATTCTCATTTCAGTGAGGTCTTCCGTGTGTAGCCATCGTACTGCATTGTATTTTTCATTGCTCAAATCGTTATTATCATTTACTGCGATGTTGCAGAAATACAATCCTCATCGATGTCTACAGTGCGAGGGCACGTAGAGAGTTTTAAAAACTGTAAACTGTGCGGCCCTTGCTGGGTTAGAAAACCATCCCATTGGCAGCGGGTGGTATGATCAGCATGGAATAGTAATTACTCTTCGCTGCTCTAGCTCTTAATGCTGGATACTGCCACTGCCAACGGGTAAGCAATCGACCAGTAAATGTACATAATATCAAGCCGATAAATAAATGGAAAGGGAAATGTTTCATGAGATAAGTACAAACTAAATAAACCATAGCAAATTCCCATGAATTTGCTATGGTTTATTTGGTTCCCATGAATTTGCTATGGTTTATTTTGTTCCCATGAATTTGCTATGGTTTCGTCACAGGCACAAGTGTCACTGTGATGGACAAACGTGTACCACCAACGTGTTTAAAATACGACTGAAAGGCAGGGGAGGGATCACCATTCCCTTGGCAACTGTTCTAGACACAGAAAGGTTCAAATTAAAGATATAGAGATTGTATATTAATAACGTTAGATGTTCGATACGATTGTTTTTAATGAATGTAACAAACGTTAATTCTGAAGTAAATGCCTCTCTTTATTGTTGCTTTGTCCTCGTATGTGCCTCCTATTAGGTCATTTAATTTCTAGAAGCAGTATCATAAAATCAATGCAAATTAAGTTTGCTAATTTGAATTATTTCTGAGGTAATCTAACTCTGTGAATCAAATCAAAATGACTTGTTAAAAGTCATTTTGACAGACTAATATAAATTAGTTTCTCGTCGCGCGCAATAGATTTGCAGTAATATTATGTTCAAACGAAATTATATAGAGAATTTCGATCGATATTATATAAGAAAGCCTTTTATTTTGCTAGCATCTTCACGCGGATTTCTGAGAAAACAGAAAATATTTTCATTTTCTCATATATCTTAATTTTAAATATTTACGATTGATGATGTTACTTGGGTCACATTGAAAGTTCTTAGTAACCTATAAAACGATTTAACGGTGATAGGGCCACGCAGCAGTCTCGGCTGCTGCACGAATGGGCAGGCTCGTCCGGGTAAGTACCACGACCTCACAGAAGACCGGCGTAAAGTGGAAGTTTAATACTTTCTCGTTTTGTCTGATGAGTGGTAGCCGAGGTAGTCTGTGGTAGCCGGAGCCCAATTTTCGAAACGTTGTCAACGCATCTGCAAACGAGTGTAGCAGATGGTATTCACTTAACATCAGGTGAACCACCTGCTCGCTTGGCAACTTTTTACATTAAAAAATATTTTGTGAGGTCAGTTTGTACGCATCGCAAACTTTGGCACAAGCTTTTCGCACCCTAATGTTCTAATCATCTCCGTTTAGTATACTCTAGCTGCGTGAATTCCAATCGAATACATACTAGGCATATGTTTTACGAACCAAAAACCCTTGACTTGGCTAGATCGTCAGGCCGCGAAAGGCGAAGAACTGGGTTCGATTCCCACAGCGGCGACAATCTTTTCGTACTTTTTTTACAAATTTTAATGTTCAATCTTAAGTGCAGAGATTAGCACTATAAAAAAATTAAATTTCTAAGAAGCAATGGCGACATCTCTCGTTCAAATTATCGTTGTAAAACGATATTCGAAATTGCTGGAAAGGATATAATAACAATGGATGCGCCAAGCATTGCTTCAAATGCTAAAAAAACAATGTAGTTAAAAGACGTTAAGATTTTCGTCGATGTAGCAATCAGCCGTTTAGCTTAGTGGCTAGAGCGTCAGGCCGCGAATGCGATCCCCACAGCGGCGACAAAATTTTCGTACT
This sequence comes from Iphiclides podalirius, assembly GCA_933534255.1. Taxonomy (NCBI): domain Eukaryota; kingdom Metazoa; phylum Arthropoda; class Insecta; order Lepidoptera; family Papilionidae; genus Iphiclides; species Iphiclides podalirius. Next base: position 14,351,482 of record OW152826.1, read on the forward strand.
TATTCCACAAATTTTAATTTTCTACAAATTTTAAGAAACAATTGATTCATGTTTCTTTACGGTGAATTAATTATATCTAAAAATTAATCTTAATTCATTCATTACGGTGGTAGGCCCACGCAACAGCCTCGGCTGTTGCACGAATGGGCAGGCTCGTCCGGGTAAGTACCACGAACTCACAGAAGACCGGCTTAAAGTGGAAGTATAAAACTTTCGCGTTTCGTCTGGTGAGTGAGGTTGCCGGAGCCCAATTTTCAAAAGGTTGTCAACGCATCTGGAACTCTCGGGGGTAGCAGATGTCCATGGGCGGCAGTATTCACTTAACATCCGGTGAACAGTCTGCTCGCTTGGCAACTTTTCACATAAAAAAAATAATACATCACGTTATTTGCGGATTTACAGCGGTAAGGAAAGCTTTGTTCTTTAAACTGAAATTAGCAAGGGTTAATAGTAAGCGGGCGGCGCTCTGTGCTAAGCCACGTCCTGTCCGGCTCCACGAAAGTGATACAGCACAGCGAATAACTTAAATTCCCTTGACACGGGTAACATTTAATGGACTATGATATCGCACCAAGGAATAAATTGGACTCAAACGAAATTCCTTCCAACGAATTTGATTTAAATGAACTCATTTTACACGAAACATCGCGCTATAGTCAAAGTTGTAAACTTTGACTGACTTGAAACTGATGCAGCTTAACGTAATAACTATTTTCAGACAATGACTTATCATTGATTAAGGTTGTACACTAATATAGCAAATGCAGCACGAATGCGACAGATATTACGAATGAAATATTTGGTATAATATTGAATTATTGTTATAACAGAACTAGACAAAGCAAATTGTTCATAAACTTAGAATATACATAACTATAGAGGTACCAAGTTGTTCGAAAACAATCTGTGGTTTCTCTTTGAGTTTTACGACAGCAACACCGGACGTGACTGTTGCGGCGCATACGACGAGCGAGGGGAAGGCGCGGGCGCGGGCGCGGGCGCGGGCTGCACGCACCCCACTCGAATCGTTGCTTCTTATATTGCGCCCGGTTCTCCGTACGGACGGCATTCACGTACGGAGAACCGGTAGTCATTATAATAAATCTTTTTCTTACCGAATCAGTGCCTATGTTAATTAAACACCTCAAGACTACAGTACAATCATGACTATCACGCGGCATCTGTCAAACTTGTCTCGAGGCCTTTTGACTTGACGAATTTAGCGCTTGGTTTTTGTAAGAACGGAAAACATTAAGGTAACGGAAAATCAATATTATATTTGGCAATCGCCAGCGTACAATATAATTTAACCCGTAAGGACAATTAAGCAGTTGTGTCACGCTGATGCGTGTTGGCCGCGCTGCCACTCCGTACATCAGCATCCCCTACTTTCCCTGCCAAATCCGCACCCTGAAACCTCCCCTCCTAAACGGTGATAGGAGTCATCGGAATCGGGGTGAGTGAGAAACAATTATCATTACGAAAAATACCATTACGGCGCCGCGCGATCCCTGCACGTGTTCGTCAGGGCCATCATAGACCATAGATCTTTAATGTTTAGTTGTTGTAGCGAATTGAATGTATAATATAAAAGCCGATTAATTGATATAAGCTGTATTTAAAATTTGTCATATATTATATGAGGAATAAACATTTAGTTGCAATCGATAACCAAAGTTTATACGAGGCTTGGTTATCAATATACACGAGCATAATCAATTATCCACCCCCTCAACCCTATTCAAGTCAGTACCCGGTACCGATTGGGCAGGCGACCTTCACAATTCAATTTACAAAGTCATAGAATATGAAACTACTGTTATGAAACCTTCCTTTTATAAGACAATAACTTTTTTAACAAATTACAAATCAATAGAATCTTAGTTCCTGTGTGACTGAAGTCATTGCTTTATGTATAATAATACAATATCTTGTAACAAATTAAATTAACATCCCAGTAACGATACCAACTGCAGCAATTTCAAATAATAAAAAGCGCCGATTATTGAAAAAGCTCGGCAGTAAAAGAAAGTACTATTATGACCAAAATATGCATAGTCGCTCTATCAAGTGCATACAATTAATAAGTCACTAAAGAAAACTTTCTCAAAGAATCTGGAATGTTATTGATATCTTAATATTTTATTTTTACTTATACTTTGAATGAAAAATGCTTAATACAGACCTTCCTGAAGGAGGGATACCCACAAAACGTAGTTTATTAAAACTAACTTGTAAAAATATTTGGTGTTACTGATAAAATTGAAGACAACTGACGATAGAAGTTAGGTAATTTCCATAAATTTTTCATTAATTAGTTAAGATAGTAAATTCAATATCAAAATCCGTTAAAATGATTAAAGATTCTTTGTCCTTATTTTTTTAATAATACAGAACATAAATTCTATTACTTCATATTTATTTCTTCATATTATTCAAAACTGAGAAATTCTATGAAAATTGCTTTGATTTGCATAAACCCTGTAAAAGCACGCAACGCAAACATGTAAACTACATAAATCATTTCTATCTTCAACTCATTGACCGTATTTGGTCGCTCAAAACTCAGGTCGCGAATCTCAAACAAAATTTATAGGCAAAAAACAGCAACAACAAACAAAGACTGAAATGAGAAATTCATTCACTCTTTCCAGATAGCAGCGCTCGCTTAAATTTTTTTGTTCTTCGCCTGAAACCTAAAGTAAAATAAACTGTAGTAAAATAAATCATTCCATAAATGAATCGCTTTATTTTATTTTTTGCACAATTTCAGTTTATATAAGAATCTAACATTTTAGGCTTCTCTGGCTGTCTCCATTAATTGAATATCGTGCGGAAATCGCTTCATCCGGAATTGTTAAAGTTACAAGTACGCGACCTTCGAGAGAGCCTTCATTTGAGGAGAGTGTTTCGTTGACTTATTATCAAGTACGAGGCACGATACATCAAGAACTTTCCTCGTACCATAAATAAAGTGTAATAATTATATGCCATTTACTCTAATTATAATTTTAGTTTAAGAAATTATTATGTAGTGTAAAATTTCACTTATACAAATTCATTGTTAATTGTAACGGAGCAATATCGCGCTATTAGATGGTTTCTGAAAAACTCTTATCTTTTATAAAATAACGAAATACAATTCATTACTACATAAAGACCAGGACTTTGAAAACACTTTAAAGGAAATGTTATGATTTATGGTTATCAATTACTGCAATGTTTTAATATTTCATAACGGTACCATAAATTGCAGACTTAACAATTTCATTTCACGAAAAATTCTTTATTTGCACGGAGCGAGGAGCGGCAAGTTCCATCGTTTATTTGAATTGATTTCCTTCAGGAACAGCCCGCGGTTCTGCACCTCGGCGAGATTGTTCTCACGTGCTGAATAATGAGGCTGCTTTGTCTGCAACAGCGATTGATTGCTTTCCCTCTCTTCTTGTCTATTCTCCGGTTACGCTTTGCTAAGTTGAACAACGCGCAAAAGTGTACATTTCATTTTATCCGCCTCGTATGTAATGTGTTCTATAATAAACACGACCTTATTTAATATATTCCCATAAATAATAAACCATCAGCACAAACTCATATGACGATGATTCGTCTCATATCATATTTGTTAGACACTCCAGAATAAAATTGGTGGGTTAATTTTGTTAACATAAATGAATAAAAAACATTATGAACTGATAAATACAAATTGATTTTATTTATCTAAATGAATACCTAACCGCGTATGGTATATATTCGGAACTAAAAAAAAGTCACGGCACCCGTTTTGAGGAATATGCCGAAATGACTCGATTTTCCCGCTATTATTCAATTCACGTAGAAACCTAATTTGCCAGGCTGTAAAAGCAAAGGATTTACTTCGAGCACGTCTTCCGCCTGACAGTTTAGTTTAATTTTACTTTCTTTTCATATTTCCGCGTTTGTATTATATTTTTTATGTTAAGAAAAAAAAGTATTCTGAGAAAGACATTTCTTTCAACTTCATAAAAATTGTGAAATCGATCACTATACCACCTATACGAAAGTTATCACGTTTCCTTACACACCAAATTATATACGTTGAAAAAAAAAATATCTAAATTCTTTTAATTTGTATCCACGATACATTTCATTGCCCTGTTCAAATTTTTGACGTCGCAAACAACTGATATTTATGTTCGTGCGCGATAAAACTGCACACGAAGATATATATATTAGTAAAACAAGAGTCGTTATGGAATGATCTTAAAAAGTAACCCACGCTTTTCTATAATAAAATACTTACGTTTATCAACCACCTTGTTCAAACAATATATTTCAGTGTTAAAATGAACGTGAAAACTTTTGGACTAACTGTGAGTTTTGACGAATTACCCAATGTAACAGTTACGTACTGTTAATTTATTTTATTTTCGCGAAAACACATTTGAAACTATTTTTCCAGATTATTTAATCACATCTTCCTTAATTACACAGGGTAAATAAACTATGGGAAAACTATATTACAGTTTTATTTATTACATTACAAGGGTGTAAATTGAATAAAGATGAATCAGATCCCTAAATGTGTTTACTCCGAAAACGATTAAACACTTTCGCACGACGAAGTGTCTACCGCCAGCCAGATACCCCGTATGACGTCAGGGAGTGAGATAGATAGCATATCTAAAAACTGGCCTACCTGGCCTTTAAACTTTTATAAGGCGCAAATTTGGTTCCACATGGAGTACTATCCTCATCTCTGGGCGGGAGCCCTCTATTACCAGCTCCTTCCATTTAACCGCATCCAACGTAGGGCAGTCTTTCCGATCGGCTTGATCCTTTGGCTCTACGTAGAGATGTTGGATCATTCTGCATCTTCTACCGCATCTATCACTGGGATTCCCGAGCAATTGTTTGGATTGATCCCGGCGGCTGAATTTCACCATCGGACATCGCGCCAAAACAAAAAATTTCATCGACACTACCTCGATGTCCAGCGTTCCACAACAACGTGATTTTCAAGGCCGTCCTGCCCCCTCGCACAACCACTCTGTGGAACCAGCTGCCGCCGACGGTCGTTCTATCATTAGCCAACGAGCAATGGCAGGACCCGGGAGTACTGAGCGTTTCCGACCGTGGGACCGTATGGAAGGAGAAAGAGCTCCATGGGAGGTTCTACAAGGCTCTAAACGAGCCTTTCGTAGATACTGTTGCCTCCCTTAACTAGCTACGTTTCAGTGACCTCTTTGGGGAAACCGAAGGTTTTGTCTGTGCGATACAGGATCAGGTTATTAAGACGAACAACTATAGGAGATACACCCTAAAGGATGGCACCGTCGACATCTGTCGAGCTTGTCGCCATCCCGGGGAGTCGCTTCGGCATGTTATCTCCGGTTGTTCCATGCTTTCTAACTCTGAGTATCTGCATAGACACAACCTAGTAGCCAGAATCCTACACCAGGAGCTCGCTCTGAATTACGGCCTCGTGGATCGAAAACTGCCGTACTACAAGTACTATCCGGAAGCCGAGCTCGAAAATGACCGCGCCAGGCTCTATTGGGACCGGCCCATCATCACGGACAGGACGATTGTCACGAACAAACCTGATATCGTGTTGATGGACTGGGCACAGTCGCGGGTATTTTTGGTCGACATTACCATTCCATATGACGAAAACCTCGTGAAAGCCGAAACAGATAAGAAGACAAAGTATCTGGACCTGGCTCACGAGGTGACCGACATGTGGGGTGGTGTGCCGACCGAAATTATCCCGATAGTCGTTTCTGCTAATGGGTTAATCCCAGTCAGCCTCTCTAAACATCTGAGGCGACTGGGACTCCGGGACGGATCGCTCCAAGCTCAAATGCAGAAGGCGGTGCTCCTCGATACCGCCCGCATCGTCCGCCAGTTTCTCTCCCTTTCGCCCTAACCCTTTAGGTTTGGTCTCCCCTGCCGAGGGCTTCCGTCTGGTTGGGTCCTATTTATATATGTATTATATAAAATATTTACATATATGTGGGAATGGGTAATGAATGCAGAGAAAACGGAACGTTGAGTGAAAGAGAAAGAGGGAAGACGTATGGCGGGTGTGAGCGAAGTGTGTTAAGACGGAAGACGTGTGCTGTGATATAAAAGACGATATTAAGGTGTATTAGGCAATAAGAAGAAAATAAATAATATTTTTGAAAGCTAACAACGTGTTCGCTAATTTCGAAATCCTTTCCCACATATATATATTTTTTATTATTATTATACATATGTATATATATATATATATATATTTTATCCATAATATTTATTTTATATATGCAATGTAAATCTATATTTTTATTTATAAACCCAACCAGACGAGAAAACAAATGATGAATATCCCCCCTATAGTAATAAAATATCTTTATTCACATAGACGCTTGCGCGTTCTTATGAAACGTCAAAATTTTACAAAGAAATTAACACGTTCTTAAGTTACCAACACAGTCAGCAATCGGACAGGATTAAAAGCTATGCCCTGTACACCAAACTTGGAGCGAGCCTTCTACGAGTTTTGCGACAGTCTCTCAGAGGCCACCATGCTGGTACATCCGCAACGATATGCTCGCTTAGGGTTGTATAAGGACGCCTCCAGCACTCAGCAACACGCGACAATCTATCTACATGAACCATAAACTCTCCTTTGAGCTTTCGTCCAATGTCGTGAAAAGTTGCCAACTTTTATTTCCCGGATTACAACTGATTTCAAACACGTGAAGAAGAAGAAACGTTTACGTCGCTGATGGACATTGTGTCCCGCATTGGAGCTATCACACTCGATGACAATTTCGCAGCGCTGACAAAAGCTCAGCAGACGGACGACGAACTTAAAATCGCAAAAGTTAATTTTTCACTAATGATAAAAGCCAATCCCTCATACCTGGATCCAACATTTCTCTATTTAGTGATGTTTCAACAGACAAACTAAGACCTGTTTTGCCACAGCAATGTTGACGAGCCGTCTTCAACCGCTTACATGGTCTGAGCCACCCTGGAGCACGCGCTTCCGCACGTCTCATCACGTTAACCTGAACATTATTGGACCTACCTTCCTCAAACGGTTTCAACGTACCGCCTAATAGCAATAGACCGCTTCCCACGCTGGCTTGAAGTTTGGTCCATGTCGTTGTTAACTGCCGGAGGAGTCGCTAATCCAGTTGCTCATGGCTGGATCGCCTCGACGTACCGATCGCTATCACCACGCCCAGGAACGCTAATTCGAGTCCCAACTTTTCAACAGACTGATGAATTGAGTCAAAATGCGTGGGTACAACGAGCTATCATCCTCAAGCTAATAGGATGATAGAACGTTTCCACACTTTAATGTGTCACAAAAGTTCCTGGTTCCATACCCTACCTTTCGTTCTTCTTGGGGGCACTAAAGGATGACATCAAAACGTCAGCTGCAGAAGTTATGTACGCTAACTTATGTACCCCTACCAGAGGAGTTCCTGGTAGCTTCCAATATATATATATATATTTCCATTCTATTCCCTAAAAACAGAACTCGTTGACAATGCGGTAGTCAAATCGAGATAAATCGGAGGCGACCCATGCCAGCACGGCGGCATCCAAAGCGTTGCGTCATAAAACTTCGATCCCTTCCCTTTAACACGCGCGCGGCGACCGCTCTATGCGGCCGCTGCCCTTAGGCCTTCGTTAATTTCAATTTGACCGTGACCTAATTAAGGTCGCACGTGCTCTTTTTAGATTTGCTTACACGTATCGATGTCGAAACAAGTACTACGAGATGGTACGAAGTATTACGAGAAGGTAAGATGCTACATTTTAAGTGGTGAATGTTTACGTGGTGCGCAAAGACTTTATGACAGTGACTTTTTACCGCGTTTAGAAAGACAGGCAATGAACTCAAGTGTACCTAATCGAAGGACGTTCTTGGCAGCCAACCAAAGGTTATCAGATTTTGGACAATTTACTACACCGGGGTATACAATGCTCAGACACAAGTAATGTTCAAAAATAGTTTGAGAAAGCGTGCTCAGCTTTGTATTGAGACTCCATTTTGGGAAATTGTTATTTTTTATGACTAAATGAAAAGGTAAGTTTAATGGTTTTAAATAGTTGATTCCACTTTTTAAATACGCCATAATAAGTACGTACAATATAGTGTGTGATTTTAAAATAACTAGCAAAAAGCTGAGCTTTGTGAGGGCTCGCGTAGTTTTTCTACGGTTAATAATTTTTAAAACAGTTTTTTAAAATTGTTATTTTTGATATGAGCTTCGCGCCCGTATCATATTTACCGAAGTAAATAATTAATACGACATCATTTTAGATATTTTTTATTTATCAAACATAGTTTAGTACTTATATTAATTATGTGGGTTGTGGGTGTCATTAGGTTTCTCATACGGATTTCTTTCTGCTTCCTACATTTTAACAGATATGAATCTTTAATATTATTAACTAGCTGTTGCCCGCGACTACTTTCGCGTGGAATAGGATGAAAGCGAAAAATTCAGACAGATATCTTGTAACGTTTTTATTGTGGGTGTCTAGATAATGATGGGAAGATTTAATAAAAGATTTATTAGCAGTTAAGAAGTTGTATTCATCCCTTCAGTTTCATGTTACAATCTCTGGACTAGCTCAGATACAATATATTTTAAAAAATATAACAATAATAATGAGTTGGGCGCCTTGTCTGTTAGGAACAGACTGTTGTAATAAATACAATTAAGTATCTCAGGGAGTTGTGAGTACATAGGACCTACACATTACTTTGTGCGACCATAAATGGTTACATAATTAAATTAATTTGAGATGGTAAAACTTATGCAATTCAATTTAAAAAACAAAGTCCAATCAGGTAGTTATATAAAATCTATGTCACCGCAGAGACATCTGCCCTGTGTGCACAGGTCAGCGTTGAGCTCAGAACCAGTAGAGAAAGTCAGGCCAAGTGTAGTGTGTACAGCCACACTGTTGGGGGGGTATGTAGGAGACCTCCTGCCAACAAATACTACATTGTAGAACTAACAAAGGCAGGGATATGAATCCACCTACACTTATAAGATGTGAAACACTTACCAACTGGAGGTAAAAAACAATATTTAATAGAGCAGCAGCTCAGACCAGCTTGCCAGCCACCTATGCCTTCAGCATCCACCTGTGATATTTGAAAACCATACTTAGAAACACGAGACAATAAATTCTCAACCTACCTTCATGTGAATTTCTAAATACATTCTCAATGCAAGTCTTTTACAATTTTAGTAGGAAACCAGTGAAAATAACAAAGGATCTTACCACGAGGGACAACAAATCCAGCACAGAGTTTCCCAGACAGCAATCACAAATAATACGACCAGGAATGTGTTCTGATTTCAACCTCTAGCCATGCACTGTAAAAAAGCGAATTGATAAGAAAACGAAATACGTAAACAAAACAACCACTGGCATGAACGAAACCAAGCAATTACTTACCGTTCGAAGATAATAATAGATCCACAAAAACTAATTTATCCAATGTCAATTCGAACCGGCGGCAATCTCAAATGACAAGTACGACCAAACGAAGTTAACTTTTACATTCGTCCTTTCGAACAGGCAAAGGTTCAAATGACATGCAGCCTAGTCTTTAGAAAAACGACAATTTCGACAAAGTGATGAAATCACACGTTACAATCTATACATATAATAAAAATGTTACTTGTGTTTGTCGGTACACGGAAGATATTTGAGAAAAACTATTATTAAAGATACCCCTTTATCAACACAATAGAACCCAAAACAATGGTTGTTAAAATTTTTGTCCGTGTGTATGTGCGTTTGTGCGCGTAATCTCGGAAACGGCTTAACCGATTTGGATGCAACTTTCACTTATGCATTGTAGTACTTCACTTAACATTTAGTGTTAGTTTTATTCAAATCGCTTAATAAATAAAATATTTATATCAACTTAAAAAAGTAATCGCTACAGCTGAATTGGATGAAACTATAGTTAACTACAATTATATTATGGTCTGTAAAATGATGTTGTTAGATTATATAAATTTAAAAACCAGCCAAATGCGAGTCGCAATCGTGAACGAAGAGTTCCATACCATAATTTATAAAAAAAGGCAATAAAATTATGTCCGTTGTATGAGAGCCCCACTTAAAAAAAATATTCTGCTTTACTTTATTTGTTGTTATAGCTTCAACAGTGAAAAGTTCAACTATCTAAATATCACAGTTTATGAGATACATGTATCAAACAGTTTGTTTGAACTCACTAATCTCAACTATTACTAGTCCGATTAGAAACATTCTTGCACTGTTAGATAGCCAATTTATTGAGGAAGGCTACTTTTTAAGCACGATATAAAATGTGGTACATACGGGCCGAACCGCGGGCGAAAAGCTAGTGTAAAATAAAATATCGCTTTAAATATCACATTCATAGTTTTGCCTTCTGGGAAACAATTACTATGGGTCACACAAATAATTGTCCAGTGTGAGAATAGAACCCACGCCGAAGGCAATGCCTTGACAACTGCGCAATGGTCAGAGATCTAGTGAGTGGTATTCGCGAATTAACATATAACTGACTCCAATGTGCGAGATAATTAATGGTGTCTGTGGCGAAATGGGTATCAGCACTAAGTCGTGTTTGGTTTTCATTAGATTTTTGAGATCAAATCGTTCTCATTCTTTTAAATTCTATCGAGCCATTTTTGTAATAAATAATAAAAGGTAAATTCAATGATTTAGAAAATACTACAAAATAAGTACCTTAATTACAAAAAAAATCAGATACAATTTGTGAGTCAGTGATAAAAAACAAACATAATCTTATCCAAACAAAAAAACAAATAATATCCGAATATCCTAGTCTAACCAAATCTATATTCCTAAACAGTGACAGATTTGTTCGTTCCTCGCCTTAGGCTCATTAAAGATTAAGAGAAAAGACTCGCTGGAGGATTATGGACCCGACGAATGGTACCTACTTATCAGGCCCGCTTGATTTGTTAAAATTTTCATAGAATATCGCCTACGCAAAGAAGCGAAAGGCGAAAGGCAAGCAACGCTACTAAAAGACCCCAGTAATTTGCAGCCCCCTACATTTGGCCCGCCGAGTACGCGGCCTATAGAGAAATCCACTACTGTTCCTAACAACTAACCAAATCGCAAACCTAACCTACAAAACTAAAATCGTACTTGTCGTATAAATCTCAATTGAAGGAATTCATGCATTATTATTATTAAAATTCAAATGGTCGGCACTTATCCCTTAATTAACTTGTGAAAGATGTATACAGCGCATTTTATGAAGAACAACGCCATCTTATTTTTTGCATGGGAACTAATTCCTTATCTTTTTACCTAGCTTTTTGTTTAGTGAACCAATTGCAATAAAACAAAGCTTTAATGTTGCACAGAATTGATCTTGAATACTTACAAAAATACTTTCAAAAACACCATACAAATTAGTCCAGTAGTAGGATAACTGTGATAATTGTTTGCGACTGCACTGCTTTAATCTTAAAACTCCCATATCTCCCGTTTGAGTGAGAGTTAGGTACTGCCCCAAGCTTTGCTTAAGTAACGAGTGAAAACTGCATCAAAATCCGATAAGTAGTTTTTAAGTTTATCGCTAACAGACAGACAGACAGACAGACAAAAATTCCAGAAATGGTTTTTATGTTTCCTATAACACTTTTTGTGATACCCTTTTTCATTTTTTCATAAAAATATTCAATGTATAGACACGCCGATTCTACTCTTTTATTATAGTATAGATTAATAATCTATCACAGGAAAATCGTCTAGGTATATATTGCTAATCCTTCAAGAGTTGTTTTTGAGTTGTTTCCTTTTCCCCAATATCTATAACAGCTTTATCTAATGTTTAGCCTTGTGACTTGTGAACTGTAATAGCAAAAGCTAATTGCAATAGGAATAGTTTTCTGAAACAATTTTGCTATTTTGACTTTGAAAATTAAATTATCATTTTCTTGGTGCAAATTGATGATTTAGCAAGTATATTCAATCAAATTGACCACCTTTAAGTCGTTATACCCTGGGGGAAATGCCTACGCATACCTGCCCTCGCGGGGGCAAGAGCGGCTACTTGTGCGCGTGTTAGTTATGAACGATCGCGCGTAAAATAAACGAGTTGTTTATAATCACGCATTTTTTGAGATAAGTTCAAATAATTGTAATTAATTACTTACGATTGATTTTAAATATTTTTAATTTTTATGTAACATTGTTTATGTCTAGAATTTATAAAAAAATGATACACTTAGAATAGCCTCCCTGTACAAGTACCGATATCCAAAGTAATTTAAAAGGAAATAATTCTTTATAGCCACTCGCTTAAGAACCAATACATGAGTTTTATTCTATTATTGTTTTGTTTCACAATATTTATAAGTTCAGAACTACTTTTTAAAAGAGTTTGATATTGATGCAGTTGATGCCTGTGTATTGTGTATAAAAATAAATAAAAATAAAAAAATCACAAAAAGCAAACGGAAATCACACACGGTCCCTGCTTAAAATCGTAGCTTTATATAACAATGCACTAAGAAGTTTTCATAAATTTTTCATTTTATTAGGTCTTACATTACCATAATGTGCTAAGATTATGTTGGATAAAATGAACATTTATACTCTGCTTAGAAAATTCTGAAAGAACTTTAAAGTAACGTGTAACTAATATTTGGAAATAGCGAACAACCTAAGTACCTTGTACAAGTTTTTACTATGACTTAAAGAAGTTAAGCTTAAAGTAAGTAGTTCATTTAAACTGAGTTTGCAACTGTCAGGAACTGGAAAAGGTAGGCCAAATGCTGTAATGAGTACAAACGTATTGTTTACATAATATCCTGATTGTGAAGCGCAGGGGCCCACATAGGCGGCGTGCTACGGTGAACCCACCCCCCTTTGTTTGCTTTGTGCGATACGGGTGAGCGCTGCGTGTTTCAAATATGTGTAAGCGCTCACCATTACTGGTTTGGAAATTTGGTTTTGGACTCGAAATCATCGCAGATGATCCTGAAAATAAGAACTATTGTACAATCCTGTTATGGGATTGCTACGTAAATATTCTTTGAGGCATAATATTCTCGAAACAAGGAGTTTCATATGACTCGATAAATAGCATATCACATTGTACTCGCCTTACAGGTAACAATCGAGATAATCAGGCTCCACTTTTTCATAGATTGGCAAGCATTTAATTCCATATGAAGTAGATTACGGTGGTAGGGCCACGAACCCTCGGTTGCTGCACGAATGGGCAGGCTCGTCCGGGTAAGTACCACGAACTCACAGAAGACCGGCGTAAACAGGAAGTATAATACTTTCGCATTTCGTCTGGTGAGTGAGGTGGCCGGAGCCCTATTTCCAAAAGGTTGTCAACACATCTGAAACACTCGAGTGTAGCAGATGTTCATGGTGCGGTATTCACCCGGAGAACCGTCTGCTCATTTGGCAACTTTTCTCATGAAAAAAAATGTAAAGTAGTAAAAAAGATAAAAAATAATGTAGATGAAAGACGTTAAGATTTTCGTCGGTGTGGCAATCAGTTTAGCTTAGTGGTTAAAGCGTCAGGCCGCGAATGCAGAAGACGTCAGTTCGAATCCCACAGGCGGCGACAATATTTTCGTACTTTTTCTACATACTTTAATAAAGTAGATTTCCATTGGCAACGTTAAACACTTAATTTTAAGGTATCTGTTCGCTTGCCTTGCAATTAACACAGGCAAAGAATGTTCATACATATCATTTCATTCTAATGTAGTACGTGATAAAATTAATAAACGGCAAAAATAAGGCAAAAAGGGTCGCCCGATGCTTATTTAATTTGCCCGATAAACAAACTCGGTTTACTGCCTTTAATCTCGCCCCTTTTCAGCAAACTAAAGCTCCGGTATCGCTTAATTAACTTTGTGCCGATTTTAATGCCTTATAAACTTTATATGCAAGTGTTATTTCGTAGAATTTATTTATTAAATATAATATATGGATTTTGTACACATGGTTTCTTTCTAATATAATAGTTAACGATTAGTATTTTCTTATGAACGCTGCGAAATACATTTACAAATAAAGGCAGAATATAATTTTCAGGTGTAACAGATTGTTGTATGAAAAATATAATATTAAAAAGAAGCTAACGTATTACCATATACTAGTTTATCTTAGTGTTAATCAAATGTTATTTAACGCATAATATTAAAATTATACCTGACATTTGAAACATTAGCTCCACTGTTCTGTTTCATTGATAATTAATTATGTTAAGGCGCTGCGCTCGAAACTCACATGAGAGATTTTTGACAGCAAATTCAATTAATAATAATTATCTTGTATTAACTGATGTTTTTGCTTTCAGTCCCGAGACTATTAAAGCTTCATCGGACGCACTAATAATTATAATATAACGATGCCTTATGATAAATTATTATTCATACACCTACATAAAGCTATATTCAGTATTGAACGAAGCAATTATTTACCTGTGTTATTGACGACCCAATTGGCGGAGCGATGTAGGTTCGATCCCCACTACTGGAAAATTATTGTGTGATGAACATAGCGTTTTCCAGTGTCTGGGTGTTTATATATGTATAATATGTATTTATTTACAAAAAACAAGTATGTTCATCACTTTTCTAATACCCATAATACAAGCGCTGCTTAGTTTCGGACGAACGTTTTGTAGAAATGTGTCCGCAAAAAAACTGTGTTATTGGTTAGTATATGAAATGCGTGTATGTGTCTAAAATAATTTGTCTACAAACTTCTCCTTCTTCTTTTCTCCTGCCCTTATATTTCAATAGGTGGGTTTGGCATAACGTGTCGTTTCCTTCCACTTTCTTGTATGAGCCGTCTTCTAACCCTTTTATACTGACCTCTTTTACCGATATATCATTCTTCACACAGTCCATTCAAATCTTTCTCGGTCTTCCTCTATTTTGCACCCTCCAACCACATTCATATCCATCAGTCTTCTAGTCACGTGACTTTCATCCCTTCTCATAATTTGCACATACCACGGCCACATAATCCTTATATTCTCAATCACTGGTGTCACTGCTTTTCCTTATACTCATTTCGTATCTTATTCTTGTGTATAAACTTAATGAATCTTAATAGAAGGGGAATAATTTTAATTAAAATTTAAAAAGATATTTTAAATGTGTCAATATGAAACGCCCGTGAGCATATTCCTCACGTTTTATTTCTTAGCTGATTTGCAATTTACTATTTAATTGATGACGAGGGACTTGAACCAAGCGATTTGGTGCTCGAGTGTGAATCTCTATGCTATAACAGCGAACACCGCATCTGCAGCTGCTCTAAATTCATTCTTCTCACCATAATTTAAAAAAAAAAAACTGTCGCGCCATAACGGAGATTTATCGATTGACAACATTAGTGAGTGCTAGGAGCAGATAAAAATAACGTTCAACTGTGTGAATATATTGGAGTCATTTATCTTTTTGATAGCGAACCCTTCGATATTCCGTTGCATAAAGAGCGCTGGCCGCCTGCCCGGACTGAAACTTGATAAAATTTCCACTCTAATGGCTCGAATCGCCCGCCCGGAAGGGTCGCCCTAGCATCCAACATAATACGGGGAAACGACGCAGGACATTCAACGAAAACTTTATTTAATTGAAATATCATACATAGAATCCACGCCCTGTACTAGAGAATGGCATATTATTTTACACCTACGACTTATATCATTGCCCAACAAAAATTATTTTATTTGGTAATACGTAACAATTTCCTTTTTTGAAAATTTGGCAAGCGAGCAAGCAGTTCAACCGATTTTATGTTATGATGACTGTCCATGCAACCATTAAATAAGTGAGTCGCGGCTACTCACTCGCTAGGCATAATACTTGAATTTCACAACGGTCTTTTCCTGATGAACTGGCTCATTTATGCAACAGCACAAGCTTCTGCTTGGCCCTACCACAGTAAAAATGAAAAATTCTTTATAATAAATGGTTCAGTACTTAGTACACAATGAGAAGTGAAAAATCATGTTAAATGAAAATGGTTAAACTACATAAAAGTACTAACCAGAAACAATAAAATTAAGGAAATTCTATGCCGGACCTAATATTTGTACCTACAAGACTATGACAACATAGCGTTTTTTTATACAGTAACACTTTTAAGCTGACGTGTTTTCATTGTAGAATAAATATAAAATCAGTGAGCTTCGTGTAAATTTTTATTAGAACTAGAAGACGTTAACCTGAGTTAGAAACTAAGAAGTTAACCTGATTGTAGATCGTGACATGTTCACAGGTAATAAGCATACTATCTGAGCACGCACCACCAGTGGCGAATCCAGGATTTTTGTTTAGTGAATTGAGGTCTTGATCCATAAGAAGTATTTTATAATTTCATCGAAATTATCTAACTGTGTTAACTATTATTTTCATGTGCTACCACTCTCCGAGTTGACTGTACTTGCACATATTGCAACAGGCCTCATTTTACCCTCACAGAAGACTTGCTTGAAGTGGAAGGCTTATACTTTTGTGTTTTGTCTGGTGAGTGGTGTGGAATGGAACGCATTTGCAATTATAGCAGTGTTGCAAATGTGCACTTAGCATCAGGTGACTCGCCAGCTCACTTCTCTTTTTACATTAAAGAAAAAAGAATGGGGCAATTTAATGATTGTCCTATTAAAGTTAATAGGTCCAACTGTACTCCTAGTTTTCCAAAAATTGATTCATGACAATTTTTATTTAGATATCATAATTCATAGAAATAGAAAACGAGTAATGTTGTGTGAAAAGGTGGATGAACTAAATATATCATCAAATTAACTACACGCGGGCACCCTTTTCGTTCCGAGCGTCCGAGGAGTCTGGCGCCGTGACGTCATCGCAACCCCCTCCCCCGTCTCAGCTCCCGACGTGCCAGACCCCGACCGTTCACGTCACCACCAGTCAATAAGGTTAAAATAATTGAGTGCTAGACTTACATGAATTTATTTATTATTCCTTTAATTGCATACTTACCGTATCGTACATAGAAGGAGTAAATCGACAGTTCTTATCAATAAATAAGTAATTATTGTGCTAGTTATTGTACCTTTCGGCCGATAACATTGGGACTTGGCGATTCGGCCTCTACCTCAACTTATAACAATTGTTGCCTGGAAGCTATGAGCGCGGACCGAGGCACCTCTCCGCTGCCGCTGAGAGGTGGGCGCTCAGGCCGCTTCGTGCGCGCTCGGCCCCGTCCGGGCGCGGGCGGCGGGCGCTCCGCTCGGCGCTCGGCGCTCGGCGGCAGTGGGCTCGCGGCGGTGGCCGAGTGCACGTCGCGCCTCGCGCAAGGAGCGCGCTGAGGCGGAACAGAGCAGTGTCAGTTCTAGTGCCGATAGTGCTGTGCCATGGGAGCGCTGGATGGAGCTCGAGGTTTAGGCCGCACCGAAGCCCGCCCAGCGCAGAGGCGTTAGCGTCACGGCGCTCATGTAAATAATACCAAGCTTCATGCGCACTCGTAAACCTTACTACTCATTTTAACTTCTAACGGCATTAAAGAAGGGCAGAACGTTACTCAGGCCCTTTCTTCAATTAACGAAAGATTCTATATGGAACTTTTTGTATCAAGAATCTCATATAATGAAATCAACGCAAAGGAAAAAAAATTTAACCTATCAATTATGAATAATGTATTTTATACTTTTGCTCAAACGTTAATTTTTTAATATGTCCTGCAGTACATTGAAGAAAATAAACCATCAAATAATTATATACGAATTATACGAAGCTTAATTCTTGTGATGATTCTTTCAATGCGTACTTTCCACCCTGTTATCATTTAAAGACAGATTGTACTTACACGGATTTGCACTACATAGGCAGTGTTACCTACATCATGCAAATAATCCTTTTAGTTAGGTGCTCTTTGAATAGTTTCTTAAATGTATATATGTGTATACTCGTATATATTTCATTTTCATTCAAGACTAGGTGCTAGCCGCAGCTCCATTTGCATGGGAGGCCCTCTGAATAGCGCCTGTAAGCTTTCCGCATTAATATTTTAATTTATTGTCGGTCAGATGTCGTGATTGACTTCAGCACAATTAATTTATTTCAGGGTGATTTGGACAATTAGATAGTAATAGTTAAGAGACCATGGCTTGCCATCTCAGGTCTCCTTTTAAAGTGCCAGTAGTGTACAACAATGAGCCTTAAATGTTTTTCCGAATGTTTATGGGCGAATATCGAATATCACTATCTAGCATTTCCGTCGAAGGACAGAAACAAGCTGACTGGTGGCATTGCCTGCCCCGTAATAGTTAGACTTTTAAACGCAATTGCGACTCAACCAATGTTGCAAATGTCCATGGGCGGTGGTGATCACTTACTATCAGGTGACCCGCATGCTCGTTTGCCTCCTAAAAAAAAGAATTGAAAGCTTTTATCCTATCAGAAAAACTAAGTAGATTATGCATCTTTAAATTTCCGCTATTTTCTGAACACATACAGCTTCAAAATAACATGAAATACGAGAATTGATTAGTATTTTTTCATATTGACCTTTTAACCATATGGTTTTAGGCATACGCCTATGACTGTATTGAATCATGCAGGTTTTCTAGGACACACAATTATTAGGAAATTTTTCGTTGGTTTGGTTGGAACTTGAAAAATTTGTCTGTTTAGTGTTGAACTATCATTTTGGGATACATTTCAATGGTAAAAACATGAAAACATTCATACGGAATACTTTTATTCCATTTAACAGAGTTCTTGCTTTATCATGTGTTTTTGAGAATTCAAAGCTGAACCATTCAATGAATTCCAATTTCTAATGTTTTATGAAAATAAAAATGTGCACTATTTTGAATTTCTTTTATTTTTAAATATGGAGCGGACAATTAAAGAAGACCGAGTTGTGATTATCACTTTGCATGGTTTGGCGCCAAATATAATTTTCACCCTAGTGAAGTATTTAAATAATTCGTTAAATATTTAAATTAAAAAAAAAACAAAAGGTTCGTCAAGATATCGCTCCATCAAACTGTATAATGAAATTTCAAGTGTAAAAGGCAAAAAGAAGTGGCCGCTCTCACACCGTTAAGACTAGTAATGTTAAAAGCTGAAAACACGAATCCAAAGAAATCCCATGCGTAAGCAAAAAGAAATGCGTGCTGGCCCTTCGGTTGGGTTTCAGCAGAACTACGGTGAGAAGTGTGGTGATCGAAGACTTAGGGCTTATCGAAGAAAAACAGGACATGGTCTGGATGAACGCTTAATGGACCTGAGACTTAAACGCGGAATGCGTTTCGTTGAACGTACTCGAGAAAGAAAAACCGTGAAATTCGTTTTGTATAAAAATTTTGCCATTGACGAGAGCTGTATAAACAAAATTATAAGCAAGAAATAGCATGCAGCCGCATTCCGCATGTCCAGCCAGACCATGCTCGGGCTTAACTGAGGTTTTTCTGTGAGAAAAACCTTAGAACGATTACAGTTATGTATCAAAATACAGTCCTCACATACATTGTGGAACTTTTTTCTCATACCATGTTCAATAAGAGGCACTGGGTATTCCAGCAAGATTCTGTGCAGCTCAAAGAGCGAATAGCACGTAAAATTGTCTGGCGGTGTGTGATATTGACTTCATCTGACACGAAGACTTGCCTTTCTTCAGTCCTGAATTAAATCCGTCGATTATAAAATAACAAACTTGAAGGAAATATCCTGCTCAAAGTCTCATTCTGGAATCATTCCAGGCATCCTTGATCAAAGCAGCCGCAGACATTGATATGGACCTTCTACGTGCTGCTAAACACCACTAGCTTTGAAGGTTGAAGGCTGGTATTCAACTTCGCAGGGGTCCTTTTGGATATACTTATTTAGCATAAGAATCTATGTTTTAGTAAGTTTCTTTTGGTATACATGTAACAGTTAAAGCCCGTTTTTCGTTATAACTCCTTTTCTCCCGTTAAAACTAGTTTTTTACTAACTACGCCTTAGTTAAAACTAAAATGTCCTGGTTATAACTAGAATTTAGTTATTTATATATTTCAATTTTAGATATTACTGGTTCTAACTTTAAACCTTAATTAAAACTATTATTATAAAAAGTTATCTGGGGTTGAAAGCGTGAATATTGTTATAATATTTATTAATAATGCTTGGTTAAAGTGAAACAAAAATAACCTAATCTAACCTTATTTAAAGTAACATTGTTAAGGGACATCAACATATAACAATGATTCCATGGCGACAATACTTATGTCAAGTAATTAAAATAATCGATCAACAGTTCCCAAAGTTAAGTTTGTCTTTGGTATTCCTTCGACTTGCAAAATTATTCTTGAGACCTGTTGGGCTCTGACCTGTACAAGCGCATTGAATTATCTTAACATAATAGTGAATAGAAAAAAAAACTAACACCCCGTATAATATGTTCCACTGCTGGGCAAAGGTCCTTTGTACAGAGGGTATAAAACACGCGGCCCCACTATATATTAAAACGAAATATTTCATCATGATGTTTTCCTTCATCGCTGAGCAAGTGATAAGTCAGCACTTAATGGTGCACCGCGGAATTAAAAATAAGCGCTCAGATAATGAGCTATCACGGCTTAACATAAAAGCGACACCTTATTTCATAAAAAATGCTACTCGAATGTGTATTTAATCTGAAGCCAGTGTCACTCTTTAGGTCTGATTTTTGAAGTTTTTAAGTAATTTCTTACGCAACTATTATTTGTCGATTTGTATTTGCTACAATTTCAAGATGTTTGTCATTTGCTTTTAAAGGATCTACATTCGGTATAGCTACAGCTTCGGACTCTTCTCTACTGGCTTCTGTTGTAATTAGTGACTATCCACTTGTACTAGATGAACTTTCTGCGTTGTGCCTGGCTGCGGCTATAATTTGGTTACTGCAACTAGCCACAGTCTAAGTTTGCTTTCGCTCTTTTTCCGCATTATCTGTGGTAATTTTTAAAGCTTTAACTGCGGTAGGGCCATGCAACAGTCTTCTCTGTTGCAAGAATGAGCAGTTTCGTCCGGGTACGTACCACGACCTCACAGAACACAGGCGTGAAGTGGTCCTGCGTATCGTCTAGTGAGTTAGTAGGTGAGGGTAACCGGGGCCCACTTCATTACTAAGTGGCACGTATCTGCAACCCTACGGGTGTGGCAAATGTCAATGGGTGGCTATCATTTATCGTCAGGTTAACCGTTGCCACCTTCTCACATTAAAATTGTTTAATACCAAAATGAAGTGCCTGATTTTTCATAAATTTAACAAAGTAAAGTCATTTAACCAAATTGTAGTATCGTTGTCTTGCATAAAGCCAACATTTTTTTATGTCTCGATTAGCCCTTTCAACAACCTTTTCACTTTCGCTGTGCCTTGGCTTTCCTAGAGAACGAGTTTCGTCTCGGAAAAAATGAATCAACCTTATATTTAACAGAATTAACAATTTCTCTGGCGTTGTTATTGAAAAATGTAACTGACCTTGGTAGAAAATTTTGAACTGAAAAATTTCGAAACGTGTTTTATCTAGTTAGAACTAGTTTTTACTGATATTTACTTTTAAACAACAAGAGATTCCAACTGTAAGAAAGGCATTTACTGAAAACTAGTTTAAACTAGATAAAACGCGTTGAAACTAAGACCGGTTTTAAAAATAACATATACATAACCTTCTAATATCATTTCTTATTTTCTGTAATTTTATCCAATTTAAAAGATATACTTGACCTAAGCATTGTATATTTTTTTTATTTCTAAAATCTTAAAAAAATTTCCCTATAAATTCATTCTTGTAAAAAATGTTTACCGGCCTATTTTTAGGATTATTTTTAGAAGTAACTTTTTTCATTAAAAACTTTTGTCAATTCGAAGAAGTATAATTTGCTTTTGAATTTTCTCACTTGATTATCCGTAAAGCATGATGCCGAAGCAGTTATCGGCTTTACGATCAAGTGACTTCGAGCTGAGGTGAGTGAAATAGTTCGATGAAACGTGATTTTGTTTAGTAGTAGCTAGTGTCAGAGCTTATAAACAGCAATACACTTTATACACAACGGCTATTGTTCCCATAAAGAATAGTGCGATAATTCGAATCGTAGTATTGAATAACATAAATAATGAAATAACCTAATCCCAAACACGGGACGTAGAAGTTTAATCCCATTCAGAAATATAAATAGGCATTATTTGTCCAGCGCGACTTTCTCTCTGGTCTCCAATAAGAGGATTACAAGGGTACGTGAGAAAGCTTTTGTAACATTCAACCTTTTAAAACTAACAAATAACATAAACACTTTCCAATCTCATTTTGAGAAATGGTTCATCAAATTGAACATCAAAGGCGAACCTTTCATGTTGTGTACCAGATGTAACTTTGCGTAAATTATTAATTCGTTAAAAATGCACCCATTTTAATAGAACGACTTGTAGATAACAAATTGTTTAAACTTTCTGTTTGTTTTTCATTTCGTAAATTCAGGAAATATAGCCTCGTTTTAATAATTAAAACAGAAACCGCTGGGGAAAATTACTATGTTTACATAAGCACTATACATAGTAGGATGTATCCCGAGATGGGAATTATTGTATTTATATTTAACTTGATATTATGATAGGTCTACTGGCACAATAACTAAGCGATAGCTATATAAATATTTGTTTTTGCACGGTCAGATAGTTTTCAAATTTCCTTACAAATAACCTGACGGGACAGTCATAATGTTCGTATGAATCCGATCCAACGCTTCTCACATTTCTCCTGTCGGCTACCTGATCGATATCCATTATGTTTCTAAAACTCCTCCTCCTCATTAAAATTATATGTAATGTGAGTTTAATAAAGAGTATTTTTCGTTCCTTATGTATATACACATATAGGTTTCAACTAATTTACCTAACATGACAAATAGAAACAATTTAAATCTCGACAGAAACCTAATCATAAAGAATTCAAACTTTCTGAAATGATTTGTGGTACTAATTAATTATCCGCAAGTTTCCCTTTCATTTTCAACCTTTGCGTGCAAATGATGCCAAGACACGATCGATGTAATATTTTTATGCTCTGAATTTTTTAGATAACTAATCCTTAATATTGGTATTTTGGGAAGAAGAAAGTCGTACAATATGACTGTGAAATGTAGAACCGAGTAAACAAACTGGCGTTAGAGAGAAATGAGTATTTCCAAAGAACCAGCAGAACCTGCCAATCCGCAATCGGATCGTATTCCACTTTGGAGCGCGGCGTTAAGATGCGTGTGAAAAAAATTGGGATATACTCATTGTGTTTCGAAAACAGAAACGTAGGTACATATTAGCAAGAATTAGTTTGCCATTCTTGAAGGATTTATATCAGCGTATATTGAAACTTGCATCGTCCCATTGCCTCTTAAAAAATTGTTTTATCCAAATACAAGAGTTGCTCACATGCAGAATGTATATGTTGATATTAAAGCTAGGAATTGATGGACTATCCATAATTTCCTTAACTCCAATATGTTTAAGTTGCTTAAACATTCTATTATAAGTTCTGCCAGCATATTATGCCCTAGATAAAAAATTATCCAATGATTTATTTATAAGCAGTTATCCATGAACCCTGTGATTCCGGCCCAATATTGTTAATTATAAATTGTAAAAGACGGAATTGATACTTTCCGTATTTTTTGTATTTAAACTAGAAAAAAAATTATTTTTGGAGGGTATACTGCTAACGGATTACAGAAGTTCAGAAAGGACTTTCATAGTTATATTGAATATGGAAAAACCATAAATTAAATATTTAATGTTCTAGAACATTAAATATACAATTGTGTACAGTGTAATTAAGTTAAAAATACTAATTTAAATCAATGACTTGAATCGATTGAGTGACAATAGCGAAAATACTACATTTTGGCTTTTGTTACCAACGTAAAAGATGAATCCGGTTAAGTGTTTTTTCGTTTAGTATTTAACGAGCGTTCTTAGCGGAGCAGCCGCTTATCGTTTCTTTGTTACGAGTACGAGTACGAGGAGCTCTATTTGTTTTACCACAGACATAGGCCGAACTGAGAGCTTCTTCCAATAAAACAAACTGAATACCTCGATGAAAAACTTGGTAAACAGCTTACAATAACGTTTACGAGAGTAAAACGTGTCTTAGACCCATAGCAATGAGTGTGAAGAAACGTAACGCACTCGTATAAACGAATCAAAAATAGAGTAAAGTCACTAAAGAAAAGTCTTAACACTACTATTTTTCCGCCAAAATAGAATATCCCATTTCGTACAGAATAGGGTAAGGTAGCAGAATGGCTTAAGCAATGGATGATCTTGTTATAAACCTGCGGATGGGGGACGTGAACAGAAAATACAAATTTGTGTTTGGTAAAATTTTCAAGTTATCGGTCATTTTTATAGAAAATTAAAATAATATACATAAGACCATCTGTCCGTCTGTCACCAGGCTGTATCTCATGAACCGTGATTGTATTTTGCGGTAGACAGTTGAAATTTCAGCTGATGTATTTCTGTTGCCGCCATATCAACAAATACTAAAAAAACAATAAAAAAATGTTTAAATGGGGCTCCCATACAAAGGACACGATTTTTGCTGTTCTTAAAGACAATGGTACGGAACCCTTTGTGCGCGAGTCCGACTCGCACTTGTTCCGTTTTTTTTTTTTTTACTTGAGTTGGAGTCTTTGTGCCAATAAACATTTTTTATGGTGACCTGGCTGCTCATTTTAGTAAGTCAACTAGTAAAATCTTTTTTTTTATGTTAGAAGGCGGCAAATGAGCTGGAGATTCCGCATGGACCAGCCCATTCGTGCAGCAGAGAATAAGAAGGAGAAACGTATACGAAGACTATTGCGTGTTGTTTTTACAATACACATCGCAATACACATGTAAACTTAAAACCTCCAACTCCGGTGAAAATCAATGTTAGATTCCGTCTTCTACCCAGAAACGTTATTTATAATATATTTTGGCGATACCTCCTATTTATTTCTGGTTAAATTTTTTTCACTAACATGGTATTATTTTTATGCTCAACTGAGTTAACAAAATTGCGGAATACACTCTGTTTTAAAAGAGTACGTTCTAATTTTAGCATAAAAGGACTTTGTCGAATAGGTGGCGCATTCGCCGATAGATGGGCATGAGAGGCGCGCGGGCCGCGGCCCTGCTGGGCGCGCTCGCCGCCTTGGCCTCGGCCGGCGCCCCGCCCACCGGCCACGCGGGCCACGTGGGTGACGTGGGCTACGTGGGCGACGTGGGCCACGTGGGCGACGTGGGCCACGTGGACGACGTGGGCCTCGTGGGCGAGGTGCGCCTCGACGCCACGGAGCTGAGCCCGGTGGAGCTGGACGCGGCGGAACTTGACGCGGCGGGAGTGCCTGCGTGGCGGGAGCTGTGGCAGTCCTCGCTGGAGGCGCTGCGCCGCGAGCCCAGCATCAACAACACGCAAGAGGATGTTCTGGTGCAACTCGGCGGCGTCGCCTTCTTGCACTGCCCAGTGCGCAACCTCGGCGAGAGAGGCGTTCGTTGTCACTCACTATATACGAATAATACCACTTATATAAATCTATTAAACAAAATATTGAAATAATTGTTTCTCCATAACAGGTGTCGTGGGTCAGGCGACGTGACTGGCATATTATTAGTTCCGGTGTTTTCATGTACACTAACGATGAGCGCTTTCAGGTAAACAGATTCACAACTGCTTAGAATTTTATAAACATTACCCCGCTTTGTAAATAATAAAAGATCGATAACCGGTTTGCAGGTACTACACAGCGAAGGATCCGATGATTGGATATTGCAAATTAAATATGTGCAAAAACGTGACAACGGGACTTATGAGTGTCAGGTATTGAAAATATTGCAAGTATAATAATATATACTTGTTTTATTTATATACTAGCTATTGCCCGTGACTACGTCCGCGTGGAATAGGACGTAAGCGAAAAATTCAGACAGATACAGACAGATATCTATACATATAATAAAAATTTAACTTGTCTTTGTTCGTACATGGAATATATTTGAGAAAAACTATTATTAAAGATATCCCTTTATCAACACAATAGAACCCAAAACAATGGTTGTTAAAATTTTTGTCCGTGTGTATGTGCGTTTGTGCGCGTAATCTCGGAAACGGCTTAACCGATTTGGATGCAACTTTCACTTATGCATTGTAGTACTTCACTTAACATTTAGTGTTAGTTTTATTCAAATCGCTTAATAAATAAAATATTTATATCAACTTAAAAAAAGTAATCGCTACAGCTGAATTGGATGAAACTATAGTTAACTACAATTATATTATGGTCTGTAAAATGATGTTGTTAGATTATATAAATTTAAAAACCAGCCAAATGCGAGTCGCAATCGTGAACGAAGAGTTCCATACCATAATTTATAAAAAAAGGCAATAAAATTATGTCCGTTGTATGAGAGCCCCACTTAAAAAATAATATTCTGATTCTTTTATTTGTTGTTATAGCGTCAACAGAAATACATCATCTGTGAAAATTTCAACTGCCTAAATATCACAGTTTATGAGATACATGTATCAAACAGATGCTAGCAGTCTAGCTAGCATCTGTCTTTTTGTTTGAACTCGCTAATCTCAAGACATTTGATTTTGATTTCTCAGCTACTACTGGTCCAATTAGAAAAATTCTTGCACTGTTACATAACCAATTTATTGAGGAAGGCTACTTTTTAAGCACGATAAAATGTGGTACATATGGGGCGAACCGCGGGCGAAAAGCTAGTGCACAACAAAATATCACTTTAAATACCACATTCATAGTTTTGCCTTCCGGGAAACAATTACTATGGGTCACACAAATAACGGTCCAGTGTGAGAATCGAACCCACGCCGAAGGCAATGCCTTGACAACTGCGCAATGGTCAAAGATGTAGCGAGTGATATTCGCGAATTAACCTATAACTGACTCCAGTGTACGAGATAATGAATGTTGTCTATGGCGAAATGGGTAGTAAATGGACACTAAGTCGTGTTTGGTTTTCATTAAATTGTTGAGATAAAATAGTTCTCATTCTTTTAAATTATATCGAGGCATTTTTGTAATAAATACTAAAAGGTAAATTCAATGATTTAGAACATACTACAAAATAAGTACCTTAATTACAAAAAAAATATCAGATAGAATTTGTGCGTCCGTGATAAAAAACAAACATAATTTCCAAACGACAAAGCAAAATAATATCCGAATATCCTAGCCTAACCAAATCTATATTCCTAAACAGTGACAGATTTTTCCGTTGGTCGCCCTAGGCTCATTAAAGATTAAGAGAAAAGACTCGCTGGAAGGCACAAAAAATTAAACAAAGAAAGTTTGTACATATGGAGCCGACGAATGGTACCTACTTATTAGGCCCGCTTGATTTGTTATAGTTTTCATGGAATATCACCTACGCAAAGAAACGAAAGGCGAATGGCAAGCAACGCTACTAAAAGGCCCCACTAATTTGCAGCAATGTAGGGGACATTTGGCCCGCCGAGTACGCGGCCTATAGAGAAATCCACTACTGTTCCTAACAACTAACCAAATCGCAAACCTAACCAAATCGCAAAAATCAAGAATATCCCTATACCGAGCAAAACTAAAATCGTACCTGTCGTATAAATCTCAATTGAAGAAATTCGCATTATTATTATTAAAATTCAAATGGTCGGCACCTTAACTAACTTGTGAAATATGTATACAGCGCATTTTATGAAGAACAACGCCATCTAGTTTTTACATGGGAACTAATTCCTTATCTTATCGTAACTTACCTATGCTGGACTGTAATTCTATTAATTGAAGAATTTGTTAATAAATAATAAAAAAAAGTTTGATTTTCTTATTATGAAACTGAAAATTCGCGTTATCGTGGTTAAAATTTTATCACTGATAGTACATCTTTTGGAAGCTAATTTTTTGTATTTGGAGCTACTATGACATTTGAAAAAAATTAAAAACTGTTCCAATTGATCCAGTAGCTAATAACGTATATATTCTATTTAAGTAAACTGATTACGATCAAACGATACTTAAATATTGCGAGGAAGTTGGACTAACACGCTGTCAAAAACCCCGTAAGAGCGATCCTAATTATGTTTTAATGTTGCAAAACAAACCTTTAATATTGCACAGAATTAATCTTGAATACTTAGAAAAACACCATACAAATTAGTCCAGTAGTAGGATAACTGTGATAACTGTTTGCGACTGCACTGCTTTAATCTTAAAACTCCCATATCTCCCGTTTGAGTGAGAGTTAGGTACTGCCCCAAGCTTTGCTTAAGTAACGAGTGAAATGCACTGCATCAAAATCCGATAAGTAGTTTTCAAGTTTATCGCTAACAGACAGACAGACAGACAGACAGACAGACAGACAAAAATTCCAAAAATGGTTTTTATGTTTCCTATAACACTTTTTATAATACACTTTTTCATTTTTTCATAAATCAATGTACAGACACGCCGATTCTACTCTTTTATTATAGTATAGATTATTTCTGGAATTATACATATTAAAAATTTGGTAATCAAATCAAAATTAATGATTTGTCTCTGGCTCGGTTCCAAGTAAGACACTACGGCATCTTTTTAAGCAAAAAACGTTTCAACGAGAACATAGTGTATATACGTAATTGTTTGCGCCAATAATGGTAGGTTTCTTCGATGAAA